>OY728164.1:1194046965-1195379465 GCA_963277665.1 Viscum album
TGATGAATCTTCCCAAATAGATGAGAAAATAAGTGGTACCATGAAAGTTTTTTATAAAATTATTTTCACTAAAAATACTCACATTAGTGGGAAGAAGGGTGTGAGATCATCTAATTATCCATATACTATAAGATCAAGGAAATATGAAACCCCAATTATAGAAAATTTAGTTTATACTAATGTTGTTTAATTTTCTAGTACAGGTTACAAAATAAAATATACACATATATGCATAGAGAGAAATTATAATAATACAAAAACTTATTAAAGTTTGATTTAAGTAAGGAAAGGGAATTTATATCCCCAAATAGTTTTCAAAATAAGGTTCATCTAGCACAAAAGTGGAATGTAAATAAAGTAAGACAGATCATGACACAAGGAAAGAGAACAAGATTCATTTTCCATTTTTGGGGTTGTGGATGATTCAAGCACAAGTCTGTTAGATTTTGGCCAAATATGTAAATACTTAAAGTTTATAAAAAATAAATATTAGGGAGACAATATATAAAGTAAATAGGAATCCTGTTGAGTTGATGAAAAATGTATAGAAAAATGTAAATCTTTTTACATAAAATATATTTAGAAGATTTCATAATTTTTATGGATTTTTTAATATTTTTTTTCACTATAATAATGATTCTTGGTTCATAATAACCAATAATGTACTAAAATATATTAATAGATGAAGACTAAAAATATAAAATAAAGAAAATAAATGTTGAGTAATTCTTAAGGGGTAAACAAAAGAAGAGTATTTAGCATGATATACAAAAGAAGAATATTAACAAGGATACTTCACCAAATAGAATATACTTATACTATAGAAAAAATACACATCATTTATCTTTGAAAATATTTCATAAACATAAAATTTGTAAGAATCCAATTGGATCTAATAATATAATCAATCCAAGAAAGAAACAAAAGTATTGGTTTTGTATATGGTATCCCAAAGGAAGAGTGACCTAAGAATTTTTTATAAAGCTTGTTTAGGATCTAAAAACGTTGTGCATGTCCCTAAAGGATACATGATTTTTTGACTATCATAGTTAAAAATAATGAAGAAGATAGATAAAGTACAGAATATTGTATATTCATTTCTAGTTAATGTGAAAAGGAAACTTTTATATAAGAACTTTTTCAAATAAAGTAATAATTTCATGTTACCAAAGGAGGTTAAAATCTATTATATAAAATGAGTGATCATAATGATCTGTAAAAAAGTTAGAATAGAATTGAGAAGAGTTATTGGGTTGAGAAGAAAATCCTATCCTTGTTTCTCCCACTAAGGATCTATAGAAAACACACATTTTCTCCATAAATTTGTTTGTTTATGATTCTTTGTGTAGGGAATATAAGGTGTTGTTTTTAGTAGAGAACTGAAATATTTTTAATGTTTAATAACATTAAGTATGAACCATCATGGGGTGCTTTAAATGGTATCTTGATGTCTCCTTGAAATATTTTTAGTGATATCCAAAAAAGATATGCTTCGAGTTTATTTTAAATAAGACTAGACATGATGAATATTGATGTTGTGTATCCCTTTACAAAGAATTAAGAATAATAGATTCTAGAAAATCATTTCATGTGAATCTAAAATTTCTGGGAGAATTTGAAGTTTAGGTATGACAATCACAGTTTATAATTATTTTGATTGAATAAAATATGAGTATAAAAGGGGGAGTGCATGTAAAGATGGAGGGTAGATTTATTGGTGGGGAACATAATTTTCCATGAATATTTTTTACATTTTTGTTTATTTGAGTGTATGGGACAAATTAATTATAAATTTATTCAAACAATAGTAAGAAATAGATTTTTGAGTTACTATCACACGCTGAAAAGTTTTATAAGTATCTTTTTTATCTCAGTTAGTCATTATTATTTTCTATACCAAGTTATAACACTTATACATAGAGTTTATTAATTCATGACACATTAGTTATTAAAAATTTTATTCAACCCTTCTCTTAAATGAATCCAATTTTTCTAAGGGGTATAAGATGAAAAAAAGTATTAGATGATTAGAAGTTTTAATTACCATTGCACCATTGAAATTATTATCAATAAGGGGGGTAATAATATTGAATTTAGAAAAAAAATTGGTATAATTAAAATATTTATTGAAAACAAATCCAAATGGATATTTTGAAGCTCCCAAATAGATTTTTATGAAGATATTTATATTTGTTGTCGATGTAATAATAAAGAGTAAACTCAATATGTGTTCATAGATGATAGAGAGCCCAATGATTTAAGAGTTTGAAGGACACCATGATTGATTAAGAGTACCATGAAAAGGGGTATTAAAGATTGCATTAGAGATATTTGAGTTATATATATAGTTATTATATGATATATGTATTTATGACCACAGTTGGAGATGATTGAGATACAACTGGAGTTCTTGAGTTTGAAGCTGGAACTGATAAGGTAGTAAAAATAAATTAATATACTCAAGAAGAGTATTTATATGTTATAATATTATTTATGAATTTCATTGAATAGTTTTTATAAGGTATGAAATATACTTATATTCATTTATATATTTTTTAGATGAGCTAGAGTGGATGGAGAACCCTAGAGAATATTTGAAGAGGTTATTAGCTTAATTGAAGAAGTTTTGGAACTCTGAGACAAATCTGAAGAACATGAAAGTTAATGGGAGTTTATACTATGTTAAATAACATATTTAATATGATATTTGTGGTTTTATTTTTTATAAATTATATATTCCATTGTATGCGGAGGATGTATCATGAGTATATGCTGAAATCTATAAAGGAAAGATCTTACTATTATCTATAAGATATGTTAAGAGAATATGGAAGATATATTTTGAGGATCATTCTTTAATGTGGAAAATGGAAAATAAATTCTCTATTAATATTATAATATGATTATATATATATATGGTTTTCAAAGAATATATAATATATCAAAGATAGTATGTAAGATGAACAAAATAATTTTTTTAAAAGCATCAGTCCTACTATGATACACAAGAAATGATGTCTGATATGTAATATATTTAAAGGAATACTATATTATGTTGATAATATGAATGATTTTAATGACCTGAACTTTTAATAATTTATTTTTCCTTTGTTTGTGTGTTATTTTATTTTATACTCAATGAAACTATTTCATTTAATGAAATGAGTATAAATAAAATGAGACCGTTGAGTTTCGAATGTTATATGACCGTTGGAAACTAAAATCTTAATGTTGCATTTTTTTTATATAAAAAACAAGTGACCTTGGTTAATTAATACAGAAAAAAGATATGATGGCCTCATCCAGTAGTCTCGGGCAGATTGAAGCCCATATAATGAAACTGGGGAAGTAGGTAGCACCACTGGGTTTTGCTCTGGACCAAACCCAAGTTGAACTTCACCATGTGAAGCTGGAACGAAATCACCTTCGGGAGAAGTTCAAGCTTATAGAAATCACTACTCAGGAAATGTTGGCCGAGCCTCCCTCATATTCTCTTACCTTAGCACACCTTACACTTAGGTCATATGCTGGTGTTATAAGGGGCTATGTAACGAGACTGTAACTACTTTGTGTAATCCTTTGAGATAAATAAAATTTTGATTCCTTCCTATGGTGAAGTTTGTGAATTTTCAGATGTCCGGATAAAAATAGGATGTATCTTATGGATGAATTTAAAAAAAGGATATTTTAAAATATTTATGTAAACCTTAAATAATTAATGATTTATAAGTATTTTCCAAAAACGGTCTTCTACAAATGTGTTCAGTAAGAAATTTAGAGTCTAATAAGATCTACTTAATTATTGGTGAATAGTAAATTATGAATAGTGATTTTACGCTTAGGATTAGTAATGTGACCAAATGGATTAGTAATCTCACTTAAAGAAAGTATTAATTTAATTTAGGCACCTTGATTAAGTAATGTGATTCAATAAAATAGGTAAATAACTGTTTTAGAAATTATTAGTTAAGAATTAGTTTTTTCAGGTGAATAGTGTTTTTTATTTAAAAATTAAATTAAAAATATTTATAAAATTATTTTTATGAAATGGAGTTCATTTTTGAATTCAGATCATCAATATTATGTTAAGGTGATTTTTTGGGATTTTTCTGAAAAAGTTGAATTTTCAGTGAATAGTGAATTTTCAGTTTAGAGTTCCGGGTGTTTATGACATCATTAAGGATGTAATAATTATGTAATAATTCTGGTATACTTATTATAGTAATATATGGTATTAGGTGTCCCAAGTGGCCAATAACATGGGAAAATACCATGGGAAAGCCCATGGTTTTGCCAATACCACCAATGAGGTGTCCCTTGGCCATTAATGTCGTGTCCCCTCACTTCCCCTATAAATACCAAGACACTCTCTCATCCTTTCAATTCCAAAATCCTCCTCAACGACTTTATGGTCTCCTTACCTACCAAGTAGTCCTCCCAAGGTTCCCTCAAGCCTCCCAAGGTCCCAAACTTCAAGATTTTGAAGTTACTCTTCAAGGTAAAGGATCCTTTCACCCTCCTTTAAAAGTCATGACTTCCTTTATGTTGTGTCGTGTATTTTCCATCTCATTATGTTGAGGGTATGTTATTATATGTTCTTATTAATTTCAATTTTATGTCCAAATTACTAGAGACCCTTTCTTCTCTCATCAATTTTTTTTCTAAATTTTTAAGTGACGCCGTTAGGCTGCCGAATTTCTCATAAAAGGAATCACGTCTTCTCTTTTCTTTCATGTTTTCTTTTCATGTGGTATGTCATTAAAATTTCCACACCATTTTCTTATCTACATGTTGTTCTATATTTATACTGTATTATAAGTTATTTATCAGTGGGTTACTCTTGTACCCTCTCTTTTAATTATTTTCTAAAACCATGTTATGTAGCCGTTATGCTGGACAAATTTCGCATCAAAATTTCTATCTCTTTCTCTCCAGAAATTCTTTTGTTTTATTTATGTGAATACCTAGACCTATTTAGTTTCTTTTTGTGTTCATAAATATATAAATATGATGTATTTGATTCTGTAATTTACATACATATAACCCTCACTCCCTTTCCATGGGTTATAAATGACATAATGGCCTTATTTTTATGAACTTTAAAAACCTCACGATCTTGAAATGAAACCCAATTATTTTATTCTACATGGGTTATTTATGAAATGTTTGATTATGATATATGTGGATCACATGTAATTAAGGACATATTATGGGTGCACTCTGATAGCACTCCAATTCATTGGGTAAAGATTTAATCTTTAGAGATGACAAGTTTCACGATACCTTGGTGAATAACCTTGGTAAATTTTATGACACCTTGTGGATGGAACTTGGTGATATGTCCATGAATGTATAAATTAAATGTTCTAGCCACATATTAAAGTTATGTTTCAAGTTATTTTCATTATGATATTCCTATACTTCCATTTCTCATGTCTTTATGTTCTTATTCAAGTTCTTATTGATATCACAAGTAAATTGATTCCTTGTTTACCCTTACTGGGCCTTCTGCTCACCCTTTTTTTTTATATATGTCTCCAAGATATGATATGTAGTAATTTAAAATAGGATGAACATATTATGAATCCTTACAAGTGGATTAGAAGAATATTTTATGTCGTTTTCATGTTTTGTGTCCCTGATTTCCAAGATACTAGACTTTAAAGATCCTCTGTGTGTAAAATGTAATGAAAAGTTATGTATTAAAAAGGTGGGATGTCACAATTATACTCATGATCATATAGAATAAAATATTTAGGACACACAATATATTCTTAAAGTTAAAATAAGTTTTATGTGAGATATTTCATTTCTTATATAAGGTTTAGCTGTTTGAAAAATGTGTGATTTATAGATATTTTAATTAGATGGTATTTTACTAATCATGATGTCATAAATATCATGATTATAAGGGAATTGTTCCATGATTAAATATTATTTAGAAATATAATTAAATGATATAAAAATGAAAATATCATGGAATAATAATTCTAGTATTTCAAATAGCGCATTTGAAAATTGTTATTGAAGATAAAAAAAGGATTTTATTAGGAGATATGTTAACCAGTTTTAAGTAAATAATAATTATTATATAATTTAGGAATATTTCTCCATGATTAAATTAATAATATAATGAAAAATTATATAAAAATGAGTTAGTGAGAAAAAAACAAAGAAGAAAATAATATCTTATTTTTCTGAACATATTTTTTATTAAGAAAGAATAAAAATATGGGGGTGGAGGAGGATGATGAGGTAAAACCATTATATTACTTATTATAATTGAAGGATGAATATAAGAAAAATAAAATTAATAAATAAAGTATATGTGTAAATAAGGTTGACGATATTCATCCTACACAAGGTCCAAAAGTTGATGCCCTTGAAGAAGTGAGAAAAACCAGCGATCCCAACACCGTATAAGTTTCAAATGTTAAGGATCTTAAAGAATATTGAGTTAAGATAAATATATTGAAATTAATTTTACAATAGTTGATTATAATTTAGTTTTTTAATAATTTTATTAAGGAATAATATATTATAGGTTGATAGAGAGACATCCTAAAGAAGATTAAATATCTTGTTCATTAAGTGATTTATGGAGTGTAAAGACCCTGACCCTAGTAGTCTAGAGTCAGTGGTTGTTTTATTACAATGGTATAGATACAAGATATCACATCCACACGGATATATTAGTTTAGTATCCTTTAAAAACTAAATATATACATGGTTACCTTATTACATTGGTAATTAAACATAAAACAAAATAATGGAAAATAAACCGCTTCCTTGATACTTATTTAATGATTTAATCTTCATAACCCGGGAAAGGAAAAAAAATAAAAGGATGAGATTAAATGATCATTAAGGGTCAGGTACAATGGAATAAAACTTTAATAAATAAGTATAATCCAAATGGTAAGGTAAATAACTGAAAAACACATGTCGGTCAATAAAATGAGAATGAAAATGAAACCATAAATTTTTTTCATAGTAAAAATATCATAGATAGTAATAAATGAATACAAGATAAGGAAAATGATTAATTATTAGATTTCATGTATCTATAATATGAACCATTATACCTTCAATATGGTATATGTATATGGGTATAATCCTATATGATTATTCTTGGAAACAAACATGAAGGGTTTGTTTATCAACTGATTTCATCTCATGAGACTACTGATGAATCGAGAGGCTATCTATAACTAGGACCCACTTATAGGGATTTAATTAAATAGTCCCAAAACCATTTAATACCATTCCAAATAATTCCTCATATATTGAATAATTTATTTAATTAATAAATAATATGACTTATCATCAAATATTCATAAAAGATATAGATTTATCAATATTTCCACAATTTAAACAATATTCAAAGTAAACACCATATGTAAAAATGGTATAAAAGATAGAAAATAATAATATACATGAAATAATTAGTTAAAAAGGGTAAATAGGCGTGATTCAGGATAAATTATGTCCAAATGAAATGAAAACACATAAAAAAATCGTTTTAAGAAACTTTAGAAATGATCCATTTCAATGAGGTTTTAAGGAAAATATTAAAGATTATTTAAAGCGGACAAAAGTATAATTGTTTTCATAAAAACATAAATTAAAAAGGATATTTTTTCATGAAAAAATAGTAATTTTTTTAAAAAAAAATTTTGTTTAAACATATCATGGAGTGTACTTGAAAATGGGTAAGAAATTGGGAAGTTCCCTTAAACTGGGCTTGCTTATCGAGAGGAAATGAAAAGGGGACCTTATAAAACATGTATTTTCCCATCAAATAATGATTAATTGATATGTATAAATAATTTTGGAATATATACATATAATTTATAATAATTACATAAGAATAATGAAGAAATACATTGGTGTAAAGAGTGAGAAAGCGTAACCTAAAGGAAAAATGGAGGTTCAAAGAGAATCCTTACCACATTGTAATTGATCGAATCGTATGTCCCATAAAATTAATAACCATAAAATGAAAAATTTAATAGCATAAATTTAAATAAATTCATAATATTATGTATAAAACGGTAGTATATAAACTCCACACATAAGGAATAAGTGGTGATTAAGGCATATCTCAAAGAAATAAAGGTGGGATGAGAAAAACCCTTACCTCATGCTCCACTTCCTTTAAACGTGTCTAAATATCCTGTATAATGGTTTTAAACATATTATTAAATTATAAAAGACTCATATAAATATTTATGATATCATATATTATCCCCTTATAACATTTTACCACTAGTCTGTTAGTAATATTTTTTTATCACCGTTGTTCTGGGTGTTAACTACTTCATTTTTCTATTCGTGTTTTCTCATGTAATTTGTGGTTATCTTTCACAGGATATAGATCCAACATCTATAGAATAAAATTAAAGTCATAAATATCATATTTAATAATTAAATTCATTTTTATAATTATTCTTGAATTTTGAACATAGAAAATGAATTACACCGCTACATGGAGATGGTAATCCATACGTACGCATGTGCAGTGCTTTCATTTCTCGTAAGATGGATAAAAGGTAGAATATGGTTGTTTTATAATCATAATAAAATATCAGTATATATACGATACTATATTTATTATTTTATAAGGTAAAAACACATGAAGAGGAAGTACAAGAAGAAATGAATTTGAATGAGTTGGTAAAAATGTTTACCTCTTCTTCGACAGACTTCCTTTATATATCCTCTTAAGGGATCTAGAGATGGTATTTTTGGAAAGAAATAACCTAAATAACTTAGATAAGTATGTTATTAGGTTAAATGGGCAGGACTTGGTTGATAAATGAGGCTCAAGGTGGTGAAATTAAATGAAGGAATGAGTTCCCTTTTTATGATTGAGGTGAGGGGCACCCCGAGAAATCCTCAAAATATTAAATTATAATAAATTAATTTTCTATAAAAATACAACAAAATGGACAAGTATTATAATATAATTTGAGATAATATTTCAATATCATCATCTAATAAATTTTTTACATGTCTTGGTTTTACTTTAAACCTTATCATTTTGACTGAATTTAGTTAACATAACTTAATTTTAATGATGGTAACAATTTATTTAATACTAAAACATGGTAATTTATAATTATAAAATTTAAACCATAAATGAATATATTATTAAATTTTAGACCAAATAATAGTCACTTTTTATTTTTAAATATTTTATATTATTTTTAAATAATTTAATAAAATATTATTTTGATAAAATATCATTAGTGTCAATTTTAACACTATTCATTATTTTGGCCTTAAGAAAAATAATACAGCTGGAAAAATTAAAAAAAATAATAATACACACATAATATGTCATAATAATCCTAAAAATTATTTTATAACCTTAATTTATTAAAATTATATTTATTTTAATATTTCTAATATCATTTATTTGATTGTTTCATTAATTAAGTAATTTCTACATCATCATTGTATAATTATTTAAGGTTATTATTTCTTCCATAAAAAATAAAATACAATACAATGATGTATATAACTATATTATATTTCAAAACAATATATATAGTTGAAGATATATAATAATTAACACAATATTAAAAATAATGTAGTTATTAAAATATGGATGTGACATTTTGGTCTTTTCTTTAAATAAAATATATAAATATCATAACCTCATCCAAATCATTCCAAAGAATTATAAATAAATTTATATCATGAAAATGAGTTTATTAAGCTCACAATTAACACTTATATTAATTCGAAACCAACCGGTGTCCTCATGTGGACGCCTAAGATATATATATATATATATATATATATATATATATATATAAGGCAAAGAAAGTGATATTTGTGATTTTTTTAAATTTAAATAATATAAAATGAATAATCATGGAAAAGTGTCCATTAAATAAAAAAAATTAGAACCTTAGGTGTTAAGGGTTGAATATAAATCATTTAATAATTTTTTTAATGTGTTTGGATAATTTTGTAATCCTTGTCATATTATTTTCATCCTAAATTATCGGATTGACCCTTAACCATGGTAATAAAAATTACCAAGGTTACAATTCATATTAGTGAAAATTAAAAGGGACCTATTTAATAAATTCATAACTTATAAATAAAAATATTATATCAATTTTTCAATTTTCAAAACATATAATTTGTATAAGTTAATTTAAAATTAAACCAATAAAACACAACTAAAACAATTATTTTTTAAAATGCTTTATTATGACCAAAAATATACTTATAACAAAATAAGGTATATTGATGAGATAAATTAGATTATTTATAACTAAATAGAATTTAATTTATATTAAGATGAAATTGAAATCATAAATATAATTTGAA
Source organism: Viscum album (assembly GCA_963277665.1). Lineage (NCBI taxonomy): Eukaryota > Viridiplantae > Streptophyta > Magnoliopsida > Santalales > Viscaceae > Viscum > Viscum album. Next base: position 1,194,057,313 of record OY728164.1, read on the forward strand.
TATATCGAAATTGATAGTTTTATAAAAATTAGTATTTTTCATTATTCATTTGAAAATAATTTTTTTAGAAAAATTCCAAAAAAACATCCTAATATAATTTTGAAATTCCACTTTTAAAAATGAATTTTATTTTTTTAAATATAATTTATAAAAGTATCAAAGTTTATTTTTAAAATAATTGCACCATTAAAAGGTAGTAAAACTGCCTTTAAAAAAATATAGCCTTTTATGCATAAAATTGAATTTATTCTTATTTTATGCCTATAAAAATAATTTGTATGAAGTTAAAATATTTTAATGAATTTGTAATATATAAATTTCATAATGTTTTTAATACTATTCATTTTCACCATATTAATGACTAGGTTATAATAGTCTCATTTTAAATAGTATATTGTGGTTTTAAACTCGGTGTTGCATGCAACATAAGCTATTGAAAATGTTAAATTTAAAAGAGACATACCGTAAATTCTTAGGGTGTTACATTATAACATACTTAAATAAATTACATCCTCACAATTTTGAAATTTTACTTTGAAAATAAAAGGTGATACTTTAAAATTCCTTAGTGGGAAACCCACATCATAAATTGGGTTTATAATACATCCTCTAGATAAGAGGGAAAGGGAAATGTGAAGTTCAACAAAAAAACTGGCATTTTAATTGGATAAAATTAGTGAAAAGTAAAAATATGGTCATGGAATAAAATATAACTATCAAGTTTCAATGAAGAATGATAAAGAACATGGTCATTAAAAAATTAACCATTACAAAACCATAAATCTTTGATCAGTTAAAAAACGATTGATTTCTCAGAAAGAAAAGTAAATGGATGATGTTTTTGTTCTATAATAATTTTACTAGAGTTGAGGTTTTATTTTAATATATAGATAATTAATTGAGAAATTAAACTTACTTGATTCATTTACATGACATAATCTCATCCTCTGGTTGTTCTTCGATTTATCTATACCTCATTTCTTAAATCTAGAGATGGATACTCAATAAATTTTTTTATTCTTGGATCACTTTTACGAATCATAAGATCCACAAGTCATTACTTTAGCCTTTAAATGTTTACTAAAACCACAATTATTATCATAGGTTATCCAATATGATAAATCATAATTTAATCTTAATTAATAATATCCTTAATCTATTTCATAAGTAGTTAACCTTAAGACTCATCCAAAATATGTTGGCCTGAATTCAAAGACCAAAAATATAGAATGAAGGTCACTAAATTATAAAATAAACTTAAAAAAATATTTCCCCAATATTTTGTATATCTTATTGTCGCATACTTAACATATTAATACCTTAATCTACTTTAAAACCTTTATAAAAACATGCATGCTTCCAAGAGTAAAATCTCAGGTTGTTGAAGATATTCCTTAAATCCAAATATGTAATAATTCTAGTGTAACATAAACCATCAGATCTCTAACCTACTTCATGGTCACAAATACTATCCCATAATCATCTATTTATTATCATATCAACATTAAGCACATATTTGGAGTTATATTTCCCAAGTCATGTGTTTTTAAGAAGAAAAACTTACATGCGAATCACTTCTCTTGATTACTGGTGTTTTTCACCACATGCTTCAAATTTCTTAAAGAAGTATTGAAATATAATCATTATATATATCATGATTCTTATAACCTAAGCATTATTGATAAAATACTCAAATAACATAATTCTTGAATCCAAACACATTCATATTAATAATTTGTCTTTATCTGTGGTTGTAGCATAAGCTTAACCATGATCTATTTTCCTATTTTGGGGTATATTCCTTTGATGATTAAGACATAGATTTTAATAGTGTCCCATCTTCTTATAGTTGAAGCATTGTACATTGGAAACCTTTTTATTTCCATTTCAATCAGAAGCATGATGACCTTTCTCTCCACAATTGTAGAAAACTCCCATTCCTTTTAAGAAGATACCAGGGTGTTTCTTTCCATAGTTATCACATGTGGTAAAATACTTATTTCTCTTCATTTATTTATCCAAATTTTTCCTAGTTATACTCTAGTTATTGTGCTTCACTCTAAATCCATAATAATTAGATAATTGTTTTATTATCTCATTATCACATGATACTATGTTCTCATATGATGAGAAAGTTTGGGAGACTTGTTCCATTCTAAATATTGACATAAGATGATAAAAAATTAGATCCTCTTTACTCTTTGGATCATGTGTATTAGTGAGGTTCTCATTCCTTCTGTGAGGTTCCATTTCTAAATAATGACATACACTAAATTAAATCACATCATTATGAAACATAATGTATAATCCCAAAACTAGTTAAATAATTAACATAAATTGAAAAATTTATGCATAGGTAATCTAATAAACCTAGTTTTTTTGGATGTTATTATATAGTTATCCTTAAAGTTTATATTCAGGTTATATTCCCCAATATAGGATTTTATAAATTTAGTTTCCAAGGTTTCTACTAAGATTTATCTGATACAAACTATAAATATTCCAACCCCAGTAGCCTAGAGTCAGTGATCATTTAATTACATTGGTATAGATACAAGAGATCATGTCACCAAGGATCAATTAGTTTTGTAGTCTTTAAGAACTAGATATATACATGGTTACCTTATTACATTGGTAATTAAACATAGAACATAAAATATAAAAATAAACTGCTTCCTTGATACTTATTTAATGATTTAATCTTCATAACCTAGGGAAGGAAAAAAATAGAGTGATCTCAAATGATCAGTAAGGGTTAGTTACAATGGAAGAAAACTTGAATACATAATTATAATCAATATAGTAAGGTAAATAACAGAAAAAAACATGCTAGTTAATAAAAAAATAATGCAAATGAAACCATAGATCCCTTCATAGTGAAAATATCTTGGATAGTATGAACTGAATACTGGATGAGGAAAATGATTAATTATTGGATGTATTGTATATAGAACATGAACCATTATACCATTAAGAAGGTTTAAGTCTATCGGTGTAAACCTATCTGATTCTTCTTAGAAATAAGCATGAATGTTTTTTCACCAACTGATTTTGTCTCATGAGACTACCGATGCCCTAAGGGGCTATCTATAATCGGGCCCCACCCATAGGGCTTGCATTAACTGTTCCTCAACCCATAGAGCATGAGATAACCAGTCCTCAACCTGTATCATACCAGTCCAAAACATTCCACATATATCAAATAATTGATTTCATTAATAAATAATATGCCTTATCATCAAATATCTGTAAAAGATACAAATTTATGAATATTTCTCCAGTTAAAACAACATTCAAAGTAAACACCATATGTAAAAATGGTATATGGCTTATAAAATAATCATATACCTGAATGAATGGGTTAAAAAGGTGAAATAAGAATGCTTCATGGTAAATTATGTCCAAATGAAATGAAAAAAATATAAAAAGAGTGTTTTAATAAACATTAGAAATGATCCATTTCAATGCGGTTTTAAGGAACATATTAAAGAGTCTTTAAAGAGGACAAAGGTATAATTGTTTGAATAAAAGTAGAAATGAAAAAATATAGTTTTTCTTGAAAAAAATATTGATTTTAGAAAAATATTTGTGGCTTAAAATAGATTATGGAGTGTACTTAAAAATGGGTAAAAAATTGGAAAGTTCCCTTAAACTGGTCTTTCTTATCAGGAGGAAATGAAATGGGAACCCTATAAAAACATGCATTTTCCCATAAAATAAGGATGAATTGATCTGGATACATAATTTTGTAATATATAAACAGAATTTAGAATAATTACATAAGAATAATTAAGAAATACATCGGTGTAATGAGATAAAAAGTGCAACCTAAAGGAGAATGGAGGTTCAGAGAGAATCTTTACCACTTTGTAATCAATCGAATCATATGCCCCATTAAATTAATAATTTTCAAATGAAAAATTTAATACCATTAATATAAATAGATTCATGATTTTATATATCAAAGGGAACTATATATACACCACACACAGGAAATAATATAAAGATTTATGATATCATATATGATCCCCTTATAACATTTTACCACTTATTTGTTAGTGATATTTCCTTATTACCCTTCTTTCGGGTGTTAACTTCTTTATTTTCCTGTGCATGTTTTCTAATGTAAGTTGTGGTTATATTTCACAAGATATAGACCCAAATCACCATAATAGCATTAAATTCATGAATATTATATTTAAACATTAAATTAATTTTTATAACTATTATTGAATGCTGAACATATAAAATGATTTACACCACTATGTGGTGATGGTAAGTCGTACGTACAGACATGCAATGCTTTCATTTTTCATAAGATGGATAAAAGGTAAAATATGGTTGTTTCATAACATAATAACATCTCAATAAATATATGATATTGGAGTTATTATTTTGTAAGGGAAACAACAAATTAAGAGTAAGTAAAAAAGAAATGAATTTGAATGATTTGGTAAAAACAATTACCTCTTCTTTGGCGGACTTCCTTTAGACCTCTTCTTAAGGGATATAGAGATGGTATTTTTGAAAAAAAAGAACCTCCAAAACATATATAAGGATGTTATAAGGAGAAATTTTTAGGAATTGTTAAATAAATGAGGCTCATGGTGGTGATATTAAATAAATGAAGGAGTTCTGTTTTTATGATTGAGGTGAAGGGCATCCTTATAAGTCCTCAAAATATTAAATTATAATAAATTAATATTCTATATAAATACAACCAAATGGAAAATTATTAGAATATAATATGAGATAAGGTCATAATATAATCAAACAATAAATTTTTTACATGTTTTGGTTTTACTTTAAACCTTATCATTCTGATTGACTTTAGTTAACATAATTTAATTTTAATTATGGTAACAATTTATTTAATACTAAAAGTGGTAATTTTTACTTATAAAATGTTAATTGGAACCTAAATGAATAAATTATAAAATTTTATACCAAATCATAATCACTTTTAATTTTTAAATATTTTTTATGATTTATAAATAATTAAAAAAATTATTTTCATAAAATATCATTAGTGTCAATTTTGACACCCTTCATTACTTTGGCCTTAAGGAAAACAAGATAGTTGGATAAATTCAAAAAAAACATTTAATACATACCTAATATTATATAATCACACATAAAATTATTTTATAAACTTAATTAATTCAAATTATATTTATTTCAATATTTTGAATATCATTTATTTGATTGTCTTGTTAAACAAATAATTACTACATCATCATTGTATAATTATTTAAAGTAATTATTTTTTCCATAAAAATTACAAATAAAATAACATGATGTAGGTATATATTTTATATTTTAAAATAATATATATAGTATGAGATATATTTTTATTATCACCATAGTAAAAATAATATAGTTATTAAAATATAAATATGACAATTTTTCCTTTTCCTTAAATAAAATATTATAAATACCATAACCTCATCTCAATGGTTCCAAAAAATTATAAATAAATTTATATCATGAAAATAAGTTTATTTAGTTTACAATTGACACTTATATTCATTCGAAACCAACATTTGTACCCATTTGGACACATAAAATATATATAAGACAAAGAAAGTAACATTTGGGATTTTCTTTAATTTAAATAATATAAAATTCATTCTCATAGAAAATTGTCTATTAAATAAATAAATTTCGAAAATTGTTTATTAAGGGTCAAATATAAATAATCCTATAAATTATTTTAATGTTATTGGGTAATTTTATAATCCTTATCAAATTATTTTTACCCTAAATTTCACGATTTACCTTTTATTGTGGTAATAAAAATTACCAAGGTTACTATTCATATTGGAAAAAATAAAAGGGAAATATTAAATAAATTCATAAATTATGAATATAAATATTTCATAAATTTTTTAATATTCAAAACATATATGTTTTAGAGGTTAATTTAAAATTAAACCAATTAAAAGCAACTATTTTTTTTGAAAATGCATTATTAAGTCCAAAAATGTACATATACCAAAATAGGGTATAATTATGAGTTAAATTATATTATTTATAAATAAATAGTATTTAATTTATATATATATGAAATTAAAATCATAAATTAACTTTTAATATATCAAAATTGACAGTTTTATTAAAATCTATAATTTTCACTATTCACTATAAAATAAATATTTTTTAAAAAATAAAATAAAATCACTGTAAGATAATTTTGAAATTATGATTTTCAAAATGAATTTTATTTTTTAAAATATAATTTATAAAAGTGTCAAAATTTAGTTTTAAAATAAGTACACCATTAAAAGGTGTTAAAACTATCTTTAGAAAAATATAGCCTTTTATGCATAAAATTGGATTTATTATTATCTTATGCCTATAAAAATCCTTTGGATGAATATAAAAATATTTGATTGGTTATATAATATATAAAATTTATAATTTGTTTAATACTATTCATTTATGTCAATTTAATGGCTAGGTTATAACAGTCACATTTTAAATAGTATATCGTGGTTTTAAACTCAATGTTGTGTGCAACGTAAGTTATTCAAGATGTTAAATTTAAAAGTGACATAACATAAATTATTGGGGTGTTATATAGAGGTCCATTGAATATGGGTGGGATCTAGTTTAAAAAACTAGTTGGGAGATTGTAATATGGAGGGAGACAATATAAATAACCTATCATGTGATGGCTATATAAGAGTCAAGGATATGTTATCCCCTTATATTATAATCCATTGGAAAGATTAACTAGATTAAAGGATCTATTCTTCCCTTACCCTACTAAATTTATAGGATTCAAGCATATATTATTCCATTTCTTATAATCACATAAATATTATTGATAAAATATAGGCCTTATATAGGACCCAAACACAACAAGGTGTATATACCCACGTTGGAATCAAACCTTGTAAAAATAATATGTGTTTGGTCTTTATTTTTTCATCTCTTTTAATGTGGTGTTGTATGTTGGAAATTAATAAGAATATCCATTCATATTGACTCATGCAATGGCATAAATATTAATAGGTTAAATTAAAATAGAAAATAATTTAGTCAAATTAATTTACCTTAATTCACCCTCTCACGCACAGTGTGACAACATGATCATGTTAGTCACAAAACCTCCCACTAAAATCTTTAGTGATTAAAATATATAAAGAAATATAGTTTAAATAATTATGATACTTTGAAATAATTTTGAAAATTTTAAAATCCTTAAACATATTAAAACTCCTTAACTCCATAACAATAACTGTTATGATGTTAATAACTTTTTTATCTACTTAGAACTATTTATAAGTTTATCATTATCATTCATGTAACCCTTTACATCAAATTTTTCCTTGAGATGATTTTGGTAACAAATGTAACCCTTTATATTATTTCATTACCAACACATCCAAAACTATTTTACGATATAAATTGATATTCTCTTCATTACGGTAATTATAATTTTCTATTTACATTTCTCTTTATTAATATAACTTAATACTTTTAGGATATATAGTGAAATAAACCTTTTATTTTGATTAGAATAATAATTTTTAGTTAAATATGAAATTATAAAATCCTAAACATGCTCCCACTAAACTTTAAACAATATAATTATTTATAAATATATTGAAATGATACACAAACTCCTTTGTGTTTAAGAAATAACTCTTATTTCTATTTAACATAAATATTTAACAAATAAAATATTGCATCCATATCTTATATGGTATTTAATATTCCTATTGGATTAAATTGTATTTATTATCAATAAGGAATCTAGGTGTTGAAGGATATGGAAATATTTTTTGTTTATATGTTTTCATTTTATGTTGTAAAGAATGATGTGATGGTGTTTGGAGGATTTTTTTGTACAGGTCCCCAAGATTTTATTTATAATGATTTATGCGTCCTTATTTAAGAAAATAAAGTCAAGTGCTGATGGATGAAGGTAAATTGGTCTATAACAATGTGGAAATGTTTTTAAGATGGTGGAGAAGGCCTTGAGTTGAGTTCAAGAGGTTTTAGAAGCAATTTAGTGAAGTATATAATTGTTTTACTAAATTTTAAATTTGGAAAGTGAATTGATGTTAAGTTCTTATGTAGATTTTCCTTGGCCAACATAGAGTTCATATAGAAGTAGAAAATTAGAAAATTAATCATTGTAGATTTTATGGAGATGATGTTGAGTTTCCAAATAAAATGTAGAGTTCTAATTTAGAGTTCATGGAGATAACATATATTTCATCCATAGGTGAGATTTCAAAAATTTCTCGATGTAGAGTTGGTACATAGAGATCCCAAGGCCAATTTAGTGTTGAATCTAGAGTTTATTTATCTATATAGAGTTGAGGAATTAAGATAGATAACAAAGACATGAAAAATTAGGGTCATAATAAGGTGATATATATTTATTTTATAACTATGTAGAGTACATCTAAACCAATGTAGAGTTCATAGTACTTGGTGATAATTTATGATCTCTTCTCCTGAAATGGTGAAATTTTCATAATCATGAATGCTGAAAAAATTGAGATAAATTAAAATGATTATTTTTTAACCAATCTTATTAGAATAAACATAAAGACCATATATAGATCATTTTTTAATATAGTTTGGGATTGAATCCCCTTTTTTATTTTGGAAATAAATACATTTTCAACTAGGTTTAGAGGTAACCCTTACATAACCTAAAGGCCCAGTTTCTTGAAGGCACATTAAAATTTGATAGCCCAAAGACCTTTTTCCTTGAAAGACAAAGGTTTTAACCTAAATTCTTAGGATGAGAATCCAAAATTCACATCATGATACCATACTTATTTCATCATGATCATGTATAAATCTTGATTCTAGAAATGATGAAGGAAAAATTAACCTAGGGAGAATCTGGTGTTGTTGAGATGAGAATCCACATAGTAAGTTGGAGGTCCATATGGTAATCGAGCAAGTGGCCATGAACATAGAGTTTTTATAGAAATTTAAAATTATTATATTTCATGGAGAGTAAAAATAAGAAATCACCAAAATATTTGGGTGATTTTAATAAGGATACTTTAATGAGATTCAAGTAATTTTGAATGAGAAATAAAATTTAAAATCCATTGGAAGATTTAAAGTAGGAGGTCGTACCCCCATCCAATTATTAATGAGTTTTATTATTTTAAATATTGAATATATAATTTTGTGAATAAATAAGTTTAGGTATAGAATAAGATGATATAAAATAGTTAATAGTTTGAAATGTTAGAAATACTATGTGATATAATTCTAAGAGCCCTATACTCACTAGTATAAAAGAGAATTATAAGTCTGAATCTGCAGATATGTTTTGTTTGAGAATAAGATCAGTTTTCTAAGTATTTTTTAGGAATATAATGACCTATATCATTCATGTTTTGTAGTGATTTTTTATACCAGCAATGATAACAACCATCTTCGCTTACTAATGTTCTTAAAGGTTCTATACATGAGTGAAACAAATCACTTATGATCATAGAGAAAGATTAGGTCAATTATTGTGGAAGATACTTAGAGTATGAATGTGATATTTCTACCATTAGATAAATTATGAAGATAATAGTTGTTGAATATGGTGTGTAACAAATCAAAAAGGTAGGATTTCTAGTTAGGAGATATAACCAATCATGGAAGAAGAGTTGGTGACTTTAGTGGATGACCAGACATGACTAGAGGATCTACTACTAAGGTGTACAACTATTTACTTCTAAAAATTATTGATTAGTTCATATAACCAATCACTCTGTTGTGTGACTCAATATCCCTTATAATTTATAATAACATAATAGTGGAGAATCCATAGGTTAGAGTGGCTAAGAAACTATGGAAAGGATTAGGCTTTATGTCAATCCTTGTAAATATTATGTTTTTAACTCTCACTATATATGTTTTATTTGTGGTAAGGTTGAGATATTAAATATGTTAGTATTGAGTATTAAACTAAAAATAGTGTTTTAAATTAACAAGTGGAACTTGTGAAAAAGAAAAAGTTATCACTGATGTACCTCCTTTGCCTTTAATTGATCTATCTAGAGTTTGGAACTTTAATTGGTATCTGTGTCAGGTTACCAATGAAGATATAATTTTTGTTTAAGATATAGAGAATCTTAACTCAGTAAAAATATGATATGTTTCCAAATTATATAGAAAAAATTATCATAGGTGGAGGAATACAATGTTACCCTACCTACTATCACTTGGAATGGAAGTGATAGATGTAAAAATAGGTGGGTTTTGACCCATTATTATGACTCAAGATGATAATAGAAATATTGATTTACATTGAAAGAATATTTTTTTGTCTTTATTTATCTATTATAAAAGGTATATAAAAAGGTCCTATATCTCTAAAATACTAAGGATATCTGGTAAATATTTAGAAGAATCTATGAAGGTAATGTGAATGTTAAAGAATTAAAACATCAAGTTTGGAGTAATAGGTTTTAGAACATTAAAATGTATTATGATGAATATATATATATATATTTCATTATATTAAATTGTATAATTATAAATTTTAAGGTTTTGGTGAGAAAATTGATGATTTGACCATTTATAAAAAGATAATGAGGAATTTCTAGATCGATTTGATCATACGGTGTCAGATTTTGAATATTAGGAAGACCTTTTATTGGACTAGCTTCACAACATTCTCATATCTTATAAAATGAAAAATTCACCAAATTTCCAGAAGAATGTTAAAGATGATATGGAATTTAAATCCCTGATAAAATTAAAATTAAAAGAGGATAAAGTTTCAAGATCAATTTACCTAGAAGATGATAAGGATGATAAAGAATTGAACCAAAATTTTCCTCTTTTATCATAAAGATTCAAGAAGGTAAAATATAAAGGAAAATGTAATCAATTTATAAGATGTTACAATTGTGATGATATTGGTTGTATTAAAAAATATTTCCCAAATAAGTTGGTTAAAGAATCTGAATAATATGAGGAGTATTAGAATATAAAAAAAGAGTATGAATTAGAAAAATTATTCTAGTAGCATGAAAACAAGTATGATGAGAAATAATATAAAGAGGACTCATCAACCGGTAACTTAGATGATGAAGTCAATTTCTTTACTCCTTTTTAAGAAATTTTTTATTAATCTAGTTGTTATTATAGAGAATAAATGAATTAAATTGAGTGAAGGATAAAAGGATAATTAAAAAATTTATTGAGAAGATTAAACAACTTAAGAAAGAAAATAGAAAATATCTAAAAGAAAAAAAACAAGAGCAATGAATAAAAAGATTATATGGTTTTAAATAAACAATACTATTTTAATGAGATCAAGTTATACAAGATTAAAGAAGATGAATAAGAGAATATTGTGAGTGTTACTTAAGAGAATATGGATGTAAGGGAATAAGAAATGGGTGTTAAAAAATCAATATGTATTTAGGTTAAAAATGAGTTAAACAAGATCAGAGAAGACTTGACCAAGTCTAATTAATGTAAATGTGAATATTCTTAGGATAATTAAGAGAATAATTTCAATAGGGAAGAAAAATGTTCATTTAATATTCCAAAAGATAAATATGTTATCATTAATACTACAAGTGATAAATATAAGGTATGAACTATTTAGACAAATAAGGTTATTTAGAGAAAATATTCCACAAAAAATGAAGGTAAAAAAATTCAAAGGAGGGAAATTTACCCTATGAAAAAGAAATATCAAAGTGAAAGAAGGTAGCCCTAATAAAATTCAAAAAATGTTCTCTATAAAAGTGGGATATCATATTTTAGAGTTCATTCATATAGTTTTGAAAGGTTTGGATATAAATCCTAATTTAACTAGTATAATATGTCACTAAAAAGGAATATTAAAGAACCAAGAGGGAGTTATACTCAATAAAAAAGATCAAAGTCTAAAAGGAAACAAGTACTGACAAGAAAATCATGTAATCTTTCCACCTGAAAAATTTTTAAATGTCAAAATATTTGTCTGAAATATGTGGGAAAGGATATTATAAACCTTATGAGTGAATGGTTTGCTTACATGAAAAAAATATCCAGTGAATATAATGTGAATGGAAATAAAAAATTTGAGAGAGGAAGATGAGGCTTTCAATAATCCATGCAATGATAGGACCAAGAAATATGATAAAGAGAAAAACAATTATTGATAGTTTACATCAACTAATAGGATAAAGCTAGATATTAGAGGAATAAAAAATGATTATTATGGTTAAATGAAAGAAATTAGTTTTAGGTAATGAGATTAAATTACATAAGTATATATCCAAAAATACATATCTAAAAATTCAAGAAAAACAATTTAAATGGTGTATCCAAACTATTAATGGCACAAAGTATTGTATAATAATTCTACCAGCTCAATAATATGCTATTAAAAAGGTAGTGAAGGCCTAAGGCAAAGATTTTGTTTTTAATTTCTTATGAAAATAAGACTATTTTACAAATGAGGATAGATCATAGAGATAAGATGAGATCATAATCATTAAATTATTTTAACAATATAAAAAACAATTCATAATCTAGAATTGGGAAAAAGAAAAATGAGATGTGGGTAAAAGAAACTCTCATCTTAAGTGTTTCTTATGATTAATAAATATGTACCTCTTTATTCTATATTAATTTTGATTAGTTGTGATAAAATTCTTGAAATTTAAGGAAAATATTGAGTAATGTACATATTGGACAGTAGTAGAGGTGTTCTTCATGGTGTTTTCTAATTACCATGGAGAGGAAATGTTGAGAAAATCCATTTAGGGGGAGTAAAAATGAATATAGAGCTGTAAAAACATCACAATCTATGTAAATTTGAAAAATATATAATTTCTAGGCATACCCATTAAATATAGAGAATTTGGTACTATATCACACTTAGAACACATTTTTTGATTCTATAGAATGTGTTAAGAAATAGAGAGGTTTGGTTGATGTAAACATAAAAAAAGGAAGAGTTTTATGAAAATAAAATGAATTTGTTTTTATGGTTTTGTTTAGATGTGCACATGTTACATATTACTTTTGATAAATCTATTTGAAATATCACCTTAGCATGAGTTTCTATGAGTTTTTATCACATTATGAATAATTTATAGACATCATTTATCACATTGGTCATATACTCTTAAATTGGATTATTCCATGTAAACTTGGAGTAGTTGAGATAAATGCTCTCTATTAATAAAAAATTGATAGCATCCTTCTCTAAAACTATCCAAACTGAAATAGTGACCCATAAAGGGGGAGAAGAAATTTATTTTTGAGAATCATAAAATGAGTATGAAACCCAACCCTCAAATATATGATATCAATTATGAGGATTTTTTTTATCATTGTATTCATTTTCAATATGGGGGAAAGAAAAAGGTTTATATATTGGAAAAATATCAAATGGGGGGATCATTGTTCCCATTGGATTAAATTATATTTTTTTTAATAAGGAATCTAGGAATTGAAGAAGATTTTAATACGTGTTATTGAGATGATATTATATTATGTTTAAAATAAATAAGTTATGGTTCTTGGAAGATTGTTATTGATTCTCCCTCATGATTTTATTTGTGAGTATTGATGTGTTGTTCTCCATTAAAATCAAGACAAGTATCAGTGGATAAAGTTACATTAGTCTATAACAATCTTGATGTGTGTTTAATATGGTTAACAAGGAATAGAGTTGAGTTAAAGAGGTTTTTGAAAGTAATTGAGTGAAGTCTTGAATTATTAAACTGAAGGAAAAATTTGGAAAAGGCACTTTCATAGAGTTTTGGCATAGAGTTGTCGTGGTTATTTTGGAGTTCAACTCGAAGTAAGAAATTGGTAAAGGCATCAGTGTAGAGTTAAGATATAGAGCTCACAAAGATAATATAGAGTTTCCAAATCCAACATAGATTTCTAACATAGAGTTTATAGAGCCAATATAGTGTTAATAATGAGCTGATATTTGGAAAAATTCTTGATGTAGAGTTGCAACATAGAGTTCCCAAGGCTTATGTAGATTTGAATATAGATTTCATCTGTCTATGTAGAGTTGAGGAATGGTGATAGATAATGAATAAACTAGAAAGGAGGGTTTTTTATAAGGAAACATAGCGTTGTTTTATAACTATGTAAAGTATATCTAATTCAAAGTAGAGTTCACAACACTTGGTGAAATTTTTTGAAATATTATTCTATAATTATAAGATTTTTAGAATCATGAATTCTGAATAAAAGTGATAAAAATTAATACAATACATTTTGAAACAATATTACAAGATTAAACATCATGATCATGTATGGAATATGATTTAAGAAGAGTTACAAGAATAACTATAAAAAGGATAATATGGTATTTCTATTATGAGAATATACACCACATATAGGAGGTCCATGTGAAAATTGAGCACACTACCATACATGTAGACATTTTTCAAAGATTTAAAAGGAATAAATTTAATTAAGAGTAAAAAGAAGGAAAAACATGAATCTTTGTGTGTTTTAAATTAGGAGACTTGAGAATGATTCAAGTAAGATTTAATGATAAAGAAAATTTAAAATACATTGACTAATTTAAATGAGAATATCTCACCTACATCCAAAGATCAATAAGTTTATATATTTAGAATATAGAAGATATTATTTTGTAAATAAGTATAGGTACTGAAGAAGAAGATAGAGAAGTGTGAATAGTGATAGAACTAGAAAAATATTATATGAGAGAATTATGAGAGCCTAATACTCTCCAGTATCAGAGAGTGAATACAAGTATAAATTTGGGGTGGTATTTTATAGGGGAAGAAGAGTAATTTCCTGAGTAGTTAGAAGGAAAATAATGACCTAGAATAATCAGGATCTGGAATGAGTTTTGAAACTAACAATATTGATCACCATTATCACCTAGTGAAGTTATTGAATTTTTTTTACATGGGATAAATATATCTTGTATGATCATGGAAGAATATTAGATCATGTTTTTCATAATCAACCTTGATTGTGGAGGTGATCTTTCTACCTTTGGACAAAACTTGAAGAGAAGAGCTGGTAACCGATGCATATAACCATTTAATACTTGATTAGGGTATATAACCAAATAATAAGGTAGGATATGTGTTTGGGAGGATATAACCAATTATGGAAGAATATTTTTTAATGGGGGTGGATTAACTGACATGACTGGAGGATCGACCACTGGGGTATATAACTAGTTGCTACTGAAGACTAGTGATTAGGCCATATGACCAATCACTATCTTGTGTGGACCAATATCCACTGTAATTGTGAATGACTGGGTAATGTTAATAATAAATAAATTTAATGTATTATTAATATTCATGATAATATTTTGTAGAATTATATTTACTATAATAATTTTAAGTCATTTTCAATAAAAAGGAATATTTTTATCCTAATAGAATTATTTTACATGACTTATATTATTTTATTTAAAATTTAAAGTTATAAATTTATAAAATTAAATTTTATGAAATGAACTTAATTATTTATGTCATCATATCAAATATTTTTTAGGGGTAATTTTTATAATTATTCTGAAAAGATTTATTTTTAAGTGAATGATGAAAAATGCCTATTTTTTATAAAAAATGTCATTTATTTTAAAGTATTCACAAAGTTTATTTGTATTTTGGATTGGTTTAAAAGTAAAGTTAGTCCCATTTTATTAAAAAAAATCTTATTAATTAAACAATAATTATTATTATACTTTATTTTTTTATAAATAAATTTTTAAGCTTAAAAACTCATTTTTCTAAAGAAATGTTTTCATTGTGTTTTTTAACACTTATATTAAAATTAATTTCATAAAATTATAAAAAATTCAATCTTTAAAAACATATTTCACATTTAAAATCAATAGTTTTCAATTTATTAATGTGATCGATTTAATTTTTAGTCATAATGAATAGTTTCCATGGTAAAAATTAGTTACCATGGTAAAGGGTAAAACATGTTAATTAAGGTAAAAAAATTGACAAGGTCACAAAATCTTATCTTAATTAATATTGTATTATTGGATTTATAAAATTATCACCTTATCTTCAAAATTGAATATTTTTACATCCACTTTCCAAGATTAATACTTTATTCTACTTTAAAAAAGTTTAATAATTACAAGAGTGCCACTCCCCTCACTTATAAAAGGGCTCCCCCTCCTCTATTATTCAAAAACCTTAAGCATTTTATCTCAACAAATATAGTACCAAAATCTAACCCCATGTATTAGAGGAATCATTCACCCCAATGGATCAAACATAGAATGCATAATTAAGGTGTAATCCAAAAGAGGTTTTGAAAGAAGTGGTATAACTCTTAACTGGGTGTTTTAATATTCATTTCTTCTTCTACTACCTTCAAAAATTATTTAACCATGAGGATATAATAACACAAATATATTAAATATACTAAAATTTTATTATGTTTATGTGAAGTCCCTTTTTCATCTTCTTTTCCATCATATGGGAAATGAAAAATTCACTCATGTGTACTTGTGGACTACCACCTCCACAAAACAATGTATTTAATTTTATATCACCTACTCACAAAGATGGTGATAAATATATAATTAATTAATATTAATAATTTCAAGACAATATTATTATTATTCTGTAAATATAATATATTACTTACCTTCCTACCCTTCTATCCTTTTTAAAATCATAAAGCCACTTATGCATACGTGTGGAATACCACCTATGTGAACTGATGTGATTCATTTTTCTTGATTAAATTACATGAATGGTTATAAAAGTATATATAATGTATAAAAATGATAATTATAAATTTTTTAATGTTTTGGAGATAATGGATCCATGACCCCTTTTACTATGGTTAATGCACTAAATTTATTTTGTGGTTATAAACCGAATGACCCCAAAATATCCAATGTAAACTTAATCAATTTAGTAACTATATAAGGGGATAAACATAAAAAATTATCTTAATAAATTAAATAATTAATAAAATTTCTTATTTAGGAAAATAAACTATGTATGTGGCGATTTAGAAGACAAGGTAGTGGGTTTTTCTTTAAAACAATATTTAAAATATTTTAAAAACCTTTCTCATCTATATCCTTATTCTTAAAAATGTTTCATAATGTTCATATCTATTCTTAAAAGATTGTTAAAGTTAAATTTAAACTAATTTGTAATTTCTTTATGAAGGTTCAAAAGGGAATATTTTTAATGATCCTATATAGTTTATTTTTTCTTTTTACTGAAGTATAAAATGAATGTTTTTCTAACATTGACCTCAAGACTACTTTTTCCTACCATTATAGTTGTTATTAATTATTAATATTCCTATAAAATTTTCTATTTATTTTAAAGAATATCCTCTTTCCCAAACTTTTGAAAATTTATCATTTTAATATTTTTTAAAGGAAAATGTATTTTTATACTTATTTTTACCTGAATAATTATCATGTCATTGCATATGGAAATTGAAAGATTAGGCCACATGAGAGGAATTATCTAACCAATGACCTTGAAATTTTTGTTGTGATGCAAACACTTAAGAGATGGTGGCATTAACCTTTCATATAAAGGTTTATCATGTATTATAACAACAATAGCTTGAGTAATATCTTCTCTCAAAAGTATTTAAATCTCTGCCAGTAGAATTGGGTGGAGTACCTACAATATTTTGATTTTGATAATGCCTATACCTTGGGGAAGGGAATGTTGTAACTGATGCTTAGAAATGGAAACTTTCAACTGAGGATGTGAAAGAATCATTATAAGTGTGTAACTTAACAACTGTTTTTGAATAGTTGCGCATTGGAGTTTGGGAAACAGGGGCTAAAGTGATATTGGCCAGTTTTTAGTTGATCTCCACCCTTCTTGAGATGGTTATTTAAGAACATCATCTTGATGGTGAATTTTATATCATTAGAAACTATCATTATTTTGGGGAGACCTTTTTTGAATTATCTCTCTCCATAGAGGGTATCCTAAGTTTCTGTAACTGGTATGTTGTACCTTTGTCTTTGAGGAAAGTTGTGATAGGGGATTTCCATAATACCCAATGGGCAGTACACCCAGGAACTAAAAATATTTTTTATGACATGTGGTGATGATTCTGGTGACTGGGTATGAGATGAGACATCAATAACTTTTTTCACACTGCAATACTTTCTAACAGGTAAAGTTTGAATATAAAATACCTTTATATTTTTCTTCAAAAACTTATAGTGATGAATTAGAAGTGGGATTATATTTTTATGGACTTTGTGGTTGGGTTTCCATGTACCTAGATAAAGAATAATTTAATATGGTTTGTGATAGATAGGCAGACCAAATAATCTCAATTTATACCCATTATTGATGCACCCAAAGTTGAGGATCTAGGAAATTCCTATGTGTGAGAGATTGTTCTTTTTAATGAAGTTCCATACATTATAGTATCTGATAGGGATCCTTGTTTTACTTCTTGATCTTTGAGAGGACTCTAAAAGGCATTGGGATCTTAGGTTCATTTGAGTATGACATATCATCTGTAGACATATGGCTAGACAGAGAGGGCTATACAGATTATTGAGGACATACTTTTTTCCTATGTCCTTAATTTTTGCGGAGCTTAGGATGAACATTTGGGACTCTTTGAGTTCACTTATAAAAATAGTTACCTATCTATGATTGGAATATATCATTTTTGGTCTTTTATGGCATGAAATATTAATCTTCATTATGTTGGTCAAAGATTGGTGAAATTTTCTTATTTTAACTGAGTTTGGTTAGAGAGATAAAAAAATATTTAGTTGATTCATCAGAGGATATTAACGGTGTAGTTCTAGTATAAATATTATGCTAATTGGTGGAATAGACTTTTGGATTTTTTAGTTGGTGATTAGATATTCTTGAAAGTTTCATCGAGTTTGGGTCATCGATGGCTTGGGAGGTAAGGTAATCTTTCTCCTTATTTTTTGGTAACTTTTTAGGTTGTTGAGAAGGTGGGGAATGTGTCTTACCATTTAGCACTTCTGCCACAATTGATGTTGATACACAACATTTTCCATGTATCTCAGCTATGAATATATCTTTCTAATCCATATCGTGTTTTGATCTTGAGTTATCTTGATGTTGAGCCTCATTTATCCATGATTGAGAATCCAGTTAGGATTGTTGATTTTGTAAACAAGATACTTCATGGGATGATGAAACCTTTGGTCTGTGTGATATGGAGGCATGGTTTTGGTTTTCATGAGATGTAGGAGTATGAGGAACTGATAAGAGAGTAGTGGCTTCACCTTTTTTATATGGAAGCTTCTTGACAAGATTTATAGAGTTATTAATTTTTTATGGTGTGGAAGTTATAACACCCCATTAACTTTCTGCTAGGTGTCTTCTAAAAATTTGTGGTGGTTTTCCATTTTAATTGGTTCAGTAAGGCCTAATATGAATTGGGTGGATACCTGTAAAGTAATGGATTTTGTTTTGGAATTTTTAGCATAAATTCTTATATTTTTATAGTTTTTAGGGATTTACACACTATGTAATGGGGTTACATGATGTGTAATCATCGGCAAGATGTCATGAAATCGATACACAATGTGAAAGGTTACATACCATGTAAAAATTAAAAGTTATTTTTATAATAAAACGTGATGGGATTTCTGGTGTATATGGGACTCAAAAATTACACGATGTGTAATTAAGTTACACACCATGTAAAATCCCAAGTTCTAGTTCCAAATAGGAAGATATTATGAAATTATTATTTCCCTTCTATAGGCTTACTTTCTCTCAACCTAGAGAATCCTCCTAGGTGATTGTTGAGAACTCTAATCTATCAAAATCATCCATTTTATGATTGACCATATTTTTGGTTGTGGTTTATCTATCTAGGTAATAGGTCTCCCTATCTCTTCTATATCTCTCTCTTTTCCTCCTTGTAGTTTGATATATAATATTTGGATTTATGGATCTAAAATCTATGTTGTTAAATCTTGACTCTAGGTTGAGTTCTTAGATATTCTAAACCTTCATTATTCATCGGCGAGTCCCATTGTAGGTGTTGTGTTTTAGTGAAAAAGGTAGGGGTTTCCGTTTAAGTTTTTCCAATTGAATAAACTTTGAATTGATTATTGTTTTAAATTTCATTAATTTGATTTGGGAAAAATCCAATTTGGTGCGAATTTGGATTTAAATTGTTATGGTTGGGATTTTTGAAAACACCCCAACTCCAATGGAATTGGAGATTGGGGTGTATTTAAAAAATTGATAGAAATTGTGAAATGATTCATGAATTGATTTTGAGAAAAATGGATTAAATTGAAATGAAAAAAAATACGGTTGGTTTTGGTTTAAAAAGGCATGAATTGATGAAAAACCCAGGTGTTATTATTTTGAATAAAATTGGAATATTGAAACTAGAAATAGAAAAATTGTATTTTAAATTGATTTGGAATAATTTTCCCATTATTGATTGATTGATTGAGCACATGCAAGCCTGGGTAGCCAGTGGTTTATTTGGGACAATCATGCTAGGATGGAAATTATATGGCATTGAATTGATGATTGAAACTCTAACAAAAACCTAGTTCATTATGTCTTATCCTCTGTGAGATATTAATGGGCCATATTTGGTGTAATCATAAGGGATGTGTGTACATATATTGTCATGATCACTAATATGAGATGTGTGACATTCATATAACTAGAAACTATCATACCACAGGGAAGATGATCATGGTACTTGTTGTAATTGTTTTGATATATATATTCCAATGTGTGTGAAACCCATTTACTCATTCCTAGATATTTATATAAACTGTTTTATATAAAACGATTATTTAATCCATGATTGAAATTTTTTCCATCAATCTAAAATGAACATCGTGTTTTCTTTAAATGTGTAATTGTATTTCCATGCCAATTTTTATTAAAATTAAAATAATTATTTTCTTATTATTATATAATCTTATTATAGAACACTTAGGGAGACCCTAATTCGATTTTTATCTCACACCCCACCTTTTCTTTTAGGCATGTTTAAATTTTATCCTTCCAGGTATGAGTAAAGGGAAAGAACCTCTAAGAGGAGGTGGATATTATTAATTTCTTGGGTATTGGAGTGACATGTCATTTGTGACACTATGATATCCTGTCTATTTTTTGGTCCTTTGATGATGTACTATTTGGTTTTTTGATATACCAATTTTATTTCTAGTACTATCTCACTTTTTATTTTTGATCATACAGACATGTATATTTATCTTCCATTGTGTTTGTGGAAAATTTGTTTCCACTTTTATATTGCATGATATCAGGTTCTAATTTACAACTCATAGGATGGGGACCACTATAACGACCCATAATTTACATACATTGTTAATACTTCAAAATTGAAGCACACTTATTACAACATATGACAAAACCACAAAGGACCGTATAGGTATAGTGTCTTTAGAAACTGGGAAACATAAACAACTGGTTCATAAATCTTCTACAGTGTCTCCCATTTATTTCATCATATCTAGGGTCCCTTTTAGCATATTCTACTTAATATCCATCTTCCTGACCTGGGGAAAATAAAACATAAAAGGGTGAGATCAAATGCTCAGCAAGGGCAAATAAAGGAAATAAAAATCATATCATATCTTTTTGAAAATCAAAACCTGCAAAAGAGATCATAATATCTTAACATGGAATAAATCATAGAAGTGAAAATGAGATCCCCATAATCATAAAATGAAACTTGAAACTTTTTGGCATGCACACATAATCATGGAAAATCATTTCTTGTTAGTCATGACTCATTGCCAAGACTATCTTAGTGGACAAAGTCCCTTTCTGAACCAAGTTCACTCCTCGTTTCAGTCCTGTATCACTGAACCGAAATAACCTTCCATTCCAGCCATGTCTATCTCATGAGATATAAAATCTTTACCCAATGCATTGGAGGTAGATATAGGTCCCACCCATCTTATAATGAATCCTTTCTTATGTGTGCCACATAATCATAAATCATACATCATCGCATAACCCATGTAATAAAAATGGGATTCTTAAACAACATGACATCATAAAACAATTCATATAAGATAAAGTAATTCATAAAAATGTTTCCATCACAACATAATCAAATCCATGTAATAATAGGGATAAAAATAGAACCCTTTTACTATCTTATATGGAAAATAATTTTGATAAAATACTTGAACTTCATTCTTGAGGAAAATATCCTTTCTTCTTCAAAAACATTTTTCCTTTCATAACATGTCATACAACTTTAAAATAAAAGATGTTGATTAAAAATAAACTTGAAAACTTTTAAAGGAAGCTTCTTGGAAATAATGTTTTAAAAGTCCATTCATGCCGTATAAGTTAAAAAAACATTCTTCGTACTTTTGTCGGAAAAGTCAAAAAGTACCTCATACGAAAAACGACAAAAGATTCCTTTCATATTACTAAAAACTCACCGAAGGGTAAAAATGGATTTAAACAATTGTAGGTGGATGGAAATAATATTACATATTGATGAAACATGGATGTGGATGATAAAATACACCCCAGTAAATACTTACGACTAAACAATCTCGGATAAAAATGAGATTGTGATATTTCCCTTACCTTAGGTCCGATTAGCTTTGTACGTGTCCAAAACTCCTGTATAATGGTTTAAATAATGTTATTGACTTATTCCAGAATCATACATATTGATATGATATCATATATGGTCATATTCTTAGCTTCTTGTTAGTAATATTTCATTGTTACTTGTTACTCGGGTCTTTATTGCCTTTTGTTCTTATGTGTGTTTCGCCGAATACATTCTTATTCTTCTTTTAAGGTTATAGATAACTTATATCCATAATGGTATTAGTGTAACATATATCATATTCATTCATTCAATTCATTTATATAATTACTATGTAATGGTGATCATATAGAACGAGTCGCATCACATCGTGGAGACGGTATTCCGTACGTACGCACGAGTGATGATATCGTTCCTATGATCGTGGAACTGTATTGGAGTATATATATATTATTTCAGTATCAATATTACTTTATAATAATCATAAATAGTTACTCATTACACCATTATACCCATCCTTGTAAAGTGATGGTGGAAAAATAGATTACACCACGGCGTGGAGACGGTATTCCGTACGTACGCACGCGCGGTGATTTCATTTTTCCGTGGGATGGATAGAAGGTGAATTAGGGTTGTTTCATATTTATAATAACATATCAGTATGTAAGTAATACTGATGTTATTACTTTATCATGAAACAACTAAAGAAGAAGAAGTTAAAGAAGAAAGAAATTGAAAAGATCGGTAATGGATATTACCTCTTCTTTGGAACGCCTCTTTGAATCCTCCACTTAGGGAACTAAGATTGGTCTTTGAAGAAGACCAGGACCTCTAGGATTATTCTAGGGAAGTGGAGAGGAGAAAATGGCAGGGGTTGGCCGAGCTTGAGTTCTCAAATTGGTGTGAGGAAGAGGGGGAGGAGGTGCCCTTTTATAAGGGAGGAGAGGGGCACCTTAGGAATATCTCAAAATATTATTTTATATTAAAGTCAAAATCGGTTTATAATGGCTCCAAAGGGTCTTATTTCGAAGATAAGGTGGGGATGGGTCGAAATCCTATCAACCAATAGGATTTAGACAAGTTTAGGGTATTATTTTAACCTTATCAATTAGATTTAACTCTAAGTTAAATAATTTAACTTTTACCGTGTCTTTTTGTTTTCTTTCACTATATGGTTAATACACTTACTATAACATGCCAAACGAACCCCAAATTGTTTATTATTAATATATATATCCTTATCTAAGTCATTTTGCCGAACCTTAGATTTTTAGGAATAAAATAACAATTAATAATATAATATTTGATTTAAAAACTATTTTGTGTCAATTTTGACACTATTTGATTTATGATTTTTGTGAAAGTCATAACAGAATTATATGTTCGAACCAAGTTGATTAAATCAATACTAATATATCATAGTAACCTAGAAAATTAGTGTAATTCATAAAAAGTCTCAAATTACATTTATTTTTGTGTTTATAACATCAATTATGTCAATATTTCATTAATAAGATAATTACTGCATCATCATTGTGTCATAAATAAATTAAATTATTTAATGTCTAAAAATTACAAATAAAATACCATTATGTAGGAAATCTTTTTATATTTCTAATGAATATTTATAGTCGAATTTATCTTATGTATAACCCCATATTAAAAATGATTTACTTATTAAACTTTGATTTTAACTATTGTAACCCTTCTTTAAATAAATTAATAATAAATGTCCTAATCTAATCCAAGTGGGCCTAAATGGTCATATTTTATTCATAAGGTTATTTTTGGTCGAATTACACTTATCCAATAGAATTAGGACATGTGTTAGGGTAATAGTAATATCATATTTACCCTTAGTTACCCTATTTACTATTAACCGTGGTAAAAAAAAAGTAAAAAGTTACTATTCACCAAAAATTATTTTCATCTCATTGAACCACATTTTAGTCCTTGATATTAACCGTGTCTATCGGATTTTTGAAATTCCATTCACAGAAGCGGTAAAATTAAGTTTTATGCAAAATTCAGTTTTTAACCTACCACTTAGTGGTTTCACTATTCATCAAAAATTGAAAGTTTTCAGAAAAATACCAAAATTTCACCCTAGGCTAATTTCGATATTCTGAGTCCAAAAATGAAGTCCATTTTGAAAAATAAAATTTATAAAATTTCAAAAAGTGGTTATTACTATTCATAACGGCTAGTTTTAATAATATTTTAATAGCATATCGTTGTTTAGTGAAACTCGGTATTGCGTACGATGCAAGCTATCGAGGAAGGTCGCGATTGCGTGTAAAGTAAGCCAAGCTAGTATTGTGTAGAAAAAGATTCCTTTGATGATTCATATAACATAAAAGTCTCGGGTGTTACATTCTACCCCCCTTAAAAAGAATTTCGCCCTCGAAATTCGTCACTTTGTAACAAACAGATGAGGATACTTCTCCCTCATCATATCCTCAAGCTCCCAAGTAGCTTCTTCAAGTTGGTGGTTCCTCCATAAAACTTTCACCAAGCGAGTGGTCTTGTTTCGTAGGACTTTTTTGCTACGATCCAGAATCTCTATCGGCTGTTCTTCATAAGAAAGATCTTGCTCCAGCGGTACAACTTCTGAGCTGAGTACATCTGAAGGATCTGGTATGTACTTTCTCAGGAGAGATACATGGAACACATCGTGAACTTGAGAGAGATTCGGTGGAAGCGCCAATCGGTAAGCTACCTTCCCAACACGATCCAGTATTTCAAAAGGACCGATATATCTAGGGCTCAACTTCCCCTTCTTTCCAAATCTCATAACCCTCTTCCAGGGAGATATTCGTAAGAACACTTTATCACCTACTACAAACTCTAGGTCTTTTCTTCGGTTGTCGGCATAAATTTTATGTCGACTCTGAGCTGCGCTTATGTGTTGTTGAATAGATTTGACCTTTTCTGCCATTTCATCAACGAGATCAGGTCCTAATGTCTTTCTTTCCCCAACTTCATCCCAGCAAGTTGGAGTCCTGCATTTCTTTCCATAGAGAGCTTCATAAGGAGCCAACTGAATACTGGAGTGAAAGATATTATTATAAGAAAATTCCACCAAAGGTAGGTGTTGATCCCAACCTCCTTTGAAATCCATAGAGCAAGCTCTCAACATATCTTCTAGGGTTTGAATTGTACTCTCAGACTGACCGTCTGTCTGGGGATGATAAGCAGTGCTGAAACTCAACTCTGTATCCAGAGTGTGCTGAAGACTTCGCCAGAACTTCGAGGTAAATATCGGATCCCGATCAGATATAATAGAAAGTGGTACTCCATGCAATCTTACCACTTCCTTTACATATATCCTGGCAAGCTGATCTAGAGATAAATCCTCTCTAATAGCAATGAAGTGTGCAGACTTTGTAAGACGATCAACTATGACCCAGATAGCATTATTGCCTTTGGAAGTTTTAGGAAGTCCTGTGACAAAGTCCATAGTGATGTTTTCCCATTTCCATTCGGGTATGGGTAATGGTTGTAACATCCCCTTAGACTTTTGTCTCTCAGCTTTAACTTGTTGACAAACCAAGCATCGAGAGACATATTCAGCAACATCTCTTTTCATGCCATCCCACCAGAAGTACTCTTTCAGGTCCCTATACATCTTCGTGCTTCCAGGATGAATAGAGAATGAAGAACTATGAGCCTCATCCAGCAGCTCCTTCTTTAATTCGGGGATGGAAGGAACACAAACCCGATTCCTGAACTTTATTATCCCATCACAATCAAGGTTGAATTCAGGAACATTTCTCACCTTCTTTTGTAACTCGACATCTTCTTTCTGTGCCTCTTTAATCTTCACATGTATAGATGGTTGAACATTCATTTGAGAAAGATAAGATTTTTCCCCTTCCATTATAATTCCAAGACCCATCCTTTGTAAATCCATAAATATTGGATCTTTTGTGATCCTCATCATGGATAAACTAGCATTGTCTTGTCAACTTAATGCATCTTCCACCTTGTTTGCTTTCCCAGGGTGGTAATGGATTGAGCAGTCATAATCCTTAATCAGCTCCAACCATCTTCTTTGACGCATATTCAGCTCCTTTTGTGTGAAAATATACTTTAAACTTTTATGATCAGTATAAATATCACACATTTCACCATAAAGGTAATGCCTCCAAATCTTTAATGCAAAGATTACCGCAGCCAACTCCAAATCATGTGTTGGGTAATTTTGCTCATGGATTTTCAACTGTCGTGAGGCATAATCTATCACCATATCATTTTGCATAAGAACACACCCCAATCCCTTCTTGGATGCATCACTGTAGATCACAAACCTTTCTCCACTACAAGGCAGTGTGAGCACAGGTGCACTGGATAACCTTCTTTTCAACTCCTTGAAATTCTCTTCACATTCTTCTGTCCAGACAAACTTAACTCCTTTCCGAGTCAACTTGGTGAGTGGATTAGATAATTGTGAAAAATCTTTTACAAAACGTCAATAATATCCAGCCAAACCAAGAAAACTTCGGATCTCAGTTACTGTTGTTGGTCTTGACCATCTTTCGATAACCTCTGTTTTTGCTGGATCCACAGATATCCCCTCTTTTGAGATTATGTGCCCCAAAAATGCAACTTTTTGAAGCCAAAATTCACACTTGGTAAATTTGGCATAAAGCTTCTCCTTTCTCAGGGTCTTCAATATAATTCTCAAGTGATCTTCATGCTCTTCCTTGCTCTTTGAATAGACAAGAATATCATCTATAAAGACTACCAAAAATTGATCAAGATAGTCTCTAAAGACTCTATTCATTAGATCCATGAAGATAGCAGGGGCATTAGTAAGACCAAATGGCATCACTATAAATTCATAGTGTCCATACCTTGTACGGAAAGCCGTCTTTGGTATATCCTCCCTTTTGACCCTTAATTGATGATACCCTGAACGAAGATCAATCTTGGAAAAGTATTGAGCTCCGCGTAGTTGGTCAAATAAGTCATCAATGCATGGGAGAGGATATTTGTTCTTGATAGTGATCTTGTTAAGTTCTCGATAATCAATGCAGAGTCTCATTGATCCATCTTTCTTCTTAACAAATAGAACAGGTGCTCCCCAAGGTGACGCACTAGGGCGTATGAATCCCTTATCAAGATTCTCTTGGAGTTGCTTCTTCAATTCCTGCAACTCAATTGGGGCCATTCTATAAGGTGTCTTTGAAATAGGCAAAGCACCCGGTACGAGTTCTATTGAAAACTCAACTTCACGATTTGGTGGAAGACCCGGTAATTCCTCCGGAAAAACATCATCAAATTCCAGTACAATGGTAATATTCTTAATCGTGAGTTTCTCACCAACCATTTGAGATAAATGACCTTCATTTAGTGGAATCAATACCCATAAGATGGAAGAAATTTCCACTGGAAGGTTATGTTCATCCTTGCATTGATATACGATCGTAGATTGATCTGGAATATGAAATGTGACTTCCCTTCTTTGGAAATTGATATGAGATCCATGTAGAGAAAGCCAATCCATGCCAAGAATCACATCAAATTCCACTTAAGGAAGGATCACAAGATTTTCAGGAAGTACTTTCCCACAAACTTCGATCAGAGAGGAATTATAAACTTTTGATGTGACTGTTGTGCCATTAGGTGTTGTCACAGCTAACTCAACATCTAATTGTTGAGGTAGTACGGTGATACCCTTAGAAAATTATTTAGAAATAAAAGAGTGGGTGGATCCAGAATCAAATAAAACATTTTCTACTTTAGAGTGGATGGTAAGTGTACCTTTCACCACTTCGTTATCGTACTCCACATCGCTGATAGAAATTGCATGCGACTTTCCTTTTTCTTTAGCCTTAAGATTTTGTTGACGTCGAACATCATCATCAAACCTTGGATTTGGGCATTGATTGGCATAATGACCCATCTCCTTGCACTTGAAACATTGAAGTGTAGTAGGTTCATTATGTGTATCCCTTACTTTGTTTGCGTCATTAGACATCTTCTTCCCATTATCACGGCATTCAAATTCCCGATGACCTTCCTTTCCACATTTAAACCATTTACTTTTCCCTTTAAGACAACTCCCTCCATGTTTCTTTCCACACTTTGAGCATAAGGGAAAGCTCATCTTCTTTTCAGTGTGCTCTTTAGATTTTCCTTTGAATTCCATCTTCCTCTTCTTATCAATCCCATGTGACTGATGGGTTACTCCAATCTCCATCTCGACTTTGAGAGCACATCGAACGATTTCCTCGTAGCTATTGAAGTCCCTTATGGCTAACGCCCTTCGAAGACTTGGTTTTAAGCCACTAAAGAATCGATCGATCTTACTCTCAGGTTGGATAATAATACCAGAAGCGTACCTTGCAAGTCTTGTAAAATTTGCTTCATAGGTACCAACAGATTCATCATCCCTTTGCTTTAGTTCAAGAAACTCTTTCTCTATCTTTGTTTGGAGAATACGAGGGATGTACTTATTGAAAAATAAGTTCTTGAACTCGTCCCATTCCATAGACTCAATTTCATCCCTTTGCCTCGTATTCTTAATAAGATTCCACCATTGATCAACATCTCTTTCCAAACGATACACTGCTAGGATGACTTTATCATGTTCAGAACATTGAAGAACTGAAAATATCTTTTCAGTAGTACTAATCCATTGTTCAGCAACTAATGGATCAGTAGACCCACTAAAAGAAGGTGGACGCTACCTCATGAAGGATTCAACAGAATGTTGCTCCTTCCTTTGCTCGTTTGGAAGTCCTGCATGATTCATAGCTTGAGAAAGTTGTGTGAGCATGGCTACAAGATTTTGCATTCCAGCTCCCATATCGTTTGGTTGTTCAGAGGGACAATCATTGCATTGCCCATCGCATTCCGCATTAACACGGTTCCTTCGGGTTCCATCCATTGACTAAAACCAAGAAGAATAGTGTGAGCAACACTAATTATAATAGGAAAACCACATAATTCAAGAATAAAATTTTCATGCTTAAGGTCTTATCCTAGGTTATTCAAGGCCATTTCTAAAACACTAAGATTGTGTTCTATGCTTAGACTTATCCTTAGGGTTCTTACTAAGGCTTTCACATCCTAGTTTCCAAAGGTTGACTATACCTTTCCTCTGATACCAACTATAACGACCCATAATTTACATACATTGTTAATACTTCAAAATTGAAGCACACTTATTACAACATATGACAAAACCACAAAGGACCGTATAGGTATAGTGTCTTTAGAAACTGGGAAACATAAACAACTGGTTCATAAATCTTCTACAGTGTCTCCCATTTATTTCATCATATCTAGGGTCCCTTTTAGCATATTCTACTTAATATCCATCTTCCTGACCTGGGGAAAAGAAAACATAAAAGGGTGAGCTCAAATGCTCAGCAAGGGAAAATAAAGGAAATAAAAATCATATCATATCTTTTTGAAAATCAAAACCTGCAAAAGAGATCATAATATCTTAACATGGAATAAATCATAGAAGTGAAAATGAGATCCCCATAATCATAAAATGAAACTTGAAACTTTGTGGCATGCACACATAATCATGGAAAATCATTTCTTGTTAGTCATGACTCATTTCCAAGACTATCTTAGTGGACAAAGTCCCTTTCTGAACCGAGTTCACTCCTCGTTTCAGTCCTGTATCACTGAACCGAAATAACCTTCCGTTCCAGCCATGTCTATCTCATGAGATATAAAATATTTACCCAATGCATTGGAGGGAGATATAGGTCCCACCCATCTTATAATGAATCCTTTCTTATGTGTGCCACATAATCATAAATCATACATCATCGCATAACCCATGTAATAAAAATCGGATTCTTAAACAACATGACATCATAAAACAATTCATATAAGATAAAGTAATTCATAAAAATGTTTCCATCACAACATAATCAAATCCATGTAATAATAGGGATAAAAACAGAACCCTTTTACTATCTTAGATGGAAAATAATTTTGATAAAATACTTGAACTTCATTCTTGAGGAAAATATCCTTTCTTCTTCAAAAAATATTTTTCATTTCATAACATGTCATAAAACTTTAAAATAAAAGAAGTTGATTAAAAATAAACTTGAAAACTTGTAAAGGAAGCTTCTTGGAAATAATGTTTTAAAAGTCCATTCATGCCGTATAAGTTAAAAAAAACATTCTTCGTACTTTTGTCGGAAAAGTCAAAAAGTACCTCGTACGAAAAACGACAAAAGATTCCTTTCATATTACTAAAAACTCACCGAAGGGTAAAAATGGATTTAAAAAATTGTAGGTGGATGGAAATAATATTACATATTGATGAAACATGGATGTGGATGATAAAATACACCCCAGTAAATACTTACGAATAAACAATCTCGGATAAAAATGAGATTGTGATATTTCCCTTACCTTAGGTCCGATTAGATTTGTACGTGTCCGAAGCTCCTGTATAATGGTTTAAATAATGTTATTGACTTATTCCAGAATCATACATATTGATATGATATCATATATGGTCATATTCTTAGCTTCTTGTTAGTAATATTTCATTGTTACTTGTTACTCGGGTCTTTATTGCCTTTTGTTCTTATGCGTGTTTCGCCGAATACATTCTTATTCTTCTTTTAAGGTTATAGATAACTTATATCCATAATGGTATTAGTTTAACATATATCATATTCATTCATTCAATTCATTTATATAATTACTATGTAATGATGATCATATAGAACGAGTCGCATCACATCGTGGAGACGGTATTCCGTACGTACGCACGAGTGATGATATCATTCCTATGATCGTGGAACTGTATTGGAGTATATATATATTATTTCAGTATCAATATTACTTTATAATAATCATAAATAGTTACTCATTACACCATTATACCCATCCTTGTAAAGTGATGGTGGAAAAAAAGATTACACCACGGCGTGGAGACGGTATTCCGTACGTACGCACGCGCGGTGATTTCATTTTTCCGTGGGATGGATAGAAGGTGAATTAGGTTTGTTTCATATTTATAATAACATATCAGTATGTAAGTAATACTGATGTTATTACTTTATCATGAAACAACTAAAGAAGAAGAAGTTAAAGAAGAAAGAAATTGAAAAGATCGGTAATGGATATTACCTCTTCTTTGGAACGCCTCTTTGAATCCTCCACTTAGGGAACTAAGATTGGTCTTTGAAGAAGACCAGGACCTGTAGGATTATTCTAGGTAAGTGGAGAGGAGAAAATTTCAGGGGTTGGCCGAGCTTGAGTTCTCAAATTGGTGTGAGGAGGAGGGGGAGGAGGTGCCCTTTTATAAGGGAGGAGAGGGGCACCTTAGGAATATCTCAAAATATTATTTTATATTAAAGTCAAAATCGGTTTATAATGGCTCCAAAGGGTCTTATTTAGAAGATAAGGTGGGGATGGGTCGAAATCCTATCAACCAATAGGATTTAGACAAGTTTAGGGTATTATTTTAACCTTATCAATTAGATTTAACTCTAAGTTAAATAATTTAACTTTTACCGTGTCTTTTTGTTTTCTTTCACTATATGGTTAATACACTTACTATAACATGCCAAAAGAACCCCAAATTGTTTATTATTAATATATATATCCTTATCTAAGTCATTTTGCCGAACCTTAGATTTTTAGGAATAAAATAACAATTAATAATATAATATTTGATTTAAAAACTATTTTGTGTCAATTTTGACACTATTTGATTTATGATTTTTGTGAAAGTCATAACAGAATTATATGTTCTAACCAAGTTGATTAAATCAATACTAATATATCATAGTAACCTAGAAAATTAGTGGAATTCATAAAAAGTCTCAAATTACATTTATTTTTGTGTTTATAACATTAATTATGTCAATATTTCATTAATAAGATAATTACTGCATCATCATTGTGTCATAAATAAATTAAATTATTTAATGTCTAAAAATTACAAATAAAATACCATTATGTAGGAAATCTTTTTATCTTTCTAATGAATATTTATAGTCGAATTTATCTTATGTATAACCCCATATTAAAAATGATTTACTTATTAAACTTTGATTTTAACTATTTTAACCCTTCTTTAAATAAATTAATAATAAATGTCCTAATCTAATCCAAGTGGGCCTAAATGGTCATATTTTATTCATAAGGTTGTTTTTGGTCGAATTACACTTATCCAATAGAATTAGGACATGTGTTAGGGTAATAGTAATATCATATTTACCCTTAGTTACCCTATTTACTATTAACCGTGGTAAAAAAAAGTAAAAAGTTACTATTCACCAAAAATTATTTTCATCTCATTGAACCACATTTTAGTCCTTGATATTAACCGTGTCTGTCGGATTTTCGAAATTCCATTCACAGAAGCGGTAAAATTATGTTTTATGCAAAATTCAGTTTTTAACCTACCACTTAGTGGTTTCACTATTCATCAAAAATTGAAAGTTTTCAGAAAAATACCAAAATTTCACCCTAGGCTAATTTCGATATTCTGAGTCCAAAAATGAAGTCTATTTTGAAAAATAAAATTTATAAAATTTCAAAAACTGGTTATTACTATTCATAACGGTTAGTTTTAATAATATTTTAATAGCATATCGTTGTTTAGTGAAACTCGGTATTGCGTACGACGCAAGCTATCGAGGAAGGTCGCGATTGCGTGTAAAGTAAGCCAAGCTAGTATTGTGTAGAAAAAGATTCCTTTGATGATTCATATAACATAAAAGTCTCGGGTGTTACAACCACCCTTTGGGATATTTTGGGATCATATTGGTTCTTAGGGTACCAGGTTATTAGGGATGATTTGAAACTCCAAGTAGAATAATGATATTGATATTATGGGGTGAAAATATTTTAAGGATATATCCATTTAGAAATATTTTCCAAATGTCGTTCAACTTAGAATGGAAAGGATATTATTATAATTAAAGTAGGATGAAAAGGACTCAGTTATGGACTTTGAAAAAATTTTACTAGATAGGATAACTATGCACCAAATTTAATTCTGGACCATCATAATTTAATTGATGGATTATACTCAGGATTCAAAAAAACGTCTGCCATGGGTTTTGGTTACTCACGAGTTTTGAAGTTATGAGGAAAATTTTCAAGGTGATGAGATGGTGTATATGGAATTTATTTATTTATTTATCAACAAGGAGAATAACCACTATAAGTGGAAATTAATAGAGAATAATGAATTGATGAAATACAAAGGTAAGAAAATTAATATTCCCACTTTTGATAAGTGTGGTAAAAAAAAATTATGGTGAATGTATTATGAGATCTATAAAGTGATACCAATTTCTTAGAGACTCTTTTTTCCATGTAAGACCTTGGAATATTACTAAAAATATATTTAGAGTCATACATTGAGACAACACATGATTTCAAGGCCTTGTGAGCCCAAAATTAATTTTATAAAAATATTAAAAATATTTTATATCACACCCATGCAGTTTTCATGAAAAATTTAAATAACTATAAAATGGAGTATCAAGTTATAAATATGATACTAATGTTAAATATAGAGAATATTGTTCACCCTATATAAGACCTAATTTTTTTATGACATCATACATTTAGATGTGGAATCTATTGGAAGGTACATTTAATAAAAATAAATAAACAAATTAGATCTTTATTTTATTAAATGACCTAATTAAAATCCTCTAAAAATACCCTCTTATTCTGGTTTTACAAGGGTTATATACATAAAATTTTTTATATCTATGAGGAGGATAATAGGGTTCTTCATTGGATGATTGAGATCGAATAATGATAGACGATCAGATGAGGATAATCATGAGACGAATGATGAACACAACGTGACCATCACCTTCATCACAAGTAGATCCTTTTTTCACCAATGATCGATCCATAATCAAAGAAAGGATAATTAATTGTGGTTTTATCCTTTTTATTACAATTTCAAGCATGGATTTATATTTTCTTTTATTGATCTATGATTATCTTCCCTTTGTATGAGCCCATTCAATAATTTCATTGATTTAAATCAATTATTTAATTGGTTATTTTATACTATAACCCATGATTCTGCACCTATAAATCATTTTATAGGATCTCATTAGCCAATGATGACTATCACCTTTGTGTTATTTGAATTTCCCACTCTATTCTTGGTGTTTTTCATCGATAATTGATTTTTTTGAAATTCCTTGATATTTGGGAATACTGATCATTGTATGTTCATTATTTGGAACAAAATATCATGGTCAAGAGTTCAAATTTATATTTTGGAGATGTGGAGAAGATGTGGAAATTATGATGGTAACTTTAATTTGGATCGGGTATCGATGGTTTCTAATATCGATTGAAAGTATCTCTCTATAGGTGTAGTGATTGATATTTCCAAGAAATGGTGGCTAGAATCCAACCACTAGTGATGATGACATTAGGTGTTGGTGTTGACAGAAGAGTTCCTGAGAACCAGGAGATTTGGTTTCTACAAATTAAAATTATGGATGGGTTTCTGATGAATAATGGCTGGAGTCTAAAATTTAGTCGGCCATGGAGGGCGATGTATGTGTTATTATTATTTTTGAATAATAATAACATTAAAAAGGGGGATGAAATCAAGGGGGTGTGTGACCTGGGCATGATGGTGGGAATTCAAACCCAATTCCCATTCTTATTGTTATTATAATAATAATTATTATAATAAATGTTTTATCAATGAAGACGATGAATTGGGAACCAGTAAGGGAGAGGCATGTGGACCCTTAACCATTGAGAGGTGAGAGATTTCTATATAACCTTATTTAGTTTTTGATATAAATATTTAATATAAATATTTTACGGGATATGTAGGTATATGGAAACCTCATAGATGATCCATGAATTAGGGGGTGGAGTTTTTATTGTGATTCCTCTTCATTTATAATTACACATAATAATAATATTATTATAAATTAATATGATGATTAATTTTGTTTGGAAAACCATGATTTATTCATAACTTCTCCATATGGTATCGGATTGATGAACCATCAGTAGCATCATGGCCATGATGTTGAGAAGTTCATTTCAATAGAAAATTTGGATACCTTTTTTGGGATCATTTATCATGTCCATGAAGTAGACAAAAACAATAATAATATTAATATTATGAAATATTTTATTCAGTGTATCATTTTCATACAGTTTTGAAATGATGAACCATCAATGGAGTTGTGACCCTGATATTGAGGTGGACATTTCGAGAATAATATCAGGTATTTAATTTGGGTTTGTGGATTAGGCCTACAATGTACCGTTCATGCATTATACAATGAAATGTGTTTTTTTCACCGGGTGTCCAATTTGGGTAAGTGAATAGCCTATCCCGAGTTTTTTTACACAAGGATCACAATGATGTGGTATTTTTAGACATTCGTGGTTGTTTTTGGTGATGTATTTATGGTTGTTTCACCCATCAAACTGAAAATGATCCTTGTACATTCATTATGATTTTGGACAGACAGATCATGTAATATGGGAGTACAGAGGCATTCCCAGGGGTACTCGAGCACAAACTGGTACCCAAGAACAACCAAGTACATGGCTAGGTAGTAGAGTGAGTCCATACACCATGTGTACCCCATACACATTGTGTACTTATTTTTGAATCTTCTACCTCTAATATATACTTCATTTTGACTTGGATTTTGGATCATGAGTATCCTATACTGAGTTTTCTTCATGTAGAATGAAATAGTGTCCTTCATAGTGGATTTTGAGATATTATGTGACATGTTAAAATTTTGATGATTCTTTAGGTGTCGCTCGATGATTATAGTGAACAGGTAGGACCATTAGGTAGTCCATATATAGAGGAAACACTCCCCTGTCACACTAAGAAGCGGGTCTTATATCCTTGGAGACAATACTCTCCTATATAACCAAGGTGTGGGTCCACCATAATCATTGTGTAGATAGATATGGTACTACCTTATCACACCAGGGCATAGGTACTCTATCCATGGAGATGGTACTCCCTTATCTCACCAGGGTACAAGTCCTCCATACTTGTTGTGCAGAGATGATACTCCCATATAACATGAGGGAATGGGTCCTATATCCATAGATATGGTACTCCCTTTTCACATTAGATTGTAGGTACTTCATACTCTTTTTTTATATTAAGATGTTACTCCACTATCACACTAGGGCTCATTTCCTCTATCCTTAGAGATGATACCCCTTCATCACACTGGTGTGTGGGTCCTCCATACTCATTGAAAAGATAGATATGGTACACCCCTACTGCACTAGGGTAAAGGTACTCTATCCTTGGAGATGGTACTCCCCTATTTCACTAGGTAATAGGTCCTTCATAACTTGGAAATTATTTCCCCCAATTGTGCATAAAATTGGCGATGTATGGGTCCCCCACATGATTACTTCTTTAGACAGACACATGAGATGATGGGCACCAATGATGTAACTTTTTAGAGTTGCAAGTAGACTCATTTTTTCTTAGTATATATGTGGATATAGATATCCCCTTTATCTCTCATTTTGGATACTTGTTGATCATATATGGGTTTTCATTATGTTTTTTTGTATCATATACTGATTAAAATCCCTCTGTTGTGATGATATGAATACTTCTATCATGTATTCTAATACTTTCTCTTCAGTTTTTGGGGCGTCCTACTGGGTATGTATATACTCACCCATTCATGGTATTTTCCAACATGTTTCATGTCTTATTAAGAATGAAAAACATGTCAGAGGTGATTTCAGAAAAGCATAGGGATACTTGGGTAAATTTTAGAATGTACAGTGGTCGAGGATTAGAAATATTGATTTAGGATATCTCTTATAATTTCTAATCTATTTGTTGTCAGGTTGGGACATATTTTCTGGTTATTCATGTATTTTTCCCTTAACTTTTCATATTATTCTATCATACACTTTTTTATTCCCTATAGATTATTACATGCATGGATTTTACTTGATATATTATTGTTTGTTATCATTATTCCTATACACTTATGTATAGATATGGTTGGGTGCATGAATACAAGTACTTTGGGTAAAGGTATCTCCTTTTATTTATTCCTTTTGATGATTGTTTCCAGCCCCTGTTTTACAGAGGCATGCATGGGGTAATTTTGGCTCGACCTTCCACTAACCAGGTGGGACCCAATTGGCCGAGTCATAACAAATTGGTATTATATGTGTTTCGACCTTAGAATAATGTTTTTAGTTTTCCCTCATATGAGGGTTGGTTGGGAACTAATGGAAACACTATCAAAGTATCTTGATTTTAGTTTTCATGATAGAGAACCTAGTGTTGATGCGGTGACTGATGTATCCATTCACCAATACACTGAATATCTTCTTGTAGAATCAGCATACTGAGACATCAGTTATAGGGAATATTAGTACATGCATCACATAAGATTATGTACTTTAAATTTACTTCTTGAATCAAATCCCTAGATATACTCTTTGACCCTGGAATGTCTTTATAGATTTTAAGATGACTATATAATGAAAACTATATAGGATTTCAATATAGTGTCAAGATAATGACCGGTTGAGTGAAGATGACTCAGTTCAGGGACCCACCCCTAATATTGTTTCTCCAGGTAGGCACCAAGTAGTGCTACAACCTATTGAGAATCACATGGATCATTTAATGGATTATGAAGATGATCATCTGTGTGTTGATAAGTTGATAGCTATAGTAGGGTTAGATGATGGTATAAATAGTCTCATTGTGTTACATGAGTTCTAGTGATAGTGAACATTGTGGTTTTTCAATGAGATAGATGCTCAAGAATTTGGGGTTTGGCTCGAGGTAGTGGTCCATGTTTTCCAGCTTTTGTGGACCCTAACCTCTTAGATGGTTGTGTTGAAAACCAGACTTCTCTATGGTAATGTTTTTGGATCTATTGGTACTGACATATAACACGCCTGTGAAGAGTGTGCTTCATGATTTTTAGAGATAAATATCTCTAAGGAGTATTGGTGATACAATCCCCCTTCTCAGTTGATAGAGGATTGTATCAAGCCTATGGTGTGGATGACCTACTTTTATAGGACCCCTCTTGATGTTAATCCTAGTGAGGAGACTTATCTAGGGTGATGTAGGGAATTAGTAGAGACCTATGTTAGTAATCATAAAAATGGATACAAATATGTAAGAAATGAGGACATTTCCCCCACTGAGATTCATTCTTGAAATGTGATTAAAAATTGTGAGGGTGAGTTAGT
Source organism: Viscum album (assembly GCA_963277665.1). Taxonomy (NCBI): domain Eukaryota; kingdom Viridiplantae; phylum Streptophyta; class Magnoliopsida; order Santalales; family Viscaceae; genus Viscum; species Viscum album. The sequence goes on from OY728164.1 coordinate 1,194,096,046, forward strand.
TATGATGAAAGTGGATAATATCAAGGTGTGGTGGATGAGTTCATTCGACTTGTAGGTTCAAGTATGTTTTGATGTTCTAAGGTGTCAAAGTGATCCCTAGTTGTGTTGATAAGGCATATAAGGAAATGGGTAGCTTTAGGTGGTAGGAGATTATGTCTTAGAGGCTTTGAGTGTGGTTCAAGGTATAACATGTGTCTCTATTATTCCGACTATAGTTATAAAACAGAGTCTTAAGAAACATTTCCCATGGATTTATCCCCTATTCAAGACCTAGAAATACCAATGGGGGCCTTTTTACTCAACCCTTGTTCTAGAGGCTCATTCGGAGAGGATCGATGATCACAAGTTTTTTTCAATGGTGTAACCTGAATCTACAAGGAGAGAGAGAGAATCACAAAAAATGTTTCCATAGTGGAAGTGGGGCCCTGTGATGTTTTCCTTAGTATGGGCTAGCCATTTAAACCCATGATCAGATGATTTATACCAGTGAGTGTAGTAGTGCTTCTGGTTTTTTGGGATGGAGTTTTCCCTTTTCGTAAGGAGTGATCCCTGAATAGGATATGATGAGATCATTCAAAAGAGGTTACAGCTACTTTCTGATATGTTGTCCAGTATTACCTTTGGAGCAGCAAATGCTATGAGATTTTGGTTTCCTATGATAGTGTAGGATAATTATGGAATACTTATTAAGAGGTTTTCAAGTTTACCTAACCATTGAGAGTTTTATTTCTACATGGACTTGAACTAGGGATGAACCAATATCTACATTAGTATATCATATGAACCCATATAGGTGTGAGAGATGGAGGTGCAATTGGAGGAGTCTACAGATAGTGGTTTTGTAAAACCCAGTTTTTTTTCCGAGGTAGTCCTATTTTGTTCACCTAAGGGGTGGATAAGAGATTGAGTTCAAGTGTGGATTGGAATCTCCAAATCCAGGTGACTATATATTAGAAATATAAACCCTCTAATAATTGATAACCTCTTCACCCAGAATATAGAGGTGAAGTGGATCTCATATTTTAACCTCAGGATGGGTTATCACCGACTCCAGGTTTGAGAGGTGGATGAACTAAAAATTCCTAGAACTGATGTAGTTTCATTGATTTATTGGTGATACCCTTTTGTGTGTAAAACACCACAGTATAGTTCAAAATAATTACGAGTTGTATCCTTGAGCTTTATTAAATCAATTTGTGGTAGTATTCTGTGATGGTACCCTCATCTCCTCATCATCATATTTGGAGAACATGAGACTCAAGAGGGTTTTTCTAGACATGATTTGGGATTTCTAGTCATATAGAAGATATCATGGAGTAAAATCCATATTTTAAGGTCCACTTATTAGGATATGTATTCTTAGACATATAAGTGATAGTGGAACTTGTTGAGGTTGAGGCAGCGTGATATTGAGGCCCCCCAGGTCATGTCCATGGTAGTAGATGCTCACAGTGAGGTTTTATATCTGATGTTGTCAAGTTAGGTGAATGAGAAATTTACCTCTTTTAAGTTTATCCTTTTTGGGTGAGGATGGTGCAATGTACCTCTAGTAGATGGTTGTCACCCCTTCTATTCTTTAGTTATTTAGGGAGGCATGACTTGAGGATATCGACTAGGAAATCTTATGTGATTATATATCCACTGGATATATTCCTAATGGATTCCCTAAATGAGGGGAGCATGAAATCTTATTTCAAGGATGGTCAGTGGAACCAGTCATGCTATGGGAAATGGTGATAGAGGTTGTTTTCCCTTACTACTACACCCAGAAGAAGGGTGGTTGTATTGATATCCTTTATCTAGGACAATATACTATATCTATATATCATATTCCCATTTTCTAGTTACTATAATGGGTTAGAAAGTTTGTTTACTGTATGACCATGTGGTTGTAGTTATACTAGGTGTTTGGTGTTCTCTATATGTCGCAGCTGAGGAGGTATGTGCATGAATCATTGTATGATATCAACCTAGGTAAACTGGTATATAAGATTTTAATTTATTTTTTCAAGGATTTGGAAACATTGAGAACCAGTAGAGAAATAATCTTCATGGAAAAGTGTTTTCCTTGGGTATGTGTTTTTTGGAAGCACATGAAACCATCGGGGGAGCTCATTAGAGTGGCGGACCCAGTTGAGTGCTCAGTATCCCAACCTTTTTTCTTAGTTTGTGATTTTTAGAGATAAAAAGTTTTTAATAAGGTAATAATTTTGAGACTTTTTTTATGTAATAATTTGGAATATTCCTATAAATATTTTTAGATCCAGGCACTGAGATAGTACATAATTCTGAGGCACAGTGAGCCCAAAATTAATTTTATAAAAATATTAAATATATTTTATATCATGCACTCATAGTTTTCCTAAAAAAGTATAATAACTCTAAAATAGAGGCTTTAATCAGATATATGAGACAACATTTAAATCTATAGCATGGGATTTACCATAAGCATGACCTAAAGTTGGCTGGCGCTGGATGTTCTGGCCAGGAATCTATTGGTGGGTATGTTTAATTAAAATAAATTAATAAATTGTTTGTTTTGTTTTGTTAAATGAAATAATTAAAATCCTCTATAAATAAACTCTTATGATAGTGTTCGAAAAGTTTTCTACATATACCTAGATAGATCTAATATGTGGATGATAGCATTCTCTATTGGTGGATTGGGATCAGAGAATGACGAATGATCTGATCAATGATAATCATGAGATGAACAATGAATGCAACAGGATCATCACCTTCATTGTAATTGAATGTGTTATTCACCAATTATTAATAAATATTTGAGGTAGATATCATAAATTTTTTTTTAAACACTTTTTCATTTAAAGTTTGATCATTGATTCATATTTTCTTTTACTGTTTTGAGATTATCTTCCCTTTACATGAGTCTGTTTAATAATTTGATTTGATTAAATCAATTATTTATTTTCTTATGTCATACTATCACCCATGATACTACACATATCAATAATTGGCAAGTATTTCATCATCAAATGATGATTATCACCTTCATCTTATGTTTATTTCCCCCCTTGTTCTTAGCATTTGTCATCAGTAATCAATTAACCAGCAATTCAATGATATCTAGGAATACCAAACATTATACGTTCATTACATGGAATAATGTATCATAGTCAAGAGTTTTGTTTTCTATTTTGGAGACATGATAGATGAGTGATGATTACGATGAGAACCTAACTTTTTATTGAGTATCGGTGGTTTCTGAGCCAAATTGAGTGGATCTCTTTGGATGTGCAACAATTAATGTTTCCGAGCAATTGTGGTCGGAATCCGGTCACCAAAAATGATAGAGTCTAGTATTGGTATAGATGGAAGGGTTTACATGACCCCAGATGTGTGATTTCTATAAGTAAAAATGATGGATTATTTTCTAGTGAAGAATGGAAGGAATCTTATTTCCATCTGACCATGGTGGTAAGTATGTGTTATTATTATTATTTTAATAATTATAACATTAAAAAAGGGAGAAATTGATGGGGTGCATGACCTAGATGCGATGGAGGGAATTCAAATCCATTTTATTTTGTTTTTATTAATATAATAATAATAATAATAATAATAATAATAATAATTTTATCCATGAAGAGGATGAATTGGGTTCCAAGAAGGTATAGTCTTGTGGTCCCTTAACTGTGGAGAGTTGAGAAATTTTTAGCCAACCTCATTTAGTTTTTGATAAAAATATTTAATACAAATATTTGAAGAGAGAGGGAGATACATGGAAACTACCAGGATGAGCCATGAATTGGTAGAGGGAGTTTTTAGTGTGATTCCTCTCCATTTGGAATTACACATATTAACAATATTGTTATAAAATAATAATATTATTAATTTTTTTTGTGAAAATCTTGATTCATTCATAACTTCTCCATATAGTATTGGATTGATGAACCATTAATGTTATCATGAAACTAATTTTGATATGGGAATTTCAAGACCAATTTTGGATAAATTTTTAGTCTTGTGGATCTGGTCCATGAAGTACCAAAACAAAAACAACAAAAACCACAAAAACAACAAAAACAAAAACAAAAACAAAAACAACAATGTTATTATTATAGAATCTAGTATATGACGTATCTTTTTCATACGATGTTGAAATGAAAAATCATCCATGGTGTTGTGGCCCAAATATTGAGGTAGATGTTTCAAGACTAATACCTCGTATTTAATTTAGGTTTGTGGCTTGGGCCCATGAATCACCATTCATGTGTTATGCAACAAATGATTTTTTACACCGGGTGTCTCATATGGGAAATTGAATAGATATCTTGAGGTTTTTTCATGAGGATTGTAATGGTGTGATCCATTTATATATTCATGTCTATTTACATTGAAATATTAGGGGATTTGAGTTTTCACTTGTCGAACCAATGGTGAGCCTCGTGCATTTGTCATACTTTTGGATAGACACGTAGTGTACTCTGGGAGTACACAGGAATGAATAGGGGAACATAAGAATGGCTTGGTACCCAGGAATATCCAGCTACACATCTAGATAGTGGAGTGGGACTACACACTGTGTAGACACTTTACACACTATGCACTTCTTTATGAATCTTCTACCACTTACATCTCTTTCATTTCGACTCAAGTTTTCTCTATGAGTAGAATATCCTGAGCGTTTTCCATGTAGAACATTATATTTTCCTTTTTCGTGTTTTTTTGATACAATGTGATATTTTTCTTTCATAAAAATTATTTAGGTGATGATCACTGATGATAGTGATCAGGCATGATCATCGGGTAGTTAAGATATAGAGGCATCACTCCCCTATCACACGAGGGAACGAGTCATCTATCCTTGGAGATTGTACTCCACTATTGTACCAAGGCATGGGTATTATATAATAATTGTCTAGATAGAGATGGTACTCCCCCATTTCACTAGGTAACATGTCATCTATACATGGATATGGTACTCCCATGTCGCACTAGGGCGCATGTCCTCTATACTTGTTACGAAAATAAAGATAGTACTACCCTGTTGAACCAAGCCGTATACTGTCTATTAATGGAGATAATACTCTATTGTCTCACTAGGGTGAATTTAATCCATACACATTATGAAGATAATGATGGTAATCCACTATCGTAATAGGGTGTGAGTACTCTCCTTGGAGATGGTACTCCTCTATTGCACTAGTGCATTAGTCCTCCATACTCATTGATCAGATAGAGATGGTACTCTCCTATCACACCAGGGGATGGGTCTTCTATCCATGGAGACAGTACTCCCCTATTTCACTAGGTTAGAGTTCCTTTATGCCTTTTAGATTTTTCCTCCTTGATTGTGTGTAATAGTGGTGAGGTGTGGGTCATTCATATGGTTACTTCTTTAGACAGACATACGAGATGCTGGGCATCAATGATGGACCTTTTTAGAGTCTCAAGTGGACTCATTTGTATTTAGCTGGGTTATAGAGATGGATATCCCCTTTATATTTCATTCGAGATTCTTATTGAGCATATCTTGGTTTTTTTATAGTTGGTTTCTCATATAATGATCAGCATACCATCATTGTGATGAGATGACTACTTCTACCATGTCTTCTATTATTTCCTATTCAATTTTTAGGGAGTCCTACTGGGTATTATATACTCACACCTGCATGGTATTTTCCCAAATTTTTCATATCATATGTAGATGAAAGATATGTTGGAGGTGATTTTAGAAGATCATAGGGATACTTGGGTGCATTTAACTATGTATGGTGGTTGGGGATTGGAGATATAGAGTGGAGATATCTATCAGCATTTCTTTTCCAGTTGTTTTTTGTTTGGGACATAATTTATGGTTGGGCATGTCTTTTTCCATTTAATTTTTATATTACACCACCGTGACCTTTTTTATTCCCTAAAGGTTATTACATGAATTAATTTTACTCTAGATGTTGCTTTCTATTATCATTATTTTTTCGCACTTCTGTATAGAGATGATTGGGTGTGTGTGTATATAGGTAATTTTGGAAAATACCTCATATTTTATCTTTCAATACTTGTAAAAAACCCCTGGACTATGTAGCTAGGCTTGGGGTAGTTTTGTCTTGTCCTTACACCATCCAGGAGGGCCCCAGTGGGCTAGGTTATGAAAGGTGTGGTAATATGGGACATATTATAACATACCACAATTTTCATACATAAATATTACATCTTATTTGATGAATACTCAATACATAACATTACAATCCATGCCAAAACTGTAAAGGTTTAATGTCTTTGGAAACTTGGATACATAAACAACTAGTTCATAAAAGATCTACATTGTATCCCACTTAGTTCTTCACAACTAGTACCCTTCTTAGACACATCATAATTAAAACTTCTCTACATATACTTTAGAAAATAATACATAATAAATAGTGATATTATATGCTCAATAAGGGTGAATAAGGAAGATATCAATAGTAATTTAAACATAACATGGGAATAAAGGGTTTGATATCATGATCTTATCCTTTTAAAACAATACCCAATAATTCTTAGATCAAAAAAATGAGTCAAGGCATAAAGCATGGATATTTATAAGACATTAATCATAAAGGGATCAAATAAAAAGATCCATGAGAGCATAAAATTGGCATAAGATCATGTCATAAAAGAGTGACATAAAGTGTGGCATAATCATAATCATAGAAATATTATTTCAAGGATAAATACCAAAATATCCATAAAATGTTAGGCTTGGGATTACTACCCATGTACCTACTTTGGGCTTGGGATTACCTCTTATGTACCCTCTTTTAGGCTTGGTATATCTTTTGGTGTACCCTGTTCCGGGCTTGGGATAACCTCTCATGTACACTTTGAGATCATAGAACATTAATCTTTACCTAATTCATTAGAGGGATATATAATTTTGGGACCACACATCACATAATCATAATACTTTCATATGTGTGCCATAAGATAATGAATCATTCATCATATATCATAATTCAAGGAAAGGAAATGAGTTTTATAAACATTTCAACATTTCATTATAGCCTAACCCATGTAAAATAAATGGGTTTCATAAAAATATCAACATTATAATCAAAAAACATCTATGGAAAGAATAAGCATGGTTTAATTAGATAATATCCCCATTAAAACATATGTAACATAAAAGGATGTAATATTAGATAAAAAATACTTTAAAAGATATTTGGAATATTTCTTGGGGAAAATAACCTATTAATTTTGAAATCACTTCTTTAAAACCTAAAAATTTCCAAAAAATTTTAGAAAACAAATAATTTGAAAAGAACCATGGAAAATTATATAGGAATACTCATAACATTTGGTGGTCATGATGGTAATAAATTATTTTCATTACATGTATATTAAAACAAATATTCCTTTCATATATTTTCTAAATTCAAAAGCACCACGTTTAGAAAGTGACTATAAGATTCATTTTAATCCATTTTTTAAAAAGTTAACCCTGGGAAAGAATGAATTAAAAAATCATAGGATAAAAGTAAAAAAATTTAGATTTTTTTTAGAAAACATGGACATGGAAGGAAAAGTATTTTTGACCGATGATAGAAATAAAGTCATATTTCATTAAAAGTATAATTTTGATCTCTTGAGTACATAAAGAGAGGAAAATGAAAGAAAAACATTAAATGTCCTGAAATAACTATAAGAAAAGAAAATTAATGATATTACTAATAGGTAGATAATAAAATTTCATCATTTGAAACTTAATTATAAACAATCATGGTAAACAATGAGATTGCAACAGAAAACCCATAACTCAAGTTCGACTTTCTTTGAAAGAACTCTAACTTACCGTATAATAAATTTAAATTTCTTATAATTGTATAAAATAGTTATTTACATACAAATAATATAATATATGATCCAATTATAACATTTCAACACCTATTTATTAATAATTTTTTATTAAAATTGTCATTTTTGGGTGTTAACTGTTTCATTTTTTATGAGAATTTATGTTCAGTAGTTCCAGTCCTTGTACTTTGATCATGGTTCCATAATCTCCAAAATTTTATTTATTATTTAAATATAATATCAATTCATTATATTTATATTCATATTCATCCATAAAATTTAGTGATAAAAAAATGAATTACATCGTTCATGGAGACGGTAGGCCGTACATATGCATGAATGTTGTTTTCACTTTTTGATAGATGGAAAGAAGGAAAGGTAAATAATAATTAAAATTAATAGAATAATTATTATATAATATATATCATATATATTTATTAAATCCATATTTATTTCCATAAATTTAAGGAATAAATTTAAAATGAATTAAATCACTTTGTGGAGGTTGTAGTCCACACATACACATGAGAAACGTTACTATTTCCAATAGATGGGGAGGTAAGAAGGTATATATGATATTATAATTACAGAAGAATAATAATATTATAAATATCATATATAAACTTTAAACCCATCATAATAATCATCCCTGAAATACAGTGATGGAAAATGAATTATATCGCTACATGGAGGCGGTAGTCCACACGTATGAATGAGCAATAATTTAACTTCCCATTTGATGGAAAATTGAGGATAATGGTAGTTTTATGGTCATAATATAATTTTAGTATATTTTGGTTAATAAATTTATTATTTCATAATTAATATAATATATTTAAAGGAGGTATAATAATAAATAAGTTGAAATAGGTTAGGCATGACAATTACCTCTTCATTGGGATACCTTCTTTAGATCCTTTATTAACGATCCTTATAATATTATTTCAAGAATAACATGAAATACAATTCATGTATAGATAATTTTATAAGATAATTTGGTAGGTTTTTTTCATGCTATATGTCTCAATGGGGTGCAAAAAAAATAGAGAAGGGGTGTCCTTTTACAAGGGAGGGAAAAGACACACTTCAAATTACTTAAAAATATTTAAATATAACTAAGTAATTATCATAAAAAATGATTCCAAATGGACATATATTCAAATCAAAATCGTTCAAAGTCTAAATATCATCTGTTAATGATGTTTATATAGGTTATAGAGTCATATTAAACCTTAGATTTTGGTTTAACCACTTCATTAACCGATTTTAACCTTAACTACGGTAACAACTTTTTTAATATGAAAGGGAAATAATATCAATTATAAGTTAAAAATTAGATAATATATTTCCAAGGGAAGAATTTTCAGACCCTATATAATATTAATTTTCCTCTTGAAATATTTTTATGATATTTAAATATTTTAATAAAATATTATTTAACATAAAATGTCATTAATGTCATTTTTCACACTATTCATTTAATTTAACTTTAAAGATATCAAGATAATTATAGAATTCAAATATAAACCTTTAAAAAATATATAAAATGGAATATTTATTTAAAAAATAATTTAACATAATAAGTCTCCCAAATTGAATAACATTTAATATTTTTAAAATTACTTAGTTTATTTTTCTATTGACTGAAATCCATTTTTTTGAATATTGAAAACACTTTTTGGCTAAGTGAGAACCCATAAGTACAAAATCACTTTGAGGCTAAGTGAGAACCATTAAGCCATAAAAATATAAAATAGATGGGCTAGGAAAAGAACGATGTCCAGGACCAATCCCATCCAGAAAACACCACAAAACACATGACATCACTTTATGGCTAAGTGTGAACCGAACAAGCAAAATGAGAAGCAAACCCCAAGATCAGACCACCGTCACTAGAACCACCAACACCATCCCAAAATGCCATTAGACCTTCATGCCCTTCAAGACTAATGCCTAACCAGTATGGAGTCGTGTGTGGAGGAACACAGAGTAAGAATACAAGCAATCCGGAACGCATATTCCCACAAGCAGAACAAACAAAGGAGGGTGGAAAACGATAGAAGCTTCGTCGACAAAACTCCAAAGCAGAACCAGAGGATCGCTGAACTGAGAGTCAGAGAGAACCTGAAACCAAAACTTGTGAGGAGAAGAGATGAAACTAGAACCATTTGCACACAGTTATCACCCCATCGAAGGAGAATGAGCGGCCGATGAGTCTTCACCGACATATCTCTCAAGAGACGATACTGAGGATGCCGGAACAAGGGAACAAGGGGCCAGCACGGTGATGAATCCTCCAAATGACTACTCTCTCCACAACACATGGGATCTGGGGGCTGAAGGCCATGCTCGATGGCAGCAACCTCACGGCAGTGGGATCCAGGAGGGAGGCATCGACGTCGTCGGAGACAGTGCCGCTCGGGGGAGTTGGACCGCACCGCTCGATGGAGTCACGAGGTCTTCATAGGCGACAAGCAGCGGGTCGCTCGAGGAGTGCCGGACACGATCCGAGTGAGACAAATCTGGAGGAGTCGGTGCAGAGGAGGCAGCACAAACCATAGGAATAGAAACCTAGGTCGTCGCGGGAAAGCTCTTGCACCATTTATTTTTCTATTAATTGAATAAATATCGTGTCAGTGTTGTGTATTAATTTAAGGTAATTATTCAATAAATAAAAATTATAAATGAATTAACATGAAAAAAAATTAATTATTATTGTTTAAAGAAAAATTATTACCTAAATTGTCCACTTTTATACTTACGTAATAACTTTAGATATATTAAATTCAAGAGAGTGATATTTTGGAGTTTTCTTTATAAAAAATAATATAAATTCATTATTAAGGGAAAATGGTACCAAAATGACATATATTATAATTTTGGATGTCTATTTTTTCATATTTATTTAATAAAATGAACTAAATTCATGTGTTGGGTTTATTTTGATACCTTGAATCATGGTTTTAACCTTATTTTACCCAATTTAGCCTTTCTGAGGTGATGAATATTTACCACGGTTATTATTCATAATGACTAGAAATAATAGGGACATACTTAAAACATTTTTACATATTGATTAAAATTATAGAATACATTTTTTAATATTCAATTTATATAATTTTAATACATTAATTAAAGATAAAAATGAAAAAATCAATGAAAAACTATTTATTTTAGAAAAATTCCTTTTGAGTATAAAAACTTTTTTATACTAAATTTAACCATAAAATTGATTTTAATTAACATAATTAAATTATTTAGAGTATAATAGAACTTATTTTACATTTAAACCTTTTAAAAATAAAATTAATCATTTTAAATGATTGAAACAAAAATACAATTTAAGAAAAATCAGTATTTTTTTCTATTCACTAGAAAATTATTCTTTTATGAAAAATCCCATAAATTTTATTTAAGATAATTTTGACATGATTACTTCAAAAATGATATAATTTTTATCAAATAAAAGTTCAAAAATTTTAAAAAATTGATTATAAAATTTTCTCACAAAAAAACAATAAAAATCATTTTGTAATATAATATTTTTTAAGAATAAAATGACTTTACAAAAAATCGAGTTCTTATTTCATTAGAATTTAAAAATAAATTTTTATTTATTATGACATATATTTATATTTAATAATTCATCTAATCCTATTTTTTTCTTTCCCATTCAATGGATAGGTTATAACAACCATATTTAGATAATAATATTTCATTGTTTGTTTAAGCTCAATGTTGTGTGTTGTATATCCTATCAAACATAGTGTTATTTTAAAATATTAGGGTGTTATGGTAATGGTCGGACCAATTAAAATAATTTATCTATAAAATATTTTAATTTTAATGAGGTGGAAAATTATTCAAGTGTGTGTTCGAAGAATATGAACGATGGAGATCACAAAGATCATAAGGAGAAGGGTGTGACTAGATTATTCATGACTACCTCAAGAAATGTGGGACCATTAAATGAATTTGTTAAAGTTACACTATTTTTTTAATCATATTATGTCAATTTATTTTTTTATTTTGGGTCTATGAATTCTTTTATTTTCATGAATTTTTCTAGTAAAATGTAAATATCACCTTAAGAAATGAATTTTTTTTTGTAAAAACTTATAGTGGAAGTATTATAGAAAAATAGATTTATAAAAACCATCCTATCATTATATTTTTAATTTGTTTCTTGTAAATATAATTTTTTTACTCTTTATAGAGTTTTAGGTCATTTTTTGGTATGGATTAGCTTTTATTTTATCATGCTAATATAGATTAAAAATCTATATAAGTCATACTAAATCTTATAAGTGAGTTAGAATTTGTATAACATATCATGAAGTGGATAAATTTATTAATTATGGGGGTGAAATTTATCTTTCACATGTCATTGAAAAGAAATTAACTTTTTATCTTAGTTATGTGCCTATAGAAAATGAATTTTCTGATGTTTTTATTGATTATTTCTTGGTGTTATCCCTGATTAAGAGGCTGAATTTATTGTTGACTTAGTTATCAATGTTAATACGATTTCAAAACCACTTTATCCAATGGATCTAACATTACTATTAGAATTGAAAATCAGTAACAATAATTACTTGAGAAGTGTTTCATCCTCCCAAACACTTCACCATGGGATACCCCTATTTTTTGTTAAAAAGAAAGATGGTTCTATGTGGATTTTTAGAGAAACCCAAAAAGTACATATATAAATATTTTATGTTATTATATTAATATTAATTACATACCATTATGATCTATGATAGAACTATAAAGTTTTAATGTCTTTAGAAACATAGGTATATAAACAATTGGTATATAAAAGATCTACATCATCTCCCATTACGTTCATCACAATTATCACCCTTATTAGACATATCATACTTAAAAATTTTCTTCTTATCCTAGGGAAAATTAAACATAATAAAGGGTGTGATCATATGCTCAGGAAGGGTAAAAAATATAGATACCAATTAATGATCATTTTTAATAATAACCTGATAAGGGTATTAGTACATGATATTAACATTTACAATTTTTACCCAACAATTCATAAATCATAATCATGAGTCATGGAATAAATCTTAGTAGTTAATAAGACATGAATTATAAATAAATCAATGAACATGATCCATGAGAGCATGAAATTTTAATAATATCATGTCATAATAGAGTGTCATAAAGTGTATAATAATAATAATCATAGAAATATTATTTCATGTATACCCACTAAGAAATGTGTCACATATTATTCTTGGGATAACCATACATGTATCTTCATTGTGCTTGGGATGACCTTCTGTGTACCCTATTTTAGGCCTGGGATAATCTTTCATGTACCTTTTTTTGGGTTTGGAATAGCCTCCCATGTACCCTTTGATCTCATATAACATTAATATTTTCCTAATTCCTTGGAGGGATATAAATTATCCACCCATCAAATAATAATAATCCATTCATATATATTCCTATAGATCATGAAAACATTTATCATTTCATCATAACTTAACCTATAGAAAATAAAATGAGTTTTATCAATATATCATCATCAAAATCAGAAACCAAATAAAGAAATAATAAATATGGTAAAATTAGATCATATCTTTATTAAATCATAATAAACATCAAAGGGATTTTTTATATATGAAAATACCTTTAAATGACCATTGAAATATTTCTTTAACAAAATACCATTTCCAATTTAAAATAACTTATTTAAAATATAAATAATTACAAAATATTAAGGAAATTTTTTAATTGAAAAGAATAGTGTAAACTTTAAATTCAAGCTTCAAATAAAGGATAAGTCATGATAGTGGTAAAATCAGTTCATGTAGTGTCTATTAAAACAATGACTCCTTTCACATTTTTTGTAGAAAGTCATAAGTACCTCATTTAGAAAAAGAAAAGAAGATTACATTTAAATATTTTTATAGAAGGTAAATCATGGGTAAAAATTAATTTATTAAATCATTGGATAATGGTAAAAAATATTGAAATCATTTTAAATAAAATAAGGTTATAGAAGAAAAATATTTCAAACTGAATAGAAAAAAAGTTGGTTTTCCTTAAAAACATTTTTCTAGAATTATGAATACTTAGAGGGAGGAAAATTAAATTAAAACATGTAATATATATAAATAACCATATTATAAGAAAATAAATAATATTTTGTAGATATATATCATATAATTTCATCATAATAAATTTAATAATAAATAAACCTAGTAAAAATGATATTATAACGCAAAACCCTTACTACTTTGGTAACTTTTTGAGCCGTAAGTCCCATGAAATTAATAAAATGAAATAAAAATTTAAATACCATGAACATAAGGATATTCATGACAAAAAAAAAATAAAAGGTTCAATAAATACACCTCATGAATTTAAATAAGTACATAACATCAAACATGTCTGAATGAAATAATATTGAGACGAAGAACCCTTACCTCAAGTCAATCTGGATTTATAAGCACTCTAAACTCATTTATAATAAATTAAAAAATATTAATCTATAAAATAAAATAATAATATATATAATATAATATATAGTCTAATTATTAAATTTCAAAACCAATTTGTTAATAATTATTTATTAAAATTATCGTTTCTGAGAGTTAATTGTTTCGTTTCTCATTTATGTTTTGTTTTAGAAGTTCTGGTATTTGTAATATTATCATTATTCCAGCATATAAAGAATATAAATTATTCCATAACTAAAATATTTAATAATTATATACACTTTTATAATCATTCATATAAATTGGTGATAAAAAATGAATTACATCACTTTATAGAGACGGTAATCTGTATGCACACATGAGTGATATTTTCACTTTTCGATGGATGGAACAAAAGAAAGGTAAATAATAATTCAACTTTATAGAATAATAATTATTTAATAAATGTAATATATATGTATTAAATATATACTTATAACTATCTAAGTAAATCAGAGATGAAAAACCAATCACATCATTTTGTAGAGGTGGTAGTCCACACATACACATGAGCGACATTATCATTTTCCAACGGATGGGATGTCAATAAGGTAGATAAGATATTATAATTAAATAATAATAATTATTTCATAAAAAATATATATAAAAATTAAATCCATTTTAATAAATAACTATTAATGATGGTGACGGAAAATGAATCATATCACTACATGGATGTGGCAGTTCACATGTATGCACGAGCGATACTTTCATTTACAATTTCATGGAGAAGAGGTTAGAAACAGTTGCTCCATATTTATAATAAAATCTTAGAATATTTATGATAATGGTTTCATCATGTTATTATGTATATAATAGCTTTATATAATGAGGAATGAGAAATAAAATGGAAAGATCTCGGTTAAGATTTATACCTCTTCTTTGAGAGACCTCCTTTGGTTTACACCTTAATCCTTGAAAGATTATCCTTAGGATAATACCAAATGATCTTGGATTAAGGTAAGGATTATAATAAGGTTTTTGGGTAATTATTTTCTAATATATAAATCTCAAATTTTTTTAATAAGGGAGTAGAATAGGTTCCCTTTTACAAGTGTTGGGAGAGAGACCCACGGAATTACTTAAAAGACTTAAATAATATAAGGTCCCTTTCTACGAGAGTGGATAAAAATAGAAACTAAATTGAAGTAATAAAATTATAATGTTTAAATATATTCAAAAATTAATAATTATACAATTTTATGTGGCATTACTACTCTTATATCTTTGTTTAACCACTCAATAAACCCGTTTTAACTTTAATCATTATAACAAAAGTTTACTATTTTAACTATTCATTATGAACAAAAGTTAAGTTGTCCCTAATAAATTATATTAATTATGATGATTAAAAATATGGAATATATTTTAATATATTCAATTTTTATAAGTGTAAGAATTTAATTTTAAATAAGTGCGAAAAACACAACGAAACCCCATTTTTAGATATATGTATTTCTAAGCATAAAACTGAATTTATTTATATTCCTTGCCTTGTGAAAACAATAAAACGAATGTTAAAATATTATATTGAATATATATTCTATTAATTTCATTAAAAAAATACATAAATATTTATTTATTTTATTAATACAAAAATACATTGCTCGTATAAAAACAACTTTTAGAAAAAAGTGTTTTAAGCCCTAAAATGATCTTATTCCAAAACTAAATATTATGCTAATTATTTTGTAATTAATTAAATAATTTATAATTAAAATATAATTATTTTAATTTAATACCAAATATAATATATAATGGGAAGTTTAAATTACTTTATTTAAATAAAATAGAAGATGTTTTTGCAAAAAAACTACTTTTTTTTCTATTCACTCAAAAATAAACCTTTTTAGAAAAATCATATAAATTAACCTTAATAAAATATTGATATGATAATTTAAAAAATGATATTAATTTCCTCAAATAAAATTTCTAAAATTATTATAAATTAATTACAATGTTCGTGCACAAAATGCAATAAGAACTATTTTTGAAGAATACATATTTTTGAAGCATAAAATTACTTTTTTGAAAATCAAGTACTTATTTATTATGAATTAATAAATAAATTTTAATTATATAATATATATATATATATTATTAATTTAGTTTTTAATTTTCATAACTAAAATTTAATGGCTAGGTTATAATGGTCACATTTAAATAATAATATTTTGTAGTACATCACAGTTCATTTAAAACTCAGTGTTGTGTGTCAAGAAATCTATTGAAAATTGTATTCTTTGAAACAAAATTTTCAAGGTGTTATACTCTCCTCAAACCTAAATAAATTATTTCCTTAAAATTTTATCTTAAAAATCAATGGTTTAATATTTTAAAATACCATTTTTGAAAACTGACATCATACAAAGGGATGAAAAATTTTATTTTAAAAGGGGAAGTGGGAAACATAATGGTTTCCTAAAATAATACATGACTGGGTTTCCAAATAAGGATAAAATTAGCTGAAAGTGAAAATTTTTACATAAAGTGGAAATATAATATTCAAGGAGTAATATAGGGTGATAGATAACAAGATTATAAGAATTTTAATGAACACAAAAACTATAAGTCAGTGTGGGGTAAAAACAACCAGAAATACCTCTAAAATAAATTTAAAATGGGAAAAATTCATTTTTATGATATTTTTACAATATTGGAGGAACTATTTTACCATGGAATATGAGAAAATATAACTACTATATTTCTTCAAATCCAAAAATGTAATTTCATCTTTTGGTTGTGTATTTGAATAAGATTCCATCTCTTTTCATCCCTTATTTCAATGATGAATGGAAAATATTAATTTTTCATACTTGAAGAACTAAAATAAACTTCCAATAGATTATATTTCAGGAACCCCACCCACCAAAGATATCATAATGTGGGTAGAGAGACAATTACCCTTGAGTCCCGTATCCAGTAGGCCTTGGGTTAGAAAATCGCACTGAGGGTATAAAAAATTTCATAAATGGAAAGAATTTCCCTATATAATATAAAAAATATTGGGAGATAAGATGAATCAACCACAAGAAACTCCATGAATTAATATAAAATAAAACCAAAACCATCCAACAATGTAAGAATAAGTAAAAATGATATAGGAAAATTTTTCCCAAAGTAAATACCTAAAAGAAAAGATAATGAAGAAACAAAAAAATTGTAAAAAAAGGTCCAAGCTAGTACTATATAGAACAATACATGTAATCCACCTGGAAACCTAAAAATTAGTTTATATATGCCAGGTGATCATACAATTATACTCAGTAAGAAAACCAAAGTCTGTTTTGCACATGTGAAAAAGCATACTAATGTACTTGTAAGTAAATAAAAGAAATAATAAAACCTAAATAGGTTAACTATCCATCCTAATCTCACCAGGTCATGCTCACCAAATAACAAAATCCAAGTATAATAACATAATAAGAAGAATATAGATAAAGGGTACCCCACATCACTTTCCCACTAATTTTCTTCTCTCACACCCCAATGTTGTACATCCTATCACTCACATATATTATAAATAAAATAATCCACTACCCCATAATCACAGTCACATCACATCATGGTCAAATACACTTGATCCACCACCCCACCACATGTTCACATCTCATATCACTTGAAGAGACCTGGGTCATCACATCACAACCACTACCTTAACCAGAGTAGTAGGGTATCGTGAACATGAAGGATATCAACCTCATGCCCTCCTCATACAATGCATGATGCACGACATAAGACTCCCCACAACATAGTTATATTAAATCTCACATGAAGACACTTGGGCCACATCCCCACAGCATGGTTATATCAAATCCCACCCAAAAAAACACGGTCCATCACCTAGTGCACTCACAGACCTTCGGCCATCAGAGCCTATGTATATCTACTTTCTTAGAAGAGAAAGCAAGGAAGAGTGGGTATCCAACCTGCCATCCCCATCATCGGGATTTTGGGGAAAACACCCTCCGTGTGAGAATACATGTGTCAATACATAGTCTTCGATGCGAGTGGGGTGTGTATAGAAATAAAAATGAATATAAAAGTATATATATATATATATATATATATTTAATCCACACATAATCACAACATATGGGTTCAAAAAACACTAACCAACTCTTAAAACTACCAATTTATCTACCACCACTAAATTTATAACCCCATACAACCCACATTTAAAATTTCCAACCAATCCCATTATCCTAATAATTCATTTCCATCCCATTGACAAAACTAAACCCCATTCATTTAAACTATTATTAAACAATTATTCCATCCCTACTTAGGCATCTAACACAATGCAACCACATATCACAAGAAGCACATCATTCCCATAAAACCATCGCTTCACCACCCAAAAAGCATAACAAAAAAAACTATCACCTAAACTCCTCAAAGCATAACAAAAAAACATCACCATGCTGCCCCAAAACCACAACCACATATCACCCATCATCCCCACACAACCCAACCACAAAAAAATAAACATTGCTGCCCCAAAACATGGCCACAGAAACTTTTTTATAGATTTTATAGGGATCTTTTATTAATTACACTTCTTTATTTTAGGGGTATTATCACACCATCCATAAACCTGGGTAAAACATTTAATTATCCAAATATAATTTATTTACTAAATTCTTATTTAGTTTGATATAAAACAAATCACAATGATAAATTTTTACAAAATGCATTCCAATTTAGTGAAAAAAGACCAAAATTACCAAAATTTTCATCAGGGCATCATCCCATATAATCAAAATGTCACAATAATTTCAAGGATATAAAAGCATGTGAATCATCCCCCTTTTCCCATTCAATTTCAATTAGCTAATTAATTATCTTTAATTGACCCAGAACAACCATAACCTATATATAAATAATAGAAAACCCATCTTACATGATACACAATAAGATAAAGGAAGGAATTGCGTACCTTAAATAAGATTTCCAATCTCACTGCACACCGCAAGGTGAAGAAGAACTGCTCGAAAACTACAACTGCACCATGAGATCATGGATCAACCTACACCACATAAAAGGGTTTTCAAGACTCATCCCAAATAACTACCCAAATTAAAAATGCACCACTACAGTAGATCCCCAGGAAAAGAATAGAAAAAAACCACCAAACACTAACGGGCATCCCAAAAACCAACAGATCAAGGTGAGGTAAGGAGGGATAGAAGATCCCTCAAAATTACCTAGGGATATATCAAAAATAAGACCAAAAATGGTATGAATGCATGAGGAGGGGTTTGGATGATATACCTATTTAAAAACTATAACTCAACACATTTACATCATGTAACCCTTTTACGATGTGTAACCCAAAAGTTTTCAAAAAATTATAACTTCAATAGAAATTTTTATTTCCTCAACTTGAATTAATTACATGTCCTGAATTAATTTCATGACATGAGTCTGTTTCACAAGTTCCCCCTCACCTGTATAAATTCTATGAAACTGGCTAGCCGTAGAAGACATGAACCACCAATTCACTTCATGTACCCCTTTCATGAAGTAAATTCCCCACTGAAGCTCTGTTTTACCTCCAACCACCATGTAACCTCCTCAAGACTCATCTGAAACATCTCTAACGCACAAATATGAAAAAGTAATGGGTCAGGAAGGCACACGTCATTACATCAGATACCTCTCAAATGATTCTATCCCACTATAATCTAATATAAAGCCCATAAGTAAAGGGGTATGAACAACCATCCCATGAGGTATCTCTCAAGGATATCATTACTCCTCAATGATACCATAATCCAAAAATTCCAACTGAAACATCCACAAAACACACTACATAGTGAAAAACCACCTCTTTTCACACAACCACACTATAGGACAACCACTACACAACAATATCAACCTCCACACATCCAAAACCAATAACTAATACTACAAAAAAATCACACCACCCTAAAAAATTAATAAAGTAATTTCGTACTTCATGTCAAGATATTATTTGTGTTGGGAAGCACCAATGTTTCTATATGGGTTTAATCACATCGTAGTATGATATGTCTCAATTGGGAATCATTTCTTCCCCATTTCATAGATCATAAATTTATCACACAGCATACATCAAGAAAACAACAAATATCAAAACACATTGAGATCCAAAAATCACATCATAAGAAAAATAGATTAAGGAAAAGCTTAAAATAGATTCGAGTACTAGGCATGAATCTATGTCTCTCACCCCCCAAGTACTCTCCTTTGGTACACCATGCCTCCACAACATGTGAACCAAGGGAATGGTCCATCCGTGAAACGCCTTATCTTGGTGATATTGGATCTCTACTGGCCACTCCACATCTGTCACATTGTCATTGATATTCATCTATCCCCAATCAATGGAATGGGATTCACTATTAAGATACTAATGAAGTTGAGAGACATGGAAGATGTTGTGGATCCTGTTCGACTATAGTGGAAACACCAACCAATATGCCACCTCATAAACTTACCCCAACATCTCAAAGGACCCAAAAAACCTAGGAGAAATCTTACTCCCCCTTGAAAACCTCTACTTCCAATTTTGAGAGAAAAAATTCAAGAACATGTAGTCCTCGACCTATAAATCCAAGGTTATCCTCCTAAAATTAGTATAAGACTCTTTACAATACTACGCTACTTTTATCCTCTCATGAACAAGATGAACCTTCTCTGTTGTGCTCTCCATGACATTGGGAACAAGAACTAGTGTATTGCCAACCTCCATCCAGTACAATGGAGAATGAATGGCCTCTTATATAAGGCCTCAAATAGGATCATGTCGATAAAAGAGTGATAGATATTGTTATAATTATACTAAAAAAGGAAAATTTTGTGCCCACAATCTACTGAAGTCTAAGATGCATTTCCATAACATTTCCTCTAGTATCTGGATGGTCCACTCTATCTGCTCATCTACTTGGGGGGATGGAAATAAGTGTTGAGAGCATAACTGAGTGAAAAAATAATGCTATAATCCCCTCTAGAATCATGAGTTAAAATGTGTGTCTTGATCTAAGACAATGGGCCTTGGAAATCCATTAAACTACACCACCTCATCCATATACCTCTTATCTAAATAATATACTATGCATGAATCCTTGATCACTAAGAAATGTAATGATTTCATTAATTTATGAAAATTTATCTAGATAACATCACAACCTACCTGATCTCAGGGTAACCCTACAATGGAATCCATTGAAATGTCATCCTATTTACACTTGAGGATTTTCAAAGGCTACAAAAAACCATCAAGAATAGGATGGTTGACCTTCACCTACCAGAAAAACAACTACTTCACTGCAAACTCCTCCACCACCCATTTCATCCCAGTTCATAAAAAAATCATCCACTAGCCATGGTATATCTCATATACTTTTAGGTGTACCACTAAAGGTGAGATATGAGACTCATGAAATACCCCATCACGCATCAACACCAGAACAAAAAGTATACCCTTAAACATCATTTGGTTCCCACCATCCTCTAACCATCCCTCTAGAGAATTACCATGGACAACACAATTGGGCATAACCTTTTCCTTTAAGTCTCACAACGGAGACTCCTCCAAATACTGTATCAATGAAGATTTTACCATAATTTGAAACAAAAATCCTATATAATAAATCATCTTTAAATCTAATTTTAAGGCTTAAAAATCCTCAGAAACTCTCCAAAAATCCTTAGAATCCTAAAAAATATCGTTCTAAGAATTTATACTCAAAGCATCAAACAGAAAACTTCCATTTCCTAAGCTACAGAAGATTTAAATATCATTATCTTGAACAAATTCCATCCACCTCCACTGATGAAAATTTATATCACACTAAGAAAATATATACCCCAAACCCTTATGATATGTGAAGACCACAAAGTTCTCCCTAATGAGGTAATGTCACCATAACTTCAGTGAAAACACCACCGATTCCAACTATAGATCATGGGTGGAATAGTTATGTTTGTGGATACTTTACTTCATAGAACTATAAGATATAACTTCCCTTTGCTACATTAATACACATCCCAATCCCAAATGGGAAGCACCAAAAAACACCTCAATCATTACACCCTCATTAGTAAATTGAAGTACTAGAGCATTGACTGAATTCCCCTTTATGTAATTGAATGCTACCTAGAACTGATCAGTCCATACAAAATCTTTGTCTTTCCTAGTCAACACTATGAATGGAGATGTAAATTGAGATAAATTCAGCACAAAACTACAATAATAGACTATAAGACCAAGAAAATTGTGAACCTATGCCATGTTCTTAGGTGTTTCCCAAGAAACAACTATCTTGGTTTTTTATGGGTCTACTACTACACCCAGCAGAGACACCACATGCTCAAGGTAATGTTCCTATCATGTTCCAAGCTTACACTTGGAAAAAATTCCATAGAGCTGGTGGTGTCGAAGAACCTATAAGACATCTCTCAGATTTTGTAACACCCCAATATTCCATGGTACGTTTCCTTTTGAATAATGCAATAGCTTGCGTTGTATGCAACTTGGAGTTTTATCACACCATGACCAATCAAACTAGCTGTTATGAATAGTAATACCCACTTTTTGAAGTTTTATAAATTTTATTTTTCAAAATGAAATTCATTTTTGGATTCGTAATATCCAAATTATCTTAGGGTGATTTTTTGGTTTTTTTTCTGAAAACATTCAATTTTTGATAAATAGTAAAAAACATCGCATTATTGTTTAAAACCGATTTTTTATTTAATTACTTATTTATTTTATTTACATTTATTTTAAGTCAAAATAGATATATAATACCTATATAAGTTCAATGTAATTTATTGAGGTCATTTTATAATAATATTAGACATATAAAATTTTATTGAACTTTTTACCATCTTTTACCCACTTCTAGGAGCATTTTCAAATTTGCATAAAACTTAATTTTACCGATTCTGTGAGTTGATTTTCAAAAATACGAGAGACACGGATAAAATCATTAAGTAAAATGTGTTCTAATACGATGAAAATAATTTTTGGTGAATAGAAACTTTTGG
Organism: Viscum album; assembly: GCA_963277665.1. Classification (NCBI taxonomy): domain Eukaryota; kingdom Viridiplantae; phylum Streptophyta; class Magnoliopsida; order Santalales; family Viscaceae; genus Viscum; species Viscum album. The sequence continues at coordinate 1,194,119,385 of OY728164.1, forward strand.
CTTTTATTTACCACGGTTAAAAGTAAATAGGGTAATTAAGGGTAAAAATGATATTATAATTACCCTAACACATGTCCTAATTGTATTAGATAAGTTTAATTCGACCAAAAACACCTTAGTAATAAAATATGATCCTCTTTGTTATACTTGGATTAGATTAGTATATTTATTATTATTTTATTTAAAGAAGAGTTAAAAGTGTTAAATTCAAAGTTTAATAACTAAACCATTTTTAATATAGGGTTACACATAAAATAAATTAAAATATAAATATTAATTATAAATATAAACATATTTCCTACATAATGGAATTTTATTTATAATTTTTAGACATTAAATAATTTAATTTATTTATGACACAATGATGTTGCAGTAATTACCTTATTAATAAATATTAAAATAATTGATATTATAAATATCCAGATAAATGTAAATTGAGAATTCTAATGAATTAAAATAATTTTATAGATTAATATGACATTTTAGAGTTGATTAAATTATTTTTTTTATGTAATCATGTTGTTATGACTTTCACAAAAACAAAATCCCAAATAGTGTTAAAATTGATATAAATGAGTTTTAATAAAAAATTATACTATTAAATGATATAATATTCCTAAAAATCCATGTTTATGAAAAATTAATTATATAATGATATATATATATCATTAATTAACCACTTTAGGTTCTCTTGGCATTTTATAGTACATTTATTAACCATTTATTATAATAATACAAGAATACATGGTAAAAGTTAAACTATTTAACTAAGAGTTAAATCTAAAAGATACGATTAATATGGTGACCTAAACCTATCTAAAACCTATTGGTTGAGTGTTTTTTGACCCATACCCACCTTATTCTAGAAATAAATTATTTTGGAGCCATTATAAATTGAAAATGATTTTATTATAAAATAATATTTAAAGATTTTCCTAAAGTGACCCTCACCTCTCTTATAAAATGGTACTTACCTTTCTCTTAATTTCACACCTCCAAATCCATTTGGCTCAGCCAAACCCTACCAAAATATCCTCCAAACTACCCTCACTTTGACATAGAGTCCTTATTTTGATTATAAAGCCAACCTAAGGAGCCCTTTTGATCAACTCAAAAGAAAACTCCCAAAGAAGAGATAATAATTTCACCACCCTCTTTCAAGTTCTTTTCTTCTTCCACTTCATCTTTATTTGTTGTTTCCATACCAAAATAATAAGTATTGTAATTTATACATAATGTGATGTTATTATAAATATGGTAAAACCATATTCATTATTCTATCCATCCTATAAATGGAAAAGTCACCATACGTGCGTATATACGGCTTACCGTCTCCACGTCCTGGCGTAGTTTGTTATTCAAACACTTAATTATTTGGATGGGTATAATAATTAGTATAACTAATTTAAATAATAAATATAAAATGTTAATTATTCTGTATATATGATATACCATCTAATTATATATGATTTCACCATCAATATAATGATATTATCTCTTGTGCGTACGTACGGATTACCATCTCCACGAAAGCGATGAGATTCATTCCCCATCATAATAATTCAAGAATAATTTTAATTTAATGATTAAAAATAATTTTTAAGAACTTAATATCATTATAGATATGTATCAAATACATCCTATCCATAAGAAACATGTCTTACATAACTAATCATATAAAGGAAAACGAATCAGTTAACACCCAAAACGATGATACTATTGAAATATTATTAACAAAGCAATATTAGAGGATCATATATGATATCATATTTATTTATATAGTTATTTTATAATTTAATAACAAATTTTTAACTATTATACAGGAGTTTAACATACCATTTACTAAGTAAAAGTACAAGGTAAGGGTTAATTTTACAATCTCTTTACTTATATGAGGTTGTTTATATGTAAGTATCCACTGTGACTTCTTCATCATCCACATCCGTGTATCATAAATATTTATTTCAAAAAAAATTAATATTTCCTAGAATATGGGTTAAAGTATTTTATACCCTTTTTTGACCTTTTATCTTTTGAAAGGAATCTTTCCTTTTTTTCCAAACAAGGCACTTTATGACTTTTTTGACAAAATTAAGGTAAGAATGTTTTTTAACTTATACAGCAGGTGCGGCTATTTTCTGCCATTATAACATCGTCGAAGATTCACATAAAATATTATAAGAATATTTTAAAAACAAATGTTTTCTTTTATAATTATGTGACTTTTAAATGATTTCAAAAAAAGAAAGAGATATTTCTCTCAAATAGTTTTGATTTCATCTATTTCAACATCCTTTGATGAATTTTAAACATGTTTGAAATTGATTCATTATGATACAAATCTTCCATATTGTATTGAAGGTTTTGTAATATGTTTGACTATGGATGTGTTATTTTTATACCATTCATGTTTTATGGTTAAAGTATTAACATTTCATATTCTAGTTATAATACAAATGTTTAGGTTATGTTTCAACCTTTTCATATGAGGAATGCATTGGACTTAGTAAGCGATGAGTGGAGCCCCATATAGATCCTCGATGCATCGGTAGGTCTCATGAGACAAACTAGTGTCTTAGAACAAGGCCTTGAAAAAATCTTATTTGTATTCTTGGCATGAGTCCATGACTATGTGGTCATGAAGTCTGGAATTATACATTCCATCATTATGAAATTTGCTATTGAAATTACATGTGATTATTCGACTAGTAGAATATACATGTGAATAAGTAAATGACATTATTTTATTTATCTTTGCGATATTATGATGAAGTTTAAGTTTAAAAGGCTTCTGTTTTAGTCTTATACATTGCCTTAAATTTTTATGCTTATTTATGAAAGTTTCTGCTATATTGTTATCCTTACTGAGCATCTGAGCTCACCCCTTTCTATGTTTTATTTTTCCTAGGATGCGAAGAATTATATTATTACTAACCTGTAGGTATAGTCTAAGGGATATAAATGTGGTCAATGGAGACAATTTTGTTTTTGTTTTTCATTTTATAATATAATGTAAAACTTATGAATGTATCTAGTACTTCTAAGGCTACTAAACTGATCGGTCTTTAGGGATTTGATCCCTTGTAATCATGCCAATGTTATGTAATAATGAAATGAATCTGGGTAACTGGGGTTAGGGAGTTACATTTAGAATCATAGGAAGTTTAGTACAAACCTTGGAAACTAGATTTAGAAAATCTCTGATTAGAGAACATTACCCTAAGATAGACTTTGAGGATTAGTATTGAAGAACTTCCTAGAATTTTGGTAAAGCAGAGATTTTGTGTATTTTCCAAACAATACATCCATGTTTGGATACGAGCAGGTAGAGGTAGATCAAGCACAGATGTACCTAGGAGTAAAAACTCCGACAAGGAGTTTTGGGCTTGACCTAGGGTATCCTAGTACATGACAATGGGCCTTGCTGCACTCTTGGTTACGACACTCCCGGGGAATATTCTTAGGATAATTCATATTTTATTTAAAAAACATTATGAAGGATTTATGAGTATATACTTCCTCAAAGAATTTTTTTTATGACTATGGATTATATCCATAAACTGTTCAATTTATGTTAAGTGTTTTACAAGTTTGAATCATGTATTTCGATTCATAAACTAATCTAGTGTATGCTATTGTTTAAAAATGGCACCTAGTGGAAGGAATGGAAACCGTATCAATGCGTGTAATCCATGTAGGGATTTCCCTGCTGCTCAAGATAATTATAGTGGAGCTGGTGATGCAACTAGTGCTGATCATCTTATCACTATACTGAAAAAACTCACTCAGGTTATTAATAATAACCTTACCCGTATGGGGCACCCTGATCCACAATGCGGAGGATCAATGTTAGACCACTTTATGAGGCAAAAACCACCAAAATTAAATGGGAGTATTAATCCATTATTATATGAGCAATGTATAAGTTCTTTAGAGAAAATATTTCATGCTTTGGGAGTAGCGAAAGGGGAAAAGTTGTCATGGCAGTTTATCACCTCACGTGAGATGAAGATCAATGGTGGTCATTAATCCAAAACACAAAGGAAGATGAAGAAGTATCAAAATGGAATGGAGGGAGTTTAAAGATATTTTCATAGAAAAATACTTTCCTTGGGACCATCGAGTGGATATGGAAGGACAATTTCTGAGTCTGAGGCAAAAAGAGGATGAGAATTCCGCAAAGTATGAGGATAACATTACAAGGATAGCAAGTCATGAAACAGATTATGTATGTAACCCAAGGAGTAATATTGATCTATTATTTGATTAGTTAAAACCATTTCTCCATTGATCATTATTCTCACAATCCTTCTCGTCTTACAAAGATATTGTATCATGTGCTATCAAGACATAAAATGAATTCTCTAAGTCTTATGACTTTAAAGGAAAGAAAGAGAAGAGGAGATATGTTGAACACTCTGGAAATGGAAATAAGGGTAAGAATGGAAAAGTTGAATATCCATACTATGGTAAATGTGGTAAGAAACACCCTGGTACTTTCCTGAAGGGAATGATAGTCTGTTATAAGTGTGGTGAAAAAGGCCACCAAGCTCGCGATTGCAAGGGAAAGAAAGAGGTTGTCAATGTTGAATGATAAAATTGTAGAGAAAAGGGGAATTATTAAAATGGATGTCCTAAGTTCCAAGGAAACTTACCTCAGAAAAGGACAAGGGAGAAAGGAAAACCTTATGAAATCACTACTTCTGAGGTTGAATCTCCAAAAGACGTGGTGGCAGGTAATTTAATGATTTCCTCATGTTTATCCAATGCTTTATTTCATTCTGGATCATCGCATTGTTTCATATATTTCTAGTTTGATAAGAAAATTAGATATTTCCATTTTGATTTAACAAGGGATTTATCAGTAAAAACTCTTAAGTGAAGTATCATTGCAACAATGTTTTGTGAATTAGTTCTTATTAGGGGATATAAATGTTCTTTTTCTGCTGATCTCATCATCATACCCATGATTGAATTTGATATAATCCTCAGAAAGGATTGAATTTAGAACCATGATGTGAAAAATTATTGTAATAAGAAGGAGGTTACAATTTTTGATGATAATAAGGAGTACCTTATCTTTAAATTAGAAATTTCACCATTTAATTATTATCTATATCCACACCCAGTATCTCTAATAAATTCAATTATTAGGGAGGAAGAGAGTGAAATAAATATGTGTGAGGAAAATAATTTTCAAATAGAGGATGTACCTATTGTTCAAGAATATGTTGATGTGTTTCCAGAGGATTTACCTAGACATCTTCCAGAATGAGAAATTGAGTTTCCCATTGATTTAATTCCTAGTTCAAGGCCCATATCGAAGACCCATTATATAATGGACATTATGGAACTAGTAAAACTAAAGAAAAAATTAGAGGAATTGAGTAATAAAGGATTTATTCACCCTAGTGTTTCTCTATGGGGAGCCCCTGTTCTTTTTATTAATAAGAAAGTTGGATCTATGAGGTTGTGCATTGACTATAGGGAGATCAATGCTATAACAATAAAGAACAAGTATCCCCTACCTCGCGTTGATGATTTAATCGACTAACTTCATGGAGCTTAATATTTTTCAATAATTTAACTTTGATATGGATATCATCAGTTTTGTGTGAAGAAGTAATACATTTTGAAAACAACATTTCAAACCGGGTATGAGCATTACGAGTTTACAGTAACGAGTTTTGGAAAAACTAATGCACCCTCTGTTTTCATGGATCTAATGAATAGAGTTTTCAAGGAATATCTTGATGAATTTGTAGGGGTATTTATTGATGATATCTTGGTTTACTCAAAAAGATATTAATATCATGAAAATCACTTGCACACTATTCTAAAAACCCTCAGAAGAAATAAATTATATGGAAAGTTTAGTAAGTGTGAATTCTGGATTCAATAATTTTTTTTCTTGGCCATATTATATCTAAGGATGGAATCTCTGTTGATCCATCTAAGACAAGATCAATAGAAGAGTGGCCAACACCGATGAGTATAACTAAGGTATGTAGTTTTATTGGTTTAGTAGGTTATTATCAGTGCTTCGTCCAGAATTTTTCCTGATTGGCTAACCCATTAACCAAGTCACACGTAAAGGGGTTAAATTTGTTTGGAAAAAAGAGTGAAGAATTTTTTTAAGAAATAAAGATAATATTAGTCAATGATTCTATATTGACCCTACCATTGAGGAATGATGGGTCTATTATTTATAGTGATGCTTCAAAGAAAGGAATTGGTTGTGTCCTTATGCAAAATGATAGAGTTATTTCCTATGAATCACGACAACTAAAAATTCATGAACAAAACTATCCCACTCATGATCTTGAGTTAGCAGCTGTAATCTTTGATTTGAATATATGAATACACTATCTCTATGGGAAAAAATGTGAGATATATACCGATCACAAGAGTTTAAAGTATATTTTCTCACAGAAAGAACTCAACATGAGGAAAAGGCGATGGATTGAACTACTCAAGGATTATGATTTCACTATACACTACCACCCGAGGAAGGAAAAGGTAGATGCTTTGAGCAGAAAGGATTTTTTTGTTCTGAATAAGATGAGAGTTGAAAGGGATCCTATGTTCATGGATCTAGTAAAGATGGATATGGTAATAATAATAGAAGGTGAAACATCAATACTTTTTCAAATGGTTGCCAAACCATCTTTACTAAAAAGGATAAAGAGTTCTCAGACTGATGATGAGGAGTTTCAAAATAAAATTAAAGCTATAAATGGTGGGAGAATGAGTGACTTCATATATGAAGATGGAATTTTGAAATTTGGGAAGAGACTTTGTTTTCCTAAAATACCTAATCTAAAAAGGGAATTGTTGGATGATGATCATAGCTATAATTTATCTATACACCCTGGTAGCACTAAGATGTATAGAGATTTAAAGGAACATTTTTTGTGGGAAAACATAAAGAGAGATATTGATGATTATGTGTCAAGATGTATGGTTTTTCAATAAGTGAAAGCTGGAAGACAACATCCTAGATAATTCATGCAACATCTTCCCATTCATAAGTTGAAATCAGATGATATTATGATGGACTTTGTCATGGGGCTACCAAAGACTCCTAGAAGGAATGATGCAATATGGGTCATTTTTTATCGTCTTACCAAGTCATACCATTTTCTTTCTATAAGAGAAGATTTACCACTTGAACATATGGAAAGACTATATATTAATTAAGTTTTAAGACTTCATGGTGTACCCCTATAAATTGTTTCTGATTGTGATCCCTATTTTACATCAAGATTCTGGAAAAGTGTTCAGAAGGCCCTGGATACTAAACTTCATTTGAGCACTGTCTACCACCCTCAAACCGATAGACAATCAGAACAGACTATTCAAACCTTAGAAGACATGTTGAGATCTTGCTCACTTTACTTTAAAGGTATGTGGGATCAATATTTACCTCTGGTAGAATTTTACTATAACAATATCTTCCATTCAAGTATTAAGATGGCACCATATAAAGAATTATATAGAAATAGATGTCACACACCAACTTTTTGGGATGATGTTGGTGAAAGAAAACTCATAGGCCCATAACATGTTGAGGAAACAATGGAAAAGGTGAATATTATCCAAACCCACATCAAAGCAGTTAAAAGTAGAAAAAAGAGATATGCGGATATCCGAATAAAGGATTTGGAATTTCAAGTAGGAGATCATGTTTTCTTGAAGGTATCTCCATGGAAGCGAGTTATATGATTCGATAAGAAGGGTAAATTAAGACCCAGGTACATCGGTTTTTTCTAAATTCTATAATGAATTGGAGTTGTAGCTTATTGTTTGTCAATGTCGTGAAGTCTCTCCAAAGTTCATGATGTATTCCCCATATCACTGTTTATAAAATACATGCCTGACCCAACACATATACTCACCTATGAAGAAATAGAACTGGAACCTGATCTGTCTTATTGTGAAGAACTTGCCATGATTTTTGATACTAGAGAACAAGTGCTAAAAAACCGGATGACTCATCTGGTAAACGTTATATGGAGAAACTATAAGATGGAAGAGTCAACGTGGGAACCTGAGGAACTTATGATTAAGAACCACCCGAATCTTTTTATGAAGTAATATTTTAGAAATTTCGAGGATGAAATTATTTGAAGGAGGGGAGAACGTAACACCCCAAGCTTCCACTGTACATTTCCCTTTGAATAATGAAATATCTTGCGTTGTACGCAACTTAGAGTTTTAACACACCACGACCAATCAAACTAACCGTTATGAATAGAAATACCCCCTTTTTGAAATTTTATAAATTTTATTTCAAAAAATGGACTTCATTTTTGGATTTGGAATATCCAAATTATCTTAGGGTGAATTTTTGGTATTTTTCTGAAAACATTCAATTTTTGATGAATAGTGAAAACATTGCGTTATTGTTTAAAACAAACATTTTATTTAAATTTATTTTAATTAAAAATAGATACATAATACCTATATAAGTTCAATGTACTTAATTTAATTCATTTTATAATAATATTAGACACATAACATTTTGTTGAACGTTTTACCGTCTTTTACCCACCTTCTACGAGTATTTTCAAATTTGCATAAAACTTAATTTTAAAGCTTCTGTGAGTTGAATTTCAAAAATAAGAGAGATATGGTTTACATCATTTAGTAAAATTTGGTTCAATAAGATGAAAATAATTTTTGGTGAATAGTAACTTTTGACTTTTATTTACCATAGTTAAACGTAAATAGGGTAATTAAATGTAGAAATGATATTATAATTACCCTAAAACATGTTCTAATTCTATTTGATAAGTTTAATTCAACCAAAAACAACCTTATGAATAAAATATTATCCTCTTTGGTCCACTTGTATTAGATAAGAACATTTATTATTATTTTATTTAAAGAAGAGTTAAAAGTTTTAAATTCAAAGTTAAATAACTAAACCATTTTTAATATAGAGTTACACATAAGATAAATTATACTATAAATATTCATATAAAAGATAAAAATATTTTATACATTATGGTATTTTATTTATAATTTTTATACATTAAATAATTTAATTTATTTATGACACAATGATGATTCATTAATTACCTTATTAATGAAATATTAAAATAATTGATATTATAAATATCCAAATAAATGTAAATTGAGACTTCTGATGAATTAAACTAATTTTATAGATTAATATGAAATTTTAGGTTTGATTAAATGAATTTTTTTTTGAATTAATCGTTTTTTTATGACTCACAAAAACAAAATACCAAATAATGTCAAAATTGACATAAATGAGTTTTTAAAACAAATATTATATTATTAAATGATATAATATTTCTAAAAATATAAAGTTCAGCCAAAGGAATTTTATAATGATATATATATCATTAATTAACCACTTTAGGTTCTCTTTGAATTTTATAGTAAGTTTATTAACCATTTATTATAATAATATAAGAATACATGGTAAAAGTTAAACTATTTAACTAAGAGTTAAATCTAAAAGATAAGGTTAATATGGTGACCTAAGCCTATCTAAAACCTATTGGGTGAGTGGTTTTAGACCCATAACCACCTTATACAATAAGTAAATAATTTTGGAGCCATTATAAATTTAAAATGATTTTATTATAAAATAATATTTCAAGCTTTTCCTAAAGTGGCCCTCACCACTCTTATAAAAGGGTACTTCCCCTTCTCTTAATTTAACACCTCCAAAGCCATTTTCTTAGCCAAAACCTTCCCAAATATCCTCCCAACTAACCTAACTTAGACCTAGAGTCATTAATTTGATCATAAAGTCAACTTAAGGATCCCTTTGATCAACTCAAAAGGAAACCCCCGAAGAAGAGGTAATAATTTCACCACCCTCTTTCAAGTTCTTTTCTTCTTCCACTTCCTCTTTCATTGTTGTTTCCATAGAAAATAATAAATACAGTACCGTATACATATTTTTATGTTATTATGAATATGTTACAACCATATTCCTTATTCTATCCATCCTATAAATGGCAAAGCCACCATACGTGCGTACATATGACTTACCGTCTCTACGTCGTGGTGTAGTTTGTTATTCAAACACTTCATTATTTGGATGGATATAATAATGAGTATAAATGATGTAAATAATAAATATAACATGTTAATTATTCTGTATATATGATATACCATCCAATTACATATGATTTCACCATCAATGTAGCTATCTTATCGCTCATGCGTACGTAAAAATTACCGTCTCCATAAATGCGATGAGATTCATTCCCCATTGTAATCATTCAAGAATAATTTTCATTTTATTATTAAAAATAATGTTTAAGAACTTAATATCATTTTGTATATGAATAAAATAAATCCTATCCATAAAAAACATGGCTTAAGTAACCAATAATATAAAGGAAAACGAATTAGTTAACACCCAAAATAATGATAATACTGAAATATTTTTTGTAAAGAAATATTAGAGGATCATATATGATATCATATTTATGTATATAGTTTTTTTATAATTTAATAACAATGTTTTAACTATTATACAAAAGGTTAACATACCATAGACTAAGTAAAATTACACGGTAAGGTTTAATTTTACAGTCTCTTTACTTATCTGAGGTTGTTTACATGAAAGTATGTACTGGGACTTCTTTATCATCCACATCTGTGTTTCTTAAAAATTTATTTCAAAATTTTTTAATATTTCCTATAATATTGGTTAAATTCATTTATACCACTATTTTACCTTCTATGTTTTGAAAGGAATCTTTCCTTCATTTTCCAAACATGGTACTTTATGACCTTTTTGACAAAATTAAGGTTAGAGTGTTTTTTTAACTTATACACTGGGTGTGGCTATTTTCTGCCATTATAACATCATTTAAGATTACCTTACATGCTTATTAGAATATTTTTAAAATAAATGTTTTGTTTTATAATTATGTGACTTTTAAATGATTTCAAAAAAAAAGAGATATTTCTCTCAAATAGTTTTGATTTCATCTATGTCAACATCCTTTGATGAAATTTACACTTGATTGAAATTGATTAATTATGATACAGATCTTCCATATTATATTGAAGTTTTTGTTATATGTTTGACTGTATATGTGTTTTTCATACCATTCATGGTTTATTGTTAAATTATTAACATTTTGTATTCTAGTTTCAATATGAATGTTTATGTTATGTTTCAACCTTTTCATATGAGGAATGCATTGGACTTAGTAAGTGGTGGGTGGAGCCCGCTATATCTCCTCAATTCATTGGTAGTTATCATGAGACAAACTAGTGTCTTGGCACAAGGCCTTGACAAAAACTTATTTTTAGTCTTGGGACGAGGCCTTGGCTATGTGGTTATGAATTCTGGCATTATGCATTCTATCATTATGAAATTGGCTATTGATATTACATGTGATTATTAGACTAGTATAATATCCATGTGAATAAGTAAATGGAATTATTTGATTTATATTTTCCATATTGTGATTAAGTTTAAGTTTAAAAGGCTTGTTTTTTATTCTTATACATTGTTTTAAATTTTTATTCTTATTTATGAAAGTTTCTGCTGTATTGTTATCCTAACTGAGTATTTGAGCTCACCCCTTTCTATGTTTTATTTTTCCTAGGATGTGAAGATGTATATTATGACTGACCTGCTGGGATATTCTAATGGATATGAATGTGATCAATGGATATGTTGTTGTTGTTGTTTTTTCACATTATAATTTAATGTAAAACTTATGAATGTATCTAGTACTACCAAGGATACTAAACTGACCGGTCTTTCGAGATTTGATCCCGTATGATCATGCCAATGTTAAGTAATAATGCACCAACTCTGTGTAACTAGGGTTGGGACATTATAGATGTTCACCATGCTCTTATACTTACTTAAAGGATATCAATATGTCATAAATGAATCTGACTACAAAATTTTCTGGGAATTCACAGAACACAAAGTCCATGATTCCTATAAACAAAGCTAGTGTATTTGTGACACCAAATAACTTGATTATAAATTTAAAGTACCTATACTTGCATATAAAGGTAGTGTTTAGGATATCACGCTCCTTCACCAAAAAATGGTGATACAAAGACCAATGTTCGATCTTATAAAACCAACTCAGTCCTTCTATCTGGTAAAAAATTACATCTTTCCTTAAAAGTGGGTAAAGGATCTTGACTTTTACATGATTCAACCTCTATTAGTCTATACAAAGCCGTCAAATACCATCAATCTTCTTGAATAACAATATCGTATCCCCCCACAGTGACACACTAGGACAGATAAAACCCTTGAAAATCATATTATCTATTTGAATCATTTACTACTAAAACTCAAAAAGTTCCATCTAATAAAAATCCATTTAAATTAGAGAGGCACCAGGACACAAGTCTATCTGAAAATCAACATCACCTCGAGGGGGTAGCATTAAAACCTATTAGGGAAAAATATCCAGAAAATCCCCAATGAACCTAGGGACCTCTAGTGTAAGAAAATCAACCCATCCAATAGAAAACTCAACCATAAAATAAATATGGGGCTCTACATTCCTACCTACCACCTGATAACCATAATTGCTAACAAAAAACCACATGTTTTCCATCCACATTCGAGAACACAACCCACCTATAGAAGCAGTAAATATTAAAAAATACATAATGAAACCAATTGATTCCTAGGATGACATAATATGGATGGATTTTTATAAAAAAAATCCCCATAGGTTTGATGTGGATCCATCATCAATCTACACCTCCAAAAAATATCAAACAAGCTGGTCTAGCCTATGACTGGCATAGTCAACGCCAAGGGAATGTGAAGCCTCTCTACTTATTGTCTTAAAGTGTGGACTAGAGCTTGTTAAAAATAGGATTATGACTCTATTAAATCAAATAATTCACAAATAAGGGTATAAAACAAACTGAGTGTACCGTGAATGATATTTGGTTCCTCTAACACTGCTACCTCCATTGCGTGCAACCAACCATGCACATCTCCTCTACCACTCTGCTGATGGCCACCTCCACAACCACACTTAGGTCAAAGTCTCTAAACACAAGTAACATCGTAATATTTTATTCTACTCAATCTATCACACCTTAGTGGATAATAATCTATATTCCCCTACTACTAAAATGACCTCACTGGAAACTACTACTAAGGCTGGCACAGAACCTGTTTACCTCCACCAAACTGATCTCAAAGAACAATTGGGAACTGGTTCTGGTAATTTCCATGAACCCCATATAAAAAGACACAATCCTTATATATCTAATAAAATAACAAAAACCACTATCCCTATAAGCCTAAAATGGAAGCTGCTATGGTTGACTCTCCGCTAGTCAAAACCTCGAAGATCTAGGTGTCTGGTACCTACCATTGAAAACCCTGCTCCTCAAGGAACCCTACTATTGGGAAAAATACCTCAAGAAATAATCTTGGTGTTTTTCTGGGTGAATGTATGTTGAAAAATACATATGGCCACAAATTATTATGGTTGGAGTTCCCAAAGTATATTTTTAAGATGGTGTAGTTTCCCAGTATTTGACAAATTTTTGGGCCTCAAAATCTTGAATTTATTTTTGGAAAAGGAATTTTTTCTGTATAGGGGTTCACAGATTTTATATTACAAAGAAAAATTCATGGAGTGAAAAATGAGGTTTGTGGAATGGATTAAGGAAATTGAAAAAGGAGTATTTAAACATTGCAATGCTATACAGACCATGAATGAATCTATGCAGACCGAGAAGGAAAAATAGTTCATGGGAGGCTTGAAGTTCACGGGATGGGTTTTCGTTTTTTGAATGTGTTGGTTATTACTGGATCTCAAAAGGGTTTTTAAACAACATAAGACAATTTCCACCACAAATGATCAATAAATTATGCGGATTGTATATATGTATGTGGTGAAGGTTGTACCACATCAAAGATTTGGGTGATTTAGATTAACAGGATTTTTGGATCCATTTTCTTATATAGGGACCACTAACTAGATCATTATGTAGAGCAATCTTCATTAGAAAACATTATATCTCCAGGAAGAATTTAGTGAAGTACAAAAGGTTCATGAGGAAGGATTCTGGGAAATATAGAGTTTGTGGGGAAGAAATTTTGTGAAGGGTTGTTTGCAAAGTCAGTTTGAAGAAATGGGTTTCAAGTGCTCTATATCCGTCAAATGAAAATGGACTGTGGAAGAAGGGTTAGTTTGTTGAAGTGAAGTAGATATGTATATGGAAAGGTCATCCATGAATGAGGGGTGGTCTGAGAAAGAAAAGTATGTCCCTAAATCATGGATGGTTCATGAAAGAAAAAGGTGGTCTATAAATCGCTCACGTTTTACAGTGCAAGGAAGTTTGCAGAGGAAGAAATGAAGTTAATGAAGAGACCAAAATACTTCATGAAAGTAATTTCCGAAAACTTTTAATATGAGGAAAAATGGATTTCATATATGGGTGAGAACGAGACTTCAATAAAGCATCTATATATAGTTGAGGATTCATGCATTCATACAAATTAAGGGACCTACAAGTCTATAAATTATATGTGGATCCCTTCCAAATCAGTGAGAAAAGAAAGAAGAAGATGGTTATCCTTTCCACCATAAGTGATCCAGAGAAAGTGATATAGGGAGTGACCCTTGGGAAAGTAGTGATATAACCCTAAACTTTGTAAAGTTATCAATCCTGGGCACTGAAGTGATCCAGCTGGAACATTGTAATTTGGTAGTGAGACTTACTGGATTTTGTATATCAGCACATCGTTGTTGTATTCTCCTTGGACGTAGCCTAGTGAGGGTGAACCAAGTAAAATTATTATGTCTCTTTCATGATTTCAACTCAATTCATATATTTATATGGAAAATATAGAGAAGATTGTTTTGTTTAACAACAAAATAAGATCCGAAGGGGCATGATTTTTAATCTGTCATACTCTAATTCACCCCTCTCTCAGGTTATTTAACCTAATTGGGATGATATCCAATGATTATACTCTAATAATAAATCTCCTTATGAGTGAATATTTTTTATCACCTCCACCTTCTTCTGAACCTCTAAATACGTTGGATTCCTAAAAAGTGTAACTACATACTAGATAGAGGAAAAAATTTCCTCATCAAGACATACTATATGAGACTCCTCATATAGAAAAAGATATGGGAAAACACATAAGGTCCTTGAAAATGATTCCTAAATCTTTTACTGAAATAATCCCCTAATTAAGAGAAAGAATCTCTTTCCTTTTCTCTACATTCATAATTGACTAAAGGAAATCTACCTGTATCTCTTTACAAAAGTTTACCCACAAAACATATGCGTCCTTTCACTCACATAGATACAATTCCCACCACTGAAAAAGAAGTTCCGCACATCTGAAAAACTTATAAGGGGAACCAGTATCCCATAATGTATTGGATAAAACATAAAGAGATCTTGAGCTTCTCTATACATCTCTCTATCTCAATATCTGAAGCACTACCCTCATACTTCCCCATACCCTTTCACTGAAAAGCATGAAATTCCCTCTTCCAAGACTCATCCTCTTATATTGAATCAACCCTATAGAGATAAACCATATTATCCTATTGAACATAAACTTCCCAAGTCATATGTAGATGAATTCCAAGATCCATAACTGAAAAGAAAACAATGATTTCATAATCCTGATAGCGTGGAATTTAATTTAGATTCATTTTAATTCAATTTATTCATTTTAATCTTCCCAAAAAAACCCAAAACAAATAGGAACACAAGTCATCATGATGAATGTACCTCTCCAAGGTATCTACTCTATAAATAGGTCAACCTTACTTGGTCATTCAATAAGCTTAGTTTTCATACACTAGATCACGAGGAGCGGGGGGGGCTAAAATCTCATGTCCTAGACGGTCTCCCTATCCTATTTCATGCACCAAGGTAAAATAGAACTATTTTCATACCAACCCATGAAATATTTATTTTCCCTAACTCTAAAATCAATATTATCTCTCAACCATAACCTTTGATACCATTTTTTCATGACCCCATCCCTCCAAAGATACTGCAATGAGGGGAGAGAGATAATGATCCCTGGGTCTCACCTATAGTAGGCCCCAGGTTTATGACTGGAATCAAAGGTATAAAAAATATCATAAGAGGAATGAATTACCCTTTATAATATAAACAATATTGGGAGATAAGATAAATCAAACACAAGAAACTCCATGACTTAATATAAAAGGAAACCAGAACCATCCCATAGTGCATGAAAAAATAAAACTGATACAGGTAAAAGTCTCAAAAAATAAATACCCAAAAACAAAGATAAAGTAGCGACAAAACAAATATCTAAAAAGGTATGAGCTAGTATCGTCCATCATGATCCACAAAATCTTCCTAGAAACTTGAAAATTAGTTTTTATACATAGGGTGAGCATATAAATATACTCGGTAGGAAAACAAAAGTCTCATGCACATGTGAAAGAAGTATACTAATTCACTTATGAGAAAATAGAAAAACAAAAAATCACAAAAACAGGTCAACTATCCATCCCAACCTCACCTAGGTAAGCTCACTAATTAACACAACTCAATTATAATAACATAATAATAAACATATCGATAAAGGGTACTATGCACTACTTTCCTACTAATTTTCCTCTCTTATAACCCAATTCCATACATCCTAGTTCTCCAATATCTTATAAATAACATATACTACCTCCCCATAGGCATAGTTACATAACATCACACCCGAAAACACCTAATCCATCACCCCACAACACAATCGCATCTCATCTTTCCTAAAGACTCTTGGGCCATCACATTAGAACCACTTCCATAACCAGAGTAATAGGGTATCATGAACATGAAGAACATAAACCTTGTTCCCTCCTCCAACCATAAATATCCCCCATCATAATCCTTCTCATAGAATGGTCATATCATATCCCTCTTGAAGAAACATAGGTCATCATCTCATAGTAAAGTCATATTACATTCCACCTAAAGACACTTGGGACCTCACTTAGTGCACTAAAAAAATGTTGGACATCATGGGCTATGCATATCTACTCTCTTATAAAGGAGAGTGGGGAAGACAGGGTATCCATACATCTATCATTATCGATAAGATGTTGGAAAAAATACCCTCCATATGAAAATATGAGTGTCATCACATAGTGATTGATGCAGGTGGGGTGCATATACAGATCATAAGGAATATACAAATATATATATATATACAATCCCCACACAATCCCAACCTATGGGTTTATAAAAAACACCAACCAAATCATTACACTTCCACTTTCACTACCAACAGTAAATGCAGAACACCACACAAGACACAAGACACATTTCTCATTTCCAACCAATCCCATTATATAGGTCATTCATTTCATTATTAAGAATCAACCATATTTAACCACACAACCCATCATTTATTTGTTCATTAATAATTTCCACCCCCTAACCAAACCAAAACCCGGTAATTTAAACCATTATTAAATAATTACTATATCACTACCTAGGCTTCTAGAACAACACCACCACACATCATAAGTAGTTCATCATTCCCATCGAACCATCACATTACCGCAAAAAAGAACAGCCAAAAAAACTATCACCTCGACTCTGCAAAATCAAAACTAAACAAACCATCACCATACTTACCAAAAATAATAGTTGCATCTTTCCTATCATCTCCACATTCCCTAACCACATAATAACCACACATCAACACCCCAACTATGACCACTCAAACTATTTTACAGATTTAGTAGTAATCTTTTATCAATTCAACTTCTTCAATTTAGGGGCATTATCACAAAATACATAATCCTATGGAAACCATTTTATTAGCCGAATATAAGTTATTAACTGATTTCTCATTTAGGGTGATATTAAAAAAATTATAATAAGAAAGGATTCCACTACTCATGCCAAATTAGTACAAAAAAATCCCCCAATGACCAAACTTTTCAGCGAGGAATTTATCCTGTATGATCAAAATGTCACAATAATTTCAAAGTTTTAAAAGAATGTGAATCATTCCTCTTTCCCCCTCAAATTTAAATTATCCAATTATTCATCTTCAATTAAGCTATAAAAACCACCCCACATAGATGAAAAAGAAAAAAAACCTCCGGAATGATACATAAAAGAAAAATGAAGGAATTATTTACCTTAAAGAAGCTTTCCAATCTCACTTCACACTACTGGGTGAAGAAGAACATCCCAAAAACCAACATCGCACCACGAGATGATGTATCAACCTAAAAGGTATCAAATTATTCTCAAAACATATCATAACTCACAACCTATACCAAAACTAAACCACCACAGTGGATCTTTAGGATAAGAATAGAATAAAAAAACCTAGAAGAAGAGAACGAATTATCACCAACTACCAATGAGAATCCACCAAAACCAATGGATCAAGGCAAGGGAAGGAGGGATATAAGATCCCTCAAAATTTCCAATGGATATTCCAAAAAAAATAAGAAGAAAGTTATATCCAAATAAGTAGGGGTTCATCTAAAAGTCCTCTTTAATATATGGATCTTAACACTTTCACATCTTGTAACCCTTTCATGATGTGTAATCCATAGGTTTTCCAAAAATTCAAACTTCGACTAAAATTTGCAGCACTTCAGGCTAAATTAATTACACAACATGAATTAATTTCAAGACATGAATAAATTTCATGGGTCCCCCCTTAATCACTTATAAGTTGTGAAACTAGCCAACTACAGAAGTTGTGAACCACCAATTCATGTCGTGTAACACTTTCACGATATGAATTTACCACTACAACTATTATGTACCTCCAAAAACCATATAACCTCTACAAAACTCTTATAATACACCTCTAACACCCAAAAAAGACAATGTAATGGGTTAGGAAGGCACGAGTCATTACATTAGAAGAGCTATAAAAGGATGAAAATATATTCCTCTTATATCAATTTAGTTATAGAAAGCATAAATTTTTATTACACGATAAGATAACTAATATGAATAAATTATCATTTGAGATATTAATATCAAATATTTTAATAATAATACCCAAATATCTACTTAATTATTTCCAAAAATTACTAAATTTCATAACTCTTAAAATCATGATTAACCAGTATTAAAACCCTAAAAATTTAGAAAAAAAATCACAAAATTTCCAAAAACAACTTAAATTTATTCCCCAAACAATATAAATTAGCTCTTAATGTCACTTTCCAAACTTTTAATTATCATAATCATATATTCTCCAAAAACATGCTAATAACCCGCGTTACCATAAAACCACAATGAAAACATATATGCTTCCAAAAATTAACTATATCCTTATTAATTAAATAAAATAAAATACCATCCAATATAATTTGTTAAATAAAAAAATAAACATCATTAAAGTTAACATAAATCACATTTTAACCAAATTAATAATTAATTCCAAGGTCACCAATACTATCCAATTTTTTTGATGATATCAATCATCTATTTATGAAAAATAAACATTATTATCTCATCATCAGACACAGTTCAATGGTTAGTTATCCCTCAATATTGTATTTAACAAATATATCACCTTATCACTAAATAAAATTTCAATATTATCATTACCATTCAATATATTCTTACAAATACTAAGTGATTTTTTTCAGAACAATCCTTAGATGATTCATAATCCATATAACATTTAGAAAACACCATAATATCATTGGTAAATATAATAATTATCTAAATCCAATACATAAAAACATTATCATTCAACATTATTCATAAAAATTTAACCATGATTGGTCATATTTTCCCTTAATTATTCCTTACTAAAATATGTAATACGAATCATTTCCATAGATTCGTTGATCTCAATTTAATCATGTTTCTTACTCTTAACACAATCAGCACTATTAAAGTAATTAATACCTTTTATATGTCATCCATAGTTACTTCATCGTCAACATTAAAACCTTTACTCATATATCCTTGTTGATCCTATTCTCAATATCCCCCCCTAAGAAAAATATTTTCATAATGACTATATATTCTAAATTGAGAAAATTAAACCATTTATGATGCCTTATAGAAATCATTATTCTCATCAATTACGTTAACCAAACTATTTATTTTTCTTATGAAATTTTCTACATTATGACTTTATTTTCCAAACATAAAACATATTCTTATTCCTTTAACAAATTTATCTGGGTGTTTATTCCCACAGTTTCAACATATTGCAAATTGAAACTTCTTTCCTTCATGGTCTTCATGAATCTCCATTTTTATTATTATTTAATTTATTTAGAAACTTATTTATGTTCAGGTTATTAATCATATATCGAGATATATGTTTAGGAATAATCACAGGATTTTACATTCCATATACCATTTAATATGGTTTCTCTTGAGGATAATCATTTCATCATCCATCATAATCATTGTTAACATGATTCTGCCTAGTTACAGCCATAAAATAAAACTAAAAATCATAGTTTGGGAAACAATAATCATTCTAAGTAATAATATGATCCTAAAAGATGATTCATCAGATATCTAAATAATGATACATTATTTTCAATCTATTACACCTTATGTTTAATCTAGGTTATCCATAGTTATCACCTACTAAAATACCTTTTAATGATTTGTAAATAAAATTTGAATTATCCCAAGCCTGTCCCTTAGGATTTTATATCTAGGTGTGAAGTATTAGGCTCACTCATTATGCACTGATGATAATTGAGTTAATACCCAATTCACCCCATTCAGAGTTCTTACCCATAGGTGTATTTGTGCTATAATTGCATACACTTTCTAGTATCCAACTAGGGGTTTATTTTCTAGGAAAACATACTCCTTTCTTTTCTATAACTTAGGATATTCTTCTACACTTTGGATTTTCCTAAGGATTCTCACTAAAATGTTTGCATCGTAGTTTCTAAAAATAACTAAAACTTTCTCTAATACTAACTATGGTGACCCTAGAATTTCATATATAATTATTCCATATTATAATATGAATATTCATTACATTTAATTATTATCCACACAAAACTATAAAGGTTTATCATATTTGGAAACATGGATACATAAACAACTAGTAGACAAAAGATCTACACCATCTACTATTATGTTCATCAAAACTAGCACCCTACTTAGATATATCATATTTTTAACCTTTCTTTATATATTAGGGAAAATGAAACATAAGAAAGGGTGAGATCAGAATCTCAATAAGGGTAAATAATAGAGATATCAATCAATGATCATTTTTAATCATAACATGAGGATAAGTGTATGATAACATGAGATTAACATTTTAAATTCATACCCAAAAATTCATAAATCATAATCACGAGTCATGGAATAAATCTTAGAAGATCATAATACATGAATAATAAAGGAATAAAAGAACATGATCTATAATAGCATAACATTGGAATACAATCATGTCATAAGATAGTGAATAAAGTGTTTCATAACCTTAATAAGATAAATATTAAGTCAAGAATACCCATAAAGATATTCAATACATGATATGCTTGGGTTAACCACCCTAAACCTACTTAGATCTTAGGATAATCTATCATGTACCCTTTTTTGGGTTTGGGATAACCTCATGTGTACCACATTTTGGGCTTGGTATGGCCTCATGTGTTACCTTTGAGCTCATAGAACATTAATCTTCACCCAATTCATTAAAGATAAATAATGGACCCACTCATCACATAATCAAAATACATAAATATTTATTCTACAAGATCATGAAAATATTTATCATTTCATCATAACTTAACCCATAGAAAATAAAATAGATATAATCAAGATTTTATCACCAGTATCATAAACTATCTAAATAAATAATAAAGTTGTTAATAATGGATAATATCACTTATAAAGTATAAGAAACATAAAATGATGTTTTTATAGATGAAAATAATTTTAAGTGACCACAGGAATATTTCTTAAGGAAAATACCCTTTTCATTTTGAAATCACTTCTTTAAAATACAAAAATTTCAAAAATATTTAGGAAAAAATTTTCATTTAAAAGAACCATGAAAACTTTTAAATGATGCTTAAAATAAAAATAAGTTTTGATGGAAGTAAAAGTCATTCATCTGGTGTAAATTAATATAATTATTCCGTTCACATTTTTAGTAAAATTTAAAAAGTACATAATTTTTAAAATGAAAATAATATTCCATTAATTGTTTTATAAAAGTTCAAACATGGGAAAAAAAATTACTGAACAAATAGAAAAACATATTCATTTTTCCTTAAAAAAATCTTTTAGACTTTTGATTACACAGAGAGAGTAAAATTAAAGAAAAAATTTAATCCCAACAAATAACCATTGGAAAATAAAATACATAATATATGGTAGATATAGATCATAAAATTTCATAATCATTAATTTAAGCATAAACAAACCCAGTAAAAATGAGATTGTAATGTAAAACCCTTACAGATTTGGTAAATTTTTTAGTCATAAGTCTCGTGAATGTAATAAATTAAAATTAAAGTTTAAATACCATGAAAATAAGTATATTCATTATGAAAAAAATAAAATGGGTAGTATATACACCTCATAAATGTAAATTGGTTCATAACATCAAACATGTTTCAAGAAAACAATATTGAGATGATGAACCCTTACCTTAAGTTCATCTTTCTTAATAAGTTCTATAAACTCTTATATAATATATTTAATACTTATATATTGGAATAATATTCATATATATAATACCATATGTGGTCCAATTAACTTTTCAATACCCATTTGTTAATAAGTTTTTATTAAATCCTTCATTTCAAGGTGTTAATCGTTTTGTTTATCAAGTATGTTTTGTTTTGGTGATTTTGGTCCTTGAATTTTGATCATAGTTCCATAACATATAAAAAATTAATGATTTTATAAGTATTATATCTAATAATTTTATAAACTTTTATAATAATTCATATAAATTTTTGATGAAAAGTGAATTACATCACTTCATGGAGACGATAATATGTATGTAAACACGAGTGATGTTTCCATGTTTTGATGGATGGAAGGAAAGAAAGGTAAATAATAATTCAAATTTTAAAAATCATTATTATATCATAAATATAATATATATTAATTAAATTTATCCT
The DNA here is from genome assembly GCA_963277665.1 of Viscum album. Classification (NCBI taxonomy): domain Eukaryota; kingdom Viridiplantae; phylum Streptophyta; class Magnoliopsida; order Santalales; family Viscaceae; genus Viscum; species Viscum album. The sequence continues at coordinate 1,194,142,490 of OY728164.1, forward strand.
ATTACAATCTATGTAAATCATAAATGAAAAAAAAAACATCGCTTCATGGAGGCGGTAGTCTACACGTACGCCCAAGCGACATTATTGTTTTTCAAAGGATGAGGTGGTAAGAAAGAAGATAAGATATTATAATTCCAAAAGAATATTTATGTAATAAATATAATATATAAAAATTAAATTTATAATAATAATTAACCATTAAATATGGTGATGGGAAATGAATCATATTTCTATGTGGAGGTGGTAATCCACACGTACACACTAATGATACTTTTATTTCCCATTTGATGGAGAAGTGGTAGAAAATGGTTAAAACTTCATCATGATAAAATATAAATATATTTATGATACTATATTAATAAAATTATTTTGTATAAAAAGGTTTATATATTGTTTAATAAGAAATTATCTTGGTTAATATTTATACCACTTCTTTGAGAGGCCTCCTTTGGCTTACACCTTAATCCTGGAAAGATTGGTCTTATGAGAATACAGGATGCTCTAGGATAAAGTTAAGAAACATATAAAGGTATTGGGTGTATTTATTTTATGAGATAAAAGGATCAAATCTTGTGATTAATTGAGGAGAAGAGGTGCCAATTTATAAGTGAGGGGAGGGACACACATAGAATTACTTAAAATATTTCAATAATATAAGGTCACTTTCATGTGAAAGTCACTCAAAATTTATAATAAGTATAATTTAGGATAATATAAGGTTGAAATATATTAACCAATAATAATTATACAAGTTTAGGTGGCATTCCCACCATTATCTCTTAATTTACCACCATCCCTCTGGTTACTCGTTTTAACTTTAACAGTCGTAAAACAATTTTAGAGTATTAACAATTCATTATTATAACAAAATAAGTTGATGCTATTGAATTATATTAATTATGATGATTAAAATTATGAAATCAATTTTACTAAATTAAATTTTTATAATTATAAGTATTTAATTATAAATAAGTGTGAAAAATGCAATGAAAACCATTTTTAGAAGAATTCATTTTAAGCATAAAAATGAATTTACTTCCATTCCTTGACTTGTAAAAAAACATAAAATGATTGTAAAAATATTTTATTTATTATATAGTCTATATATTTCATTAAATTTATTAATAAATATATATTATTTTAATTAATTAAGATAAAAACACATTGTGTGCATAAAACCAGTGTTTAAAAATATGTATTTTTAGGCCAAAAAAAGAACTTATACTAAAATTAAATATTATGATAATTATTTTTTTAATTAATTAGATTTTATATAATTAAAGGATAATTATTTTCTTTAATTCCAAGTCCCACACATAATGGTACCTTTAAATTAATTTATTTAAATAAAACAAATAATAGTTTTATAAAAATTAGCATTTTCACTATTTACATAAGAATCAACCTTTTTAAAAAATTACTAAAAAGTAACCCTAAGATAATATTGAAATGATGATTTCAAATAATATATTCATTTACTTAAATAAAATTTCTAAAAAATTTATAAATTAATGATAATGTGGTGCATAAAACATGATAAAAACATTTTTTAAGAAAATACATTTTGAAGCAATAAATGACTTTAGTGAAAATTAATTAATTAATTATTATATATTAATAAACACATTTTAATTATGTAAAAACTTTATAAATATTTTTTCATATTTTTTTATTCTTATTCACACCGCCAATTTAATGGCTATGTAATAATAGACACATTTAAATAATATTATTATATAGCATAACACAGTTCGTTTAAAGCTTAATGTTGTGTTTCAAGAAAGATATTGATCATAGTATTATTTTAAAATATTTTTTGTGGTATTACACTTTTCATTGATTATAGAGAACTTAATAGTAGTACTATTAATAGAAAGTATTCTTTGTATCATATTAGTGAGTTGTTTGATTAGCTCTAAGGTGCTCTGTATTTTTCAAAGATTTACCTCATATGTAGTTCCCATTAGCTGAATGTAAAGGAATAAGATGTTTCTAAGATAATGTTTCATATTAGGTATGGAAATTACATGCTTGGATTTCTTTCCTTATGAATATTGTTTCCAAATATGGAATAACTATTTATCCTTATAAATCTAAAGTGGTGGTAGATTGGGAAAGACCTAAAAATGCCATAAAATTAGAATTTTTCTTGGATTAGTGTGTTAATATCACTATTTTGTTGAAACAAAATTTGACTATCTAGACTGCTAAATAAGTTAACTCAAAAAGGAGTTAAATTCATCTAGACCAAAGAATATGATTCATGTTTTTAGATATTTAAAATAAGATTGGTTAATTCCCCAATGTTATCCTTTCTATCTAGAAATATGGAGTTTTTTATTTACTATGATGCTTCATTGAAGGGCATTGGTTTTTTCTTAATGAAATATGATTAGTTAATTGCATACACATCATTCCAATTAAAAATCCAGTAGAATAATTATCCAACATATTATATTGAGTTTATGATGGTGGTTTTTGATTTAAAAATTTGGTGGAATCTTTCATATGGGATAAAATGTAAAATATATACATTCCATAAAAGTTTAAAGAATATATTCTCTCAAAAAGAATTGAACACGAGACTAAGAAGATAGTTATAATTGATAAAGGATTATGATTCTAAGATTCACTACCATCTGGGTAAGGAAAACAAGGTAGTTTATGCCTTGAGTTGAAAATAGAATGCATCATTAACTATAGCACATTTATAGCATGATCATTTTATTGATGATTTAATTAAAATGAGTTGGGAATCTATGTATTTATAAACATTTTCTCTTTTTGTTTAGGTATTAGTACAATCATCTCAAGAATAAATAATTAAGAAGACTCATAAGGAAGATCATGTTTTGTAAGAAATAGTATAATTAATCAATAAGGGCAAGTTTTCTTATTTTAATGTTGATAAATAAAGTGATATAATATTTCTAAAGTGGTTATGTGTTCCAAGTGAGTCTTAGTTGAAGAATTAATTATTAAGTGAATCTTGAAAATATCCATTTTTTATCCTATATGTAAAAATATGTATAGATACCTTTAGGAATATTACTAGTGGGAATGAATTAAAAAAATACTGCCGATTTTACAAAGAAATGTTTGACTTCCACAAACTTCTCCCTCAAAACCTTTTCAACCCTGCATTTTTTTCATTTCTCAATTTCTTTCAAGTTCACTTAATTAACTTCGCAGGAAGAATAATAGAGTTGCCACTTCTCAGTTAAAAAGGTAATATTAATGTTTTCACAGTAAAATAATTCTCCATAGAATTAATATATTGTTTCATAATTATGGTTAATTTATTTATTTCTAGTATTATTCACATAAGAATTGTTTTCTTATAATGGTAGATTATTTTGTTCGATTTGGGGTGGGTTTTTAGAAGATTTCCATGCTCATGAGAGATTAGACATCAAGGGTACAACTGAGATAATGAAAATAAGGAAATGAATCAATAATGTATAAAACCATCATGAAAAGGTGAATTACTACTACTTATTTAATTAATTTTGTTATAATTTTATATACGATTTTCAAGTTAATTTTCTTATAATTTTTATTTAATACCTATTAATTTTTTTCATAGATATTTTGGGAATTCATATTTTGATTTCAACTATATGAAATAATCTAAAAAAGAGATAACATGTTCCTTTCTACCAATGTTACCATGTTTTCCATTTCCTTTCTTTGTTGAAATTCCAATACTACATATTGAGTTGATGTTCTTAGGAAAAACCCTTTTTCAGCTAAGAACATCGACTCAATATCAAATGTTTGTAGATAAACAAATAAATACAATTTAAATAATGGTAATATTGGTATGTTGGATTTTTTGATACTTTGGGATGTGTAGGAATCATACGCACCTCAATCTGAAACATGGTGTGATAGATATGACTCCAAGTGGGGATTTTTATTTAAAATTGAAATTAATTTTATTGAAAAAGAAAAATAACATATTCAAAACCAATAAAACACATTATTATTATTTTTATACTTTAGTAAAATGATCCATAAGTCATTTGTGATGTATAGGTTTTAGTCACGCCTCAATTTGATACACGATTTTCCCAGTATGACTCAAAGTGTTTATTATCAATTTAAAATTGACATATTCATTTAAAAATTATCACTCACTAAAAAAATGGGAAAACACACTCATATTGTCTTAATAATTTGAGAAAATGACCCACAATTCATTTGTGATATGTAGGAATCAGTCTCGCATTAAACACACATGACATGACTGGTTTGACTCAAAGTGAATGTTTCTAATTTAAAATGAAATTTTAGTAAAAAAATACAAGTGGTGTACTCAAAACTAAGAAAAAAAATTCATATTGTTGTGATAATTTTTTAAAATAATCCATAAGTCATTTGAGATGTGTAGGAATCATCCAAACCTTAATCAGATGCACAGTCTGACCATTATGACTCCAAGTGTATCTTTTTATTTAAAATTAACATTAATTTTATTAAAAAGACAAATGACATACTCAAAACTAGGAAAACACATTCTGATTATTTTCATAATTTTGAAAAACGATCTATATTTCATTTGTGACATATAGAAATTATCCTCACCTCAATCTGATACACGATGTGTCCACTATGACTCAAAGTGTTTATTATGAGTTTAAAATTGACATTTTAGTTCAAAAAGTGTTACTCATTGAAATTTGAGAAAATGCGCTCGGATTTTCTTGATAATTTGCGTTTTTTTATTTATGGGTTTAAAAAAAATTATAGAAATAGGATACAGTTTGATTTTTTTAAAAAAAATAGGACTTTACATGCATGAACCTCGTTCATGCATCTTTGGCATGGAGAGATGCGTGAATGGGGTTCACACATTTAGAAATTCATGCATCCTTCAAAGACAGGATGAAGGATACGTGAACCCTATTCACGCATCTGGACAAGAAAATCTATAAAAGGGGGTCCCCCCCAATTTATTCTTCTCCTCTGGATTTTGCTTTGAATCCCTGTAGAATTTATTTCTCAACAAATTTTGCTACTTTGAAGAAGGTAAATTTTCTATTTAAATTTTTAATTGTTTAATTGTGTTTATTTATTTCATTTGTATGATTTATTTATTTGATTTGTGATATGTAGAAATTTGTGTTTTTGTGTATGGTTTATTTATTTCATATGTATCGATGTGTAAATCAGTGTCTTTTGTATGATTTAATTTTTTAATGATGTGTTTGTTGTATGAATTCGCATTGAATGGTTAAGAAAATTAATTATTTCATATCTAAAATGTTGTATGAATTCATATTAAATGTTTATGAAAATTAAATATTTTATAAAAAATGTTATTTTGAACATAATATTAATTTAAATTATAATATTTTATACACTATCAATATAATTTGTGAATAATATATTATTTATATGTATCATATTTAAATTTATTAAAAAATATATAGAATTTTTTTTGTTAATGGTATAAAAATAATTTTGTATAAATAATTTTTTAAATTGTATTAGGTATAATTAAATTTATTAAATATAAAAGATATGTAGATATTTAATATGTATTTCATCTAGTAATAGATATAAAATGTATACCCAAAAACATGGTAGGTTGTGTGATGACTGATATTGAGATGACATACCGATGCATAATTGAAATTGCTTGTCTTGTTTTGTGAATGTGGTTATTTAATTTTTAATAATTGCATTTATTTTTCTATAATGATGACATGTGAGTCATCTCTGACTAGGTATGTAAGGACCTACATATCCGCTTAAAAAATTTATGTATTTCATACCCCTAGACCCCTCCTCACATGAATGTGAGTAAATTTGTAATTAAAAGGCAATCAACAAGAGGTTTCACCGAAGATGCATACCTAGAGAGGTGTCCCCGAAGAGGTGTTCGAGAACAAACATTCAACATGAGGCATTACTGTTTAAAATGAAACTGACGGTTGCTAAAATATTGGATAATATAGACTCCATGAGTCTATCCATAGGTTTTGGTTAGTTTATCAAATAATAATAAACTAATTATATGTCTCAAGATCAAGTCCTGATTATTTATTCATAAGTAATTAAAATATATAATGTTATATTAAATTTGATTTCGTAATAATTACATCATCACTATACCTCAATAGTGAAAATCAATACATAAAAAGTCTCCAAATAAAGTAAATTATTCAAAACCAATTTAAATAATGTAAAATATTTATGTAGTATATAATATTTTATTAATTATTTTTTATAAGTAATAATGTCCGTGAAAATATATTGCAACAGTGAGAAAATTTATATGGAGAAGGTATTTAGCTATAGTGTGCCACCTGTCAGAGTGGTAAATATTCATGGTTGTATGACATTAGATGAAGTTTGTAATAAGATTTATAATTAGTTAAAATTTAGGGTCAATCAATCCATTTCTTCAATAACATATCAACAACAACAACATCTTGACGTTTCTGGCACATCGAGTACCCTTTGGTCAATGATGATGATTGGATGGACGCATCTTCCTTATTTAGACAGTAGTGTGGTAATGGTTTGATGGAGTTGTGTGTGGTGATTTTTTATATAGATGTGGTGAAACTGACTACTAAAGAACCATGTTTTGTGAGCTCTGTAGAATTTGGTCCTTCACATCAATCCTTTTCATTTCCTCCTTCTCATATGACTCCGGTAATAGAAGAAAATTATGAAGAAGATGATCAAATTTGTAAGAAAATTTTGATGAAATCCCTTTGTGTGCTGATATAGTGAATGAAAGTTTATCTGGGGAAGAAGAACTTGTGGATCCATCAGGAGATAATGTGGGTGAGGGTGATGTGGGGAACGAACCTTCTGAGGTTCCTTTGAGAGATGTGGGTGAGGGTGATGTGGGAAATAAACCTTCTGAGGTTCCTTTGAGAGACAGACATCCACAAAATCCATTGTTTATTGGTAATCATCCTTCAGTATTGAGTTCCTTAGTTAAAGTAATGTCTCATGAACAACATTTTTATTGGGATGTCATTACACTGGCTTCTGAATTCCCTATAATTATAGGGAATAGGTCTACATCAAATAATAACACCATCTATGTCGGGAAGGAGTTTGAAAGTAAATTGGCCATGAAAAATGTGATAAAGCAGTACCACATTGAGTGACATTTCACATTTGTGGTTGATGAGTCAAAGAAGACAAAATATATCATTCATTTTGAAGAATATGGTCCAGAATGTAAATTTCGATTAAGGGCAATACTTGATAAATTTTTTACATCTTGGAGGATAACCAAATTAGAAGGGTCACACACTTATGGGCATCCAAGCTTGTCACAGGATCACTCTTCCAATAATTCAGAGTTTATATTAAATGTTATTTGTGAGATGATATGAACATGTCAAGATGTTCCCATTTCCCTTGTTTAGGACAGAATTAAACAGATGTATAACTATAAGATATCATGTACCAAAGCATGGAATGAAAAAAAGAAGGCAATTGTAAAAGTTTATGGTGATTGGGATGAATCTTAGGCTATGTTTCCACAAATTATGGAATTATTGTCTCTCAAAAATCATAGTGTTTATTAGTTGGACACTATTGATTATGTATCCCCCAATCACCGAGTTGATCGAATAAAGGTGAAGTTCAATAGGCTTTTTTGGGCATTCAGGGCATGTATTTCTTCCTTTACCTATCATAAACAATTTATTCAGGTCGATGGAACTTCTCTGTATGGCAGGTATATAGGTGTTCAACTCGTTTATTCCACATATGATGGTAATTGTGCTCCTCTACCACTTGATTTTGTCTATTGTTTAAAAGGATAATTTTGAATGTTGGAGTTGGTTTTTGGTATGTGTACATGTTCATGTCACATAAAACCATGGAGGGTGTCTGATATCTGATCTACATCCAGTGATTATGGAGGCTGTGGTTAGTGATAGGGTTTCATGGACTGCGCTGAATGCTTATCATTGTTATTTCATTAGACATATTGCACGTAATGTGCATAAGCATTTTAGATATTATTCTATAAAGAAGGAAATCCTCAAGTTGTGTATGTTTTTCTAAAATTACTTTTTTAAAAAAAAATTATTCTTCATTTTAATACATTATTATCTTATGGTTTCAACATATGATCCCCAAGAAGAAAGGTTTTATTGACGCCTTGAAGAGATCTGAACTGCTAATGAAGATGTGTATGAATATATGATGTAGATTTCGAAGGAAAAATGTTCATTGCATATGATGGTGGAAGAAGATATGGCCATATGACCACTAATATAGTGGAGTGCATAAATGGGGTCCTCAAGGGTGTGTGAAAACTCCCGATCACTAGGTTTGTGAAAGATACATTTTATAGATGTGTTCACTACTTTGTTGGTTAGTCCCAAAATTCCTATCAGAGGATGGAAACAAAATTCATTTTACACAATATTTCCAAAGTGATATTGATCTAATACTAAATGAGGCTTCAAGATGGACCATTCTAGCCTTTGATAGGGAAAATGTGAGTTTTTAGGTAAGAATGTGCTACGATCGGGCTACATGCACTAGTTTTAGAGTGTTTTTAGTGATGTTAGATAACAAATACTATGATTGTGGAAACTTTCTAGCATTTATATATCCATGTGCACATGTTATCACAACTTGTGCTTCAGTAAATATATCATGGGAGCCATATGTTGACCTGGTCTATCACATGAGCACTTTGGTTAACTATTATAGTGCAGATTAGATGCCTGTTGGTGACTTTCATTCTATATCATTGCTTGCTGATCAGCCTACCATCATCCCTGATATTTTCAGGTTTCATAATTTGGTTTTGTTTTCATTTATGATTTTTTCAATGTATGTCATTTTTTAAATTATTGGATTCATACTACTAGGTTACAACCCTGAGGAAGATCAAAATCTAGTCAAATCATAAATGAAATGGATTGTCCTTGATAACTAGGAGGGAGAATACGATGTAGTATTTGTCATGCAGAAGGACATACTTGTAAGAGATGTCCCCAAGTGATAGAACAGAGCTCCACATCTTTTCATCCATGATCAAGTTTGTGTATTGTATCTTGAATATGCATATTTTGTTTTTTATGTAGAAGTTTTAGTATTGAATCCTTTTATTTATGAGTTTCTCGATTTTTAACATGTTTCAAATTTGGTTTGTATCGTTTTTTGATTCTCTAATAAATAATTTTGTGATACTCAAACTATTCGAAAAAAATATAACAAAAATGAATATATCATGCTTCCACATATAATAAAGACACTAATCCACACACAAAAAATCAAGTATAAATCGAAAATATTAACACAATCATTTTTCATTTTATTTTTCTAGATTTATTTAAATAACAGTTGATTTTTTTATTAAATTCACTATAATAAAGTAATGATGATATCATTTGTGTAGATGAAAGAATTTACATTGCTCACATCTCTAGATACTCATGTATTATAGCTTCTTTTAGAGGGATGTTCAGTGCCTCTGTTGAGTGTACATATATCTCACCATTTCCATCATACTGCACCACCTCCTGCTATCGTCCCTCATCTTTGTCACGTTGGATTCTATGGCGTAGAGATGTGTGACATCACCTTTCACGATCATCATATCACTACTTCACTTGTAGAGATATGGATGCCAGTGTCACATACATTCCATTTTAGAGAGTGGGAGATGACTATTACCCTACAGGATGTGGCCATTATGTTAGGCATCCCCATCGATGGTGCGGCTTTGATAGACCGAGTTGGAGAAGATTTTTCAGAGATTTTTCATAGACTACTGGGCATATAGGTCCCTGATGATGGAAGAACCATTGTTGGAGGTAGATAACGCATGACTTGGTTAAACCATCACTTCACAAAATTAACAGATGCATGCTACGATTTTCATGTGCATATATTTTGAGGCTGATTGGTGGCACACTTTTTGTTGATCACTCCATTACTTTTGTACATTTGAGGTATTTATATTTTTTTTAGGATTTTGATGAGGTAGGCCGGAATAATTGGGGGTTTTCTTGTCTAGTGTATACATACAGGGTGCTATGTAGTGCATGACACATCGATAAGATGCAAATCATGGGATGCATGGTTCTTCTAATGATGTGGGTATGGAAGCACATCCCTCATTTAGCTCCATATGCTCATGTGCCATTGCTAGCAGATATTGTAGTAGAGGCTCCACGTGGATGTTGGTATGTTATTCCTTCCTTATATTGTCCAACTTAATTGTATAACTTTATTTTATGAAATGTAAATATAACAATATTATCTACAGGTGGAGTCAGGCACATCGACATCCAGATTCCCCCAAACACGACGTCCATGCCTACAGACTTATGTTGGACAACATTCGACCACACGATGTAAGTGATTATTATTTATATTGCTAAATCTTTATTCTTTACTATGCATGTATTCATTTATTAATTGATCACTTATTTTTTATTTCAGATTTTATGGGTACCATATACAGATGCTATTATCTGGTGTTTTCCATTGTACTGTATGGTTTTGAATTCTATCGGTTCCTAAAGGGTTCCATTGATTCATTTTCATATAGTTGAGTGGCATCAGACCGACAGAGTTATGAGGTAGTTCGTATTCTTTCAGCCTCTTCCTGACCTGCCCAGTAAGTTAGATTCACTACATTCCCTGAAGATGTCAGGGAAGAGATATTTTTATTAGAGGAGATACAACGCCAGATATGTTGATTTAAAAGATAGACAACAGGACATCCAATTACGAGGGGTGGAGACAGTGCTTTTTCATTTGGTGGATCCGATGGATTACGCAACTTGGTATTACAGGTCCTCAATCAAATTTCTAACATGACACAGATGAGGTTTTCATGAGTTGGTATACATAGTTCCTTCCACAATTCAGTAGAATTTTTATTCATATTACTTAACAACAGAATTTGTTTTTCATAGGATGCTTGTATCTATCATATAGTTCACATGTCTGATCCAGTAGAGCACACCATATTTGACCCAACATATTTTCACACCCTTGTATCACAGTTGCTTCCTTTTATGGACAAGATTTATCATGGAATTTTCTTTGATCCGCCACATGTTGAGGAGGCTGCTAAGCCTGATGAGGCTCATATAGATATTCCATGGGTGACAACCCTATTACGGATCTTACTATTCCACATGAGAAGGATGTTCAGATTGATCAGTCAGATATTGGTCTTCCACAGGATAAGATTATTAAGCATGATTAGTCATATGCTCCTCCAGCTTCTCAGGCCCAGCCACAGGTAGATAAAGACGTTGACTAGGTTGACCTGGATTCTTTATTACAAGCATCCACAGCATAACAACCATCTTCTTTCCATGTTGGTGAGAGTTACCACCATCCTCCGCTATCATTATATGCATGATAGGATACAGACGGTGAGACTGTACATACACCACCTATCACATAGGAGGATGTGGAGGTGGCTACTAAGGATGATGTGCAGCATACGCCAGAGTGCAGACAGAGATGGACACGATGTGGATGCGTCTAGTATACACCTGGTTGTGGGACAGAGGAACATCCACACCAGAGGCATAGATTAGGGTAATTTTTGATTTATGATACTTTACATATGTGCATTACTATTATCATTTATAGAGTTCAACTTTTTTTAATAAGTGTCTTACTGTCATAAAATTATCTTCCAAAATTAATAATTTCTATTTGGTATTCATTAATAAATATTAATACTCTGGATGAAAAGATCTATGAACATCAAGGAATCTTGAAAAATATTATTGATCTCAATGATTCTTTGTTTAAAAAAATTAAATTTCTTGAAGAATAATTTCCATGAATAATGAATAATTGTGATGAGTAAATTATTATGATTGAAGATAAAAAAACCAAAATATGAGATATATGGAATTAGAAGTTCATTTGGAAAATTTTGAGAAAATGCATATTCAAACTTTATAAAAGGACACATGTTCTACTGGTACACAATCTTCACTAGAGGATTTTACTATTAAAATACCTCCATCATGTGATAAAATTATGGACATTATGAAAAATATTGATTTCATATTCTACTAAAATAAGAAGCAATGCTTAATAGGGTTAAGAATGAGTTAGCATATCCAAGAATAAGTATTGAAGAAGATAATCCTTGGTAAAGTTATATAATATTTAAAAAATGATGTTTATGAGTGTTTCTCTTTAGGGGGAGGTAAATGAAGAAATATTAAATTAATGCCATAATTAATATATTAATTAGAATCAAATCTAATTACTATAGAAAATTCAGGATGATAATGTTATTGAAAGATAATTTTTTTTCTAAATCTATCTTTCTTTGTTAACAAATAATACTGAATAGAAAGGGGTTGTAATTGAATTAATCAAATAAATAATAATTTTTTTCTTCTAAAAAAATGATGATTTTTTAACCTTTATGAAGGATGTGTGAACGGGTTTCATGCATCTTGCGCAGATTTGATAAAGGATTTGTGAACATCATTCACACATTTATCGTCATTAGGATGCGTGAATGGGGTTCACTCATCCTTTATCGAATCTGTGCAGGATGCGTGAACTCTGTTCACGCATCTCTCCATGCCAAAGATGTGTGCACAGGGTTCACGCATCTAGAGACCCATTTAAAAAATTGGAACCCTATACCTTTTCTATAAAAAAAAATTAAAACCCATAAATAAAAAAACAATTTATTACAATGATTCATAAGTAATTTTTGATGTATAGGAATCAGTCTCATATCAAAATGACACATGATACAACTGGTATGACTCAAATTGTGTGCTTCCGGTTTAAAATTACATTTTAGTAAAGAAGAAAAGTGATGTACTAAAAACTAAGAAAACACATTCATATTATTTTAATACTTTAGTAAAATTATCCATCAGTAATTTGGGATGTGTTGAAATAATCTAAACCACAATATGATGCACAATGTACCAGTTTGACTCCAAGTAATCCTTTTAATCTAATATGGGTCATTTTAGTTCAAAATGTGCATCACATCGCCAAAACTAAGAAAATGTGTCTATATTGTTTTATAATCATTTTATTTGATATTAATTAATTAATTTCTTCATGATTTTTGTATTATACTTATTTAGTTATTTTTTATATAGATAATTCTTGATGACAAAAAAGAAACAATATGATGTTTAAGAATCAACCACAACTCAATCTGATACACAATGTACTTAGTATAACTCATAGTTTAGTTTAAAATTCACACTTTTTGTTTAATTTATTTATTTATATTGTTACTAACAAAAGATTTTTTTTCTTATACAAGTGTGTTATTTTACTCGATCAGGGGTGGTGTTTTTGATAGTAGCATGAGTCAGGGTTAGGGGGAAAAGACAATGGAACATTGATGTGTTTGAATGTATGTAATAATTTTTACTTACTCATGTAATTATATAAACCAATGTTTTGAATGTATTTAATATATTGTTTCTTTTCTTTTATTTGTTTTTAAATTTTATTTCATTTAAATTATATATTGGTACTTGACTTTAATTCTTTATGATATTGTTTCTAGTGCTGAAGTGTGTTGTTACAGCACACTACACTGGTGCTGTAGTGTGCTGTTATAGCACACTATAGTATGAACCTTTATCAATGCTAATAAATGTTCTGATAAAGGAACCTTTTATTAGAAATTTTCTATCAATGATAAAAGCCTAGGTCTTTTAACCATGCTTTGGTAGTCAACACTTCTCTAGTGCTGATAAAGGCTATTTTAAACATTGTTAAAGGCTTGTTTTGTAGTATTTCTCACTTTATAGTGTCAATATTGTGGTACGATAGTCCACATATATATTTTCTATAGGGGAATGAAATATTAGAGAAGTGGAAGGGGATCTTGATAGGTACCAGAGTCTAGGAAGGACTCAACTACTATTCAACAGATAGGTAGTTGGAGCTCCACTGTACATTCAGATCGAGAATGGGGGTGTCATACCCAAGTACATGAATGGTAGTATCAGGTAATGTGATAGCGCAATGGAGTAAGAATTAATCCCAGTGTATAGGGGATAGACATTTTCTTGGCAACTCTGTCTATTATAGATGTAGGACCGTCTAATGTTAGAGGTACAATTATTATATAATCTACCCTTAATTTCATTTTTTGATACAATGACATCAAATTACTTTTTATCTTCTCTTTTTTAAACTTTTTGGGTTTGGTTGTGGAAATATTGGATGTTACTTTAACCATCGACACACTATTTGGTGTTTATTTGGAGAATATCAAATATTTCAAGGCGTGTTCTATAGAGATCAGTGGTTACTGTTTCTTATGGGAACCATTGTAGCTGAAAATGATAGGTTTAAATGTGATTCTTGGTATGGATTGTTTAGTTATATACTAGGCACATATTGAATATTACTAGAGGAGAGTAACCTTCCTATCTCCAAAAAGAGAAAAATATTTTCACTATGGTGAGTGGGATCTCTAGGCTGGCCATACAAGACTAATTTAGTGCAGTTTGGATTGTCTCATGGATTAGATAATGAGACTTATTCTAGATGATGGTAGAATGAATAAAGATTATTTTCCTCAAGTTTTATACCATTTTCATTATGTCTTTGCTGACGAGTTCTATATTTAACCTCTCATGCGAGAGATTGAATTCATGATCAAGTTAGTGTTGGGAGCATAGTGAGTTTCTTTTACTCATTATAGAATGGAACAAGAAGATCTTTGGTAGTTGAATGTTTAGTTTTAAGATCTAGAATCTATTGATTTCATATGCACTAGAGCATCTCCCTGGGGTTCTCCAGTTCTTTTCACCAAGAAGTCTGTTGGTACCTTATTCTTATGTGTGGATTATCAGAGATTGAACTAGATGATATTCAAGAACCAATATCCACAAGATGATAAGTTCTAAGATCTTATCCAAGATTGATTTGAGATTTTGATATAACCATTTGAGTGTGAGACCTTTGTACATTCCTTTATTTACTTTAAGATTTTGGTATGTCTTTTATGAGTCACAATGTGTCGTTTGGTTTCATGAACGCACCAACAGAATTCATGGATTTGTTGAATATGATCTTTCAAACTTTTCTGGGCTAGTTTATGGTGGTTTATATAGATGATATATTAGTGTAATGTTAGTCTAAATATTATCATGTCAAAGATCTTAACATATTATTGAGTTCATTGAGAGATCATTGTGTTTACACCAATCTAATAAAATGAAGTTTTTGGAGTGATAACATGCAATTCTAGGTCTATGTTATCTCAGTGGTAGGAGTGTCAGTGGACCCACAGGAGGTTGAAATCGTAGTGTCTTCAGATAAACCTATGAATGAATTATAGATTTACATTTTTATAAGTTTAGTAGTTTATTATCAGTACTTTATCTAGTAATTCTTCTATCTGACAGCTCTGATGCCAGGGCTGACCAAAAAGGAGGTGAAGTTTATTATGTTGGATTCTTATGAAGTGGATTTTCAGGAGATGAAAGGTAGGATTATCTTGGAACCTATACTCAGTTCACCTATGTTAGGTAAATCATATACCATGTACGTTGATGCATCAAGAGTTAGAATCAGAGTAGTTTTCATGTAAGAGGACTGAGTGGTTTCTTATGGCTCCAAACAACTGAGACCACACAAGAGGAATTACACTACTCGCGATCTGTAGTTATTAGTGATTGTATATTCACTAATATTTTGGTAGAATTATCTCATGGGTGATAGTTGTTTGGTATACACAGAACAAAAGATCATTAAGTGCATCTTTTCTCAGCAGGACCTGAACCATCAGTAGAGGTGGTGGGTTGAGTATGTACAGTCTTTTAAATTTGAGTTAGATTATACACCATAAAAGGGAAACATATTTATTAATGATTTGATCTAGAAAACATAGACATAGGCAGTTCAGGAGTCTTGTAATGAGTGGATAATGATAGAACTATTTTCATACATGCATCTAGATGTTCATCTATCTTAGGGATGAGTATCTATGACTTAGAAATCTATTATACCCATGATTTTTACCATATTAGAACTGGGTAGTTATTTGATATGCATGTATTAGTTCTGATAGAAATCTTATATGGAGGGGAGACTCTATCCTGAAGGTCTCTTGGAAGCAACAACTCCCATATTTTCTATGGCCCAATATGAGTTCCTATGACCTTGTTCAAGGATCTGATGAGAGAGTTTAATACTTCTAGTTGGGAGGTATATCCTAGTTTGAAAGAGATGTATCATGATATTTGTAGATAGTACTAGTGGTCAGGAATGAATAAAGAGGTAGCATGATTTGTGGCTAGATGTCTCACTTGTTTGTATTTTAAAGTTAAGAATCATAGGATAGCTGGGATTTTTCAACGTTTTCCAATTCCTAAGTGGAAATGAGATGATGTCTCTATTTATTTTTTGTGACATGATTACCCAGGAAACCTTGTAATAATGTCGTAGTATAGGTTATTATGCATAGAATAACGAAGTTATTACACTTATTTCCTATCATGGATACCTTCACCATTGATGATATAGGTAGTATATATGTGAACAAGATAGTTTTGTTTCATGATGTCCTAAGGAGTATCATTTCAGATAGAGATCCCCATTCCACATTACAGATCTATATGGGTTTTTATAAGGCTCTGGGATCATAGGATATTTTGAGAATAACGTATCATCCTTAGATTGACTGTCAATTAGAGAATATTATTCATGTTTTGAAGGATATGTTATGAGACTTTCTTTTATATTTTGGTGGATCATGGGAGAATTATATGTCATTCATGGAGTTTTCATAAAACAAAAAATTCCAATCATTGATCCAAATGGTAGATTTCAAGGATTTGTAAGGTATAAGGTTTTTTTCAACCCTTTTCTGGTTAGAGGCAGGTAATAAGTGCTTTGTGATCCTTGTATTGTATAGGATACATTTGAGTAGGTGTGGTTTATTAGGAGATGGTTGGTGACCACACAGTGTAGACATAAATCCTTTTAAGACCATAAGATATGACCACTGGAGTTCAAGGTTGGTCATCGTGTTTTCCTTTGAGTGTTTCCTAGGTTGGGGAGCATTGTATTAGGAAATACTAAAATCTAGAACCCATGTTTTTGAGACTATTTGATATAATGGATTCGGTTAGTCCATTGGTGTACTGATTATCCCTTCCATAGTGCTACAATTCCATACATAATGTGTTTCATGTGTCACAACTTCAAAGATATTATCTTGAACCATCTCATGTGGTAAAAGTCAAGGATGACAATCCTTAAGTTGATGTGTCCTTTGAGTAGCATCTGATACAAATTATAAACTATAATGATAAGTATCTCTAAGGTAGGATTATATCTTTGGTTTTAGTGAAGTGGTAGCATAGCCACGTCTAGGAGGAGACCTAGGACAAAGAGTCTAATACATGAGCACAATGACCAAACATTTTCCTCAAGACCCAACAATGATGCTTAGAGTAGCTCTGGGGTGATTTATTATATGGTGGCGAGGTTGTAAGATCCCATATTTTTCTAGGTATGTTCATCTTTCAGTTTTTTGTTGAACCATGGTGGCTGAGTCTTATTTATAGAAAAAAACCTTTATTGGCTAAAATGAACTAAATTTTAGGGATATATGTTTATTTTAATTAATGGAGTCTATGTATAAAAATTTTAAATGGGTTTATGAGGATTTTACATGCATTGGAAGTCTTTAGGGGTGGTTCAGGTCATTTTATATAAATTGGGTTGAAAACTATCTGCAAATCATTTAAATGTCATGTAAAACTTAAAAAATGTGTAACTAATGCTAGGAACATGTCATGAAACCATTCAAGGTGTTAAGTAGTTACACATCGTGTAAATCATTCACATCATGTAAAAGTTGAGTAGGGTTAAATATTACCCCATGGATATGGGTTTTTTGGTGTATCCATTTAAAAATAAATACACAATGTGTAAATGGATTAAATATCGTGTATTAATCACTAGTAGTGGTTTTATGTGGGTAGTGAATATGATTCATTTTTCATTTCTTTATTGCAGACCCTCCTCTCAAGACCTAGGTAACTCCTAGTGATTCTGAGGTGATTTCATCACCTCTAAACATCACATACTAGTGTTTGAACCCTTGTAGGTTGAATTTATTTGGTCTTCTACCCCTTCCCTCATTATTTCTTTAAATCAGTGTTTTCTATTGATATCTAATGTGTAAACCTGTTTATCATGTTTCAATTTGATATATGTTCCTTCTTGTGATCTTACTCACCTTCATTTCCATCATTGTTACCCATTGTTGGTGTTTCATAATCATCAGATTTAGGTAGGGAATCTAAACCTTAACCCTATGGTTTGATAATTTTCAGGTATGTGAAATATTATGATTATTCCAATGTATCATGCACTCTAATTAAATTAATCCTTGATTAATGTGAATTCATGGAATGGAATATTGGTTGGATTCAATTTTTGATGAGACTTGGATTATGGATAACCATTGGGTGTGAAAACCCTTGATTAAAATTGAATTGGCTAATAGATTAATGTGCATTTATCATGATATGATATTTTAGGTGATTACATGATATTGAACCACATTAGTAATAAATTATTTTCTATTGATATGGATGCTGATTATTTCATATATAAATGAAAGTTTAATTGAAATAAAAATGGTGATTTTCATAATTAACCATTGAGGCTTATGACATGATATTGTGATGTACTTACTGTTGTGACTTATTGATCACATGTTGTAATGCTTATATACCTGGATATGCCCTGACTTATTCATAAATACTTATATAGAGGTATATTACTAGTGACACATGATGTAATGCTTATATACTAGGTTATTCCTTGACTCATGTTGTAATGATTATATAGTGGGCTATGCCCTGTGAAACATGCTGAAATTATTATATACTAGGATATGACCTCACATATGCTTTAATGATTATATAGTGGTATTGAGATAGATTTTTATGATTTTACTATGGATATATGGTTATGATTGGAATTTTTGTGTTACATGTTTAGAGACATACTAACATTGCGCCGAAGTAGGTTATTTAGATATATAGATATGGTTGGTATGGTTTTGTTACATGCTCAGAAAATTTTTGACTTGGTTCCAAAGAAGTTTGATTGATATATTATCTTAATTGATTAATTAATATACCTATTTATTACATTATTGCATACACTTATTATCAAACTAGTGTTGTTTCGAAATGGTGGTGTATACCTATTGAGTTTTGTTCACACCATACCCAGGCCTCTGTTTGGGACCTGAGAATATTACATGGATTATGTTTTGGAAAATGGTAAGGGACCTTTTTGTTGATTTTTTATTTATTTCTAGATGGGATTGATTTTAGAGATGGGACTGACATGGGGTTAAAGACCAGGTCCTTTGAGTTTATTTGTATCAGTTGATTCTTTTATTTGTGTTGTTTTTAGTTGACATTTAGATACATATCATCCTATCATTACATGGTTCATTGTTATTTTATTATTTGATTTATACTTTATTTCCAAGTTGTATGATATTTTTTTCCATTAATTTTTCATTACTTTGATATTCATTTATATTGTTCATTTATGTTGTATTGTAACTTTATACCAGAGGGTATGGTCTCCCCACTATACTGATCACACCCCCACTTCTAGTCGGTAGCCTTTGATGTTTGGGGAGGTGTGATTTAGGTCTTGTAACCAACACTTTATGGCCACATGAGAAAGTGCCATATCAGTAGACATACACATGGGGTATATTAACAATTAATCTAATCTACATAATCAAATAAAAACCCAAAAACCTAGGTTCAACATATATAAAACTAAAACCATATTGTTTATAAAATGAATAATAGTGTTGTGATTACATTACAATAATGATATATTAGTAATAGTATCCATCCATGCGGTTGATAAAGAACATATATAGGAAACCTAAATACATCCATCCTCCATGATGTATGAATTTTACAACTTGAATCATCCATTTATTGGGTGTGATTCTTATTATATATATTTTTTCTGCTAGTAACTTGAGCAGAAAAGGATGAAAGAGAATAGAGAATTGAGGGAATCGACAATGATGGCTTATGCCAGAAAAAACGAACACACCCATCATATGGAAACTGCCTATATATAAATCCCTTGAGGACCCTATTCTATAGAACATGAATTGACTCAAATATTTCAAGTTAATTCATGTAGTTTCATCCACTATAACTCCCAGTCATGCTAACCTCCTAAGTGTTTGATCTTATGAAACTTCTATAATAAATGATATCTTATGCATGAAAGATTTAAGTGTGTTAACATTTAACAACTATTTTCTAATCAATCATAGGATTTTAGATTCAATTGTACTATATAATTAAACTCCTAAAAATATCATATGATATAGACTATCCATACATTATGGTTTTCTAAATTCATTAGCATAAAAAAATTCTTTAAAATATCCCTTTATCATATAATACAATATGTATAAATTCATCATGTGCATAATGGATCTAGGAAATACATCCCTTAAGAGTTTTTGTTGATCTATAAATATTTTATATAATTATGATTTAATAAATAATTAGGGTTACATCAAAGAGGTTCAAATTGGATACTCTATTTTTAGTGAAAGAGAATTATTTAGAGAATTGATGTTATAGTACCCAAAAACTTTCACATTTATTATTGTAATTATCATATTTAGGTTGAGATAAAAAGGTTAGATAATCTCATTTATGTAATTCCAACTAAAATTTATCTATATAAAGAGAATATTGTAGAAATTATTTCTTATAAAACATTTCAGGTGGACCCCAAGAAGTAAAAAAACCTATACAATATTAAAGATCCTTATCCTAAGAACCTAAACCTATACATGAACTAGGTAAATCAAATAACCCAATTATAAACCATATATTTCTTATAATAGTTCATGGGGACATAAATATATATTTTATAACTAAGGTAGGGAGTTAAGGGGTGGTAAAATAAATAGAGGTATTAGTTTTACACTCAATATTTAAAGGATACCTTGTTAATATGGAACTTTTATTTGAGAGTTTCTATGTTGGGATGAAAAATAAAAAAATGTGAAAAAATGTGGTTATAAAAATTCTATTTTTTTCTAACAAACATGTGGTTTTTGAAATATTTCAATCCTTAATATCATTAGTAAAAACTTTTTTTTAAAAACCATCACATTAAAGAAGATAGTGATAGTTGAGAATACTATAAACAAGTTTCATCTTTTTGGTAATGAAGAATGAATTTTAAAGGGGAAATGAGGGAATCACACTATAAGAGAGTAGAGGATGGATAACCCTACATTATTAGAGGAATATTTAAAACCTCCCATACTACCCTATATTTTACTTACTCTTCCATCCACCATTAAGAATCTATGTTGGATATGTTTTTGTAAAAGATATATTTTATTGGGTAGTATATTCATAAAATTATTAGATAATTTACCCAATTATATACTTCCATTCCCATTAACTTTAAATAAATCTTTCACACCATCTCAAAATCCACCTCTCGCACTCTCCAAGATAACCCCAATCAAATGACCTATATAGAAAAAATGTTCAAGGAAGATAAATCCCCATAACATGATTATTCTCTTATTATAAAATAAAAATAATTTATACATACCGAGTAGATATAGGAGTAACAAAATATAGAATAAGAGGTATATAATCAATAGAAGTAAAGATCTATATAATGATATAGTAATAAAAACCACAAGAGAAAATTAACTATCCCTCCCATCCCAAAATTTAAAAACAAAATTTAAATGTAATAGAAATTAAAAAAAGATAAAACCTCAACTCAATATCCAAGAATATTTTTTAGTAATTATAACTAAGTGATATGATATTAATGGTGTATAATAGTTGAGATATAGAATTTTAGGTATATTTTTATACACCAACAGAAGAAAAAACTTACCATTGATGAAAAGGATAAGCTTGAGGGTTTAAATTCAAAGCTTTAACTCTCCCATATTCTCTAATGAAAACCAATCCTTTACTTACAATGGAAAAAAACACCAACTCCAACATAATAGAAAGATAACTTACTCTTATAACCCAATACTATCCTCTTTCCACAATTGAGAAAGATTAGGTCACCCAATAGGTAATATATGTACAATTAGATATTATAATTATAAATTTTAAAAAGTTTAATTTTTAGGAATGAAAACTTCTTTATTTTATCTCTCTTACTACCTAAACATTGGATGGAGAAGATAAATAACAGTGAAAAATATTTCATCCCAAAGATACTAATTTTTTTTCTTCAATTTCTTTATTGTATATATGTTTATTATGTTAAGTCAATTTTTATTATATTGATTACTATAATTCCCATCATATATGGTCTATATTTTATATAATTTTTAAATACAATGAAAATAACTATTTTAAAATTGAATTTTTCTAATATGATGGTGTTATTTTAAAATGAATACTTAATAAATTAATGATATAAAAAACATAAAAGATCATTCTTAGAAAATGTTTAATAGTAAAGAGAAATGATATTTACATATTTCATTTATGAAGTCCCTTATAAAAGTACTCAATACATGTAAAAAATTATCATGTGCACACAAAATGAAAATAAAGTTTCCCCATGGATAAATTGATCCAAGAACAAGCTAGGTTGTACAATGGGAATTTTACATCAGTTTTTTTTCTTTATCCTTTGGTTTAATTTTCTACAATATCATTTTTTATATTTGGAAATTTAACAATAGAATTTAGAATAATATTAAGATTAAGTATGGAGGTATGGATAATGAGTAAAATTATAATCCTCATATTCATGTGTAATATTGCAAACATGCTCACCTATTAATTTTATATTTCCTTGTTTTAAAAATAAAAACTTAGGATTTTAATCAATTAAAAATATAAGTATATTGTTTTAAACAGTAATATATATTTTTTATTTATGATATAAAAATTAGATATATTGAACATTTTTAAATTAAAATTCATTATTAATTCATCATTAAACATCATTTTGATAAAATAAATTTCTTAGTGTAATTTAAGATTTTGATGAATTTAGAATGAAGTTTTGATTTATATTTGGGTACATGAGTGCGCAAAAAAATAAATAAATAATAAATAGAAATTCAAAAAATGGATGATATATAAAATTAATTTTTTTGGGTATTATAACTCATTATTCATGTCTTGGTCATAATAATGAACTCAGAAGGCGATTAATGGTGTTTATTAAAGTTTTAAGATTTGTTTTACTTTTAAGAGTTGTTGGAATTACTTATTATAATTCACTTTAATCATGTATGGCTTTTATTAAGACAACACTCTCAGGTGGAGAATTGATGATGGGAATTAGTTAGGTGTGAGGTATAAATTTTTTCAAACCAATTTTTGAATAAAAAATAAATTACATGAAAATGATGAAAAATAGTGAGTGGATTTTTCCAAAACATAAAATAAAATAAAAAATTATATAATTCATTATTTAAATAATGAATTATAATAATTGTATAAATTATTTTCTTAAGGTTTAAATTTAGTGTTAAGGGTTTCATATTGATTTTGTTTCATTAAGAAATAGAAATTAAAAAATAACTAGTGTGCACATATTTGAATTTTTAATTATAATTATTAAATGCCTACCCAGACAATAGTTTATGTTGATTTATGTAAACATGTATTTTTTGAGGTTTTTATTGATACTATTTTCTTGAGTTTAGAAAAAAAATTAATGTGATTTTAGTATTTATTTTTTCCATATGTTTATAGAGAATTTTTTTATGAAATTAAACTCTCATATTACTTATGGAAAAAAATTATCTATTTTATTTTGATTAAAATAATTATGATTAAGCCAAAAATATTGAATAATATTGAAGAAAATATAATAAGGCTGATATTTTTTAGGAAAACCATGTTATTGTGACCATCAAAGTGTAAAATCTTTTGTATAAATCCATTATAAAGGTAATATTTATTTTATATACCTAAAATAAGGTCATTGTTTCAATAATAATTTTATTAAATAATCCTAGAATATAAATAAAACCACTAAAATGAATATCTTGGGATGAAGAATATTCAAAATTAATGTATACGGAGAATTGGTGTATTGTATCACGGTTGAAATTTGAATTGAATACATTCTATACATTGAACAAGGTATAAAACAAAGAAGAAGAAAAGGAATATGTCATATTATTAAATTTATTAGTCTAGGTAGAGACATGTTTATCTGATATATATATATATATAAACCATGGTTATGTCATAAAACTACTTCATTATGATAAAGGTATGGTATTGAATATATGTTCAAATCACACCATCTGGATATTTTAACCATGTTTCTGTTATCTAAAATTCTAGTCGAGTATATTTAGTTAAAAATTTCATGTTGGGGTACTTTACATAGTGTGATTAAATTTTTTAAATAAAATATATTTTAAATTTTAAAATTAGTGATCATTATATTTTTTATAAAACTTAAAACAGATTTTCTATATCACATTATTTTTCTTTTCAAGGATTTCTTCTTCATTATTTTTAACATTAGAAGAAATTATTTTGAACATCAATTTAATTATAAAAATTTATATTTAATTTTAGTAATATTTCTCATCATTTTATCTTTTTTGTTATGATTTATATTATATTCATGGTTGATTATATATTGATCATGACTTAGTAAATTTTTTAAAGGTAGAGAACTATGAGATGGAGGATAAACATTTGATATTTTTCTATTGAATTTTTATTTGAAAATAAGTTGTTTTTAATTATATTATGTTGAGTAAAATCATTTTATTTTATTTATTATAGAATTATTAACCAAAAATTCATAATAAATGAGTAAAATCATGGGTTGGTTTTTCTATAGGAAATCAAAGTGGCAAGTAGGACCTTTCTTTCTTATTTAACTCACCAAAAATCAAGGACAAAAAATTATTAATAGATAAGGAGGAATGGTTGGAAGTTTTATTGAACTATGAGTTCAATCATAGTCATCTTATGTTGTAATGATTTATAAAAGTGAGATTTAGGAAGTTATTTTTATCAAGTTTAACTTTTTGAATGAGGTAAAAAATATATATACTTATTATTTATGAATCCATGGGGAAAACTATGGAATAAAATCCATTTTTTTATAGAACATCTTTTCATCTAAATTTTTGGATATAGGTATTATATTACTCTTTTGATAGGGAAAAAAGTATATTTGTTTAGGTAAAATTTTCTTATATTTGTCTTCAATTATGGTTCAAAATATTCATGTTCAAAAAAAAAGTTATCCAAATAAAATCATGTGTATCAATGGGTAAATTATTTCAAGGTAAAGGTAAACCATTGTGCATTAATTGAGACACTATAATAAAATCATGTTTATATTAAATATGGTACGTTTCAAAGTTACCCTATAATGATATTACCTTTAAAATATCACACTAAAAGAGACATATACGATATCTTTTTATTACATAGTTTTATATATGAATGGCCACCTCATAGTTTTTCAAATAGAGAGTTTTTTAAACTCCCTTGTCAAATATATTTTAAATGTTAAGTCATTATCTCATATGACAGTTCATAAATCTAATGCGGTTAAGGAATTTTTTACTAATAAGAATCTATAATATTCATGGGATATAATTAGGGTTGGGATGGAAATAGAAAAAATAGGATTTTTTTCAATGGATATAGCTAGATTATCTAAGTCTATTGTGGCCCCAAATATTTTAAAGGTTGGTAAATCTATTCATTCTAAGGTTAAGAAGATTTTTTTAATCTTTGGTGAGAAGAAAATTGAAAACATTATTTCCCCATTATTTATATTTACCTTACTAAGATGATATCTCATTTTCAAACATGTTATTTAAAAAAACTTTAAAAAATAGTATTGAATATTATGGGGATTAAAAAAGTTATAAAATTATAAGTTTATACATGTATAATCCTGTATTCTCCCTGATATATTTTTTTATTAATCACATAATTTGGGCCATGTTAAAATTTTACTAGCTTCATTAGTTCCTATATTTATTTAATTATGTTTTTAAAATCATTAATAGATTACCGTAAAAATTTGGAGTGAAAATACAAAAATTGATTTTTTCACAAACAAGAAACCTATAAGAAAAATAAAAAAATTATAAAAATAGAACCTAAAATTAAAATTCCATAAATATAGTCTTTATCAGAATAATGTGTTTTACTTAAGAGTAATGTTTAATATTTTTTGATTTTGGGCCCCTGATGGGCCCATTTTTTATAAATAGAAAAATCCATGACCTTTAAATACACTTTGGAATTAAATTTCAAGGAAGATTGAATTTCAAATGAATAGAAGATGATGGATTAGTGACCTAGGAATAACTATCATTGGTAGTGGCAGTGACACCATCCCACCTGTAGGGTTGGTACAAGAAAAACCAAGTCCAAATGAAATACCTTTGGTGAAACCTTTTTATTTTATCATGGAATCATATAGGGTTCCTTATCCAACTTTCTCTATGTATTCCAATATATTTCATGTCCCTTTGATTGGAATCAATCTAAATTTTCTAGATAGGTTTAATAGTGGTTTTGTCATATCTTAATCTCTCTCAAATTTCTATGAAACTTTATCATTTTATAATTAGACTCACGTATCTAGGTTTGGAGCATACCATCCACATATCAATATTTTTTTAATTCTATTTTCTCTCTTCGTAGGTTTCACACTCACCACCTATGATATAGAACCTTATCCACTAGTATTTATATGTCTATTTGTCCTAGGATGATGATTTTTCCAAGGATTGGTTGTATGAGTCCTGATTTTGT
The DNA here is from genome assembly GCA_963277665.1 of Viscum album. Taxonomy (NCBI): domain Eukaryota; kingdom Viridiplantae; phylum Streptophyta; class Magnoliopsida; order Santalales; family Viscaceae; genus Viscum; species Viscum album. Next base: position 1,194,169,300 of record OY728164.1, read on the forward strand.
GATAATAAGGGTATATATCTTTTTTGGTGTGACATATAATTTAAACCAACATGTGATTATAAGAAATTATCAATTTGGGGTCTCCTTCCAAATCTCCCTCATCATTTATAGAGTCCATTGATGGTCAAAGGAATAGGTGACCAGATTGCTTGCTTCCTTGGGTTTGATGAAAACAAACTATAATTGAAACATCCCATGTGTGTATGAATCTAAGTAGAGGTTAATATCTCAAATTCCCTCTATCATCATATTAATTTAGAAGTTAATAGTAAATAGAGATTCTTTAATTAAATTCAATATGATATTAAATCATCCTTTTATTCAAACTATTATCTTCAAGGATACCATTTTATAAACAGTTGATGCTATGTGAAGGAAAATATCTATCCTATATGGGTGGTTCTTGTTTCTCATACCTCATAATTTAAGGTTCATGATCAACCTTTTTTATATTTATCATTTAATTACAAAGAATCTTGTGGGAATTTAGGTGAATTCATGATTTAAGATGGAAGTGTGTTACAAAAGGTCAAGGATAAGGTTCATGGGTCACTATTTTATGTTCTAAAAATGTACTGAGATACTTACTTGTCTAATTTACTTGAGGTTGTTAATAAAAAAGAATAACAGTGACCCAAATCATCCCTACTAGAACCCCTTATGAGTATTTCCCTTATATCCCACTTTTAATAGGCCATGAGTTAGTAACTATCATCAAGGTTTAAAATGCACAATATATGAGGCATTATTGAATTTAATTCTAGAAAAATAAATAACTAACTAATTAAAACCACTCTATAAAATAGAACAATACCAAAACCCCAATATTAATATAACCATGCATGTAATTTTATACAAAACAAAGAAACATATCCAAACACAATAATAGGATCAAATAAATCCAAAAGGCAGTAACTCTGCTAACACTATCCAACCACCATGCCAAAATATTGTAAATTCCAACCCAATTTTTAAAACACTGATATAAATAATAAAAATATTATATAAATATTTTTTGGACAAAAAATAATACTATGTTTTTTAATTTATAGTAACTCACGTATCAATGTGCAATGAGCCTACTAAAGACGTAGTAAATAAATTTTGAAAAATACTTGTGTCTCATCCCAATTAAAATAATTAATATGACTTATTTATTAAATTTATTAGGTGAATCTATAATCCTTGCTCTAGAAAAATAAAATCATGTTAATTCCATAATTTACCCAATAGAAAGAATATTTCTTGAACCACCTACCTCAGTTGATGCTTCAATGATTATTGTGCATGCACAACATGGAGTATAGATGATCTTGGGGTCTGAATAATGTAAAATAAATCCTAGTATTCTTAAAACACCATTATAATCATTAATTAATCACCACAACATCACCTAATGGACTAACCTATCACGAACCAGACCAGGTTTCCATCCGACCTGGCACCCGACCCGGTCCGCGACAAGGCCCGAAGGGCGTTCTCGATCCCCATGGGATGGAACAAGTGCCCAGGTATCAAAACATTACATGTAAACAATTTACCTGAAATAAAAGACAAAAAAAACTAAAAAGATAAACAAACCGAAGTTGGAGACGAACAACCAAACATGCCTTTAAACTATAAAAATGTTTAGAGTTTACAATTCAACTAAAACCCAAAGTGAACAACAACAAGGATAGAGAACTAAAACTCTATTACCAACCTTCAAGTGACATGAGAAGCCCCATCCCCAAGATACCAACACCAACCTGCATGCTAAGACCAACAGCATCCAGAACCACTACCACTAAGAATGATGTCTCAACATGGAATACACAAAGAACAAGGTCTACATACACCCAAAGTTATATGTAGGGTGTGATCCAAGAGCCCAGTAGGACGTCACCCAATAAAAAGGTTCCACGTATAATTATTAAATGACAAATGCATTTTCAGTTTTAATTAAATAAAAGAAGTAAATGCTTGAACAGTTTTAATGAAAACAGGTTTTAGGAAAATAGTTTTAAATGGAACAACTTAAATTAAAAAGAAACACACACACCTTTTAAAATAACCAATGTGTCACATTGATGAGTGTAAATTAACCAATGAGCACCAAATATGGGAGAGGCCTCATGGGTGTTAGCTAGCTTGGGTCCCTATATCTTCATGTCTCAGTGAAACGCGACTTAGAAGGCCACGACCCTCTGAAAATGTGGCGTAGAAGGCCACGAACCACAGAAAATCATATGTTTAGTTAGTGTTGTAATCATCAGTCCTCCTAATGAAACCGGGACGAGTCACCTCCGGAACACTGGCCCACTAGTCTAGTCCACCCTCCTAGCTACCCAGGCTTCCCGGTTTGTGCTCAAACAAGTTTCAAGTTCATATCACATGTTACACTAATGCATAAAATCCAAATAGGGTATTTACGCACTCAAAATAAAAAATTTCATGCCCAAACCCACTTTTAAAACCATACACGCACCAAAATATTTTCAAAACATAATCTGCATATATTATATACTCAAATAAACCATCTGGACAATTTAAAAGACACTCACCACTAAATGAACCACCACTTACACATATAAACACAATTTTGAAATAAGGAACACACTAAAAATATATCAAAAATAAATCTGTATCAGTTACACAACCAATTAAAACAATTTCACAATCAAAGAAATGACATTCATTATCAAACATGCCACTAACAGAATTTATTAATCAAATTCCACACACGTCGCATGAATTTAATCACAAAAAATATTCACACAATCTAACCAAAACAATCCTTCAACCTTAATAATTATTTAATTAAACAACCCAAATGTTTCATAAATAAATTTTTGAGAGAAAAAAAATTCTTTACACACTAGACCTTCCCAGACCCCCTCTCATAACCAAACGCACATAACGCCCCCCTAGGAACCCAATCTGCATCACGAATGCGATTAAAGAAAACACCCACATAGTTAAAAAGACCTTTTCTATAATTAAACAAACATACAGAAACATTTTAAAAACAATTTTAAGATATTATGCATGACATTAAACACCAAAAACTCTTTCAAATGTCATTTCTATCTAAACGCAGACAGACACAACACTAAAACAACAACTGCACCCTTTGACATTTTTCAAAACCAGTTTGTAATTCCCATACCATTTAATAAACCATTAAGAAACTCTATAAAACAATTTCAAGTGACGTCACATGCTTTTTCACACACAAAACTCACACAAAAACTTCCTTTATTACAAAATTCACATTTTCACCACTTCATAATCTAATTCACAGCTTTTCATAAATTAAATAAACTTATTTCACAACTCATATAACACAATCGAATGAATCAATAAGGGTTTTCATAGAAACTCACTATGCACTATACCAACATGCTAAAAAATAAATCAACGCATGTTAATTTTTTTTTAAAACTATGTTTTCACCCAAGTAATTAACGAAAGTTAATGCTAAATTAATCAAACATGAAAATTAATTTATTAACAACAGTTATATGTGGAACCACCTACCTTGGTGTATTAGACTTCACAAACATGGTGTACAAAGACCGACACACGCCAACCACACCTCCAACAACCTAGCACAAATCCAAAACAAGTAAAATTCCCTAAAACCACCAAATTAAACCCCAAATGAGAAAAGATTAAAACCCCTAAACACAAACTAAAAATCTAGAAAACAAATAAATAGATAAAATGAATAAATAAGGAAATCTGAACCCTAAAAACCAGAGTGGGTTGTCGGATGAGGGTTTGTGCGGGTCTGAGCGGGGGACAGGGTGTGGCGCAAGGGCCTGGTCGAGGTTCGGGCACACTGAGGTTTGTTGGACTAGGAAAGGGGGGTGCTGGGGTTCACCAGACCAAGCAGGGGGGTGTTGGGGTTCGCCGGACCAGGCGAGGGGGGTGTTGGGGTTCGCCGGACCAGGCCAGGGGGTGCTGGGGTTTTCCGGACCAAGCAAGGGGGGCGCTAGGGTTCATCAGACCAGGCGAGGGGGGTGTTGGGGTTCACCAGACCAGGAAAGGGGGGCTACACCGTGATCAGGACAAGGGGATGATGAACCAGGGGGTATGGGGAGTGCGGCGCTATGGGATGGGGTTAGGGAAGGGGGGATGTCGCGACGGGAAATGGGGGGTAAGGGGGGATCTGAAACCCTAAGGGGAAAAAAAGAAAGTACAAAAATAAAAAATAAGAAAAAAAGAAAGTAATAAATAAATAATAATAATAATAATAACAATAATAATAATAATAACTAAAACAAGAGTAATAATAATAAATAAAATAACTTAATTTCCACCAGTAATATAAATAGTAATAATACTCAATAATAATTAACAATATCCTTAAAAAATAATATTATCATTATTAGTGAAATATTCTTCTTTTTTTTTTTTATTTCACCACTCATTTAATTTTATTCATTATTAATTCATTTCATTTAATCTGTGGAACATCAGGCATACATGTGGGGAGCCGGGCAAGGCCTCATAGTGACCTAAGAAAGGTCGTGTGGCTTCGACAGCGGCACACTGAATGCTGTCAAGGCCCAAAATGCTCATTTATCAGTGAAAAAACACAAAACCCCAGTCGGTCTCAGCCCACATTTCATATATAAAGAACAATGATAATTAGATGAAGATAAAATTATAAGATAAAAATAAAAATTAGAAATGTGACGCAACACAAAGTCCGGGTGTGACAATTCTCCCCACCATAAATCTTTTCATCCCAGGAAATCCACAACTAAGGTTCAGACTCAAAGAAGAAAATGATACCCCACTAAGGTTCAAAGGGGATCCCCACAATCAACAAGCGAAAAGAGGAAAAAGCATCGTGCTCAGAGAAAGTGACTTAAAGAAAACTTCAATAAATGCATAAAAAGACTTTATAATATGTGTCGCCCTCCCCAAAGAGCTAGAACACCTCTAGTTGATTGATCAAGGAAAGGAACTCCCACACCAACGAAAACCAACTTCACAAACTGAAGCATCTCAAGCACTATTAAATGAAAAACACACCATTTGGATGGAATGAACAAACAAGGTCAAACCACATCCAAGGAACATTATTATCACTTATCACCAAGCCATACTTAGAGACAGAACCAAAAAGGTCAACATGGGGAAGCCCGATGGGCTCCCCACCATTAAGAACCCACCAACGCCCAAGACAAGGCTGGAAAACCGACACGAGGAAGTCTGAGCAGACTCCCAACCATTATGAAGATGACCCACACTGATTCACTCTAGATACATTTAAGAGAGACCTATCATGGGTCCCCCCCCCCACCATCAGAGCCGACAGAAGATAAAAAACCTTGAAAATTTTATGACAGTGACCAAACACCCCACCACAAGGGGCGGGGAGGGACAAACCCAACTACCGGGGTGTCAAAACCACATATGAATACAAACCAAAATCTTCACATCCCTAGATGATCCCTATTCAAATTTGAGACCGATTTACCCAACATACCCCATAAGGACCACTAAAGTAATTTAATCCAGTGGAACACGGCCCCCAAGACTCTAATGCAATGAGATGACCCCACCTCTACATAGTCATTGAATCCTTACGGGGCCAAACCATTCGTTTAGAACGGAACAACTACAGGAAATGATTTAAACTTCTTTGACATTCAACACTGATGACAGAACCAAGTCGGGGTCCCATACACTCTCTGGGTTCCTGACCATACACCAGATTCACTCTGAGGCCTATGGCTAGAGCCCTGATATTTGAATCATCTCCTACCTCGCAGTCAAGTATTGAAGACTCCCGAATGGAGATTCTCCCTTGGGTGCAGCACACAACCACACTGCAATCGAGACAACCCCATCAAACACAACACACCACGAAATCCAACTACTCGCTCGCGACACATCCACCAAAACAGGGGTTTAGAGGATGCACATGCATCACCTCTTCACCTTAATTAAGAAACATAAGGAGGAAAGAAACATGAAAAACACTCCCCTTTGAACAGAAAAAACTATAACTCCCTGAGAGAACACACTCCCATGAAAACCAAGATTCCTGAAGGATCCTACGAAATCCACCCTTACTCTTCAAAGAGAACTCACACTGCAAGACATCACCAAACATGACCCTTGCAGGTGATGAAAGTACTACAAATCCTTTAAAGGCACCAGTCAACACTGATAACTTTGAACCACCTTCACCCTTCCCCGCTGGAATTCCTTTCACCATTTCTAGGGGGAACCTTCAAACATGACAGTGTCAAACATCATACCCGATGAGTCAGACACTCAAAATACCAAGACTCCCTTCACTCCCCTCGCATCTGTCATCCCACTGCGAGGGGATCCGCTTAGTTGTAAAAAGGAGAGGTGGGTTCAATTCTAGAATTCAAGAAGAGATTCCTCTGATCAATTGGAGGGTTGGACAATGACGATTTTCCTGTGGCCACACTTCAATCATATGTCAACGCTTTATGGGGGGCATACACCAGTTAAGAAATAAAACCATGGACCCAATCAAACTGGTCCAATGGTCAATACTTACCACAAGAGAACACCAAATGTACAGGGGGAACCACTGCAAGGGATCCCTAATATACTTTTCAAAAGAATTCACTAACTACATACTTGCATATCAACTTACAAATAAGAATTCAAACACAGGACACACCACACAATCACCGGTTATTAACACATTGTATTCTCATTTAAAAAAACTTTTTGAAAATAAGAAAAGATAGTGGGTTTCAAAAACACCCCTGGTGTCCCATGGGCCTCGCACAAGCATGTTTCCATGCCACAATGGAACCCACCTCATATCCATCCAAGAATTTATTCGCTCGTTCTATGGACCATTCCTCTTTCCAAATACACTCATGCATGTGGTTTCCCATAAGAACACCAAGGATCAAAACTAAACCTTTCCATTTTTTATTCAAAACCAAACATTCAACACACACTTTTTAATACTTACACATCATTTCATTTTTAAATAGCTTCATTTGAAAACATTTTCTAAGACCAAGACATTTTTACTTAAAAATGAAATTTCCACAATTCCAAAACAAAGAGACGAGGGACAACGAAAGAAGAAACTAGTGTCAGTGGGTGAATGGGACATATGGTTGGCAGCCATACGCCAATCACACCAATGCCATAGAGGGTATTATAGGATAGTGTCCTTGGCTCCACAGGGCTTACTAGACCTTGCGAGTTCACTGGGACAACTAACCCTACTCCTTTTTCATTCCCCCTAAACAAAATTAACCACACAGACCGAAGATGTTGAAAAACATCAACTTACATTGGTAACTCGAGTCCTGCCACGAGGTGTGCTGGCCAGGCACCTTACTTGTAACCAAAACATCATGTTTTGACATCCTTAACTTTGGTCTACACTGACTCTATCCCAAAAGAACACAACCCAAGAGAGAAAACCTCCCTCTGATACCATTTTGTCATGAACCAGACCAGGTCGACATCTGACCTGGCGCCCGACCCGGTCCGCGAAAAGGCCCGAAGGGCGTTCCTGATCCCCACAGGCTGGAACAAGTGCCCAGGTATCAAAAAATTACATGGGAATGATTTACGTGAAATAAAAGACAAAAACACAACTAACAAGATAAAAAAACTGAAGCTGGAGAAGAACAACCAAACACGACTTTAAAATATAAACAGGTTTAGAGTTTACAATTCAACTAAAACCCAAAGTGAACAACAACAAGGATAGAAAACTAAAAATCTATTACCAAACTTTAAGCGACACGAGAATCCACATCCTGAAGATACCAACACCAACCTGCACGCAAAGACCAACAGCATCCAGAACCACTACCACTAAGAAGGATGTCTCAACCTAGAATACACAAAGAACAAGGTCTGCATACACCAAAAGGTGTATGTAGGGTGTGAGCCAAGATCCCAGTAGTACATCACCCAATAAAAAGGTTCCATGCATAATTATTAAATGAAAAATAAATTTTCAGTTTTAATTAAAGTAAATAAGTAAATGCTTGAACAGTTTTAAAGAAATCGGGTTTTAGGAAAATATTTTCAAATGGAAAAACTTAAATTAAAAAGAAACACACACCATTAATTTTTAAAATAACCAATGTGTCACACTGATGAGCATAAAGTAACCAATGATCACCAAATATGGGAGATGCCTCCTGGGTGTTAGCTAGCTTGGGTCCCTAGCTCTTCGTGTCATGGTGAAACATGGATTAGAAGGCCATGACCCTCAGAAAACGTGGCTTAGAAGGCCACGACCCTTAGAAAAGCATATGTTTAGTTAGTGTTGCAATCGTCAGTCCTTCCAGTGAAACTAGGTCGAGTCACCTCCGGAACACTATCCCACTAGTCTAGTCCACCCTCCCAGCTACCTGGGCTGCCTAGTTTGTGCTCAAACAAGTTTCAAGTTCATATCACATGTCACACTAATGCATAAAAGGCAATCCGGGTATTTACGGACTCAAAATAAAAATTTGCGCACCCAAAACTGATTTTAAAACCATAAACACACCAAAATATTTTCATAACATAATCTTCATAGATTATATACTCAACTAAACCATCTAGAAAATTTAAAAGACACTCACTACTAAACAAACCACCACTTACACATGTAAACACCATTTTGAAATAAGGCGCACACTAAATATATATCAAAACTAAATCTGTATCAGTTACACAACCAATTAAAACAACTACACAATCAAAGAAATCACTTTCATTATCAAACATGCCACTAATAAAATTTATTAAATAAATTCCACACACGTCGCATGACTTTAAGCACAAAATATATTCACACAATTTAACCATAAAAATCCTTCACCCTTAATAATTATTTAATAAAACAACCAAAATGTTTCATAAATAAATTTTTGAGAGAAAAACAATTCTTTACACACTATACCAACCCAAACCCCCTCACATAACCAAACGCACACAATGCCACCCCAGGAACCCAATCTGCATCACGCACGCGATTAAAGAAAACACCCACATAGTTAGAAAGACCATTTCTATAATTAAACGAACTTTAAAAAACATTTTACAAAAAATTTCAAGATATGCCACAAGACATTAAACACCAACAACTCTTTAAAATTTCATTTCAGACTAAATGCAAATAGACACAATACTAAAACAACAACTGCACCCTTTGACAGTTTTCAAAACCAGTTCGTAATTCTCATACCATTTAATAAACCATTAAGAAATTCTATAAAACAATTTCAAGTGACGTCCCATGGTTTTTCACACACAAAAACTCCCTTTATTACAAAATGCACATTTTCACCGCTTCATAATCCAATTTGCAGCTCTTCATAAATTAAATAAACTTATTGCACAACTCATATAACACAATCGAATGACTCAATAAGGGTTTTCACATAAATGCACTATGCAATATACCAACATGCTACAAAATAAATCAAAACATGTTAAATTCATTTTAAAACTAAGTTCACACCCAAGTAATTAACGGAAGGCCATGCTAAATTAATTGAACATGCCAATTAATTTATCAAACAACAGTTATACGAGGAACCACCTACCTTGGTGTAGCAGACTTCACAAACATGTGCGCAAAGACCGTCGCATGCCAACCGCACCTCTAGCAACCTAGCGTGAATCTAAAACAAGTCAAATTCACCAAAAACACCAAATTAAACCCTAAATGATCAAATATTAAACCCTATAAACACACCCCTAAAAAGTTGGAAAACAAATAAATAAATAAAATAAATAAATAAGTAAATATGAACCCTATAAACCAGAGTAGGTCGTCGGACGGGGGTCTGTTCGGGCCCGAGCGGGGGAAAGGGCGCAGCGCAAGGCCCTGGCTAGGGTTCGAGCGTGTTGGGGTTTGCTGGACCAGGAAAGGAGGTGTTGGGGTTCTCCAGACCAAGCAGGGGCGGGGGGGGGGGGGGGGGGGTTCGCCGGACCTGGAGAGGGGTGTGCTGGGGTTCACCGGACCAGGCCAGGGGGGTGATGGGGTTCGCTGGACTAGGCGAGGGGGGTACTGGGGTTCGTCGGACCAAGAAAAGAGGGCGCTGGGGTTCGCTGGACCAGGCAAGGGGGGTTCTGGGGTTCGTCGGACCAGGCAAGGGGGGGTTGCGCCGTGATGGGGAGAATGGGGAAGGGGGCGACAGACCATGGGGGTATGGGGAGTGTGGCGCTACGGGATGGGGTTAGGGAAGTGGGGGATACCGCAACAGGAAATGGGGGGTAAGGGGGGGATCTGCAACCCTTAGGGGAAAAAAAGAAAGTCCAAAAAAAGAGAAAAAGAAAGTAATAAATAAATAATAACAAGAATAATGATAATAATAATAATAACTAAAACAAGAGTAAGAATAATAAATAAAACAACTCAATTACCACCACTAATATAAATAGTAATAATACTCAATAATAATAAACAATATCCTCAAAAAATAATATTATCATTATTAGTGAAATCCTCTTATTTTTTTGTTTTTATTTCACCACTCATTTAATTTTATTCATTATTAATTCATTTCATTTAATCTGCGGAACATCGGGCAGGGGCGCGACGAGCTGAGAAAGGCCGTGCGACAACCTAGGATAGGTCGTGCGACTTTGACAGGAGTGCACTGAACACTGTCAAGGCCCAAAACGCTCATTTATCAGCGCAAAAAAGCAAAACTGCAGTCAGGCTCGGCCTGCATTTCATATAGAAAGAACAATGATAATTAGAGGTAGATAAAATTATAAGATAAAAAAAGTTAGAAACGTGATGCAGCGCAAAGTCTGGGTGTGACATAACCCCACACCCAAAACCTTCTCCAGGTGAAGATAGATAAGAAAATGAAAAGAAAAAAGGATACTAACTTAACTTGGATGGAATAATTCTAAATCTCACAATGAGAAGGATTAAACATTGTTAAAGGAGGATTAAGAGACTCCAAAGATACACCTTTGATATACCAAAGTTCAATATAATTCAATGGAAAATATGGAAAATCCAAATTTTCTATCAATTTATATCTAGATAGAAAAATAGGACATCATGATGTGATAAGACATAGTCACACCATGATTGGGTCGACATGGAAATCTCTTGAGATTCATCCCATCAATGCTCCCATATCTCACTCAATAAAATATTTTTCAACCTTATAAATTTATATGATCAAGGATAGGTCATGTTGTAACCCTAAGTACCATGTTGCGATGATAATTTAGGTAGATCCACCAAATGTTAACCTCCAGCCTCCATATCGCATCAAACATGGTTGGTCCACAAAGCTCATCCATGGGAAAACTCTAACACTACCCAAAACACATCACACCATAAACACATCCCTCATGAAACAATCTAGAAACTGTTAGGGAAAATTCATGAGTCTAAATCAAATCTATGAAATGGACATTGTTTTAATATGATTCCATCACTTTTCTCAACTCCTCATTTGAACACCTCGCATAACAACACTCAATACCACACTTAAACACACACACCTACAGATTCATCCTTCTACTACATCCATCCCTCTTATTCCATGACATGAATGGTCATGCCATGAACTCTTGTTACCAATTTAAATATGATATCCAATGACACTCTTCTATCTCCAAACTCCTCCAAACACCTTTAATACCAAAATATCATAAAGGAACAAACTATAAAGGTACAATCCATTACATCATATACCTCTCAAAAAATTATTTTCCTCAATAATAAAAACCAAACCCAAATGAAAAAGCACCAAAACACCACCAACCAACCTCCCCTTGAGATATACCTCTCAAATAGGATAAAGACACCAAAAAGCATAAAAAACACCAGGAGAAACAAATATAGTAATCATCCATAAAAAAAACAACACATCTAATCAATATAAATTAAGAAATATCAAAAAACAAGAAAAATAATGTCTAACCTATCTTAGAATACTAGATGAACTTCCATGACTCACATTCTGAAGTAAATTCATCCATACCAATATGAAACTAAAAGATACAAACTATAGGAATATTTCACCCACATTTCACATTCTCTTACAGATCCTAGACCTTAACTGCTCATTATATGAATATCTCATCATCCACAATATCCAACTCTCACCAATATATGATTTTATAATTTTCATGTTGATATCTCCAAAGCTATGAAACACGAGAAACTTCATGGATACAACCCATATATGATGGATGTACCAATCAATACATGACCTTACCAACCATTTTAAACTCTTGAAAAGGACTGATGAATCAGGGATAAAACTTACTCCCCTAGCCAAACCTCTATTTCCCATGATTAGGGGAAACCCTCAAGAACATATGACCACCAACCTCAAAATCTAGTGGCCTCTTCATCTAATATTCATAAGACTTCTAACCGACTTGCACCTCCTTCATCTTCTCTCAGATCATATAAATATTATTTTTCATACTCTACATGAATTCTAAAGAAAGAATAATGAATATACAACCTCAGTCATGTATAAAAAAGATTGAAAAAGTCTTCCAAAAAAATTCCTCAAATGAGGTCATACTAATGGAAGAGTGAAATATTTTATTATAAGAAAACACAAATAAGGATAAGAACCTCAACCAAGACCCACCAGAATCCATAACACAATCCCATAACATATCCTCCAATTTATGGATGGTCCTCTTAGTCTTCTTATTCATTTGAGGTTGGAAAATAGTACTAATAATCAACTAATAGATCAAATCATACTGCAATACTCTCCATCCTTATGTGATAAAACGAGGGTCTTGATCAGAAATGATGGTCCCCAACACCCCATTAATCCACACCACCTCATCCATATACCACTTCATCAAATACTTCATAGAAGCCAACTCCTTAATTTCCAAAAGGTGGGAAGACACAATCAATACACAATCACCCAAGTAGAATCACATATCCATTGTACTTGAGGTAAATTGGTGATAAGATCCATGGAGATTTCTTTTTATTCCCACCTAGGGACATCCAATGGCCACAAAAAACCAACTAGAACATGATACTCTATCTTCACTGACTAGAAGACTATACATTATAACATGAACTCCACTACTAACTACTTTAACCTAGACCATCAATGTTTATCTCTCAAGGCATGATACATCATAGAAAGTCTAGGATTCACTTCCATTAATGAGATATTAAAATCATAAATAACTACCTCACACATTCCCAATGTAATAAATAACCTCCCTTGAAACATCATATAATATTGTCCATCCTCCAACCACCCCTCTAGTGAATCAGCATGGATAACACAATCATATATCAACTCTAACTCAGAGTCTCTCTACTGAGACTCCTCTAGTCAATGCAACAAGGATGATTACATTATCAAATAAAATAAAAAAGCATTATAATCAACCCCCTCTGTATTGAGATTTATCACTAAAAGCTACTCCATCACCATCTAAGCATATTAGAACTCTCATAAAACATATCCCAATGAATTTCTACTCATTGAATTAGACACACCATTCCCCTTCCCTATGTGTAGGATATATCAAATTTATAGTCCAATAAGAATTACATCCATAATCACTATTTAAAATTCACATCCCTTTAATAGAAAACATACCTCAATATTTGGTGATTTTTAAAGACAAAAAACTACCCACTAATGATGTAATACTTTTATATAGGTTTGGACTATGTTTGATCCCCGCAAGCTCATGTGCTTTGGAAAATCCCTTGATCAAGGAAAAAAACACAACTTCCCCCAACCACTCCCACAAAAAATCCCTAACCTAAGTCTCTATCTACTTATTCTCCCTTCTATGTGCTCTCCTAGTGTATTCTAGCTTCACCAAAACCCCCCTTCTATGTTCTATCCCATCATCTCGCCTGATTCCCCCTATCACCCCTACCCACATTGCCTTACTCTCCACCATCCCCCACCCACCAATAGCCATATTAGCTTATTGATCTTGTCTATTATTTCTTATCAGTGTCTCATGAACACCTGCAATTTCCTACCAACCAATGAACAATACCCCTACTCCCCTCCCTTTCCATCATTTTTCCACCCTAAGTGAATTTTGGGTTTTTTTATAATTATTTTATCATTTTTTTACAACTTATTTTGTTTGATTTTTGGAAATAATATAAATTGTGGATTCACCAATGTTTTTCCCATATCAATTTCAATTTTCTAGTCTCAATTAAAATTTTCAATTTTCCATAGTCAATTAGTGTGTTATAGATAATAATTTTTTATTATCATTTTTATTTTTAATCATTTTTTTGTTTAATTTTCATAAATTATTTGAATTGTGAAATAAAATGTGAATCGGTCCTTTGAATTTTAATTTTCCCATCTTAATTGAAAATTTTGATTTTTCCAAATGTATTTAGGGTTTTTTGATAATCAATTTCTAATTATGATTTTTTATTAATTTGGTTTTTAATTTTCAAAATTTATTTGAATTACGGTTTCACTGGTGCCTTGTATAACGTCCCTGGCCTAGAATACACTAAACTGGTGCCTCTATCCAGGTCACCACATGACCTGAAGCATGCCTGCCTATATGCTAGAGGTTGCCGACTAATAGTGAGGGTCTAATGGATCATGTGGGTAGACTATACCATCATTACTAGAGTAAGACACAATAAATAATATAAGAAATAATTGAATCAATAACAATAACCTAGAACCATGAATTACCATCCAAATCCCAAATAGGGTACAACCATGACCAAACAATAAATATTTCATGTCATGCTAATAGTGCCAATGTGAAGGAAACCCCAAAATAAATACAATTAGCTAAATCCCCAAAATGGGTCCTAACTCTAACTCCAAATCCTCAACCATGCACATCCAAATCCCAACTCAACTCTCTATCATAGAACATTTTCTCTTGTCCTGACCTTCAAGCATGAAATCTTCTCAGGTACCCAACAAAGGCTCGAGAAGGGTGTGAGTGAAACTCAATAGGATAACACCAATGGTGTCTAAAATATATCTATTCTAAACTGATAGTGCATGAAAGAACCAAATAAATGACAAGGTAAACAAAAGAAAACTCAGGTTCCATTAGATAATAATGTTCACTTTAACCATTTTTATCATGTAGTCCATTTTTATCACTTTCTCCATGGGTTAGGCATTTATATCATTTACGCAATAGATTAAGATGATTGAATTCTAATAATAAAGGAATAAATCAAGTTCCTTATCTCTCTAGAGATAAAAATTTCATAAACATTTACATTAAACTTACCTTAGATCCTCGTCCTAGGTATTCTCATCAAATTCATCTATTAGGGGCATAGAGCCTTGGCCCCCTTCCCTAACCTATGCAATATGGGGTAGGGCTTAGAGCCTCATTCTAACCTGAACCATGGGCATAGATCTTCAAGTATAATACCCCATAACTACTAAGTCATGTTCACATTCTTATTTATCCATTTACCACATATAATATATCAAAAACCATGCACAATCAATAAACATAACATTCACATATCCTAATTACTCAACATGTAAATATTACATCAACCCTTAACACATTAACACATTTATCAATTATGTTACATAGGATATTTAACCCATTTCCCTTTCCCATTACTTAACCTATTATGTATATTTAACAATTCCCATGCATTGGGGCATTTAACACATTTATCATTTCATGTTCCTTAATCAATTAACGCATTTCCATTATAGGTTCATAACATATTTGGAACATTAACATTAACCCATTTAACCCGTTTTCACATTATAAAAACAATACCTTATGCCATTTTTAAAAACTACACACAACAACCATTAATTCCTCTATATGATTTAACCTAACATAAAAATAGGTTCATCATGGGCTCTACTTTGACACGAGTCAATTTAACGCTTAACATTTCCATGTTCCATGTTCGGGAATGTTGGTGCCCCCATGGGTGTCCCTAAACAAGTAAAATAATCCTCAACACATCCCATGGGGATAATGAGGCATTCATTTTATAATTTATCCAATAATTTTACTGGACTGTATCAAATACATCAAATGAATAATAAGAGAGAACAAAGAACACAACCACACATGCAAACATCGACAATAAAACTATGGGATACAACTTGTAGACCACCTACCTCAAATCTGAAGAAGAATGCAGCCTTAACAATAGCCTTAGATCTGGATTAAATCACTCTTTGAATCCCCAACCTAAGATCCAATAGAAAAAGAGGGTTATAGGTATTTAGAAGAATAAGAATGAAACCACAAGCCCTAATCTGAAAAATAGAAGCAAGAAGAGCATTAGACTTACCCTAAGCTTCAATCCACAACAAACGACATTCTAAATGGCCTATAATTGAAGGAGATAAACACTTAAAAAGATTTAGGGGTATCGTTTTGTCACTAGGGATATATGATTAAGAAAAGGGGGGAAAATTGGGTGTGTAACATAAAATCCCAAGTTGGTAGTTTGGTTATTTTTCACTTTTTAATGGGGATCATGGTTTAGAAGCACGGTTTACCAAACCATGTGCCTTACTCTATCCAAGAGGGGTCCAAGTCATATGGTTACCTTAAGATTTCACATTGTTTGACAAAATGTGCACCAACTATGCATAATACCTCTCTTCAAGAGGGATCCAACTTACATGGTTACCTGGGGATTCTGTATGGTTTGATAAACCGTACGCCAACCATGTGTAATATCTCAATCCAAGTATACATAGGTTAGACTCACTTATTTCATGGTTCGTTTATCCATGCACCCCTTCTATTGATTAGCATAGTTTGGGCGCACAGTTATCTCTAACTATACATAAACCATGCAACATGCATTGGATGGCCATTTTTCTCCTTCTTTCATCTCTTGAACCCTCAGAGCACCCATGATCCTCCTCATACACCTGGTAGACATTCCATTAACCATATTTAAGTAATTTAAGAAAGTACATACTCTATGAATTCTGAGAACTTTCAAAATCCCCTCTTTATATTGTATTATCCTAAATCGAGACTACCAAGCATCATTGAGATTCTGAAATAAAGATATTGGGAAACTAGACCTGTATATCCAACTCTCTTTCCAATGTTTCTTCCTCAATGTTACCATGGTTTTATAAAACTCGAACCAATGGAACAATATTTCCCCACAATAATTTCTCACTAAGATCTATAATATAAACCAAATGATCCTCAAAGGATGCATTATCCTCAAGCCCAACATCCTCAAAATCAATGACATGAGATGGGTCAGGCAGATACTGCCAAAGATGTGATATGTGAAAATCATCATGAATACCACTATATCACTATGAAAGATCTAATCATTACACCACCAGTCGGATCCTATCCACAATCTCAAATGGATTTCTATACTGGGAACCAACTTACCCTATTTTTGAATCCAACGGTTACCCAACCTTGGAGACACCCGAAGAGACACACGATCATGCAATAAAAACTCAAGAGGTCTATGATACCAACCCACATTTGAATTATTAATACTCTAAGTCATTTCCAGACATTTTTGAATCAACTGAATTTGTTACGATGTCTCCAGCATGAGACTTGGCCCTAAAAACTTTGATTCACTATCCTCCATCCAACATATTAAATATCTACACAACATACTATAGAGTGCCTTATATGTTTCTATATGAATAATGTAATGGTAACTGTTTTTGTAGGAAAACTCAAAAAGCACCAAATGATTTTCCCATGATCCACCAAAATCTAGGACACATGCCCTCAACATTTCCTCTAGTACTTGAATAGTACACTCCTATTTCCCATCCATCTGTGGGTGTAAGGTCATACTCAAAAGAACCTAGGTACCAATCACCTTCTATAACCCCTACTATAAGTGAGATGAAATTGTGGATAATGATATAAAACTATAGTATGAGGTACCCCATGCAATATAGCAACCTCTTGAACATATAAATCACCAAAATGATCTTAGTGAAAGTCTCTTAAATCAACAAGAAGTGATACACCTTAGTCAATAGATCCAAAACTACCTAGATCACATCATTTCTCCAAGGAATCCTTGGGAGAACCAATATTAAATCCATCGTCACGTCATCCCACTTCCATTTCATAATGGTAAATGACTGTAAAAAACCACCTAACTTCTGGTGCTTAGCCTTCGCCTACTAGAAAGTAATACATCACGCCACAAAACTTGCAACCTCCTTCTTCATCCATGGACACCAATACTTCCTCTAAAGATCATGATACATTTTGGTCAAACTAGGATATAATGCCCACTTTGATGCATGAAATCCTCACATCAATTATTCTTGCATACATGTTGGCACAACCACATGAACAAGAACATAAACGATCCCATTATCTCCAACAGTCCAACCAGAAGGTGAATCCCCACCTTTAATACTTTCCCTTAAATCAATACATTATGAATCCTCATACCAAATTTATTTAATCTAGCATAGAATCATGGAACCAACTTTCAAGGATGAAAGGGTTATCTGTCCTTGGCTATCTTTCACCCCAAGATGCATCTTAGCAAATAACATTGTCATCTCCTAATCCAAACTTAATTCCTAAACTGTCTGATTTTGAGCCTTCTAACTCAAAGAATATGCAACACCGTTTCCCTTTCTTGGTGTGTAAACGATATCAAATTTAAAGGATTTCATATACTCTCCCCATCTTTTCTGATGAAGATTCAAATAACACTGAGAGAAGATTTATTTTAGGATTTTATTATCAGTGTACTCTATAAACCACTCTCCAAACAAGTAATACTGATAGCACTTTAAAGAATAAAATAATGATTCCAATTAAATATCATACATAGGGTAGTTTATTTTATGATGCCTCAAATATCATGAATCATATGCCACAAACCAATCACCATGTATCAGTACTTCCCCAATCCAAATTCCAGATGCATCATAGAACAAGGTATACTTCTTACCTAGATCAGGTAAGATCAAAATAAGTGTATATTTCAAACACTTCTTTAAATCTTGAAAATAATTACCACATGATTCAGGCCATTTAAAATTGATTCCCTTCTTGGTTAATCCTGAAATTGGAGCTTCCAAATAGGAAAATTCTTTAATGAATCTTCAGTAATAGCTGGTCAATCCCAAAAAACTCTGGACATCAGAAACATACTTGGAATTCTCCCAAGACACAACCTCTTTCACTTTCTCTGATTCCACTGACACACCTTCCTTAGAGATGATGTGACCCAATAAATGCACCCTAATGATCCAGAAATGACATTTGTATAACTTTTCATATAGCCTATGCTCTCTTAGTGTACTCATGACAATGTCAAGATGTTTGGAATGATCCTCAAGATTCTTAGAGTATACCAAGATTTCATCAAAAAAATCAACTACAAATTGATCTAGATATGGATAAAATATTTGATTCATTAGAGCTATAAACACTGTCGACACATTGGTTAACCCAAACGACATCAAATCAAACTCATACAACATGTACCTACTTCTGAGGGTAGTACATGGTACATTAGAGGGTCTCACCCTCAGTTGATGATATTTGGATTTCAATTAAATCTTGGAGAACACTAAATAACCTCTTAGTTGTTCAATGAGATCATCAATTGAAGGAAGAGTGTATAGATTCTTAACTATCATATAGTTCAGCTTCCTATAATCAACAAATTTTCATAATGATCTGTCATCTTTCTTGGAAAACAACATAGGAGATCCCCAAGGTGAAATACTCAGATGAATGAACCCATTGTTCTCCAATTCCTCAAACTAAGTTTTGATCTCCCAGAGTTCTCTTGGTTCCATTTTATATGGTGTAATGGAAACAGGTTCTACTCCCATTAGTAACTCTATCTTGAACTCAATATCCATCTCTGGTGGAAGCTTTGAGAAATCCTTAGGAAAAACATACTAAAAATGATCCAACACATAAGGAATGACAAGCTGATCTACTCCCCCATTATCAAGCATAAGACAAGTTAGGCTGTGAGTTCGCCCTTCTGCTGAAAAACTAGTCCTGCACGGTCTTCCTTGATATCCCATTCACCATGATGTCCATACATGTCTCCCTCAAGATATGTTAATGTTACCCTATTATGGTAATCGTTAATATGGTCTTGGTACAAAACTACCCAATCCATGCCCAAAATCATATTAGAACCCAAAAACTCAAGAACAAAAAAGTCCCATAGAAAATAGTACCCACCAACCTCAAGATCACACCCCATGCATTGCCAATTATTTTTTTCTCATAGCCCTAGTGATATATCAATCAACATGACCCCACACATAAGTTCCACTACTAGTCCCAACACAACCATGAAATGAGTATATATATAAGAGGGTGAATAACCTACATCAAAAAAAGCACTAGAAAGTGTGGAAGCTACAAAAATCACACCTCAAACAGTCAATGATCTAGCCTCACCACCTCCAGGTGTATACTGAATTTCATGAAGCTAACATGTCCCTCTACCCTAGTCCCTTGTCTGAGTTCCTGGTGATTCACTACTCTTCTGATGTGTATGTTCTCACCCCGGAGTACCACATACACCACCAAGATCGATACACCTAGTCAAAATCCAATTGCTATCTTGATAAGGGGTTACCGACCCCCTTCTTGTAATCTGCATCGGCCTCAATCCTCCATTTGTTCCCAATAGTTGAGGGTTCCTTCAAAACCTTTGAACATGCCCCATTCTTCCATATGATCGACACTCAATAGGTGGTTAGGGACACTATTTTCTCATGTGACCCATCCCGCCACACTGAAAGAAAAAAACCTAGTCACCACCTTGGGAGGATGATCCTCTCTTCTAAATACTCTTTACACTACCTCCCTGGTGAATATTTCCAAAATGACACTTCTTACCCTTGAAGTTTCACCATTGGTCCATCGAACTGAAACCAAAAACCTACTGCCTAAATCCTCCTTTAAGTTACCTTATGAAATAAGGGCCTGATCCACCACTTCTGCAAACCTATTTAAAAGGAATATGTTAACTTAGGACTTAATTTCATGCTCGAGTTTGTCCTGGAAATGTCTTTTCATGGTGACCTCATCCCCTGCCAATGATAGAACAAATTGTTGAAGTCTATGAATCATCACACATAATACATCACTAGAATATTCCCATAGGTCAACCTCATAAACTCTAAATTCCACTCTTGTCTCAAGGTCTACAAATAGAAATTCTCCAAAAACGTTTACTTGAAGTCCTTCTATAGCATATCATATTTCTGATGAGTTTGAACCAGGATATCCCACTAGTGCTTTACTGGTCCTAGCAACATATATGCCACCAACTTGACTCTCTTCTCTATAGGAGTCTCTAAGTGATCCAAAATAATTTTGATGGAATCTATCCAGAACTCTACAGGCTCAAGTCCACCCTCCCCGGAAAACATTTTAGGGTGCTACAATTGAAACTCCCTGGTTAGATCAAACATACACAACACAACCCGCCTTGGGTCCCATTCAATTATCTACATGAAATGATAAAAGTTCTCACAGATTTTATCTTCTTCTATTTCCCCTTGAATGACCATAAACTCTTTCCCCACCTCTGGAGGAGAATTCTCAATGATTTCCTCTTATCGCCCAACCATCACACATCATCATAGCAGAGTTTCTCTAAAATTACAAACACGTGTCTTAGAACATATAATATAAATCTTCCATAATTTATTTAAAAGAAGACTCACCACTATCCATAAGCATTCCATTTCACATACACTATCCCAAAAGAGTTATTCACATCTATAACACTACCCTCTACCATCCCTACCACGAGTCATGGCCTACAATGGTTAAACCAACCCACATAGTAAAAATCCTTTAATTAGAAACTTATTTTAAACCATTTACACTTTCACAATGAAAAAAATTATTCTTTAGGAACATATCTATCATTAAACTTCATTAAAAATAATGTTTTAACTTATTCACAACTCATTATAACCAACAATTTAATTCATTTACACCCCTTCATTAAGCACAATTATTTAACCACTCTTTAACATCCTTTTTATATACCCATTTGGATCATCATTATTAGAAATTAAATTCTTTACATCCTTAAGTAATGTAAAATGCATCCTTCCCTCCATGTCCCACACACCCTTCTCATGTGTGCCTACCATGATGCATGCCACCTATATCCCTAGGTGCCTATAATGATGCAAAAATTCACAACCTCATACCATTATATCCATGATCAAAATCTCATAAAACATTCCCATCACAAAATAAGTTCATCACCCAATGGTGAAATATCATTCAAATGTATCAACACACATCAAGAACAAAAATTCCCACCCTAGGTACTTTTGTTTTCCCTTGTACATGGGTTATCTACTCCCACAACCAAGCTAATTTACAAGGCCTGAATTTTACCAATCTCCCTTCTATCATCTCAAATAGTAAGACCATAGAAAATAACCGCTTTGATACCACTTTTTAGCATACCTGATTTATAAGCCACTAAATCGATGCCCCAAGCTGGGTCACCACATGGCCTCAAGTGCACCTCCTTGTAAGACAGAGGTTGTCGACTAGCAGTGAGGGTCTAATAGATCATGTGGAGAGATTATACCCTCATTAACAAAGAAATACAAAACAAATAATATATGAAATAAATGTATCAATAACAATAACCCATGACCATGCATTACCATCCAAATCCCAAATAGAGTAAACTAATACCAAACAATAAATATGTCATGTCATGATGACAGTTCCAAAGTGAAGGAAATTAAAAAATAAAGACCAAAAGCCGAATCCCAAAAATGTTTCATGACTCCATGTTTGGATCCTCAACCATGAACATATCAATCCCAACTCAACTCTCTAACATATGCCCTTTTCCCTTGTCATGACCTGTATCCATGAAATCTACCCAGGTACCCAATGGTGGCCTGAGTAGGATGTGAGTAAAAATCAGTAGGCCACCATCAATGGTGTCTATAAAATATCCATTCTAAACATATAGTGAATGAAATAACCAAATAAATTAAAAGGTAAAAAAAATAAAACTCGGCTTCCATTAGATAACAATGTTCACTTTAGCCATTTTTATCATTTAGTCTATTTTCATCACTTTATCCATGGGTTAGGAATTTACATAATTTACAAAATGGGTTAAGCCAGTAAAATGATAAGAATAAAGGAATAAATCAAGTTCCCTATCTCTTTAGGTATAAACATTTCATAAAAATTTACATCAAACTTTCCTCGGATCCTTAGTCCATGCAGTTTCATCAAATGAATCCCTTAGGGAAATAGAGCCTTGGCCCCCTTCCCTAACCCATGCATTATGGGGTGGGGTTTAGAGCCTAAATTTAACCTAGCCCATAGATGTATATCCTCAAGTCCAATATCCCACAACTACCAAGGAATGTGTGCATACTTATTTATCCATTTACCACATATACTATATCACAAACCATACACAATCAATAAACATAACATTCACATCTCATAATTACTCAACATGTGAATTTAACATCAAGACTTGACCCATTATCACATTTACCTATTAAATTACATAGACCATTTAACCAATTTACCTTTCCCATGCCTTAACCCATTAAGTAAATTCAACAATTCCCATGAATTGGCCCATTTATCACATTTATCATTTCATGTTCCTTAACCCATTAACGCATTTCGATTATAGGTTCATAATCCATTTGACACATTCACATTAACCCATTTAATCCATTTTCACATTATGACGAACAATATCTTATTCCATTTCCAACAAATCAACACAACTACTATTAGTTCCTCTATATGATTTAACATAACATAAAAATAGGGTTTTCATGGGCTCTACTTTGAAACAAGTCAAGTTCATGCTTAACATTACCATGTTCTGTGTTTGTCAATGTTGGCGCACCCCATGGGTGGACCTAAACTGGTTAAATCATACTCAAAACATCCCAAAGGATCATGAGGGGTTCATTTTATCATTTATCGAAATATTTTACCAAACCCTATCAAAGGAATCAAATGAATAACAAGAGAGAATAAATGACCCAACCATACATTCACAAATCAAAACTAAAACTATAGAATATAACTTGTAGACCACATACCTGGAATAAAAAAATGAATGTTCCCTTAACATTATCCTTAGATCCAGATTCAATCACCCTTTTAATCCCCAACCAAATATCCCCTATAAAAAATATGGTTTTAGGTATTAAGAATAAGAAGAATGAAACTACAAGTCCTAATCTAGAAAAGGTAAGAGAGAGGAGTGTTAGACTTACTCTGATCTTTAATCTGCAACCAACTACACTTTAAACGGCCTAGAATAGAAGGATATAGACCCTTGGAAAGATTTCAGGGTCTTGGTTAATCACTATTGATGTAGGAGGAAAAAATGGTGAGAATATTGGGTGAGGAACTAAAAATACCAAGGTGGTAGTTTGCTAATTTTACAATTTTAAATGGGGAAAACGGTTTGGCCGCACGATTTTACAAACTGTGCTCCAACTATGTACCTACATCTGTCTAAGAGGGGTACAAGTTGTAATATTACCTATATATTCCATATGTTTTGACAAAACATGTTCTAACCATGTGGAATTCCTTTGTCCGGGAGGGGTCTCTGTCACACATTTACTTGGGGAATCTACACAGTTTCACAAACAATACACCAATCGTGAAAAATTCCTCTATCCAAGTCTTAATAGTTTGACCTCTCTCCTTTCATGGTTTGTTTAGTCATGAAACCCTCATTGTGATAATCATTTTTTGGGCACATAGTTATCCCTAACCGTGTGCCAACCGTGCAACATGCACTGGATGGGAATTTTTCTCCTTCTTTAATGTCCTGAACCCCCGGAACACCCCTGAGCCTCCTCATACACCCATTAAAAATTACATTAACTAGATTTAACATATTTAAACTAGAATTTAAACAAGTTCATATCTTTATGAAGTTTATAATCTTACACCTTGCCTATCTGAATTGCAATTTTCCTATCTCAATTTCAATTTTGGATTTGTCCATAGGTAATTAGTGTTTTGTGTAATAATTTTTTATTAATTATTTTTATTTTTATTAACTTTTTGTTTAATTTTTAGAAATTATCTAAAATGTGGATTCACTAATACATTTCCTATCTCATTTTCAATTTTTCATTTATTGATAGTTGATAAGTTGTACATTTATATTATGTTTATTTTATAATTTATTTATTTTAATATCGTATTAGTTGATTGGTTTATCAATTTTACAAATAATCAATTTTGACTTAAAATCTATTTTATATTCCTAATCATCCATGCATTTCTCATATTATGTCAAACCATGCTCCAAAAATGTATTAAAAAATATATTATATTATATAAATCTAAAAATATTTTTTAGGAAAATAAAATAAAAAAGATGTAACATCCTGAGATTATGAAGTATATTAATTTTAAATAAAATTAATTTTATAAAAACCTATGTCACATAGAACCGTGAGATTTTAAAATAAGAACATTATGTTCGATGTCATATATGAAAAGCAACACCATGTTTAAACGGTCTGTGAAATATATTATTTAAAGATGAACATTATAAAATAGAAATTAAATTGGTTAGTATGAATAAGATTAAATGAATTATGAAATTTATATATATTGACCTTAATAAATAAAAAATTATTGATAAATTTTAATTAAATAATTAATCAATTTTTTATTAAATTCATTTTATGCTTTAAAATACATTTCATTAAAAATGGTATTATTTTTCATTTTATGGTTGGGAATTATAATTAATTTATACCAATATTCGAAATTTTATTTTATAAAAATAATATAAATTTTAAAATCAACATATCGAAATTATCATATGGTGAAATTTTGGTATTTTTCTGAGAAGAGTGATTTTCAGTGAATAATGAACAATACTACTTTTTATAAAACTATAATATCTTTTCAAAAAAAAGTAATTTAAAAGTCCCATTATTATTTGAATTTTATTTGAAATAAACAAAATTATTATTTATTTATATTTAAAATAATTAATTACATTTCAATCATATTTATACCCAATTTTATAATGAGTTTATTTTTAGGCTTAAGAATGCATTTTTCTAAAAATTGTTTTTAAATGAATAATCTTCTTCCATTTTAATTAATTAAAATTACCACTAATAAAGTAATATTTCAATTAAATCTATATCTTATATATCTGACTACATGAATTTAAATTCATATAATGATTATTACAAGTCCTCATCCTAATATTGAAAAATACATTTCTTGAAAAAATGCCTTTTCATCATGTTTGTGGGTTTTATTTTAAATTTAAATTTTCTAATTATATGATTTGAAATTGATAAAATGGATTAAATATTTTTAATTATAATAATTAATATTATCTATTAATTTTAAATTAATTTTTTACCATATTGAATAGTGAAAATAGTAAAAATTACTTACGGTGGTTAAGGTTAAAATGGGTTTTCTGTGGGTTGACCTAAGAAGATAATGGTTAAAATGACCTAAAAACATGAATAATTTAGATATTATAGAAATATTTAGACATTATCCATCCCAAATAATAATATTAGGTCATTTTGAAGCATTTTTCTTGGGATTTACTTTATCATTTTGGATTCCTTTGCGAAATTTCCAAGTGATTTCCAAGAAGGTCCCCTTTCCCCACTTATAAAAGGGAACTCCATCCCCTCAATTATTCACAAATATAAAGACATTTAGTTCATTAAATACCTATAATAAATACCTCCCAAAAATCATTATACACATTCTATAGCTACTGTTCTTACAAGAAGACCAACCCTAGAGTCCTTAATAAGAAATCCAAAGGAGGTTTCTCTAAGAGAAGATAACCATATTAACGAAGCTCTTTATTTTTATTTCTTCTTTTAAAACATTAAATTAGTACTTAAAACATCCAATATAATAACAACGGTATCTATAATATAGTAATACTAGATTATGTTAATTTCATAACCTATATTCATCTCATCTTCCGTCAAATGGGAAATGAAATAATCGGTCGTGGGTACGCCAGACTACTGCCTCGTGAACCGATGTAACTAATTTTCCATCAAAACTTCTCACAGTTGAATATAATG
This sequence comes from Viscum album, assembly GCA_963277665.1. Lineage (NCBI taxonomy): Eukaryota > Viridiplantae > Streptophyta > Magnoliopsida > Santalales > Viscaceae > Viscum > Viscum album. Next base: position 1,194,196,344 of record OY728164.1, read on the forward strand.
ATGGGTTTAATATATATATATATATATATATATAATATTTATGATATAATTATACTTATTTACTTTTAATATCATATATACCTTCTTACTTTCCATTCTGTTTAAAACACGATAATATTGCTCATGTATATAGAAAATTACCACCGTGTGAAGTCATGTGATTATTTTTTCACTTACGATTAACATGGAAGGTAAAAATGATAAATTTAATGAAAATTTGTGATATATATGACATTATATATATTATTTAAAAGTAATATATTACCAATTTCTTTATCGTTTCACTTGTTAAGGAATAACATCATCACTCATGCATACATACTGCTTACCCTCTCCACAAAACAATGCGACTCATTTTCTATGTATAAATATAAAGAATGGATATAAAAATTTATATAATGAGTAAATATGATATTTATAAGATTAATATAATTCTATAGATGATGGAACTATATCCTATACATAAGAACCAGAACTTTTGTGAAAAAACATGCATTATAAAACAAGGCAATTAACACCTCAAACAATGGTAATAATGAAATATTATTAACATATGGGTGGTGATATGTTATAAGAGGATCATATATAATATTATAAATATCAATATGGTTAAATTATAAATTAATAACATTATTAAAATCATTATTTAGGTGGTTAAATAATGTTCAACAAAAGGGAAATATGAGGTAAGGGACTTTGTCTCAATTTACTTTTATTAAGGAATATTGTAAATTTATGCACATAATTTCCCTATATTATATATATATATATATATTACCCATTATACATGTAATATAATAAATCCTTTATACTTAATTTTATTTTAATATTCAATTTTAATTATTTCATATAAGGAGATTCGACTTGAATATTACCAAGTGGTAAGTAATTTCACAACCCAATTTCTTTTCATTAGATTATATTACTTATTAAATGTATTTTATATTCTTAGACTATGTTTGTAATGGAAATTGATTATTTTATATTTTATTTCCTATTATTTTATGTTGATTTACATTTTATATATATAACCAATTCTTCAATTAATTCTCACTTCAATATATTATGATCTTTATAATGGTGTATTTCACAATCTCATTTTAATCAAGAGTGTTAATCTTGAATTCCCATTAAAGGAAATTATTTTATAATTTTATAGTAAAACCTTTTAATTTTTTTCACCTTTGGTTATTCTTGAAGTTTTCAAGTAATGGTATGATTTTACTCTCTTTACTACTTAATATAATTGATAAAATGTTCTTAATAAAATCTGACTTCATTTTTCTCTTTGGTTGAAAATCAATTTTTTCAAAATCCATGTTTTTTTAAAACCTTTTCAAAATTTTATTACTATTATTTATTAAATCCATTTTTTACCCATTATTTTTTTTAAATGAATCTTATATCATTTTATAAATAAGGTAATTTTTACTTTTCTAAAAAATATGAAAGTTATCTTTGTTTTTAATGTACTTAGAATGAAAAGAACCCTTCCTCCATCATGAAAACTCATTTCTTTGAAGATTACAATACAGGTTTAAATGGTTATTTTTAAATAAAATTCTTTTCCAAATATTATGGAAATTTTTAGTTTTTAAATGTTATTTTCAAAGTGAAAAGATTATTTTACTCAAGAATATTTTTAAAGATATTTTTATGGTATTTTAATTCATCAATAAAGACAAAACTTTATTTTAAATTTACTCCACTAGAGATATATTGTAATTATGACATCCTTATTCTTTATATGGATGGTTTATGATCAGTTTAACCAGATAAATTATTTTCATTCTCTTTCTTGATTTATTTTTGTAATAATTAACTTTCTTTTGAAATATTCACTTCATTATAATCATTGTACATAAATTTATCCTAAATATCCATATTATTTATCATGGATATTCTTATTTCTTAAACCATGTATCATTTCTACAAACAATGTTTTACTTTGAAATTTATTTGATTGAATTTAGAAATATTGATATTCTTTATTCTTTATTCAATACGTACATTTATTGATAAGTCATATTATTCATTAATTAAATTGATCATTCGATATATGAGGAATATTTTGTGTATGTAGTTATGGGTGAGGCTGATCATAAATATCCCCTCAATGTATTGGTAGTATCATGAGATGAATCAGTTGTCTAGACTTATTTAAATGGGTTCCTAATGTATACCTACCCATTAGATAAATTGTCTTGGAATAATATAGAGACTCGTTTTCTTCCATGTAATACTCTTAAATATTTCAACATATATCTCCAGAGTCAGGTTCTGAGACATAATTCCATTCCAAGGCCCTGTGTTTCTAGAATTTATTTTATAAAAATATTAAATATATTTTATTTTTCATGTGTGTAGATTCTTAAATAAACTAGTATAACACTTAAAAATAATCTTATATCAGAAATCCAAGACCACAGTTGAGTCTAGAAAGTGTTATTTACCCTAGGTGCAACCTAAAATAGGTCGATGTTGGGCATTTAGATAAAATGGTCATTGGAAGTATTTTCAGTGTATTAACTAATTAATTAATTAATTCATTCATTAATTCATTTGAACTAAATAATTTTTCTATAAATAAATAAATATAGAGAATCCTTCAGGGTTAGAATCATAAACCTTGGGATTATTCCAGATCTTCTTCTCCTCCTTCCCTTGGAAGATCACCTTGGATGACAATAAAACTATGGATCAGAGAAGATTGGGATGTAACGAACACAAAAACATCCTTAAATCATTGGTGAGAATGTTCATTGATGATTAATGATCCAATATCCAGGAATAAATCTTCAATTTTTGGATTAAACCCATTTTGATTTAATTGATTGACCGAATCAATATCTTTATTTGATCTGCACCGATTGTGGCTTTGTATGCGCTAGCTTATTGGAATCTTAATTGGTTATTCTTTTTTTTCTTACCCGAATATCTCTGTTCTTGATTGTTGGTGAATAAATCTTGGCCAACGATGGTTAAACATTTTTTCATGTGCCTTTACCCTTAAATTTCTTCATGTTCTTCATCAGTCGGACCCTGCGGTCCCATTTCAGCGTTGTTAAGCTGTACCAAGCCCAATAGGACCCTCACAATCATGATGAAATTACAGGTGAGGTACGGATTTATGAATCAAGGATAATTCTAGGATTTTTGAGATATTTGGGTGACAGTTTTAATGATTTGTAGCCAAATAATTAAAAGAAGTGGACCTCATGGCATACGTGTCGAGAAACGAACCTTTGAAGACCAAAGAAACCGATTTCTGGCCACTGGATGGAAATAAATGACAAATTCATACTATATCCACTAATTGCGGATGAAGTGGATGTGAGATATGTTAAGTAATGGTCAGATTCAAAACATGGAATGTGGATGGAAAGTTCTGTGAAAAACATAAATACACTCCTTGTACCATGATAAAAACATGGTGTGTAGTTCCTACAATGAAGTGGCTAGGGTTTTGATAATTTATAAGGATAAAACGACTTGTATCCATTCTACACGTTGTGTACCATATACCTGGGTGAAAAATCCATGTGAAAGATCACACAGTTAGGACCCCGAGTGTTTGTACACAACCAAGCACATGGTCGTGTACTGAAGTACATGGATATGGGTTAAAGTATATGGGTATAGGGTGGATACACAAACATGACCAATCACACATGAGAGACCCCGAGTGGCATGGGAACATCATGTATATCCCTAACATTCCTTGTAAACCTACACGATAATTGATCTTTGTACCTCCATGTACATTTCTAGTTAAAGTAATGGGACCCCACACTGTGTGGGTCCCCTAAACATTGTGTACCCCTTCTTTACTTTTGAGGAAACTTTAATACCATGTATCTACTTTGTTTGAGCTCAAATTTTGATCTAAGAGTATCCTATCCTGATTTTTTTTCATGTAGAACGCAATTGTTCCATACATTATGTATTTTTGGATAGGATGATAGATTTTTAGTGCAAGTCACTTATTTAGGTGATTTTCGACAATGACAATGATTATGTAGTGAATCACCAAATACAATATAGTGGAAACCCCAGTTAGCTTGGGCGGGGTTCCTCTACCTACCGGGTGGAACACCACTATCAAATATTGTGTATTTTCTTGATAAATATAGTGGAACCCCACTATCACACTAGGGTGTGAGTCCTATATCTATTGAGTGGAACCCTCCAACATCTTGGGAATAGGTACTCTACTTATTGAGTGGAACTATCTTATTGGATAGGGTGTGGGTCCTTGTGACATTAGAGTAGACCCCCCCCCCCTCGACACATCAGGGTGTGGGTCCACTATAGATACTTATAGAGTATAACCCCTCATTGTCTTGGATTCATGTGCTTTACTTACCGAGTGGAACCACCTATCGGATAGGGCATGAGTCCTCAATGACTAGAGTGGAACCCCCTGACACACTAGGGAATGGGTCCTCTACCTAGATATTGTGGATCCTTCACTATATGACATAATTATGAGGCATGTATTGACATGTATGGTTACTTCTAGGAAGAAGCGTGATATTATGATCATCATTTTTGGACTCCTAGAACTATTGGAGACTCTTTTTCTTGGTTGATCTGTGAGATGGAGATCCAGTTTCTCTCTCATTTGGGTTTCTTTTACTAAGAATATATATATATACACACACACATCTATATCCATACCTTTGGATTTGGTTACTCTCCTTTTATGGGTTTCGAAGAGGCATGAGGTATGCCACAGGCTTTCTATGTATAACTTCACACGGTTGGATGGGTTTACTCTCCTTCTATGGGTGGAAAATACTCTATGTGTAGTTCATCTACTCACCGTGTTGATCCCTTGTGCTTGGTAGAGGTTACTCTTTCCCTTAATTTGGGTTGAGTTACATCCTATTTATTATCCAATATATTTCTATTCCTATTATATGTCTTAATTATACCCCTCCATCTTTTGGGGTGTCCTACTGGGTATGTATATACTCACCCCTACATGGTATTTTCCCATAAATGTCGTGTCTTATGTAGATGAAAAAAAGGTCAAGGGTAACTTCAGAGGATCTTTGGGATACTGGGTGCATTGGACCGCGTATGGTGTTCATAGGTTAGAGATAATGATCATGGATCTATCATCAATTTAATTTCTAGTTTTTTTCTGGTTGATACATATTTCTAGTAGGTTGTGTATTTTCCCCCTTTACTTTTCAGTTGTAACTATCATACTCTTGTACACCCTATAGGTTTTACAAGCTTCATTTACTTTACATTTGGTTTATCTTTTTGTTCTTATTCATTTTTTACTTTTGCATTGAAATTTTTGGATGTGTATACATAAGTACATTAGGAAAGTTCCTCCCATTTTGGATATTCATTTCAGCACTTGTCACCACCCCACCCCTTATCCTATGGAGGTGGGCTTGGGTTAGTTGCGGCTCAATACCTAGTTACATTCTTCTCATGACACACAAGGTATTTATGGTAAAGGTATCATGATTCATGAGATCGTGATGAATAATATTAATCATTTCCTTCATTAATAATTCAGTTATTATTATTATCCATGATATTTTCTCCTTGATTTTATCTCTAGATTAATTTCATTCTTAGTTAAATTTCATGTGTTTTTAGATATTTACGTTTCCATATTGATTAATTAAGATTTATCTATTCATGATTTTCAAGTTATTAATTAAATGGAATGTGTGTTTGGTTATTTACCTTTCCACATTTATTATGCCTTATTGATTCATGATATATTCTGTTATACATAACCCTTACTGAGAATTTGATATCATCTTTATTTGGTTTCCTTTCCCCAAGATATAAATAAGAATTCTCGGAATGAGTTCAAGGATGCTAAAATTTTACTCCCACTATGTTATATTTAATGTTTTAAAATGTAATGTAAAATTAAAGTATGTATCTAGTTTATCAATACTACTAAACTTTTAGGTCCTTTAGGATGTGATCACTTGTACCTTATGCCAATGTAGTAAATTAACCCCTGACTCTGGGCTAATGGTGTCAGGGTCTTTATAGTGGGTATCAGAGGAAGTTTAATAGAAACCTTGGGAACTATATTTAGAAAAACATGGATTAGGGGACATAACCCTATGGTATACCTTGAGGATAAGTATATAAGAACATCCAAAATTTTGTTAAGGAATACATTATATGGGTTTTCCTAGAAATAAATCCCTATATGGATACTACAAGTGGATGTGGTTCTGGAACACTTGTACTTAATGTTAATAACCTCAAAAAGGGTGCATTAGGCTTTAACTCGATCATTACCTGGTATATGAAAATAGGCCTTACTTTGCACCTAGTTTGACACTCTCAAGGGATGTGATTTGGATAAATCACATTTTCTTTAAAAACCATTATAAATGATTTAAAAAGATAGTGACCATGAATGACATTGGTTAAAACTAATGTTTCTTAGGTTGATAAGTGTAAGTTTTATCATAAGATAAATGTCTTAAATACCCCTTTTGGGGTTTTATGTTATGGGATTTTAATATGATTAAGGATATTTTGGGAAAATTTTATTGTAACGACCCTGAACCTAGTTTCCTAGATCTGGTTTCTACTTTATTACATTGGCATAAGATACAAGGAATTTCATCTCAAAGGACCGAATAGTTTAGCAGTATTAGTAAAATAGATATATACATTAGTCTTAAAATATATTTTAAAACACAAATTATGACATTTTTTAGAAAAACATTATTCACTCTAGCATATCCTTTCATATCAAACATAGTACGCTTCATGGGTTCCTAGGGAAAGGAAAAATAAGGGTGAGATCAAATGATCATTAAGGTTTATGTATAGTGAAATATATCATGAATCAATAAAAATAATCAACATTGATAGGTATGTAGCTAAAACACATTCCATTTAATCAATAACTTGAGCATAATATGGTATGAATAAATGATCATAAAGTAATTCCATATAAATAATCACATGAGATTTTTAATATAACCATGGATATTTTAAATAATCGAATAGTTAAATGGAATATCAATAACTGAATTCAAAATGATGGAATGCCTAATGTCATATGTCTGAACTATCAAGATCTATCCATGAGACATTTTAAATATGTGGGAAAAAACTTATCTGATTTGGCCAACTGATTTGTTTCATGAGATATGTCAATGCATCGAGGGGCTATATAAATTCCATGCCCCACCTATCACATACTAATTCTATTTCATTCATCATATAACGGTAAGAAACATAAAAAACATAAACATTCATATTTAAAAACTAGTATATAAAATTTTAATACTTTCCCCAATCAATAAACATAACCATAAACCATCCAGATTAATATGAATAATGGTATCAAAATTGCACATTGATAGTAAAACTAATCATAAACCATCCAAATAAATAATAAAGATGATATCAATACAACATGTCCCATGTGGATCATAAGTACAATAAAGGGTTGATGAAATTGATAAATATAAATACTATAAATATTTCATTAAAACATTCTTAAGTAAAATATCCTTTTTATTTTGAAAATCCTTATCTTAGAAAATAACTTTAAAAAAATTGGTTAAAAATATCCTTATATACTTACACAGGAAGCTTCAAATAAGTAACAGTCATGATGGTAGGTAATTTTATACTTGTTATAAAAGTTAAAATAAACATTCCTTTTTCACTATAAAAAGTTTAGTAAAGTTTTTTTAAAATATCCCCTCGACAAAAATGTCATGGAATTTATTGATGAAAAGAAAATCTACAAAGTTTGAAATCATGGGAGTTTATTACAATCTATTACATAATGAGGCATAAAATCATCTGGGATAAAATATGACCAAGTGATAGTTATACCAATGCCTTTGTTATAAATCCCATCAACAACCATATTTTCCTCCTGAAAGATATGTGTGACTATGAAGTTGAGACTCATTAGAGTATTCATGCACTCCATCCATTGAATTACAACTCTCCATAAAATATGTAATTCACCATTTTTGATAGACATCACTAGAGTACAAGAGTCACTTTCCAACCAAATTTTATTCTAAAATTTCATTTTTTTCAAAATATACAGCATGAATAATTCTAATAATATATGCTTCAAGTGAAAATTTCACTCCACAAGATCCATAAAATCTACCCTTGATGTTTTCATCATGACCATGAAAGATTTCGCCACACCCAACGGGCCATAGGTTTCGTTTAGAAGCTCCATCCATATTGATTTTGATCCACTGAGGGAGAGGGGGGATCCAAAAGACCTCGATAGTTCCCAAATTTGGCCTATAATACCTAAATGTTCCAAGATTTCTCAGCGTCATTAAGTCCTAAACACTATAATCATAATAACCCATTTTCACCAAACCTGATTCTTTAACTGCTATAATAATTTTTTGAAGATTTTATCTCCATTAGAAGGCCTTACTAGCATGAATCATAACATTGTGACTAAACCAAATGACATGCATAATTTTAGTAATATGAAACTGGAATAAGTGACACACCTATGTAGTAAAAATGTTAATAAATATCTTTATTCATAAAATGAAAAAATGATTCGTTTTATATAGTTAGTAAAATCCAAAAAGAGTTTTTTTAAATGACATAAGATTCATTTGAAAATATTTTTAAAAGAGGAAAATGGGTGTAAATGTATTTAATAAATATTTTTAAAATGTTAAAACCTTTTTTGAAAACTATTTTGGAAAACATTGTTTTAGAAGAAAACTGATTTTTGAACGAAAAGAGAAATGAATTTAGATTTTATTAAAAACATTTTATCAATTAATTTATGCTCAAAAGAGTGAAAAAATGGCATTATTACTTTAAAATGTCATGAATTACTATATTAGATGAAAATTGTAATGACCCTGGCCCAAACAGCCACCCAAACAGTGCCAAACGGGTCGGGTGTTACTACCTTAGGCACACCGCCCCAAACGCTAAAGGATGTCGAATAACAGCGAGGGTCTGATAGGTATAGTGGGGAGGCTATACCATCTCAGAAGATAATAATAATGGTATTGGTCCAGGTATAACAGTAAAGATGCAGCGGAATAAATGACTCAGTAGACTCGAACCAGACCCCCAGAGCAGAAGCTCATTCAATATCAATAAACAGTGGAAGCAAATAAATATAACAACAGAAGCGGAAATAAATACTACAACATGCTAATCACTGGAAACTACTAAATAAACCAAACATTCATCCATATCAAGTCACTAAACAAAAGGGGCACCAATGGCTAACCAACAGTAGCTACAACCAAGTAAGCATGCTGATACAAGTAAAGAAAACATAACAGAGTAACCCCAGCTAGGTAAGACCTCAAGGTCCATACCATCTCCATGCAACAACAAACACAACCCATCTCCTGAAGCTGGCCTCTTTCCTGCATGTAAATCTATAAAGTCTGCATGCATCCCAAAGGGCCCGTGCAGGGTGTGAGACAAATCTCAGAAGGATACCACCCAACAGTCTGTACCTAATACAAGTGTTTAAGTAGGCATGCATGTATAATAAAAACAGTAAATAGAACAATGCACAAATAAACACAAACTCCAATGGTGCTCAGCAGCCACCATGGAGTGTCACCTGCTTCGACCAATGCCGGAATCTCTATAATATAACCTCGAACCATGTTCCCCCTGACACCACGTTTCTCAAGAACCAATGTCTCAAAGACATGCCAAGAATAGTAACCTAGAGGAACAACATTGTATGTCCTCAAATAAGTACTGGAGGGACAGCGATGTCTACCCTCAAACAACGTAACCGGAGGGACAGTGATGTCTACCCTCAAATAAAAAGTATCTAGAGGGACAATGATGTCTTCCCTCAAATAATGGTGAGCCTCTGCCCCCAACCTGATAGCCTCAATGCTATCCTATGAAGGCTCCTCACCTCCCACGTGGCTTCTTACGGCAAGCACCCCCAAAAAAAAGTACCTAATCCACAACTAATGGGGGCCTCAACCCACACGAGTGGTCAAAACCACCTCATCACGGAGTATATCTGTGTACACACTACTGAAATTCTGGGTGAGTGGTAATCACCAAAATAGTACCCAAGCCACAACACCTCTGACACCTCGTTTCCCTGTGACCATGTCACTCAAGTCAGATGACATCACCATCCCAGTATCCCGGTCCATGCCCAACCTAACAGTCATCCTGCCTCAAACTGACATATATGATGCCCAATCCCATTGTCAGAACCACCCAACGTAACCCAGGCCAAGCCCAACCTATGATCATCATCCCTCAAGAAGTATTAGGCCATGCCCAACACAACCCAAAGGGTCCAGCATGTACAATTCGGCAATTGCATATATAACAAATTTAAACAGGACACATAAACAGAAAAAACATTCAAACAGTAGAATTTCCCTAACCCAACAGTTATCAGTCAACAGCACTGAGGTCTTGAATGCCTCAAACAATTCACATCAAGCTTAATAAAATAAACTCAACAGTTTAAAACATTAATATTGCAGTTTAAACCATTTGGTAATCCCCCGACCAAAATGCCCTAATGAGAAACAACCCCTCACCTGGCCCTGCTCAAGAAAAACTGGTAACAGGGAATACCCAAAGGCATCCCATAGGTCCAACAATCAATTCAATATGAAATAGCAGATAAAACAAGTCCCGCTCAAAATACCCGAAAACACGCCAGAGGCAGCATCACCCAAATGACTGCGAAAACACAAAAAGAGGTATGCACCACCTACCCAAGACTCGTACGATGGTACTCCTCCGGTAACAGCCTCTAATTTTCCCTGAAACACGGTAAATATATAAAAGAGTCAAAACAGCTCAAACCCCTATAACTCATTCTAGAATAAAAATCAAACAAAACGGCTCAAGAGGAATCGAGGGCTTACCGAGGGGGTTCCAACTCATCAATTTGTGTTCAAATCGGGTCTCAAACGGGCGATCAGGAGAAGAAACAAGGTCCAACTAGCTTGGTTCGTAAAACCCGGTGGAGCTAATGTGTTTTTGCCTCAAAACAAGGCTACTGCCCGTTTTAGTGACAAAAAAAAGTACACTGCGTGTACTTTTGACTACACGCCATGTATATCATTTAACTATTCATTTGGCAGCTGAAATTCCGCCGACTTACTTTCAAGAACCTGCCAACATGAGTACACGACATGTACCTAGGGGTACACAGCGTGTACTTGGTTTTCATTCTCTTCCTCGCCGACTTAACCACATGCCATGTATATCCCTCATACATGGCTAGAATACACGGAGTGTCTAAGGGGAACACTGTGTGTACTTGGTTTAAACGACTCTACCCGACCAACAGGCCTACACGCCATGTATAGCCTCCACACGATCCAGAGTACACGGTGTGTTTAAAACTACACGCCATGTAGTAAGAAATTTCTACATGTTCATCACACGGCATGTACTCGGCGAGCACACGGCCGATCACTCGCTTAACATATACACGATGTGTACTTAAAGTACACGGTGTGTAGTCTGGAAATTTCTAGAAATTGCCCATTTCCTCCGGTTTCCTTAGAAACTAGTCAAAAATTCAAACAGAGTCAGGATTTTGACCCGTTCTAAAAACCTGGGTTCTTACAAAAATTATATTTTTTTATTAAAAAATGGTAAAATAATCTCTTTCAACTTAAATTCAAGAGTAAATAATCTTAATTAGAATGAGATTGTGAAATAAAACCTTGAAATGATCATAATGTTGAAGTGATAATTAATAAATGAATCGATTGTGGGTTTTAACTTTAAATAAAAATAAGATATTTGGAAATACAATATAATTTAATCAAAATTCATTATACACATAATCTTAGAATTACAAAATCATTGAAGTGGAAGTTTAACCCAATGAATAGAAATGAGTTAATAAATCTCTTACCTCACACTTCTGTTTGGTTAAAAATGATTTAAACTATTTTATATTGGCTATAAATAGGTTATTAACTTATTAAAGAAACGAATTAATATTTATAATATCATATATGATTCTTTTATAACATCATATCACCCGTTTCTTAATAATATTTTATTATTTTCATCGTTTCGGGTGTTAATTTCCATTTTTTCTCATTATGTTTCATCATAAAAGATCCAGTTATTGCACATATTATATAGTTTTATCATATCCAAAATAATATTCATGATTTTATTATCATATTTTTTTATCAATTATACTTTTAAAACCAATCATGAAAATAGTGGTGAAAAATGAAGTATGCTACAATCATAGAGACGATATGTCATACGTACGTATGAGTAAAATTTACATTTTTCAATGATCATTATGTAAATGATTTAAGTAATATTTTACCTTTATATAAATATAATAATATCTTATATACCATATTATATACTTACATATATCATCCATGTGGTGTGGTGATAAAAAGAGAGTCACATCTCTTTGTGAAGGTAGTAGTCCAAGGTAAAAAAGAAAATTATATATATTATCATTATAGAATGATAAATAAGTCATTAATATCATAAATTATTTTTTGTATATCACATATAATAATTAAATTTAAACTTATTTTATTCCATTTAAAGTGTTGGTGAAAGATGAATCGCGTCGCTTGTCACGACCCGTCCCCGGGGCCCATGTCGTGACTACCCCAAGCCCGCCTTCCATAGGCCAGGGGCTGGTGAGTAGCACCGAAAGGCATATTCCCTAAAAATGGGAAGGTATTTCCTTTATAACCTGCAAACACACACAACCACACACACATAAAGATACGAACACAAGTCAATTGTATAGCAAAAAGAGTGCTGAAAGTAAAAAAGGGGTCGAAATACAAGCCCAACAGTAAAGGTACAAGTACAACTGAAAAACAATACAACTGAAGAAAAAGGAAAGAAGCTACTGGGTCATCCTCCAAGGTTCCTACCTGAAGGGTAGGTATAGATCACCTCCTCATCACTCCATGTCCACCCATCTCCTCTATGTACCGACACGTCATATGGTACACCTTCGGCCCCCGTCTAGTCCTGGTACCCTCAGCCTCGATCAGCAATGTCCGTCGTCTGCACTAAACACAACAAGGTGCGGGAATAGCCCGTGCAGGGGTGAGTATAATGATACCCAGTAGGGACCCCGAGACCCTCAAGGTCTTACAAAATACAAAAAGGATAAACCACAAATCATGAAGTCAATTGTCAACCCTACTTAGGTATATGCCCATATATATACCTAAGTTATCAAGTATACCCATCTCAATCGAGAGGAAGCATAAGGTCTAACCCAAAATCCTAAAGCTCAAATGTTCCACAAAGGAAATAATACAACGAAGGTAAGTACCACACAGGTATACCACATATAATAATATCACCAAGGTATTACCACAAAGGAAAGTACCACATAGGTACGAACTCATCTCACACCAGGTATTTCTTAGGTACAGTAGTAGAGATGATTAGATATAACTACTGAATCATCTTACTCTATAAAGAAGAAAACCCAAGAAGTATCCCTAATAATCATTAGACCCACTGAGGACCATAGTACATCATCATTACGTCGTCAGACCCACATAGGATCTCTAGGTACTGACCCACACATGATCTCTCGGGGCTGACCCACACAGGATCGCTTGGTGCTGACCCACACAGGATCGCTCGGTGCTGACCCACACAGGATCGCTAGGTGCTAACCACATAGGATTTCTCGGTGCTGACCCACACAGGATAGCTAGGTGTTGACCCACATAGGATCACTCGGTGTTAACCCACACAAGATCGTTATTCATTCTTTATGTCACAGCCAGCTACTGGGTTCCCGCACTAAGCTTGATCGTCTCAGGGAGGGTCCGATCCTCAAGCCACTGGTCGATACTTCAACTATCACGAATCCCCATGAAGAAGTATCTCAAAGGACCGCCACGTCATAGAGGTCTCAACGCAATAGACGGTGCGTCAATCGGACGCCATGTCTGTAAGTTATGAGACTTTTAGTTCCGAGGGCCCGGTTGGATTCTTGATTGATCCAACCCAAATGTACTCAAACTTTATCCAAATATCCAGTGGGGTATACTCAAAGAGACCATCTCGCTCCAAGTTTTCAATCGCCGCAGACGGTTTCTCAAACGGATGCCTGGTGCCAAAGTTATGGTAGATAGAGTGAAAAGTTCGAAGTTGGCCTGGGTCTGGTTCGACCCGGTCAGACTGACCCGACCTGACCCGGCCCGACCTGGCCTGGGCCGACCCAACCTGGGGCCGACCAGACCCAACCATTCCCAACCTGTATTGAGCCGACCTAATCCGATTCGGTTCTATTTGGCCCGCTGGGTCCGGCCTGGCCTGCTAGGCCCGGCCCAGCCGTGCTGGGAGGCTCGGTCTGCGCTGGGCGGCGTAGAGGTCGTGAGTGTGGCGCGAGTTAGCAGGGGGCCGCGGAGGTCGTGAGGGTGGCACAAGTCCATGAAGGGCCGCAAGGGCCACGGGGCGGCGAGGCCGCGGGGTCCTCGAAGGCCGCGAGGGTTATGGAGACCGCGAGGGACGTAGATCGGTGAGGTCCTGGGGTACCGTGGAGGCCATGAGATTGGTGCAAGGCCGAGAAGTCTATGAGTTAGCGAGGTCGTGGGGAAGCGCGGAGTGCCATGAGGCGGTGAGGCCGCAAGACGGTGTAGAAGGCCGCGGGGCAGAGATGTCATGGGGTGATGCAGAGGGCCGCGAGGCGACGAGATTTTGGGGCGGTGCGGAGGCTCGTGGGGCGGTGTGGAGGGTCATGAGGTAGAGAGGTCACGAGGTGGAGAGGAGCAGCGAGGTCGTCACCTTCGTCGCTGCTGACGATGTGTCGGTCACCGCATATGTTCGTCACTGTGGCACAAAGCCGCCTTCTTCCATAACAAAGAACCCACCATTTAGGAAGAACAGTGGATGGGTCGGGCCATGTTTGTTTGGCCCGAACCCTCCACGTTAGATCAGTAGAAAGCGGCTCAATAAAAACTTGAATGAAGAACGTCAAACACTAAAACCTCTCACAATTGATTATTCCCAAACCAACAAAAGAAAACATCTGCATATCAACTAGTTAGAGAGTTGATCCGCGTTCTTTGTTTTAGAAGGGAAGAACATGGGAATCAATAATCCCACATAATTAAACCCCTACCTCGTTTGTCTGTTGACGTCAATGAGGAGGGAAGGACAATCGTCGATTGAAGACGCCCCAAGTTGAATGATGTCCCGAGGAAGAAGTCGAATTCGTGCATCGACGTTCTTCGTTGGAGGACCGTTCTTTATTGGAGAAGAAGAATTCCTCCAAGGTTCTCTCCCAACTTCCCTTTGCCAACACTTCCCCCAATTCCACCAAAAAAAAGTGTAGCCAAAATGATATGTTTAACCAATTTAATTATTATCACAAATTAAATTGGAATCATAATTACATTGAGGTTGGCATAATAAATTTTAGGGAAACCTAAAGGTCACCTCCCTCATTAAAGAGGGAGTTCAAGAGGTTTCTCACATTAGGAGGGTTCGGGTGGTCCCCACCATTAAATTGAAATTGGGGGTTTTAGGTTTGGTGGTACCCACCTCTATAACCTCACATGGGAGGTTTAGTTTTGGTGGACACCACCTCTTAACACTCAAATGGGAGGTTTAGTTTTAGTGGTCACCACCTCTCAACATCCACATGGGAGTAACAAATGAAAATAAAATGTTACACAATTTTATTTTATTTTATTCTTTCACAAATAAGTGAAAAACTAACTTCCACCCTCGACCTACTATGGTTGAGGTGAAGGTCTCCTTATGTAAATACTGGTGCTGTGAGT
Source organism: Viscum album (assembly GCA_963277665.1). Taxonomy (NCBI): domain Eukaryota; kingdom Viridiplantae; phylum Streptophyta; class Magnoliopsida; order Santalales; family Viscaceae; genus Viscum; species Viscum album. The sequence continues at coordinate 1,194,212,120 of OY728164.1, forward strand.
TCAACGGTGCCCTTAGATATCAATTCTAAGCACTAGTTCAAAAGTTAGAAAAACTCGCTCGTACGTTTACTGAACGTGCCCAAAATTTGTTTCAAAAAATCATTTCAGGAACTATGGGCCTCAGAATCATGCGCCGTCAATTTTCACAAACTCATAAAATTCTCATTTAATAAAAATAAATTTACATAGAATTTTTGGGTCTTTACATTCTCCCCACCTCAGGGTTTTACGTCCCCATAAGCCACAACTCAAAACTAGAAAAACAAGTGGGGGTACTGAGTACGAATCTGAGTCTCCCACTCCCATGTGCTCTCTTAGAGGTTCCTGTGCTGCCAACGAACACACACTAGAGGTATCGACTTCCCACAAAGGACCCTCTCATGTCGATCCTCAATCTCAACTAGAACCTCTGTAAAAGTCACCCCATCGTTGATGTCCAGCTCTTTATGGTCGATGACGAGGGAAGGGTCATGCACATATCCTCTTTGCTGGGATACGTGGAAGACGTCGTGAACCTGGTGCAACTGAGGTAGAAGAGCTAAGCATTAATCCACCTCTCCAACTCTATTGAGGACCTAGAAGGGTCTGATGAACCTCAGAGATAACTTGTCATCTCAGCCAAATCTCTGCAAACCTCATCGAGGTGAGACCCATAGAAAGATGTGGTCATCATCCTCGAACTCCATAGGTCTACATCTCTTATCGGCATATGACTTCTTCTTGCTTTGTGTAGTCTTTATCTTCTCTTGGATGATCTGCACATTATCTATGGTATCCCGAACCATCTCTGGTTCCACAAGTGCTGACTCCCATGGGTCAGTCCGGCACAAAGGTGATCTACAAGGTCGCCCATACAACGCCTCAAAAGGAGACATCCCAATGGTGGAGTGATAAATATTGTTGTATGAAAAATCCACCAAAGGCAAGTGATCCTCTCAGATGTGACTAAAGTCAAGGACACAAACACGCAGCATGTCCTCGAGGGTTTGAATGGTCTGCTCAGTCTGGCCATCCTTCTGAGGATGGAAGGCAGTGCTCAAACGAAGCTGTGTCCCGAAAGCCTCCTGCAACCCCTTCCATATTCGTGAAGTAAAACATGCATCATGATCAGAGACAATCGTCGAGGGTACTCCATGTAGCCACACAATCTCTTGCACATAGAGGGGTCTCAAGCTCTCTATTGAACCATGCTCTCTGATCGGTAGGAAGTGGGCCGACTTGGTGAGTCGGTCGATGATCACTCAAATTGAGTCATGTACCCTAGATGTACTTGGAAGTCCTGTCACGAAGTCCATGGATATCCCATCCCACTTCCACTCTGGGACCTCCAAAGGCTAAACCAAGCCTGCTAGTACCTGATGCTCCGCCTTCACTTGCTGACAAGTGAGGCACCGAGAGACAAACTTTGCAACTGCTTTCTTCATTACCGGCCACCAGTGCTATCGTCAGAGATCCTGGTACATTTTCGCCACTCCTGGATGTACCATTAGAGGGGAAGTTTGGAACTCCCTCAACACTTCCTCATGAAGTGAAACTGGTACCATGGTACGTCCTCTAAAGAGGATGACGTGCTCCCCACCTTCATAAAACCCATAAGGTGCTTGTCCTATGGATATTTGAGCATGTCCTATCTTGCAGTCAATGTCCCAACGTTGCACCTCCCTGACTCACTGAATAAGTGGGGGATTGAATGAAACATACTGAAGAAAAGATTCTCTATCTCGATGCACAAAGGATATCTGCAAAGTGGACAACTGCTTTGTCACCTCGCCTAGTAACTGTATACCAGACCTCCTGCTGAGTGCATCTGCAGCAACATTCCCCTTCTCAAGAGTATAGACTATCTCAAAGTCATAGTCCTGGAGGAACTCAAGCCAACTTTTCTGTCTCAGGTTCAGGTCTTTCTGAGAGAATATATAACTGAGACTCTTGTTATCTGAGTATACTGTAAAGCATTCGCCCATCAGATAGTGTCGCCACATATTCAAGGCGAATACCACTATTTCTAACACTAGTTCATGGGTAGCATAGTTCTACTCATGTTGTCTCAACTATCGAGAACCATATGCAATCACCGCTCGCTCCTGCATTAGGAAACATCTGAGCCCATTCTCTGATGCGTCGTAGTAGACTATGTACCCTACTCCCTCCTCTGAAAACCTCAATATGGGGTCACTAGTCAGCCTCTGCCTCAGCTCCTGAAAACTCCACTGTCATATCTCCGACCACATGAAGGGTTTCCCCTTCTTCTTCAACACTGAAAGTGTTGCTATAACTCTGGAGAAATATGGCACAAATCTCCACTAGTATCCAGAAAAACCTAGGAAACTCCGTACCTCTATCACACTCCTGGGTGGATCCCAATCAAGTACCACCTCAATATTTGTTGGATCCACTGTAACTCCAGACTCTAATATGACATGTCCAAGAAAGTGAACCTAACGGATCCAGAACTGGAACTTCGAGAGATTACCATAAAGTCGGTTCTCTCAGAGTGTGTCTAGTACTACCTAAAAATGATAAGCATGATCCTCCTTAGTAGTCAAGTAGATCAGAATGTCGTCGATGAAGAATACTACAAAGTGATCAAGGAATGGCTAAAAGATCTTGTTCATGAGTCCCATGAACACTGCTGGAGCATTGTTCACGCCGAATGGAATAAGCAAGAACTCGTAATGGTCATACCAACATCTGAAATCCATCTTCTGCACATCGTCATCTTGTACTCTAAGCTGGTGATAGCTTGATCTGAGGTCTATCTTCGAGAACCAATGTGCTCCTTTCAGCTGATCAAAGAGGTCATCAATCCTCGGAAGTGGGTACTTGTTCTTCATGGTCACATGGCTCAGGCACCGATAGTGAACAAAAATCTTCAAGCTCACATCTGCCATCTTGGCAAACAAAAATCGAGGCTACCCAAGGAGATACACTGGGCTAAATGAATCTCTTCCCCTGCAAGTCCTCTAGCTCTACCTGCATCTCACGAAGCTCTACGGAAACCATCCGATATATTGGTGTAGATATAAGTGTCATCCTAGGGTACAATTCAATGTAAAATTCCACCTCTCTGTGAGGAGGTAGACCCAAAACATCATCAGGGAAGACATCCACATACCGGTCCACCACTATAGGATAACTCAGACTCTCCACATCAACTGCTCTGAGGGTAAGACTAGCCAACTGATGAGTGATCGGCTTCACTCTCCTTCAGGTAAGTCCATCTTGTGCTGCAAAGACTCCCTTCTCACCGGTGAAGGTAAACTTGGTCCCATCCGTGCGGACACACCATACTTTGCACCTAATACAGTCTATCTAAGCATGGACTGTTGATAACTAGTCCATACCCAAGATTACATTATAAGGCCTCGATGCTATTACTAGGAGATCCCATCCAAAGCTCTCACCTCCTAGAATAAGCTCACACTGCCGACACCAGTGAATAATCATAGAATCATCTCCCATAGGAGTATCTATCCATAAGAATCGAGAAAACAACTCTGTCAAAATCTCTGAGCTCTGAACGAGGGTAGTGTAAATAAAAGAATGAGCGGCACCTGTGTCTATAAGTATTGCAGCTAAGGTGGAGTAGACACAGATCGTACATCATATCATCTCTGGAGCACCATGATCATAGGAATCAGCTACCTGAAGCTGAGCTCGCCCTTGTCCTCCTACTCCCTATGGTCGGGGTGGACCACCTGGTGGTGGTGGCAGTAATATCTCAAATTGTCGCCCACCTCCAGCTGCACGACCAACTCCTCTTCCATGTCTGCCTACTCCCTGCGGACCTCCTTATTCGAACCTTTGTCTCTGCCTGGGTGGTCCTTAGACTATCTTCTGATCATCCGTACGGCAGGACAGACAGTCATGAGCCATGTGACCCTGCCCACCGCATGCGTAACATTGCCCGCTCATGGCATGACTGGCTCTACCTCAGGTGGCCCGCACAACTGACCCTGAATCCTGTGGTGATCCACCTGTAGGTCTGGTCCTCTTGGACCTCTGTGACATCTATCTACTTCCAGATGTAGAAGACTTCGCTACGTGACAACTGGTGGTGGGTCTCATTGCTAGTGACTAATCAGCAAGGAAACTCTCCCCTAAGAGGGCTCTCTCTAACACCCCTATCAACGTTGGGATGCTAAGGGAAATCATCGAATCCTTGATCTCTCTCCTGAGTCCCTACATGAAGGTTCGGGCCCTGAAGAATGGTTCATGCACCATATCAGTGGAGTATCATGAGAGGTCAGTGAACCTCACTGAATACTGAGCCACAGTCATGCTTCCCTGCTGTAGATGAAGAAGCTCTTGTATGCGCACTGCACGAAGAGTCGCTGGAACAAACTTTGCCTGAAACAGGCTCTCGAAGTCTGCCCAGAGAAGCGTCACCTCATCGTGAGCCTGGAGAATCAAACTCCACCATCTGCCTACTACTGCCTGTAGAAGACTGGCAGCAAGGATCACCGTGAGATCAGCTAGTGTCCCTACCAGTTGAAAGACTCTCACCACAGCCTCCAACCAATCCTCAGCCGCCTGTGGGTCCATATCTCCCCTGAACCTAGGTGGCATCTAGCGTTGGAACTCAAGAAACTCACTCAAGTGGCGTGCACCCTTTACTTCTGGGGATGGTGGCATCGATGGACCAACGGGTAATGGTACTGCTGGTGCCTCTGCTAGTGCCTCTACTGGAAGAGAGCTATGCACCGATGCCTTGTCGCTCGGTGGGATAACAGTGCATACTATACCCAAAACCCTAGCTGGTTATCTGTGTGGAGGCACCCTGAAAAGAAACAGGTGTGACATGGTCAAAAAGTTATACCTGGTGAGATGAATCAAATAGATTTAATTAAAACTCTTCAAAACACACACGCTATCAGTGTTTTTGTGCACTAAGTCGGAAATCAGAAGTCAGGGTCCTGGTGTATGGATATGTCAGCCGCTGCACCAACACTGGATTCCCTAAACTGATAACCACACTCACTATGCTTAACACTATTGCCGTTAAAAATATTAGAGTTCTATGTTATACAGTAGAACTGACTCCTCTGATACCTTTTTGTCACGACCCGTCTCCCGGGGCTCGTGTCGTGACTACCCCAAGCCCACCTTCCATAGGCTAGGGGCTGGCGACTAGCACCGAAAGGTGTATTCCCTAAAACTGGGAAGGTATTGCCTTTATAACCTATAAACACATGCAACCACACACACAACAAGATATGAAAAAAAGTCAACTATATTGAAAAAAGAGTGATGAAAGTAAAAAAGGGGTCAGAATACTAGCCCACTACAACTGAAGAAAAAGGAAAGAAGCTACTAGGTCATCCTCCAAGGTTCTTACTTGAAGGGTAGGTATAGATCACCTTTTCATCACTCCACATCTTCCCGTCTCCTCTACAAACCGACACGCCATATGGTACACCTCTGGCCCCCGTCTAGTCCTGTTACCCTCAGCCTTAATCAGTGATGTCTGTCATCTGCACCAAACACAACAAGGTTCGGGCATAGCCCATGTAGGGGTGAGTATAAAGATACTCAGTAGGGACCTCGAGACCCTCAAGGTCTCACAAAAATCTAAAAAGGATAAACCACAAAGCATGAATTCAACTGTCAACCCTACTTAGGTATATACCCATACAAATACCTAAGTTATCAAGTATACCCATCTCAATCAAGAGGAAACATAGGGTCCAACCCAAAATCCCAAAGCTCAACTATTCCACAAAGGAAGGAATACCATGAAGGTAAGTACCACATAGGTACACCACACAGAAGAATATCACCAAGGTATTACCACGAAGGAAAGTACCACATAGGTACGAACTCAGCTCACACCAGATATTTCTTAGGTACAGTAGTAGAGATGATTAGATGTAACTACTGAACCATCTTACTCTGTTAAGAGGCAGACCCATGAAGGATCCCTAATCATCATCAGACCCATTGAGGATCGTAGTACATCATTAGTACGTCATCAGACCCACAAAGGTTCTCTAGTTACTGAGCCACACATGATCACTCAGTGCTGACCCAAATAGGATCGCTCGGTGCTAACCCACATAAGATCGCTTGGTGCTGACCCACACAGGATCACTAGGTTCTGACCCACACAGGATCACTCGGTGCTAACCCATAAAGGACCGATAGGTGCTAACCCACACACGATCGCTTGATGTTGACTCACACAGGATCGTTATTCATTCTTCACATCACAGTCAGCTACTGGGTTCCCACATTAAACTTGCTCGTCTCTGGAAGGGTCCGCTCCTCAATCCAATGGTTGATACTCCAACTGTCATGCAGTCCCACAAAGAAGTATCTCAAAGGACGGCCACGTCAAAGGGGTCTCAACGCAATAGACAGTACGTCAATTGGATGCCCGGTCTATAAGTTATTAGCCTTTTAGTCCCGAGGGCCCGGTTGGATTCGTGCTCGATCCAACCCAATTGTACTCCAAATTTATCCAAATCTCCAGTGGGGTATACTCAAAGGGACTGTATCTCTCCATCGTTTCCAGCACCATTAACAGTTCGTCAAACGGACGCTTGTTGCCAAATTTATGGTTGATAAAGTGAAAAGTTCGAAGTTGGTCCGGGTCTAGTCTGACCCAGTCAGACCGACCTGACCCGACCCAGCCCACTGGGTCGGGTCTGGCCCGTAGGGTCTGGCCCAGCCTGAAGAGTCTGGCCCAGCCCACTCGGTCTGGGCTGGCCCGTTGATCCCAGCCTGGCCGCGCTGGGTGGCGCGAGGCCGTGGGGGCCGGGGAGGCCACGAGGGCGGCGCGAGGATGTGGGGGTCGCGAGGGTCATGGGGCGGCGAGGCCACGGGGGTTGTGGAGGCTATGATGGCCATGGAGAGACGAGGATGCAGGGCGCCGCGGAGGCCGCCCGGATGGCGTGAGGTCGTGGGGGCTGCAAGGGCAATGGGGCGGCACGGAGGGTCGCGAGGCGGTGAGGCCGAGAGGGGGAATGAAGGGCCATGGGGCGGAAAGGCTATGAGGCAGCATGGAGGTCCGCGAGGCCGTGAGGTCACGGGGTGGCGCAGAGGGCCGCGGGGTAGCGAGGAGCCACAGGGCGGTGCGGAGGGTCGTCAGGCGATGAGGATCCACGGGGCCGTCGCCTTCATCGTGGCCGGCAATGTGTCGGCCGCCGCATCCATTCGTCACCATGGCACAAATTCACCTTCTTCCATCGCGAAGAACCCACCATTCAAGAAGAATGGTGGAGGGGTTGGGCCATGTTTGTTTGGCCCGCACCCTCCGTGTTTGAGCGGTAGCAAGTGGCTCAACAAAAACTTGAATAAATAACGTCAAACCCTAAAACCACTCTCAATTGATTATTCCCAAACCTGCAAAAGAAAAAATCCACAGATCAACTAGTTAGAGAGTTGATTCGCATTCTTTGTTTTAGAAGGGAAGAACATGGGAAACAATAATCACACATAATTAAACCCCTACCTCGTTCGTTTGTTGATGTCTATGAGGAGGGAAGGACAGTCGTCGATTGAAGACGTCCCATATTGGTGGATGTCCCGATGAAGAAGTCGAAGTCTTGTGTTGGCATTATTCATTGGAGTAGCGTTCTTCATTGGATAAGAATAATTCCTCCAAGGTTCTCTCCCAGTTTCCCTTTTCCAACACTTCCCCCAATCCCACCCAAAAGAAAAGGGTAGACAATATAATATGTTTCCCCAATTTAATTGTTGGCACAAATTAAATTGTCATCATAATTACATTTAGGTTGGCATAATAAATTTTGGGGAAACCTAAAGGTCACCTCCCTCATTAAAGAGGGATTTCAAGAGGTTTATCACATTAAGAGGGTTCAGGTGGTCCCCACCCTTAAATTAAACTTGGGGTTTTAGTTTTGGTGGTCCCCACCTCCATAACCTCACATGGGAGGTTTAGTTCGGTAGTCCCCACCTCTCAACACTCAAATGGTAGGTTTATTTTTGGTGTTCCTCACCTCTCAACATCCACATGGGAGTTTCAAATGAAAATAAAATGTTACACAATTTTATTTTATTTTACTCTTTTACGAATAAGTGAAAAACTAACTTCCACCCTCGACCTACTACAATTGAGGTGAATATATCCTTATGCTAATACTAGTGCTGCGAGTTCAACGGTGCCCTCATATTTCAATTTCGAGCACCGGTTCAAAAGTTAGAAAAACTCTCTCGTACATTTACTGAACGTACCTGAAAAAAATTTCAGAAATTAATTCTCGGAACTTCGGGCCTCAGAATCGTGTGCCGTCAATTTTTGTAGACTCGTAAGATTCCCATTTAATAAAAAAATTACATGTAATTTCCGTGTCTTTACATCACTTTTCAAGGTGGTAGTCAACCGTACACATGAGCGACGTTATCATATCCCCTGTAGGATGGGAAGTAAAAAATATATATATGATATAATGACTAAATTTTTATAAATATGTTATATATATCATATATATACTTTATATCCATCATTATACCCAATTGTTAAAGGTGGTAATGGAAGAATGAATGACATCAGTTCGTAAGGCGGTAGTCAGCTGTACACATAAACGATGATTTCATAACCCATTTGATGGAAGTGGAGATGATTATAGGTTATTAAATCATTATAAAAAACTCCATTATATAGAATATAACAATATTATTATATAATAATGTTTTAATAATAACTTAAGTAGGTGTAGAAAGAAATAAAACAAATATTCTCATTGAAGAACATAACCTCTTCTTTGGGTGTCATCCTTAGGTTTGCACTAATGCCTACCTAAGTCATATTTATTACCAAGATAAGGCTTCCAGAATGAGGGGATTAAAATTTTTAATTAATTTGGATAGGTATTGGATGAACCAAATAGGTGTCAAAGTGTGAAGAAGAGAGGATATGGGTGGCCTTTTATAATTGAGGGAGAGGAAACACTTGGTATTTTTGAAAAGAATTAACTGCTCTCACATTTTAATATATCACAAGGGTTAAAAATGGATTATTATAGAATCATAAATATTTAATGGTACACATATTTCCATAAAATTGTTTTTATATAAATTTATATGTCATTTTTACCCTTATCGTTTTAGTTTAACCCCTGGTAAACCCATTTTTACCTTCACTATGGTAATTAATTTTTACAACATTCACAATTAATTTTGGTTAAAAATTATGTTTTCCATATTAAAAATTATAAATTATTATGATTAAAAATATGGAATCTATTTTTTCAAATTCAATTAATATAAGTGGAAAATTCAAATTTAAAATTAATCCTGCAAGCTTGACGAGAAAGCGGGTTTTTAAAGTGAAAATGTTAAATTTTTTGCAAAGTTTTTATATAAAAATTTAATATGGGAATGATTAAAATGACATAAATTGGATTTATTGAAATAAAATTTAACTATTTTTAATTTAAAACCAATTTAAAATATTATTGAACATTATAAATTATTTAAATGAAAAAGCAGTTTTCAATTAAAATCTAGTATTTTTCACTATTAATCAAAAAATGAAACTTTTTATAAAAATATCAAAAATTTACCCTAAGATAATATTGATATTATGATTTCAAAAATAGAGTTTATTTTTTTTATAAATTTTCTAAAATTAGTAAAAATTAATTTTAAATTATGTGTACAAATTGCATGTAACATCTTTATCTCAGTGGCCACTATCTGGTGCCTCGAGCCGAGTCATCACATTACCTCAAGCCTGCCTCCCCATATTCCAGAGGCTACTGACTAATAGTGATAGTCTATGGAGAAATTTTCAGGAGACTATACCCAAATTTTAGAGTAACAAAACAACATAAATAACCTCAATATATATAGTAACTAGCAGAAATAAATAAATGTAAACCATGTGACAATGCCAACTAGTAACAAAGTAGCACATGCTATAACGACCTGATGAATACACTACATGTCAGACAGTAAAACAAGAAATATCCAAAACTAAAACTACCCAAAAGATCCCAAACTTGAAACCAAGTCCCAACCCGGTCCTAACACCCCATTCTCCAACCAAACAACCCATACATGAACCACCCATTAGGTACCTTACCTAAAACTATACCTGAAAATAAGAAGCTTCTGCTTGGGTACCCAAGTCACATGGCGACCCAAGCTGGGTGTGAGTATAACTCAATAGTCCACCACCAATGGTGTCTAAACTAATTACCAGTATTTTCAATAGTGTATTCATATAAATAGTGCAACAAGGTAACAAGGAAATCATTAAAGTAATTAAATAATATGAATTTTATCCATTAAGTTCTCTAGAGTCAACCAATCAATAAAACTAAATTAGGTCACACTAGGAGTATAATCCAAGGATAAAATGGGGTTTACACACACTTCTAGCCAAAAGGGATTTCACTAATCATAAAACATCACAACCCATTAGTTACAATATTCACTTATGCCATTTTCATCGTTATTTCCATTTCAATACTTATGATATATTCACTACTAAATTCTTCTTCAACACATGATCTATGGGTTAGGCATTTACATCATTTACACTATAGCATAAGTTGGCCATCACCATTCATAAGGGGAATAAGTCAAGTACCTATATTTCTAGGGATAATCAAATCAAAACAAACACATTATACTCACCTTGAAACCTCATTTCTGGTGGAATACCACTATTTCGGGAATAGTTCTCCATCCCCTTCCCTAACCCATGCATTGTGGGGTGGAGTTTAGATACTCGGTCTAACTTGACCCATGGGAATAGAACCTTATTCAATACCCCACATTACCAATCCATGTGAACATTCTTATATATATATATATATATATCCAATCACCACATATACCATACCATAAACCATACACAAACAATATCCATAACAATCAAAATCCACACAACCAACATGGGAATTATTATTATGCCATAACCCATTAACACATTTACCATTTAAATTCTACAACCCATTTAACCCATTTCCCTTTTTCATACCTTATCACATTTAGAATATCCGTCAATTCAAATGAATTAACCCTTGTATGCTTTTCAATAATTAACTCACAAATATTTGACACATTCACTTTATTTTATTTAACCCCTTTTCACATCATTCCAAATATCCCCTTATGCTATATCATTAACTATGAAAATTAAACATTTAATTCATTCATAATCATGTTAATATTCCAATGTAATTGTTATGGTTTCTATCTCACTAACCAATACATCTCCTTCAATTACTATAGTCCCAAAGATCCTTTTTAACAGCATCATGGAAATACATAAAATTCCAATTACTCATTTGAAATCATTTCAAACCACCCTTTAAAACATGGGTCTTTCTCTTTGAAAACTAAAACATTCCCCAAGGTTTTCATTTACATTTTCAACCTCTCAAACATTCATTAGGAATGTTTGTAAGAAAGGGGTCACACCCTCATTTCAAATCACCATTTGAAATTAATTAATAAAACCCCTTTTTAAATCATTTGATGTCAACAACTCCTTTCAAAACATTCCTCACATATAAGCATCAATTTCATCATTGAAAACTATTTTCGGTTCAAACCCCAAAACATATTTTTAAAACCTTCTAAAAATACCTTTAGTCCCTTCACAAATTCAATGAAATAAACAAACCAATTTACCTATTTTTTTCCAATCCCACATACCCAATTATAATTTACAACCCACCGCTCTCACATTTCCTTTAACTCAATGTTTCCTAACTTGTTTTACCATTACAAGGCTTCAACACACCTCATGGGTTGCCCTAGATTTGGTCTCACATCATCAACGAACCCGGCGGGGTCCGTGAAGGGCATCACACATCAATCTAATGTCTAAATAACTTTCTATAACCAAAGATAAGGAAACACAATAAGGAAAGACATTGGTAAAACCACATAAACATATAAAACATCAATACTATGGGAGAAAGCTTAAAAACCACCTACCTCATGCTCGGAGATTATTATAATCCCAAATTCATCCCTTGATTCAAACTCAAACACCATTTAAAGCCTCAACTTATAATATGCTGGAAAAGTGAGGGTTTTAAAGATTTAGAAGGAGAGGAGATATTTTAAAATACATAATCCAAAAAATATAGCAAAGAGGAGTGTTAGACTCACCTGTATCTACAATTATAACCAAAAATCACTCCAATCACCTAATAATTGAAGGATAAACACCTCTTGGAAGTATTGGAGGTCTTGGTTCATCTTCCATTCAACAGAGGGTCGAAATGGGTGAAAATCATTGAAGAAGGAAATAGGATCGAGAGGGAAGAACTATAATTTTCTAATTTATAAAGGCCACATGGTTTGGATGCATGGTTTTTCAAACCATGTGTCAACCATGTAGCTCCCTCTGTCCAAGAAGGTCCAACCCACACAGTTTCCTGGGAGAACCCACATGGTTTGGAAAACCATGCAATGACCATGCACTAGCCTCTATCCGAAAGTGTCTCAAAGCCATATGGTTTCCTAGGCCAAGCACACAGTTTGTTCTAATCGTGCACCAATTGTGTACTTCACATTTTTTGGACTATTTTACCCTCCTTTTGTGTTTTCAACCCCCGAGATACCCCCAAAACATCTCATACGCCCAAGAACCACTTCATTAGCAAAAAAAATATGTTTAAACAAAATTTAAATGAGGACATACTTTTATGAACGTTCGGGACATTACAACCCCCCATATTATAACATCTTGTTCTTGAGCCCTACTTCCAAACCTTAATAATCTTATAAGACCAATGGTCAGGCTACAGAGACCACCTACCAAATTTCATTTCCCAAACTTTCTCCCAGACATGGACACACTATCACCACACTCTGACCAAGGAAACAGACCTACCCTGAAGAAAATTCTTCTTTCATACTCCATAACTACGAGTCAATGTCCCTCAAAGATTCTACTACCTCAACCTTATCATTACGAACATAGACAAAAAGGAAAATTCTGGGTAATATCACCAAACCACCACACAAAAGGATACCGACAAGGCATTACACTGCCCTAGGAGATCTATCTGGAACACTCTCAATCTAATCCTCTCCACATTTCATCATCCAAAACAATTGACACCATCATACCTAGTTTTCAAAAGTCTATTGGTGACCCAATCTTAGCGTCGCTAAAAGGATACATAGATTCCGACCACACTCCTTGACCTACCCTAGTTTGCAACTCGAGGCCTAATGGCCTCACCCCATTTCTGAGCATCTGAAATACACCCAAGAATAACCTTCATCTCAAGGTACTCTGCTAGTAAAAAATTGAGCCAATTCCCATTATCAAAACCACCTCATCAAGATGGTTCCTACCAATTGCAATCCAACTTGTATTATTACTCATTTCAACAACTAGCTAATTTTCTTATATGGTGCTCGACACCATGTGATTTTGATCTCCACCCCCATCGCCCAGTTTTGGGCACCTACATTAACAAAAAGAGACCAAAAAAACCTTAATTCAACTTTAACAACATACCTGACATGTTTTCCAACTCACCGCACCCAAACATCCACATAAACTCCAACCAACACTAGATCCCAACCTTTCCATCATGATCACCTAAATTAATCACCCCTATATCATCCCTATCGCAACCAAGTCAACTTTATTATTCTTCAAATCCTTTTCCATACTAGGGAACACTTAACATATCAACATTAACCAATGGTAACTTACATACCACCACATCTATTCCCTTTTTACCCAACTAAGTCAGGCCATCCCGGTTGACTTACTTCATTGGCGCCCAACTTCCACTGTTGGCCTATCATCCTCTACTTGAACATGATGCCTTCTCACTTAAGGCATATCTCATCATCTGTACACACCTGCCAAAGTCCATTTCTAATATCTGATGAAACTTCCCACTATATTATCCGATACTTCATGAATTTTTGTTGGTTCTATGGCACTCACCAACGTGTCTCTGAAACAACACTTGGTTCACCTCTAAAACTAGCCATAGTTTGAAGAAATCGCTCGAAATGATCTACCACTACATCTGAGGAACACCTAGACTTCCCCATAGAATCAAAAAATTCCCTTATAGAATTCTCATTGGTGTCCTGATATCACCACATCCACTCCATGGTCTTCTCCATACATCCATGACTAACATACCAATCCCCACCTTGGGAGTATTGTTCTTACCATTTTCCTCAAGCCATTTAATCCACCACATCTCATGCTTAGATCAAAATATGAACCTTGAGATTGGACGAGGTTATCAATCCTTCCCAAAACAATGAAACCAAAATCAAACACTACCCATTATCAACTTCCACGAACAACACCCATGGAATTCGTCGACATCCGGCCCATCCTGGTGACCTTTCTCGGAACTAGTCTATAGTGTTCTCCCCACCACATGACTCCACTTATTCTTCCCTAAGATAATAGAATCTAAGGTGTTTCATACCCAACTGAAACACATTCAAGTCGCTAGGCATAAATCTAGATCATTCTCATCATACCTGGGATGTTGTCAAGATATTGGGCATGATCGTCACTGGAGATTATTATGTTAAGAATTCATTGAAGAACACCACCAAAACTGTCCATCATTGATTTCACCACCCAATACTAGGACACCTTAACTTTCCACAAGCCTTGGGATTCCCTAACCACCACCGTCTCATCCAAATTCTTTCATAGCAACCCAAAAAGGGAATTCCAGTCAAAACTCACTGCCACTTCACGGCCATCTAAAAAACATTCACAACCAAACATTTCTCTTGGAACCACTATTTTTACCCCAATTGATTTGTTCCAGCATGACCCTAGTGATTTTAACGAAATGAATCGACCACCATGCCGAACCACAACAAAATTAGTTTGCACATAACTCACACCTCCCACTGTGATTACCCAGAAATATAGAAAGAATTTATCCCAACCCACATAATCATCCTTCCCAAATTGAATTGTACCCTTCCAATATGTGCCCACATATGGACCTCATCAACCCCTCATGGTATTGCACTCTACTATAACCACACTGAACCCAACTATATATTACATGGATCACACGTCATCAGAGCTATTCCCAAAGCTCATTCACTCAACTGACCATGTCTCCTGGCCCGTAAACCACATTGGACTTGAGGAATTATCAACATTCTAATCTAATCAACCAAACACCATAAAATAAATCTTAGATGTGTGACCACCACCATCCAGGGTGTCACTCCCCTACCAAAAGCATCCACCCACACCTTGTTCACCCTTGTATTTTTTTTAAAGATCAACATTGATTCCCACATCAACCACTATCAAGGCCACATAGAAAGGCTCCTAAAAACTTTATATCTTCCCAAAATCAACCTTACAACCAACCAAAAACACTCAATCACCTTTTGAGTAGGAAAATAAGACATAAACATGCAATTTTACCACACTCGACGACACCAACCAAAAATTTGTTCCTCTTATAAATAACCCACTCATACTTCACATATTAAGGAACCTTTAATACTGGCCAACCTCACTTGAGACTAACCTTGATTTCCCAAAATTTCCAACTCAAACAACCACTAGATTCACATTTCCAAATCCATTAAATTTCCCTCTTAGAACTCTAGACTACATATTCTATAGGAAACACTCTCTATATTCTACTACCAAAGTCCAAAACGTCTTCCTATGTCATAAACACCCAAATTAATGGAAACCCAACCAGTCGCTCTCACAGGTCATCATCGAAGATCAAATGGTACGAGCTCCCTAAACTAGAGTTGTGTCAAGAAAAGGTCACCGGATCTATCTTAATGATCAATAAAAATACAACCTCAACCAAATGACTACCCACAATGGATCTCCTACTCACACATCAAAACATACTTCATTTAACATGGCCCAATAGATACTTACTCTAGGCCTCACACCTAGAATATCCACTCATAGACATCAGCACCATAAGTCAAACACCCACCCTAGGGTCCAAAACATAAATTCCATGATCATAACCCTTAAGAGTTACCACATCCACATTATTAGTCAACAACCCATGGTCATGTCCCCATTTAGGGAACAAAAACCACATCTCTTTTACCATACAATGGAACCCATAAATGCCTCATGAACCAAAACAAAGGTATCCACTAGGGAACCTTCGCTACCCAAACCACCCATACACAGGGTCCGATTACAATACTAGGGGTACCCATTTCCAATATACCTACCAGTTCCATCATGTTTCATCTCCCTTATTAATTAAACTTTACCAATTTAAACCAAAGTTTTCTCATTTAAAAAATTTCAATTTTTAAAATACCATGTATTTACACTTTCAAAAACCTTTTTATTATCCCAAAATTTAAAATATCCAAGATTTATTCAAATTTACATTTCAAAACATTTCCTTTTTCAAAAATTTCATAGAAAAAACCAATAGAAAAATTTTACTAGAAGAAAAGTACAATGCCAGTATATGAATCCCAAGGTACTGTCAATCATAGGCAACATGCAGATGACCTACCAATCATATGTACCTATCATGATGCATGAACTCATTCACACTATCTTTCCATACTGGTCCAAGAGATAAACCTCATAAAGTGATACCATTACATCTAAGTGTGCCACTCGAGGTGTAAGTAACGATCAACCGTAAAAGCACAAAATCAAGCATCAATTCCCACCCCTGGGATCTTGGATTTTCCATCATACGTGGGTCTGTAGGCACCCATGAACAAGCTCATTAATAGGACCCAAAAAAGATCATATTATTCTATCTACCATTCCCCAAAGAGTAAGACAAAATACCATCTCTGATTTTTCATTATAACATCCCCATCCCGGTGGCCACTATCTGGTGCCCCGAGCAGGTTCATCACATGACCTCAGGTGCACCTCCCCATATGTCATAGGTTTCCGACTACTAGTGTGGGTCTATGGAAACATTTTGGGGAGACTATAGATGATTTTTAAAGTAATTTCACAATAGAAATAACCTCAATATATATAGTAACTAGTGGAAAAAATAAATGGAAAACATGAAATAATTCCAACAAGTTACCAAGTAGAATATGTTTTAATTAAATGATTAATACAATACATTTCAGGAAGTAAAATAACAAATATCCAAAACCAAAACCAACAAAAGATCCCAAACTTGGATCCTAGTCCCAACTCGATCCTGACATCCCATGCTCCAACCAAACACCCCATTCATGAACAACACATTAGGTCCCTACCCTTAACTTGCAACTAAAAAAAAAATCATATTCTCAAGTACTCAAGTGCCATGGTGGCCTGATAAGGGTGTGAAAATAACTCAGTAGGACACTACCAAAAGTGTCTAAAGAAATAACCAATCATTACAATAGTTTATGTAGATAAACAAATGAAATAATTAAACAAGGTAATAAAGAAATCATTTAATTAATCAAATAATATCCATTTTATCCACTAAGTACTCTAGAGTCAACCAATCAACAAAACTAACTCAAGTAACATTGGGAGTCTAAGACAAGGCACAAAGGGGGGTTACACACACTTATAAACACAAGGGATTTCACTGATCATAAAACATAAAAACCCATTAGTTATAATATTCACTTATTCTATTTTCATCATTATTTTCATTTTAACACTTATGTTATCTTCATTAATAAATTCTTCTTCATCACATGCTCTCTGGGTTAGGCATTTACATCATTTACACTTTGACCTAATCCAGTCAATCACCATGCATAAATAGAATAATTCAAGTCCCTATATCACTAGAGATAATTACATCAAAAAAACATTATCTTCACCATGAAGCCTCAGTTCGGGTGGAATGAAACTGTTAGGGGAATATAACTCCATCCCCTTCACTAACCCATGCATTGTGGGGTTCAATTTAAAGCCTCAGTCTAACTCAACCTATGGGTGTAGAACCTCAATCAATACCCCACACTACCAATATATTTTCACATGATTATATATATATCCAATCACAACACATACCATACTACAAAGCATACACAAACAATGCCCACAACAATCAAAATCCACACAACCAACATGGGAATTATTATTATGACATAACCCAATAACACATTTACCATTTATATTAAATAGACCATTTAACCCATTTTCCTTTTTCATACCTTATCCCATTTATAATATTCATCAATTCTCATGAATTAACCCATGTATTCATTTCAATAATTAACTAACAAGTCTTTTAACACATTAAATTTATTCTCTTTAACCATTTTTCACATCATTCCAAACATCCCTTAAAGATATATCTTCAACTATGCATGTTCATAATTTAATTCATTTATAATCATGTTAACATGCTAACACAAATTTTATGGGTTCTATCTCTTTAATCAATACATCCACTTCAATTACTATAGTCCCAACGACCCTTTTTAACTACATCATGGTAATACATAAAATTAAAATTACTCATTTGAAATAATTTTAAACCAAACATTAAAACACAGGTCTTTCTTAATGAAAACTAAAACATGACCCAAGGATTTAATTTCCATTTTCAACCTCTAAAAAATTCTTTAAACATGTTCGAAAGAAAGGGGATACACCCCCATTTCAAATCATCATTTGAAATTAATTAATAAAACCCATTTTTAAATCATTTTAGCTCAACACTTACATTAAATACATTTCTCGCATACAAACATCAATTTCATCATTAAAAACTATGGTTGGTTCAAACCCATAAACATATTTTTAAAACCTTTTCAAAATCCCTTTTGAAATTTCACGAATTTAATGAATTAAACAAACCAATTTACCTATTTTTTTACCAATCCCACAAACTTGATTATAATTTAAAACCCATCACTCTCACGTTTCTTTTATGTCAAAGTTTCTTAACTTATTTTACCATTTCAAGGGTTCTCCACCCCTCATGGGTATTCCAAGATTTGGTCTTACATCATCAACAAACTCAAAGGGGTTCGTGAAGGGTTTCACACCACAATATAAGGTCTAAATAACTTTCCATAAACAAAGATAAGGAAACACAATATAAAAACACATTGGTACAAACACATACACATATAAAACATTAAGACTATTAGTTAAAGATTATATACCACCTACCTCATGCTCGTAGAAGATTACTAGCCCAAACACATCCCTTGATTCAAACTCAAACACCCTTTAAATACCCAACATAAAGTTTACTGGAAAAGTGATGGTTTTAGGGATTTGAAAGGAGAGGAGATATTTTATAAGCCCTAATCTAGGAAATAGATCAAATAGGAGTATTAGACTCTCATGTATCTTTGATTCAAACTAAACGACACTCCAAACACCTAAGAATAGAAGGATAAATGCCTCTTGGAATTCTTGTAGGGTTTGGTTCATCACCTATGCTATAGAGGGTCAAAATGGCTGAAAAAATTGGAGAATAAAGAAATAGGATCATGAGGGAAAACCTGGAATTTTCTACTTTTTAATGTCTTCATGGTTTGGATGCACGTTTTTCCAAACTGTGCGCCAATCGTACAACTCCCTCTGTTCAAGAGGGGCCAAGATACACAGTTTCTTAGGAGCACCCATACAGTTTGGAAAACCATCTGGTAACCATGTGCTACAATCTGTCCAAAAGTGTCTCCAAGACACATAGTTTCTTATTCTAGGTGCATGGTTTGTTCTAACCATGTGAAAATCGCGTTCTTTACACTGTTTGGCCTATTTCCCCCTTCGTTCATGTTCTGAACCCCTAGGATACCCCACAACATCTCATACACCCAAGAAACACTTTATTAAAAAAAAATTAACCAAAATTTAAATGGGGATGCACTTTCGTGAAAATTTAGGATCCTACAGTGCAACTAATCTTCCTTTTAGAAAAAATAAAAAAATTTCAGAAAAAAATTCTTTTTCTTGTAAATGATGATTATTTTATTACTATTCAATAGATAACCATATTTTTCATAATTTAGTTGGTATTATTCATACCCACAAATTTAATGTCTATGTTATAACTATTATATTAAATTTTAACATTTTAATAATATTTCACATTTTGTTTAAACTTGGTGTTGTGTGTAACGCAAGCTAAACCGAGCATTGCAAGTAACGCAAGCTAAACTCAGTGTTTCATATAATGAAATCTAAAATCATCATTGCATGTAATGAAACCTATTTAAGATATTTTATTTATTTAAAAAATATATTGTAAAGTTTATGTGTGTTGCATTTCTTCTAAGCTAGGTGTTGTGTGTCGCATATGCTATCGAATACAATGTTATTATTCTAAATTCTTGAGGTTTTATATTCTTCCCACCTAAAATAAATTGAATCCTTGTAATTTAAACTTTATCTTGGTAATAAAAGGCTGATATTTGGAAATACCATTGTTTAAAACCCCACATCATAAAAGGGTTAATAAAACATCCTCTTAATAAGAGAAAAAATGAAGTGCTAAGGTCATATAGAATAACATATAACTATGTTTATAAGTATACGAACATTGCTGAAAATTGAAGATATGGACATTGAAGAAAACATAAATATGTATAGAGAGTGATAGAGGTCATTGATCATAATAAATTGAATGATCAGTGGGATGTTAAAGGTCTTAAATCCATAAATATGTGATGATTTAAAATGCCACCGATTCAACATAAAATAAGGTATTAGGATAACATTTTTATTTCAAGATTCATTCCCTAAAGTTGATGAATTATTCTACTGTATAAGAATATATGTAAATATACTTACCTGATATGTTTTCATTTCATAAAAACAATTTTATCCTTTAGTGACGATTCAATCAATTTTCAATTCATCCCTTAGTCCAAAAAATTAATGTCCAAAAATGAAGTTTTATGCTTGAAGCACTAAAATTAACTTTTAATAGATCATAAGATCCATAAAAGGGTGAAAAGTATTTTTTTCTATCTCTAACTATTTTCCAAAACCAATATAGTTATCATAAGTTATTTAATATGCATAAATCTCCCTATGGTGAATTAACACATTAATCTCTAAAACAACATCTAAATTTCAACAAAAAACATTTCATAAATGGTTAACCTTATGACCCTTAAAAAATATTAAGATAAAAAACATTAGAAAGAAGGTACTTTAAATTACAAAAATGAACTTATCATTAATCTCTAAAATAATATAAAGTATCTATTAATCATAACATACCAAACATGTGAATACCTTCATCATGTATTCTCTTGAAACATGATAATAACCTGAGTTACCATATAAACTTATTGAAAACAGGAATGATTCTTTATTTCTAAAATAAAACATAGATCATTGGATATATTCATTAAATAAAAACAAAATTAAATTACATCAATGATATCATAACCACTTTTTCAACAAATCATTAATTATTTTTAAGTTAGTTAGTACTTTCCAATTTACTTTATCCAGATAAATTATCTCTTTATCCCAAAATCATTATCTCAATATCAAGAACATATTGAGGGTCAATAATAATGTTTTTTATAAGAAGATAAAATTTCCACTAAGTCATTTTCCTTGTTCATTGATACCATTCAACACACGCTTTCAAATCCTTAACGAAAACATACTACAGTTAAATCCTTTTATATTTCATAATTATTGTGACCATGACAACATTGATAAAATAATAAAATGACATAATTATTGAACCCAAACACAATAACATTAATTATTGCTCTTTTTTTGTGGTAATAGTATAATCTTAACCATGATCCATTAAATTATTTTGAGTTATATTCCTTTGACTCTTCAGACATTGATTTTAATAGTGCCCCATCTCCTTTGTAGTTGAAGCATTGTACATTGGAAACTTTTTTCTTTCCCTTGAAATAACAAGAAAGGTTGAATTTATCTCCAAACATGTAGAAATTTTTCATTTATTTTAAGTAAGTACCAAGTTGTTTCTTTCCACAATTATCACATCTGGGAAACTCTTTCTTTCTCTTCTTTCCTTTATCCATATTTTCCATGTGATCCTCTTATTCTCATGATTCCCTTAGAATCCATAATACTTATAGAATTAATTATGTTTCTTGTTAGAACATTATATTATGTCCTCATATGATGATAATGCTTAGGAGACTATTTCCCTTTGAAATATTGTCTTAAGACCATCAAATAAATGATCATTATTACTCTTTGAATTATGTGCATTGATTTGATTCCTATTAATTATACTAGTAATCATTTATAAATGATGGAATACACTATATTATATCATATCATTATGAAACATCATTTATGATCCCAAAACTAGTGAAATAATTAATGTAAATTGAAAATTTTATGTATAGCTAATCTCATAATCATAAACATGGTTTCTTTTGGGAATGTCCCTTTTTTCAAATCCTTAATAATGGTTTGTAAATAAAATTTGAATTATCCTAATAATATATCCCATGTGTGTCAAACCAGGTGCTCATTATGAATTATTTTTGGGCACCATGTGATGATCAAGTCAGTCCAAATGTGCCCTTTTCAGAGTTATTACCCCTATGTACATTTGTACCAAAACCACGTCCACTTGTAATATCCAGATAGGGATTTATTACAAGGGAAAACCACATAATATATACCTTACCAAAACTTTAGTATTTTCTTTCACAATTATCCTCAAATTATATAATTGGGTTATGATCCCTATTATATGATTTCCTAAATTTAGTTCCCAAGGTTTCTATTAAAATTTATCTGATACTAACTGTAATGGCCCGAACCCAGGTATCCTGGATCCAGTTCCTTCTTTATTAAATTTGTATAAGATACAAGTAATATTATCCTGATGTACTAAATATTTTATTAGTATTGTTTAAATATATACATACATGAGTCTTACAATCCATTTAAAAACACAAATTACAGCATAATTTTTTTAGAATATCATTATTCCCTCTAGCATATCCTTTCATATCAAATATAGTACACTTCATGGGTTACTAGGGAAAGAAAGAAAAATATGTGTGAGATCAATTTCTTAGTAAAGGATAAGTACAGAGGAAGATATAATGAATCAACAATAATAATCAACATGGAAAGGTATGTAACTAAAACACATGTCATTTAATCAATAACTTGAGAATAATATAGTAGGAATAAATGATGATAAATTAATTCCATACAAATAATCGCATTATCTTGAAAACTTGACCATGGATATTCTAACTAATATAATAATCACATGGAATATCAATAACTAAATTAATAATGATGGAATGCATAATGTCAGATGTCTGAACTGTAAAGATATATAATCAACAAATCAACTGACATGATCTATCCTCAAGATAGTTTAAATATGTGGGAAGAAACCCATCTGATTTGGCCAACTGGTTTGTCTTAGAAGAATTTTCAATGCATTTAAGGTATATATAAAGTTGAAGCCCCATCCATCACATACAAGGAACATTTTATTCTTCATGTGAAGGTAATAAAGATAACCAATACAAAAATTTGTATTAAAAAACTAGCATACAAAATGTGAATACTTCCCCCCAACCAGAAAACATTACCATAAACCATCCAGAGTAATATGGATAATGGTATCAAAATAGCATATTCACGGTCAAAATCATCATAAACCATACCAATAAAGAAGAAAGATGATATAAATACAAAATTTCTCCCATGGATCATAATTAAAATAAAGTTTTATGTCATTTATAAATATAAATTCCATAAAATTTTCATAAAAACATTTTTGAGAGAAATATCCTTTTAATTTTGAAAATCCTTTTCTTTTAAAATCACTTTTTAAAAAAAATCATTAAAAATATCCTTATAAAATTGAAAATAAAGCTTAAAATAAATTAAGTTCATTATGTTGGGTAATTATATACATGTTGTAAAACTTAAAAATAAAATTCTTTTTTCAATATGAAAATGTTAGGAAAGTGCCCTGTTTGGAAAACAACAAGATGATTCTTTCCATATTTTTTATAAAATCCAAATGAGAATTATTTTGAAAATGACATAAGATTACTTTGAATTTTTTTTAAAATAGTAATAATTGGTGAAATTTACTTTATAAATTATTTTAAAAAGGTCAAAAATATTTTTAAAAACATTTTAAGGAAATATGCTTTTGGAAGAAAACATATTTTCGATCAAAGAGAGAAATAAAGTTATGATTTATTAAAAATATTTTATCAATTAATTTAAGAACCAAATAGTGTAAAAAGGGAACTATTACTTAAAAAAATCATGAATAAACAAAGGATAATAAAATGAAATGGTTTTATTGGGAAATTTTCAAATAATTTCGTTCAACTGAAATCCAAGAGTAAATAATCTCGATTAGAATGAGACTGTGAAATAAACCCTTAAAATGATTATAACATTGAAGTGAGAATTAATAAATGAATTTATTATGTGTTTAAAATATAAATAAAAAAAAAAAATTAAATACAATTTCAGGTAATCAAAATTAATTATACACATAATCATATAATGACATAATCATTGAAGTGGAAGACTAACCCAACAAATAGAAATTAAGTTAAGAAATACCTTACCTCGCGCTTCCTTTTAGTTGAACATATTTTAAACTCATTTATAGTGTTTTTAAACATGTTTTTAAATTATAAAATAGCCATATTAATATTTATAATATAATATATTATCCTTTTATAATATCTTATCACCTGTTCATTAATAATATTTCATTATTTTCATTGTTTCGGGTGTTAATTACCTTGTTTTATCATGCATGTTTTGTTGTGAAAGATCAGGTTCTTACACATATTATATATTTATATCATATAAAGAATTATAATAATGAAATAATTTTAATATTTTTACATAAATTTTACATTTAAAACCAATCATGAGATATGGTTATGAAAAATGAAGTATGTTATGATCATGGAGATGGTAGGTTGTACGTATGCATGAGAAACGTTTCCATTTTTCAAAGATAATTATAGAAAAAGGTTTTTTATATTTCACCTTTATATAATTATAATAATATAATATATACCATATTATATACTTATATATATGTCAGTGATCCAGTTTTGGGATGAAAAGAGGGTCACATTGCTTCATGAAGGCGGTAGTCCACACTTACATGAATGATGTTATCATATTAAAGTGAGTAAAAAAGTTAATAAAAACTATACATTCTATTTATAGAATTATATCATAATTATTTAATTTATATCATATATAATAATTAGATTTAACCTTATTTCATTCCATGTAAACTGTTAGTGAAAGATGAATCACATCACTTCACGAGGTGGTACTCCTCCATACACACGAGCGACATTGTCATATCCCTTATGGAATAGAAAGTAAATATATATATATATATATGATATATTGACAAAAAAGGTATAAATATTTTATATATATCATATATATACTCTATATCTCTCATCATACCCAACCGTGAAAGGTGGTAATGGAAGAATGAAAGGCATTGGTTCGTGAGGTGGTAGTTCGTTGTACTCACGAACAATGATTTTGTAACCCATTTGATGGAAGTGGAGATGGTTTTAGGTCATGAAATTAATATAAAAACATCAAAGTATATGTAATATAATTATTTTATTATATATTCATGGTTTAATAACAATTTGAGGAGATTTATAAAGAAATAAAATAAAGAGGCTCATTGAAGAACATTTCCCCTTTTTTGAGTATCCTACGTAGGTTTGCAGTAATTCCTTCTTATATGGGATTTATACCTAGAATAAGGCTTATAAGATGAGGGTATTTACGTTTTGAAGTTATTTGGGTAGATATTTTACAAACCAAATAGGTTTCAAGGTGTGAAGAAGAAAGTAGATGGGTGGCCTTTTATAAGTGGGGAAGAGGACACACTTGTTATTTTTAAAAATAACTGAGTATCCCCACATTTTTCATATGTTACAAGGGTAAAAAATGTATCTTTATCAAACCTTATAGGTTTAATGGTCTAAAGTTATCTATAAAATAGTTTTTATACAATTTTATAGGTCATTTTTACCCTTATATTTTTAGTTTAACCCCCAATAAATCGATTTTTACCGTAATTGCGACAATTAATTTTTACTGCATTCACAATTCATTTTAGTGTAAAATTAAGTTGAAATTATTAAAAAATTATAAATTTAACTGATTAAAAATATGGAATCCATTATTTTAAATTCAATTCACAGAATTTTTAAATTTTAATACAAAACTAACCTCACAGTCGTGATTAGAAATCATGTTTTTAAAGTGAAAATGTTCAAATTCTTGTAGAGTTTTTATATATAAATTCAATATGAAAATTGTTCTAATGAACTAAATTGTATTAATTAATATAAAACTTAAATAATTATATTTTAAAACCAATTTTAAATATAATTTAACATTATAAATAATTTATATGAAAAGACAATTTTTAATTAAAATCTAGTATTTTTCACTATTCATCAAAAATGGAACTTTTCATAGAAAACTAAAAAATTCACCCTAAGATAATTTTTATATTATGTTTTAAAAAATAGAATTTATTTTTTCATATAAATTTTCTAATATTGGTAAAAATTACTTTTAAATTATGTGTGCAAAGTGTGACTAATTCGTATTTTAGAAAAAAATATAGTTTTTCAAAAAACATTTCTTTTTCTTCTAAATGATTATTATTCTATTACCAATAAATATATAATCATGTTTTTTTATAATTTAGTTATTACTATTCATAACCACAAATTTAATGGGTATTTTATAATTATTATATTAAATAATAATTTTTTAATAATATTTTATATTTCATTTGAACTCGATGTTGTCTATAACTCAAGATAAATTGAGTGTTGCATATAATGCAAGCTAAACTCAGTGTTGTATGTAACACAATATAATATCCATATTGTAGGAAATTTAAGATAAACTCAACATTGCATATAATTCAACCTATTAAAGAAATTGGATTTATTTAAAAATAAATATATCATAAAGTCTCGAGGTGTTATATTTTATTCAAATATTAGTTTCGTGTGTCGTATATGCTATCGAATAAAATTTTCTTATTTTAAAATTTGGGGTCTTGAATTTGTGGGAATACAAACCTTTGATTTAGTATATATTTTAGTGAAAATTTTATTTAAGGAATAATTCCTTTATATTTTATGTACATAATATTAAAGGTATTGATAAAATTTAGAGTTAATGGGATAATTGATGTTAAGATAATAGTATTCAATTAAAATTATTTAATTTCATGCAAAAAATAAGTTGTATAGAAAACCCTTGTGGTTAAAAGGTGATTTTATGGCCAATGTTATTTTTTAGGATGTTAAACATATTTTTGGGAATGTTATATGATTTAGATTAATATAGTTTTAAAAAAAGGATAACCTTCATTCTATGTGACAACCCATCGCATTTGGCAAGGCCATGTGGTTGAACCCACAAGTGAATGGAAATAAGGGTGCAACATCTACCACTGGCTTATGTGATATTATAGTTATTAAGACATTTTTTTACATAAATAGTTTGATGGTTAAATATTATATTGATTTGGGGAATCATATTATAAGATAAAATCTTTTTGATTTTGAGGTAATTAATGATATTTTGGGAGACTTTTTTTGGATTTAGGTACATATAAACATTATGTTTAACATAAAGGATTATTTGGGAATAATTAAATTAATTATTTAGGGATGTAAGTCAAAGGGTTATGAGATCACCTTTGTAGTGAAAAAATTATATAATGTTAGTAATATTGAGTTTAATTGAAATATAGGGTAATTTATTTGTAGAATAATATAATAAGAACCTATGGAAGTAATTTCAAAGTAAAATTTATTATTTATTCTTATAAAGGTTTATAAATTTTTATTATTATCTTACCTTATGTTAACCATTTTAGTTTTGGTTAATATTTAAAGACAATAGAAAAGTATTATTATTCTTTTATGGATCGTTTAATCCATTAAGATTTAATTTTAGTGATTCATGAATAAAAATTTCATATTAGATATTCATTTCTTGGAGTAAGAAATGAAATGGAAATTGATCGAATCATAATAAAAGGAGAAAATTATACTTAAAATATATCAAGTAAGTATATTTTTGGATGTTCTTTATATTGATATTAAAATAATACCTCAACTCTGGGAAACGGATATTAAAACATTTATCATATTAACTTCATATATGATGAATGAATTGTCATTTAAATAATCATAGATTTATGGTTTTGTGGATGTAAACTTTCTTTCGATCATTCACATTCTTGCGATCAATGATCTCTATCATTCTCCATAATTATTTATGCTTTTCTTCCATGTCCATATATTCACTTACCATTAATGTTCTCCTACATGGAATCCTAATTATTTTTTATTCGATATGGACTTCATGACATTCTTTCCTTATTTTAAGAGGAATATTTATTTACTCTTTTTAAGATGTGACTTTTTATCAAAGGAATTTTCAAATATCAAACCCTTAATTTCCAAGTGCAAGTACAAATTATGAGGATTCAATTTATTGAAGGTGGGGAGAATGTAACACCCTATTATTTTAATTTATATTTATTATAAATAAATTTAATCTTTTTAATATCTTTCATTACACACAACTATGATATTGTAAATGAATAACATTATATTTGATACTGTATAAGATAAGAAGCACCGAGCTTAAATGACCCATGAAATATATTATTTAAATATGATCATTATAAAATAACCATCAAATTGGAAGGTATGAATTGTATTAACTAAATTATTAAATATATATATATATAGGTCTTAATAAATACAAATTTATTGATAAACTATTATTAAATAATCACTCAAATTTTTTATTAAAATCATTTTATGCTTCAAAATACATTTTCTTCAAAAATGGTCTTATTTTTTATTCTATGTTTGGGATTTATAATTAATTTATAAAAATTTCATAAAATTTAATTTATAAAAAGAATAACTTTTTCAAAATCATAATATAATAATTTTCTTAGTGTAAAATATTTGGATTTTTCTGAAAAGAGTGATTTTTCAACGGATAGTGAAAACCCACTTTTGTAAAACTGTCATTTATTTTCAATAAATTATGTAATTTAAAATTATAATCATGATTTTAATTTGATTTAAAATAAAAATAAAAATTATTTATTTATATTTAAAATTATTAATTACATTTTAATCATCTTTATAGCCAATTTTGGTATATTTTTATTTTAAGCCTTAAAAAGAAATTTTTTAAAAATAGTTTTTAAATGTATAATGTTAATAAATTTTAATTAATTAAAATAAACACTAATAATGAAATATTTAAATGAAATTTATAGATCATATATATAATTATATGAATTTAAATTCATATCATTATAATTACTAGTCATCTTCTTCTAATTGAAAAATACATTTCTTGAAAAAATGCATTTTCATCACATCTGTAAGCTTTATTTTATATTAAAATTTACCACTTATATGAGTTGAATCTGAAAAAATGGATTCTATTTTTGGAATCATAATAATTTATATTTTCTAATAATGTCAACTTAATTTTTTTCCATGATCAATAGTGGAAATAGTAAAAATTAATTATCATGGTTAAGGGTAAAATAGGTTTAATGGAGGTTGATCTTAGAAGATAAGGGTTAAAATGACCTCTAAAATTATATAATTTATATTATATAGAAATATTTAGACTATATACATCCTGTAAGATCCCATATTTTTTCATTTACATCCCTCTTTTATTTTTTCACGAAAATTATTTGGTTTGGGTTTTCCTTGTCCTTAAACCTTATTGGTTGAGTATCATTCAGAGAAAGAGATCCTTGATGGGAAAAATGACCAAAAGTTAAATGATTTATGTTTTTTTAATTAATAGAGTCTGGTTATAAATGTTTAAAATGCTATTTTGAGGGTTTTCCATGATTTTGAAAGGTTATGAAGGTGTGGTTTGGGAGCTTTTTCCGAAGTTGGGATTAAAGTTGTATGTATGGCATTTACAATCCATATAATTTCATTATGTTATGTGTAAAATACATCGAGAAGATTTCGTGAAAATAATACAATATTTTAACTAATTCAAAGTAAGATATGGTCAAATGTTGTGAATCTAAATTATATGATGTGTAATGTTAAAGCAGGGTTAAAATCACCAATGGCGATGCAATTATTGGCGTACACCTAACTTAAAAAATAAACAATGTAAAATGGGATTACACATTGTGTATTTAACATAATGAATGGTTTTAATAGAATTAAGTGATTATTTTTTTCATTAAATTTATGAACAACCCTCCTCTCTTGGATCCTAGGTGATTTTCAAGAAAATTTGGAGTGTGTTCCTCCATTACAGACATCCCGATCTTGCATCTGATTCTCGTTGAATTTTTTTCTTATTTTTCTATCTCTTCACCATTTTCATCCATATTTTTGTTATAAATCACTTGATCATAGTTTTTTAGGTTTTTATCTCATTTTTTCATGATCTAGGTTCTTTTTTTGTGAACTTCCTCACATTTTTTCTTGTTGGTGATTTTTATTGAAGTCATTACTTTGATCAACATTTAATGGTATGAGGTATAAAACCTAACTCTATGGTCTATTTAAATATAAAATATATGAAATACCATTTTTTTTCACGGACATTAAATGTGCATTAATTAATTAATTTAATGATTAATGATGATAAATCCTAGTTTGGATTATTCTTTGGATCCCATTAGATTTAATGGTATGGAGACTTAGATTATGCCAAAACATTTGGTGATAAAACCCTTTAATAATTGTGAATTGGAAAATGGATTAAAGTATGTTTAGAAGGACATTATATTTTAGGTGATTGGTGGATATATAATTACTTTGGTCATGGATTATTTCTTATTTAAATGACTGGTAAGAATTTGATAATAATGAATGTGTAATTTAAATACAAATGGTAATTTGTAGAATTAACCATTAAGGATTATGATATGATATTGTGATATCCTTGCTATTATGATTTGTGTTGTGTTTTATGATAAAATTCTTATATGGAGTTTTAGGCCTAATTTGATTTTTTAATGCTTATATAGAGGGATATTCTAGGATGTTGAAATGCTTATATAGATTTCTTGTCCTGGCTTGACATTGTAATGAATATATAGAGGGATATGACCGAATTTTGAAATGATTCTATAGTGTTATTATCAAAATTGATGTTGAAATACATATATATAGGGATTTTCTTAGAGGCTAAAATAATTATTTAGAGGGATTTTCCTAGTTATGTGATTATACCATGGTTTATGATTATGATTGGTATGGTTGTTATACATGCTAAGAGAAATTATGGCATGGTTCTAAAGCAGGTTGATTTTTGTATTATATTAATTTAATTAATTAATACACCTATTATCCCTTTATTTCATGAACTAATTATTAAACTGGTTTTGTTTAGACATGGTGGTGTCGAACTGCTGAGTTTTACTCACACCCTATTCAGGCTATCATTTGGCACCCAAGAAGATTACATGGATGCAATTTTGGACAAGGTTAAGGGAACTTGTTGTTGATTGTTTCTTATTTGATCGGTTTTATTTTGGAGGTAGAACCAACATGAGGTTCACAACTGGGATATTTTGAGTTTATTTTTTTTATTTTTTTTATTACTTTTAATTTAGAATATAGATACATTTTAGCATGTCATTACATTATTCATTATTATTGTTTTATTGGTTCCTCATACTTTGTAGTTTTATGTTGTATTTTTACTATATTTTATATTACTATGATATTTTTTTATATTTATTATTTCTGATGTATTGTAACTCTATACTAGGGGGTATATTCTCCCAACTATATTTTTTCAACACTCGATGCAATTCAGAAGCCTCTGGTGTATGGGGAGGCGCGCTTGAGGTCCTATAACCATCATGATTTATCCACATGCAAGAGTTCTTGATTGGGGGACTTTATAAATCCCAAATTCAAATATAAAGTCATTTGGAATCATTTTTATTGGTAATTACTTTATCATTTTGGATTCTTTTGGGAAATTTTTAATTAATTTCCAAGAAGGTCCACGTTCCCCACTTATAAAAGTAAAATCTATCTCCTCACTTATTCACACCTCTAAAGCCATTTTATTGAAAAATACCTTCCAAAATACCTCCCCAACATCCTTATATGAATTTTAGAGCTTATGGACTTCCAAAAATACCAACCATAGTGTCCTTGATAAGAGATCCAAAGGTGGTTTCTCAAATAAATAGTAATCATCTCAATAAAACTCTTTCTTTTTATTTATTCTTTTAAAACCTTCAATTATGTCTTAAAAAATCCAGTATAATAACAAAAATATATTCCATATACTAATATGTTTATATTTTAATGGAATAAACTATATCTATCTCCTCTTCCATCAAATGGGAAATGAAACTGTCGATTGTGTGTATGGTGAACTACTGCCATGTGAGCCAATATAACTCTTTTTCCATCAAAACTTATCACAGTTGGCTACAATGATGTATTTAATGTATATATATAATATTTATAACATAATTATACTTCTATAATATAAAGTTCACATAAAATTATTACATTCTAGGCAGACCCCCTCCAACTCTCCCATGTGCTTCCCCTGCCCATGTATCCCCCACATGCATGTGCGCCCCTCCATGCTTCCCCCCAAACATGAACTCAATACCTCCCCCCTTGCGCACCTGCACCTTTACCACTAAGCTATTTAGTTTTTTCTCTATTTGATGATATATCTATTTATTTATATATATATATATAGTTATATTTATTCGTATATTAATATAGATTCATATTAATATAAATATATTTAGTTATATTAATACATATATATTTATTCATATATTAATATATATATATATATATATATTTATATTTATTCATATATTAATATATAT
The DNA here is from genome assembly GCA_963277665.1 of Viscum album. Taxonomy (NCBI): domain Eukaryota; kingdom Viridiplantae; phylum Streptophyta; class Magnoliopsida; order Santalales; family Viscaceae; genus Viscum; species Viscum album. Next base: position 1,194,244,909 of record OY728164.1, read on the forward strand.
TTATATTAATATTTATATTTATATATAGTTATATTTATTTGTATATTAATATAAATATATTTAGTTATATTAATACATATATATTTATTCATATGTTAATATTTATTTATTGATTTATTTATTTGTATATTTAGATTTATTTATATTTATTTTTATATATATAGATATATTTATTTGTATATTAATATAGATTCATATTAATATAAATATATTTAGTTATATTAATACATATATTTTTATTCATATATTAGTATATATATATTTATTCGTATATTAATTTATATTTATATTTATTTATATATATATATATACTTTTAGTTGTAATTTCTTATCCGTATATTTATTTGAATATTATTATATATTTATAAGATTAGTTTTAAATAAATTTATAAAATATGTTTTTTATGTGTGTTTATAAATAAATAAATACATACATACATACATATATACAACACACACACACACACACATATATATATATTAATGAATAAATACATATATATGTGTGTGTGTGTGTGTGTGTGTATTTGAAAATCCATAGAATGTTAAAATGACCATAACTTCTAATCCAGAAGTCCGTTTCAACTCCACAACCATTAAAATCGAATAAAATGAAACTATATTAGATATGATATGTGGTACAGGCCTAGAGGACATCTGGATAATAAGTTATACATGTTTTAATGTTAAAAAATCGGGGTATCCCGACTAAAAACTCGGTTTTAGAGGCCTTATGGGCCTTTTTGGGCCTCGAAAAATGTGACAGGAGGTTCCTTTGGGTCACTAGAACATAGATCTCATCACAATCTTCGATTTGATATGCTATAGATCTCAAACGGACACCCAGATCAAAAGTTATGTTCGTTTAAAGTTTGAGTTACATTTTCAACTTATTTTAGATCTTTTATTATTATTATTTTTGATTTTTTGTGGCTTAAAATTGTTATTAAATGATTATTAATTGATGATAATTATAAAATTATTAATTAATAATATTTTCTTAAATATTTTAAAGCAATTTGTACTAAATTTCTTATATATTAAATGCAATAGTCTATTTATACTTATCTAAAACATATTTAAAAAATATATATTATATTAATATCAATATAAATATACCTATATAAAAATTTATTATTTTTCATGAAATATTTTTTTTTGAAATATAAACTTTATCAGTGCTATGGAAAAGCACTGATAAAGGCCCCCTTTTATCAACGCTACTAAAAAATGCTGAAAAAGGGGTCCCCTTTAACAGTGCTAAAAAAAGCGCTGGTAAAGGGGGGCGGTCTTTATCAGTGCTAAAAACATTGATAAAAGGTCAATTTTAACAAAAAAAAATTTAGTGCTGATAAAGTCCCCCCCCCCTTTATCAGTTCTTTTTTTTACTGCTGATAAAGGGTGGCGCTGTGGAAACCCAGTTTTGTAGTAGTGGTCGCTCGTGTGTATGTATGGCCTACCGTATCCATGATGCAATGAAAATAATGTTCCATGTCCTACTTTAAATGATGGTTATAAAAATGTTTCTAATGAGTAAATATGATATTGATAACATTAATATAATTCTAGAGATTATGTTACTATATTTTATGCACAAGAACAAGAACTTTCGTGACAAAACATGTATAAGAAAACAATGTAATTAACACTTAAATCAATGGTCATAATGAAATATTACTAATGAATGGGTGGGGAGATTTTATAAGAGGATAATATATGATATTAAAAATATGAATATAGTTATGTTAAAAATTAATAAAATTATTAAAACTATTCTAAATTTGGTTAAATCATGGTCAACTAATGGGAAATAGAGGTAAGGGACTTCGTCTCAATTTCCATTCATTTAAGAATATTATAAAGTTGTGAAACTAATTTCTATATATGGTGTATATAATGACACTTTTACATGTAATATCATGAATCCTTCATACTTTATGTTATTTTAATATTCAATTTTAATTATTTCATACAAGTGTATTTGACTTTAATGTTACCAAGTGGTAAAAAAATTCATAACTCAATTTATTTTCATAGGTTTATATTACTTCTTCAATATCTTAAATATTCTAAGATTATGTGTGTTATTAATGTCAATTATTTTATGTTGTGTTTCCACTTTTTTATATAGATTAAAATTTTACACACATAATAACTTCTTTGATTAATTCTCACTTCAATGTATTATGATCTTGTAAGGATTTATTTTACAATCTCATTTTAACAGAGATTATTTATGTTTGAATTTCCATTGAATGAAATTATACGATCATTATTTAATAAACCCATTTAATTTTATTATCCTATTTCTATTCATTAATTTTTTGTGAAATTATACCATTTTTATCTCTTTGGTGCTTAATATTATTGATGAAATGTTTTTAATAAAATTCGACTTCATTTCTCTCTTCGGTCAAAAAATCATTCCTTCCAAATCTATGTTTTCTATAAAAAAATAATTTATTTTTACTATTATTGTTTAAATTCATTTTTTACCCATAATTTTATTTTAAAAAAATGTTTTAAAGTGAATCTTACTTCCATTTTCTGAACAAGGTACTTTTGAATTTTCTTACAAAAATGTGAAAGGAATAATTGTTTTTAAAGTACTTGGAATGAACAAAACCTTTCTACCATCATGAAAACACATTGCTTTGAATCTTACTTTACAAGTTTAAAAGGTTATTTTTAAATAAAATTTGATTACGAATATTATTGATATTTTTAGTTTTTTAAAATTTATCTTCAAATTGAAAATGTTATTCTCCTCAAGAATATTTTTAAAGTCCTTTTTATGGTATTTCTATTCATCAATGACAAGAAACATTTATTTTACATATACTCCACTAGAGATATGTTGTAATGATATCATCTTTATTATTTCAATGGATAGTTTGTGACCAGTTTGACCAGGTAAAGTATTTAAATTCTATTTATTGATTTATTTTTTTAATAATTTACTTTCCATTGAAATGTTCACTTTCTTATGTTCATTAGACATAAATTTACCCTAAATATCCATATTATTTATCATGGGTATTATTATTTCTTAAAATATATATAATTTCTAAATATAATGTTTCATATTAAAAATTATTTGATTGACTGTGGAAATATTTATATTTCATATTCTTTATTCATTACAAACATTTATTGATAAGTCATATTTTCTATGAATTAAATCGATCATTAGATATATGAGGAATGTGTTAGACATATAGTTACGGGTGGGTCTCTTTTATTGATATCCTCTCAATTAATCAGTATTCTCATGAGACTAATCCATTATCTATCCTTGTTTAAATGGATTTATGGTGCATAATGACCCATTATTGAAACCATCTTGGCATGAGGTATTTCTAGTAAAGGTATCATGATGTTTGTGATGTTGACATATAATATTAAGCATTTACTTTATTATAATTCAGTAATTATTACTATCCATGAGATTTTAGAATTGATATTATCTCTATATGAATTCCATTCTTAGTTAACTGGAATTTCTTTTCGGATATTTACCTTGTCATACTGATTATGCCTTTTTGATTATGCTTTTTATATTCATGATAGTCAATTTATTGAAAAATGGAATGTTTTTTTAGTTATTGGTCTTATAATATTGATTATGTTTTATTGATTAATGATATATTCCACTGTACATAACCCTTATTGATAATTTTAGGTCACCCTTATTTTGTTTCCTTTCCACGGGATATGAAGAAAAATTCTTGGAATGAGTTCAAAATTTTTGAATTTTTAGCCTCACTGTGTTGCATTTCATGTTTTCAAATGTAATGTAAAATTAAAGCATGTATCTTATTTACCAATACTACTAAAATATTCAATACTTTAAGATGTGATCACTGGTAACTTATGCTAAATTAGTAAACCACTAACTATGGGCTATTGGGGTTAAGGTTATTACAAATAATATACTTTTAAAATAGTAGAAAAATAAAATACTTTTGTTTTTAGAGAAAATTTTTTAGTTCATTTTTTTAAAACATGTTAGAAATTATGTTAGTTTGCATTTTTAATTACATTTTTATAACTAAAAAATGAAAACAATAATAATTTTTAAAAATCAACTCCAAAATTACAATTTAGTATTTTAATGTTAAATTTTTTACATTTATGCAACTATATTTAAAATTTTTGATATAGTTGATAACAATTAGATTTTATATTTATATAACTTTATTTCTAAAATTTATTAATATTTTTTTTTAATTTTTTAATTTTTTAATTTTTTTATATAAATATCTAAAACAATTGTTTAATATTAAATAAAAAATTCAATTAATTGTAATATATGATTTTATTTTTAAAATAATAATACTTACTTTAAATATAGTATATTTCCAAATGAATAATAATTATTTGAATTATAATTTATAACCTGTAGGTACTATAATGAAGATAACATAAAATTATGGATCCCAAAATAGAAAAATAAATCAAATAAAGGGTGAAATGTAAAAATCTAGTGGGTTAAATTTCTAAAATATTTGTTGCATGGAGTGAAAAAGAGAGGTCATATATTAAATTTAATGACCAATATCTGAGAAAAAATGTTTCTATAGTGAATGAGAAAACTATAGAGGAACCTATTGGTCAATGTGTTCATATGATAAATGAAGTTTCAGATGTGGGTTATAAGGATTATGATAATAAAAATACCATTAATATGATTCATGATCTTGGAGATCAAATCATTCTTGACTTTGAAAAAGATGTGGATGTGAATTATGATCTGAGAGTATGGGGAAGTATCAATGATTTCAATAAAATATTGTTGGTTTGATGTGGTTTGATTAAAATATTAAAATAAAATGATTCATTTCCTAATGAAGTTATTTTTGGGGATAACTTTACTTCTAATCATTATTTTTTTCTCTTTCCTAGTGGTGAAAAACATGAGAGGAAGTTTATTTTGTATTCTAATGAGTTTGACAAGGCCTTTTGTTTTTATTGTAAATTATTTTAGTTGAAATTGATGAAAATTTATTTTAATAAATGAGAAACTAATAATTGGTACAACCTTCAAATAAGGAATAGGGAGAATAAAAGAAATTTTAAACACATTTCTAATGTTGTGAGGTGGGTGGAATTTCACAGAGGACTTGAAAATAAAAAAATAGTTGAAAAAAATATTGAATGTATCATTGAGAAAGAAATATTTTTTTGAATATGATACTTACTATAATCATCAGAGTTGTGAAGGTACTTTCCCAAAATAACATACAATTTTTTAGAACAAATGGGAATATTTTTTGAGACGGATAATAATTTTTTTGTAAACATATTGAATTTTTTTTTGAATTAGATCCAGTTATGCAGTATCATATAAATAATATTATTAATAATGGAATTAAAAATTCATTATCTTAGTTATAAAATTAAAAATGAATTGATAATTTTGTTTGTGAATGTGATTAAAGAAATAATATTGAAGAATATCATGATTGAAAAATATTTTTCGATTATCCTTGATTTCACTTCAGATTTAAGTCATAAAGAACATATGTCAATTATCATGAGATTCTTGGATATTGAAGAAGGATTTAAAGTTAAGGTGGAGGAGTTTTTTTAGTGTCTTCATAAATATTTATGAAACATCTAGTCATGGGATTTTCTGGTCACTTGAATATTTTTTGGTTGATCTTAAACTTAAAATTGATCGTATAAGAGGAAAAATTTGTGATAATGGATAAAACAAGAAATTTGAACATAAAGGTGTATAAAAAATAATTCTTGTTGTAAATCCTAGATCACTTCACACTCTATGTATATGACATATCCTGAATAATTCTATAAGTGACAGGAAAAATCTAGTTTGGAATCCATAATTTTTTTTGCATATGTTTAAAGTATTTATACAATGTTTTTAGGTTCACCACATTGATAGAATGTTACCCTGATTTATTTTATGGTTTTGGACCAAAATATATTATCAATAACTCATTGGGAAATTATCATAAAGAGTATTAGAGCTATAATAAGAAAAACACCTAAGTTAATAAATAAATTGGTTGAAATTTTCAATCTTTCTAAACTTGATAATGTTGTGATGTTAGATTCTAAAGTATTATGTTTCAATGAATTATAAAATTTATAATTAATCATTATCTTATATAGTTAGTATATAATTTTTGATAAAGTAAATAATATCAGTAAAATAATTCAAAGTTAAGATATAGATATCAAAGATTCAAGTAAAAAAATAAAAAGTTGATTTTTTTCATTTGAAAAACATTGAACGGAGAGGTTTTAAGGTCTAATGAATGAAGAAAAATAAATTTCACTCAAATTTTTTATTGATCCAATTTTTAATAAAAATGAGTTATTTGTAGTATTAAATAATTTTATAATTATTTAGAACATTATGCTGATATAAATTTATCTATGGAAGAAAATTTTGGAACAAATTATTTCCGTCAAATTATTGATCAATATCTTATGTCATCGAGGGAGCATGTTATGGAATTTTAACATATTAAATAAATATTTGGATTTTTTTGAAGGAAAGTTTTAGAAATATTTTTAATAAAAAATGAATGAACATCACACTAAATTTCAAAGTTTTTTGAAACACAATAGACATGGTGATATTTGTGGAGATGAATTATTTCAGGATCTCAGACATTTGAAGTTAATATTACTAAATGAACAAATGAAATTAATTGATATCATAGATTTTATCAATCTTTATTGGATATTTGGTGGGTTTCAAATGAAATAGGTGGAATATAAAAAATCTCTATTCATTATATTTGGATCAGTGGAGAGACATTTTCATAAGTTAAAATTGATCAAAACATATATTTAGAATACCATTTCCTGAGAGATATTATACGCATTAGAAATGATTTCAATTGAAAATTAATTTTTTTATATTTTTAATTATTATGTGTTTATTGAATAATTTTCATTAAAAAATTCAAGGAGAAGTTTTTTTCCTTTTAATTGGATTATAAATTACAATAATTAATTCCATGAAGTACCAAAACAAACTTTGATATGTCATGCACTATTTCATTGTAATTTAATATTTTCATTGAATTGGATTCTTTGACATGTTTGATTTATAATATCTATCACAATAGTAGATTCTGAATCAAATTTTATCATTTGATTACATGTGTTAAACAAATCTAAGTTTCACTTTCTTTCAAAAAAATCCAATCATGGATTTTTATATGAAGTTAGATTCATGGTTTTACACCAACTGAAATTGTTTTTAACTATTTAGAAGTGTGTTTTTAAATTCATCTATTATTTTATTCTAAATTTTTATTTTCAAATTTTTATAGGTTTAGAAGAAGAAGTTGGAAATGAATATGAGTATAATGATGACTTAGTGAATGATTCAATTGTTATTTTAATTGGTTTACACAACCAGGGTAAATTTAAATTTTGTTCAAACATTTATTATTGAATTAAAATGAAATAATAAATTAATTTAAATACATATGTTATGATTTATTGCCTAAAATTTTCTTTATTTTCCCATTTTTGAGTTTTGGATAACTTGTATAAATTATTTTGAATTTACTTTAGTATACATGTTAGTTAAATTTTTCTTGTTCTATTTTAAAATTCATGTGTTTCATACAAAATTGGACTTTATTGAGTGTCAATTTTGGTTTCACTTTATTCATATTATTTTAGATTTGGTATATAAATGTATAAAGGTTTTTAGCCTTACAATGTGAGGATAACCAAGGTCAAGCTGATTCTCTAAGGTGTTAAAAGAAGTTTTCTTTTTAATCCTATAATTTCTTTTGGTTTGGATTTAAAAAATTTTTATGGTTTTATTGGTATATATCGGCTTTGAAGTTTTTTAATGTATTTATTAGTTTGGTTTGGTTTTGATTTTTTAAAAGGTATAAATCAGTTTTTAAGAAGTTTTTTTATATGTTTTAACAATTTGTTTCCTTTATTTTATATTATATTTTATGGGTATAAAGGGCACAATTTTATTTTTTATATAAGACACTATTTGGATTTTTTTAGCACACAAATTTTAAAAATTAAAGAGATAAAATTTTTATTATTTAAATCATTGTTTGATATTAATTTAAGTTGAAATTATATTCTTGATCATGTATTTATTTTAGATTATTTAGTTCGATTCCTAGACCTCTTTTCATGTTGTCTTTTTATCGGCTTAACAAACCAATTTTTACAAACCATAATGCATTTTTGATTGGTTTTTAAGTGGTTTAAAACATTGAAAAATTTAAATTTTTGTTATTTTAGAAAAAAGTGTTATTGGGATTTGATTTGGTTCACTTTGATCTAATCCTTTGATCACCCGTATTTAAAGGGAAATATTTTTATTATTTGTCTTTGTTAATAATATTTTCTAATCCAGTATTGTCTTTATAGTTTCAAATAAAATACCAACTACTATATCTTTAGATCATGGGTGTAATAGTTGTGCTCATGAGGACATAACTTCATTTATTAACACTCTAAGCTATGTTTTTTAATATTCTTTAGTCAAATTAATTATATATAAACCCTATGTAAAACAATTAAAGTTAGTAAGAAAAGAATAAGGGTCAATCCACTAGGAAGGACTCACAATATGTGTTCGTGTGACCAAATAGAAAAAAAATAAAACTTAAGAAAAAAATGAAAATATTATCAAATGGTAGTAATGAAGTGATGGTGACAATAAAATAATGTAAAAGAAAGTGAAATCATAAGTGAGAGATGAAAAAAATTAATCAAAGAAAATCAATGGATAAGATGGTGGGAATCAATTGGTTGGTTTTAAGATATATTTTCTTTCATATATACACAAACATCATTAGATTTAAATGGAAATAGGTTGTCTAACCTTGTCTATTTATAAACTTTTGAGTAAAAAATACTATAGTTTATCAATTTTAGCACTCACACATTCAAAAATGATGATTCAATGATCACCAAAATTAAAATTTCATTTGGTACTGATATGCACTCTTAGGAGTCAATCACATTTCAATTTAATACTTGGATGGTTTAATAAGTTAAAATAAATTCCAATAAGATCAATTATCATTATTCACAATGCTTTCTTTAAAAAATAAAATGATAAAGAATGTGTAGTTGAGAGTGAAATCCAGTAAAAGAATGAATAAATGAAGTAAAAAGTATAACCAGAACAATCTTATTCCCAAAAATACTTAGTCAATATATATTTACATGTTATTAATATTCAATAATACATACATTAAAAATAAATATTATAAATAAATAAGAAACAAATTATGATCTCTATGGATGAATAATTATTCTGAGTCCTATGGTCCTCTATTATTTTCTCCTTGTTTGATGATTCCACACCAATTTTTTCTAATTTTATTCCTCTGGATCTCCCAATTTTCTCCAAATACTCTATTGTATAATTTCTAGGTTCCCTCCATTTTATATAAATTTTAATACCAATTATAAACCTCAACACATCATCACACTCCAATATTTTCTCCCTAGCCTCCACATGGCACTATCACTGTTCATCTTCTTCCCCACAGGTAACACAAGATGAACCCTCCAAACTAAAAACACTACTTCAGACAGGGGGTAATATTTAGAACATTCACCATGATTTAGAACCACATGTTAAATACAGATAAATCCATATCTTGGGAGCATTTCTAATGAAATTTGAAAGTTTCAGCTTCTCAGTTTCCAGCCTAGATTCTATACCCTTTTAATCCTAGTGTAGCGTGGCCTAGATACACTTTCTTGGGATTCATAAATGCTCAATCATCCCTTCAAGTCATAACTAGAACCTAATAGGGACCAGTGAACATAGTAATTCATCTTAAACTATTTTAATTTGGTGAATCCCCCTTGGTACTTCACTAACTAATCATATGAAATGCCTCGTAATTCCATGGACTCAACTCACAGTGATCCTTAATGGTTCATCCACATAGCTTAGACAGTCTCAATTGTCTTATCAATAATCTCAGATGATCTTAATTAATCATCTCTATCCATATTTAATCTTTGGTCAAGTTATCCATGGATTAGACTAGTAGGTTCCTAGCTCAGCCATGAATGTTCTATCCTGAAACTATACTCACTAATCTTAGTTTCTTCAAGAACTATGTATATCTTAATTTGAACAAAACTATAGAATTCCATAAAGAACACTTTGTGAATCAACCTTCAAACCTATAGATAAAATAATGGGGAATAATAGTGTCCACCATCATATTTTTCTTCTTTATTCTGCACTGTGAATGAACAGGTGAGCAGAAATCATCAATCCCATATCAACAAATTCAAACCCACCAAATGTTCAAAAATATTAGGTTGAGATTCAATAAAACTCAGTTAATTTAGAACATTTTAAATATATTTGGAAATATATAACAACTACTAATTTATTGTGACTTCTCCATCAATTGGATTCCGTATATTTAGTCTCTTTTTTATGATTCTAGGATTGGTCTAGACTCCCTTGTTCCATGTTCATCCAGTTTCATGATGGTTTGCAGCATGTTAAGAAAAAATAGTTTTAGTGATCAATTCAAATTGACCAATTTTTGACTCCAAATAATATTATATCAACCTATTAAATCATATATTCATCTTTCTTTGATCATTTTAATACTTATATTATCTATGATTCCCTCATCTTTAGTTTTGGTTTCAACAGACACAGTTGATCATCATTTTTATAGTTCGTGGGAACTTCCTCTTCATGATAGCATCAATTGATGTGGTAGATTGGTTTTCATTTGCAGTCGATTGATGAATCTATTGTGTTCTTATGGTATATTGGATTTTTATTTCATGGTCTATGTATTATATCATGAGGTAGGTTAGGTTGGACGATAAACTCTTATGGTCACTCATAACTGCAAATATTTCTACATGTAGTCGACTAAATACATGAATGGTTAATTGAGAAGTTCTTCAGATTTTCAATGCATGGAAACTTTATAATTTCATATTTTGGAAGCTTATATACATTTCCAAAAACACATAGATTAAAAAAAATAATCATTACCTGAAAATGAAATGATTATTTAAAAATCAATAAAATTTCTTCAGGGAATTTAATTCTAAAAAATACATAAAATTAAACCATGAAATATTTAGAAAAGGAATTTAGACATATGAAACACTTTAAAACAATCCAAAAAATTATTTTATTACAATTCATCAAAAAAAATAATATTTAGAAGAACATCAATTCCAATTGACAAAAACCTGATCTCATCAAAATAAATTGAAAAAAAAATACTTCCAAATAATTCATTTAAATCATAAAAAAGGTCTATTAACAAAATATATGTAAATTTAAGAACATAAAATTTATCAAATTTATACCAAAATTATAAATTTTCAAGATGATTTCCAAAGAATTAGATTTTCAAAAAAGATGATAATCTATTCAAAAATTATCCAATTAGAGCTCATATTCACATCAAAAACTCAATTATCTCACCAAAATAGATTGTGTAAAAGTGTATATAAAACATATTCCATATCAAACTTTCCCAAAATTAAACATTTTTTTCCTCAAACAGTCTATGGTTTTACTTTGTATATAGAAGCAAGATGTCACAAATTAGATCAAAATAAAGCATGTTGAAACATTGATTTACAAGGAATAAGATTTTGAGATGGAACAAACTTCTAAAATATTTTTCAAAAATAATTCTTTATTAGATTCAAATACACACTAGAAGTGAAAAAATAGATAAATACTTAATCATTGAAAATTTAATGCCTCCTATATAAAATTACCCAATTACCTACTTCAATTCTAATTCAAGTTCCAGTTCTAATGGCATAAACAGTTATATTTAAGAAGATTTAAAACCTTAATAGGTGTCACCTTCAATTATCACTCTCTATTAGGTTTTAAAAATCAATGATCTATTTTTCACTTCATTGATACAACTTAAATGATTATCTTGTAATTTAATTTCCCCCTTCTTTATATGGGTTCAATAATCTCATTGCCTTAATGAACTCATTTTTAATAATTACGCAATTTATTGATTTTCCTTTTTTTAATCCATGAATGTGAAAAGCACTTGTTGAATTTAAAAGTGGATTTTTAGTGCCTAATGTTTTATATATTCATTGTAGGATCCCAATTTCTCATTTTACCTAGTTTCAAACGACTTATATGAGTATCATTTGATTTGTCTTCCTATGGTTTTTATTTCAAAAAGGTTAAGTCTCATATGTTCAAGTTTAAAGATTCAGTTTCCTCATATTATAATTCCAATTAAAAAAAGATCTATACTATCATACTCCATTTCCTAGTTCATAAATAGATTATTGATAACATTATTATGAAATATTACTCATCAATCATTCCAATACAACAATACTAAAATCATTATAACCCTAAAAATTTTCATGAAATTCCTCCCAAGATAGAAGAACATTTAAGTGTAAATTTAAGACCAAAGACCATTAAATTTGGAAAAAAAATTAATTAATTTTATCAAATGTATAATCCATTAAATTCAGATAAGAACAACCCATCTCCCTCATACATAAATCCTAACATTTTACCTAATATTTAACCTCAAGGTGGGATAACATTTTAAATGATTTGATTTAAAACTATATTTTCAATTCCTTAGTTCTTAGAATTTTTTAAGGTTAATAGTTAAGTTTTATAATCACATTTACACGTCAACCAGAGTAAAAAAAATCCAAAAATTGCAATATTTTTTTCTTTAGAACATAAAAAATATTTAAAAATTTTGGATCAACAATTGGAATGTTGAAAAAAAATATAGTAATCCAATGATATTTTTAATGGGTGTAAGAAACTTATAAAACCTTGATTTTATTTGATTTCAAATACTATAGATATTATTAATATATAAAACAAGTTAAAATATATTCACTAATTTCAATTCATGTATAAATAGGAAGGATATTTCCACCCACAATTAGTTTCTAATAGTATTTAGTATAAATGCATAGAATTAAAATTTATAGAGTTGAAATAAGTACTTGTTAGTATTTGAAATTGGATTTAATACTTTAATACTTTTATTTTTTTGATAAATTATTTCCTAATTATATTTAATTAAATTCAAAAAATTTAACAAATTAATCATTTTTGTTTAAATGTTCTAATACTGTTAATATTTTATTAATTGTTATGTTTTTAAAATTTACTTAAATTATATTAACAAATTTTTTATCGGTTTTAAGTAAAAATTTAATCCATTTATTCAAGTCCCTTTGTAAACCCCTACTAAAACTTAGGGGGCCTATAGGGAAACCCTCATGGTAGTTATATCCAAAAAAGATTTCATGGAGGTAGGCTTGTAAGAAGGGACCATGCGAAAGGCCCAAAGAGTACACCCAGAAGGCATATAAGTTGGTCCTAGTAAGCCCACTAGGTTGTGAAGATGTGGCTTATATGTTATACTAGAGGATTGCCACATCACATATCTGATATGGGATAGTGGGAGTGTTTTATAGTTTATATGTTTTTTGATAAAAACTTGATCATGTGTTTAGATATCAAATCAAATCTATTTCATTCATCCGATCAATCCCTCACCCCGATCATTTTCTTCATGCACTTCACCTCCTCAAATCAGTCATATTATTCCTCTAAGTTACTCAATTGTATCACTTTACACCGGTGATATCTTTTTTAGTGCCATTCCTATTACATAGAATGTATCTTTCTTCACATAGTTTGTCTTCTTCGGTTAACATTTCAATATTCTTACAACGCTGATCTCCTCCTTGTACAGCGGTTGTAGTGGTGATAACCCCAACAGTATAATATACCATTCATTCATCAGTGGATCTTTCTAAAATTATATAACTCTCCAACAGTTGACCTTTTGAGCACCAGTATATCACATCAACATCAGGACTCTTGTAAGGTGGAACATTATATCAATCTATCATTGAATATCCACTAACAGATCACCTTCAAACCACTATGGTGTATCTACTGTGTCTTCATGCTTCACTAAAATATCATTCTTTTACATTATTGGTAGAAAAATTATTCATAGTATGATATCTATTCATGTCAAAAAAAATTTGTCCATCACTGATAGATCAATCTACAATTGGAAACCACCGATAAATCAATATAACATTGGGATTAAATGGTAGATCCTCTATTTTTTCACCAGCGATTGAACTCCTTCATGAAAATTCATATCATGCTTGGCACCATCATTAGAAAAATCTAACACTTCATGATGATAGATCAATCTACCACCAGGTATTTAAATCTACAGTTAGTTCAAAATAATTTTTCTAAAATTATTATTTCCTATATTTTAATTGATTTTTTAGATGAATATTTTAATATATTTTGTAAAAATATAATTATATGTTATTTTAAGATTTTTTATGAACATATATATATGAATTTCAATTTCTTACGATGTTCTATTTTACAACATTTACTTTCTTAATAAACAAGAATTTTATCTAGTTTATTTTAACTATTTTATAATTATGAATTACTTTGTTTACTTAACATATCAAATTTTTAATATTTATATTTCATGTATAAATAAAGAGTGTGATTTTTATCACTTTTTAAATGTGACATTTACAAACAAAGGTAATAGTAATATTATTTTATTATTATGTGCTAACAAGTTTCTTGCAGCTATTGGTTATTAAGACGCCCTAGGAAGGTATTTTTTTTAATGAACCAGATTTGATTCCTCATATATTTCTTCAAGGCCTAAAACAATTCCTATAGATATCATTCTTATGATTCCTTAAGATACAATTGTGTGACAAAATTATTTTTTCTCTCTTCTTATCAAGAAACTACTATGACTTTTATTCCTTGGTTGCAATCATATATTAACATCAAAATTCAACATTATTCCACTCAAGTGATCAATGATCAACAAGATTCATCATCTTCAACATATTTTAATCATCTTATGGTTTATTTTTATTTGTTTTATTTGTACTATATTTTATCTCTTATGTTTTTATTTCTTTGAGTCTGGTTTATAAATTTCCCAATAAAAATGAAATATTTCATTTTATGGTTATTCCACCACCAAAAAAGAAGCTCAGGTTGTTTCTCACAATCAAAATTCAGGTCACATACTAGTTTTTTTCCCCTATAAAATGACTAGGTTGTTCCTCCAGTTATTTATCAAAGGATGTGTTTATTAAAAGTTCTCATGCCTTTAAAAGTGAGGTTCATAGTGGTTACTAATATTATCTAGGATAATAGAAGGTTGAGGAATGTAATAGTATCTTTTTGATCCAAACTACTATAAATCATTATGTTATTTCATCTTATTTTTACTATGCTTTATTTTAATAACACATCACTCACTACAGATCATTTTTTACAAACTCTTATTTTTTGTCTTTAAATTTTTAAAATGACTATTCACCCCCCCCCCCTCCCTATAGTCATTATTTCCATCACTATAGATCCAACATTTGGTATCAGAGCATATAAACTTCCTTAAAGGATAAGTATTCCCTTTGGTTGTTTTAATTTGATAATAAATAATTGGTATCAGAAGTTATTTTTTCTTAAAATTATTTTAAGAGTATCTATTTGTTTATGTTTCTTATTTATAACTTTTTGTTAACCTGGAATCATAGGATTAATAGTTTAAGGAATAAAAGAAAAGGTTTATTTTAAGATGGTCGGTGTAAATGCCAATGATATATGGATTCCACAAAAAAATCATTCTTAAATGGAAGTGTATGACTACTATAAATTCATAATGAAATCCTACTTGAAATAGTTAAGTGTTGATCATTGGACTATCATGGAAAATAAATATGATCTACCCAAATTTGATCTGGATATAGTTTTAGGTAGGACATGGTAAAATATGTTTTGAATTGTAAAGTTAAAAATATTTTATACTATGATATAAGTAGAAGTGTCTACATCCATGTTTCATCTTGTAAGATATCCCAATATATATAGAGGATACTTCAAGTGACTCATTATCGAACTAAAAAGATCAAGAGAACCAAGATAGGAATGTTACGAGAAGAATACCAGAACTTCAATATGGGAGATAAAGAATATTTAAACTTGATTTTTTAATAGTTTATAAGTATTAAAAATGGTATGATTTATTTTGGATAAGTTTTTGACAACACAGTGCAAGTGGAAATATTACTAAGAGATATTACAAAAATATGTCATGCAAATAAGGTGTTCATCAATGAGAGTAATAATTTTAAGGAGTATACATTAGAAAAATTGATAGCCTCTCTATTTTAGTATGTTTTAGAGATGAATATTATTTCTAATGAGGATTATACAAACAAAAAAGTTATTATATTCAAATATAATGTTATTTATACCTCTAATGACTCTAAATCTATGTTCCAAGAAAGTGACAAAGAGATGTCTCACTTTAGTAAGAAGCTTCTTATGTTTATGAAAAACAAAGGTGGAAAGAAGTAATTAGAGAGGATGTCCAAAAAATACTCTAAGAATAATAATACTAGTAAAAATAATAATGTTTCAAAATTAACATGTTTTGAGTGCAGAAAGAAAGGTTAGATAAGGACTTATTTCCCTAAACTCAAATATAAAAATAAATAAAAAGAGAAAATAATAAAATAAAATAAATCTTTGTTTGGAGGTTGGGAATACTCAGACAGTTATGATTCAAGTAGTTATTATAGAATTGAATAGAAGATAGTTAATCTTTCACTGATGGGTATACAATATGAGTTAAATGATTCAATATTTACTCAGTTAATAACTCATGTAAATGTTAGAAATTTTGATTTATCTAAAAATAAAAATGAAATTATATCTTATTCATTTTCTAATTTTGATTTTGTGAACTCCAAAGTTAAATGACTACTTAAAGAAAATGAAGAATTAAGAAAGTATGGAGTTAGGATAATTAAAAAGTATATTTAATTAAAAAATAAGAATATGATTAAATAAAATGATAAAATAAAAATGGAATGTGATCATATGAAAAATTTTGTTTCCTAGAATGATAAATCTTAAGATAACTTTAATTCTAAAATATTAAAACTAAAAGAGAAAAATTATAAAATTATAAAATTTCAAGTAGTAAATGATAAAGATCAAGAGAGAATATTTAATTTAGATCTACATGATTTAACTAAAGTTGAAAATTATTAAAATAAATTTAATAAATAAAATAAAAAATTATTAAACACACATTTTGGATCTAATGGGAAATTTTATATATATATAGAGACTATTTAAAAAGAGAATATGAATTTCAAAAGTGAAGTTGACAATATTAAAGAGAATTTATATAATTTTGTTAAAGGTAAATAAAAATATGATAATATTATTTCTTTAATGAAACTAAACACCAATAAGAAAGGTTTTGGATAAAATAGTTAATCACTAAGTTTAAATAAAACTAACTTTTTTAAAATATCAAGAGTAATTATTTATAGTGTAATTGGTTTTGAATGTAGAATGAAATGGAATTATATTAATGAGTGTTCAGTGAGAATTAAACAATCATTTGGAAACACTATAAATCTCATTGCTAAATATTTACTTTCTAAAAATACCACTAATAAATTCTTTAAATCAATCTGGGTGCCTAAATTTTTTTATACTAATTCAGTTGGACCCAAGTTAGTATGGGTACCAAAATATTATGTTTGATTGTTTAATTTTAGGAAATATTCCTTCAAAGTCTCAAAGATTCATGGTATTTAGATAGTGTATACTTTAGTCACATGATAGGTGATATTTAAAAATTTCTATCATTTAATTCATATTATGGTGGACTAGTCACATTCAGAGACAACTCTAAAGGTTATATTAAAGGTATTGGTGAAGTTTGTTTTCTTAAAATAGTTATTATATCAAAAGTATTATATGTACTTTGTTTAAAACGTGATATTACAAGTATATAATATTTGTTTGATGATGGATTAAATTTTATTTTTTAAAATGATAGTGTATTGTTCTGAATTTTCTACAAATAGAAAAGAAAATGTATACACTATTTATTTTTTTGATATTACCAAATAAAAGGTTAAGTGTATGAATTCTATGGAAGAAGATGAAATTATATGGAATATAACACTTGTGCATAAAAATTTTAGATTGTTTCACAAACTATAAAATCATGAACTGATTCTGAAACTTCCCACATTACATACAAATAAGTACTTTATGTGTGATTCATGTTTAAAGGGTAAACAACACAAAGAAAAGTTTAAATCTATAAATGATGTTAGTAATTATAGATATTTAGAACTAGTATATCTTAACTTGTTTGGACTAATACAACTTATTAGTTTTGGTGGTAAGAATTATGTATTTGTAATTTTAGATGATTATAGTATATTCTTGTGGATTTATTTCTTATCCCATAAAATTAAAACTTTAAAAAAAATGTGTCTTCTATAAAATTATTCAAAATTTTAAAAATATTTCAATCATATCTATCAGAAGTGATAGAGGTGGTGAATTTTTAAATTTATAATTTGATAATTTTTTTGAAACAATTGGATATAAACATTATTTCTCAACTACTTGGACACTGTAACAGAATGGTGTGGTAGAAATAAAGAACATATCTATTAAAAAAATTTCTAGTTCAATGCTAATGGAATTTAATGTACCTAAATAATTTGGGTATAAGATGTAAATATATATTTCTATGTTTTAAATAGATTTTATATTAAACCTTTCCTAAATAAGGAACCTTATGAACTTTTTAAAGTTTTTAACCCTAAAGTTTGATATTTTATATTTTTTATATAAAGTGTATATCTTAAATAAAAAATATAATTTAGAAAAAAATTATTATAAATAAGATGAATGGGTATATTTAGGATATTTCAATGCTAGAAAAGAGTTTTCAATAATAAAACTTTAGTTGTTGAAGAATTTTTGCATGTTAAATTTAATGAAAATAATTATAATAAGAATGATTAAGAATAAAACAAAGAAAATAATGAATTTAGAGAATTTAATTTTAGTGAACATAATGGCCTGGATAATAAGAATGTATTAGTTGATTGGGAGCATATCTCTTATCAAACTGATCCAAAAGAATGGAAATTTCTTAAAGATCATCTTATTGAAAAAATAATAATTAATATAGAATCTTTTATTCAAGAAATAAAATATTTTTTACATTACTATAAATACCCTACTTTTGTTATTAATTTTGTTCCTATAAATATTAATAATGCTTTAATTGATTCAAGTTTGATTAATTATATGAACGATGAATTAAATCAATTTAAAAGGAATAAAGTGTTGGATTTAGTTGAATTACCTAAAGATAAACCTATAATATGAACCAAATAGCTTTTTTGTAATAATATTGGATAATCTGGAAACATAGTTAAAAATAATAAAATACTAGTATCTCAAGGTTACTCCTATGAGGGAATTGAATTTGAAGATAATTTTTCTCTTCTTGTAAGTATTGAAGTAATTATAATTCTATTAGATTATGCTTGTTTTCAAAACATAAAATTATTTTAAATGGATGTAAAAATTGAATTTTTAAAAAGTGTAATTTCAAAATAAGTCTATGTTAGACAACCCCTTGGATTTAAAAATGATAAGTTTACAAATGATGTTTTTATACTTAATAAAGCCTTATATGGTCTTAAGAAATCTCCAAGAAATTAGTACAAAATACTAACACAATTTTTATTATAAAATGATTTTGTTAAAGGTGAGGTTGATCCAACCCTATTTATTACAAGAGTTTTAAGTGATATATTGATTATACATATTTATATTGATGATATAATATTTGGTTCAAAAATGATTTACTATTCAATTATTTCTATAATCTATTTAAAAGTGAATTTTAAAAGAGTTTAATGGGATAAATAAAATTTTTCATTAGTCTTAAAATTAAGCAAAGGAAAGATGGAATTTTTTTTAAAATTAAGCTAAATATGCTAAATAACTAGTAAATATGTTTGTACTTGATTATATCAAGAGTATGAAAATACCAATGAGTACTAATTTAAAGTTTTAATTCTATAAATATGGAAATTCAGTTGATTTTATATTGTATATAGGTGTGATTGGTAGTCTATTGTATCTCTTTGCTTTTAAACCAAAAATAATGTTCTCATTTTCTGTGCATGCTAAGTTTAGTCCAACCCTAAAGAAATTCATCTTAAATATATTAAAAGAGTAGTTAGATATATCAAGGGTACTATTTGTACTATATTATTTTATTATAATGATAAATATTTCGATTAATTTTATTACTTTGATTTAAAATTTTAAGGTTACAAAATTGATCAGAAAAGAACTACAGATATGTGTCATTTTTTAGGAAAAAAATAATCACATGGAGTTATAGGAAACAATAATCAATATCATTATCAATATTCAAGGATGAATATGTTGTTGATATTAGTATTTTTTCACAAATTATATAAATTAGACAATATTTTTATGATTTTTATATAAGTTTTGATAAAATTCATATTTACTCTGATAATTCAAGTGTTATTTCAATTTCTAAAAACCCTATTCAACGCTCTAGAACAAAAAAAAATATGTTAAATTTAATTTTCTTAGGGATCATGTAAATAAAGGTGATATATTTTTAAAAAAAATTCCTACTGAAAAACATTTAGCAAACATTTTTACTAAACCTTTAGACTATGATAAATTTGAGAAAACGAAGTTTGAATTGGGAATATAGAATCTAAAAATTATTGTTTATTATAATTACTATTTTTTAAATATATTTTTAAAATTCATTGTTAAACTATTACTATGTTGAATTCTTTACTTTAATAATATAACTATATTTTAAGTTTTATTATAAAATTGTACTCTGATTACTTTTAAGTTGTAGATTTTTAATAAAAGGGAGACTGTTTTATAGATTAAATTCTAATGTAATTTTTGATAAATTTCAAAATGGGAAATATTATAGATAAAAATTTAATATATGTTATATTTTTTAATTTATAATAAGGAGTAGATTATCAGTATTTGAAATTAGTTTTAATAATTTAATAGTTTTTTTGATAAATTATTGTATGATCAAATTTAAATAAATTCGAAAAAAATTAATCATTTTTGTTTTAAATTTTAAATGTTATTAATTTTTTATTGATTATTATATTTTTAAAATTTACTTAATTTCTGTTAAGAAAATGGTTTTAATTAAAAATTTAAGCCATCTATGTAAGCCTCTTTGGCCTACCCTACTGACACTTAGAGGGACCTGAAAGTCAACCCATATGGGAGGTCCATCCTTATAAGATTGTATAGTGGTAGGATTTTAAGAAGTGACCATGTGTAAGGCCTATAAATCATGATCAAAAGGTGTTTAGGTTGGGACTGGTGAGCCTGTTGGGTCATGGCTTGTGTGTGAGTGATGGGGTGCAGGTGTTGATTACCCGCTGACAAATCGAGGTTGGTAAGGAAAAACTTGTATGTTATACTAGAGGATCATTGCATCGCATATCCGATGTGGGACAGTGTGAGTGGTTTACTGTTCATCCATTTTTTTTTAAAAAACTCAATCATGTGTTTAGTCAGTGGATCAAATCTGTTTCATCCATCTGATCAATCCCACACCTCGGTCATTTTTTCCCACGCTTCACTTCCTCAAATCAATTATCTTCTTCCTCCAAATTTCTTGATTGTACCACTTTACACCAGTGATATCTTTTACAACATCAGGCATGTTGCACGACATGGATCTTTCTTCATGTGGGATTCCCTCTCCAGTAGATAGTTCAATATATGCACATTGTCGAGCTCCTCTATGTACAATAGTTGTAGTGGAAAGAACCCCAATGGTAGCATCTACCATTATTCCAATGGTATCATCTACCATTATTCCAATGGTAGCATCTACCATTATTACAATGGTAGAATCTACCATTATTCCAATGGTAGATCTTTCTACATCGGTATATCCCCCCAATGGTTGAATTTTCGACCACTTTTGGATTAGGACAACATCAGGACTCTTGTAAGGTGGAATGATAGATCAATCCACCATTATACATTCATTGGTAGATCTCTTTCAAACCACTATGTCATGTCTACTGCATCTTCATGGTTCACTGAAAGCTCATTATTTTATTTCATTGGAAGAATCATTCTTCATAATAGTTTCTCCATGAATATTGATAGTTTTATATTTCCATCACTAGTAGATAAATCTACCATTGGGCACCACTTGTTGATCAATCTACCTTTGAAAATCAATGGTAGATCCTCTGTTTTTTTTTCAGCAAAAGTTAATCTCCTTCAAGAAGTGAAATATCATGTTTTACACCTCTGGTAGATCAATATATCGCTAAAAATGGTAGATTAATCTACCGTCATGTACTTAAATCTACATTTAGTTCAAAATAATTTTTCTAAAATTATTATTTCATATATTTTAATTGATGTTATTAAAAAAATATTTAGATACATTTTTTATTATATTTTATTAAAATATAATTATATATTGTTGTAAGAATATTTTTATGCACACACACACACACACATATATATATATATTCAGTTGAATTTCTTACGATGCTCTGTTTTACAACATTTTGTATTATCTTAATAAACTTGAAGTTTATCTAGTCTACTTTAACTGTTTTATAATTATTAATTATTTATTATACTTAACATATTAAATTTTTTATATTGATATTTAATGAAGAAATAAAGAGTTTGATTATTCTCTATTTTTTATTGAAGCATTTACAAATGAATTTAATGGTAATATTATTTTATTGTTATGCACTAAAAAGTTTCTTGCAGATATTCATTATGAATACGCTCCAGGAATATCATTTATTAAATGACATGGGTTTGATTCCTTAGATACTTCTTCAAGGAATAAAAACAATTCTCATGCATACCATTCTGAATATTCCTTGTGATAAAATTGTGTGACACAATTCTTGATACTCTCATTTGATAAAAAGCACACTAATGGAAATCCTACCTATAAAAATCCCCTATACCAATGGTTTTAAAAAACTATTGGTATATGGGGTCCTATCCCAATGGTTTATAATAACCGTTGAGATATTCCTATTTATAAAATGCTATCCCAATAGTTTAGAATAACCATTGGGATATTTTTTCCCTAAATGTTGTGCACCCATCCCTCCTTCCCCATTCCAGATTCGATCAGCATTTTTTCCTACTAGATCACTCCTCTTCTACCCAGCTAATGACCACTCCTCTTCTTCCAAACCAGTGATCCATCCTTGTTTGAAGTTATTTGGTTTCTTCCACTTCAAATTCGTGAGTTCAAAATGAGTTATATCTTATGTATATATTTTTTTATCTATGATGTTTAATTTCATTTCTCATCTGATGCAATCTATCATCCATTAAGGTTTTCATTTTATTATTCTTGAAAATTAAATTGGCATGTTCCAAATATTTTATATCTTCCTAGGGAGGGGTTTCTTTATATATTTTGTGGAAATAGATGAACCTTACTGTAGGTTTTTTCTAGGAAAGTTGGTGCAGTGAGTTTCAAGGTGTCACTGCCACATATAATCGACTGTTATGATCTTTATATAATTATTTTGAATGTATTTAATGATATATACATTCTATATGATTATTTTAATAAATATTTAATATTTATTTCTCTTCAATACATGATAAATCTTGATAATATTATGATTTATACATGTTATTACATTTTGGTTTTTTCTGTGAAATGATTGAGTGAAAATATAGTGCAAATATGGGATGTTTCATAGTTATGATCTAAGGAAATAATCCACCAAAATGGTGTTTTTCTTGGTTCCCTGGACATTAGAGACATTATATACCTCAACCTCATCTACACTAGCTTGATAAATATTTTATAAAAAAAATTACAAATTAAATATAACTTGAGGAGATGATGGAAAATTATTTTATATTCTTAGAATGTTAAATAAAATAACCTTTGTGATAAAAAATAATTATATATCAATAGGGTAAATCATGTTTTCATATTGAATAAAACTCCACTATTATAAAAATCCATTAGAAGGGGTATTCTATTGTGTATTATACAAGACTCAAATTTTAGAGAGTATCTTAAGAGGGAAATTCCTTTAATAGGATTAATTATTTGAGTGTATAAAAATATGAAAATCCCAATCACATTATTGGATAAGCCTTAATAGCCAATGAAAATCCATACAAGGTTAATCATATCACATCCTATATAATAGCCTAGATTATTAGAATACTCATCTATAGATAAATTCAAACTCAAATAGCAGCTTATATAAAACCATATGAGTCCCATGAAATCCATTAACAGTCAATATAAAAAAATGATAAATACAAATAAAAAAATGACCTTTTCCAAGATGGATACCTTAAAAAAACACACCCTCTAAAAAATATCATCTTCAGTGGTGTATAAAATATTTAACATATACACCTTATTTATAATATGTTTATCATCAAAATATTCTACTATGAAATCATTAATCACCAATACTAAAAATTTTATTCCTTACAGTAAAAAAATATATTTACTTGTGGGTCACCATTGATTAGAAATATCATTAATTATGCAATATAATGATCTCAATAAATTTAAACTTAGTTCCAAATTTTTTCTCATAATTATCATTGAGAGATCTTTCTTTATACATTGATTTTCCATCATATCCACTACGTTTCACATAATCTTCCAATTTATTCCTTATTATGATGATCCACTAAATAAACTAAATAGAAATGAATTGATCAGGCACTAAGAAACCTAAATTATACCAAATTGGACTAACTAGTCTTGAAAATAAATGAACTAAACCTATCACCCCTTTACACAGTGAAACCCATCTAAACTAAAAAATCCCCTCTATATCATAACTCAACTGACTTGACCAAACCAACTAAATTGAATTGAAATGACTTGATCTGACCCAAGTAGATGTGAGAAGACTTGAACTACACTGAACTACATCAAAATGAGCTAAAATAAAAATAAGTTAACTTAATTGAACCTAACTAAAATAATATATATAGTAATGATAAAAAATTATTTGACTTGAACAATGTTTAATAAAACCCTAATAGGCATGCACTGACCCAATCCAAATAAAAAAACTAACCCCAACCAAACTAAATTGACTAGAAATAAACTAATCATAAATAAACTAAACTGACCAAAACTGATCTGAATAAAATAGAAGATCATTACCTAGAATTAGTAATCTTTTATGCATGAATTTATTGAATATGTATAACATTAGTTAAAAAGTGAATAGAATAAGAGAATAATTAAAAATATCTATTATAAACACAATTTTATGTATTATTATATATAGTTATTAATCATTGATATAATTGAATTCAAAATAATGGTTCTATATGTATAGTATTTTTTATATATAGTATTTTTTTCTTTTATATTATGATTCTCATATAGACTAGTGTGTCAGTTATAGTTGCATATAAAGTGAATAGTTCTCATTTCCTTAAATATATTTTCGATTAAACTTCAATATTATTTAACTGCTTTTATGAAATGACATATGAAATTTTTTACAGAATGGATATAATTTGGATGTTTTAAATTGATCATATCTCAATATCTTTTCAAACTAATTTGGAGAGATTTTTATATTTTTCATTTGACAGTGCTTCAGATAGTGGTCACATACACTACCCATGTTATAATTGAGTTGTAAGACCTTGGATGAGCCATGAATAAGTTAGCTACCATATAAAAAAATATGGTTTTCAAAAAAAAAAAACTATGTGTGGTATCACAATAGGGAGAAAATACAATCTCAAAATTCTCATGATCTAAATGAGAGGACAGGATTAGAGAATTTGTTAGATGATAGGTTTCTTTTTATTCGTCATAATAAGAAGGAAGGTATGCCGACCCAAGAAGACTTGGATATGATCACACATGATGTTTCTAATGAAAATGATGATGTTGATAGGGTGAAAAAATTGAATGATGTTTCCATGACTCTAGTATATTAGAAATGTGATAAAATGAAGAAGCCACAATTTTTAATCTAATTGCTTCATGGGAAAATAGTGTATGGGATTTCTAATAGTGTCATCGATTAAATTCTTACCTTTTTGAAGTAATTGATTCGAGATGATATAGATATTCCCTCAAACCACTATATGGAATGGAATTTAGTTGAGTAACTTGGAATTTCAAAAAACAAAATTCATTCTTTCCTAATAGATTGAAACGTATTCTAGGAGGAAACTGCTGAACAGAATGATTTTATAAAATATAGGACATCCTAATTGAAACCAAAATCTAATGGAACACTATCTTGTGTTCCATAGAAAGTAATTTTTCACTTTCCATTTCTCACTAGACTCTATAATATTTTCATGTTTGATGAAATATCAATAAAAATGTGATGGCATGATAACAAGAGAAAGAAGAATAATGATGATTTGGTTCACCCTGCGATCAATTTTCATAGAATATATTTGATGATTGATATCGTAATTTTTCATCTGATTTGTGTAATGTTAGGTTGGGTCTTTCATGTGATGGTTTTAATCCATTTTTGAAGATTCTTACTTTACACATCACATGGTCAATTTTCATACACATTTATAATCTCCCTCCATGGTTGTGTATGAACAAAAAAATTCAATTTCATGAGTATACTCATATCTAGACCTTCTGATCCTAGTAATGATTTTGATGTGTAAATGAAACCTTTAATAAAATAGTTGAAACATCTTTAGAATGTGGGTGTGTACACATACAATGCATGTATGAAAGATATATTTCATATGCATGTTGCACTTGTGTGTACAATCAATGCTTTTCTTACTTATGAAATGATGTATGGATAGAGAACAAAGGGAAAATTATCATTTCCTATTCTTATGAATAATACAAAGTCCAAAATACTGAAATAGCATTGTAGTTTCAGTTTTATGGGACATCGATGATTCTTTTCGATGGGCCATCTGTATAGGAATAATTGTCAAAGATTTGACAATACCTTAGAGACCAAAAATCCGCTTCAGCATGTGTCTCGAACTGATGTTATTAATGAATTGAAAGAATTTAGTTTTTTATTTGATAAGGGTTAGATGAAATCTAGGAATAGGAAGAATGTTTCCACTAAAACCTATTATAATTGGAATAATATGAGTATCTTCCTTCAGTTTCCTTATTGTTCAACTAATTTATTACATCATTTCTTAGAAGTAATGAACATTAAAAAGAAATAATGTGAAATGTTTCTTTCAATTCTTATAAATGTTAAGGGAAACACAAAATATGATTTAAAATCTCGTAATATCTTAGTTTATTGGGGAATCAGACTATAATTGCATCCTATTTGTATCGGTGAAAATAAATGGAATGCTTTGTGTGATTCTTATGTGATGACACATATAGAAAAAAATCAATTTTTGGAAGTACTAGAGACTATTAAAGTTCCCAATGGATATTCATGAAACATATCAAAATGGGTCAACGGAAGAGATTTGAAGCTAAAATTTTTGAAGACTCATGATTATCACATCCTTCTGCATTAGTTGATTCTAATAGAAATATTTTATCTTCTATCCAATAATGTAATGGTGCCAGTTATCCAGTTGTTCCATTTCTTTAGAGATATTTATTCTAATAATTTTTTGAACTATTTTTTTAAAAAAATACTGGAAGAGGCATCATTAATTTTGTGCAAGTTAGAGAAAATATTCCCTCCATCATTTTTCACATGCATACTACATATAACTGTCCATATTCCAACCAAAATACTTTTCAGAGGACCTGTTGATTTTTTTTGGATGTATCTAACTAAACAAAACATGTTTACATTAAATTATTAGGTCTATAATAGAAATCATCCCAAATTGTTTATCATCAAAGGGTACTTGTCTCAAGAATGTATGGATTTCTATTCAATGTATTTTTTTGATCTAACTATGAGACAGAATATACCAATGATAAATAAAGAAGAATAGTATGATAAAATTGAACCTATTTTTCCATCACTTCCCAAAACAAGGGGGAATTCTCAAATCATATACATTGACCACATTAAGCCTTGAAAAGAGGTAGATGGCACATCGCACAATTTTTTTCAACTGTGATTTGTTCTATGACTACATCAAGTAAGTGAATTTAATATGTATATCTTATTTTATCTCAGGTAATTTTACATATATGTTAAACTGTTTCTACTTTTCTTTCAAGGAAAATAATCAAATGATAAATAGAAATCATCATTCTTTATCTTTGATAAGGATAGAGACTTTTCATAGAAAATAGTTTTTTCTTGGTTGAAATTGAAGGTAGAAATATTACTATAATAAATTAATAAAATAAATATAAAATTAAGTTTAATATTCATTTATATTTCAGTTATTTAGTTTTCCTACAGGATCTATCTCTGAGGAAATGAGATCTTTGGATTATTTTCCTAATTCCATGGTTCATGAATTCAAATCACTTGTGATCAATGGGTATAGATTTATTATCACTGAATGAGTAAAGAACATAAGAACATGACATGATAGTGTTATGGTAACTACCACAATAGGCTATTATGTCAATGTGTTGGATAGTAGACCACAATTTAAAAATTCATCTTATTATGGAGTCATTGAGAAAATACTAATATTAGATTATTACTCTCATGGTCGAGTCACTATGATGAAATTCTAGTTTTTTTATTTGATAAGAGGGCATGGAACATTTATTTATGATTGTAGATATCTAGTTATTGACATGACTCGTACTCCTACTACCGATAAACCATATGTATTTTGAATTAATGGCGAAACAAATTTTTTTATGTCAAATGTCATCTTCAACCATAATTTGGTGGCATTATTGAAGTAATATGAATATATATTTTTAATAATGGTGATGATGGAATTGATACCATCCTTTCTAATATTGGACACAATCCATTTGTTACTTATAATGGCTCCAATACTTCAATTGTCAAAGTTTATTTCGAACCTTAAGTTGTGGTGGAAAATATATAGAATCATCTATCTATGTTCTCAATTCTTTTGGTTTAGCTTGAATTGGGATTTTGAGGTTAGTGATATACAAATTGATTTACTATTTATTACAAATATTTTGTATCCAACTTGACCTTCATGTGAATTTTCAATATTTACTAGTTTCATTTTTCTTTGAGTTGTATTTTCTAATATTAAATTTAACTATATTCAAACTTATCAAACCAAACACAAATAAAAAAATTAAATGGTAAAAAAAAAAGATGGATTGAATTGGACATATTAAACTAATGGATATGAAAATCAAGACCAATGAAAATAATTACATAATAAAAAATAGATAAATGACCTGATTAATTGATAAAAAATGAATCAAATGACCTAAGATAAATAAAAATGGAAAAATGACCTAATTAATTGACCAAAATAAACAAAATGACCTAACCAGAATTAAATTGGATTGAATTCAAAATAGAAGAAAACTATATCATACCCATGCCAAACATGCTAATTTGAACGTATTTTTTTCTCTATGACAAGTCTTATATTTTGATATTCTCACCACTAGAAATAAATTGTTTTTGTTATATCATTGTGTATCCTATATTTAGTTTCACAAGTGGTATTCCTTAATTAAGTCATATCCCATATTCATTCTCTTTTGGGTTACCCATTAGTTATGGATTTCTAATTAATTCTATATTTTTTCATGTGTATAAAATGAACTTTTTTTGAGAAAATACAAAGAAAAAGGATGACCGACAACAATTGTTGAATGAATGAGATGGGTATCCCTCATTTAGTGCACATTGTGAATATTTTATTTCATATATATATATCAATAATATATAATATCATGTGATAAATGTTTTTTCTTCTAATAAGGATCCACCACCAAGGTGTCAGTTATTCACTAACCAGCCTAGTGGTTATAGTGCTCAGGTTGGCGATATGAGGGGTGTTACTATAGCTAGGCACTCTAGTCTATGTAACCGATTAGACCCCCATCCCTCCCTCTAACGTACCATCTAACACACCTTTTGAGCCCACAGTGTTGTTACATACACCTAGGATATTTAGGTCATCCATGTTTTCACCAGCATTTGCATCTAAGAATCCTTGTTTATCTTTCCTATATATAATTATGATTCCTACTCCTCATCCTTATTATTCATTTGTATATAAATCTATGTCATCTTTTTTCCTTCTACTTCTTTCACCCTGAGCTTCTACCTTCCATATTATTTGACTCCTACTCTAACACATTTTGAGCATGCTGAACATAAACTGGGGTCCACTCCATCTGTATAGGTTTTTGTTCCTTTAGTGTGTAGGGATCCATTTATTCCCACTAATCAGGCTTCCTTAGGTATATTTATAGAACCCTAGTAATTTATTTTACCATAATTTATTTTCACTATAATATGTATTGATATAATATTTTTCTTCTTATTTAAAAGTTGGTTCTTCTAATAAGTGTCATGGGAGTACATGCATGCATACGGTGTGGAATATCTGCACACAGCTGATGGTGGAGTACAATAAAGACAACCAAATAATTGGAAAAATAGTACAGGAATATAAGAGTTTTTTGTGACAATTTTCAAATACTTTGACATCATTCTCGTCCATCCACTCTCTTGGTGAAACCTTCCAAATGAAGTAAAGGACAATTCTGGGGAACAAATATGGGTAAAAAAATCTTTTGATTTAATGTTATATTATCATTGTAATGATATGAATTAACATTTTGGTTCCAAATTCATTTTAATTTTCCTATTGGTGAGGCCGCAAGGATAGAATTGCACATGGAATTAGGTTAGCTATAGAGAATCTATAAGTATGAGTTGTATAGTGGCTGTCATGATATAGTTGTCACCGATTTAAAGGTCACACTTTTCATGGATGACGGTCCAGTAGAATATTATCATGAAATGAGTACTCATTAGATGAGTACTGAGTTCAAGGTATTAATCAAATTTTAGTTTTTTAAATGAAAATTTCCATGATTTGAATTAATAGTTTCTTTTTGTGTTATTGAATTTTTTTTAATAATTGCCAGGAGAAAATAAAAAACAAGGATTCTATGAAATATCTTCACACTTTGGGGTGGACTAAAATGATAAACCATGATAGAAAGTAGGTACAACACTCTTTTATAAATTTTATTTAGGATAATGTTGATGATGACTAAACAAACCCAAACCAAATAGAATCAAATAGAAATAACCTAAACCAAAATAACCCTTTCTGAACTGGTTCAAAATAAAAAAAACTCAACTTAACCTGACCCAAATTGAATATAATTGAACAAAAATGAAATGAAATAAATAAAAATTAACAAAACAAAACTAAATTGGTATTACTTCACCTAAATCAAAAAAATCCAACATAACTAAAACAAAATATTACTTAAAATATCTTATCTACACCAAACATACTCAAACCAAATCAAACTGAAATAATTCAAACTAAACTAAACTATATCCACCCTATTTAAGTTAAACCATTCCAAATTAAAAGAAATTATAGAAACTTAATCAATCACATAAAAACAAATTTATATAAACTAAAACAAATTGAATCAAACTAAATTAAACCAATGAGAACTGAATGGAATTGATCCATATAAAACACTAAAAAATAAAATTACACAAACCTAAACTAACCTAACTCAAACCAAACCACACTAAACTGAATTAAAATAAACTAAAAAAATAAAATAAAACCTAACTAAATATAATAGATTTTAACTAAATTTATTTGACATTACTTGACATAAATACAATTGAATAGAACCTAAATTAATCAAACCAAATCAACTATACCTAAATAATGTTGAATTGAATAAAATGGAATAAAATATAAATGAACTAAAAAACTATCCAAAGAATATCTAAACATAAGTGAATATAAAAAAACATATCTACACCAATTAAATTTGAGGTAAACCAAATGAAATTGACTATAAAGGAATATATTTTTATTAAAAAGACTAAAACCAAGCTAAACCCAATAGAACCAAATATTATTTAAACAACCCACACTGAACAAAATTATATAGAATTTAATCAAAATATACAGAAATAAATAATCAAAATTGGATTGTATAGAATACAATTGAGACAACTCAAATCTAAAAAAATAAAGATGAACTAAATTGAACCAAATTGAACTAACTTGTCCTAAATAGACTCAACCAGACCTGAACCAAATTGAACAATTCTAAACTAAAATAAATTGACAAAAAAAAGTAAACCAATCATAAGAAAACAAAATTGGATTAGACCAACATGAATTGACCCAACATGGTCTATACTAAATTAAATTTATTTGAAGCCGGTAGGATTGAACCATCTTGGTATGAAGGAAATGAAATTGGATCCAACTGAAAAAAAAATATTTAACCTAAATAAAACTAAATTAAATTTATTAAAACCAAATAGAACTAAACTATAATGAAATAAATCAAACCAAATGGAATATATCTCAAACAAACTAATTCAAACTAAAAAATAGACTTAAATATATCAATAATGAATTGAACTGGCATGAACCACCCACAACCAAAATGAACAGAACTGAATTGAAAGGAATCAAATTAGACTAAATCAAACTTAATAAAAATTAATGAATATATCCTGACTAAAAATGATTAGAATGAAACTATACTAGAATAGACTAAATTGAATCAAACTAAACTTAATTTATATAAATATTAGAAAAAAATCATGAAAATAATTCTTCTTATCATGATTAGAGTGTTGATAACCCATTCATGCATATACCTTTATGTTATAGTAATACGTTTTCATATTATCATTAATTAGGGTGATCACAAAACCACATTATTATTGATTAGTATGATGACATGTTCACTTATATATGTGTTATATCTATTGATAACCCATTCATTTATACTCATTTATAATTCATTTACCATATGTTTTTCTTTTTATCTTTATTTAGAATTAATATCCATTTGAATTTAGTTATGAAATTAATTATTAGTGAACTATTTTTAATTAGATTTTCCTACACTCAATATCATTGAATATGGAGGTTTTAAATATTTAATTACATGTGCCTTGAGAATTTTTTTTTTCTTGAGTAGATATAGAAGTGCATTTAACAAATTGACACCGCAGTATATTGAAAGTTTTACTTTTTTTATTTCAAATTTTAATATCTATTTTCTAACTTAATGGTCTATTTATAGTTTTAATAGTATTATTTGGATGCCCTTGATTCCCAGGAAGCTAAAAAATCTGGGCCAAATGATCACTTACATCAAATTTTGGGAGATGAGAACCATGGCTGAGTACGTTGTCGACCTAGAAAGAGTTATTCTAGACGAGGTATTGGACCAATTCAAGTGTCATTCCTGGTATCAATGACTTGTAAAAAGATAATTCATGGGTATAATAGGTTGAGGATAAGGTAGAAAAGGCCTAAAAAAGGGTCATACATGTGGAATAATGGAATCAAAGGGAAAATACTGAATTTATGAAACTTAGGGAAGTTTTATGTACATCACTTAAACTGGAGATTGTTGTGTCTTATGATGTATATATATAGATGATGCATACATTAAATAGTTCATTGGCCAGTATTTCTAGTGGTTTTTAGGATTATGGTGTTCCTATAAATGTTAATGGAAAGGATGATGGCAAGGATAATGGTGAGGAAGATATCAAGGTAGAGGACGAGGATGAGGCCGAGGGTGAGGATGAGGATGAGGACTAGGCTGAGGCTGAGAAAGAGGATAAGGCCAATGATTATGGTGATGATAGTGATGGTGATTAGGTAAATATTGATTCTTTACATTTTTGACTGATATTTATGACATTTGATGTTTGATGATTTGTTATAAATGAATATATGTCATATTCTAAATGAATATTGCAGGTTTTGTTTTTTCATTTCATGTTATATTTGTTTTTGGGTTATATTTGGCTACAAGTTCTATTTTATGTTGGCTAAAAGTTCTATTTTTAGGTTCTATCTTGCAAGTTATGTTTTCTGTGGGTTGGGTGGGACTGCTACTTTCTATGGAAATGGTGGGGTTTATACCAACGTTTTTATAACTATTGGTATAGGCTTTAGCCAATGGTTCACTATAAACCATTGGATAATGTGAATTTCATATCACACTATACCAACGGTTCACTAAGAATCATTGGTATAGACCTTTTCCAATGGAACTATAGCTAATGGTTTGGAGAACCATTGGTATAGTCTATACTGATGGTTCTCCAGCCTATACCAATGGTTTTGAACTGTTGGTATAAGCTTGTATTCTAGTAATGGATACTAAGACATTTTTTCCTTGTCTATTACCATATAATAACTTAAAATTTTGATATTATTCCATTTTAGTGATCAATGATCATTAAGCTTCATCATCTTCAACATATTTTGATCATATTTTGGTTTTTTATTTTTTTATTTTTTATCTTTTACCTCTTCTGTTTGTATTTATTTGAGTCTAGTTTAGGATTTTACATATAAAAAGAAATTATGTCATTATCTAGTTACCCTTCCACCAAAAAGGAAGTTCTGGATGTGGATCTAGATCAAAATTCAGTTCATATACTAGCTTTGTTCTCTTGTAAAAAGATCGAGTTGTTCCTCTAGGTATTTGTAAAATACAATGTTTGTAACAGGTTATCATGCCTTCAAGAGTGAGGTTCTTAGTTGGTACCAATCTTCTCAAGGATAAGAGAAGGTGAGGAGTGGACTAAGATCTTTTTGATCTGAACCACTGTAAATCATTGTGTTCATAAATTTTATTTTCACTTCACTTTATTTCAAGAACACTTCTCTCACTACAGATCATTTTTTATAAACTCTAATTTTTTTCTTTAAAATTATAAAATGACTATTCACCCCTAGTCATTATTTTCATCACTATAGATCAAACGGTACTCCCCTAATGAAGATTATTTCATCATTTCTGTAAAAAATTTCCTATCTTTTATAATTAGTAAAATATATATTTATTCAGTTCTAATCCTTAAAAATTTAAACAAATTAACATAATAATGAAGAATGTAGAGTGTAAGTATATTGTAACCAAAGATTGAGTTTAAGGGAGTTTTATCAAAATGATTTATAATAAATCTCCCATTTTCCATGAAATTTTGTTTAAATATCATGAAAAATATTGACTATCATGGTCACATGACTTTGGTTATAATGTTGATTGAGCTTCCACAATCCACAAGAATACTTATTGTGTTCAATACATTTTATCATGCCATCACTACATCTCTTAATGTGGTACATTAAATTGTTTATCAATTTTATAGATGTGGTAGATTACCATGGTCGATTTTTATCTACAGCATGTTATTAATTTTATTTTTTCATGATAAAATTAACCTCACATTTAGTCTCTCCTTCTTTCAGTTGATTCAAGACTTTGGTAGATTTATATCTTCTATAGACAATAGATGGATTTAAAGAAATAATTTAATTAGTTTTAAGAGAAAATAAACCATATGAGAATTGATTATTTTTATGGAACAAATTATATTAAAATAAAACAAACCAAAATAAGAACCATGGGTTAGTTCCCTTGAAGCGGTGATTTTGTATCCCTTTGTTAGACTCAATGTAAGGTCCATTTTCATGTAAGGAGATAGCAGGCAAAACCCTTAAGTTCACCTTAAAATTAGTGTTTTATTATTTTACCACTAACCATAAATGGTTTATTCTCCTCTCCAACCATCTAAATAGATCTATTTACTATCACTCTTAGAATAGTGAAGGTTATGGACCATTTATTTTCAGTTTATTGGGAAGAAACTTTAGACTAGAATTGAATTGAAAAAATCCATTATCTAATATTAAAGTTTCTATTCTAAATGATTGATTCATGGAATTATTTTTTTTTCTTTACTTTTAAATTTTAACATTTTCTGTAACACCCCAAAATTCTAAAATAAGAACATTGTATTCTATAATATACATGACACACAACACCATGCTTAGAAAAAAATATAAATCCTTAATAATTAAAAATATATTTATTAAATGTATTTAATAGATTTAATTACATTAAAAACTAATTTTATCTTGAATTAAATGCAATGAAAATTTTCATTCATATCTTGTGTTACACACAAGACCAGGTTTTACCAAACAACAATATAATATAAATATTATAATTTACATGATGGTTATTTTCTAGCCATTGGAATGGTGGGTATGAATAGGATTAAATAAATTATGAAAATATATATTTTACACATGTTCATTTGTAATTTATTTATTATAAATAAAATAAGAATCATTTAAAATAAAAAAAAATTCTGAAAAACTGCATTTTTCTAAAAAAAACTGTATAGTCTCCCTTTGCACACATAATTTAAAATTATTTTTTAAAACATACTAGAAAATTTATTTTAAAAAATAAAATCTATTTTTTAAATAATAATAAAAAAATTATATTAATGTGAATGTTTGATATTTTTCTAAAAAGTTTCATTTTTTGATGGATAGTGGAAAATACTGAATTTTAATTAAAAAGTTCCTTTTCGTTTAAATAATTTATAATGTTAAAATATATCATGAATTGGTTTTAAATTAAAATTATTTGAATTTTATACCAATTAATCTAATTCAGGTCATTGTAATAATTTTCATATTTAATTTAGATATAAAAACTTTATAAACTTTTCAACATTTTCTCTTTAAAAACTTTTCTTCTCATCGCGTCTATGAGATTAATTTTAAGTTAAATTTTACCACTTATGTGAATTTAATTTATAAAATTTGATTTAATATTTTCAATCATCATAATTTATAATTTATAATAAGTCAAAGTTATTTTTTGACCAAAATTAATATTGAAAATGGTGAAAAATTAATTACGACAGTTAAGGTAAAAATGGATTTACAGTGGGGTTAAACTAAGAAGATAAGGGTAAAACTGACCTACCAAATTATCCAAAACCCATTTTATGGTAATATTTCCACCTTATATCTTCTATTTTCTATAATTACCCATTTTTTAAGCTTTTTTAATGATAAAAATGTGGTTATTATTGAATATTTTCAAAAACATTATAAGTGTGTCACTCACCTAACTTATAAAAGGCCACCCATCTCCTCTATTCTTAAAACCTTAAAATATCTCTTTGTTTGTTCAATACTACCAAAATAACTTCCCAAATTCCCTCCCTTCATCCTATAATCCTTATTCTGGGTAAAAATCCACCCTAGGAAATATTTAGTGAAAACCTATGGAGGATACCTGAAGAAGAGGTAATGTTCTTCATTGAGCGTCTTTATTTTATTTCTTTCTCCTCATCATTAAATTATTATTAAACCTTGTTGATATAATAAAATCAATATATTCAATATAATATGATATTTTTATATTAATTTCATGACCTATGTCTATCTCCACTTCTATCAAATGGGTTACAAAATCATTGTTTTTGTGTACAACGGACTATCGCCTTACAAACCAATGAAATTCGTTCTTCCATTACCACCTTTAATAGTTGTGTATGATGATGTATAAAAAGTATATATATGATATTTATAACATATTTATAACATATTTATAAATCTATAGTCATTATATCATATTTATATATATATATATATATATCTTTTTAATTTCCATTCCGTAGGGGATAGGATAATTTCACTCTTGTTTACCGCAGACTACCACCTCGCAAAGCGATGTGATTATTCTTTCACTAATGCTTTACATAGAATGTGATATGGTTAAAGATAATGATTATATGAGATATAAATTAAATAATTTTTATATTGATGAAATTTTTATATTTCTTTAAATAAAATATATAACATTTTCTTTCTTACCATTTCACTCACATAAAGATGATAACATCATTCGTGTAAGTGTGGACTACCGCCTTCACAAAGTGATGTGACTCTCTTTTCATCACCACACAACATGGATGATATATATAATTATATAATATGATATATATGATATTATTATAATTATATAAATGTAAAATATTACTTACCTCATTTCCATAATGTTCATTGAAAAATGACAACATTACTTATGTGTGTGTACGACAAAACCTCTCCATGATTGTAGCGTAGTTCATTTCTCAGAATCATATTTCATTATTGGTATAAAAAGTATAATTGATTTATAAATATTATAATTATTTCATTATTATTATTATGTAAATCATGTAACTATATAATATGCACAGGAACTGGAACTTTGATAACAAAGAACAGATGAGAAAACAAGGCAATTAATAACCAAAATAATGAAAATAATGACATGTTATTAACAAATGGGTGGTAAAATGTTATAAGAGTATCATATATGAAATTATAAATATGATTATGGTTCTTGTATAAATTAATAACATGCTTAAAATCATTATACATGATTTTAAATCAAGTTAAACTAAAGGAAAGTGTTAGGTAATTGATTTCGTCTAAATTTCATTTCATTGAGGCATGTTGTAATATTTTGCACCTAACTTCTCTTATATGTTGTATATACTGACCCTTTATCATTTAATATAATTAACACCTCATTATTCATGATATTTTAAGTTTCAATTTTAATTATTTCATCTAATGGTATTTGAGTTAAAAGTTACCAAGTGGTAGAAAATTCCATAACTCAATTTCTTTTCATTGAGTTATATTACTACTTTGTTGCCTTTGATATTCTAAGATTATGTATAAAATAACTTATTATTATCTTATGTTGTATTTATACTTATTTTATGTTGATTTATATCTGATAAACATAATCAATTCATTGATTAATTAACACTTCAAATTTCTAATATTTTTCACCTAACTTATTTTTTTAGAAAATTTTTGTATGAAAATCTGATTTCATTTATCTCTTCGATCGTAAATCTATTTTCTTTCAAAATAATTTTTTCTAAAAAAAATTCAAAAATGTTTTTAACATTTTCAAAATGATTTATTAAATAAAATTTTACCATTTTTTAATCTTTATTTTTTTTAAAGAATCTTCTTGTCATTTTCTGAATAAGGTACTTTTATAACCTTTTATAGTGTAAAATGAATGTTATTTTTATCTTTTATGACATGTACTAAATTAACAGATGAAATTACCATATTTTCAATAAATTTTCATTTGAAATTTTACAAGCTCATTTTTGAAGAAATTTTTTTTCCTAATATTCTAGAAATTATTGGTTTTTAAAAATGGTTCTAAATAAAAGGATTTTCAAACTGTTTTATGTGTTTAGAAGTGATTTTAAAAATTAAATGATTATTTTCCACATTATTTTTTTAAAATATATTTTATGGTATTTATATTCATAAATGAAAATATCCCTTTATTATTACTCCAAAGGGTATATTTTGCATTAATTCCATCTTTGTTCTTCCTCTGGATGGTTTATGATTATTTTTACCAAGGATATTATTAACATTCACTTCCTTGTTTAATTTTTTTATCCATTAACTTCCCCTTAAATTATTCAATTTCTTGTGATCATTAGACATTAAATTTACCATAAATATATATATTATTTATCATGGATATTTTTATTACTTAAACAATATATAATTGTTATATAAGGTTTTTACTTTTAAATTCATTTGATTAACAAGGGAAATTTTGATAAATTGATATTATTTACTCAGTGCATATATTTGATCATAAGGCACATTGTTCATAAATTTAATTGATCACTCAATATATGAGGAATGATTTGGACATGTAGTGATAGGTGGGGACGTAATTTATATATCTCATTGATGCATCGACAGGTCTCATGAGACAATTTAGTTGGCCAAAATCAAGTGGATTTGTACCTATATTTTTCAACTATCTAGAGGATAGATCTTAACATTAGAGGTTTTCATGACCCTGAGACATGAAGTACAAAAATTAATAATTTTCATCATTGAGAATCTAGATATTATTATTTTATATCAACTTTTCTCTAATATATTATCTATGGGTGTATTTCTTTTTCAATTTATTGATTAAATGGAATGTGTTTTTAGTTATTTACTTTTCCATGTTGATTATTCCTTATCCAATTATTTAAATTGAATTTGTGATCATTTAGTTATCTTTCAATATTGATTATACTTATTGATTTAGGATATCTTCTGTTATGCTTAACCATTACTGATAATTTTAGCTTACCCTTATTTGGTTTCCTTTATCAGGAATCCATGAAGTTTACTATGTTTGATATGAAAGGATATTCTAGAGAGAATAATGTTATTCTCAAAATAAAATTATTTTTTAATTTGCGTATTCAAATTTAATATGGTAATCATGTGTGTATATAGTTAATAAATACTAAAAAAATCTTCCATCCTTCGAGATGTGATCCCTTGTATCTTATGCTAATGTAATAAAGTAGATACCAGATCTAGGTTACTAGGGCCTAGGTCTCTATATTTGGTATTATAGAAATATTAGTAGAATCCTTGGGAACTACATTTAAGATAACATAGATTATGGAACATAACCCTATAATATACTTAGAGGATAAGTATATAAGAACATCCTAAACTTTTGGTAAGGTAGATATTATGTAGTATTTCCTATAAATACATCTCTATATGGATACTATGGGTTGAAGTGGTTCTGTAATAGATGTACCTAGGGGGAATAACTCTAAAAAGAGAACATTAGGATTGACTGGATCATCATCTGGTGCAAGAAAATAGGCATTATTGTACACCTGGTTTGACACTCCTAGGGGTATTATTTGGACAATTCACATTTTCTTTACAAACAATTATGAAGTATTTGGATCGATGATGATAATTAATGAACTAGGTTAAACCTAATTTATCTTATGTTTAAAATAATGTGTCATAATTTATACATCATATAAATGATTATATGGTTTTCTCACTATGAATATTGTTACTCATACTATTCTTTTTTGTTTTAGTAAATGGATGGAACCCAAAGGAATCGTGTTAATACTGAACATGAAGGACATTTTGGTGACTATGAGAAACCAAATGGTATGATGATAGGAGTGAAATATATCTTAATTATTCCTAATTAGTTTCCCCAAAATTTGATTAAAAACCTATACCTCAACCAATTCTTGGACTCACCAAATAAGAGAAGGATGGAGTTCTCTAAGACCTCAAGTGATGGATACCATAGAGGCAAGAAGTATGGATTTAATTTATGTAAGAAATGTGAAAGGAGAAACCCATGGAAGTGTCTCAATAGAATGATATAATTCTTTATGTGTGAAAAGTAAGGGAATAAGGCAAATAATTTCTTATGAAAAATGAAGAGTATGATGGATGGAAATAAATCGCATCCAAGGGATCTATTTATAGTACTTTGTAATAAATGTGGTGAAACTAGGAATTATCTGAATCAATAAAATATTATAAATGTTAACCCCTAAACCAAGGAAGGACCAATGTTGAAATAAAACTATAGAAGTATTTATGTATTATTATTCAAGAATTAAATTGTTGCAGTATTTTACCAATGGTATTTT
The DNA here is from genome assembly GCA_963277665.1 of Viscum album. Classification (NCBI taxonomy): domain Eukaryota; kingdom Viridiplantae; phylum Streptophyta; class Magnoliopsida; order Santalales; family Viscaceae; genus Viscum; species Viscum album. The sequence goes on from OY728164.1 coordinate 1,194,286,309, forward strand.
GGTTATGATAATCATGAAACATATAAGGGTTTTGTTAAATTTTACAATCACATATGTATTCATTAAATTAATAGTTATGGATACCATCAGGGGTTGTGATTTTAAGATTTATGATAAGTTCAAAGTCTTAAACACCCTTTTTGGGGTTTTATGTGATGGGATTCTACCAAGATTAAAGATATTTTAGGATAATTTTATGGAAAGTTTATGTTTTAATATATATATATATTATAAATAATTCCATTACAATTTATATACATGATTTTAGAGGTATTGATAACCATTAGGATTTATATGATCATTAATTTCATTGTAATAATAGTAAAATATGATTATTTGACTTTTTTTTAAAAGGGTTGTATTGAAAACCTTAATAAAAAGGTTATTTAATGATTAATTTTATTTCACAAATTTACATCATATTTTTTTGGGCGTGTTATAGTAATTATATTAATATAGTTTAGAAATGGAAAACCCACATGCTAGGTGACAACTTGACGCATCCGGAAAGGCCATGGGGCTTGAACCCATGACTAATGGATGATGAGGGTTTAGTTCCTACCACTATACTACATGATTTCCTGATTAATATGTCATTGTTTTTAGTTAAACGATTTGAAAAGTAAATATTAATGACAAACCAATTGTTTTATCTTTGAGGTTTAGAGATTAATTTTGGATAAATTGTGCTAACCATATTGGTTTTGGAAAATAGTTATAGACAGAAGGAAAGACTTGTGTCACTCTTTTATGGATCTTATAATCCTTTAAAAGTGAATTTAGTTCTTTAGGCATAAAAATTCATTTTTGGAATATTCATTTCTTAGAGTAAGTGATGAATTAGGAATTGATCAAAGCACAACCAAATGATGAAATTTTACTTATGAAATAGAAATGTATCAAGTAAGTATATTTAAATACATTAATATATAGTAAAAGAGTTCCTAAAATTTCAGAAAAAACGATCTTCAAATAAAATGTTATTCTATTACCATCATTTTTTATGATATCAATAACATTTTTCACACCTATTTTATGGTTTTGAGGTCCTTAACTTTCTATTGATCATTCAAATTTTTTATCAAGTACCTCAAAAACTCTTTATAAATATTTACACATTTCTTCCATGTTCATATCTTCACTTTCTACCAATTTTATCCTACTTAGAAACATAGTTATGTATTATTCTATATGACCTTTATACTTCCCATTACCTCTTATGAAGAGGATATTTTATTAATCCTTTTACAGTGTGGATTTTCTAATAAAGTAATTTCTAAATTTCAAAACCTTGGTTCCTGATATCAAGTTTAAATTGTGAGGATGTAATTTATTTAAGGTAGGTAGAGTGTAACACCTCGAAATTCTAAAATAAGAACATTGTATTCAATAATGTATATGACATGTAACACCAAGTTTAGAAGAAAATATAACACCCCGAGACATAAATATATATATATTAAATCTATTTAACATCTTTCATTACATAAAACACTTGTTTTTTCTTGTGTTACACACAACAATGAGTTTCTTTAATATTTTGTGTTACACACAAGGCCGAATTTTACAGAATAAAAATATATTATTATTATTATTATTTAATATGATAGTTATCACCTAGATATTGGAATAAAAGGTATGAATAGGATTAAATAAACTATAAAAATATATAGTTTACACATGTTTATTTTTTATTTATTGATTAGAAATAAAATAAGAATAATTTAAAAGAAAAAGAAATTTTTTCTAAAAAACTGTATTTTTCTAAAAAATGATTTAGTCATTCTTTGCGCAAATAATTTAAAATTAATTTTTAACATTTATGGAAAAAAAATTGAAATAATAAACATAATTTTTTTAATTAGAATACCAAAATTATATTAAGGTTAATTTTTGGGGTTTTCCTAAAAAATTTCATTTTTTGATGAATTATGGAAAATAATGAATTTTAATTGAAAACTGCCTTTTTGTTTAAATAATTTATAATGTTAAAAATTATTTTGAATAAGTTTTAAAGTGAAATTATTTCAATCTGATATCAATTAATCTATTTTAGTTCATTTTAATCATTTTCATATTGAATTTATATATAAAAACATTGTAAACTTTTAAACATTTTCTCTTTAAAAACCCGCTTTCTCATCACATCTGTGGGATTGATTTTAAATTAAATTTATCCACTTATATAAATTTAATTTTTAAAAATTGATTAATTATTTATAATAAGAATAATTTATAATTTATAATAAGTAAAGTTTATTTATTTATCAAAACTAATGTTGAAAATAGTGAAAAAGTAATTACCATGGTTTAGGTAAAAATGGATTTGCATTGGGGGTAAAGTAAGAAAATAAGGGTAAAAATGACCTAACAACATTAAAACACCCATTTTATGGTTATATTTTACTTTACCTCTTCTAGTTTTGATAATGGACCATTTTTAGGCTTTTTCTTGATGAAAACGTGGTTATGATTGAATCTTTTAAAAAAAAGTTACAAGTGTGACCCTCACCTCACTTATAAAAGCCCACCCCCTCTACTCTCTTATTCAAAGCTTCACACTTATTTTTTTGGAAAATACCTACCAAAATCACTTAAAAACAACCCTAAACTAATAATATAATCCTTATTTTTGGAATAAATCCAACTTGGGAAGGATTTAGTTCAAACCTAAGGAGGATACTTGAAGAAAATGTAATGTTCTTCAACGAGCGTCTTTATTTTATTTATTTCTCCACCTCATTCAATTATTATTAAACCATGATGATATAATAATATTAGTATCTTCTATATACTAGGATGTTTTTTTAATAATTTAATTACCTAAAACCATCTCCACTTTCATCAAATGGGTTACAAAATCACCATTCGTGTGTATAGTGGACTACTGCCTTGAAAACCGATATCATTCATTCTTCTATTAACACCTTTCACAGTTGGGTTTGATGATGGATATAATGTATATATATTATATTTATAACATATTTATACCTATTGAGTCATTATATCATATATATATATATATATTACTTTCCATTCTGTATGGAATACGATAACATCGCTCATATGTACGGCGGACTACCCCCATGAGAAGCGATGTGATTCTTCTTTCACTAACACTTTATATGGAATGTAATAAGGTTAAATTTAATGATTATATGTGATATAAATGAAATAATTATGATATTCATGAAAAAAATCATTTTGGAAGGATAATAAATATCAGTTTCTTTCTTACCTTTTCACTCACTTAAAGATGATAGCATCGTTCGTGTGCGTGTGGAATATCGCCTTCATGAAGCGATGTGACTCTATTTTCATCACCAAAACACATGGATAATATATATATAAATATAAGAATATAATATGTTATATATGATATTATTATCATTATTTAAAGGTAAAATTTTACTTACATCCTTTCCATAATGATCATTGAAAAATGAAAATGTTACTCATGTGTATGTACAGCCCACCATCTCCATGATTATAATGTACTTCATTTATAAAAAATCTATTTTATGATTAGTATTAAAAGTATAATTGATTTATAAATATTATAATAATTTTGTGATAATTATTCTATAAATTATGGAACTATATAATATTCACAAGAATAGGAACTTTCATAACAAAGCACGAATGAGAAAACAAGGAAATTAACACCCAAAACAATGAAATTAGTGATATATTATTAACAAACGGGTAGTAATATTTTATATAATGTTTATATATGATATTATAAAAATTATTATGGTATTGGTATAAATTAATAACATTTTTAAAACCATTATACATGATGTTAAAGAACGTTCAACTAAAGGAAAGCGTGAGGTACGAGATTCTATCTCAATTATATTTCATTGAGGAATATTATAATGTTTTGAATATAATTTCTTTTATATGGTGTATATACTGACAATTTATTATGAAGTTTCATTAATAATTCATTATTAATGTTATTTTAACCTTAAATTTGAATTATTTTATTAAATTGGATTTGAGTTAAAATTTACCAAGTGGTAAAGAATTCCATAAATCAATTTCTTTTCATTGGGTTATATTACTTATTCATTGCCATCGATATTAAAATATTATGTGTATAGTGGCTTATTATTATATTATATTGTATTTACACTTATTTTATGTGTATTTAATGTTTATATACATAATTTATTCGTTGATGAATTCTCACTTCAATGTTATGATCATTTTAAGGGTTTATTTCACAATCTCATTTTAATTGCTTAACATTTTATTGAAGGATATTATTTGATCATTGTATAATAAACCATTATTATTTTATTATACTATGTTTTTTCATGATAGTTTTAATTAATAGTACCATTTTTACTCTTTGGTACTTAAATGTTTTATAAAATATTTTTAAGAAAATTCAAATCAATTTCTCACTTCGGTCTGAAATCTATTTTCTTCCAAAACCATATAGTATAAAAATGTTTAATTTTTTTTAAAAAAAATTAAAAAATATTTATTAAAGTTATTTTTATCCATTTTTTATTCTTAAAAAATCAATGGAATCTTCTTTTTGTTTTCCAAATAGGACACTAATCTAACCTTTTTACAGTTCAAAAGGAATGTTCTTTTTATGTTGTATAACATGTATGGAATTACCCATCAACATGACCATAATTTCTTTTAATATTACTTTAAAATTTCACAAGTTTGTTTTTAAGTAAATTTTTTTCATAATATTTGGGAAATTATTAGTTTTTTAAATTGATTTCCAAAGAAAATTATTTTCAAAATGTTTTCGTTTTAAAAAGTTATTTTCAAAATGAAAACGATATTTTCATAAATAATATATTTTAAATATACTTTATGGTATTTCTATTCATTAATGAAAAAAACCTCTATTATTACTCTAATGGGTATATTTTATGTTGATTCTGTCATTATTCTACCTCTTTATGGTTTGTGATTATTATTACTAAGGATGGAATTGACATTCACTTACTTGTTTCATTTTTGTAATCATTAATTTACCCTCGAATTATTCACTTTCCTATGATCATTAGACATTAAATTTACCCTAAATATTCCTATTATTTTTTAGGGATATGTTTATTTTTAAAACCATATATCATTGTTACATATGGTGTTTACTTTTAAAGTTATTTGACCAACTAGGGAAATATTGATAAATCCATATCCTTTACTCAATATGGATATTTGATGCTAAGGCACATTGTTCATCAATTTAATTAATCATTTGATTTATGAGGAATTAGTTGGACATGTTGTGATGTTTGGGGCTTGAATTTTATATTTCTCCTTGTTGCATCAATAGGTATCATGAGAAAAATTAATTGGGACAAATTAAATGGGTTTCTACCTGTAGTTTAAAACTATCTAGATGATAGGTTTTGACAATAGAGTTTTTCATGATCCTGAGACATAACATATAATAATTATGTGTTTCCTTAATTGATAATCTAGTTATTATTATTATCCATGATATTTTCTCTATTATATTATCTATGTATGTATTTCATTCTCATTTTATTGATCAAATGGAATGTGTTTTCAGTTATTTACCTTTTTATATGGATTATGCCTTATCCATTTATTTAAATGACATGTTTTCTCAGTTATTTACCTTTCCATATTGATTATTATTATTTATTCATGATAGATTCCATTGTACTTAAGCCTTAATGATCATTTGAGATCACCCTTACTTTTTTTCCTTTCTCTGAAATCTATGAAGTGTATTATGTTTGATATGAAAGGATATGTTATAGGGAATAATGTTATTCTCAAAAAAAATATTAAAATTTGTTCATTAAATTTTAATATTAGAATCATGTATGTATCTAGTTAAACATGACTAAGAAACTATTCATCTATTCGGGATGAAATTACTTGTATCTTATGCTAATGTAATAAATCAAACACTGACTCCAGGTTATTGGGGTTGAGATTGCTGCAATTTCATAGTGTTCCCTTCTATTATCCTCTAACTTAGATAGATCTAGAAACCTCCTCTCACCAATATACTTGAAACCATAGTTTAGGTAATTTACATCCCAATAATACTTTTCATAAAATTCCATAGGTATATGACATGTTTTTTCAGAAAGAAAATTGTAAGGATTCGTCCCTATGGGGGTCTTGTAAGCAACTCTGTAAGCCCAAAAAACTTCATCAAACATAAATGACCAGTCCTTTATTAAGATAGAAACTCTCTTACCTAAAATTTATTTGTTCTCTCTATTTAAAACCTAATCTTGACCACTAAACTGTGTATGGTATGTGGTTATAGTTTTGTGAGAACACCCTTATTTCTCCATTAAAGTCTTGAACTTATAATTATTTTATTGAGTTTTATTATCTATGATTAATTCTTTAGGAACTCCAAATCTTGAGAAAATATTATTCTTGATGATTTTAACAACACTAGAAGTAAGGTTTTTTAGAAGAGAAATTGTCTCAACCAATATTGACACATAGTCCATAGCTAATAGAATATTCTCATTACCATTAGATTATAGGAATAGTATCATGAAATGTAAGACCCACACATCAAAAATTTCAACCACTAGAATCCTATTTTAGGTAATCTATTATTTATTTCCAATATTCCACTGCCTTTGACTCTTATCATAGCCTATCATAATACTCCTAGAATATTTAAGGAGAGTGTTCCAGTAAAAAAACATAAGACCATATAGTATATCCTATCACCCCCATGGTGTCTACCCTATGGTGATGAGTGACATATCTTAAAAATATAAAACATTTCTTTTATAAAAACACATGTCCTCATAAATAAATTACCATATTTTCTAAAAATCAATGGGTTATCCCAAAATTAATACTTTAAATAAAAAATTAATTTCTTCCTTTGGTTTTGTGGAAGTCCTTTAGGCATGACTCTAGTAGTAAGAAATTGGCTATAATATACCATCCAATAATATCGGTTCACTAAGGTAGTAAATAGTTTCTCGAAAGGGATTTAAGTTTTGAATTCATTTGGTTCCTTAGTTTGGATGATGGGAAACCAAGACAAGTGGTCAACAAAAACATTTTTATATCTTTTTTATCCTTAATTTCTAGATCAATTTCATATAATTGAAGTGTTTATATCATGATCCTTAGTTTTTATTCTTTTTTAAATAGTAATTACTTGAGTGTAGAAAGGTCTATGAAAATTATGGCCTTGAAACTAATAAAATATTACCTAAACTTATCAAGATAAAATTTTACAGTATCCAAATCATTTTTAGTGGTATATTTATTTTTTTTGCATCATAAAATAGCTTACTGGAATAGTAAATCACATATAGTCTCTTCTCATTATATTTCACAAAAACTTCCCCTGCAACCACATCATTAACATCACACATAACCTAAAAAGGTAACTTCTAATCTGAAACATTGATAATCAGGGAAGTTTTGAGTTTATATTTTATAGAGTTAAATTATTTGAATCACTTCACATAAAACACAAATATTGTGTCTTTGAAAATCAGTTAACATAAAAGTTTATTTATTTTGGAAAATTCCTTGAATAATCTTCAGTAGAAACTATTGTGAACTAATAAACTTATAATTTCCTTGACATTCTCTGGTGATGGAAGCTTTTAGATCACTTATATTTTGTCATTTTCAACTTTAATCCCCCTCTTTGAAACATTTTTTTCTAACATAATCCATTCTATGACCATGAATTGGTTCTTTTATAAGTTTAAATCAAGATTTTGTTATTAACACCTTTCCAAAACAACTTCTATATTTCCTAAATAGATTTCAAAGTCACTAAAAATAGTGGATAAGTCATCCATGAACACTTAAATAATCTTGTCAATCGTATAAAAGAAAATTTACGTCATAAATATCTAAAACAAATTGGGTCATAACATAAGACAAATATCATTCACTAGTATGAAAATATCCCAAAAGGATATATGAAATTTTACTTCTCCTAGTCCTTAAAAGTTATGAAAATATAGTTATAATAAGAATATCCATCAAGAAAATAAAAGTAATCATTTCTATATAAACTCTATAAAATTTATTCCAAATAATGAAGTTGGAAGTTGTCTTTCCCACTAGAAGTAGTAAGTTTTCCATAATATATATAGGCTCTTCATTTTTTTGGTGTCATGGTTTAATTTTATTTTTTTAAAAAAAAAAATAGGCACTCCACTCTTATTAGGAACTACCTAGACATTACTAACCCAAGTGTTATCTGAAATAAGAAAAATAATTCTTGAATCTAGAAATATGAAAACTTTCTCTATAACCACTTCTTTCATTTTGAGATTTAACCTTCTCTATCCCTCCACTCTCAGTTTTTGATCTAGTTATATGGGTATTTTATTTATGTAGTAAGATGGTGTTATTTCGTTAATGTCAAAAATAGACCATCCATTGATATATTTTCATTTATTCAAAACAAATAATAAATTTTCCCCTTGACTACCTTTTAATTTGGATCATAACACCCAAAAAAAAATTAATAATTGATTACCTTTAAATGTGTCGATTTGTTTGATAGCTTACATCACATGTAACACCAAAAAATTGAAATCATGATATGTTTAAACCATTAAAAACTATCCATTTAATTAGAGTGAATGAATAAGAGCAACTAATTTATAAAATATTTATAAATAAAATAAATTCTAATTTTAATATGTATAAAATTTAATTGGAATGGCTAAGATTACAAATACGATCATTTTATGCTTTAAAATTTTATTTTTCTAAATATTTCCTTTCTATGTGATATGAATTCCTATTTCAATAAACTTGTGATTAATGATGATAAAATATATTTTATATGAATGGTTTTTTAATACTAATTTAATTAGTCTACATTAGTAAATATGAATGAGAATGGTTAATATTCTAAAAAATCTATTTTATTATGGATTCATAATATTAATATTTTCATAAGGTGATGTTTTGGTATTTTTCTAAAAAGATTGATTTTTATGTAAATAATGAAAGATATTTTTTTTACAAATAACATGAATTTTATGACATCATTAATATATAAGCATAAATTTTAAATTCATGAAACCTTTTTATAAGAATAGATATGTATTTTATAATTGAATTTATAACATTAAAAATGTTTTTTTTAATTCACAAAATCATATTTCACATTTTTGAACTTAAGTTATATTTTTCAAAAAATTGTTTTTAATAAAGTATACATTTAGTATTTTAAAATTAATTTTTATCACTTTTAAGAATTGAATAAAATAAAATATATTTCTAATTTGGAATCATTACTTTAAAATTATAAAATAATGACCATTTTATTTTTTTATGCATAAATTTGCCTTTGTTAAAAACTAGTTACTGAGGTAAAATCTAAAATACTAAAAATAATAATTCAAGGGGTTAAGGTATTAAAATATGATAAAAACATTTCTATAATTTATTTTTTAGATATTGTCTACCTTATATCACCCTAAAATTATTTATTGTTTATTTTATGTGCCTCTTCACATGTTTAACATGTGTTCCCTTTATATTAAGTTAAAATATTTACAAAAATGTCATTCTTACCACTTATAAAAAGCGGGCTCTCACCAACCCTTCGATACCAATATATAAAAATCTGTTTTATCCTGAAAATATTACCTATTTTGTTACCCTATCATTCTATTTTACTCTCATAAGATTCTAGTCCATGATGTTGGCCTAATATTTCTTTCCAAGGAATCCTTCAAGAGAAACCCAAAGTTCTAAATGTAAGTGTAACGTCCCGGTTCCGGAAGCCACCCAGAGGCGCCCCGTACCCGGTTGGTCACATGGCCTCAAGTGCATTTACCCAAACACCAGAGGTTGCCGACTAGAAGTGAGGGCCTTGGGTGTGATAGTGGGGAAACTATGCCCTCATTGAGAGAGTACACAGCAGAAGAAGAATAAACATACAATAGTGGAAGCAGTAATAACCAACAATACAGTAACATCGGAAGACTAAATCAACAAACTGGAGAAAATATGCATATATGGAATGATGCAAGATACAACTCTAGGAAAGCAGCCAAACAAGTCACAATGCTGAAAGACCACAGTACCAAAACAAGTACAAAATAAAAGTAAACAACTACTCAGCATCGCAAGCCAAAGCTTGGTCCCATGCTCTCCTTCTCCAAGCAATCAAGTTCCAGAAGTCTAAGGGTGCTTTCCCTTGTCTATACCTTCAAAAATATAGTCTTCTTGGACCCAAAAGCATGGCCCAAACAGGGTGCGAGATAAAATCCCAGTAGGCAACCACCTGAAGATCTGTTCCTAACATTCGGTGAGTATATGGCAGGTAAAAGTAAAATAAGCACTAAACAGCAACAGCAAGAAGTAGGCAGTAAATAGTAAGCAGTAAAATAGGATGATACATAGCAGAAATGAATCAACAACCAATCAACAGCAGTGAAACCAACAGATAACAAGCCTAAACCCTCTGGGAAGTACTCGCAGCCATCCCCTCTAGTCCTATCCAAGAAGTACCACAACTCTCTGGGTAGTGCACTCAGCCTAACCCCTATGGCTTGGTCATACGAATTTATGAGACTCTCTGGGGAAGCTCACTCGGTCAATTCCCCTTATAGTCTAGGGTAGTCAAGGAATCTCTTAAGGAAGATCACACGGTCTAACCCTCTTATCCCCAAGGTCTATAGACTCTCTGAGGAAGCTATCTTGGTCAATTCCTCCTATAGCCTTCGGTATACCACAAACTCTCTAAGGAAGCTCACTCGGTCAATTCCCCCTTTAGCCTGGGAAGGTTCTTAAAGAGATTAAAACAAGGTAAGACTCTCTGAGGAAGTGCACTCGGTCTACCCTCCTGTAGTCTATAAAATCCAAGACTCTCTGGGAGCTCACTCGGTCCATCCCCTCTGTAGTCTGTAATATCTAAGACTCTCTGGGAAGCTCACTCGGTCTATCCCTTATAGTCTACAACACCAGGTTCTCTCATCCCTGTGCCAGTCTGTGCATAATAATGCTACAAGGCCAAAGTACACCTATAGAGCTACTTGGATAACCAAAGTACACCTATAGAGCTACTTAGCTAAACAGTCTACAAAGCAACAAGCATGTCATGAATTTCACTTCAACCTATAACTGCAAGGCATGAAAATAGGTGTAGCTGCCAAAGGCAAACGAGACCCAAAGGTTGTAAATAGGACAAAGAAAGGGAAAAATACATCCAAGAACAATAAATTATCCTCTGACAAGGTCAATTTACCTCTACACAAGCATACAAGCAAGGTAGGAAAACGAAGAGGGCAAAAAGGTAAACACATAATACCCCGTTCATGGGTATTAGTGGAATTTGCACATAAAACTAGAAGAATTTGAATGGTAAGGAACAAACCACCTACCTCGATCCTAGGAGATCGATATACTTGAACCACGATGGCTGATTCTCCCTAGAACGTTGTAGATCTGAGAAAACGCACAAAAACTTCAACCTTAGATAACATGAGAAGGAGGAAGAATTGGAAAAAAAGGCTCAAGAAGAAGGAAGAACTCACCGCTGCGCTTCCAATGCAATTGACGGTGCTCGAATCGGAGAACGGACAGTGAGGCGGGAGCTTGGGGAAGATTCGGTCGTACGGGTCATTCTCAGACGAACCAGACCTAGAAGAAGATGATTTTGGCGATTAGGCGTCACCCCGGTCCATTTAGTGAAAAAAACGAAAAGTACACGGTGTGTATTTTTAAAGTACATGGTGTGTAGTGGGTTTTTCCGTACTCTACCAAAATCGGCCTCCACGTCACCCCTACATACCATGTTTATGGCCCGAACACGGCCAGCACACAGCTTTGAGCAGGAAAAGAGTACGCGGCGTGTACTCAGAAAGTATACGGCGTGTACTTCAAAAATTTCCAGAATCTCCAAAAATTCTCAAAAACTCCAGAAAAGGAAATACATACCTGAAACGAAGATTCGGGTTCTTACAAACTTCCCCCCTTAAAGAAATTCATCCCCAAATTTCCCTAGATGGGCGTAGAATAAGAAACCCCGAACAGCTCTGGCCACTGCGATTGAACTTTGGCCTCCCTCTCCCAAGTCTCGTCCTATACTCGCCTGTGCTGCCATAGCACTCATACTAGAGGGACAAACTGACCTCGGAGAACCTTCGTACGACAATCAAAAATCTGGATAGGATGCTCTTCAAACGATGCATCCTCTTCGATCTCAACCTCCTCGGGCTGAAAGACATGAGATGGGTCTGAAAAGTAACGTCGGAGCTGAGAGACGTAGAAGACGTCGTGCATAGCCCGGTACCTCTGAGGTAGCTGCAACCGATAGGTGACCAGCCCAACTCTCTCCAACACCTCAAACGGCCCGACATACAGTGGTGGAAGCTTACCATGTCTCTGAATCCTTTTGTGTCCCAACCTCGGTGTGACATGCAGGAAAACCTGATCTCCGACCTCAAACTCCAAAGGTCATCTTCGCTTATCAGCATAAGACTTCTGTCGAGACTGTGCTATAGTCATCCTCTTCTGAATCAACTCTATCTGCTCTGAGGTCTTCTGAACAAGATGAGGTCCTAGAAAAGCTGCCTCTTCTACTGCCAGCCAGCATAAGGGTGATTGGCATGGCCTACCGTAAAGAGCCTTGTATGGTTCCATCTGAATGGTCTCCTGAAAACTGTTGTTGTAGGAGAACTCCACAATAGGTATATGCTTCTCCCAATAACCTCCGAAGTCTAGAATGAAAGCTCGGAGCATATCCTCAAGCACCTGGATCGTGCGCTTGGACTGGCCATCCGTTTGGGGGTGGTATGCTGTACTCAAAAGTACCTGTATACCCAAAGCCTTTTGAAGTCCCTGCCAAAACCGAGAGGTAAAGCATGCATCCCTATCTGAAATAATGGAGTGTGGAACTCCATGTAGACGTACAATCTCTCAGATGTACAGTCATCCCAGATCATCAACACTGAAGGTTTCCTTGATCGGAAAGAAGTGTGCTACCTTTGTAAGCCTTTCAATGACAACCCAAACATCATCACTTCCCCGCTGTGACCTCGTCAACCCGGTCACGAAGTCCATCGCGACATCATTCCACTTCCACTCCGGAATGGGTAACTGTTGTAAGATCCCTGCTGGTCACTGATGCTCTGCTTTCACCTACTGACAAGTAGAACATCTCATGAAAAAACCAGCAACATCTCTCTTCATACCTGGCCACCAGTACTGGCGATGAAGATCCCGATACATCTTGGTGACGCCGGGATGAACTGCCCAAACTGAGGAATGGAAATCCTGTATCAGCTCCTCGCGTATATCTGTTGGCACCCATACGTTCCCCTGAAAATGCAAGATCTAATCCTCACCCACTATCCATCTAGGAATAGGGTCCCCTCCTGACACACTCTCCCATAGGACCAAGGCCTATGAGTCTGATAACTGCCTCATTCTTACCCGATCAAGAAGTGTAGAGGTAACAGCCACAGAAGAAAGAAAGTTCTGTCCCTACCTGTTGCGCACCTCTAGATGCATCTCAGAAAATAGAGCCATAAGCTACCACTCACTGCTGGCCTTCTGAACTACCTGAATCTGAGTTCATCTGATCAACTCATCTACCATTGCATTTCCCTTTCCCGGCGTATAGGCAAGCTCGAAGTCAAAGGACTGAAGATACTCGACCCACCTGCACTGTCTCAGATTTAGATCACGCTGATTGAATATATACTTGAGACTCTTGTGGTCGGTGAAAACCACAAAGTGCTCTCCCAGAAGATAGTGTCTCCAACAGCGTAGGGCATGAACAACTGCTGCCAACTCCAGATCTTGTGTCGGGTATTTCCTCTCGTGTGGCCTTAACTGCCGAGACCTGTATGCAACGACTCCATCTCCCTGCATGAGAACAGCTCCCAGCCCGATACCTGAAGTATCACAGTAAACAGTGTAACCCTTGCTCGGCTCTGGAAAGACTAGTATCAGTGCTGACGTCAACCTACCTTTCATCTCCTGAAAGGATGACTCATAAGAATATGACCATAATAACTTCACCCCCTTCTTGGTCAGACCTATCAACGGTGCTGCTAAGTGCGAGAAGTCCTAGATGAAGCGTCTGTAGTATGCATCCAGCCCTAGGAAACTCCGCACCTCAAAGATGTTCTTCGGCTGCTCCTAGGAAACTACAGCTCTCACTTTCTATGGGTCCACTGACACTCCTGTCTCCGAGATAACATGACCCAGGAAGTGAATTTGTCCCATCCAAAAGTGGAACTTTGAGAGTTTAGCATATAGCAGATGCTCTCTTAGTGTACTCAGAACAATCTCAAGATGTGTGGTATGGTCGTGTTGAGTGTGATAGTACACCAAGATATCGTCCACGAAGACCACGACAAAGGAGTCCAAGTACGGATGGAACACTCGGTTCATCAGTGCCATGAAGACTGTAGGAACGTTTGTGAGACCGAACGGCATGAGTGTATATTCGTAAAGACCATACCTTCTCCTGAAAGATTTCAGAGGTATATCTGATGGTCTAACGCGCAACTGATGATAACCAGACCTCAAGTCGATCTTTGAGAACATCTGGGCTCCTTGAAGATGATCAAATAGGTCATCGATCCTCGGCAAGGGATATCGGTTATTGACCGTCAACTGGTTCAGCTTCCGATAATCCACACAAAGCTAAAGGGTATCGTCTTCCTTCTTTGAAAACAGGACAGGCGAACCCCAAGGAGAAGTATTGGGTCGGATGAAACCCTTTGCCTGTAACTCCTCCAACTGCTTCTTGAGCTCCTAAAACTCAGGTGTATCCATCCTATAAGGAGGAATGGACACCAGTTCCACTCCTAGCACAAGCTCAATTGAGAAGTCTACCTCACGCTCCGGAGGTAAACCTGAAAAGTCTTCTAGAAAAACATCCCTGAAATGATCCTCCCCTAGAGGAAAGTCTAACTGTGAAGTCCCCTGGTCATCCAGATAAAGACTAGAAATATGGGATGTAACTTTCCCTAGCCCATGATGATCTGGTCCAGCTCTACCTGCCTGGACATCCCACTCGCCTCTATAAAGGAAAGATCCTCCCTCTGGTGATATGAAACTCACCATGTGGTGATAGCAATCAATGGTTGCCTGAAAGGAACTAACCAATCCATCCCGATAATGATGTCATAGCTCATCATCTATAGGAAATAGAGGTCCCATAAGAAATGACACCCCGCAACCTCAAGAGGGAACTCTCTGCACTGACGTATGCTAGATGTCCTCGTTCCCAAAGATGTGTCAAGAGTCAACAAGTTGGCAGAAGAAAAGATATAGATCCCAAGGCTCTCTACAACCGCAACAGAGATAAAGCTATGGGAAGCACCAGTATCGAAAAGAGATGAAGATAAAACTAAGGCTAATAGGATCGTACCTCGAACTGTAGAAGGGCCAGGATCCTGCTCCTGATAGGTCTACTCCATGGCGAAAGAATGGCCTGCACCGCAGCCCTGTGCCCCTGGCTGACCGATCTGAGCTGATCCACTCTGTTGTCGCTGATGACCTGGTGACTGACCACCACGGCCACGACCTCCACCTAGGCCTAAACGGCCGGAAGAACTCCAGTTCCCTGACTGGTGGGAAACTAGTGAAGCATCTCCAGAACGCGGGGTCATAGAGGAACCCCTACCACCAGCTGATGGTGAGAAGATATGACTGAAGCGCTGAAGATGACCCATCTTGTTGTAATACCAGCACTCCATCGGATCCCTCTGGCACTAAGGCCTAGTATTCCCACTCCTACTGCACTGGTAGCATACAACCAGGCTGCCAGAAGATGCATCCCGCGAACCTCGATCTCCTTGAGAAGACTCTCTACGACGCTTACTACTGTCCGTAGGAGGAACACCAGCTCTGGATATCAAACCGCCCTGGCTCACTGCTCCAGAATCCCTCAGATTACACTTAGTGATCAGTTCCTGGTTAATGATGGAGGATATAGAAGTCAACTGGAAGATATTCACCTGGGAATGGATCTCCTTCCTGAGACCGTCCTTGAACTTCCTAGAAAGGAACAACTCATCACCTGCTGGGATCGGTGTGAAACGTTGCAGCTCAGTGAAACGAGATGAGTACTCCATAACAGAGAGAGTACCCTACTGCAGACTCATAAACTCTCGGGCTCGATCGGCCCTCAGGGTCTCTAGATAGAATTAGTCATAGAAGGTGCGACGGAAATCATCCCAAGACATATCCTGCTGACGCCCTGGCTATGAGATCACCTCCCACCACCTCTTGGCGGTGTCCCGGAGCATATAAGTATCCATCTTTACCCTTTTCTCCGGAGGGATCTCTAGCTGCTCAAAGATGGTCAGTGTGGCCTCTATCCATGAATCTGCAGCCTGAGGTCCTCCATCCCCTGAAAAAGTAGGAGGATTTTGCTGCTGGAAAACTCGCGTCAACTCAGCCATCGACGGGGCAGGAGGCGGTGCTCCCTAGAAGTTCTTTATCATCCTCAGGAAGTCATCCCTGAATTATGCATCAGCGCCTGCAACTGGTATGACAGTCGGTACCAAGGCTGGCTCGACTAGAGGATTGGAAGGAAGTCCCTGATCAGCCATATTTGGCGTCTGATCACTGCTTGACGACAAACGTACAACCAGAGGACATCTCGAAGGCATAGCTCAGAAATATCAAAAGCACACCTTAGATTAGGAAAACAAGGACAGAGAACACAAGAGTACAAAATAGGAACAAGGGAAGAAAAACACACAAGTTTACAAAACACGACTACACGGCATGTATAAAAACTACACGGCGTGTCTTCTTAAGCCACTGACATGGGCGTGTACCCCTTCCCTACAGGTCATGTAACACCTCAAACTACACGGCATGTTGACTAAACACATAGCTTGTACTTGAAGACTATTCCTCTGCCCGAGTATCTTTACATGGTTAACTCACACGGTTCAAACTAACCTCAGACTACACGGAGAGTTCCCTAAGGACACGGCGTGTACTAGACACTGACTCGGTGGCTCGTGTTGTTAGTTACATGGCCGTCTACACAGCTGGCCCTTACACGGTGTGTTCCAAATAAACATGGCATGTATAGGAGAAAGTGACATCATCCCGTGTCATTCATGACACAACCGGGTACCTGGGAAAGACTACACGGTGTGTTCCAAAAGAAACACGGCGTGTCTTAGAGAAGTTCACACTGGCCCGTGTTGTTCGTGACACGGTCGGGTACCTGGATAGAACTACACGACGTGTTCCTTTACAATACGTCATGTTCTACTCAAGATTCCCCAACCCGTGTTGTTAGTGACACGGCCGGGTACAAGGCTCTACACTACACGGCATGTACCTACCGTACACAGCATGCTCCTGACGTTATTTTCACAACACCGTGTTCCTGCACACACAGTCAATAACACGGTTTAAAAACTGCACGGTGTGTAACCAAAAAGTACACGCCGTGTATTCTGGGTTTTTCTGGGCAGTGGCTCAGAAACTGCACAGAAACCCAGAAACACTGAAAACAAGGTAAAGAGGTGCCAAATTCTGATCCATGAGGGCCTATACTCCCCACGAATCAAATCTTGGCATCTCCTACAGTCATGTACAAGAGAAAACAGGATCATGATCCACTATTTTACGATTCAAGAGGTCCCATAACACCTCAAGAATCAAAATTTGGAATTCATTTAAACAAAGTACAACATAAACAATTCTCTAACAAGAAGTAGAGATTCTATCAAGCATATATCACAACAGCATGCATAATCTACACAACGTCTATCACAACAGCATGCAATCGCTAATGCACCCTAAATGGCATGGCAAGAATGCATGACATGTGATTTCTACAAGTGCCTATATGATTCATGAGATGGAATACCCTCATCTCATCGGGTTGTGATAGAAATAGAGCCGTAATATCAAAACAATAACAGTACAAAGCATGTGAATCACTCTAGGTGAAATCGTATCAACCGTAAAATCTCAAAACCAGAAAACTGAAATAAATAAGGTAGTATGGTTTTTCCATATACATGGGTTAGCTACTCCCAGGCACAACTTATTACCAAGTACCAAATATATCTTATCCCTGGATAAAGTCTCCAAATAGTAAAGCAATATAAAAGAATTCTTCTGATACCACTTTGTAACATCCCGGTTCCGGAATCCACCCAGAGGCGCCCTGTACCCGGTTGGTCACATGGCCTCAAGCGCATTTCTCCAAACGCCAGAGGCTGCTGACTAGCAGCAAGGGCCTTAGGTTTGATAGTGGGGAAACTATACCCTCATTGACAGAGTACACAGCGGAAGAAGAATAAACATAAAATAGAAGAAGCAGTAATAACCAACAATATAGTAACAGCGGAAGACTAAATCAACAAACTGGAGCAAATATGTATATATGGAATGATGCAAGATACAACTCTAGGAAATCAGCCAAACAAGTCACAATTCTGAAACACCACAGTACCAAAACAAGTTCAAAAGAAAAGTAAGTAGCTACTCAGCATCGCAAGCCAAATCTTGGTCTCATTCTCTCCTGCTCCAAGCAATCAAGTTCCAGAAGTCGAAGGGCGCTTACCCTTATCTATACCTACAACATCATAGTCTTCTTGGACCCAAAAGCATGGCCCAAACAAGGTGTGAGATAAAATCTTTGTAGGTAACCACCCAAAGATCTGTGCCTAACAGTCGGTGATTATATGGCGGGTAAAAGTATAATAAGCAGTAAACAGCAACAGCAAGCAGTAGGCAGTAAACAGTAAGAAGTAAAACAGGATGATACATAGTAGCAATCAATCCATAACCAATCAACAGCAGTGAAACCAACAACTAAAAAGCCGGAACCCTTGGGGAAGTACTCGTAACCATCCCCTCTGGTCTTATCCAAGAAGTACCACAACTCTCTGGGTAGTTCACTTAGCCTAACCCCTCTGGCTTGGTCATACAAATTTATGAGACTCTCTGGGGAAGCTCACTCGGTCAATTCCCCTTATAGTCTAGAGTAGTCAGGGACTCTCTTGAGGAAGATCACGCGGTCTAACCCTCTTAGCCCCAAGGTCTAGAGACTCTCTGAGGAAGTTATCTCGGTCAATTCCTCCTATAGCCTCAGGTATACCACAGACTCTCTGAGGAAGCTCACTCGGTCAATTCCCCCTCTAGCCTGGGAAGGTTCTTAAAGAGATTCAAACAAGGTAAGACTCTCTAAGGAAGTTCACTTGGTCTACCCTCCTGTAGTATATAAAATCCAAGACTCTCTGGGAGCTCACTCGGTCCATCCCCTCTGCAGTCTGTAATATCTAAGACTCTATAGGAAGCTCACTCGGTCTATCCCTTATAGTCTACAACGTCAGGTTCTCTCAGCCCCGTGCCAGTCTGTGTATAATAATTCTATAAGGACAAAGTAGACCTATAGATCTACTTGGATAACCAAAGTACACCTATATATCTACTTATCTAAATAGTCTACAAGGCAACAAGCATGTCATGAATTTCACTTCAACCTATAACTCAAGGCATGAAAACAGGTGTAGCTGCCAAAGGCAAACGAGACCCAAAGGTCGTAAACAGAACAAAGCAAGGGAAAAATACATCCAATCACAATAAATTATCCTCTAACAAGGTCAATTTACCTCTACACTAGCATAAAATCAAGGCAGGAAAACAATGAGGGCAAAAAGGTAAACACGCAATACCCCGTTCACGGGTATTGGTGGAATTTGCACATAAAACTCAGAGAATTTGAACGGTAAGGCACAAACCACCTACCTAGATCCTAGGAGATCAATATACTTGAACCACGACGGCTGATTCTCCCTAGAACATCTTAGATCTGAGAAAATGCACAAAACGTTCAACCTTAGATAAATTTAGAAGGAGGAAGAATTGGAAAACAAGGCTCAAGCCGAAGGATGAACTCACCGCTGCGCTTCCAACGCAATAAATCGTGCTCGAATCAGAGAACGGACGGAGAGGTCGGAGATCGGGGAAGATTCGGTCGGACGGGTCACTCTCGGACAAAACAGACCTAGAAGAAGATGATTTTGGCGATTAGGCATGACCCCGGTCCATTTAGTGAAAAAAAAAAAGAAAAGTACACGGCGTGTTATGGGTTTTTCCTACTCCGCCAAAATCGGCCTCCACATCACCCCTACACACCGTGTTTATGGCCCGGACACGACCATCACACAGCTTCGAGCGGGAGAAGAGTACACGGCATGTACTCAGAAAGTACATGGTGTGTACTTCAAAAATTTCCAGAATCTCCAAAAATTCTCAAAAACTCCAGAAAAGGAAAGACATACCTGAAACGAAGATCTGGGTTCTTACAGTAAGTTCAATCTTTTATCTAGAATCTTTTCTTTTTTATCTTTACATTTAAAATTTATTTTCCACAATAATATATTATGACTTAAATATATATAGTAAAATTATTTTTTTATTATATTAATAAACACTGACCTCATTTCCCCTTCCCTTTAAGAAAAATAAAACTGCCATTTGAGTGATATTTGGACTATCGCCTCCATGACACAATGTGTTTCTCTTTCTTTCACCACCATATAAGGATGATCCTAATAGGGAATTTATTATATAAGTATTAAATATATTTAATTTTTTATATTCTTATATGATAAACCATATTAATTATTTTCCCTAATCTATGTAAAATGAAATCATCATCCATGCATACGTGTGGACTACAACCTCCATAGAATAATTGATTTCCATTTTTCTTTTCATCACCACCTTTAATAACTAGAATTATGGATGTTTTTAATGGATAAATATGATTTTTATGATATCATTATGGTTCTTGAATGAAAAAATGAAGAAACTATGAATGACATCATTAACAAATGATTACCATTTAAAATGAGTATACTGATAAAATTATGATCTTATATTTATAAATAATCAATTTATATAAACTATATTCACTTTATAGGTATTTTAAATTATAATATATAAAACTAATAAACTCAAAATAAAATCATTTTTCTTCTGGTATAATTATATTACAACTAAACTACCCCATAATCATTTATTAATCATTATAGGTTTATGTTTTAGGTTAATTTAACCACCTACCTCAACAATAATATGAATTTATATCATGGATGAATCTGAGAAATTATTTACTAGTATAATATGATATAAATATGTAAATTATTTATTTTTGGTTATGATAAGTTTATATCAAAATTTAACTCATTAATTAAGAAATCTTCTTCCATTCAATAAGAATCATAAAAAATTTCTCATTGTTGATTTCCTCCTCATGGATCATAAATAACTAACATGAAATGAAATTTAATATTTATCAAATTTATTTTAACATATAATTCAATACCTTATATAGTCTAATTAAAATGTAATTTGGAAAAATAATATATACCAACATCACTTTTACAAAACTAGTTCAAATCAATAAAAATTACTTACAACCGATGTTGAAAATAGGTAAAAAAAATAACTAATATATATTTATATAATAATAATTAATAGTGATTATAAATGGATATATTTATGAATAAGTTTCTTGGTTATGTATTTAAAGAGATTAATTTAATTATTTGAGACATTTGGTGCAAGTTCAGAATGAATCAGGACTGAGGTAAGGGTTTTCATCTAAAATTTCTCTCTTTAAGACATGTTTGTTATTATGAACCTAATTTTACTTATGTAGTGTACATACTTCCTAATTGATATATCAAATCATGAATTTTATTTTAAAAAAATATTTAAATTTCAATTATAAGACCTATATTTTAAGTGGTTTTTATTAAAATGTTACTCAAGTAGCAAGGGTTCCTTTTCTCTAACTTTCATTTCTTAAGACATGTTTATGTTATGAACCATGTTTTCATTTGAATAGTGTATTAACTACAAATGGATATATATATATATTATTATTATTATTATTATTTTATTCTTGGAAAATAATAATCCAAGTCAATTTATTTTCATCAAATATATTTTGACTCTGTTTTTATCCTAGTTGTAAGGTTTTTCAGTAACTCAATTTTCATTTGTTGAGTTAGGATATTTTCTCTTATACTTATTTCATATAAGTTGGTTATATTATACCTTTTCATTTTATTATTTTTTTATTTTATTTATTTAAATTATTACAATATAAATCCTCTTTTTGAAATATTTATTACTTTAAGGAGTATGTTTCTCATAAGGGATATTGATAACTCAAGTCTCTTTTCTTTGCGTTATATTTTTTAATCATGAACTTATTTATCCCATGATTGGGTTATTCAATAGTAAAATTTTATTATAGGGTAATTTATCTTCCTATGTGATGAAATAATATATTTGGACAAAAATGAATGTTTTTTTATTTTTTTTACAATATGATTTTTGAACAATGTTATTTTGAAAATAATAAAAAAGATTTTACAATTCACTTTAATATGTTTTATATTCCTATCATCATTTCTCTATGATAGAATTTATGTCTTTTCAAGGATCCATTATTATATATTATTTTTAAAATTAATGGTACTAAAAATATTTTATGTCACATTTTCAAATGCTACCATTTAAAGCAACATCTAAATTTTTATTTTACACCAATGTTAAAAAAAATTGTAAAATCTATTTTAAATTTTTTTATCCATTTATCTTATCATTTTAAAAATTATTATCCCTAATGGGGTTTATTTTTAAAAAATTATCATCTAATATATATATTTATCATTTTGTGGATTGAACTCGTGGTATAAAATTTTTTATTCTTGGTCCCTTATTTTGTGATACTATTTAAAGAATAATTATTCAAGGGTGTTTTTAATTTTTTTCAAAACCCTTCTATGTTTCCATTAGTAATTTGTGGATATGTTATTTTTAAATTATCCAGATTTTTCTCTAGATGGATTATGATCATGGTATTCCAATATTGACTTAACCATATACTCATTACCCTATATGGAGTGAAATTTTTATTTTACAACATTATGATTGGAGGATGTTCACTTAGAAAGAAAGGTTATTTATTGGATAGGTAATTATTCACATTCTTGATGATTATTGACTAATAATGAAGGTTTATTGTGTATTTACATTCCATATTTTTCATTATATGGATATTCATGTTTTTATTCATCCATAGGTTTCTTAAGGAATGGAATGAAATGTATTTTTGACTCTTATAGTGAATGAATTGGATTTAATCATTTGATGGGTGGGGATCGGAATTATATATCTCCTAGATACATCGAAGGGTCTCATGATACAAAATAGATAGTTTTTTTTGTATAACTTTCCCCATATCAGTATAGTGCCTAGGCGAAAATCCTTAACAACATGTTTTGATGTCTAATATTATTAATTCCATCAGTTTGAGATCAGTAATTATTTTTAGCCATATTTTTATTTATTTTCACAAATATAGAATGCTCCCAATTTTTATTAATTATGAAATTATTCAAATTTTTTATTCCTACCATATTATGTATAATATACTTATGTTTTTTTATAGCTTTGGATATATGTTTACCTTACTTAGTGCTTGAGTTCTCCCATTTCTTATGTTTCTATTCCACAACTTATAAATAAAAGTATTACATGTTGTGTGTTTTGAAGGATAGAATTTGTGGACTGTTTTTTGGGAGATATTGAAGAATAATAATGGATTGATCTATTTATTATATAGTGATAAAAATAACATTATTTGATAAAGTCCTAGGATTTATTAGTTTATGTTTTTTCATAATTCTATAAATATATAAACCTAAAAAAGATCTTTGGGATGTAAGAGACATGATAATTTTTATTTATTTTTTATTAATGATGGTTATATTCATGATTTTACATATTGTATCAAATATAGTATGTAAATTATGTGTTTATGGCACCAAATCCAGGAGTATATATTTAGGGTATCATAATTGGTATCATACTAGGGTTTAGAAAAATTTATAGATTAGGATGTCTATTGAGGATAATTTTAAGGGTATATAAGTTAAGGTTGATAATAATTTCAAAGTTATATATAACCCTTTAGGATAGTATGTGATTTAACATTAAGGTAATAATAAACATTTTATCTAGGGATTATGATAAGATAACATCAGTGAAAAACCTAAGGATAATTATAATCCACAATTAGAAGTATAGGATAACATCCTAATGTTTTATTAAAGTATAGATGTTGTGATTCTTCTATAATTTACATCCCTGTCTGGATGTTAAAAGTGGATATAGGCTCTCACAAAAAATTACCTAGGGTTAATAATAATTAAAAGGGTGGATTATGAATTAAATCAATCATCACCTTGTGTATGAAAAAGAGGCATAACTTCACACTCGGTTTGAAACTCCTAGGGATATGATTTAGTTAAATCACTTCATCTTTATAAACCATTATAAGGGATTTGAATATATTTATGTTAGGTAACCTAATAGGAAAGTGACCATGGATAACATAGATAAAAAAAATTAGAGATTAATAAGTTATGGTATATATTAATCCATATGTAATTTCCTAGATAAATGATAAGTTGGATTTTTTAGAGCATAAATTTCAATAATTTTTGGGTTTAGGATATTTTTATAAAGTTCATGGTAAATTGGGATCCATATTTTAATGAATAAGTTAAAAGTACGATAGAATCTAACTCAAAGTAACCTAGTTTGAACTAATAATGGCATATTATAAACTGATAGTGATATAGGTTGAACTGAGTCTCATAAAAGGTGAGTTGTAAGAACTATTTTCTAACATGATAGTGATATAAAGTGAGACATCTTGAGGTTAAATTTTCATATGGTTATTTATGATAACTCTATTATAATGATTGTCACTCATGTTAATTGTTCTTATTTTAGTAATAGTGGAATCCTGAAGGTACCAAGTTAAAAATATATTCCATGGATAATGGGAAAACTATCCCAATGAAAAACTTAATGGTATAAGGGATATAGTTATAAATTTTTTGATTATTCGAAATCAGCTATCCCGATTTCTGATTAACAACATGACCATAGTTGAAATCCTAAACGCACTAATGAAGATAATGATATAATCTCATCATACTCACAAGTGTAAGGGAAATAGAGAAGCTACAAAAATTGGTTTCTTTAATTGGAAGAGATATGGGAATTATACGACTCAATGTCCCAATACAAGGTCCAACAAGGTAAATAGTCACCAAAAATCATGTGAACAATTAAACTCCTATGCAACTACTACCAATGTAATGGATAGTGAGTTTTCACTCAAGTCTTTCTAGTATCCTATATAATGTAAGTCTTTACCAAGTATTGGATATTGATTTATAAATAAAAACCCATAGTGGTATGATTATCTTATAAATTATTTTTATGGTTTTTGAGAAGTTATTCCCTATGGGTATAGATATTCTTTTTTGTAGGTTCCGGGCACAGGGGAAGCACGTTGGTGGGTGTACCCAACTTTAATTTTTTCCATTAACGATGCTTAATCTGAGATCTGTCATGATAATAAAATACCGGATCTTTGGAATAGAACAAAGAATAAAATAAAAGAGGGGAGTCCCGGAACCATATAGAGAGGATCACCATATGTTGGTTATAATTAATTTAATTAAAATACAAGAATTACCTTGATGGAATTCTCTCTTCATTGATGTTTCTAGTCACAATTCGATGTGATCCATCATTGCGTCATAGAATCCAAGTGTAGGATTCCTTTAGAAGTGATCCACACGTGCTCCACATATCTCTGGATGTCACTGAATGGATCTCCAGGTGCTAGCACAAAAGAGAATTCGCTTGCGATGTCCGCCTTCGATCGCCTTGATCTAGTGGAGGAGGATATCTCTCTCGTAGCTTGAGAGTGTTATTAGTGGAAAAAATAATTCTCTCTTAGATTGAGAGCTTTTCCAAATCGGTTGTGCACAGCCCCAAAAAACTTTCTAGGCTAATAAGAATTATATAATTCAGATTTTAATTACATAGAATAATGAAATGAATTAATTACCTGAAAGAATTTATTCATTTAATTTAATTCATAGTAATACCCCATGTCTAATAATAATAGTTGACTATTATTATTACTTGACACGAACCTAGAAAATTACACCAAATATTATTTAATTAAATAAATAATATTATTTCTCATAAATTCCCAGAATACACGGCATGTACTTTTGTTTTTCCATTCACTTTATTTCCTCCACCACATTTATTAGACCTTGAATAATGGCTATTTATTTCTCAAATAAATATCACTGCATTACTTGCTAATAAATATATTATTTCACCCAAAATATATTCTCTCTAATAATTAGTGTCGAAATAAATGCAATCAGACATCGTTGAATAATTATCAAACCACAATAAGGGATAATATTTATTCAACTTGTTAAATTAATATTTAACTGAGATACTTGGACACACTTAGTGTGTGACCCTCTAGGACTCTTTCTCAGTGGCATTAGGCAGAGCCAGCCTAAAGTATAAGGTTAGAGTCTAGAAACACTCGAAAGAACCCATAGAGAAAGAAGTTAACACCGAAATAACATATCACCTCCTGTGAATGCTTACCATGTAATGTAATCCCTTTATCTCGATATCTCGAATCAAGCAGGTTTCATGCTAGTTCCATCAATCCATGTGCTAGATTATTCTTTCTTTGACTTTCTGAAATTGAAATTTCCTATTTCTCACCATGGCCATGGATTTATTTAGTCTATATCAATTCCATAAAAGGGTATGAGATATCTACTTCCATTATGGAACAGAAGGGACAAATCCTTTCTCTCATTATCTATTAATGCAGTATCACTCCTGATGCACCCAGCGTATCCTACCTCACTGCAAATAGTGTGTCATCATAGTTTTCATCAATACATCTAAGTGAATGAGTTTCAATACCCATTAATAATAATCTTAAAGTCTATGGACCAATACACACATCTGTATATAGGAACATCCAATGACGCTATAAAATGTGGATTTCTTACTGGCGGGTCCCGTTCTCATAATATTCTTCTAGATATTACAAAGGGCGCACACTATGAGAATGTGACTCAAAGTTTTATGATTCCTCACCCCTAATGACATGTATTATTTTTGTCCCTAAAATAACATAATTCGGCCATAGAACATATATTCAAGAACAGTGTTATGGAACTTCTAGGTTCTCATCATAGCAGGGATCTGCTATGACCCTTTAATGCAATAGTTATTCGTAGGACATTATCACGTGAATTATCACATAGAAGAACAATCAATATGTGATAAGGTATTTATTAATGAATAAAGTACAATGTAGTTGGTTTTAGGCCACCAACTCTAACAGACTCCCATTTGAACTAGAGGCAACTGCTAACAACTTTTAACCTACTAGCTCTCACATGATATTCATGTTTCTGTTGAGATAAGACTTTAGTCATGGGGTCCACCAAGTTCTCTTCCATGGACACTCTACTCACTGAAACTTCACCCCTTTTATATAAATCTCTCAAGAGGTGATACTTTCGGAGTATGTGCTTTGTCTATTGATGTGACCTTGGTTCTTTTGCAATATCCACCAATGTAGTATTATCACAATACAATGTGATAGGATCTTTACTTCTTTTAACCACATCAAGCTCCTAGAAAAAGTTCCAAATCCAGACGGCTTTTTTGGCTACATCAGAAGCCACTATATATTTGGACTCCACTATAGAATCGGCGATAACTGGTTTTTTTGAACTCTTCTAGCTAACAGCTCCTCCATTGAGACAAAAAACATATCCAGATTGCTACTTTAGATCGTTCAGATATGTCTGAAAACCAGCATCAGCATACCCTCTAATGACAAGCTCCTCATCTCCTCTATAAACTAGGAACATATCCTTAGTTCTTCTTAGATACTTAAGGATAGTATTAACAGCATTCCAATGTTGTTATCTTGGATCTGGTTGATATCTACCTACCATTCTCAGTGCATAGGAAACATCAAGCCTGGTACATAACATGGAATACATGATAGATCCTATAGTCGAATTGTATGGGATCTTACTCATTCTATCTTTCTCTTATTGTGTCTGAGGATACATTTTCTTAGAAATATGTGGGCCATGTGACACCGAAACCAATCCCCTCTTGGATTGTTCTATACTAAATCCCTTTAATATCTGGTCAATATATATTCCCTGACATAGTCCAAGAAGCCTGTTGAATCTATCATGAATGATCTTGATCCCTAGAATGTAGGCTGCTTCCCCCAAGTCCTTCATAGAGAAAAACTTGTTCAACCTATACTTAACTGACTGTAAGGATGGTACATCATTTCCAATAATCAATATGTTGTCAACATATACTACTAGGATAACGAATGCATTCCCATTAAACTTCTTATAAACACATGGCTCACATTCGTTCTTAATGAAACCAAATTCCTTTATGGATTCATCAAATCGAATGTTCCATGACCTAGATGGTTTCTCTAATCCATAAATGGATTTCTGCAACTTGCAAACCCGTTTGGATTTACCTAGTTTCACAAACCCTTCTGGTTGTGTCATATAGACATCTTCCTGAAGGTTCTTGTTAAGGAATTCTATTTTTACATCCATTTTTTAAATATCATAGTCATGGTAAGATGTTATGTCAAGTATGATTCTTATGGATTTAAACATGGAAACTGGCGAAAAGATTTTATCATAGTCAATTCCTTGATGATTTTTAAATCCATTAGCCACTAGCCTTGCTTAATAGGTGCTAACTTGACCTTCCATGTCCAGTTTTCTCTTGAATACCCATTTTCATCCAATGGTATTTATATCAACTGGATCATCGACCAGAACCTAGACTTGGTTTTGATACATGGAATCCATCTCATAATTCATATCTTTTATTCATCTTATAGCTTCTGATATTTCTACTACTCCTTTATAGGGTAGAGGTTCATCATTGTCCAACAATAATTATTCACCATCCTCGGTGACTAGGAAACCAAATCTCTCTTGTTCCCTTACCTCTTGTGAGATCATACGCAGTACTTGTGTTTCTAGAACTCTTCTACAGGGACTTGTGGAACTTGTTCCTATACCAACTCCTTTGTATCTTGAGCATCAACTTCATAGAAGTAAATATTGCTCCCACTATCCTTTTTTAGGATTTTCTCCCTCTCAAGAAATAATACTTGTCTGGAGATAGTCACTTTCTTGTCTGAAGGGTTATATTAGTAATATCCTTTTGTTTCCTTGGGATATCCTATAAAGATACACTTCATGCCCCAGGGTGCTATTTTATTGCCTGAGAAGGCCTTAACAAATGTTTTGCATCCCCATATGCATCTGTGTGACAAAATGGGTTTCTTTCTATTATATAACTCAGAGGTAATTCCATTTTCTGCCTTTGTTGGTACGTGGTTTAATGTGTATGATGTAGTTTTTAATGCATATCCCCAAAAGAATAATGGAAGATCCGCATGACTCATCATTGACCTCACCATGTATAATAAGGTGTGGTTCCTCCTTTCACTAACACCATTACACTGTGGTGTATAAGGAGGAGTGAGCTGAGATAGAATCTCATACTCTCGTATAAGATCGATGAACTCTTAGTTCAGATATTCTCCACCTCGATCTGATCAGAGCTTCTTTATCTTCTTTCCAAGCTAATTATCTACTTCATTATTGAATTCCTTAAATTTCTCTAAGGACTCTGACTTATATCTCATTAAGTAGACATACCCATATCTACTCAAATCATCAATAAAATTAATGAAGTAAGAATATCCACCTCTAGCTTCTATTAGAAATGGTCCACACACATCTGTGTGCACCAATCCTAGAATTTATGTGGCCCTTTCACCCTGTCCACTGAAAGGCGGCTTGGTCATTTTACCTTGTAAAAAAGTGTGACATATATAGAGTGGTTTTAGCTTAGTAGAGTCTAAATAGCCATCTTGGTAGAGCTTTGTCAAGTGCTTCTCGTTTACATTACCGAGATGGTGATTCCACAACTGGGTGATGTACGAGTCATGTGATTTTGTTTCATTATCGATTTCCAACACTTGGTTTTTGTAATTTAATACATACAAACCATTATTTAAATGAGTCATACCATAACATACATTGTTCTTATAAAAGAAGCAACCCTTATTTCCAAACATGAAAATAAATCCATCCATATGCAAACATGATACAGAAATTATGTTTTTGGTAACACTAGGCACATAATAATAGTTGTGTAAAACCAAAATCATCCTAGTTGACAATGAGAGGTGGTAATCACCAATGGCCAATGCAGCTAGCCTCACACCATTGGCAGATCGAAGATCCACCTCTCCTCTATAAATATTTCTAAATCTACTTGGTTATTGTATTTGAATATAGATTCCAGCCCCACAAGCTGTATCTAATACCCAATGTGTAGAAATGGAAGGATTACACTCAATAAAGAATGTACCTTTAGCATCCCCATGTTTCTAGTTGAAATTACTTTTCCAGTTTCCTAGATTTCCACATGAAAAACATACTGCCTCCCATTCCTTCCCCTGCCTCTGGATCTTCCCCTTCTTAGAGGGATAGTTCTCGAGGGCTTCAGACCATTTATAAGTCCTTGGCCCCTTTTCCTTGTCCTTCCTTTTCTTATTTTCTATAAGGACTGCGTGTTTGCTACACCCCATGTCCTTATCTACCTAGAAAATTAATATCAAAAGTTATGATAGACTCTTCTCATTGTTTCTCATGTTATAGTTGACAATAAATCTAGATAAGGTCTTGGGCATTAATGATAGGATGAGATCTACACACAACTCATTAGGGAACTTAATCCCTAAGATGTCCATAAGTTCAATGTATTCAATAATCTTGACTACATGAGGCCCAGCTGGCACAGACTCTCCAAGATTAGTTGTAAAAAAAGTGTTATAGATCTCATATCTCTCCTGTATCTCTTTCTCTTAGTAGAGATCCTTAAGGTGAGACATCATGTTATACGTGTCCATGTTTTCATGTTTCTTCAAGATCTCATTAGACATGGCCAATAGTATGACACATTGTACATATGTGGCATCATCCATATGTTTCATATAGAGAGATAGTTCCTGATCACTGGCCTCTTTCCCAGGTGCAACTGGAATAGGCTCTTCCAGCACATACAATTTCCTCTCGTGGCGAAGGATGATGTGTAAATGCCTCTTCCACTCTTGTAAATTGGTGCTGGTGAGAATATTTTCCTTCTCGAGTATGGTTAAAAATGATATGTTTGAAGTCATTTTTCTTGTCATTTCTACAAATTAAGATGAGAAAAGGTTTAGAACTTTATTATGATAAAACTGAGACAAATAAATAAATTAATACTTATTAGTCTCCAACTATTTTATCGAAATGCAATAGCCCTCACCATTGACTTTGGAATGTTATGTTGCCTAAATATTCTAGTGGAAAGGATCCATATTTCCCTTCACATTACCCCAAATATGGTTGGTCAAGAAACTTGAAGGGTTTTAGGTAGGAATTATAAATTCTAACTACATTAACTTGCGACTCCTTGATCCGCTGAGTGGACTCCCCAATCCTGAAATCCTTTTATTTTGGATTTTCTCAACCTTTGCCTCTTGGTCACACCAAGTCCTGCTGTGTAAGTAAACCATTGATGCAAACTAAGTCAATTCAACCCAAAACCTTGAATTATAATTCCCCAATAATGAAAAGCACCCCAACTAGGATTGGTCAAGCACTTTGAACTATGGTTTGATTCTAACCAAGATTATGGAAGGCTATACCGACTAAATATTTATTTGAGGGATTTTATCCTTATACGTAAATTTAAATTTAATTATATTTGATTACAAGCTTGTTAATATTAAGTGGGATATACTTAAGTGATTAACCATGTATAAGATAATTTTTTACACATAAGTCGGTCTTATTTTAGTTCTATCTTTCATGCTTGTTTAATTCATTAATTGTGTGATCGTTACAAAACACCCAAAATAAATAAACCATAGAAATTATAGAAATAAAATAAATGGTATAATCATGAGATTTTTCTATTGGTTAGTTTATCTAGTGGTTGATAAACTAACCCAAGACCTAGGGGAGAAACACCTTGAACCTTTTGGGTTCATGTTTATAGCTTTCCACATGCCCACCTTTGTACCTCCTTGGATTAGTTTCTCCTTGGATCCTAACTTGAGCCACCTCCACCATCTTGGGAACTCCATCCATTATATATGCTTTAATCTCACTCATATGTGAGGGGTAAAATGGGGTTTTATATAAAATAAACCTTGGGCATGTAGGCCCTATATATTAATGAGGAGAATGCTCATAGGCCAAATTTTTTAAAATAAATAAATTAAAAGAAACCATTCACATACAAAGGTCTTGGTCAAGCTCATGATCATCCTTACATGCAATGATATTTATGCATAAATAAAACTATCATTCAATTATTTAGTCATTCTTATTTAAGATAAATCACGCTCAAATAAATTAATTATATTTAATTAATTAATCATTTTATCTTAAACCCTTTTCTAAATTTCCTTTATATTCTCATACATTATAATTTTAAAAAAATAAATTCATTTAAAATTATCTTTGTACGTAACTTTTACCTTGGAGGCAACCCGGTAAATTCCCGTTCATAACTACCCAATGAGTAGAAATGAACATTACACAAATGTTAAATTTAAACATATATATATATAACACCTATCATGTGTTGTGCCTCATCTTTACGCCTACACTATGGTACAAGTCTCAAGGGTTTGTATAATATAATAATAAATTTTAATAAATCTGCATAATTTGGATGAGTAAACGGTGTGTAGTTATGATTACACGACGTGTACTTTTGTTCATCATCCATCTGAAATACACGCCCGGGGATATGGCGTGTAGATGTAATTTGGAAATTTTCAGAGTATGCAGCGTGTTCAGTGGGACACATGTCGTGTAGTATCCACATTACACGGTTTCCATCTGGGCAAGCCGTGTATAGGGTACACAGTCCAACCCTAACCTAAAGGTACTACACGTCATGTTCAGTGGACCACACGATGTGTAATCCAGAAACAGTATGCCACCTGTTCCTAGTCAACACACAGTGTCATTTAAGACTTAGAAATACTCCAACACATGACATGATTTAGCAGATCAGTTGTCACACCCCGACCACGGACGCCTGTTGTTTATTTTTTTTCTCGGTCCCACGACTTTGGACAGAGTTTGGTTTGGGTCTGGATTTAAATTTTTGTTTGAATCTTTGGTGTTTTTCGGTGGGTCTCGAGCCAGTGTGCAGTCACCGTACTGCTAGCAGTCACCGCGCATTCGGTCTGGGTGGGTGCGCGGTCACCGCGCATTCGGTCCAATCATGTGTTCGGACCCGGTGAGTGTGTGGTTTCCCAACTGTTTAGATAAATAATATAATTAAATGAATAAATTAAATTTAAAATAATTTTATTAAATGTTCAATAATAATAATAAAAATAATTTATAATATTGTTATTATTAAGATTATTATTATTATTATTATTAGTTTAGTATTATTCTTTTTTTTCTCTTTTTTTTTATTATTTACTTTCCATTTTATTTTATTTTTATCTTTTTTTCACCTTTCTTTCCTCCGTTTTTTCTTTATTTCTCCTCCTTTCTCTCTTTCTTCTCTCTTTTCCCTCCTTCCACGCGGGTGTCCCCTGCGCAGCGACCCAGCCTCCTTTTCTTCTCCCTGCACCCTGCTTCCCCCTCCTTTTCACCCTTCCGCAGTGCACCAGCCTAGCCTTTTCCCCTGCCTAGTGCATCCCTCCTTCTCCTCGTGCACCAACAACAGCCCGGCCTCTTCCTCCTTCCCTGTCGCGAGCAGGAAGCCCACACAGCGCCCCAGATTCCCTCTTGTTTCTCCCCACATGAAGCCATTGTAGTCTCCTTCCCCGCCTGTGCCTTCGACCCTCTACAGCGCCCTGCTCTGGCGCCCTCCCTACTGAGCAGCGCCACTCCACCAGCCCTCCGCCAGGCTTCCGCCTCAGCCAGAAGTGCCTGCGCCATCCAGCCGCCCACATATTCTGTCTAGTGTTTGGCGACCCCTTAAGCATGCACAGCCAAGAATCCCCCCTGCTTCCTCTCTTATTTTCACATCAGCCTACAGAGACCCCATATGGCCTTCCTTACACCTCATCTTTTCTTCAGCACAGCTCCCCAACGCGGCCGACTCCCCCAGCAGCCTTGTCCGGCGCTTCCTGCATGCGCCACACATAGCTGATGCCCCTCCCTCTTTGCTGACTCCTACACACATAAATCAGCCCGCTTGGCCTCCCTCATCCCATTGCTACAACCCGCCCTAGCCCGGAGCCTCATCCCTTTCCAGTAGCTAGCGCCCCGACCCTCCTCCTCCTCACCTCCTTCCCCTCGGCAGCGACAAGCAGCCCCCAGCCGGATCCCCTGACTGGCCTTCTCTCTGGCCACCGCTGCACATAGTAGCCCATAGACCAACACCCCCTTGGCTCCCCTGCTACCTGAATCTACTCACAGTGCCCTCCTGTTGCCTTCTTGCTTCCAGGCCTCCGCCAGGCTCCGCCTCTGCTCCCCGCGTCCAGCCGTTCGGCTCCCACCTCCCTACTCGTCGGGACCCCGCGCCACCCCTGCCATGCGCACACCAGCCCCAGCGACGCTGCCTCGACCTACACGGATGCCTTCTAGTCTCGTCCTGCCACCTCTGACCACCCCCCAACTAATCTAGGCCTTGCTTTCGCCTGCAGTGCCTCCCGGCCAGCCCATGCTCTGCTCTTTTACAGTGACCTGCAACCCCCTTCCCTGTCCTTCTGCCCTGGATCCAGCCGCGAGACCACTGCTCGGCTCACTCGCACCCTGCCCATTTGTTGTCTCTCATCGTCGCCATCCGACGGCCCTCCCCGCAGCCCCTGGTCAGACCGCGTCCAACCACGCGCCTTTCGTTGTTCCGGCGCGACGCCCTCCGGCGGTCTGTTTCCAGTCGTAACCCCCCGTTGGTATACCTCTTTTATTTTTTTCTCATTTAATATTTTTATTTTATACATATATATATATATATGAATATATATGTATATATATTACCCTGGTTTGATTAGAATTTTTTTATTAATTGGGTTGGTTTGACTTTTTAGGACCCACGCGGGGTGTTTCCGAGCGAGCGTCATCGTCGCGCCTGGTTTCCGAGCTTGCGTCGTCGTTGCGCCTTGGTCTCAAGGTAGGTCTCCCACTGAACTAACCTTTAAATTTAAAATTTATTAGTTTCTTTATGTTTTATTAATTTTAATAAATAGAAAAATAATATAAGATGATTAATTTTTAAATGACTATTTGGTGTAAAAAAGATCCGTTTATTTTATACACATCTCTTGAAATATTTTCTTGACGAGCAGATACCCAGTAGTGAAAGAATGCCATTTTGGACTTTAAACATAATTAACGGAATTTAAAATGTGGTTCTGGTGTTAAATATAAATGGTTTCTTCTAAACAAGCGTTTTGGGTTTTCTTGAGAAACGAGGTTCTTCTTTAAAGTTGGTGAAGGCCCATTTGGAACTTTAATAAAATAAATTATTTTGGAAAAAATCACTTTGGGGTTAGTAAGGTGTGTTCTTTGGTGTGCGTTGATTTTGTGAATTGTGTGTGATATTTGTGCATCGTGACTGACTGATTTACATTGCGGATGCACCCCTTTTTATTGTATGTGTTGACATGGGAACCTGGCATAGTGAGTGAATCTTCTGAGAATGATTACTGCACTAGTTTAGATTACGCACTGGCTAGTGGCCCCATAGTAGGGGAATACTGATTTATTGCTTCTATGGGGATTGGGCCCCTCGGTTAGGCCATGCAAGGCTATGCCGGGGTTAGGGTGTTATGACGTCATCGAGTTAGGGCATGCCTTCAGGATGAGTCAGATGTATAGTACGTTCTGGATTGTTCACAATCTCCTAAGTTTGACCCATGCTTCCTTTAGTGTGTATTTGTGTGTGGTGGATGAACTAGAGGTCTAGTTCGGTTGCTAGCCTATGTGAGCCACTTTTCCCATTTCCCTTGGTGTGTGTTGTGTGCTATGTGTGGTTTTCCTTTGGTTAATAACTGAAGTCTAGATTTCTAAATTGTTCGTATAAAAATGTTTTAGAAATGAAATGTATCTATTCCTTTCAAACATTAAACTTGTTTTTAAATTAATAAGGGCAATAGACTGATACTTGTTTTAGAAATGAAAGTGTGTGTGTGTGAAAACTAATATTTTATATAATTTAGTTCAAACCTGAAATTGGTAAATTCTTCATTTAAAGGTAGTGCATTGGGAATAGATATCGGGCTAGCCTACTGAGTTTTAATACTCACGCCTATAGTTATTTTCTGTTTTTAGTGTTTGTGCAGGCTATATCTTGGGTGTGTTCGCCTTGAGCGACGTTTGTTCGTGAGTTGGAGAGTGACCCGCGAGGTCGCACGGTGATAGTGGTTGTCTCTTTCAGTTAGTTTGTTTTTCTTTGTTCTTGTTTAGTTACTTTACTTTGTTTATTTTATTTTGCGCTTCTCTGTTTTATTTCAGCTAATCTAATTATTAATTTATACTGGGAGAAATCGTTCCCACAGCCTATGTTGATTCCTTGGCACTTGTCGCCAACCCGGGAGGATCGGGAACGCCTCTCGGGTCGTGTCGCGGACCGGCTCGGGTGACCGGTTCAGGGTTGACCTAGGTTGGTTTGTGACAAAATGGTATCAGAGCAGGTTGACTTTTAGAGGACCTCACTTTTCCGAGCGCCCTTTGTTATTTGGGATGTCCAGTAGATGGAGATTAGGACTATCGGAGCTCAAGAGGTAGGTTACGGGTCGGTGCCTGATCACCACCGCTTGTGAAAAGACCTGAGTTACCAGGGTTAGTCTGGGATTTGAGTCACTTTTCCTTGGTCATTTCGGATTGAGGGATGACAATGGAGGTGAATCAGTTCACTTTGCGGCCTCACATGGGGTGGTGACCCATGTGGAGTCCAAGTGTCCGGTTTAAGGCCCTCTTAGTGTTATGCTTTACTTGGGACATGGCTCACCACCATGTCGCTGGGTCAGACATATATACTAGTTCCTCATTCTAGTGGATTATTACTTCTTGTGTTTTGTTTTTAGTCTCAGTTGATTTGAGTGTGTGTTAAAAGTGAAATTGGTTTTTAAATGGAAAAGTGTTTCTTCCAAATTGTTTTTGAAATTACTAAAGTGGGTTTCTAAAGTGAAAGCGTATCGGTTTGGAAAAAAAACTTGGTCTGTGTTTGGATTTGGTCAGGAAAAAGAAGTGTTTGAACTTTGGCACTCCTTATGGAGGGTCTCATGTGCGTGGGAATGTATGGGAAGTGCGTGGGGGCACTTGTTCACAGATGACGTGAACGGGATTGAATAAACGCACATGTGACAGTTCATGAGGTGCCATAGGTAAGTCTTTAAAAATTGTAAAGAAATAATGGTTTTGGAAAAGTGTTTTCTCCTTGTATTGTATATGTTTGGATTATGGGCCTATTGCCCTTAGCTGGTGTTGTTGCTTTGATTGAGTTTCGTCTTGATGCCTATTTTGATGGTGTTTCTCGTGTTGTCATGAGTATGCCGCCCAGAAAGCCTCCAAAAGTTGCCAATGAGTTATGCTCAGTTCTCAGTTCTCAGTTCATTTTTTTTTTGTTGCTTTCTTTTCGAGGTAATCGAAGTCTGTTAGAGGTATTTGTATTTTTCTAAGAGATAGTGTGTCTTCGGGTTTTTGGGAACTCCCAGGATAGTTAAGGTTCGTACCACCCTATAGTTGTTTGAGGATTCAGTTCTGGGTTAGTAAAGATGAAATTTCTCATCATCGTTAGAGTTTTGGGTGTGATTAACGGTGTTCGACTTCTGCGAAGGTTCCCCACCTGGAAAAGAGTGCGGGCCGGTGGAACCTGTCTCCAAGAAATCATCCTTGTCCAGCTCTTAGTTCGTCATACTGCTCTCTTGTGCGCCACCAGTATGTCATGTCCAGACATTCTAAGTCATCATGTTGCATCCCTTTGAAAATGTACGACCATCTTGGTTGTTCGAATAATAGAACGGAATGATTTAGAGACCAGAAGATGAAAATGCCTGACTGTGAGGTAGGAGATGCTTCAGCTATCAGGGCCCCAACCACAGGTCTCGGGGTGAAGCTCACCCACAGTCAGGAGTTTCCAAGGGTGTGTGGAACCCCGGTCCAGATAATGTCTTCAGCTTTGGAATGGAAATATCAAAAATTTCCCTTGTTCCATTCTCATCACTGCCGTAATCTCATCCTTGTTGTGGTGGCGTGATGAGCTTGTTCCCCCACAATCCAAGTGGTCTTATCTGCTCTCAGTGTGGTTCTTAAGTTGTTTGGTCTCTCTGAATGATGTGTGCCCGTGAGTAAACAGACATGTTCTGTTTTTGAGTTTGTCCTAGCTGTGTTCGATAAGGGAATGTTCGTTTCATGAAGTTGATGGGAGGAATTGAGTTAATTTCTCATCCACAAGTTGTTGGATTGTTCTGTAGAAAGATTTTCGTCAAGTATTAGGTGTGTTGTTTGGTACATGTGGGAAAACAAAAATGAACAAGTTTGGTTTGGGAGTTCCCACGTTGCCCCCCCCCCCGGGGGGGTTGTTCGGGTTTCAATGGTTTTTGTATTAGTTAATTCTTGTGGGGGTGGTTCAAGGCTTCTCGTCAAGTCTTAGGTGTGTTGGCTTGGTGACTTTCTGGGGGCAGAAAGTGTCTGTGGTGGGGAGAATTGTCACACCCCGACCACGGACGCCTGTTGTTTATTTTTTTTTCTCGGTCCCACGACTTTGGACAGAGTTTGGTTTGGGTCTGGATTTAAATTTTTTTTTGAAGCTTTGGTGTTTTTCGGTGGATCTCAACCCAGTGCGCAGTCACTGCACTGCTAGCATTCACCGCGCATTTGGTCCGGGTGGGTGCGTGGTCACCGCGCATTCGGTCCAATCATGTGTTCGGACCTGGTGAGTTCGTGGTTGCCCAACTGTTTAGATAAATAATAAAATTAAATGAATAAATTAAATTTAAAATAATTTTATAAAATTTTCAATAATAATAATAACAATAATTTATAATATTGTTATTATTAAGATTATTATTCAGAATATTATTATTATTCTTATTAAGATTATTATTATTATTATTATTAAGATTATTATTATTATTATTATTAGTTTAGTATTATTCTTTTTTTTGTCTTTTCTTTTATTATTTACTTTCCATTTTATTTTATTTTTATCTTTATTTCCCACCTATCTTTCCCCTGTTTTTTTTTCTTTATTTCTCCTCCTTTCTCTCTTTCTTCTCTCTTTTCCCTCCTTCCACGCGGGTGTCCCCTACACAGAGACCCAGACTCCTTTTCTTATCCCCACACTCTGCTTCCCCCTCCTGTTCACCCTTCCGTAGTGCAGCAACCTAGCCTTTTCCCCTGCCTAGCACGCCCCTCCTTCTTCTCCTCGTACAGCAGCAGCAGCCCGGCCTCTTCCTCCTTCACTGTCGCGAGCAGGAAGCCCGTACAGCACCCCAGATTCCCTCCTCCTTCTCCCCGCATGAAGCTATTGTAGTCTCCTGTCCCGCCTACGCCTTCGACCCGATGCAGCGCCCCGCTATGGCGCCCTCCCTGCTGAGCAGCACCTCACCACCAGCCCTCCGCCAGGCTTCTGCCTCGGCCTGCAGCGCCTGGGCCATCCAGTCGCCCACATATTCTGTCCAGTGTTCAGCGCCCCCTTCAGCATGCGTAGTCAGGAAGCCCCCCTGCTTCCTCTCTTCTTTGCACAACAGCCTGCAGCGACCCCATATGTCCTTCCCGCCACCTCATCTTTTCTTCAGCACAGCTCCCCAACGCGGCCGACTCCCCCAACAGCCTTGTCCGGCGCTTCCTACATGCGCCACACATAGTTGCTGCCCCTCCCTCTTTGCTGACTCCTACACACAGAAATCAGCTCGCTTTGCCTCCCTCATCCCATCGCTACATCTCGCTCCAGCCCAGTGCCTCATCCCTTTCCAGTAGCTAGCGCCCCGACCCTCCTCTTCCTTATCTCCTTCCCCTCGGCAGCGACGAGCAGCCCCCAGCCGGATCCCCTGATTGGACTTCTCTCGGGCTGTCGCTGCACATAGTAGCCCATAGACCAACACCCCCTCGGCTCCCCTGCTACCCGGAGCTGCTCACCGCACCCTTCTGTTGCCTTCTTGCTTCCAGGACTCTGCCAGGCTCCGCCTCTGCTCCCTGCGTCCAGCCGTTCGGCTCCCACCTCCCTACTCGTCGGGACCCCGCGCCACCCTTGCCTTGCGCACACCAGCCCCAGCGGCGCTGCCTCGTCCTGCACGGACGCCTGCTAGTCCCAGCCTTCCACCTCTGACCAGCCCCCAGCCGATCTCGGCCTCGCTTTTTCCTGCATTGCCTCCTGGCCAGCCCATGCTCCGCTCTTTTACAGTGACCCGCAACCCCCTTCATTGTCCTTCTTCCCTGGATCCGGCCGTGATACCACTGCTCAGCTCACTCGCACCCTGCCCATTGGCTGTCTCTCATCGCCGTCGTCTGACGGCCCTCCCCGCATCCCCTGGTCGGACCGCGTCCAGCAGCGTGCCTTCCGTTGTTCCGGCGCGATGCCCTCCGGCAGTCTTTTTCCAGTCGTAACCCCCCATTGGTATACCTCTTTTATTTTATGCTCATTTAATATTTTTATTTTATACATATATATATATGTATGTATATGAATATATATGTATATATATTACCCTGGTTTGATTAGAATTTTTTTATTAATTAGGTTGGTTTGACTTTTTAGGACCCGCGCGGGGTGTTTCCGAGTGAGCGTCATCGCCGCGCCTGGTTTCCGAGCTTGCGCCGTCGTCACGCCTTGGTCTCGAGGTAGGTCTCCCACTGCACTAACCTTTAAATTTAAAATTTATTAGTTGCTTGATGTTTTATTAATTTTAATAAATAGAAAAATAATATAAAATGATTAATTTTTAAATGACTATTTGGTGTAGAAAAGAGCCGTTTATTTTATACACATCTCTTGAAATATTTTCTTGACGATCGGACACCCAGTAGTGAAAGAATTCCAGTTTTTCCTTTAAACATAATTCACGGAATTTAAAATGTGGTTCTGGTTTTAAAGATAAATGGTTTCTTCTGAACAATCGTTTTGGGTTTTCTTGAGAAACGAGGTTTTTCTTTAAAGTTGGTGAAGGCCTGTTTGGCACTTTAATAAAATAAATTATTTTGGAAAAACTAAATTTGGGGTTAGTAAGGTGTGTTATTTGGTGTTCGTTGATTGCGTGAATTGTGTGTGATATTTTGGCATCGTGACTGACTGATTTACATTGCGGATGCACCCCTTTTTATTGTATTGTTGACATGGGAACCTGGCATAGTGAGTGAATCTTCTGAGAACGATTGTTGCACTAGTTTAGATTACGCACTGGCTAGTGGCCCCATAGCAGGGGAATACTGAGTTATTGCTGCTATGGGGATTGGGCCCCTCGGTTAGTCCATGCAGGGCTATGCCGGGCGTTAGGGCGTTATGATGTCATCGAGTTAGAGCATGCCTTCAGGATGAGTCAGATGTATAGTACGTTCTGGATTGTTCACGATCTCCTAGGTTTGACCCATGTTTCCTTCAGTGTGTATTTGTGTGTGGTGGACGATTGGGAGGTCTAGTTCGGTTGCTGGCCTATGTGTTCCACTTTTCTCATTGCCCTTGGTGTGTGTTGTGTGCTATGTGTGGTTTTCCTTTGGTTAATAACTGAAGTCTAGATTTCTAAATTGTTCGTAGAAAAATGTTTTAAAAATGAAATGTATCTACTCCTTTCAAGCATTAAACTTGTTTTTAAATTAAAAAGGGCAATAGACTGATACTTGTTTTAGAAATGAAAGTGTGTGTGTGTGTGAAAACTAATATTTTATATAATTTAGTTCAAACCTGAAATTGGTAAATTCTTCATTTAAAGGTAGTGCATTGGGAATAGATATCGGGCTAGCCTACTAAGTTTTAATACTCACGCCTATAGTTCTTTTCCATTTTTATTGTTTGTGCAGGCTACAGCTTGGGTGCGTTCTCCTTGAGCGACGTTTGGTCATGAGTTAGAGAGTGACCCGCGAGGTCACACGGTGATAGTGGTTGTCTCTTTCAGTTACTTTATTTTTCATTGTTCTTGTTTAGTTACTTCACTCTGTTTATTTTATTTTGCGCTTCTCTGTTTTATTTTAGATGATCTAATTATTTATTTATACTGGGAGAAATCATTCCCACAGCCTCTGTTGATGCCCTGAAACTTGTCTCCAACCCGGGAGGATCGGGAACGCCTCTCGGGTCATGTCGCGGACCGGCTCGGGTGACCGGTTCAGGGTTGACCCGGGTTGGTTCGTGACACTAGTATGATGCATTGAACCTAGACTACATGGTGTGTACTACCGAATACACACTGTTTATTCTGGTTTTTTATGTTTAGGAACGTTTGGCACCTCCAGATGAGATCCTCTATTTTATTTTAATCAAAATTAAAAGAAAAAGTCATTTCTGTAAGAGGAATGAGAAACAAGAGAGGAAGAACAGATCTCAAGATTCATATTTATAGAACGATTAACTTGAATTGAAACAACTAAATTATTAAATGTGTAAATTACCAATAGAAAACTAAATAATTATAATCAATGATATGACTGCTCTGATACCACTTGTATGTTCTGAGCACAGAAGAAGCATGTTGGTGGGTGTACCCAACTTTAATTTTTTCCATTAACAACATTTAATCCAAGATCTGTCACGATAATAAAATGTCGGATCTTCAGAATAAAATGAAGAAAGAAAGAAAATAGGGGAGTCCCAGAACCATATAGAGAGTATCATCATATTTTGGTTATAATTATTTTAATTAAAAGACAAGAATT
Organism: Viscum album; assembly: GCA_963277665.1. NCBI lineage: Eukaryota > Viridiplantae > Streptophyta > Magnoliopsida > Santalales > Viscaceae > Viscum > Viscum album. The sequence goes on from OY728164.1 coordinate 1,194,329,121, forward strand.
AACTTGATGGAATTCTCTATTCATTAATGTTTCCAGTCACGATCCGATGTGATCCGTCATTGAGTTGTAGAATCCAAATGTAAGATTTTTCAAGTGGTGATTCACACGTGTTCCATGTATCTCTGAACATCACTGAAAGGATATTCAAGTGCAAGTGTAGAAGAGTCTTTTCTTTTGATGTCTGCCTTCGATCGCCTTGATCCAGTGGAGGAGGATCTCTTGCTTGTAGCTTGAGAGTGTTCTTGGTGGAAAAAGAATTCTCTCTTAGCTTGAGAGATTTTCCAAATCCGTTGTGCATAACCCCAAGAAAAATGGCTAGGCTAATGAGAATTATATAATTGGGATTTTAATTACATAGAATAATGAAATGAATTAATTACTTGAAAGAATTTATTCATTTCATTTAATTCTTAGTAATACACCATGTCTAATAATAACAGCTGGCTATTATTATTACTTGACATGCGCCAAGTGAATTAAACCTAATATTAGTTAATTAAATAAATAATATTATTTCTCATAAATTCCCAGAATACACGACATGTATATTAATATATACATGGTGTGTACTTTTTTTTCCATTCTTTTTATTTCCTCCATGACATTTATTAGACCTTGAATAATGGATATTTATTTCTCAAATAAATATCACTACATTACTTGCTAATAAATATATTATTCCACCCACAATATATTCTCTCGAATAACTAGTGTCTAAATAAATGCAATCAAACATCCTTGAATAATTATTAAACCACAATCAGAAATAATATTTATTAAAATTGTTAAATTAATATTTAACTGATATACTTGGACACACTTAGTGTGTGACCCTGTAGGCCTCTTTCTCAATGGAATTAGGCGGAGCCTGCCTAAAGTCCAATGTTAACATCTAGAAACATGCCAAGTCACCCATAGAGAAAGAAGTTAATGTTGTAATGATGTGTCACCTCCTATGAATTCTTACTGTGTAAAGTAATCCCTTTGTCTCGATATCTCGAATCAAGCGGGTTGCATGCTAGTGCCATCAACCCATATGCTCGATTATTCTTTCTTTGACTTTACAGAATTGAACTTTCCCATTCCTCACCATGGATATAGATTTATTTAGGATATATCAATTACATAAAAGGTCCTGAGATATCTACTTCCATTATGGAACAGAAGCGACAAATCCTTTCTCGCATTATCTATTAATTCAGTATCACTTGTGACGCACCCAACGTATCCTACCTCGTTGCAAACAGTGTGTCGTCACAGTTTTCGTCAATACATTTAACTGCGTGAGTTGTAATATACATAAATAATAATATTAAAGTCTAAGGACCAATACACACATCCACAGATAGAAACATCCAATGACACTATGAAATGTGGATTTCCTACTGGCGGGTATCGTTCTCATAATATCCTCCTGGATATTACCAAGGGTGAACACCATGAAAATGCTCTTTGAAGTTTTATGAGTCATCTCCCCTAATGGTCTGTATTATTTATGTCCCTCAAATACCATCATCCAAATATAGAACATATATTCAAGAACAGTGTTATGGAACTTCTGGGTTCTCATCATAGCAGGGATCCGCTATGAGCCTTTAATGCAACAGTTATACTTAGGACATTATCACATACATTATCACGCAGAAGAACAATCAAGAGGTGATAATGTATTTATTAATGAATAAAGTACAAAGTAGTTGGTTCTAGGCCACCAACTCTAACACTTGCATTAGTATAATTCTATGTGAAATTATGAATGGGTTATTTCTATTTATAAAGAGCTTATAATAATTTTCATATAGATAAATATCATTCTATATCCTAAATAAACTTATGATCATCTAATAATTTATTTTTAATTACGAGTTCCCTATAGAAATTTCCTTGATCTTATGAGTCCAATTCAAAGGGCTCAATTAATTTGTGGGTGGAGAGTGTAAAACCATAAAATTTTAATATATCATTGCCTTTAAATAAGTCAATGTGTTAGATTTATTTCCACACATGTAGCACCAAACTAAAACGAATCTAAGATATGTTTAGACCATAAAAAATAGTCATTGAATCGGTGTTAATGAATAGAATTAAATTATTTATAAAATATTTATAAATAAAATAAATTCTAATTTTGAAATGAATGAAATTGAATTAGAATAGTGAAAATTCCTAATATGATCATTTTATGCTTTCAAATGTATTTTTCTGAATATTTCCATTCCATATGATATACATTTATATTACAAGAAACATTTGATTATTTATGATAAAATATATTTGATGTGAATAATTATTTATTATTGATTTAATTATTAAATAATAAGAAATATGAATGAGAGTGGTTAATATTCTAAAAAATATATTTTTCTATAGAAACAGTTTTTCATTATATCTCATCATTTTATTTAAAATTTCAATTTCTAAAATTTAGAATTTTCATTTTAAAAAACGAAAATTATTTTTTTATTCATAATATTAATATTTTTTAAGATTATTTTTTGGGATTTTTATAAAAATATTTTTTTTAGGTGAATTGTGAAAACTACCATTTTTTCAAATGACATGATTTTTATGAAATTATTACTATATAAGTATGAATTTTAAATTCATGAAACCTTTTTAAAAAACCAAATATGTATTTTATAATTAAATTTATAATTTAAAAAAATAAATTACGAACTCATATTTTACATTCTAAAACTTAAGTTATATTTTTTAAAAAAATCATTTTAATATATTATTCATTTTGTATTTTAAAGTTATTTTTTATCACTTTTAGAAATTTTATTAGATAAAATTTATTTAAAATTTAGAATCATTATATTCAAATTATTTAATAAGTACGATTTTATTTTTTATTCATAAATATAAGTTTCCTTAGGTAAAAACTAATTATCGTGGTAAACACTAAAATGGTAAAAGTAATAATTCAAGGGGTAAAGGGATTGAAAGATGATAAAAACATGTATAGAATTTATTGGTTGAGATATTATCAACCTAATATCACCCTCAACTCAAATATTTTCTATTTTGGTGCTACTTGACTTTTTTAACATGTGATCCCTTTATATTAGGTTGAAATATTTACAAAAATGTCATTCTCACTACTTATAAAAAGTGGCCTCTCAAAACCCCTTAAATGAGACTCTAAAAAATTATTTTCCTTCTAAATATATACCCTATTTAATTCTCCTATAATTATATTTCAATATCATAAGATTTTGGTAATAATATATTAACCAAATATCTTCTTTTCCAAGGAATCTTCTAAGAGAAACCCAAAGTTTTCAACGTAAGTTCAATATTTTCGTTAATATATTTTCCTTTTATATTTACATTTAAAATGTATTTTTATTATTTTTATATTATTTATTTATTTATTTTTTATTATACTTAAATTTTTTTATATTTTTTGAATAAACACTATCCTTCTCTCTCATTTCCTTTAAGAAAAAATATTTTCATTCGCGCAATGTGTGGACTACAGCCTCCACGACGCAACATGTTTCACTGACCTTCACAAGAACACAAAGATGATTATAATAAGTAATTTAATATATAATTATGATATTTATGAAATATTTTATATTCTAAAATGATAAACAATATTACTTCTTTTCCCTATTCTATAGAAAATGATATCATCATTCATGCATGTGTATGGACTACCTCCTCTATAGAACGATTGATTTCTGTTTTTCATTCAATCACTAACATTTATAACTAAAATTAAGAATGTTTTTAATGGATAAATATAATTTTTATAATATCATTAAGGTTTTGGTATCACAAATTGGATAGCCTATTAATGATATGATCAATAAATGGTTATCATTTAAAACAAGTGAATATGATCTCTTCATTCTAAGTAATGAATTTATATAAACTATATTATATTTATAATTATTTAAAATTATGAAATATTACACTAATAAATACTAAATAATATCATTATTCTTATGTTATAATTATATCATAACTAAACCACCCCATTATCGTCCATTAATCATGGTAGGTTCATGTTTGGGTCAGTTTAACTACCTACCAAAACAATAATATGCATTTATATCATGGATTACAATGAGAACTTTTTTACTAGTATAATATGAAATAAATATATAAATAATTTCTTTTATTTTATTTTTTGTAAGTTTATATCAACATTTAACTCATTAATTAAGAAATCACCCCTTGTTCATTAAGAATCACTGAAATATGTTTTCACTTATTTCATCCTCATGGATCGTAGCCAAGATTATCATGAAATGAAATTATAGATTTATAAAGTATCTTTGAAATATATATTCTAGTTCTTTATATGATATAATAATGATGTGATTTTCAAAAATAATATATACCAACGCCACTTTTTGAAACTATTTCAAACTGAAAAATATTACTTACCATGTTAAGAAAATAAGTAAAAACTTACTACTATATGTATTTGTATAGAATGAATATAAATGGGTAGTGTAAATGGTAATATTTGTGAATAAGGTTATTGGTAATGTATTAAATTGTCACGACCCGTCCTCGGGGCCCGCGCCATGACTACCCCAAGCCCGCCTTCCATAGGCCAGGGGCTGGTGACTAGCACCAAGGCGTAAATCCCAGTAAAGGGAAGGCATTACCTTTGTAAGTAAACCACAAACACCACAGAGCAAGCAAGCAGAAGTAAACACTAAGTAAAAACTTGTACAACAGTCACTGTGGAAAAGTAAGTGGGCCAGTATACAAACCCAAACTGAAAGTAAAGTACAACTGGAAAGGGAAAACAACAACTGAAAAGTAAAGCCGCAACGTTGAGCTATCCACTGGATATCCCACCTGAAGGGTGGGTACAGATAGCCTCCACGGTTCCTCGGGTCCAGCCGTCCGCTCCGAGTACGTCTCACCCAGTGGTCCACCTCCAGGTACCGTCCTGCTCCGCAAGCCTCAACCACGATCAGCATTGTCTGTCGTCTGCAACCAACACAACGTAGTGCGGGCATAGCCCGTGCAGGGTTGAGTATAAGCTACTCAGTAGGGACCCCGAGACCCCTGAAGGTCTCCCAAAATCCACAAAGGATAAACCACAAAGGAAAGATACAATCACGAAGTGACATCCGACACTACTTAGGTATATGCCCATATATATACCTAAGTCATCAATTCTCGTTCGGCTCCAACATCCGAACCCAAGTACAATACAGTTCACACAAGAAAGCAAAACGTAAATCCACACAGGATAGCACAACACAATCCACATAGAAAAGCAAAATGTAAATCCACACAGGATAGCACAACACAATCCACATAGGAAAGCAAAACAGGATTCAGCTCACACAGGAATACTTCTTGAATGACGATAGAGATGATCAGATGTAGCCACTGATTCATCTAAGTCGTCGGACCCACAAAGGATCGGTAGGTACTACCCCCTGCAATGACCCAAACAGGATCGACCATGAAGTTGAAACCATAGCTATTGGGAAACTCCTTCTCCATCAAGTATAGTGGTTATGCCGCTGCAACCAAGCGCTTCCCTCTAACCTTGGACTGCTGTAGTACTCCACCTATCGAGTACTGTGGGCATGCTGCTACAGCCAAGCGCTTCCCACCATGGGTCTGCCGCTACAACCAAGTGCCCCCCCCCATAGCCTCTAGATGTACTCCTTCTGTTGAGTACCATGGGTCAGCCGCTACAAACAAGCGCTCCTCTGTCGTGGGTCTTCCGCTACAACCAAGTGCTCCCCCTCATAGCCTCCAGAGGTACTCCTTCTGTTGAGTACCGCGGGTCTGCCGCTACAACCAAGCGCTCCTCCGCCGTGGGTCTACTGCTACAACCAAGCGCTTCCCACTGGGCTATCCGTAACACACCGAGTCATTCGATCAGCAGTCGTCAAGTCTCAATCGGCTCTAGGGTTTCCGCACACAGCATGCTCATTCCAGGAGGGTCCACTCCACGAGATAAGAGGTCGATGCATCAACTGACATGTAGTTTGGAGTTGACATATCCCAAGATGTACCATAGTGGTCACTGCCGAAAACACGGAGGATTCCCGTACTGTTTTCATCATCGTCGCAGTCGAATCCACTGAGGATCTATGTACAGTCGTCGTCGTCACAGTAGCAGTCGCAGCCAGCTCTAGGGTTCCCGCACACAGCAAGCTCATTCGGGAGGGTCTGCTCCATGAGCCGAGAGGCTGATACATCAACTGACATATAGTCCAGAGTTGATGTATCCAAAAGTTCTGTATCGTCAACAGGAACTCAACGTCGCAAACGGCGCGTCAATCGGACGCCCGGTCTGAGAGTTATTGGCTTTTTCGTCCCAGGGGCCCGGTTGGTTTTTAAGTCAAAACCAACCTGACTGTACTCCACATGTGTCCAAACCTCAGGCGGAGTAAGTCAAAAGATCTGTCTCACTTAGAGGAAACCAAAAAAGTCGACGGCACATCAATTGGACATCCGAAACTCAAGATATGAGCGTTTCTGCTCCGAGGGCCCGGTTGGTTTCGTGTACGAACCAGCCCGGCCGAACCCAAAGTATTCCGAAACCTTGAGTTCAATATACCGAAACGACCGTCTCGATACAAGTATCACATCTCCGCTGAAGGCGCGTCGTTCGGAGGCCCGTAGATCAAGTTATGATCAAAAGACCGAAAAGATCCGGATACGGGGGATCTGGGCCCGGACCGACCCGGCCCGACCCCCCCCCCCCCCCCTCCCCCTGGGTCGGCCCGAACCGGGTCGACCCGACCCGGGTCCGGGTCCGACCCGGTTGGGTGCAACTCGGCTCGGCCTGGGCGCGACCCGGCCGGCGGGTCGGCTCGGCTCGGCTCGGCCGAGCGGCCGAACAAGGGAGGCCGCGGGGCGTGCTGTCCCCGCGGAAAGAGGAGTCGCGGCCCCGCGTGGGGCCGCGCTTGGTCAGCGGACGCAGAAGAGCCGCGTCCCGTGTCTCGCCAGACCCACGCGGTCGCAGGTCTGGTCGGCCGCCGGTGGAGTCTGCGGGCCACCAGAGTTGCTTCGGTGGTCCGATTCCATTTCTGTCTGTGTCGTGGCTCATCTCGGGTCTCGTTCTTCACTGCGGAATCAAAAAATCATCTCTGCGGCCCGTTTTTTCATCGTCCACCATTCCACACACCAAGAACAAAAGGGCGGTGGGTTCGGACTTGTTCGTTGGTCCGCACCCACCGCGTTAGCGGTTTGAAACAAGACCATAAATCCCAGCAATTGATAAACCACATCTCACAATAATAATCTGCGGACCAAATTGTTAATTGGTTGGTCCACGTTCTTGCCTTGGAGGAAAACAAGCATATGTAAAATCATTTTCAAAATGACCCCTACCTCTTCGTAGTCGTCGGACGAGTTCTTCGCAGAATTGACTGTCGCGGTAGAAGATGATCGTCGCGTCGCGGGAGGGCGTCGCGTCGTCGCGGAAGGGCGCCGCGTCGTCATGGAAGGGCGTCGCATCGACGATCTCTGAGGTTTAAAGAAAACACACGGATTTAATTTCATGAATTAAATCCATGTTAAAGATAAAATCCACAAAGGAATTTAAAGGATTTGAAAACTCCTACCTCAAGCAGTTGATTGAAGTTTTGTCATGGGGAAAGAACGTCGTGGAAGAAGCATCGGCATCGCGGTACTCGGCGTCGCGTCGTCGATCTCCGGGGGTCTGGCGTTCTTCGTCGCCCTTCGTCGGAGGTCGTCGTTCTTCGTGTTCTTCGCGTTCTTCGCGAAGAAGGACGAATATCTTTAGAGATTCTCCAAAGGTTTAACACAACATCCAAGAAAAAGGTGTGTTGGTCTTATTTTATTAACATGCCAACAAACGAAAAAAAGATAAGTAACGAACGAATTAATTCATAGAATTAATTGCAACGAAACTAACCGCCCAATTAATAGGGGTGTTAAGAATTTAGAAAATGCGTCAGTTGACTTTCATTTAATAGGGGTTTTCGCGGGTGCGTTACTTAGCGGAAAAGAAACGGTGGGGCTCGTGCGGGCCCCACCTCACAAATATCCTACCAAGAGGGTAGGATATTTTGAATTGCACCCTATCCACTTCAAATCAGCTTAAGCAGATTTAAGTGGCTTTTAAGTGGCTTTAAGTGAAATAAAAATAAAGTTGTCGTACACTTTATTTTATTTCTTAACTTAACCCCAAAGGAAATTAAAAACCACACTCGAGCAAACGCAACTCCGGAAGAGGCGTTTCTAAGCAAATACCGGCGCTACGATTCCATCAGTGCCCTCGGAATTTGATTCTGAGCACCGGTTCAAAAGTTAGAAAAACCCGCTCGTTCATTCACTGAACGTACCCGAGCCAAACTTCAGAAAATGATTCCGGGCACACCGGGCCTCGGAATCAGATTCCATCAAAAACTGCGTTCTTGTAAAATTCCAAAGAAAATTAAGAAAAAAAATTCCTTGAAATTTACGGGTCTTTACATCACTCCCACCTCAAGGCTTTATGTCCCTGTAAAGATATTTTATAAACTAGGGAAACAAATGTGGGTACTGAGCACGCATCTGAGCCTCCCGCTCCCAAGTTCTCTCCTGGAGGTTCTCGTGCTTCCATCTGATGCGCACAAGAGGAATCGATCGTCCACATAGGACCCGCTCCTATCGATCCTCGATCTCCACCGGGACCTCCACAAAAGCCGCCTCATCATCCACGTCTAGCTCCCCATGGTCAATGATGTGCATCGGTTCATGCACGTATCTCCTCAGCTGGGATACGTGGAAGAGTCGTGCACCCGGTGCAACTGAGGTGGTAGAGCCAGGTGATAATCCACCTCGCCAACCTACTGAGGACCTGGAATGGTTCGATGAAGCGTGAAGACAACTTGTCGCCTCATCCAAATCTCCGTAACTCACGTCGAGGTGTGACCCGTAAGGAAACGTGGTCGCCATCCTTGAACTCTAGTGGTCTCTGCCTCCTATCACCACAAGACTTTTTTCGGCTCTGAGCTGTCATCATCCGCTCTTGGATGACTTGGACCTTTCTGGTCCTGCTCGAGCTGCTGAGATTCCTTCTTTGCCGAGAAGATAAATCGGGTCTCATCCCCTGGATGAACCACATTCTTCTCCTAATACAGTAAATCCCATCATGGATGATACAAACCCATATCAAGGATGACGTCGTAAGGCCTCGACGCTACTACCAAGAGATCCAACCCTTACTCTCACCTCTAAGGGTTGAGTCACACTGTCGGCATCAGTGTGTGGTCACTGGGTGTCCTCCAGTAGGTATCTCAAAGTGAGGGTCAAGTCAATGGTTTTTAAACCGGAACCTCTTAGTAACAACTAAAAGAGAGGACATAAAGGTAAACGCCACAAGAAAAGTGTCTTTTATTACTGTAGCTCAAAGTACAAAGACACAAAACATCTACAAACAAACATCAACAATGCTAGAATCAGCATAAACAAAAGTCTCCAGGTCTGGAGCTAGTCCCCCTCCTGTCCATCTTCTCTCGAATCTCCATGATCGTAGGCCTCAGCTGCCTGAAGCTGAGCTCTCCCATGTCCACCAGCTCCCTGCAGTCGGGGTGGACCTCCTGGTGGTGGTGGTGGCAACACCTCGAAGCGTCGTCCACCTCCAACTGCATGGCCAGCTCCCCTGTCACAGTCTCCTGCTCCATGCGATCCGCCTCGATCGAACCACTTCCTCTGCCTGGGAGGTCCTTCGTTCATCTGCTGGTCATCCGTATGGTGGGTCGGACAGTCACGAGCCATGTGACCAACCCCGCCGCAGGAGTAACACTGTCCGCTCATGGTAAGTCATTGTCCACCCCGGGTGCCTCACAAAAATGATCCTGTGTCACGCGGTCGACCACCGGTAGGTCTAGTCCTCTTGGACCCCTGCGTCATCTATCTACTGCCCGCTGCAGAAGACTCTGCCGCATGCTGGCTAGTGGTGGCTCCTGCTGCTGGAGACTGCTCAGCAAGGAAACTCTCCACTAAGAGGGCTTGCTCCAACACCCCCGTCTGTGTCAGAATGCTGTGAGAAACAACTGAAGCTCTGATCTCTCGCCTGAGCCCCTGCTCGAAGGTTCGGGCCCTGAAGAATGGGTCTCGTACCATGTCCGTGGAATAGGACGAGAGATCGGTAAACCTCGCCACGTACTGGGCTACTGTCATGCTGCCCTGCCACAGCTGTAGTAGCTCCTGGATGCGTACCGCTCGGAGGGTGGTTGGGACGAACTCTGAGCGAAAAAGGCTCTCAAAGTCCATCCAAAGGAGTGATGCCTCGTCGTGCACCTGGAGCATCAAGCTCCACCATCTGCCTGATGCCGCATGCAGGAGGCTCGCTGCACGGACCACCATAAGGTCTGCTGGTGTCCTCACTAACCGGAAAACTCGGACCACTGCCTCCAGCCAGTCCTCGGCTGCCTGGGGGTCCGTCTCCCCGCAGAACCTGGGCGGTCGCTGGCGCTGGAACTCATGCAGTGCACTGAGGCAACGTGCATCGTCAGCAGCTGGTGCTGGAAGTATCGGTGGCTCGGCGGGTAAAGGTACCGCCAGTGCCTCAGCTGTCAAAGGGCCCTATACCGAGGCCTCGTCGCTCGGTGGGCTGTCATCACGTACAACTCTCGGAACCCTAGCTGGCTACCATCGTGGGGCCATCCTGAAAAGGAAACAGGTGCGCCACGGTCAGAACAGTATGCCTGGTGAGCTGATACAAGTAATCACAAAGAAAACTTAAAACATACATGCAATCAATGTTTTCGTGCATTAAGTCGGAAATCATAAGTCAGGGTCCTGGTGTACGGATACGTCGGCCGCCGCACCAACACTGGACTCCATGGACTGATAACCACACCCAATACGCTAAACACTGTTGCTTCACATAGAAAAGATCAGAGTCTGCGGTAGAACCGAACTACTCTGATACCAATTTGTCACGACCCGTCCTCGGGGCCCGCGTCGTGACTACCCCAAGCCCGCCTTCCATAGGCCAGGGGCTGGCGACTAGCACCAAGGCATAAATCCCGGTAAAGGGAAGGAATTGCCTTTTTAAGTAAACCACAAACACCACAGAGCAAGTAAGCCAAAGTAAACACTAAAAACTAGTACAACAGTAAGTGCAGAAAAGTAAGTGGGCCAGTATACAAACCCAAACTGAAAGTAAAGTACAACTGGAAAGGGAAAACAGCAACTGAAAAGTAAAGCTGCAACATCGAGCTATCCACTGGATATCCCACCTGAAGGGTGGGTACAGATAGCCTCCACAGTTCCTCAGGTCCAGTCGTCCGCTCCGAGTACGTCTCGCCCAGTGGTCCACCTCCAGGTACCGTCCTGCTCCGCAAGCCTCAACCACGATCAGCGCTGTCCGTCGTCTGCAACCAACACAACGTAGTGCGAGCATAGCTCGTGCAGGGGTGAGTATAAGCTACTCAGTAGGGACCCTGAGACCCCCGAAGGTCTCCCAAAATTCACAAATGATAAACCACAAAGGAAAGATACAATCACGAAGTGACATCCGACACTTCTTAGGTATATGCCCATACATATACCTAAGTCATCAATTCTCGTTCGGCTCCAACATCCGAACCCAAGTACAATCCAGTCCACATAGGAAAGAAAAACGTAAATCCACACAGGATAGCACAACACAATCCACATAGGAAAGCAAAACGTAAATCCACACAGGATAGCACAACACAATCCAGATAGGAAAGAAAAACAGGATTCATATCACACAGGAATACTTCTTGAATGATGATAGAGATGATCAGATGTAGCCACTGATTCATCTAAGCTGTCGGACCCACAAAGGATCGGTAGGTACTACCCCCTGCAATGACCCACAATGGATCGATCATGAAGTTGAAACCATAGCTATTGGGAAACTCCTTCTCCATCAAGTATAGTGGTTATGCTGCTGTAACCAAGCACTTCCCTCTAACCTTGGACTGATGTAGTACTCCACCTATCGAGTACTGTGGGCCTGATGCTACATCCAAGTGCTTCCCACCATGGGTCTTCCGCTACAACCAAGAGCTCCCCCCCATAGCCTCTAGAGGTACTCCTTCTGTTGAGTACCACGGGTCAGCCGCTACAACCAAGCGCTCCTCCGTCGTGGGTCTGTCGCTACAACCAAGCGCTCCCCCGTGCTACTACAACCAAGCACTCATCCGTCGTGGGTCTGCCGCTACAACCAAGCGCTCCCCCTCATAGCCTCCAGAGGTACTCCTTCTGTTGAGTACCGTGGGTCTGCCGCTATAACCAACCGCTCCTCCGCCGTGGGTCTGCTGCTACAACCAAGCGCTTCCCACTGGGCTATCCGTAACACACCGAGTCATTCGATCAGCAGTCGTCAAGTCTCAACCGGCTCTAGGGTTTCCGCACACAGCATGCTCGTTCCGAGAGGGTCCACTCCATGAGCTAAGAGGTCGATGCATCAACTGACATGTAGTCCGGAGTTGACGTATCCCAAGATGTACCGTAGTGGTCACTGCCGAAAACACAGAGGATTCCCGTACTGTTTTCATCATCGTCATAGTCGAATCCACTGAGGATCTCTGTACAGTCGATGTCGTCACAGTAGCAGTCGCAGCCAGCTCTAGGGTTCCCGCACACAGCAAGCTCGTTCGAGAGGGTCTGCTCCACGAGCCGAGAGGCTGATACATCAACTGACACATAGTCCAGATTTGATGTATCCAAAAGTTCTGTATCGTCAACAGGAACTCAACGTCGCAGACGGCGCGTCAATCGAACGCCCGGTCTGAGAGTTATTGGCTTTTTCGTCCGAGGGGCCCGGTTGGTTTTTAAGTCAAAACCAACCCGACCATACTCCACCTACATCCAAACCTTGGACGGAGTAATCCAAAAGATCCGTCTCACTTAGAGGAAACCAACAAAGTCGACGGCACGTCAATCAGACCTCCGAAGCTCAAGATATGAGTGTTTCCGCTCCGAGGGCCCGGTTAGTTTCGTGTACGAACCAACCCGGACGAACCAAAAGTATTCCAAAACATTGAGTGTGATATACCGAAACGACCGTCTCGATCCAAGGATCTCATCGCCACTAACGGCGCGTCGTTCAGAGGCCCGTAGCTCAAGTTATGAGCAAAATACCAAAAAGGTCCGGATACGGGGGGTTTGGGCCCAGACCGACCCGGCCCGACCCCCCCTGGGTCGGTCAGAACCGGGTCGACCCGACCCAGGTCTGGGTCCGACCCAGTTGTCCGCGACCTGGCCCGGCCGGGGCGGCCCGACCCGGCCTGGGCGCGACTCGTCCGACGGGTCGGCTCGGCTCGGCTCGGCCGAGCGGCCGAGCAAGGTAGGCCGCGGGGCGTGCTGTCCCCATAGGAAGAGGAGTCGCGGCCCCGCACGGGGCGGCGCTTGGTCAGCGGACGCGGAAGAGCCGCGTCCCGTGTCTCGCCGGACCCGCGCGGTCGCAGGTCTGGTCGGCTGCCGCCTCCGGCTGCCGGCGCCGCCGCGCCGGCGACCCGCGCCGCCGGTGGAGTCCGCGGGCCACCGGAGTTGCTCCGGTGGTCCGATTCCATTTTAGTCTGTGTCGTGGCTCATCCCGGGTCCTGTTCTTCACTGCGGAATCCACAAATCGTCTCTGTGGCCCGTTTTTTCGTTGTCCGTCGTTCCACACACCAAGAACAAAAGGGCGGTGGGTTCGGACTTATTCGTTGGTCCGCACCCACCGCGTTAGTGGTTTGAAACAAGACCATAAATCCCAGCAATTGGTAAACCATGTCCCGCAATAATAATCCGCAGACCAACTTGTTAATTGGTTGGTCCACGTTCTGGCCTTGGAGGAAAACAAGCATAGGTAAAATTATTTTCAAAACGACCCCTACCTCGTCGTAGTCGTCGGACGAGTTCTTCGCGGAATTGACCGTCGCAGTAGAAGATGATCATCGCGTCGCGGGAGGGCGTCGCGTCGTCGCGGAAGGGCGTCGCGTCGTCGCGGAAGGGCGTCGCGTCGACGATCTCCAAGGTTTAAAGAAAACACACAGATTTAATTTCATGACTTAAATCCATGTTAAAGATAAAATCCACAAAGGAATTTAAAGGATTTGAAAACTCCTACCCCAAGCAGTTGATCGAAGTTTTCTCGCGGGGAAAGAACGTCGTGGAAGAAGCGTCGGCGTTACGGTACTCGGCGTCACGTCGTCGATCTCCATGGGTCTAGCGTTCTTCGTCGCCCTTTGTCAGAGGCCGGCGTTCTTCGCGTTCTTCGCATTCTTCGCGTTCTTCGCGTTCTTCGTGTTCTTCGCGAAGAAGGACGAAGATCTTTAGAGATTCTACAAAGGTTTAACACAACATCCAAGAAAAAGGTGTGTTGGTCTTATTTTATTAACATGCCAAAAAATGAAAAAAAGATAAGTAACGAACGAATTAATTCATAGAATTAATTGCAACGAAACTAACCACCCAATTAATAGGGGTGTTAAGAATTTAGAAAATGTGTCAGTTGACTTTTATTTAATAGGGGTTTTTGCGGGTGCGTTACTTAGCGGAAAAGAAACGGTGGGGCTCGTGTGGGCCCCACCTCACAAATATCCTACCAAGAGGGTAGGATATTTTGAATTGCACCCTATCCGCTTCAACTCGGCTTAAGCAGCTTTAAGTGGCTTTTAAGTGGCTTTAAGTGAAATAAAAATAAAGTTGTCGCACACTTTATTTTATTTCTTAACTTAACCCCAAAAAAATTTAAAAACCACACCCGAGCAAACGCAACTCCGGAAGAGGCGTTTTTAAGCAAATATCGACGCTGCGATTCCATCGGTGCCCTCAGAATTTGATTCTGAGCACCGGTTCAAAAGTTAGAAAAACCCGCTCGTTCGTTCACTGAACGTACCCGAGCCAAACTTCGGAAAATGATTCCGGGCACACCGGGCCTCAGAATCAGATGCCGTCAGAAACTGGGTTCTTGTAAAATTCCAAAGAAAATTAAGAAAAAAAATTCCTTGAAATTTACCAGTATTTACATGAATTATTTTAATTTAATTATTCAGGAAATTTTGTGCAAGTGCATAATGAATCGAGACTAAGGTATGGGTTTTTATCTAAAATTCATCTCTTTGAGACTTTTTTGGTAGTCTAAACCTAGTTTCATTTATGTAGTTTATATAATACCTAATTGAGATATAATAGAATTAATTATATTTTAATCATGATATTTTAATTTCAATTACAATCCCTCTCTTTCAAGGATTTTTTATTAAAATGTTACTCAAGCTGCAAGGGTTCATTATATCAAACTTTAATTTCTTAATACATGTTTATGTTATACACCATAATTTCCATGGAATGAAAATAGGTCTATCTAGAAGAAAAACCTCCTAAAATTTTATTAAATGATGAAATAAAAAAGAAACAAGGGAGTGTATGGGGTCAAATAAATGAAATTTCCCTTATCTGGAGAAAACAACAAGATTAGGGATCATAAAATTATATATCATTTTCATAATCATAATCATAATCATATTCATTAATAATTTTCCACTCTAATTATGAATTACCTTGATTAAATATATTAAGGATCTCTAAATTGGTCTTTTATACTTTGAATTGAGATTAACGTTTGATTCCTTAGAATATGATATGGTACACATGTTCCTTGGAAAGTCAGAATAATCCTTATGTGGCTTTATTTTTAGAGTAATATGAATGAAACCATCACTATTGATCATATTTCCCTTTAAATTTATTATAGAATCCTTAAAAGTGGTAAAACCAAAACTAGTTGAATGATTGAGAGGAGTGTTATACTTCTCTCATGATGAGATAATCCATTGATCCTTATCATTTTTATCTTTAGAGATGTCTCCCATTTACTAGAAATTCATAAATAATTGAAAAAATTAAGAATATCTTGATAATAATTTGTATTCTGTTGAACATTAGATTGATTTAGAACACCTTCCTATGTAACATTTCCTAAGAAATCAGTTTCTACTGGCTATACAATTCAAAATTTCCCCATAATCTCATGTTGTGAAGGAATTTCCTCTCATATGGCACACTAAATAGCCTCATGAGCAGTCTGTCCAATAAGATATAACTGCTCACCGGATTACTGATTATCATCACCCTTTTCATGATTCCCAATTAAATCCTATTTAGGGAAATTATTAACAACCAAAACATAACTATACTTATTATAATTCATACTTTGATGAGTATGATAGTGATCAAGTGAAACCCCTTATGAGTTCATGTACTTACTAACACCCAGAGAAGTATCTTTTGCACCCAAGTCTAGTATCACTTGATTTTCACCTAAATCATCATTATTTATTTAACCTTGTAGTTTCGTTTAATTATAATAATAATGACCAACATGGTCATAATTAATGCCAACACTTCCTCTATATTTTTCATTTCCACTTTTATTGAAATCCAATACTTCAATAGAAATTTTCCTTTATCTCATTTCCTATAGTTATCATCACTATTCCCTTTTAGGGAGAATGAAGAATAGATAAAATCCCTATAACAATTATCCTTTAAGTTCCCAATCATATTGCATCCAAAATAAAAAAAAACATCTAACTTATCATATAAGATTTTTGGATCAATACCATCATTCTAGGTTGAAATAATGACTTTTTCAGAAAGTGTAGAAGAAAGTTTTACCTTAATAAGGATCCATGAAAAGTATCTAAACAGAGATTCCTCCATATACTTTCATATCTTAATGGGTACACCAATCATTGAGGTCATATCAAAAAATATACTTGGGTTCCAAAGGATCCAGTACAAACTGAATACATGAATCCAGACTTCTGCTCTGCTATTTCTAATAGTGAACATTTTAAATTTGGAAACCCAATATTGGATAATTCAATTCACCTTTCCTTATGTTATATTGTTTATTCATGAACTTATTTTTCCATTATTGGATTCTCTGACCCTAATATTTTATTATATGGTAATTTATCAACCTCTATGGTTAAATAAAATATTTTGATTCTAAATGAATGTTTTTTTACTTTTCTTATAATGTTAGTTCTGAATAAAGGTATTTTGAAAATAATAAAAATGGTTTTCCTTTCAATTAACTATTTTTTTCTTCCTTTAGTATTTTATCCAAGAAAAAATATATGTATTTTCAAGTCTCCATTATTGGATATTCTTTTTAAAAGTAATTTTTTTAAAATATTACACATCACCTTTTCAGAAGTTACATTTGAAAGAGAAATGTAAATTAGTATTTTACAAAAATGTTAAATAAATTATAAAATATCTTAATATTTTTATTTCATTTACTTTATCATTTTCTTAATAGGGTTTATGTTTCATGATTTTTCCTTTAATTAATATATTTATCATTTAGGATATTGAACTCACGATATCAAATAATTTGATTCTTGGTCCCTTATTTTGTAATATTGTTCAAAGAATTATTTTGTGAGGGTGTTTTTCATTTAACACCCTTGAATTATTTCACTATTACACAAGGGATTTTTTATATTACAACCATCCACCTTATTTCTCAAGTTGGATTATGATCATATTATTCTATTATTTAATTACCTGTATACTCATTATCCTATAAAGTGTGAACATCTCATTTTAAAAAAATTTCATTGGAGTATTTTTACGTATAAATAAATATTATTAATTTTCAGGGGAATTATTGACATTATTGATAATTATTATTTTTACAGATAGCCATGTTTTTATTCTACCAGATGTTCCTTATAGAATGTTATGAAATGTCTTGTTGACTCTTCTGGTGAATTTGTTATACTTAATCAAGTGAAAGGAGTTTCCCATAATTATATAGCCTCTTAATGCATTAGTAAGACTCATGAGACAAAAAAAACATGGATTTTGGTGTATGCCTCTCCCTATATTAGTATAGTGTCTTGGTATAAGGCCTTAAAAACATGTTTTGATGTCCAACATTATAAATTCTATCTTTATGAGATCAATAATTATTTCTATCCTTGTTTTCATTTATTTTCATGAATATATCATGATTTAATTTTTAGTTGATTATAGAATTATTCAGATTATTTATTCTTACCACATTATGTATACTATGTTTATGTTTTTGACATCTTTAGTTATTGTTTCCTATACTAAGCATTTGATCTCACCCCTTTATTATGTTTCCATTCCAATGATTATAAAGAAAAGTAGTACACATGAAATATTTATAAGGATAGAATGTGTAGAATAATTTTTGGGATATATTGAAGACTTTTCATGGATTAATTTGTTTCATATATAGTTAAAAAAATCCATTAGTTGAGAAATACATGATAATTATTAGTTTATATTTTTTCCTCATTATATAAATCTCTAAACCTAAAAATATATTTGGGATATTAGAGTTGAAATAATATTTATGAATTTTTTAATTAATGATGGTCATATACAAGATTTAATATCTTGTATCAAATCAAGTATGTAAAATATATGTTTATGGCATCAAATCTAGGAGCACGGGTTCAAGGCATCATAGTTGGTATCATAGTAGATTTTAGATAACTTTGGATATTATGATGTTTTTTAGGATAATTTAGGGTTGATAAGTTAAATTTGATCATAATTTAAAAGGTATAGATAACCCTTTCGGATAGTATATTATTTAATGTAATGTAATAATTCACATTTTATTTGGGGATTAGGATAAGAAAACATTATTGAAAACCCTAGTGATAAGTCTAAGTAATAATTATAAATATGGGATAACATCATGATGTTTTGGTAAAGTATATATTGTGTGATTATCCTAGAAATTACATCCTATATAGATACTACAAGTAGATATAGGATCTAACACATATGTAATTAGGGTTAATAACCCCAAAAAAGAAATATTAGGTATTAACTTGATCATCACCTAATGCATGAAAAAGAAGCCTAACTATACACCTATTTTTATACTCCTATGGGATATTATTTGGTTAGCTCACATTATCTATATGAACCATTTTAGGTATTTGAATATGTTTAGGTTATATAACCTAATACTAAAGTGACCATGGGTAACATAGATTGAAATATTGAGATTCATAAGTTAAGGTATATATTAATCAATATGTGTCTTCTTAGATAAAGGATAAGTTAAATTTTGAGACCATAGATTTGAATGATTTTTTGGTTTATAATATTTTAATAAATTTCATGGTAATTTAAGATCTCTATTTTGATTATTAGGTTAAGAATTATGATAAAAACCTAACTCAAAGTAACCTAGGTTGAACCAAGAATGATATATGTTAAACTGAGAGTGATATCGGTTATACCGAGTCCCATACAAGTGAATTTGTAAGAAATGTGGTCAAACATGGTAGTTTTATAAAGTGAGACATATTAAGGTTAAATTTTCCTATAGTTATTTATGTTAATTCTCTTATAATGATCATCACTCATGTTAATTAATTTTATTTTACTAATGGTAGAATCCTGAAGGAACTGAGTTAACAATGGATTCCATGGACAATTTCAAAATTATACCAATGAAAAATCTAACATTATAAGTGATAGAGTGAGAAATAATTTGATTATACCAACCATATATCAATAATTATGATTAAAAACTTGAACATATTTGAAAAACCAAAAACACTAATAAAGAGATTTATGGAATCTCATAGTAATTCGGGTGACCAATATGATAAAGGAATAAATATTACATTTTGTATATGTCAAAAATGTGGGAATAATGAGGGAAAATTTTCTTAAATGGACTAGTAAATTTCATAAGTGTGGAAATGAATTTCATCGAACTCACAAGTGTAAGGAAAAGAGATAAGTTACAAAAATATGTTTCTTCAATTGGAAGAGAGTGTGGCATTATGTGTCTCAATGTCTCGATACAAGGTATAAAAAGGGAAATATTCACTAAAAATAATAAAAATAAAGAAAATCCTATGTAAATACTACTAATATAGTGTATAGTGAGTTTCCACTCTAGAATTTCTAGTGAAAAATGTCATTTCAGTGTTCACAAAACACTGGATATTGAGTTAAAATAAAATCCCATAGTGGTATGGTTATCTTATGAAACTTTTTTATGGTTTGTGAGAATTTATTACTTATGGATCTGGATATTCTTAAATTATTATAATGTTATGTGAAATTAGGATTGGTTTATCTCTCTTTATAAATGGCTTATAATATTTTTTTTATATTGGTAAATCTCATTCCACATCCTAAATAAACACTGAATCATATAAAAATGTATTTTTAATTATGAGTGACCTACATAAACACTCTTATATTATGATTCAAATTTCAAGGATGAAATTTATATAAGTGTTGAATGTAACATCCTTGTATTTTAATATATGATTACCTTTAAATAACTCAATGTGTTCGATAACTTTCTCTAATTGCAACATCGAATTAAAATGAAACTGTGATATTTTTAGACTATTAAAACTTAGCCATTGAATTAGTGTTAATGAACAGGAATAAAATATTTATCAAATATTTATAAATAAAATAAATTTTGTTTTTAAAATTAATTAAATTCAATTGGTATAACTAAAATTACTAATATGACCAGTTTATGCTTAGAAATATATTTTTCTAAATATTTCCTTTATATGTGATATATGCATCTATATTTTGAGAAACTTTTGATTAATTATTATAAAATATACTTGATATTAACAATTACTTAATACTAATATAATTATAAAATAATAGAAAATATGAATTAAAATACTTAATATTCTAAAAAATATTTTTTCCAATAAAAATATTTTTTTATTATATCTCACTTTTTTATTCAAACGTTTAATTTCTTAAATTTAGAATTTTAATTTTAAAAAATGAAAATTATTTTTGGATTCATAATATTTATATTTTATAAAAGATTTTTTTTCATATTTTTATAAAAAGATTGATTTTTAGGTGAATAGTGAAAAATACCATGTTTACAAATAACATGACTTCATTAGTATATAAGTATGAATTGAAAATTCATGAAACCTTTTTTAAAACCAAATATATATTTTATAAGTGAATTTATAATTATAAAAAAATTAATTTACAAATCCATATTTGACATTTTAGAGCTGAATTTATATTTTTCAAAAAATTGTTTTTAAAACATAATACATTTAGTATTTTAAAATTAAATTTTCTCAATTTTATAATTTGAATCAAATAAAATTTATTTCAAATTTATAATAATTATTTTAAGATTATATAATAGGTACCATTTATTTTTTTAGGCATAAAGATAAGTTACCTTGTGTAAAAATTTGTTATTGCGGTAAATGCTAAAATGGTAAAAGTAATAATTCAAGGGGTAAAGTGCTTGAAACGTGATAAAAATATGTCTATAATTGAGTGTTTTAGAGATTATAAACCTTATATAACCCTCCAATAAATTATTTTCCATTTATATATCCACTTATACTGTTTAAAATGTGCATCTTTTATATTAAAAAAGTGCCTCTCACCACCCCTTCAATGCCACTCTAAAAATATTTAAAAAATGTCATTCTCACCACTTATGAAAAGGGGAATCTCACTACCCATTTAATACCACTATAAAAATTAGGATTCATCCTTAATATATGAAATTTTTACTTACCTTAATATCTTCCTTCACTTTTAAAATCTTTTAGTCACAAGATATTTTTCTAAACTCTTCCTTTCCAAGGAATCCCCCAAGAGAAACCCAAATTTCTCAATATAAGTTCAATATTTTAGCTAACATCTTTTCATTTTATCTATACATTTAAAATTTATATCTAAAAATATTATATGATGAGTAAAATAATTATATTATATTGAATTTTTTTATATTTTGGTAATAAATAGTCACCTTTTCTCACATTCCCTTTAAGAAAAACAAAATCGTCATTCATGCGATGTGTGAACTACCTTCTCTATGATGCAACATGTCTCAATTTCCTTAATCACCTGAAAAGTATGATCATAATAAATAATTTAATATATAATTATTATATTTATGAAATATTTTAGATTCATAAATTTTAAACCATATTACTTATTTTCCACAATCTATGGAAAATGAAATCATCATCCATGTGTATGTGTGGACTACCACCTCCATGGAACGATTAGTTTTTTTCATCGCCTCCTTTCATAATTGGAATTAATAATGGGTTTATTGTAAAAATATAATTTTTATGATATCATTAAGTTTTTGGTGTGAAAAATTGGATAACCTATTAATGATATGATCAACATGTGATTATTTTTCAAAACGAACACACTAAGAAGGGGAATTATCCATAATAAGAGGGTATGGCAGCCGCCATCGGGACCAGGCACCGTGCAGCTTTGTACGGGGAAATTCTAGCCGATCAGCAATGCAACGTGGGTAGCTAGGTTATCAAATGACGCAGAAGCTGGGGAGGGGCAGTTCAAGTGGGCTGGGCCTACGGGTCATGTATTGGGCATGGTATGCCTCTGGGCCTTCGGGTTATGTAATGCGAGTCAGTCGGGCCTTGTGCCTTGGGCCTACGGGTCATGTTCGGGTTCCCCTTAAACCCTTAAAAGGGGGATTATCCATAATAAAATAAAAAAGAAGGCCTTCAGGCCATTCAGGCTAAGAAGAATATGATCTCCCCTTTCTAAGTAATGAATGTATATAAACTATATTATATTTATAATTCTTTAAAATTATAATATATCACACTTATAAAAAATACATAATATTTTTATGCTTCTTTTATAATTATATTACAACTAAACCATCAAATTATCATTCATTAATCATGGTAGGTTCATGTTTTGGTCAGTTTAACCACCTACTTGAACAATACTACGCATTTATATCATGGATGACTATGAGAAATTATTTACTAGTATAGAATGATATAAATATGTAAATAATAATTTTATTTTGGTTTTTGTAAGGTTTTATCAACATTTAACTCATTAATTATGAAATCACCCTTTGTTTATTAAGAATCATCAAAACATGATCGTCGATGATTTCATCCTCATGGATCGTAACAAAAATTTACAGGAAATGAAATTAAAAATTTATAAACTATATTTAAATGTCTATTATAGTAACTTATATAATCTATGAATTCTTTTCTTTGTAAAAATTATGTATAGCAACACCACTTTTATGAAACTCATCAAAGCGATACAGATTACTTACACCCAGTGTTGAAAATAGGTAAAACCTAGTTAATATATATGTATAGAATAACTATAAATAAGCAGAATAAATGGTTATAGTTATGAATAAGGTTATTTTTTTGTATTTAATGAGATTAATTTAATTATTCATGATATTTGGTGCAAGTTTAGAATGAATTAGTACCAAGGTAAGTTTTTTCATCTCAAATCCCTCTCTTTGAGACATGTTCGATATTATACACCTAATTTAATTTATATTGTGTATATAATACCTAATTGAGATAACATATCATAAATTTTATTTAAATCATGGTATTTTAAGTTTAATTATAAGGCCTCTCTTTTAAGGGGTTTTTATTAAAATGTCACTCAAGTCTCAAGGGTTATTTGTCTCAAAATTTAATTTCTTGAGAGATATTTACATTATGCATGATGTTTTCCTTTGATTGGTGTATTCAATACCCATGGATATATATTTTTTATATTTTTTATTAATGGTAAATTAAATTTAAATAAGTTTATTTTCATAAAATGTCTTTTAACTCATCTGTTACTCCGGTTCTAAGGTTTTTTGGTAACTCAATTTTCATTCATTGAGTTATGACAATTTATCTTATACTTATATCATATTTGTTGGGCACATTATACCCTTTGATTTTATTATATGGTATTTTTTTATTCACATTACAACCACCTAAAACCCCTTCTTGAAATATTTCTTACTTTAAGGATTATTTTCATGAACCAACCTAAATACCCTGATACACCGATACTTGATCCAGCATTGACAGGACCTGAAGGGCATTCCTGATCCCCATGAGTTGGAAATGATTTCCTATAATCATCAATAATTAAAATGTAATGGTATTTCCAAAACAATAAAAAATACATATATATAATAGTGAAATATAAATCAATTAATAGTTAGTATGCCAAACACTCCGCAAGAATAAAAGTACCACAAGAAGATAGATAAGGATCAAGTGTACATCATCTAAATAAATGATACAACATCCATCAAGAAAAAGTCTCAAATTACCCATGAAAAAAGTGTACAATATCAACACTAGTCACCATAATCATAGAAGGACCCATGAATCAAGTACACCCACCACCTCCAAGTGGTGCTTTCCTATTTCCTTGACCTGGCATAACATAATCTTCAAACGGATAAAGGCCTCGGTAGGGTGTGAGAAAAATATCCTAGTATAATTTCACCAAATATTCTATAAGAAATTACATAAAATATAAACCATTAATTCTATAATTAAAATAAAAACATGGTATATAAATCATTTTCACATTTTCATTCAAACACGTTTTCAAAACAAGTATATTGAAGAAATAAAAAAATTGGCTTAAATGAACATTTTTAATAAAAGAGAAAGGATGTGAATAAATCAGTTCAAAAAACAATGGAATATAACAATCAAATAAAATCTAAGAACCATAGTCATATTACCTAAGGTTTATTAGTACCAAGATCTATGGTCCTCGCACTACTTAGTCAATCAATCATGGCTCAATATGTGCGCACATTCCTAAGGATCAGGTTATAAAGATACAAGCAATCAACACCCCATAGAGGAAAACCATGATAAACATGGTTTAGTTATAGTTTTCATCATCAATATATTACTAGGTAGTTAGAGTCCTAGTGTGCTTGTCTTAATCATCTACTAAATACTCAATCTCACATGTGCATTCAATCAATCTATCTATCTATCTATTTATCTATCAAAGGAAATATTTTCAATTCAAATCATCAATTCTAATTTAATTACTGAATTTTAAGTTTCAACGTGCCATTTAAATTTAAAAACCAAATATTAGGGTTTTATAAAATTCGTACCTTTAAAAATAATCTTTCATTTTAATTTTTTTTTCCAATGATCAACATCAATTAATTTCAATAATTAATTTCTCATTTCAATCTATATCTTCTCAAAATCCACCCAATATTTTCAAATCCTTTGAAAATATGTTATCTTTCACCATTCCATGCCTTTCTAAAATCAAGTATCAAATATTCTCATTTCAAGTAAAATTAATTAAAAAAAATTCAAATCTGTAAATTAGATAAAGTTTTCAAGTGTAATAAAAGTCCTTATAGAACCACCAAACTTTAGTCACGTGATCAAGCAAAACCCCAAAACAGGAACTGCCAATGGAGAGTTGAAGGAGAAGAAGATAAAAGAGAAATCCCTAGAATTATAATTCATAAAATAATAGTTTAAATCCACCAAAAACCTTAAGATTCATCACTCTCAATAGAGAAGAGAAATGAATAGGAGAGGATTCCAAATTGAGGAGATTTCACTTATCATAGAGGGATTAATCGCATCTTCCAGCACTTTTATCTGAGAATAAGAGAGTTTGGAGGATCCAAATAACCTTTTGAGATCCTAAAGAATCCAAATTAATGTATTATGGTTGAATGGTAGCTGTTTAGAATTTATAACAGGGGGTTCACGTCTTTGATTAATATTTTAGAGGGATTAAAAACTCATTCGCACAATTTCCTAATCCATGTCGCATAGTTAGAGCTAACTGTGAACCCCACCATGTGCCCTAACTGGCCTTCTAGTGAGTGATTCATAGTTAGAAAAAATGTTTAGAAATTGTGTACTACCTCTTGGGACACTATATAAGAGTGAATGGTTTGGATGCATGTTTTAAAAAACCATGCACCAAATGTGTATTCCCTAGAATCCATGGTTGTGCAGTTTGGGAGGAGGGTTCATGGTTTGTATAACTATATAACACCCCTATAGAAAGTAAAAGTCTATTATGAATAATGAGATAGAGATCTCACACACTCTTAGGGAAGGAAACTTCATTATGGACAACCTAGCTAGTTAAGAAAGTACACAGAATAGCTATATTTTTTATCGTAATACAGGTACCCTCCCCTGTGAATGTAATATTATTATCAATAGTGACTCTTTAGGGATTCACCATTGCAAAAAACCTTAAATATTTGTATTTATTTTTATGTCTTTTTTACTAAATAAATAAAAACTGAATTTTGAGTGAGTGAGGCACATGGTTTCCTAGGACAAACCCCATAGTTTTCCTTAACCATGTTCCAACCGTGAAAAAAACCAAAAACTACTATAATTTTTAAAAAGATTTCAAAAATAACTCGGAACAAGGTCCTAATAAAGGAAGATCAAAACAAGGTTCAAAATTACCTAAAAGATGGTAAAAAGATGTTATAATAACCCTACCATAAAATATTTCTACCCTCATAAATCCTTTAAAGATGACTCTATATTAAAAAGATGAGTCCAATATTCTCTCATCAATGTCTCATACTCTCAAGTCTCATGTTAATCAGAACCATGTTGCCAAAGCACTTGAACCAGAGGTATGGACTACACACAAAGAACCTTCATCTCAGAATCAATAATCTGAACTAGCTACTTAGTTATGGACACATCAGGTTCCACATGAAGTTCATCCCATCTTAAGACATGATATGGGTCAAAGAGATACTTTCTGAGTTGTGACTCATGGAGAACATTATGAATCAACGTCAACTATGGTGGTAAATCCAAATGGTAAGCCAAATTTCCAATATACTCAATAACCTAAAATGGTCTCACATATCTCAGTACAAGTTTTTCCTATTTTACAAGATTCCAATGAACCAACTGAGATGAAAATATTAAAAACACCTTGTTAACAACAACAAAATCTAAAGGGAATCAAATATGATCAGCATAGGATTTATACCATCTTTGATCTATTAATATTCTCTAGTGAATAAACTAAAAAATTTTCTTTTCCACATGGAATATACTAGGCCCAACCAATTAATCTTTACCAATCTTCAACCAACACAGCTAGGATTTACATGGTCATCCATACAAGGCCACAAAGGGTTCCATATAAATAGATGATGGGTAACTATTTTTATAGGAAAACTCAACCCATCCCAAATGGTTATCCCAAGCTCCACAAAAGTTGATAATGCATGCACAAATCATGTATTATAATATATATATATATATATATATATCATTCTATCTAGTCATCCTTCTAGGGATGATATATTATGCTCAAACTAACCTTGGATCCTATCACCTCCTAGAGGCCTCTCTAAAAACAAGAAGTGAATCCAGGATTCCTATCAGAAACTATAGAAGGTAGAACTACATGAAATCTGAAAATATCCTATACATATAGTCTTCCCAAGTCCTAAAATTTAGTTGTATCATAAAGGGGAATAAAGTGACTTGATTTTTCCAGACAATAGATCACTACCCAGATCATAATCTATCCTTGAGGGGTACATGTAAACCCAACCATGAAGTCCATCAAAATCTCATACAACTTACAATACAACATAATAAGGGGATGAAGAAAATATTAAGTCTTTTAGTGTTCAGCCTTGACATAATAAAAAATATAATAGTGAGAAATAAAACCAATGATATCTCATCTCATATCTGGACACCAAAATCATCATCATATATCATAAAACATATTCATGGTTCCATGGTGTACCACCCACTCAGAACTATGGAAATCCTCCATCACACATTTCCCCAAGAGCAAGGGTACAACATACTAGGTTTTTAAGAATAGGATATCCTAAAAAAACAACCACTTGTCTACAGTCTATATGCCATAAAGATATTCCCTAATGACACTGAATTCAACATCAATCTACTTCTCTTAAAAATCATCTCAAGAAGAGAAGTGGTCAACTAAAAACTTTTCAATGTAATCCCAGTCTCATCCTTACAAACACCCAAATTCATGACAGAAAAGAGGGCCATAAAATTCCATTCATCTATTGATTCTTTCATTGACTCAGTTGTAAGTTTTCTGATCAAATCATCTACAATAAAATTCCACTTAACAAGGGTGTAGAAAATTCCAAAATCAAAAAAATTTAGGTATTCCACCACCCATCATCTCTAAAGTATAATCAAATATTTTTGTGAGAATATTTAACTCAGGGTTTTTTATTATAATAAATGTTAAACCTTTATCAAAAAAGTTAATCTGGCCAAATATTAAGAGAATTAATCACATCTATAATTTTTAGATAATGTGTAGGATAGTTCTTCTCATAATACCTAAGTTTTCAGGAACCATAGGCCACCATGTGATCACCCTGCATAAGAACACATCCCAAACCTAAACTTGATGCATCATGAAATACCACATAGACCTTATAATACTTTAGAAGATTCAACCCTAGAATATATTTTAAAGGGTGATTTAAATCACTAAAATAATTATGCAATTTTAAATCCTATAATAAATATACTAATTTCTAAGTGAGGGTGTTCATTAGAGAATCCAACTTTGAGAAATATTTAACAAACTAATGATAATACCCCTATATGTTGAAGAAGATCCAAATCTCAAAAACATTGTGTAGTTATTCCCATGTCATAACAACCTTAACCTTCTTAGGATTAACTGAAATACATTTTTATAAGACTGAGTTCCCCAATAACTTCACTTCCTGAATATATAAGTTACATTTCAATTTCTTAAAATAAAGGTGGCGTTCTCTCAAATTTTAAAGAACTACTCTTAGATAACACACATGATCATCCTTGGTTTTAGAGTAAACCAATATTTCATCCAAAAAACCACTGTGAATGAACTGAGATACCCCTATAATATTATATTCATTTGTGCTATAAAAACTATAGGATCATTATTCAGACCAAAATTCATTACAAGGTACTCATAATGGTCATACCTTCTTTAAAAGGTGATCTTCAGAATATAATATTCTTTAATTCTAATTTGGTGATAAATACACTAAATATCAATTTTTTAGAAACACTTATCCCCTTTCAAATGGTCAAAATAATCATCAATATGATCTAATAGATATTTTTTATTTACCATGACTTAGTTTATTTTTTGATAATCAATGTAAAGTTGAAGTGTTTCATTAATTTTATTTTCAAAGAGAATAGGTGCCACCCACGGTGACACACTTGGGAGAATGAATCCTTTATCTAACAATCCATTTAACTAGTTCATTAACTCATTCGGTTCAACTGGATCCATATAGTAAGAAGGGATAGATATATACTGGGTACTTGGTACCAATTCAATAGAAAACTCTACCTTCATTATTGGTTGAAAACCAGAAAATTCATATGGAGGCATATTGGGAAACTTGATGACCACTGAAGGAAGATACTAACTCAATGACTCAATCTGTAGGTTAAAAGAAAACATGGATATCATTATTCCCAAATCAATAATTTTAGTTCTATTTATATGCAATCTAGGGTCTTATTCTCCTTGGAATACATGGCACACCCAATCAAGGGAAGTAAAGAAGACCCCCTAAAGGTTAAATTCAACTCGTGATTTATGGGAAATCATCCAATCCATTGTAAAAATTACATCCAAAGGTTTCATATCTAGAACTATAATACTTTAGGTTATCTTGATCTTTGATAAAGTGAAGTCACAAGAAGAGTATCAAATATATTTCTCTCTCTTCATTCTGAGGGACATAGAGATATTCATCACATAAGACATAATATTCATAGGAAGGTTTAACAAATTCAAAATATGATTCAATAAAAATAAATGAGATGCATCAGTACCAAATAAATTAATCACTAGAGATAAATTTATAGTGATGGTACTTCTCACTATTGTTGTTCTTGCATCAGCTTCCTCTGGAGACTCTTACATTTCATAAAGAATATTTGTTCTAGATGCCTATGTATGGAACCCCATAGTTATGAAATTATCTAAATACAACACAATATATTTAGGTGATGATGATCCTATTACACCATAAATGGTAGAAAAGACATGAAATAACTTTAGAAAATTTCATGAATGACCACCCAAACCATAAATCTTTGGTTCTACCATACAAAACCACTTTAAATGACCAATATTTCCAGATTGAAAGTGGTTCAATGGGCCTCTTAAAAACACCATAAAAGGTATGGATGATGATACTATCATTTTCTTCCACAAGAACTATCTGAATTCTCCTTTCCTTTAGTGGAACTAACAAAACTAGCACTTAGAGTGGGAGTAAATCCCTCAAACCCTAACTTACAATCCAAGCCAATATAAAATATAAAATATATATCCAAGACATCCATATAAGAATTGATCTTAAAAATGATAACTTAAGATCAGATATTAGATCTAAGACCCATATCAAATCAGCAATCCTTCATCTTCTCATTTGATACTACCTCGGGAGAAAACTGAACAAACCCAGTAAAGTTGTTTTCATACTGATTCACAGTACTATCACCTTGTTGTATGATGATAAACTCCATATAATTTTCTAAAACTATTGAATCAAAATATAATTTATCAATGAAATTTTATCAAAAGTATTTCTAATCTATTCCTTCATATTTCTTTATTATAACAATGGAATCCTGCCACCTCTTTATAGGACCTTCAATCTTGAAGGTAGCACATTTCACCTATATTAAATATGATCTTTACAAGAACTCAAAAAATTAGATCAATTGATTTCAACTAATCCTATACATATTTAGGATCATTTATCCTTGAAAAGTTGGTGTTTTCTATTGAAAAAACTCTTAATAATGATCTCTAGTTTCATCCCTTCAAGGTTTCACCACTAGATCCAGAATGGGGATGGGTGTGGCTACCTGTCCCAAAGCATGGAAAGTATGGAACACTATATTAATGAGAATTTGATCAAATGGAGGGTTCTTTTATCATATTTCATCAGTAACTACCTCATGAGGTCTATTCAAACATCTTCTTGGGGGCATGGTACTATAAAATATCAATAGGAAACATGAAAACATTAGCAAGGACACCCAGATCGGCAACTAAATCAATAGGTACAGAGACATCAATTTTATTACATAGAATTCAATTTTTTGGGATTTCAGAATACTCTAAACAATTTTGGGGAAAGACTAGAACTGTATAAATTGATTCCTCAAGGATTCTTTTCCAAAACACCCATGGTGACTCAAGAATTTCTATGACGAGAGCAGTTAAATAATTCACTCATAAACTATCCCTTAAGTCCTGAAAATACAACCTCATATCCACCAAGACATACCAAACTACATAATAACATCAAGGGAAGATAATTAACCTCTCTTGGATATTATTTGATCTTGATCCATCCAAAATAACCTGGTACACTGGTACCTGAGCCGGTACTAACATAACTTGAAGGTGTTCTCAATCCCCATAAGCAAGAAACTAATTCCTCGAATCATCAAGTAGTCAAGGGGAATGGATTTTACATAATAATAAAGAATACATACTTATAACAGTGAAATATAAATCAATTAGTAGTTAATATTCCAAACACATTTCATGAAGAAAATTACTACAAGTACATTGATAAGGATCAATAATGCATCATCCAAATAAATGACACCTCTGTCAAGAAAAAGTCTCAATGTATCCATAAAATAAGTAGAAAAAAACTCCATAAGTCACCACCATCATAGAAGGTCCCATGATCAATAACACCCACCACCTCCAAGTGGCACTTCCCCTTTTCTTGAACTTGGAATAACATAATATCCAACACATGAAGGAAAGGGTAGGGTGTGAGAAAGATATCTCAGTAGTATTTTACCAAATTTTTCATAATTAGATCCATAAAAAACAAACCATTAATACTATAATTAAAATAAAATGAAGGAATTGAAATTATTTTCACATTTTTATTCAAACATGTTCTCAAAACAATTAAATGGAATATATATCAAAAACAAGATTAAATAAACATTTTTTATTAAAGATAAAGTACATGAATAAATTAGTTCAATAAACACTAGAATTTAATAATAAAATCAATTATAAGAACCATGATTATATACCCTGAGTTTCGTTAGTTATGGGATATGGGATCCTCACACCACTCAGTCAATCAGTAACATCTCAATGTGTTCTCATATCCCTAAGGCTTAGGTCATTGGGATAAAATCAATCAAAACCCCCATTGGGGAAAATCATATCAAACTTATTTTATTTTTAGTTATAATTTTCAATCCATTTATAGGGATTTAGAGTCCTAACATGATTTTACTAATCACCCATTAACTACTCAGTCTCACATGTTCTTCCAATTAATCAATCATGGGAAATCATTTCAATTCAAATCATCATTCATAGTTAAATTTATCAATTTTAGGATTTAACGTGCCATTTAAATTTCAAAACCAAATCATGGGGTTTATATCAAATCATTATTTTAAAAATCATATTTTATTTCAATCCATTTTCTTCAAGAATCAAAATCAATTCATTTTGTCAATTCACTTCTCATTTCAATACATCTTTTTTCAAATACCACCTAATGATTTCAAAGCCTTTAAAAATGGGTTTTCTTTCAAAATTACATACGTTTATAAAATCAATTATAAAATATTATTATTTCAAGGAAAATACATTAAAATCACATTTCAAATAAAGCAAGAAAATAAAGGTTTCAAGTGTAGGGAAAAGCCTTATGGAACCACCTACCTTTAGTCACACAATCAAGAAAACATCCTAAATGGGAACTACCAATGGATAGTTAAAGGTGATTAATATAAAATAGTAATCCCTAGAATTATAAATCATAAAATAATAGTTTATATCCACCAACAACATTAGGATTAATTAATCTCAAAAAATGAGATAAGGGGAGTTAAGAGGATTCCAAATCAAAGAGATTTTACTTACTAGAGAGGGATTGATCACATCTACCAGCACTTTGATCTGAAAATAAGAGAGGTTATAGGATCCAAAATTGACTCTTGAGATCATCTAAAATACAAATGGATAGATTAGGTTTGAATGTGAGTTGTTTGGAATTTATAATAATGGGTTTTGGTCCTTAATTAAAAAAAATTAGGGGATTAAAAACTCGTTTTCATGGTTTCCTAGGTCATATTTCATGGTTAGATCTAACCATGAACCAAATTATGTGCTCATATTGGTATTATATAGAGTTTCCCATTATTAGGATGTATGGTTAGACAAACTCTACACCAATCATGCACTCCCTCTTTAGCTACTAGACAAGGGTGCATAGTTTGGCCACACTGTTTAACAAACCTATGAAAACCATCCATTCCCCATAATCCACAGTCTCATGGTTTTGGAGGAGGCCACATGGTTGGAATTAACCTTGCACCACCCCTATGTAACCTTAAATGAGGCACGTGATTTAAAAGGCCAGACCACACAGTTTTCCATAATCATGTTCCAACCATGCACATCCCCAAAAACATTCAATATTTTCAAAAATTTCACAAAAAATACCCAGAACAAGGCCCTAACAAAAGATGGTCAAAATAAAAGTCAAAAATATATAAAATCTGGTACTGGGATGTTACAAGTGTGATGATCATAATGGATATTTATAAGTCAAGTCTCACTCCCTTATGTTATATTATTTTGTGATGAACTTATTTCTTCCATGCATGGTTTATTAAAAACTAATATTTTATTATATGGTAATTTCTATACCTCTATGGGGAATGAAGATATTTTTATAAAAATGAATGTTTTTTTCTCTTCATATAATGTGATTTTTGAACAAAAATATTTTGAAAATAATAAAAATGGATTTTCCTTTCACATTCATATGTTTTGTCTTCCTATCCTCATTTCTCTAAGTTAAAATTTATGAATTTTCAAGGATTCATTATTGGTTATTCTTTTTAAAAGTAATGGTTTTTAGAAAATTTCATATCACCTTTCAAAATTGACCTTTGAAAGTGACATGTAAATTTTTATTTTACATCAATGTTAACAAAAAAATCACTTTTATGTCTTTGCATTCATTCCCTTATTATTTTCAAATGAATTCTCTATAATGGAGTTTTTGTTTCATGATTTATCCACTAATATATATATATATATATATATTATTTAGATGATTGAACTCGTAGTATCAAAAAAAATTGATTCTTGTTTCCTTCTTATTTTGTGATATTGTTCAAATCGTTATTTTATGAGGGTGTTTTTCATTTATGTTAACACCATTATATGTTTCCTTTGTTACACTGGGGATATGTTATATTGAAACCATGAACAAAATTTCTTATGATGGATTATGATCATGTTATTCCATTATTGACTTAACCACATACTCATTACCCTATATGGTGTGAACATATCATTTTATAAAATTAATATTATAGGATATTCACCTAGTAATAAATATTATTTATTGGGTGGGGAAGTATTGACATTATGGATAATTATTGAATATTAATACAGGTTGATTATGTATTTACATCCATTAATTTTTTTTATATGTATAACCATGGTTTTATTCATCCGTAGTTTCCTTATAGAATGGAATGAAATGTTTGGTTGACTCTTATAGTGAATGCAGTGGAATTAATCATGTAACAGGTGGGTATCAGAATTATATAGTCCCCTGATGCATCAATAGGTCTCATGATACAAAACATCATTTTATTTGGTGTATATCTCTTCCCATATCAATATAGTGTCTTGGAAAAGGCCTTGAAAACATGTTTTGATTCCTAGAATTATGTATTCCATCAGTATGAGATCAGTAGTTATTATTATCCATGTTTTAATTTATCATCATGTATATAGTATTCTCTTAGTTTTAGTTGATTATGGTATTATTTACATTATTTATTCCTTCCATATTATGTATCCCATGCTTATGTTTTTTAAAACATTGATTATATGTTTCCCTTATAGAGATTTTAATCTCTCTACATTCTTATGTTTTCATTCCCCATGTTATTAATAAAAGAAGTGAACGTGACATATTTAGAAGGATATCATGTGTGGAAGAATTTATAGGAGATATTAAAGACCTATCATGGATTAAGTTGTTTTATATGTGGTGAAAAAAATATCCATTGGTTGAGAAAGGCATGGTATTTGTTATTTTAGGTTTTTTCCTAATTCTCAAAACATAAAAAGATATTTGGGATATAAAAAGATGAAATAATAATGATTGATTTTTTAAATTAAGGATGGTTATATCTAATATTTTATAGCCAGTATCAAAGTGTGAATTTAAAGTATGTGTTTATAGAATCTAATATTAAACCACGGGTCTAAGTAATCACATGGACAAAATGATGATAGTTAATGATGAATTATCACCCACAAATGAATATTTCAAATAAGATGGAAACAGTTTGAGATCATGTTATGGTTCCTATTCACAAGATGGTAGACTCGGGTTAATAAGGTATAAGGTATTTAATATTATTCTTAAAGTGAGTGTAAAATATCAAAAATAATTTAATTTCGAGACCAGAATTACATTTTTTATTACTACTATCCAAAGTGGATAGCTCACTATTCTGAGTGTGCAGTTGTGGTTGTAAAAGATATTCCTCGAAAAAATCCTTAAATTGTGGTAAGAAATATCCCTTCACATGATCCTTTTATATGTTTTGAATAATAAAACCATCCTCAGTCTCCCCTAAAAAATCATTAATCTTAGTAATAGAATATTCATCATCTAAAATTCTCTCCTCAACAAGAATAGAACTACTGACCTTCTCATCACCAGTGTACAAAGAAAAAAATCATGTTCAAAATTTATATTTGGGTTTATATTTTTTTCAAAAGAAAACAAAAAAAGGTTTTCTATAAACTCTTCCTTGTGATATTCAATATGTTCCTCTTTCTTTCTAGAGTATATTCTCATGCAAGTTTAAATAGGAACTGAAACACTATTTATCTCATCAATTGATCTATGAAAATATTCGTTTTCCCCATCAGTAGTTCCTTAAATTTACATAAGTTTATCTTTATAACAGTTTTAACCTTGTGAAGATTATATAGTTATTTTAAAAACATTAAATTTATTTCTCTATCTCAATGATTAAAAATCAAATTATCATTTGACATATCTATAATAGCTCCACTAGTGTCAAGAATGTGCCTTCCCAAGATTATGGTCACTTCCTTTTCATACTCTATTTCCAATATTAAGAAATTGGTATGTAATTATAGATTCACTAATATAACTAAAAAATCATAAACTCTCCAAATTTGATAAGTTATAGTTCAGATAATTATAGGAAAATAGTGGTGGGTTTTGGAATTTATAGTATCAAAATTTGGGATAATGATAAGGATATTAGATTAGTGCTCACACCTAGATCATATATGTCATGAACCAACCCAGGTCAACCCTGATTTGGTCACCCGAGTCATCCCATGACAAGGCCCGAAGGGCATTCCCGATCCCCACGGGATGGAAACTAGTGTCGAACATCAAAATAGAGAAGTTGGGAATGATTTATCCTAGAAAATATAGATAAATAAAAGAAAATAAACTGAACAAACTGGAAGTGGGAATAAAAATAAACTAAGCAGTGAAACATACCTCAAGTGACCTCATGGATCACCACAGAACATAAAAACACACTCACTCCAAGAGCAACCCAAAATAGATAAACATGAAAACTAGAAAATAGATTAGTCTTGAGTACCAGGATGATCAGTAGAATACCAAGGATAAACAACACCCTATGCCCTTACCTTTAAAAAGAAACCCAAAACATGCTAGTTTGAAAATAAGACATAATAAAACAATTTTTTTCATTCCTTTCAAATTCAAGTAACAAGTTTTAATTTTTTTGAAAAGAATATCTCTTCCAATACATTTTCAAAATAGATTTCAAGCATGTATTAAAATTTAAAAATTAAAAGAAACCAATTTAGATTAAAATATGGTTTTCAAAAATAAGGCATCAAGTATGAATCAACTGAAATGAAAATCACATCACAAGAACCATGGGAAATCCTTAAGTAGCTAGTGTTAGTCGGGGACCTAGGATCCTCGTACCTCAGTGAAGCATGGAATAGAAACCATGACCATCATCATTCTCATGCATGATCCACTAAGAGGGGACACCCCCAATGGCCCATTGGTCTTCAATCATCACAAAAGTTTAGTTAGTGTTGTAGCATTAATCCTTCTAGAAGAAACCGGGATGAACCAATTCTGAATCATCTAGCGTACTAGTCCTTGTCTTCCCACCTTGGTACCCAGGGTTTCTCATGTGATCTATTTCAAATGGTGGTGAGGTTTTATTAATAAAACACATACATTCATAACAATTTCTTTATCCAAAACTCATTCAACCTATCACCACTGATCTCCCTCCTTAAGAACATTCCTCTTTTTACATCACACAATAATGAAAAATCCTTTAAACTAGGTACTTATTAAAAATAACATAGTAACACTTGTATCACATTTCTCAAATTAAGGGGAATTCCTCAAGAGGGGGTTTTTCACTTCCACAAATCATTTTTCAAGGTGCCAAAGGGGCCTCGTTACTTTATAAGGAATACTGTCATTTTTAGAAAACACAATCACCTAACAATTTTAATTGAAAAATCCTTTAAAAGGTCAATTGGACCACCAAGGTAACACACACTTACAAAAAATATTGAAATCATTCCTAAACCAAAGAAACCCATTTGAGAAAGTAAAACTGCTAATTAATCTCAAATTCACACAAAAACTCAAGCACTTTCCAAAAATCCCAAAACATGAGACTTCCCTTCTTTCCACAAAACCCATGTTCACTCAATTTAGATTACAAAAATAATATGAACAACTCCAAAAATCATGGAGAATACTAACTGCACACCCAAACCCATTTTTGAAAACACCTTTAATCATTTAAAGTGTAAAACATTCTAAATAAAGCTTGGAATAATATTTGAATGAAGATTATACATCTCAAAACCTAAGAGTGAATCATAAAAATAAAGTAAAGTCAAACCCCAAACATCGTCATTACTTTTCATAGCATGTATAAACTATTTAATATTAAAATAATCTTCAAAACATTCAAGTAGTTAAGGAATTCAAATTAAAGACCTGGGTATAGGGACCTACCTCAAACATGCCGCTCCTCGATGACGACCACCCGAACTGACACTTCATACCTACATGCACATAAATTTATATATATATATATATACCTATAGCTACATTGAGAATATCCCTCATGTGCCATGAGGGAATATGTATAAAGATGGCATATATATATATGCCTTACACTATGCATGTACATATAGGAATTCTCGACACCCACAACCCAAAATAACTGCAGCGAGGTCTAACGCATAGTAGAATACATTACCAGCAACTCAAATATCACAAAACCACTCAATTAAAATTGAACCTAAGTGAAAATATTAAAATTCCTTATTGAAATTGAGGAAAAATCTACAGCCTTTGAACAGCCATGGAAAGAATGATCATCAATGGGACCAATAAAGCCTATTCATCAAGAATAATCCAAAAAAACACCCAAAATAAATTATATTTTGGTTATAAAATTTTCACCACCCAAAAAAGAATATAATCATGAAATTGAAAGAGAAAAAAAGTGAAGAGAAGAATAAAACCCTTCTCAAAGAGGTCATATAAGAAATCAGCTCAGAAGATGGATGCATGCAGGAGGGGTCATGCACCGAGGAGGCACTGGCAGGAGGGTTCACGCACTAGGGAGGCACCAATAGGGATAAGGGAGGCTGTCCAGAGGGTCATCGCATCATAGGAGATCCATCCAAGGGGGTGGGAAGGTCAACAGAATACAGGTGGGAGAAGGGAGGGAGGCCACTGAAAACCCTCAGCCAACAGGGAGGGAAGCACGAACGGGATAGGGAACCAGGGAGGGTAGTGTCGCATAGGGGGGAGGAGTGAGGAAGGAGGAACAAACCTTAGAAATAAATAAATAAATAAACTAATGTGGGTAATAATGATAATAATTATTATTATTATTATAACATAATTATAATAATAAACGTAATATTATTATTATTATTATTCATAATAATAACATCATCATTATTTTTTTTTAAATAATTCTATTTTTATTTTATTTTCATTCATTTTGATTTTTAATTTAATCAATTTTAAACTAAAAAAGAGAGTCAAATATAAGTAAACTAACAGTAATCATAATTTTGGGTCAAGGTGTGAAAATTCTCCCCACCATAACTTTTTCTGCCCTTGGAAATCCATAACAAGGCTTAACCCCAATATAGAAATCAATACCCCTTCATATTCTAAGGGGATTCCCAATGAACAACAAATAAGAAAAGGACAAAATGCTATCAAAAAAGAAATGGACATACAAATTAAACTCAGGGAACCAAAATGGACTCCTCGCTATGTGTCACCCACCTCCAAAAGTTTAAACACCTCCAGTTGGTCGATAAAAAGGGAAAGAATTTGAAAAACTCATAATCCAACATCCCAAGACAAAACACCTTAAACATTTCCAAATAGGTTCACGCATTTTACCAATGAACTCAAATGAGGCTACCATAGCCTTGCTTCACAACACCATTGGACACACTTTGACCCCAATGTTTTACTCAAGAGAGGGACTTGGGTTTAGATAGATATGAACAGGACCACCTATCTCTAAGATGAAACTATGAATATAACTAAATTACTGACACGGGGAGTCCCGAATAAACTCTCCACCATAAAAACAAACCAACACCCAAGACAAAACTGGAATATCAACACTAGGAGGCCCGAACAGACTCCCCACCATAATGAATAGGCTATATCAATTAATTTTATAGAAATTTTAGCGATACCCATGATGAGTCTCCCCACCATAAATTTCAACTAGCTTAAGTGATTGTCACAGACCAACACAAAAACCCCAACATGGATAACTTGGGATCTTACCTAACACTAAATCTCTCACCATAAGGGACCTGATTAATAAAGATCCAAACCAACCAGAAGACGCTACATGGTTCACCACTCCCACAGAATTACCATTCTTAGATGATCCCAAATCAAATGTGAAATAAAAAAACTTATAAGGATGATCATCCATAGACAGACACACGAAACGTTGCATCCATAATGGTACAAACACCAAGGTTCAAGAAAATGAAATAATCCCACCTCCTTAAAACTAGGGAGGGACTCTTCCACCCACATGGGTCACAACATGGAAGTGACGTCCCCATTCCTCCTTCCACAAAATAGGACCATTAGAACGAATATCTATGTAGGGATTAAACTATCTTTATTTTTAATGCAGAAGACAAATGTTAGACTATGATCCCTTACCCACTAGGGTTCCTGATTGTGCACCAGCTTCACTCCAAGACCTATAGCTGGAGATCTAATTTTTGAAGAATCTACTACCTCGTAGTCAGGTATCAAAATCCCCAAATGGAACTTCTTCTTCTGGTGCCACAAGCAACCACGCCACAAACTAGACAACACCAACTGACACAGCACATCCCAAAATCATATTACCCTTACATAGAACATTCACCAAGATAGGGGATTAGAAGATTCATATTTATCACCCCTTTCTACTTTGAATGAAAAACATTGAGAGGAAATACACATAGAAGACACATTACTCTAAATCATAGGAATTCATAATTTCCTGAAGAAAAACACACTTATGTCAAAATAGAGGTGCTCGGAAGGTTGCACAACCTTCACTCTTATAGTCGAGCAAGAACATTACATTACAAAGCATCACTAAACATGACCATTGTGACCAATAGAAGCATTAAAAGAACAGGGACCTTAAACCAAGTCCCAGACATCACATGATTCCTCCATACAGCCATAATAGCCTCTTACGACTAAATTTTCCACACGGATGTCCTAGCATGATATCTTTCTTAGAAAGAAACCAACAAAAGGTCCAAATACCTTTTTAAGACAGTGGCCAACACCAATAACCTAGAACGCTTCCCGCGTTCCCCACTACATTTCCCTTCACCGCTTCTAGTCAGACCCTTCAGACTTTTCGATGAAAAACTTCACCTTTGACTATAAAATGACTCAAGAAAACCTAAAAATCCTTCAAATCCTCCCGCATCTACTCCCCCGCTGTGAGGGTATTCACTTATTTGAAAAAGAAGAGGGATAAACTCAACCCTGAAACCCAAGAAGATTCTATACTTTGATCAATTGGAGAACCTGTCAACGGCGAATCACCCATGGCCGAATTTCTAATATGAATCAATTCCTTATGAGGGTATTCACTAGACAACAAGGAAAATATAAGGACCCAATAAAAATGTACCTTTTTCCAAAACACACTATAAAAAACACAAAATTTACAAAATGTAACCTACTTAAATGTTTCCTAAACATTTTTTCAAAAAACCCCATTAACCACTAACTCAAACCATCTCACTAACAAAACACAACCTAAAACATTTTCCAAGAAAGAAGGATTATCAAACTCAAAATACCTTGCAAGTAACAATACCAAATCATAAAGAAACATAACACACAACTATGGATCACCAAACACCAGATTTGTTTTCCTCTAAAAAACATTTTTTTAAGTAACTGGGGTCAGTGTGTAGCGCATTCACTAATGGTATCCCATGATCCCCACACATGCATGTTTCTATGCCACACTAGGAACCCACCTCATGTATAATCCAGAACTCATATATTCATAACATTAACCATCCACCTCCCCATATATACCCATGCATGTGGTCACCTATGAGAATACCAAAGATCAAAAACAAACCTTTCCATTTTTTCAAACCAAAACATTCAACCTGCACGTTCTCTTTCTCAAAACCGTTGGCTCTAAAATCAAAACCCAATTCAAATCCAATAAAACTTTTCAGAAAAGAACCAAAAATTCAGATAAAACCCCACATTAAAAGATTACAAATAAATTTCAAAACATTTCACCCCATTTCAAAACACTTCCTGTTTCATAATAGACACCATTTCCTCAATACCCTTTTAATTAAAAATCATTTATTCTCATTTAAAACAAGTTCCCAAAACCTTTTCGAAGATAATTTTCCCTTTTTCCAAGCAATAATATTTCAATAAACCACAATATTTGATTATAAATATTCAACCTCGTTGAAATCATTCTCATTTCTCACAAGGATCGTTTCATGAAAATCCATTTTATAAAAATCTACCTTTAAAAGGTTTTCTTCAAAAAAATTCCAAAACCCCATTTTCCACCCTTTGAAAATCAACCATATTTACTTTAAAATAAATTATTTCATAATTACTAAATGAAGGTTCTTAAAACAACCTTCTGAACTCAAGAAGACACAAAAAAATACAGGAGGAAACTAGTGTCGATGGGAAACTTGGACATATGGTTAGCGGTCGTACGCCAAGTGCACCTCCATCACAAAGAGTGTTCTTAGACAATTTATTTGGCTCCACATGCCTTTTTAGACCCTATAAGATCACTAAGAATAATGAACCAACTCCCATTTCATTTCCCCAAACATCAGAAAACCAAAAGAACTAAAGAACTTAGATAAAACCCAACTTCCCTTTGTGACTTGAATCCCATCATGAGGTGTGTTGGCTATGCACCCTACTTGTAATCAGAATATCAAGTCCTGATAACCTAGCTATGGTCTACCTAAACTCTTCCACAAGGAACATGACTCAAAAGAGAATAACCTACCTCTAATACCATTTTTTCACAAACCAACTCAGGTCAACCCTGATCCGGTCACCTGGTTTTTCCTACAACAAGGTCTGAAGGGCATTCCTGATCCCCACAAGCTGGAAACTAGTGTCATTCATCAAAATAAAACAGTTGGGGAAAATTTATCCTAGAAAAGACATATAAATAAAAGAATATAAACTGGAAAAACTGGTATTGGGAATAAAAATAAACTAAGTAGCAAAACATACCTCAAGTGACCTTGCGGGTCACCACAAACATAAAACCACACTCTCTCAAAGAGCAGACCAAACTAGAGGAACATAAAAACTAGCAAATAGAGTAGGTGTGATCACAAGGATTATCATTAGGAATGACAAGGATAAACAAATCTTTATTCCCTTACATTTAAAAATAAACCCAAAACATACTAGTTTGAAAATAAGACATAGTAAAATAATGTTTTTCATTCTTTTCAAATTAAAGTAACAAGTTTTCATTTTTAATTAAAGAATATATCTTCCAATAAATTTTCAAAAAAGATTCCAAGCATGAATTAAAATTTCAAAATGAAAGGAAACCAATTTAGATTAAAATATTGTTTTCATAAATGAGACTTCAAGTATGAACCAACTGAAATTAAAAATCACATCACAAGTACCATATAAAATACCAAATCAGCAAGTGTTAGTTGGGAACCTAGGATACCCATATCTTAGTGAAATTTGGCATAGAAACCATGACCATAAACATTCTTTTGCATGATACACTATGAGGGGACACCCCAATGGCTTAGTGGTCTCCAATTATCACAAAAGTTTAGTTAGTGTTGTAGCATTAATCCTACTAGACAAAACCAGAATGAACCACTTCCAAATAATCTAGCGTACTAGTCCTAGTCTGCCCACCTAGGTACCCATGGTTTCCCATGTTCTCTATTTTAAATGGTGGTAAGGTTTTATTATAAAAACACATATGAGTATAACACTTTATTTATCCAAAACTCATTCAGCCTCTCACCACTAATATCCCTCCTTAAGTTGATTCCCCTTTTTATGTTACACAACAATGCATAATCCTTTATACTATGCACATATCACAAATCACATAGTAACACTTGTATCACACTTCTAAAATTAATGGTAATTCCTTAAGAGGTGTGTTTTCACTTTCACAAATCATTTTTAAAGGTTCCAAATGGGCCTCCTTTCTTTACAAGGAATAATTTCATTTTTAGAAAACACAGTCACCCAACACTTTTAATTGCAAAATCCTTTAAAATCTCGATTATACCACCAAGGTTCCACATACTTAAAAAAGATTGAAATCATACCTAAATCAAAGAAAACCATTTTATAAAGGAAAACTACCAATTAATCTCAAATTCACACCAAAACCCATGCTCTTTTCCAAACATCCCAAAACATGAGATTTCCCTTTTTTTAAAACACACAAAACTGATGTTCACTCAATTAAACTTTCACAACTAATATTCAAAACTAAAAAAATCATGGGGAATACCATATACACACCCAAAACCATTTTTTAAAACACCTTTAATCATTTAAAGTGTCAATAATTCTAAAGAAATCATGGAATTATATTTGAATGAAGGTTATACATTTCAAAACCTAAGGCTAAATCATAAAAATAAAAGGAAATCCCAACACCAAACATCATCATCACTTTGAATAGAATGTATAAACTATTTAATATTAAAATAATCTTTAAAAAATCAAGTAGTTAAGGAATTAAAAGTCCTGGGAATAGGGGACCTTCCTCAAACATGTCGCTCCTCAATGACGACCACCCAAACTGACATTTCGCACCTACATGCACATGCATTTATAAATATATATATAAATACCCCTAGATTCATTTAACATATTCCCTATTCCATGGGGGAATATGTAAAAAGAGGGAATAAATATATATGCCTTACCCTATGCATGTACACATAGGCATTCTCAACACTCGCATCCCAAAACAACTATAGAGAGGTCCAACACACACTATAAAACATTAACAGCAACTCAAATATCAAAAAACCCCTAAATTAAAATTGAACCGATGCAAAATAATTAAAATACCTTAACTAAATTGATGGAAACCCCACTATCTTTTATAATCGTGTAAATAACAATCATCTATGGGACCAACAAACCTTATTCATCAAGAATCGACCAAAATAAAAACACCCAAAATAAATTAGGGTTTGATTATGAAATGCACACCACATGAAAGGGAATAAAATCATGAAATAGAAAGTGAATAAAAGAGAAGAGAAGAATAAACCCTACTTGAAGAGGTCTCAAAAGAAATTAGCTCAGAAGATGGATACCGGTAAGAGGGGTCGCGCATCAAG
The DNA here is from genome assembly GCA_963277665.1 of Viscum album. Lineage (NCBI taxonomy): Eukaryota > Viridiplantae > Streptophyta > Magnoliopsida > Santalales > Viscaceae > Viscum > Viscum album. Next base: position 1,194,373,950 of record OY728164.1, read on the forward strand.
GAGGTGTCGGCAGAAGGGTTCGTGCACCGAGGAGGCACCGGTAGGGATGAGGTAGGCCAGCTGGAGGGTCACCGCACTAGAGTAGAGTTGTTCAAGGGGGTAAGGACGATGCAACATAGGTTGAAGGAGGGAGGGAGACTACCAGAAACCCTCATCCATCAGGGAGGGAAGCAAGAGCGGTACAGGGAACTAGGGGGTGGCATTGCATAGGGGGAGAGGAGTGAGGAAGGAGAAAAAACCCCTAAAAATAAAATAAATAAATAAATAAACTAATATGGGTAATAATAATAAACTAATTATAATAATAATAATAATAACCTAATTATAATAATTATAATAATAACCTCCTAATAATAATAATGATAATAATAATAAACTTTATAATAATAAACTTAATAATAATATTATTATTATGCATAATAATAACATTATCATTATTATTATTTTTAAATCATTTTCATTTATTTTATTTTCTTTCATTTTGATTTTAATTTAATCAATTTTAAACTAAAAAAACTCAAATATAAGTAAACTAATTGTGACCACAAGTCCGGGTCAGGGTGTAAAAACATAAATAGTTGAAATCGGAACATATATATTCTATAGTATATGGAATGGTAAATATTCAAATATCCTATAGTTTTATAGGTATCCTATTCTATAAAAAATAACTACACTCCTCTATGAGATTATAAGTTGAAAATTCTTCCAAGGTTTTCTTATTATAAAAAAATTTTCTTGAGGGATTTTAAATAATATCATCTTTTAACTAAGGCCTCAAGGAATGGTAAATCAATGTGATGTTTCTTGATAACCCTTGTGAATTTAAATAGTTTAATATATTTATTCTTCTTTTTTATTATTTCTGGGAAGAGAATAGTTGGGGGGAAATTTCTCACAATTTTAGTAATTCCCTCATTTTATTATTATTCAATTTTATTATTTCCTTTGTTATATTTATTTTTCAAGTATTGTTATTATAGTTTATCATCAATGATAGTAGGTTTAAATTTTTTTTCAATAGTGCTTTCTAGATTTCCTATTTTAAAGGTTCTGGGTTTTGGGTTTCTAGTTTCAACTAGATTTTTATTTTGAATAGGTTTAGGATCATTTATATCTTCTTAGTGAGTTTAAAGACCACTCCTAAATATGAAAACCATTAGATTCTTCCTTGGATTAATTTTAATAGTTCTTTGTAACTTATATTTTTCTCTATTGTTCATTCCCTAATCCAATTTACCCATTTTTAATTCAATACTTTTAAATATATAATTAGTTTTTGATTTATCTGAATCATGTTAGCATTTTTGTGAATAAAGAATACCTATCAACTATTGTAACATTCCCTTGACATTATATTTTGAATTAGAGGTCTCATATCTTTAATAGTTTTAATGGTTTCCAAGGTTGTTACTAAAAATCATGTGGAGCAGCATGTCAAAGAACCCCCTAATCTCTCCAAGAAAGGTTTCAATAGTTTCTACCGCATTAGTTTTATGAGTTTCAGAATGGATCATTATTTAGTTGGATTGTGGGGCTATACCTAGTAAATTTTTCATTCACAAGGCTCTGATAAGGTATATCAAAATTGGGAAAACGTGATTTTGAATGACTAAACATTCCAAATTGATGAAATTACTTCAAAAGTGAGTTATGTTTATTTTTATTATGAAACCCAAAAACTTATAGCTTATCTTGGTGAATAGTATTATTTATTTCCTAACAATGATTCTCCTTTTATAACACTTATTCTATGAGTTTCGTGCTAGTGTGTTGAAGATTTATTTCAACTCTTTAACTATTTTATCACTAAATTCCCCTCCAGAGGACTAATCAGCCAATGTTTGGTGGTATGGGTTAAGGATATTATAGACTGTGTCCATGAGAAATTATGGAGTATAGTGATGGTTTAGAAACTATCAAATAAATCCCTTGATTCTATCCCAATACTCATGAGATATTTCACTCTCATCTTGAATTAATCCATTGATTTTGAGTATAATTTCTTTTTTCATCCCACTAGGGAAAATTTTTTGTGAAAAATGCATTATTCAATTGATCCCATGTATTAATTATTTCCTCATCCATTTGTTAGAACCGTGTTTTTTTTAGTTAACATAAAGAAAAATGGAAAAAATCTCAATTTGGCTACACTTAACTAAACCCTATAAGTATAAATTAATGCACTAAAAAATAGAAGTCTCTAATGAATTCAATGGAGACTTTATAGGGAATTCCATGGTATAATGGTAGCATAGAGAAATTTGACTACTTAATCTCATAATTTTGAGACCTAGGAGTTTTCCTAATGTTTGAATGATTACTAAAGACTTTTGGAACCTAAAAATCCCTAATCCTAACTATCTCTATCATCTCATTTATAAGTTGAGGTGGATTGACATTTCCAGCTTGATTATTTAGATTTCACAAATTATCATCCATTTTAGGTTTTTTTCCTAATTTTATATTTCATAGATGTTTTTAAATTTTTGGTATTTATGGATATAAGTTCTCATAGGATGACTGATTGTTCATACATAGTGTATTTTTTTAGAATTTTTTTTAACTAAATTTTTATATTTTGTATTTTTTTACATTTTTTAAGAGTTTTTTTAAATCTACCTGGACTCCCATGCCTCCCCCAACAATATTTCTAAAATAAAAACTCTTGAACATATTTCATTGACTAGGATTGGGACAAATTATTCACTTATAATCACTATTTAAAACTAGAAAAGTTAGTATGCAGTTAATTGTGGTGGATCCATAAGGAAGGAATCATAGTATGTGTCTGTTTGACCAAGGATACAAAAATAAAACTCAAGTAACAATGAAAATATTATCCAATTATATTAATGAAGTGATGATGTCATTGAAACAATTTTAAATCAATTTAAACTTTGAGAAAAAATGAAAAAAAGTAATCAGGGAACAATTAGTGGATGGTATGGGAGAAATCGATTGGCTGGTTTTCAAATATATTTTCCTTAATCTGTGAAAAAAATACTAGATCTAAATAGAAATAAATTGACTAAACTTGTATATTTCTTAACCTATGAGTGAATTAATACTAAATTTTATAAATTTTATTACTCACAAGTTTATAATCTATGATTTAGTGATCACAATAATAAAAATTTATTTTGATCCTAAAGTAAACTCTCAAGATACAATCCCTTGTCAGGTTGATCCTCAGATGGTTTAGCAAGTCAAAATAAAATTCATCAAGATTAATTACCACTAATCTCAATGTTTTCTTTAAAAAATGAACTACCAAAGAATTATAAGGTGAGGGTGACATCCAATAAAAGAAGTCATAAATGAAGTAAAAAAATTATAACTAGTACAATATCATTCCCTATAAAGAATTAGTCAATAAACATGTCCATGAAATCAATTTTCAATAATTTATCTATTTCAAATAGATATTGGAAATCAAGAAGAAAGAAAATGAATCTTCTTTTATGGATGAGTTCTTCTTCTAGATCCTATGATCCTCTACTATTTTCTCCCTGTTTGATGATTATCCTTCAGTTTTTTCTAGTTTGGAAACTTTGGATCCCCTATTTACCTCTATATACTCCCTCAATGAAGTTTCATATCCCTTATTTTTATAGAAATTTTCATTTCAGTTCTCAACCTCAACTCACTATCACAAATCCAATCTTGTATCCCTTGCCTTCATGTAGCACTATCACTATTCATATTCATCCTCATAGGTACCAAAAGTTAATCCCTACAAACTGAACATGTTACTCCATAAATGGGAAATATATAGAACATTATTTAAGATTTATCACCCCATGATCATCATGGATGAATTTCCATCACAAGAGAGTTTCTGAAAAAAAAAATTATAAAGGTTACCTCATTTCAAATTCATTCTTACCACTCTTCATTCCAAGTCCATGTGAAATAGAGCCTAACAACCCTTTATTAGGATTCATAAATACTAAATCATTCCTTTGATTCACCCCTATAAACAAATAGGATCTAGTAAACATAGGAATTCATCTTTATCTTTTTCCATTAAATGAATCCCCCTCAGTACTTTACTAACTCACCAATTTGACTAACACACAAATCCATGGACCCAACTCACATATATATTCAATGGTTGATTCATAAAGCTTGGTAAATCTCAATTTTCCTCCCATCAGGCTCATATTAACTATATTCAACCTCTATGTCTATCTTCAATCTTGGTACTAGTCATCCATGGATTGTACTGGTTAGTACCCAGCTTAACCTTGGATTCTCTAGCTTGAAACTATGCTCTCCAATATCAATTTATTCATGTTCTAGGTGAATCCTAGCTCAAACGTCACTGCATAATTCTATCAAACACATACCATGTATCAACCTTCAAACTTATAGCCATAATAATGGGTAATAATAGTGGGACCTGTCATTTTCTTCTTCTTTAATCTATATACGGAATGATCATGTGAGAAAAAATCATCAATCCTACATCTAAAAATTTAGGCCCTCTAAAAGGTCAAAAAACATTGTTCGAGATAAAATAAAACTCAGGTGAGTTCAAACATTCAAACAATATTTGTAAATATTCAATAACTAGTGAGTGATTTTTAATTTTCCATAAATTAGATTTCATAGCTTCAGTCTCATTTTTATAATTATAGGATTGGTCTTGACTCCATTTTTCTGTGTCTAGTCAGCTTCAACATGGTTGGAAACATGTTAAAAAAACTATTTTTAGTGATCGATTCAATTTGACCAAGTTTTGACTCCCAATATTCATGTATCATCTTTTTTAAACTAGGATTTATCTTGCTTCAATCATTTTCAAGCTTCGATCAACCATGATTATATCATCTTTAGTTTTGGTTTCAACAGGCATGTTCAATCCTCATTTACATAGTCAATGATATATTCCTCTTCATAGTAGATTGAATTGATGTGGTATAATGTTTTATATTTGTGGTTAATTGATAAATCAACCATTTTCTCATGGTTTATGGTATTTTTAATAAACAGTTGATGGATTCTCTCATATGGTAGCTTGTGTTTCCCAACTAACACTAGAGGTCACTCATGACTGCCAATTTTTTCACATGTGTTTGATTTAATTTAGACAGATTTTATTAGAGTGTTTTATATATTTTCAATACATGTAATCTTGTAAAAAAAAATTCATGTTCTAGATTAAGGAGTTTTCCAAATTTCTAGACTACACTTGGCATGATATCTTAAACTCAATGTACTACAGTTTGATAATTTCTTATTATGGTAGATTGTATATTTTTCCTAAAACCCATAGATTCAGTAAATTTAATCGAGACCAAAAAATGAAATTATTATTTATAAATAAATAAAATTTCATCATGGAATTTAATTCCATAAAATATATACAATTAAACCATGTAATTTTTCAGAAAATTAATTTAGACTTATGAAACACTTTAAAACTATCAGCAAAATATATAATTTTAATTAATTTAAATAAAACAAATTTTATATTGATAATAACATCAATTCCAATTGAAAAAATCCTAATCTCATAAAAATAATTTGAAAAAATAAAATTTTACAAAAAAAATCAATAAAATCATAAAAAATATTTATTCACAAAAATATATGAAAATTTAAGAATATAACATTTATCAATTTGATACCACAAATCCACATTTTCATGATTATTTCCAAATACTAAAAATTTCAAAACAATGATAAACTATTAAATGATTCTCTAATTAGATATTATATTCACATAAAAAGCTCAATTATTTCACAAAAATAGATGTGAAAATTTTATAAAATATAGGCCACTTAAATTGACCCATGTGATATTTTTTCCCCTAGTGTATTAGCGGTAAACCCAAACCATAATGAAAAGTGTCACATTAAAACCTCAAATATAAATCCCTCCTCTGGAAAATGAACTAGGGGAGAACTGATCATCCTCCTTTTAAGGTAATCAAAATCTTCTATACATAAATAAATCCATAGGAAAACTTGGTCCTTATTACTCAGGTAAATCAATGGGGATGAAACCTAATTGAATTTGGATACAAACCTATAATAATATCTTATAAGACTCTAGAAACTATGAACTTATTCAAAATTCTTGGATTTTACCCAAGAAATAATAGACATAATATGTAACAGATCCACTGTAACTTTTTACTGGGACTCCACATGTTCAAGGAACTACACCCCCCCCCCCCCCACTTCTAAAACTTACACTTCGAAATATTCTCATAAATATGATGGTGTTAAAGGAATTATAAAATATTTATAAGATGCTTGACATACTTCTCTTCAGAAATTTATTATAAAAGGATGTAGTTGATTACCATAACCAAAAATTGATCTAAAAACTCATGAAATATGGATTTCATGGGTCCCATGAACATGGTTAGGGTGTTCGTTACGCCAGATGACATGTATATGAAATAAAAGATCCCATACTAATACTATAAAGTAGTCTTCATGATATCATCCTCCCTCACACTCATTTAGGGAAATTCAAACTACAAATCAAACTTTAGAAACTAACTAGATCACTTCAACTAGTCAAATAGATCATTAATCCTAGAAATGTGGTAATGGTTCTTAAACATAATCTAATTTAACTATTTGTGGTATATACACAAATTTATACCACTATACTCCTTTATGAATAACATAAGAACACCTGATGGTGATACAATGGGCTAGATAAATCCTTATTGCATCATATTTTCAATCTGAATCCTCAACTCTCAAAGCTCATAAGGGGTTATCTTATAGGTATCTATCTAAATAAAAGAAGGACTTGGATACAACTCTATATTGAACTCAATATCATGTCAAGGGGTTGGGCCCATAACAAACTTGGGAAAAACATTTTAAAATTCCTCTATAAATATAGGGAACTCCTCTTATACCTCCATTGAATCTATGAATAGGGAAACTGGTTAATAAAAAAATTGATTCAAAAATTTATATCCCATCTAATTGTCTCTACTACCAATAAATACCACATTCTAACCCTCCTTGTCACAAAAAAATCTCTCCTCTAAAATAATTCAATAATTATATGAATAGAGTACAACTAGTTATTTTCTAGGATAATTTTGTATAGTAGTATCTGAATCAGAAGGAAACCCCCATATTATTGATGATTCCCCATTATTATATTACAACCAAAAGCACTAGAATCATTTTTTCCCTAAGTCCTATGTCATGGACTAAGGCATATTTAACAAAGTATTGTGACACTCCTTAATAAAATAAATTATAAGTAAACGTAAACAATAAATGGATGGAACCCTATACAATATATGGACCCTCAAGTGTTGGAACATATATATAATGAAGTTTTCCACATTATAATCCTATAACTCATTTAGGATGACCACCTCCTGGACCATGTGTAGCCTTATATCTCCAAGGATAAGGGAAATTATGGATTTTTTCTCTAACAATGACATATCATTAAGGAAAAACATAGGCTTGTTACACCCACTACTGATATGTCCTTCAAGTAAAATACTACTATAAGGGATGATAAGGGACTTAGCTTCCCATTCCATACTAATCCCCAAGAATGGTAAAGCATTGAAATCACTAATTAAAATGGCCTCTGTAAGAAAATAACACTAGAAAAATATCCAAGAAAGAAAAAAACAACTACCAATCCCAAATAAATGAGAGGAATAAAACTACTAAGGTCAGATCCCAACTTTATAAAACATTAATGGTTTGAATGTATGATATCTTCCACTAATAGCTCTACTCATCAAGTAACCATGATGGTTCCCCTATCAAGTTGAAACTGGCTAAGCATGAATCCTCTTAATGACCTCATCTTTATTCCGAACCTTCAAACATATAAGCAACATAAATGGGGTTATTGTCTTCAAATAATCAAGAAAAGTGCATCCTACAAACAATGTGATCTAGAATCCTCATTGAGAAAGTGTTTTGGGGAAAATCAAAGAAGATTATTAAACCTAATCTCAATCTCTTTCATGACTAGGAACTTTTGATAAAGGGATATAAGATCTTGTCTCTTCTCCACTCTCTTTATTGACGATAGGAACTTCACATGAAACTATAACTAAAAATAATCCCATGAAACATAGTCTTTCTTTCACTCCCTAAGATACAAGGTCTGAAACTATTGTAATTATCCTCACTCAACAATATCTAATATCAAAATAAAGGAAATCTATATCTCCTATAGCTAGTGCTCTATCTTCAGATAAGATATGTAGCCCTCCTACTTCTATAATCCCTAAAACTGGAAATCACATAGTTTATTATTTCCTAACACATCCTCCTCAACAAGTTCAACCCTCCTATAGTCAATTGGGTTAGCCTTTTGAACCTCACCAACTGGAACCACGGGTGAAAGATGACTAGTTGGTATCTATACAAACAAGGAACCAAACTTTTAACCCTAGTAGTGTGAAATTTATTTTATAAAATTAATTTAATCAGATACATTTAATTTCCGAAAAATACTCCCCAATTTAAACACAAGTGCAAAAATTCACGATTTAAGTACCTTTATTAGAAATATACCATGAAATAAGCACAATTTCACTTGTTCATTTAGTAAAATTGGGGTCCTTACATCAAATCATGGGGGGTCTAAAGTCTTTTTCCTAGTCAGCCTCCATTGCCAATGTCACACATTAGGATCAACTAGTATTGTTTCCCTACCAAACCAATAACAACATTCTCTACCCTAACTCTTAACCAAAATCTAGGATAACACTATTTCATGATCCACCCCTAATGGGAATTCTTTCTGGGATTTCATTGAATATGAGAGTGACCCCCAAAAGACCGCATCTAATGGGACATAAGTTAGTGACTAGAAAAGAGGGTATAAAATAAAAAAGTGAGAGTTATTACCCACATATATCCTAGGAATACATAAATAAACCACAAATCATCACTATGACATAAATAAACCAATATTAAAAATAATTCCACAATTCATGAATATTCATACAAATACAAATCCTAGGAAAATACCAAATATAGTCCTAGGAAGCAACTCCACTACCAATCCCAAGATATAAGCTATTAATATCAAGATCAGTCACCAAAAAAACCCTATAAACCTGAAAATAGTTTATATATATAGGGGTTAGCATATAATGTGTGAACAGTGGGATTATAATCAAGACCTATTGGGAAAATGTGGAAAAATCATACTAATTATTTAGTGAATAAAAAATATAACCAACCAGCACCAATATAGGTCAACTAAAACCTAGAACCACCAAGTATCACTATCCAAGTATTTCATCCAAGAGTAATAACATAATATTAATAATACATATGAAAAGTTTCCTCATAACCACTTCCTCGTTGATTTTAGTCCATCACACCTCAACATCAATCATCTTATGTTTAATCCCTTCAACACTAATGTGGTTTAAATCATAACCCTACCTATCCTGACCTTCTATAGGTTCCAACATCTCATGGAAGCATCATTCTATCCACCCCATAACTAAAACTATACCACAATACATATTCACATCAACCTCATCATCCTAAATCCACTACCATATATCACATCTCATACATGCATCGTATATCCGTAATAGTAAGGTATCTTGAACATGAAGGACATTAGCCTCATTACCTCATCCTACCATGCATAACCTATACTATGTACCAATATCACAATATAATATTCCTGAAGGGGGGTTAGGGAAGATGGGGTGGGAAATCATCCACCCTCACCAACCTATATTTTGGGGAAAATACCTGGAACCCAAAACATTTGGGCATCAGAAAAGTAATCCAACTCGAGTGGGGTGAATAAGTAAATCATAAGAATATATCACACACACAAACACACACACGCACACATATTACACAATCCTAACCTATATGTTTCACACTAATATAACCCCATATCAATACATAAGGATCACTGAACACCACCACTATTTCCAAATATAACACCACAAACTAGCTTGATTTCCCACAAAAAATAACCACTGTAATAATTTATAAAATCCTAGTGAATCATACCATTAATAAATTTCCAAATTTACTATTATCATCCATGTTATGACCATTAATCCATTTGATTTCATATATAATAACAATCCATAACAAGCCAATTCCCATATTAATTCCATCCATTACCCTTTAACCATTTCATCATTACCTGTATTATATTACACTAATACTAGGAAACTAAAAAATTGTAATGCCTCAACCCCAGAAGCTTGGAGTCGGTTCATTATTATAATATATTGGCATTATTACAAGGAATCAAGCCCCAAAAGTCCGATCAGTTTAGCAGTCTTGGAAAATAGATTACATACATGAACGATACATTACACTATCTAACATAAAACACAGCATAAATAATCCTTTGATAATTCCATTATTCCCTTAGCTTAACCCTGTATATAAATAATAATACACTTCTTGGCATCCTAGGAAAATAAAACATAAAAAATGGGTGAGCTCAGATGCTCAGTAAGGGTAAATAATTCAGCAGAAGCTGTAAACTTTTAAGCTAAGATGTATAATAAAAACAACATCCTTTTAAACATAAAACATGAACATAATATGGTAAAAATAATTCAAACATTACCATATAAATATGCACATAAATATTCTACTAGTAGAATAATCACATGTAATAACTAAATTCATAATGATGGAATGCATAATTCTAGACATAATAACTACTACGTCAAGTCCTTGTGCCAAGACCATTCACAAATATTTTTTCAAGGCCTTGTTCCAAGACACTAGTTTGTCTCATGAGACCTACTAATGCATATAGGGGCTATAGTGGGACCCACCCATCACTTTCTATTTCTAATTCATTCCTCATATGAAAAGGGTGAAACATAACATAATCATTCGTATTAAAACTAACATACAAAATGTCAATACCTTAACTATAAAACATGAATGGTATAAAAATAGCACATCAAAATTAAAACATATCATAACTCATTAAATACAATATATAATATTGTATTATAATAAATCAACCTCAATTAATAATAATATCCAGTACAGGATGTTGACAGAGTTGAAAATGATCAAAAAACTCTTTGAGAGAAATATCACTTTTCATGAAATCGCTTAAAAGTTACACAATATATAAAGGAATTTATTTAAAATATATTTTTGAGTCAAAGTGTCCCAAACCACTTTGAAACTTTTGAAAGGAATTAACATTTTAAAACAATCATGTCCATATAAATAAATCCTTAAAATCATTTTGAAAGTATGGACATTAATTAAATATATTTAGAAAAATAAATCTTTAAAACATTTAAAATGATGATATAGTTAAATATTCCCTTCCATAAAACCTTAAAATATTCCTTTTGAAAACATTTTTATAAAACATGGGCATGTATGATAAATATTTCCTAGAAGATACTTATATATCAACAATCTCAGATAATAATGAGATTGATGAATTAACCCTTACCTTGTACTTTCCTTTGGTCGAGGGTACATTTAGCCTTATGTATAATGACCATAGTATGTTTTTAAATTATAAAAGAACCATATTCATATTTATTATTTCATAAATGATTCATTTATTACTTTATACTACCCATTTAATAATAATTTCCATGTTAAAGTAACATTTCAGGTAATAATTGTTTTCTTTATCGTACGTGTTTTAACTTGTAATTCTTGATCGTATCACTTATATAAAGATTTAATTAATTCCAAAATATAAAAAATTATTTATATATCATATATATTCAGAATATAAATATGTATAATAGATAGATATATGAAATGGAATACACCATTTATGGAGACGGTAGGTCGTACGTACGCATAAACAATGTTTCTGTTTTCATATCGTATTGAATGGAAGTAAGTGAATGAAATATATGTACATACATATATATATATATCATTAAATTAGACATATTATGTAATATATTTCATAATTATTAATAATATATTTTTTATAATCATTCTTGGATGGTGAACATGGAAGATGAGTCTCATCGCGTCGTGGAGACGGTAAGACGTATGTACGCACGAGCGATGGTATCATTTCCTTAATGGTTAAATGGTATGGAATAGTATGAAATATTAATTTTAAAGAAAAAATATCATGTTATATTTATTATTTAAATCCATTATATTCATAGTTATACACATATAAATAAAGCGTACATGAAAAACAATTTACACTACGGCGTGGAGATGGTAAGTCGTACATACGCATGCATGGTGGTATTGTTTTTAATAGAATGTGTAAAATAAGTAATATGGTTGTCCCATAATATTAAAAACATATAATAATATATTATATTCTGGATTTATTATTTTATTATGGTAACAACTTATAAATAGGAAGTAGAAGAAGAAATGAACTTTGAAAGAATGGATAAAACGATTACCTCTTCTTTGGGTGTCTCCTTTTTATTTGCACAAAAGGACTACTTAAGTTAGCTTTATGCCAAAAGTTTTTCCTCTAGGATAAATTTTTCGAAGTTTTTAGGAGATATGAGTAGGTTTTTTTAGAGAAAAAAGGATTTTGAGATGTGAATTAAAGAGAAAGGGAGGTTCCCTTTTATAAGGGAGGTGAGGGGCACTTTATGAAAAGCTTGAAATATTAATTTATTGTAAAATTATTTTCGGTTTATAATAGCTAAAAATTTATTTATTTAGATTATAAGATTATTATGGGTCAAAATAATCTCAACCAATAGGTTCTAGAAATTTTTAGTTCATAAAATCACCCTTATCTTTTGGGATTAACCCTTAGTTAAACAGTTCAACTCGTACCATGTCTTCTGGTATTTTTATACTATAGGGTTATTTTAGTTACTATAAAATGCCTATGGGGCCTCAAGTGGATAATTAATGAAATATTTATCATTATATAACTTGGTTTTCTTAATATTATATTTTTAAGATTTTTATATCATTTAATAAAATAGTATTTGTTTTAAAAACTCATTTATGTCAATTTTGACACTATTTAGTAATTGATTTTTCTTAAAGTCGTAAAAACTTTATTATTTATAAAAAAGAATTAAATCATACAGCATATGAAAATTTAATCCATAAAATTAGTGTATGTCATCAAAACTTTCAAATTATATTTATTTTAATATTTATAATATCATTTATTTGATTCCTTCATTAATAAGGAAAATACTACATCATTGTTGTATCATAAATAAATTTAATTATTTAATGTCTACAAATTAAAAATAAAATACTATGATGTATAAAATATTTTTATATTTATAATTAATATTTATAGTCAAATATATCAGTCATATAACCCTTTATTAAAATTTATTTATTAAAAGATATATGTTTATGTTATAATTATCTTTACTTTAAATTAATTCTTATAACGTGTCATTATCACACCCAAGTGGTCTCCAAATGCAAGAATTTAGGCCTAAGGATGATATTGGTAGAATATATTTCATCCAATAGTATTATTACATGTTTTAGGGTAGTTTTATAATATTATTTTACCCTTATTTACCTGATTTACCCTTTAACCATGGTAAATAAAAATAATTACTGAAATTACTATTCATAATGTCCAAAAATAAAAGTTACCTATTTACACAATTTGGACCTTATGATTCCAAATATGGAATCCATTTTTCCAAATTCAAAACACATAATTTTTAGTAATTAATTTAAAAATAATTCTCGTTGTCAAAACTAAAAAGCAGGTTTTTAAGAAGTAAAAACTATCAAAAGATTAACATGTGTTTATGTCCAATTTAAATGTAAAATTACTTCCAATGAACTAAATTATATTAAATTATAAAAATATAATATAATTACACTTTAAAACCACTAAAATTTTATAATTTAACACCATAAATTATTTTTATTAAAAAAGTTGTTTTAAATTAAAATTTGGTATTTTTTACTATTCATCAAAAATTGAATGTTTTCAGAAAAATACCAAAAATTAACCCTAATATAATTTCAATATTACAAATGAAAAAATTAAGTCTATTTTACCAAATTCAATTATTATGAGTTTATAAAATTAATTTTATTATTTTTCACAAAGGGACATAAAATGTAGTTATTTTAAGAAAATGGTTTTTCAAAATATATAACTATTTTAACAAAACTTATAAATATTATTATAAATATGTTTTATTTTTATGAAAACATTATAAATAATTTATTTGTTACTATTAATATCACAATATTTACTTGATAAATAAATATATCATTTAAATAATTATAATACTAATGTGTTGTTTTGTAGAAAATCAATCTTGCATATAACGCAAGCCAAGTCAGTGTTGCATGAAATATAAGCTATTAAATTACTTTAACGTACTATGAAATATTGGGGTGTTACTAAAACAACCCAATAAAACCCATTATTCCACCATCCCATGAAAATATCTATATTCCCTCTGTACAATTGAATTAAGAAAATAACATCTCTACTACACAACCTACAATAGAATCCCAACTAGTACAAATCGATCACTACAAAAATATCCCACAACACATCCCATTATAACTAATCATAACCTCACTATATATATAAAAAAATTCCCAACCAATCATATACCTAGTACCAAAATACACCAATACCCATAACTAATTCATTCCCACAACTATTTACATCCTTACTATACAATAGACCCATAATAAACACCCAAAAATAAGCACAAAAACCAGTTATACCGCTACACACTTTAATAATTTTAGCATTAAGCACTTACCCATATTAATATAGGTCATGAAATTAATTTGTTTCTTCTAAAAAACTAGTTCAATACTATTTTTAAGTTAACATTTTATAAAGGGTGTCTCCATCATTAAACCATAATAAAGTTTCATAAATCAAACCAGCAATAATAATTTCTAATAATAGTAGTAACATGCCTCAATTTCAATAAATATCATAGAATATATATAAACACGTTTGTAATATCCCCATATAATTAATTTTTATTATATATTTTTCATTATATTTATTAGGATAATTCATAACCCTCACCTAAGGAAAAAAAGATCATGTTAATTCCATAATTCACATAAATGAAAGTGTAGTTCTAGAATCCACAACCTCAACTAAAACTTTAATGATCATTGTGTAAGAAAAATAGAGGGAATTAATAATCTTGAATTTTGAATCATGTTAAAGTAAACTTATTAATCTAGAAAACATCCACAACCATTAGTTACTCACCATAATATCACACAATGAGCTACTCCCACAACCACACCCTTATTCGAGTGAAGAAGAGAAGAAACCAAAAGGAAAAGGGGGAATAAATATCCTAAAATATAATAATTATTATTCTCATAAATATAATTATTAAAATATATTAAAGGGGTTTAAAGAGACTAAAATATTTACCTTTAATCATAGGTAGTTTGTGGTAATTTTAAGTAAAATAGAGAAAAATAAAGGGGGTGCCAATTTATATATGGATGGAAAAATAAGTCATCATGGATTGAAAATACATGTTCACTCTATTACATGGTTGATTAAAACTATTAATAATATTCATATTGAAAATACTCCCATATCTACCTTATTTAAATCTCATTTAGCTTTCTAATTTAATACTTTTTAAAATGGGTCATGTTGCAACCCCAAGTATCACTCTGTGATACCACTCTAGGAAAAACCAAAAAATATCAACCTCTAGGATCCATGCCACATCATACATTACCACAACATGAAGATAATCTATAGAAAAACTTCATTAATTACTAGAACACACTACACCATTAAATCGCCTCTCATTCCATGACTAAGAAATAGATAATAGAAGTTTCATAAGAATAAACAAAATATATGTAAGAGTCATTGCCTTCATATGAGTCGTTCAATTTTCTAAATTTCTCCTTATAACACCATGAAATGTGACTATCAATACCAAATAATTACACACACACCAGATGATTCACCCTTCTATTGTAACTATCCCTCTCACATCGTGACCTGAATGATCATGTCGTGACCTCCTGCTCCCATCTGAAATCTCATCTCCAACAAAACTCTTCTATCTCCAAACTCCTCCCAAAAACTTTAATAACCAAATCCCATAATGTAATGATATAAAAAAATTTGGACTATTACATGGTCAAAAAATCACAACATTTTACTTTGAATATTCCTTTTAACTATAATATAATCATGAAAAAGATATTTCTAAAACATTACAATTTATTCTTAACCATGTCAGTAACAATGATGTAGTTAAAATCCTAATTTTAGATAGAAATTTCACCAAATTGTGTCCCCAAACTATGATATAAAAACTACATCTCATTTAAAACATATTGTAGTGAAAAACCCACAATATAGTTTTATCCTAGAAATAACCAACCTCAACTCCAATACACCTGTCTAGAACTATGAACACTCCACCATGAAGAGTTTCAAAACCATAATGAATTTTGAAACTACAATGTAGTTTGTATTTCTCCATAGTGTGGTTTACTCTAGAACCTAAATTCTTAAATAAATTTCTATAATATATCTCTAAATGCACCCCTTTATCTTCTAACACATTAATATAACAAATTAATTTATTATAAATATATAATACTATACAAAATTTTAAATGAATACAATGTTTTCTTAATGCCACCTAACGACCAGCATCTAGCTAAAACACTTCTCTTTACTGTAAGTGTATCAAAGGTTACCATATACTAGTAAGGTTAAAGGAGGATAATTATATTATTTTTATATACTCTACCTTTTATTCCGGGATACGTAGGTTGAGGTGTCTATAAGTCACTAAGGGGGAATGAAATCAAGGTGAACAAAAGAATAATATTCACTAGAAGGGAAACCTCAATGTTAATGATGTTTCTTTTACCCTAATACAAGTGTTTGAACTTTAATCACAACCAGTTTAAACTACTTTTAAATTTCAATAAAGAAGTTCAATATGCATTAGCCTTTTATAACTATAAGTTTTAATTAAATTTCAAATAAACTAATTAGATATATTTCCCTTTAGTGTTTCATCATGTTTGTACCTAATGCATCTCTTGCAAACTTATATATGGTTGTTTTGTATTACTCAAGAGTAATATGATCTCTCTTATTTGAAGGATTATATTTCCTACTAGTTTTTGTTTTTTTATGGTTTTTTCATTCCACTACCATAATTATATATTTTTTTAAATATAAAAAAAAATTAAAAAGGTGATGGTATCCCCCCTCCAAGTAGGATTGTTTCACATCTATTGTCAATCCATTCATGAATATTTATCATTAGATTTAAAATTTTATTATACATTTAATAAATTTAATAATATTTAAAATATGTTAATATTATCATAATTATCGTCATTATCATCATTGTGTGTGTATGTGTGTTATTAAGAAAATTTTGTATCTAATCACCCCTCTCCAACTACTATGACCATTGGTTATAGCCTCCCACATTTTTTTCAATGTGAAAACTCTCAAAAATTTCAGAATTCATGGAACCATCACCACCATAATGATATAAGTGGGAAAGTAATTGTAGAGGTGGAGGGAGGGAGGGAGGGGAATAGAGATAGAGTGTTACTGATATCCCACACCAGTCACAGGTTCCCCCTCCACCTATAAGACCTATATATTATACTATGGAGAAGTTTTACACAAAATGAGAATTTGATTGAGGTTTTTCATGATGAAATGAGTACGATGGTGGAATTTTTTTGGTTTTGGAGTAAGGTATGGTAGTGTGATGGTGGTCAAGTTATCTGGTGGTACTGAGGTTGTAATAATGTAAGTAGTTGAAGATGAATTTCCATTTTTATTGTTTCTATTAATAAAATTTGTTGTAATAAAATATATAAATTAAATTTATATTTATAATATAAACTTATTATATTTATTTTATATTTATTATAATTTAAGGGAGTATAGTATAATATTGAATCCCGTGATATGTGGGATTTTTAGAGATATTTTGGTGATGGTTTTCAACTACCATAATGGATGATAAGATGATCCTATGTGGAGTTCTTCTAAAGAATGTGATCACCAATATAGGTAGATAGGTGTAGGGTGATAATGATCATATATTGTGACCCAATTTATTTTTGAGATAAGGTTATCACTTGTGATCCATTGACATGAAATAGGATAATAGGCCTGGGACACCTATATAGAAGTAGAATTAGTACATGGGTAGGTGGAAACCACAACCACATAACCTAAATTATCCCCTTGTGGGAACATACCTACCATGAACTCATACCATATATCTCATGGGAATTCATATTAATGTTCCATGTGGCATCTCTAGAGGTTGATATATGGTCATTATTGATCCATAAACTGAGAAAATTTTAAATATTTCTTCCAGTTTCCTTTTGAGGCTTATGTATAGTACAATTTAATTTTTTTTACATAGATTTCAATGGTGAGAATATTAAATCCAATTGAGATCATTTAAATGTTGTTTTGGGTATTTATATATTTGAACACTGAATTATATAATGGATTGGGCTAAGAAAATTTTCATAGAACTATTTAATTCATTTCCTTGATTAAAATAAAATGGTGACATCCTTTGGGTAATCTAGCACTCAAAAGCCATTTTTTAGATAAAATAATATTCTGAATGTGGATATATATATAAGTTCAATACGGTGAATATTGTATAAATAATGAATCATGAAGTGAATTTTTTTGGAAAAAATATATATTGAGACTATGATTAATCCCAATTATTAGTGATTTAAAGTGATGTAATTATTTGACTCTGTTCATGGTGATGAAAATAAATAATAAACTATCAATGAATTCAATGAGTAGATGAATGAAAGTTGTAAAATTTTGGGATCGATGGTGTAGTTTAACATGGATGTTCAATGATGTGTCATGACACTCGTGTCTCTTTTATTCATACTAAAGGTGTATAATGTTCTCCAAGTGTAGTTCAATACTAGGAATAAATTTTCCAATGGTTCCTCTTAAATATATGATGAGAAAAAAAATTGACTAAAACTAGTTTTATATATCGACCAATCGACCCTATTGATTAACTATAAATGTGATTTATTTTGTTATTTCCTCTAAAGATGATAATGACAATGATGATGTTGTAAGATTTATTTATCACTATAATTCCCTAAAGTAATATTTATCATAGACCTACTTCCTAGAGGTGATGAAATTTATGGTGTTGATAGTAAATTTTTTTATGATTAACATGATAACCTAGGGATATATAAATTTTATATTTAATTCCCTAGAGACTATTATTTAGATTATGGGTTTTTCTATTACTGAGATTATAAATTTTATATAAGGATAATGATAACAAATTTTTATCCTTAATAATGCTATATGAATGGGTTGATGTGGGTTTTATTTGAATATTTATTGATATTTAATTGATAAAGATATAGTGGACCACTGAAAAAAGTTATTCTTGGTAAATCCATAATAGTAGGATGATATTTTGGTGGTCATGAATAAGGATTGATCACATAATGGAGTTAGTTACCCATCTTTTGGTCATGTCATAAATAGAGAATCGGTCCTCTATCTAATTAGTGTATTTTTAGTAAACCTCTGACCAATACTCTCTATAAATTATTTTTTATGGAATTTTAATAAAAAATATTCATTTAAAATGTGAACTCACATATAAAATTATAAAAACACCAACATACCAATTATAAAAAAGCACTAAAATCCAAATTTAGAAATTAAGATAAGAAAATGGGTCAACCACCCACCAAAAGATCTAGGAAAATAGAAAACACGTCAAAAGATATGAACATAACCTAAAACCATATGATTCCTAGATATCCATGCCATCAATTTCCATTTCCACCCAGGAAACTCTAATCACTATTAGTTTTCTTTTCATAATCAATATGTGTTTCCCCTTTGACCAGTACAGTTCAATGAAGTAATATTTCACTATTCATGGAGTCATATCCTCCCATGATCATAGTTATAATTTTTGGGGTAGGGATCCTTCACAAAATATAATTAACTATTTTTTAGTTATTGTATATTACCATGGTTTAATAATCCTCCATGCATAAGGATGTAGTCTTTTGGGATCTATTTTGATGTGTGTATCTTCACAAGTTTTTAAATTTATATAGTGGATATTTATGGTCACCTTGAGTGTAACTAATTTTTCTTATATGTACTTATTTATAATGAAATATATACACCTATAATTATATGAGTCTGTTTATGATGTTTTCAAAGACATTGAGGTAAATATTTTCCCTTAATTGAAGTTTGACCTAGATAATCTAGGACTGGTATTCGGTAGTGAGGTCACAAATATATATTATGATTTTATATAATTTGATTAATATGAATGAATGAGATTAGATTTTGTTTTTCTCAACACTTATGATATTTGAAAAAGTTTTTATACTCACCATTTCATGGACATAGACATGGAAAAATGGACCTAGGCTTATGGATTTTGTAGGAAGGATCATATATTTTGTGTAAGATATACCTCTATTTTTTAGACAACCTTAAAAATAGGCTTAAATAAGTAATTTAAATATAAAACCTATCTATATTGGTTATTATAAATATGTATAGGCATGACCATAGTCTAGTATACAACTAATAATTCATTTATTAATTTTATTTTTTTCTTCAATTTCAAGGAGTACTTAGAATCCATTTTTCATTTTTTATTTTTAAAATTTCAATAAAATATCACATGTATAAAATAATTACACCTAATGGGGGAAATAATACATAAAATGTTGGTGGGGGTATTAAACTTGATATAGGGTGTATAACTACATCAATATTTACAAATTACCTATAAATAGATTCTTCTTATCAAAGGTAGAAATTTATATATTTAATTTTTTTGTGTAATTAAATATTTCAACTTGTAGACTTTCCTAGACCATTTATAATATAGGCTAGACTTGAAATTTTTTGGCTCGTATAATAAATAATACATTATGGGCATGACTAAAATGGGGCAAGTATTGTATGATCCCAGCCTATTTAGGGCCAGCCCACCCATTTTACATGCATGTATGGGAACTTGTGTAGTGAATTGTTTATAGTTATACACATTCATGACTATTACAAGAGATCATAGAGACCAGGGAGCTCTTGATATGAGTTGAGAGAGGTATTATAGTTGCATTCAACAAGGTGACATGACAGAGGAGGATTCAACATCCATTTTATAATGGATTTTATTATGGTTTTACATTTATAGATATTTTTAAATTTAGTCTAAGGTATTGCATAGTATGTATTATTTTTGGTATTTTTTATGCCTGGATTATCATATTTTTTGATGTGATATCATATATTCATTAATATATTATTATATATTAGGAATATTGAATATATATGCAGTGTTTTAGTCTTTTTTTATAATTTTTTTGTTTCAATATTTGTGGTAAAATTCATGTTAGTCCATGTGTACACCCTCTTAGTTCAAGTTACCATAAACTATCATATTATAGGAAATTATAAAGGGGCATAACTAACCATATCATTGAATTGGTCGGGGTATTAGTGAAATCAGTTCATCTCGGAGTGGAATTGGAAAGGATCTATCATATGACAAATTTTGGATTTATTAATATTTGAGTTTTTAGTGTGGTAAACTAGGACAATGGTGCTAAAGGAATTTATGATTAGTCTATCAAGCCGAGGTACCCATAAATAGAGTGTATTAGTCAATGAAATCCTATAAATGGACTTTAATCATATAAAAATTGGCTCGAGTACTTAGATAATTTCTTACAGATTATAGTTTGGTTAAGAAATACATTATATAATGGTTGGGTTATGATTGGTGTAAATGATTTCTTATGATAGGGGAATTATTTTAGGATTTAAAATCAAAAAAAATTGATTCATATATTCTAAAATAAACATTTTAGTATATTATAAATTTATATAGGATAAATAATTCCTTTTTAATATTACACTCACATTGAAAAAAAAAGATCATTCAAAACTCGTGAGTTGATAATGAATGAGTATGTACCTATCAGAGTGAAACCCAAAATTGATCATGATGATGATGAGGACTTCATTCAAGGACTTGACTATGATAGACTTATACTTATTACGAAACTAAAAACATAGCCCACTATAAGGGTTGAGGCATCTTATATTTATGAGATGTTTTATGAGTTTTTTTATCACCAAAGATTTAATTATAGTAATTAAGCATTCCTTCCTAAATAAATTATATTGCAATCCACATTTTAATATCTCATAGCTCAATATGAATGTTTGATATAAAAAAACATTGTTTTTATTGTATATTATATAATTTTTATTTAAAATATAAATTTATAAATTTTTCCATTTGTGTTTGAAAAAATGAACTTAATTTTTGAATTCGTCATATTAAATTTACCTTAGGGTGATGTTTTTGGATTTTTCTTACAAGATTGATTTTAGGGTGAATAGTGGAAAATATCAATTTTTATAAAAATTGTAATTTCTATTCAAGTATTTAAAAAGTTAAATTATGTTTTATATTTGTTTTAAAGTATAATTAGTCCCCTTTGACTAAAAATACTCCAATTAATTACATATGAATTATAATTATACTTTATTTTGGTATAAATTCATTTTTAGGTTTAAAAACGCATTTTTTTCTAAAAAACTATTTTTTGTTGCCTTTTTCATTACTATATTAAAATTAATTTGCACCGAATCAAAAATCAAATTAGGAAAAATATATTTCACATTTTGAATCAAAATTTCCAAATTTTATTATATCGTCAATTTCATTTTTTTCATAATTAATAGTAACCATGGTATGAGTATATCCGGATAGTGAGGGTTTAAAGGGTTAATTAGGGGGTTAAACTAAGGGATAAGGTTTAAAATATCCCAAAAACATATATAAAACTAATTGGTTTGTTTTTTATATATAAACTTATATTCATAGAAAATATTCCAATTTTGAGACACTTTACTAGAGTAAGACATATATTTCAAGTATTTATAAGTTTTACACCCACTTTAATTATAAGAGGGAACCTACTATATTAACTACCCCACAACTTTTAATACACTTATATTGACCAATATCTACATGAATAAAATCCAAAAATACCTTACCATGTACTATAAGTTCTGATATTCACAAAAGACTACTTCCAAAAGGCTTAAGGTGTAAACCAAAAATGAGGTTTCCCAAAGAAGAGGTAATCATCTTAATCAATTCCTTTCAATTTTTTTATTTTAAATCACATTATAATATATTATAACCACTATAAAGTATTTAAATAAGTATCTAATATATGATTAAATTTTATTATGAGTATGTAATAATTATTTTCTACCTCTTTTCTATCTTGTAGGAAATAAAAATATCATTCATACGTACATATAGACTATCATCTTCATGAAGCGATGTGTTTCATTTTACATCACTACCTCTCATGGTTGGTAATAAATATTTAATTTATGAATATAAATTATATTTATGACATTATTATAATTTTTTAATGATAATAAATTATCCACCTTCTTGTCTTTCTATCCTTTGTAAAATAGAAACATTTTTCAGGAGTGTGTGCGGAATACCACCTCTAAGAAACGATGTGTATCATTTTGTAATCACCAAATTTCATGGAGGATTATAAATATATATCTAAAGAATAAATATTATATTCATTAAATAAATATTATTCTATAAAGATTTATCAATATAAAATTTATTTTATTTTCAACCATGAGGAAAATGAAAACATCATCATGTGTATGTGCGAACTACCACCTTCATGAATAATATGTTTCATTTTTATATTACCTCCTTGAATAGATATTTATAAAAATATATTTAAGGAATAAATATTATATTTATAAAATTAATAAAATTACAAAGATAATAGAACCATTTTATATCATTAACCATGATCAATGTATCTAAGTAGTTTTAGAAAAATTGAACAAACAACCTCAAACGGTCAACATAAACAAAAAATATACAATGAATGAATTAAACATGATTATAAAAGTACATTAATAAATTAAATATAGAATAAAAAAATTCTTAATAAATTATTTAACAAATTTAAATTGATTATTCACTAAGATATAACATGTCTAATCAAGAAGGAATCCATAGTGTGGGGTTTTTCATCTCAACTCTACTCCATTGAGACATATTTTATATTATGCACCTTTTTAATTTATATGGTTTATATACTGAAACTTTTACATATTATATCATGAATTACCCTTTATTAATGGTATTTAATGTTTAATTTTAAGTTATCACTTTAATTTTATTTTAATACAAAATTTACAAAAATAGTAATGGTTTATATTATAATCTCACTTTTTATTAGGATTGTTTATATTTCAATTTCCATTGGTGGAATTATATATTATTCCTTTATTAAACCCATTTTATTTAATTATATGGTTATTTATGGTGTTTCCATGTTTTATTCTAACTTTCCCTCTCTTTGGTACCCAAAAAAATATGGAAATAATATTTTTAATAAGATCTTACCTTATTTATCTTCTTTAGCCAGAAATATTTTTTCATTCCATATTAATATTTTTAAAAAATTTAAAGAATATTATTTTATATACTAAAATTATTGGGTAAGGTAATTGTAAAATATTTTTGACTTTATTTTCAAAGGTTTAAAATTGAATCATTATAATGGTTCTTAATCAAGTTATATTTTACTTTTTAAAAAAGTAAGAAAAGAATGTTTTTAACATTTACCATTTGAACCCATTTTTGTACCATCATAGAAGTTATTCATTATCAATATTACTCTAAAAGTTTCTATGGTTTTATTTAAATAAAACCATTTTCCCATTTTTTTTTGTTTTTTTTAGTTTTTATATCAAGGTATTGTTTTCTTAAATGTTTTTATAGGTGATTTATAACTTTATTTTTATACAGAGGTTTTTAAGGAAGTTATTTTAAGATTTTGATTTAATTTTCCTCTATGTTTCAAAATATTTTATTATACTAAAAAATCATTATTATTGATGAATTGATGGTCTTATTTCATCCCTTATTGATTTATAGTTTTTTTATCATTCACTTTATTATGATCATGTTCTCTATCACTCTCCATCATTATTTATACATTATTTTTATCCTTTATATCCATATTTTTAGTTTGATTTCTAATAATTTTATATTTCTTTAACCATATACCATTTCAATATATGATTATTAGTTCAATGAATATAATTTATAAAGTTATTTCATTTACTAGGGAAATATTAAAGTTTCATATTCTTGATTCAATATAGATATTTATTGATTGATAAGAAATATTGATTATGTATTGTATTTTTTATTCAATATATGAGTAATAAATTAGAAGCATGTAAGTAATAGGTGGGTCCTGGTTATATATATCCCCTTTATGTATCAAAAAGTATCATGAGACAAACCAGTTTTCTAGCCATATTAGTAGGGTATTTGGTGTATACATACACATTAATTGAAAGTACCTTGGCATGAGGCCTTGGTGGTAAGATCAGAAATGTCTAGAATTATCCATTTAATTAATTAATAATTCATTTATTGTTATCTATGTTATTTCTATATTGATATTATCCATGGATTTATTTTTACCTCAAGTTTTTTATTAAATGTAATGTGTTTTTATTTTATAAACTATCATAGTGATTATCCCCTATTTACTCATGATAGATTTTTTCTATATGTAACTATTACTGAACATATGATATCACCCTTTATTTTTTTCACTTTACCAAATATATGAAGAAGGAATATTTGAATGATTCTCAAGGATAAAAGAAAGTTTTTCGTGTTATTTTTTATACTTACAATGTAATATGGAAGTCATGTATATATTTAGTTTTCCAAAACTACTAAATTGATCAATCCTTGGTGATGTTATCTATTTAATCTTGTATCAATGTAATAAATTAAACACTATATTTGGATTACTGAAGTTAAGTTTATTTAATTTGGTATTTGAGAAAGTTTAGTATAAACCTTGGGGGCTATATTTTATAAGAACGTATCTTTCACAAGTATTATGATAATACCTTAGAGTATTTAAGAATTTTACTTTCATAGGGATTTTTATTCCATGGAACAATATTCATGATGTTATGATATAACTATGTATGTGTCATTATTTATATATGGTTCCTAATAGAATGAAATAAAATTATATCAATACCCATAGTTAATGTATGGATTACCATTATGGGTAATTTAATATAGCTAGTGTTGGACCTGAGCAGATTATGGCCATATTGGGATAATTGACCTAGGTTATGAAAAATAAACTTTCACATATGGAGAAAGGAAAGATGGGATTTCCAACATGTGATAATTACAAAAATAAGTATCCTAGTAAATGGTTAAAGGGAATGGGTGTTTATTATATGTGTAAAGATAAGGGCCATCTATCTCATGAGTATAATGGGAAAAAAGAAACCAATATTATCCATTAATTATACTATCATTATATAGGGTATTATTAGAAATAATTTCCCAATAATCAAAGAAATATATTGCAAAAGAGGCCAAGGGGGAATTCTAAGATTATAAAATTACTACAACTGATATTGAATTTCCTAAAGATTTGGTATAAATCACATTGATCATAAACTCAAAGTTAACTAATACTATATTTAATTCTATATCTTTATACTCATTTATTTCTTCTATGTCTGTAAAGAACATTAAATCATTCCCTTTCACCCTAATAATGGAGTTATCAATCAAGACCCCTAGTGAAAATATTATTATAAAAAGGATATATCAGTAAATTCCCATTATGATTCATAGATATACCATTTTTTAAAACTTTGTTATTATAACTATGTTTAAATTTGATATAATCCAAGTTATGAATTGTATTTAAAAGTGTAATGAAAAAAATAATTTTCAAGAGAAGAAGATTATGTTTCATGGAGAAGATTTAAAATACCCTATCTTTAGAGGGAAGAAATCATTATCTAAGTCATGTTTATACCCACCTATAGTAGCTCACCTTAATGAAATTTTGGGGGGGATAGAATAAACATCCTATATATGGGGATGGTAACCTTAGAATAGAGTAATTAAATATTTTATAAGAATAAATTGATGTGGTTCCTAAAGAATTACATTGATATTCACCTAGGAATAAATTTTAGTTTTCTATTAAAATCATCCATGAGGAAAAACCTATATCTGAGACTCCTTGTAGAATAAACATAGTGGAATTATTATAGATAAAGAAAAAACATATAGTATTTTTGTGATAATGGATTTGTATGATCTTGTGTATTACCTTGGTTATATCCTAATATTTTTATTAAGAAGAAAGATGGTGTGACACCCCCTATGTCACTATGATGTTTATTTTATATTATTTTATGTATTTAGGGTTTTGTTTTAATTTACATGGTGTTTTGGATAAAAATAGTAAATTTTTTAGGTATTCTTACTATTCATGGTTAAGGTTCATAGTTAGAAGGAAATCAAATGATTACTAGGAGGAACCATGCATGACCTCAGTGAGTCTAGACTAAGGCGCACGACTTGTGCATGGTTAGGTAAACCATGAAGAAAGCATGTGGATCACATTTTTGTTTTGATAATTATGATTGTCATGGTTGGAGAACTATTTTTACAATCATACAGTGATCAAGAGAGACCATGAATGTTGTTTCTTGGCTAGGTATAGACTATCACGGGATTGGTGCATGGTTAGGTAAAGCATGCAGTTTTCCCAGGTTTTTTAAAAAAATATTTTTTTTTATTGTTTTTATTTAATTTATTTAAAATCTCTAAAACTTAAACACACCCTCAACCTTTACCCTCATCTCCCTCACACAACACCACACCCATGAATCTTTTATTTACTCATGTAGTACCACCCCCCTCCCCTCCAGTCAACCTACTTCATCCACCAATTCCAAGTGTTTTTCTCTTATGTTCTTCAAGCATT
This sequence comes from Viscum album, assembly GCA_963277665.1. Lineage (NCBI taxonomy): Eukaryota > Viridiplantae > Streptophyta > Magnoliopsida > Santalales > Viscaceae > Viscum > Viscum album. Next base: position 1,194,401,823 of record OY728164.1, read on the forward strand.
AAGCTATACTCACTTATACATCCCTTATTCCTTTATTTTTTTCCTCTAATTTTTTACATTATATGAATACTAATCATTTTTAGGTCATTTATAGGGTTAGGTTTGGTTTTAATATTTTTATTTTAGGTTTTTAGAGTTTAAAGGGACTCTATCTTGAATTTGGGAGCCTTTTCCTTTAAAGGTGACATGTTTCAGGTCACCACAACTTTCTCCTGTATCGATTTATATTAGTAAAAGGTAGGTTTCTTCATGTAACCCCCTTGAATTACATGTTATAAATTTAATGGTGTGTTTTAAATGTTGTTTTTTTAATTATAATTATTTTTATATGTTGTGCTAGGATTAAGTGATGTTTAAATATTGTCATGGGAATAGGCCGCATGCTAAGAGATTGTGAAAAATCCTGTGTGGGTATTCAAAATTTTTTTATATGTTGTGCTGGTATTAGTGATGTTTTTATAAGGATTTTACTACTTTCTACAGTTGGAGGTGTGGTGATATTGTGGTGGAAAAGGATAGGCACTAATAAGGATTTCTATAGGATATGGAGATCAGGGTGTGAGGGAGGTTTTTTGTGCTCGTGTTATTTATTACTTTCCTTATTATTTGTTTTTTTATCATTTACATTTTAATTTGGTGTGAAAATATGATATAAATATGGGTCATACAAAATTTTTTATATTATTATTGTCACATTTACTCTGATTATTGGTAAAATCTATTCCCAGGTATATTCCTCTGATGCTAAGGCACTAGTTTCTAACCCATGGGGATCAAGTAATTCCCTTCAGTCTATTGGAGATATATTTTAGGCATCTGTTGGATGGAAGGGCTAGGATATCTTATTATATGTGGTCCATTAGGTTATGCATCAATCATAGGAAAATCAATTCCATTTCCATAAAAAATAAATACATTCCAATATGTATTTTTTTTATGGGGTGTAGACATTATTAGTATATAGTAATTACATTTATATTGACTAAATAACTCTCTATTTCTATGGATATGATGAGTATAGTATTCAAATATTATCATAATAATTCCATCGTGGTATTTATTAATGATTTCTTGATATATTATAAAAGCTATGAAGTGTGTAAAATCCATTTGATAATTATTCTTGAAACACTTAAAGGAAAACTGGTATATTGAAAATTTAGTAAGTGAGAATTCTGGATTCATGAAGTTTCTTTTATTGGCTATACTATCTCTAAGGATAGAAAATCAGTTGATCCTTTAAAGGTAAAGATAGTTAAAGAGTGGATTATACTGATGAATATAAATGAGGTTCATAGTTTCCTTATATTATCATGTTATTATCGATGATTTTTTCAAAAATTTCTCGATTAGCTAACCTGTTAACTAAATTGTAACATAGAGGGGTTAACTTCATATATTCATAATAATATAGAAGAATTTTTGAAAAATTAAAGAGGATATTATTCAATGTTCTAGAATTGACATTAGCATCATATAGGTATGGATTTGTGATATATATTGATGCATTAAATAAAGTAATTGGATGAGTCCTTATGTATAATGATAGAGTTATTACTTATAAATTAATACAGTTAAATATCCATGAACAAAATTATCCATCACGTGATCTTTAGTTGGTAGTTGCAATATTTACCTTAAAGATATAGATTCGTTATCACTATAGTGAAATATGTGAGGTATATGTGGATCACAAAAGTTTTAAATACATATTTTCATGAAAATATATTAATATGTGACAAAGGATATAGCTAGATCTACTCAAGGATTTTGATTGATCAATACACTACCATCATGGGAAGGAATAGAAGTTTTTAAATATATTGATTAGGAAAGATCATGTAGTTCTAATAAAAATGTGTATTAGTAGAGATCTTATATTCAGAGATTTAATAAAGTTGTATATGGGAATCATTAGAGAGTGGGAAACATCACTTTTTTCCAAATGATTGTAAAAACATATTTACTATAGAAGATAAAAAGGTATTATCTTGATGATAAAAGGTTTTGAAAAATAAAATTAATGTTGTGAATGATGGTAAATTGGAATAATTTGTCTATGAAGATGGTGTGATGAAATTCAAAAAGTGGTTATGTGATCTATCTATAACTGAGCTGAAAATGGAATTATTCAATGAATCTCATAGCTCAAGTTTATCTATACACCCTATTGGAACTAATATTTATAGAGATTTAAAGGAATATATTTGGCGGGATAATATGATGTGTAAAATTTTTGACTATGTATGAAGATCATTTTTTTTAATAGGTAAAGGTTGAGTGACAACATCCTAAAGGAGTCATGAAACCCAACTCTATTTATATATGGAAGTGGTATGATAAACTATGTAATTTTACACTATATTTCAAAATACTCCTAGAATAAATAATGCCATAAAATCTATTTTCGATCACCATACCAAGTCCACACATTTTATTTCTATAAAGGAAGATCTTTCCCCTGAGCACCTTGTATAGATTTATATTAATGAATTTTTAAGACTTCAGGTTGCACCCCTTTTGATTATATATGATCAAGACCTATAGCTTACATAAAAATTATAGAAATTTATTTATAAGTATCTCAACACCAAGATGCATTTGAGAACTGTTTATCATCCTCAGATAAATGGATAGTCCAAAAGGACTATTGAAACATTAGAAGACATGTTAAGTTTTTTCTCACCTAACATTTAAGGTATGTGGGGTCATTATTTACCTTTTTTGGAAGTTTAATATAATAATATCTCCCATTAAAACATTCAAATGGAATTATGTGAATCATTGTATAGTAAAAGATTCCATACACCAACTTGTTGAGATAAAGTTTGTGAAAGGAAGATTATAGGCTTGAAGATTATTGGGGATGTAATAGTAAAAGTAAGAACTATTCAAAATCACATCAAGGTAGTAAAATTTTGGAAAAAGTGATATGTCAATAACTAAAGGAATGATCTGAAATTTAAATTATGGGGTTATATTTTCTTGAAGGTATCTCCAAGTAAGGGTGTTATAAGGTTTATAAAGAAAGGAAAAATAATTCTCAGGTACATCAGGTCTTTTGATATTTTCAAAATAATTAGAGTTATGGATTCTCAAATGGTAATTCCACCCAGCCTCTCTAAAGTGTATGAGGTGTTCCATATCTCATTATTAAGGAAGTATATGCAAGACCCAATGCATGGGCTCACCTCTGAAGAAATAAAATTAGATCCTAATTTATATTTTTGTGAATAGACTTTCTAGATTCTTGACACTATAAAATAAGTGTTAAAAAATCATATAACTCAGATGGTTAAAGTACTTCTGAGAAATAATAAGGTATAAGAGGCTACAAAAGAACCTCAGGAAGTTATAATGAATAACTACCCATATTTTTCTATGAGGTGACATTATAATTTCACGGATAAAATCTTTAAAGGGGGATAATATAACACTCAATACTTAATTCTAGTAAGTAATAATTTCATACAAAAGAAATTATAGTACAATTCACATTTGAAAATTGCATAGATCAATAGGATTGTTTTGTTTAAAAAATTGTTTTTATTATATATTTTAAATGTTTTATTTGAAATAAAAAATTATAAATTTTATAATTTTAGTTTTAAAAAATTCAAATTAATTTTTAATTCATCATGTCAAATTTATTTTTAGGTAATTTTTTGGGATTTTTTGGAAATATTTATTTTATGGTGAATGGTGGAAAATGTTAATTTTTATAAAAACTATCATTTATTTTAAATTATTTAAAAATTATCATTCTATTTGGGATTGTTTTTAATGTATAATCAGTCCCATTTTAATAAAATAATATAATTAATTTCAAATAAATAATCATTATACTTGATTTTGGTATAAATTCATTTCTAATCTTAAAAACGCACTTTTCTAAAAAATGTTTTTAATTGAATTTTATATTCTAATATTAAAATTAATTTATGAAAATTATATAGATTGAATATTTAAAAATTTATTTAATATTTTTAATCAACATTTCTAAAAAAAGTATATGTTCAACTTAATTTTTGATCATAAAGAATAGTAACTGTGGTAAAAAAATGGTCACTACAAAATGAGTTAAAAGGGTTAATAAAGAGGTAAAACTAAGGGATAAAGTTTAAAATATAAATAATACATGTATAAACATCATTGGTTGATTTTATTTCGACCTTAAACTTATTGTATTCTAAATTATTACAATTTTGATCTACTTGACTTGATTAATACATATATTATATATTAAAGTTTCAAGTATTTACAAGTTTTCCACCCACTTCACTTATAAAAGGGAAAATTATCCATTCACTTACTTAAAAAAATTTAGCCAATTATTACAACCAATATCCACCCAAATTATTTACTAATATCCCTCCATAGATCATAGAGGTTCTTTTCTTCTCAAAATACTACTTTTAAAAGGCTTGAGGTGTAAGTCAATGGAGGTTTCCAAAAGAAGAGGTGATCATATAAACCAACTCCTTTGAATTAATTTATTATTCTATATCATTATAATATATTATAACCACTCTAAAATAATTACATCAGTATCTAACTATGCTTATATTTTATTATGATTATGTAATAATTATTTTCTACCTCTTTTTCATCCTATGGGAAATGAAAACATTGCTCCTGTGTACATACATAATACCATCTCCATGAAGTGATGTGTTTCATTTTCCATTACCAACTATCATGGATGGTAATAAAGATATAATTTATGATTTTTTTTTATGTTTTATGGTTTATCCCCCTTAAATTGAACATAAAATAAAAACCTCTTTTGATTACTAGTAAGAAGAGGCAACCCATTGCGTGGAAAAGACACGAAGGGCTAAAATAAACATGGCACAAAGGTCTAAAATGGTCCCAAGAGTCAAATGGGAAACAAAAATAAATATAATAAATATAAAATTTATTATATACCCCCCCCCCCCAAGAAAATACAGCTGTGAAATTATTCAATGAAAATGTGTCTCTCCTACTAAGAAGTTGTGTCGTGTTGGTCCAACACAATGTGGAAAAGCACTCCTTCCACTCAGTGAATGTGAAGTAAGGAGAATATGATAGGTTAATTGATGAATATATATGGTATTTATTAAATTAATATAATTATTTAAAGATAACATATTATCCATCTTCTTACCATTCCATCCTTTGGAAAATGGAAATGTCGTTTGTGCCTACGTGTGGAATATTTCATCAACGTAGCGAAGTGTATAAATTTACATCACCAACTTTCATAGATGATTAAAAATATATATCTAATGAATAAATATTATATTAATTAAATAAATAATATTTTATAAATATTAATCATTATATATTTTATTTCCTTTCCATCTATAATAAAAATGAAAAATTCATCATGCATACGGGCAGACTACCGCCTCCATGAATGACATGTTTCATTTTTCTATTACCAACCTGAATGGATGGTTATAAAAATAAATATTATGAGTAAATATGATATATATATAGATAACATGAATAATATTATTTAGATAATTTAACAATTTTATACCTTTAACCATGATCAACGTACCAAAATAGTTTTTGAGAAATTGATCGAACAATCTCAAATGGTCGACATAAACAAAAACTATACAAGGAATGAATTAAATATGATTATAAAATGACCTTAATAATTTAAATATATATATATGAAAAAATATATTAAGAAATTATTTAAAAAATTAAATTGATTATTTATTAGGATAAAACATGTCTATCCAAGCAGGAATCCACGGTAAGGGGTTTTTCCTCTCAATACTACTCCATTGAGACATATTTTATATTATGAACCTATTTTCATTTATATGAAGTATATAATTACCATTTGACATATTATATCATGAATTAATTTTTATTAATGTTATTTAATGTTCAAATTTATATTATCACTTTATTTTGATATAAAAATTACCAAAGTGGTATGGGTTTATGTTATAATCTCTCTTTTTATCGAGATTGTTTATATTTCAATTTACTTTGGAGAAATTTTATATTATTTCTTTATTAAACCCAATTTATTATATTATATGGTTATTTATAGGGTTTTAATGTTTTATTCCAACTTTTCCACTTCTTTTTACTTAAAAAAGACCGAAATAATGTTTTATGAAAATTTGACCTTATTTCTATACTTTGGTTGGAAATTTTTTCTCTTCCATATCCAAATATTTAAAAAAATTCTAGAATAATATTTTATATAATAAAATTATTGATTAAGTTAATTTTAAATTAAATTTTAATTTCTTTTCAAAGGATTAAAAATAAATCTATACAATGTTTTTCGGGTGAGTTATATTTATCTTTTTATAAGAGTGAGAAAAGAATATTTTGTTAACATTTACTGTTTGACCATATTTTCCTACCATCATTATAGTTATTCATTATAAATAATCCTTTAATTTTTTTGTGATTTTATTTAAATAAAATAATTTTCCCATTATTATGTAAATGCTTAGTTTTTATAATGAGGTATTATTTTCTTAAATGGTTTTATAAGTGATTTATAACTTCATTTTTATACATATTTTTTTAAGGAGGTTCTTCTAAGATTTGGATTACATTTTCTTATACGTTTCAAGATATTTTATTCTATTTAAATTTTATTTTTTATGAATTTATGGTCTTCTTTTACCACTTATTGATTTATGGATTTTTTATCATTTACTTTCTTGTGATCATCTTCTTTATCACTCTTCGTCATTCTTTGGAAAATATTTTTATCCTTTATATGTATATATATATATGGTTTGATTTCTACTAAAATTTTGTCATAATCATATACCATTTCAATATATTGTTATTAGTTAAATGAATCTTATTTATAAATTTATTTCATTTATTGGGGGAATTTTAAAGTTTTGTATTATTGATTCAATATGAATATTTATTTATTAGTAAGGTATATTGATTATGTATTATATTATTGATTCAATGTATGATTAATGTATTAGAAACATGTAATTTATGGGTGGGTCTTGGTTATAGATAGTCCCTCGATGCATCAAAGGGTCTCATGTGACAAACCAATTGGATAGCCATATTAGTTGGGTATTTGGTGTATTCCTACCCATTAATTAAAATTGTATTGGATTGAGGATTTAATGTTAAGATCATGAATGTTTGAAATTGTTCATTTCCTTCATTAATAATTTATTTATTGTTATTCATGTGATTGATATATTGATATAATCCATGGATTTATTTTTAACTCTATTTTTTGATTAAATAGAATGTGTTTTGATTTTTCACTCTTATATATTTATTATCCCTTATTTTCTCATGATATATTACTTTATATGTAACTCTTACTAAGAATATGAGTTAAACCTTTATTTTGTTTTGTTTTGTTTTTAACTATGATATGAATAAGTAATATTTGAATTATTTTAAGGGATTAAATAAACATTTCCATGCTATGTTTTATATTTCCAATGTAATATAGAAGTTATTTAAGTATCTAGTTTTCTGAGACTACTAAACTGGCTAATCATTATTGGTGTAAAAACTTTTATATTATATCAATGTAATAAATTAAATGATATATCTGGGTTACTGTAGTCAAGTTTTCTAAAGCTTTACGGTGTGATGTTTCCCATGTTATTGGGTAAGCACGGTTTTAGCTGGAAAATATTTGGTTAGGTGAGATGGAAATTATACATTATCTAGTGTGTACACATATATATCTGAGATTACTTTTATTAAGATAATATAGGGATGTTTCAAACACTAAGAGGGTGTGAATAAATTTTGATAAACTTTCCAATATTATTATAAAACTTTTATCCCTTTTCACCACTTCACTTATCCGATGAATGAATCTCTCTCTTTCATTATAATACTTTTGTTTAGTATGCATGTAGATATGAATAAGAAAGTAACACAAAAGGAACATCAGAGTTTGTTGATGAGGTTATACTCCATTTAGTATGACAATTTACATAGTGATTAATATTTATTTTCCAACTTTCACATATCCTCTATATTATTATCAAAAGAATCTTGGTCAAGGGTATAGACATAAACCCATAAAAATGTCAACACCAACTTGTTTCACAAAAATATTTAACTTTATTCTCTAAATAAAAGACTGGTATTATAGCACCTTGAAGTTGATCAAAAATACAACTATATATCTCTCCAAGAAAAATATGATATGATCCCTCAAATAGAATTAATATAAAATATCATTATGATCAACATTAGATATTATGCTATTAGAATATTATAAGTTGGGATTACTCAATATCATCATCAAACTATATAAATGTATAATATAATTGAGTTGATTTATTTCTATACTTCTTCTTCTTATTCAATGCATAATATATGTTATATTTATTCACTATTAGTTTTCTTTCTACTTATCTTCGATACTTCAAGTCTATAGCATGCACAGGGTATTGGTTCTTCCTTCTTTCTTTAACGTGTTTCATCTTTATTACATTTAGATTCAGATCTCCAACACTTTTCATTTTACTTGTAGGGGATATATATGTTCTAACTACCAAAATGTATTGTTTTATTGTATTTTTTCAATTAGGTTTGTCAATTTGACAATTAAAAGAAAAGGTGTTAGGTGAATAATTGAGTATCCAACCATATAAGAGGAGTTGTTTCCATGAGGAGTAAATAGAAAAGAAGAAGACTATATGTCCTTGAAGTAACTAGATGGGTTTTTTATTAGTACCTAAAGGATATACCATATAAGGAGAACCAACCATGTTGGTTTCTAAAAACACTGTTATACAACTCCTAAATGAAGGTTGAAGTTTAATAGAGATATATTAGGATTTATTAAAGAAAATTTTCACCTAAGCAGGAAGAAATATTCATTAAAATACTTTAATATTAGAATCTCATATGTTTCAATACCTTGAAAATGTTATTTAAGTGGATTATAATCATTTGATTAATTTTAATATTTATTAGAATGAGTTCTAAGATAATTTTAATAGTTTGTAGAATCCCTAAAAGAAATCAGAATCCATTTTGAATCCACCTGTAGAAATTTAGTTTTTTTAGTTTATAAAAAAAATGGCTAAGTCCTGAGCATAAGGATTTACCTAATAATCATAAAAATTTACTCCAACATAATGATTAAGAAATTGGTTATAATTATTTACTAACCATGAGACTTCATCATAAAAATTTTGAGTCTGTTGAGAATTTAAAAAAGAATTGATCATAAGACTTCACCATTGTAGAGTTTGTATTTAGAATACTGAGTGTATGTATCTATATTAGGACTTTATAAATGTAAAACTCTAAAGTTCCTAGTGTAATTATTTGAATGGTCATAAAGATTCAACATTTAGTAATTTTTTTAGAAAGTTACTAGACTAAAATGAAGTACTCAAAACAAAATTTAAGTCTTCATCATAAATCTTTAAGAACATAATTCTTTTAAGTCCCTATCATGACACTTCTATACTTAGTGAAATTTTGGAAGTTCTTTTGGAACAAAAATCAAGTCTTTAGATTTCTAATATGATGAAAATAAAATTATTTGGGATTATGCAAGAGTTTTTTTCATAGTATAAACATCTTAAACACTTAAATTAGGGTGTGATCCAAGATTAAGAAGAAACGGAAGTTTATCCTCAACCACGGAAAGGTAATATCAAATAATGAATAAAAATAGAGATTCTGAAATTATTTAATTCTGAGGAAATATAAATACTAATATGATTGTGATGTGATTTTGAGTTCATAACATCATGATGCTTATTCAAGCCATGATCCAATATTGTTTTGAGAATAATTAAATAAGAAAAACCACTGTATGTGTTTCTTAAAGAAGAAAATTATATTATTACATTTTCAGTAATAATGAAAATTATGTTCCATCAAACCTCAATCTACTGTTTGTCATAACCTACATTATTTTGATACAATTTTGTTTGATTGTTTGTGAGTAATAGTGATAGAAGTCTAGAAATTTTCTCAATACTTGAGAAATGAGATGGATTCTATATTTCATGAATATGGAAAAGAAATATGAGTTCCATGTCATGAATATGTTTGTTGTGTACTATTGATACAACTGGAAGATTTTGTGTGTGGGTTTTTTGGTTTCCTTTGAGAAGAAAATTCTATTACTCCTAAAGAATAAAGAATATTTTATTCATTTATGTTTCATAAATGAGAATAATTTATTATGATTATTTTAGTAATACTCCTTCAGTTGAAAAATGTGTGCATGGGAATATGTGGAAGTCTGTGATGGGTATTATATTATGGTGATTTTTCACTGGAAATCATTTTCTCTTCTCAAAATACCATTTATGGTATTTGGAAAAGATATAATGTATTTAATGTAGCTACATGTGAATGTGTGTTGTTGAGAAGATCGAGATGATAAGAAAAGAAGAAAAAGAATCCATTTGTGGTCACTGTATGAGATGAGTGAGTATTAGAGAGTGAAGTGAAGCTCTTAAAGAAGAAACGGGATCTATTACATGTTGTATAAAATAAAGAATAAGAATAAGAATAAAAATATTGAGTGGGTAGGTGAGTGAGTGTGTTGAGCCTGTGAAACCTACTGGGTATCAAATAAGAAAATATATTTTGATTTGGGTGGATTGTATAGTTTCTATATAGAATAAGAAGCTAAGATGTTCTAGTGGATGATTTGCATGAGGTGATATTAAACACATTATGGTAGTTGAATCACTCTATGTTAAGGAAGAAACTCTGATATTATTATTTTAGATACACCCAATATATAGAGAATATCTACTTTAAATGGAAGGAATGGAAGAGAAACTAGTGGGATGCCAGTATAAATAAGGGTATTGGGATGCCATAGTGATCACTTGTGCAATATAGTGATCTAACACCTATTTAATATGGTGTTCTTTGGTTTTAGGATGATACATGTCCAACTCCACCTGTAATGATGATATGATTCTAGTGTAGAATCCATACCTTATACATACCAAATGTATTAAAGATTAGGTTTCTCAGGAGGGAGTGATCCTTTTAAATACTTCATGATTTCTTTACATATTTTCCATTACTGAATGTCTGGATAAAAAGAATAGATCCATAAGTCTTAACTATCTATATAGGATCAAGTCCAAAAGGGGTTGAAAATTTTAAAATAAGAAAATTGAATTGGTAAAAACTGGACAACAATTGAATCTCCCTCCTTTCAGGTTTGTATGTATAATCCATTAGGGTACCTCAACATTGATTACAGCATCAGGTTACTCTCATTTTATTTTCTACAAAGGTTATGAAATTAGATATTTTATTAGGTTAAAAGTTCTCAATCAATGCTTTTTCATTTCCTACATAGTTAATATTCATATAATTGAGAATATTATTTCCATAAATATTTATATAAATTCCATGATCTTTATCAATGAGAAAATATATCATTAAAACTCATTTGAATTAAAGTCCTCTTTTAAATTCTCCATAAGACTCATCTTGTTTCCTTCCTCAATTTCCATGTAATATTAAAATATCATGATCTAAAATCTTACACAAAACCCACCGGCTTTGTTTCTTTTGAAATTTATCCATATATTAATGGCACTATAACATATAAATCCCCCTTGAATCATGGTATAAACTCTCCTTAGGATCAATTTAATATTGATCCCACATATTGGAAGGAATCAAAATTATTTTTAAATAATTTTCATATTTAATTCCATGAAGGATATTGATTTTCATCATCAGATATATTCATCATTTATCAAAATATCCATTCTAAATATCTTCACCATTTATTCATAAAATCTCAAAAAAAATCATGTCTATAGAAACTCTGAATGTATCCAAGTACATGATTTATACATAGGTTATGGTTTCTCTTATGAAGTGAGGATGTATTATCTTAAATTTTTTTGATACTCTTATAAAGTGTACTTTTCTATTCTAAAGTTTTATTTTACTCTTATAAACATGAACTCTACTCTTCTGAAGTCTCTAGAGACACTTTCAAATTACTTAGTTAATTTTATGAAGTCTATGATGACTATTTTTATGTTTATAAAGAATCTTAAGAACTCTTCAGTCACTCTTATTATGTCCCAGTTCCTTTTCTAGTTTTTTAATATAAGTCATGTAATGAATATTCTAAAGTAAGGTAAGAATTTTCTGAATTTATTTTTTACTCTTCCTATGTGATTATTTTCTCTTAAAAATTTAGGACTTATCAATTTTTTATATCTCAAATTTAAATTCCATAATTCACTCAAATAAATTTAGAATTACTCTAATAAAACTTCAGGCCTTCTCGATCACTTTAAATCTCCTCAAAGGGATCTCAAAGTATTCTCAAATTTCTTATCACATCATCCAAATATTTTAATTCCTTATATGGGTCCTCCAGCTTCAAGATTGCTCACTATACTTAATAACATCTCTTCAATATCTCCACTTCATCTAGCCTCTTCTAATAATATTCACAATATTTGTTGAAAACACCTCCACTTTATAAGTACCTGTCCTTTTCATTAATAAAATCTCTCAAAAAATCACAAATTTAGTTTCTTCCTTGAATCAATCCATGAAAGTTCTTCAAAGAATCAACTCATATTCTAATGTTATTTCCCAGTAATCTCATAAATTCTTAAAATTATTCCATGGTATAATCTCATATATTATTATTCTTAATTTTCCATTTACATTGGAAGCACCTCATCATTCCTTCAACACTTCTTTAACGCATATTAATATATTTCATTATTTATAATAAATATATTCCATGCATGTGCACTTCACTATCACCCTATGGATTACTTTTAAATACTAGAAAACTCATCATATAGAAATATTTATGCTCATTTATTTTCTCCCCATTATTGATAATAATTAAAAAGGAATATTTGGGTTCTTATTATCTCATATTATTCAAATTCCTTCAAAATAACTTCTTCTCCCCCTTTTATTTAGAATAACATATTTATCTACTTTTTAGATAAGGATGATACCACATTATTTTATTAGTAATGAGACATTATTTAGTCTAATATAAGTATTCATGGGATAAACCAACATAGAAAATAAGAGTGAATATCCAATGTGATCAAGGTTTTCCTTAAACCATTTTAGTATGTGATGTCATTCTCATTTTTCACTTTTAGGGGTTATGAAATAAATTTTTCAAGAATCGTATATCCTGCACTCAAATAAAAATATTCATAAAAAAATATCATGTGAAAATATGGATAAATATCCCCCTTTCCCCCAAAAACACATTAATTAACACTCCCCCATGTAAATATATTTTTCATAATCAAAACAAGGGTATAAAATGTGATTGAATTACCACAATCATCAAATATATTAAGGTTATCCATAAATTCCAAATTTCATGAATTGGAACATCATTAGACATCTCATATTCATATTTCCTTCCTCTAAAGGTATCCACTCTAACCTTCATATAGTAGTGAACAAGTTCCATGATGATCATCTCTTTCTTTTTTCATACATTTTTTACAGCAACTGATCCATCTCCCCTTTTTTCTCAACTTCTTCAACTCATTTCATGATAGTAAAAACAAATATAAAATGAAATAAGTATTGGGTTTAATGGTCCTTAGTAAAAATAGTGTGGTTGATATTTATCAATTAAATAATATCTTCCATTCATTCTAGATTTATCATTTGGAGGGATCTACATTCTATATCCCCTTATAGTTTTCCAATTCCGATATTCTTTGGGAATCATAGTGTTCCCCTTCTTATCAACATAAAATCCCCTTCAATGTATTATCTCTATACTTACCTTTTCAAGGAAAATATTTATGTTATATGGAATGAAATTTGATAAATCATATCTATATTGTGACTTTTATAAGATCTGGAATAACTATTCCAATATACCTTTCTTAATTATTTCTCTTATTAAGAATAGGTATAAACTTAAATTCATTGCAATGAAATCTTATAAATATAATATAAATAATAAGGGAATAATGTGGAATATATTTTTCACCCTAGTGAGAGTAACAGGGCTGATAATTTTTCTCAACTATGACATTATTTCCTTTTCAGCTCCTACTTTGATATATTTCTTCATGAATGCTCTTTTGTTTTTCAAATTAGTATTATATGGGATAAGCATGAATTATTTTATCCATGTTTTATGTGAGATATTCTCATGATCCATAAGGAACATGAATCAATTGTTTCTTTATTTATATTCTTTAATATTTATTCATGGGATGGTGTGATTATTAAATAATCCATTGAGTTGTGACCAACCTACTTGTACCACCTACACAACACTTTATGATATTTAAGGTCATCATCTCTTAATACCCTCTCACAAAAAATGGACTCTTAATGTGGAATATTTTCTTTCTTTTTATAAATTTAATTTACCTATTATTATTTAATTTTTATTTCCTTTTCAATATCATATATCCAAATGATTATGCATACTAAGGAAGTATTCTCAGCCTTCTTATTTTTTCCATATAGCATTTAAAGAGAGTTTTTTTTTTCACCGCAGTCCCTTTATTATGTCATTTTACTGACTTTATCTTATGTTTCGGATTTCATCCATCAATAAAAACACTCAAGGATTATTGAAAAAATTATATGGTGTTCCCTCTTCTTCTATAGAAGAATCAGCTCAATTTTATAGTGTTGAGATTCTCTTGGACTTCATAGAACTATTTTGTATTCGGTTTTAATTTTATTTACTATCCAAGGATAAATAATCATGTTTATTTACCTTTTTTGGATTTATTTATTTAATATCACTTGATACATACTAGTTTGTGTTGCATAAGTATGAACCATCACTAGGACTACTTTGATTTCAAGATTCATATAGATCTATGATTATTTTAAATATATTTGAGGAAAACAAATTCTTCTCATTATTATTTGAACTTTGATTTGACTCATCCTTACTATTCCATAATATATTATCTTAATTTCCCTAAAATATTGAAATATTTCACCAATAATCCACAACCTTATTCCCAAAACTATTATAGAAAAGGCAGTATCCCACAAACCTTGTTATTTTACATTGAATATCAATCAATATAGAATTACATGTTTGATTTTTTTATGATATATTTCTTCTTATTTGGGATTCCTTTGGGTAATAAATCATCATATACTTACTTCCATCCACCTTGGATGTGGTGGTAGCCTCCTCACTAATTTTCCTCATTCATATTTGCACATATTTTGTGTAAATACCCTAATCTCAGTAACCCAAATTCAGTGGTTACTTTCTTACATTGGCACTATATACAAGTGATTATATCTCAAAGGACCAAATAGTTTAGTAGTCTTAGTAAACTTGATACATAATTTAATCTCATTTATATTTAAAATCATTAAATACAACATATAATTTTATTTGAGAACATAATTATTCCCTTTATCATATCCCTATATATCAATCATAATATATGACTTGGCATCCTACAGAAAGAAACATAAGAAAGGGAGGAGCTCAAATGCTTACTGAGGGTATTCATATAGTAGAATATATCATGAATAAATAAGGAATAATCAATATGTAAATTTATATAACTGAAACATGTGTCATTTAATCAATAACTTAGACATGAAGAATAATATTGTACGAATAACTGATGATCAAAATAATTCCATATAAATAATCACATAATATTGAAACTTATCCATGAATATTCTAAATAATATAATGATAAAATGGAAAAAAATAACTAATCTCATAATTAGGTAATTCATAATTCTATACATTATAAAAATATCATCAAGGCCTCATAAAAATACATCTTACATGAATGGGTAAGGTCTCGGACAAATACCCAAGTCAGTTTGTCTCATGAGACCTATTAATGCATCAAGGGGCTATAGTGGGCCCCAAACATCACCTAATAAGTCCAATTAATTCCTTATATGAATGTGGTGAAACATAATAAACATAAATATTCATATTGAAAAACTATAATACTAGATATTAATACTTTCCTCAATCAATAAACAAAATAATAAACCATCCAAAGTAATATAGTTAATGGTAACATCATAGTATATCTCCAGTAAAAATTATTATAAACCATCTCAAGAAATAATATGGATTGTTTCATTACAACATATCCTGAGTTAATCATAATTATAATAAGTGTTTTTATCATTTATGAATATAAATTCAATGAAAATATCCTTAATAACATTCTTAAGGAAAATAACAATTTCACTTTAAATAACACCCTTTTAAATCTAAAAGTTCACAAAACATTTTCAAAATAATTTTCTTTGAAAATAACTTTAGAATATTTTAAAATAATATTTAAAACAATTATTCTTCATGATGGTGGTAAATTCTAATCATGTCATATAAGTTAAAAAATATTCCTTTCACATTATTGTAAAAGGGTAAACAGTACATCATTTGGAAAACGACAATAAGAATCATTTAAACTCATTTTATTAAAAGTAAAACATGGGTAAAAAATTATTTAATAAATAATTTGGATAATGTTAAAAAAATCTGAAAAAAAATTTATAAAACATTTTTAGAAATCATGTATTTAGAAGAAAAATAATTTTTGACTGAAAAAAGAAATAATTTTTCCTTAAAAACATTTTATCAATCATTTTAAGTACTAAAGAGAGGTAAAATGGTAATATTACTTGAAAAGTTAATAAATAACAATATTATATGAAAATATATTAGGTTTCATATAGGAATACCAAATAATTTCTCAAAGTATTCTTAAACATAAACAATCATAAATGGTATTGAGATTGTGAAATAAACCCTTACCACTTTGGTAAATTTTGAATTATAACACCCATAAAATAAATAACATAAAATGAAACTTTAATACCATGAATATAAATATATTCATGATATAACATATCAAATTATCATTATATACACCACAAAAAAAATAAATAAGTGGTGAATATGGAATATGTATCACATGAGTAAAAGTGATATGAGAAACCCTTACCTCAAGTATAATTTACTTCGTGCATGTTTGTACCTCTAGTATAATAAATGTAATGCCCTGACCCCAGTTACCTAGAGTCAGTGCATTATTTTAATACATTGGCATGATTACAAAGAATCAAGTCCCGAAGGACTGATCGGTTTAGCAGTCTTGGAAAATAGATTACATACATGAATGTTACATTTCACTTTATAACATACAAAACAACATAAATAATACTTTATGAATTCCATTATTCTCTTGGATTAACCCTACATATCAATCACAATACACTTCTTGGAATCCTGGGAAAAATAAAACATAGAAAGGGGTGAGCTCAGATGCTCAGTAAGGATAACATTACAGCAGAAACTTTCACAAAAGAGCATAAACATTTTAGGAAATGTATAACTAAAACAAAAGCCTTTTAAACTTGAACATCATCATAATATGGAAAAAATAAAATGAAGTAATGTCATTTACTTATTCACATGGATATTCTACTAGTTGAATAATCACATGTAATATCACTAACCACTTTCATATTGATGGAATATATAATTCTAGACTATCATAACCACATAGTCAAGGCCTTGTGCCAAGAATACAAATAATATTTTGTCAAGGGCTTGTGCCAAGACACTAGTTTGTCTCATGAGACCTACCGATGAATCGAGGAGATATAGCAGGCTCCACCCGTCACATACTAATTCCAATGCATTCCTCATATGAAAAGGTTTAAACATAACATAAACATTTGTATTAAAACTAGCATACGAAATGTCAATACTTAACCCATAAACCATGAATGGTATAAAAATAGAACATCTACAGTCAAACATATAATAAATCATTCAATAAAACATGGAAGATTGTATTATAATAAATCAACCTCAATCAAAAATAATATCCAGTAAAGGATGCTGACATAGTTGAAAATGATGAGTAAAACTTTTTGAGAGAAATATCCTTTTTGTAAAATCATTTAAAAGTCACACATTTATAAAGGAAGTAATTTAAAAGATATTTTTTAATCAAAGTGTATCATACCACTTTGAAACTTTTGAAAAGAATTATCATTTCAAAACATTCATGTCCATATAAATAAACCCGTAAAATCATTTTGAAAACATGGACATTAATTAAAAGGGTTTAGAAAGATAAATCTTTAAAACATTTAAAATTATGATCTTAATAAAGAGTACCTTTCAAAAATCCTTAAAATATTCATTTTGAAATCATTTTTATGAAAAATGAACATGGATGATAAAAATGTCCGAGTAAATACTTACACATAAACAATCTCGGATAATAATGAGATTGATAAATTAACCCTTACCAATTTGGTAATTTACGAAACATACACCCCATGAAAGAGGTATCATACAATGAATATGTAAATACACTTAATTTAAAGTTTATTACACAAATAATACAATTATGGATAGTGCATACACCACACAAAAGGTAATAGTGGCAATATGGCACGAATCTCACGGGAATAAGGAGTGAGATGAAAACCCCTTACCTTGCACTTTTCTTTAGTCGAGGGTACGTTTAACCTCCTATATGAAGATCGTAGTATGTTATTAAATTATACCATAACCATATTAATATTTACGATATCATACATTATTCATTTATGACTTTATACTACCCCTTTAATAATAATTTACATGTTAAAATAACATTTCAGGTAATAATCGCTTTCTTTATTGTACGTGTTTTAACTTGTTAATCTTGATTGTATCACTTAGATCATGATTTAAATACTTCCAAAATATAAAACATGATTTATATATCATATATATTTAGAATATAAATATGTATAATAGACATATATATGAAATGGAAAACACCATTTATGGAGATGGTAGTCCGTACGTACGCATAAATGTTGTTTCTGTTTTCATAACGTATTGAACGGAACTAAGTGAATAAAATATATGTAAGTACATATATATATGTATATATATATATATGTCTCTAGTAGAATTATTATGTCATATATTACAAAAATATTATTAATATATATCTTTATAATCATCGATGAATGGTGAATGTGGAAATGAATCTCATCGCGTCGTGGAGACGGTAATCTGTACGTACGCACGAGCGACAATATCATTTCATTAAAGGTGTGTAATTGGATGGTATATTAATTTTACAAAGACATTATCATGTTATTTTTATTATTTATATACATATTACTCATCATTATATCCATCCAAATAACATAGTGTTGAATAACAAATTACACCACGACGTGGAGATGGTAAGCCGTACGTACGCACGCATGGTGACATTATCATTCATAAGATGGATAGAATAATGAATATAGTTATAAAATATTTATAATAACATCACAGTATATATAATATACTGGAGTTATTATTTTATAATGGAAATAACAAAGAAAGAATAAGTGGAAGAAGAAAGGAACATGAAAGAGGGTGGTGAAATCATTACCTCTTCTTCAGGTTCTTTCTTTTTATTTGATCAAAAGGGCTCCTTAGGTTGGATTTCTGATAAAAATAAGGCCTCTATGTTGAATTTAGGGAAGTTTGGAGGATATTTGGGTAGGGGTTGGCCAAGCCAAATGGCTTTGGATGTGTGATTTTGAGAGAAGGGGGAGTGCCCTTTTATAAGAGGGGTGAGGGTCACTTTAGGAAAATTTTAAAGTATTAATTTATTATACAATCATATTCAGTGTATAATGGTTCCAAATGAATTTATTCAGATCCTTAGGTGGTTATGGGTCTAAATCCTCTCAACCAATAGGTTTTAGACAAGTTTAGGTAACCATTTTAATCTTATCATTTAGATTTAACTCTTAGTTAAATAGTTTAACTTTTACCGTGTATTCTTGTATTCTTATTGTGTATGGTTAATAAACTTACTCTAAACTTCCAAGAGAACCTCAAGTGGATAATTAATGACATATATAATATTATCTAAGCCATTTGGCCGAACCTTACATTTTTAGGAATATTATATCAACCAATAATATAGTATTTGTTTTAAATATTAATTTATGTCAATTTTGACATTATTTGGTATTTTGTTTTTGGAAAAGTCATCACAACTTGATTACTTCAAAAAAGATACATTGAATCATCCCTAACATGTCATAGTCACCTAGAAAATTCGTGTATGTCATAAAAACTTTGAAATTATATTTATTTTAATATTTATAATACCATTTATTTGATTCTTTCATTAATAAGGTAATTACCGCATCATCATTGTGTCATTAATAAATTTAATTATTTAATCTTTAAAAATTATAAATAAAATACTATTATATATTAAATCTTTTTAGATTTATAATGAATATTTATAGTAGAAAATATAATATATATAACCCTTTGTAAAAATTAATTAACTAAAAGATATTTTTTTTTCATTTTTGCCTTTACTTTAAGTTAATTAATCTAAATTGTCATTATCACTTCCAAGTGGCTCAAAGGGGTCCCAAAATAGACCCAAAGATGCTCATGGTCGTTAATGACTCCACCAATAAGTTATGTACAAGTTTTAAGGTAATTTTGAATTCTTATAATATACTTTTTACTTTGAATTGCCCTATTTACCTTTAACCGCGGTAAATAAGTCAAAAGTTACTATTCATCAAAAATTATTTTCAACTTATTGAACCACATTTTACTCCTTGATATTAACTGTGTCTCTCGAATTTTAGAAATTCAACTCACAGAAGAGGTAAAATTAAGTTTTATGTGAATTTACAAATTCTCTTAGGAGGTGGGTAAAAGACGGTGAAAAGTTCAATAAAATTTTTATATATATAAAATTATTATAAACTGACTCTAATGAATTACATTTAACTTTTATAGGTATTATGTATCTATTTTAACCTAAAATAAATTTAAATAAAATAAAAAAATATTTAAATAAAAATTCGGTTTTAAACTATAACTCAGTGTTTTTCACTATTCATCAAAAATTAAAAGTTTTCAGAAAAATACCAAAAATTTACCCTAAGCTATTTTTTATATTAAAAATTAAGTAATTAAGTCTATTTTATCAAATTAAAAACATAGAAGTTGAATTTATTAATTTAAAATTAATTCCCGCTGTCAAAACCAAAAGGCGTATTTTAAAGAAATAATAACTATCAAAAGTTTGACACTTGTTTATGTCCAATTTCAAAGTGAAATTACTTAAAATGAGCATAATTGGATTAAATGGTAAAAATATAATCTATTTATACTTCAAAACCATTAAAATTTATTACTTAACACTATAAATTATTTTGTTTAAAAAAGTTCTTTTCAGTTAAAATATAGTATTTTTCACTATTCACCCAAATATTAAAGTTATCAAAAAAAAACAAAACTTTATTGAAACTAAATTCTTATGTCTAGATTCTAAAGAAGAAGTTTATTTTGTCAAATTTAATATATAAAAGTTTCAAATATTGGATTTAAAAAGGCTTCGCCATTAAAAGGCGGTAAAATTGCAATTTTTGAAAAATACTTCTTTTATCTGAAAAAAAATGTATTTTTTATTACATTATGTCTGAGAAACTCATAATATGGATTCTAAAATTATAAGTATTATATAAAGTTCAAAATTCAGTTAATATTATTCATAACCACTTTTGAACGGCTAGTTTGGTAAGTCATGGTGTGCTAAAACTCGGTGTTGCGTGTAGTGCAAGTTATTGAATTACTTTGAAGAAATAACATACTATGAAATCTTGGGGTGTTAAAATAAATATATATTTATTATAAATATATTACAGAATAATAATCATATATTTAATACCATATATTATTTACTTATAGTATTTTATGACCCATTTATTTACAATTCTTTGCTAAAATCGCTATTTGGGGTAATAATTCCTTCTTTCTTCGTGTATGTTTTGGTTCAGTAATTTCAGTCCTTTTACTTTGATCATGGTTCCATAATATACATAATTTTAAAAATTATATAAATATAATATATAATCATTATATATGTATTTAAAATATTCCATAAAAGTTAGATTTTGGAAAATGATTTACATTGTTCATGGAGATGGTAGGTCGTACGTACACATGAACGTTGTCTCTATTTTTTCAACATATGGAAAGAAAGAAAGGTAAATAATATTTAACCGTTAAAAAATCATTATTATATAAAATATATAATGTATATTCATTAAATATATCCTTAATACTATCCATGTCAAAATAAAATGGAAAACATTTTGCATCGCTATGTGGAGGTGGTAGTCAACACGTACGCACGAGCGACTTTATTTTTTTCCAAAATATTGGGAGGTAAGAAGCTATATGTGGAATTATAATTCCATAAGTATATTAATTTCATAAATATAATATAAATATGTTAATTAAATCATTATATCTAATTATGATATATGGTAATAGAAAACAAATTACATCGGTTTGCGAGGTAGTAGTCCGTCATACAGACAATCGACGGTTTCGATTCCCATTTGATGGAAGTGGAGATGGATATAAGTGATTAAATTAACATAATAACATATAATTATATATTTGATAATTTTTTATTATTTTATCATAGTTATAGAATATTTTAAAGAGTTTTAAGAAGAAATAAATTAAAAATTCAAGTTTAAGAATTTTACCTCATCTTCGGAGAGTCTCTTTAGGTTTATACCTAAATCATTTTTAGGAGGGTTTAATAATAAAACTAAGGAATATAGTATGTGAGAACGTTTTTTATGAATATATTTGGGTAATTTATTTCTGAACCAAAGTTCATTGAAATTGTAAAGAGCAGAGGAAAGGGGGTGGCCATTTATATGTGGGGGAGAAGACATACTTGGAATTTTTGAAAATAAAAAGTTATACCCATGTTTTTTACATTCCTAAAGGCTCAAAATGGACCATTGTAGAGGCTTAGATGAGATAAGTTATAAATATGGCCATAAAATAGGAATTAAAAAAAATTATTTTACATTTTAACCCTTATCTTTTTATTTTAACCCCCCAGTAAACTCATTTTAACCTTAACCATGAAAATTAATATTTATTATTTTTATTATTTATTATAACCAAAAATTAAGTTTAATTTATTATATAATATAAATTTTTTTGAATAAAAATATTTAATCTATTTTTCTAAATTAAATTCACATAATTTTCATAAATAAATTTAAAATTGAACCCGTAGATGCGATGATAAAGCAGTTTTCCAAAGAAAAAAGTTTTAAAAGTTTTAAAAAATTTTCCAAAACTAAAAATTAAATTGATTAAAATAACCTAAATTAGACTAATTATAATATTATTTAACTAATTTTACTTTTAAAATAATTTAAATATATATATCTTTAAAAATGGTTTAAAAGAAAAGACAGTTTTCTATAAAAATCAGTATTTTCACTATTCATTAAAAAATTAATCTTTTCAAAAAATTCTCAAAAATTCACTCTAAGTTAATTTTTAAATAATGATTTAAAAAATGAAGCTAAATTTTTCAAATAAATTTTCAAAAATTGGTAAAAATTTAATTTTAAAATATGTGTATAAAACACGACAAAACTACCTTTTAGAAAAATATAGTTTTTTAGAAAAAAAATCTTATTCTTTAAATTGATTCTTATTTTTTAATTTTAATCAGTATATAAAAATTGAATTTTTTTATACATGTATAAAATATATAACTTTAATAATTTATTTTTTCCTATTCATACTCATCAATTTAACAGCTTGGTTATAATGGTATACAATTGTATAGTTCTTTTAGACTCAGGTTTCATGTTTTGCAAGTTATCGAAGAGATTGAATTTATTTAAAAGGAAATATATTATAAATTATTGGGGTGTTACATTATTCCCTCATACAAAATATTCAACCTTTAAATTTCCAAAATGTCTCATAATGAAGATATTTGGGTAGTTCTTTATCATAATCTCTTTAGGTTTCCACATCGCCTCTTTTATTTTATGATTTCTCCAAAGTACCCTTACCATTCGAGTCATCTGATTCCTCAACACTTTCTCCCTAGTATCCAAAATCTTGATCGGCTCTTCATAGTAAGATAGGTCAGGTTTCAATTCTATTTCTTTGTAGGTAATAAATTTTATTAGGTCTGGCATGTACTTCCTTAACAAGGATATATAGAACACATCATGTACTTTAGAGAGACTTGGTGTCATTTCCAAATGGTAGGCCACAACTCCAATTATTTCTAGGATTTGAAAATGTGTGATGTGTCTAGGGCTTAGTTCCCTATTCTTTCTAAACCTTATCACACCCTTCCATGGATATAATTCCAAGAAAACATGATCTCCCACTTGAAATTACAAATATTTCCTTCGATTATCAACATAGATCTTTTCCTTACTTTGCGATGCTTTGATATGGGTTTGAATAGTCAATACCTTAGTCATTGTCTCCTCTACAGGTTATAGGTAAACAATATTCCTTTCACCAACATGATCCCAACAGGTTGGAATATGAAATCTCTTACTATATAATGCTTCATACGATTCCATTTGAATACTTTGATTAAATCTATTATTATAGGAAAACTCCACCAAAGGTAAACACTAATCCCACATACCTTGAAAGTCAAGATATCACAACCTAAACATGACTTATAATGTTTAAATAGTCCTTTTAGATTGTCTATCAGTTTGAGGGTGATAATCGGTGATCAAATAAAGCTCGGTATCAAGAGCCTTCTCTAGATAATTCCAAAATTTTGATGTAAATTGTGGATCATAATCAAACATAATTGAAATAGGCATTCCATGAAGTCTTAAAACTTCATTAATATATTTTTTTAAGGTGATAAAGTGGTAAATATTCTCTTCTAGTAAGTTAATGCAAATATTTTTTTAATTCAGTCAATAATAACCTATATTACATCATTCTTTCTATGATTCTTTGGTAATCCAGTGGCAAAGACCATATTAATTTCATCCAATTTCTATGTAGGAATAGGTAGAGGTTGCATGAATCATTTAGGTTGTTGTATCTTAGCCTTCACTAGTTGAAAAACCAAACATATAGACACATAATTATAAATTTCCCACTTCATGTTATCCCACAAAAAGTGTTCCTTCACATCTTTATACATTTTGGTGCAACCAATGTGTATAGAGAAATTCAAGCTATGAACATCATCCAATAATTCCCTTTTTAGATAAGGTATAGATGGAACATATAATCTCTTTCCAAATTTCATAACACCATCCTCACAAAAGATGTCTATTAATTTTTCATTATTCATGTCTTTAATTTTCTTCTAAAAATTTCCATCATCAGGTTGATAACATTTTATCTTTTTTAATAAATATGGTTTAGTAATCAGTTGAAAAATGTGATATGTCTCCCCTTCCTTAATGATCTTCATATCTATCTTTACTAAATATATGAACATAGGATCCCTATAAATCCTCATTTGGGATAGAGATCCATGATATTTCTAGTTCAAAGCATCTACTACCTTTTTTTTCTTCCCTGGGTGGTAGTGTATTGAGAAATAATAGTCCTTGAGTAGATCACGCAATCTATTTTGCCTCATGTTGAGCAATTTATATAAAAATATTTATTTCAAACTCATATGGTCCATGTATATCTCAAAATTTTTACCATATAGATAATTTATCCATATATTTAAATAAAATATTATGGTTTCCAACTCAATATCATGGGTTGGATAGTTTTTTTCATGAATCTTTAGCTACCTTGATGTATAGGTAAGAACTTTATCATTCTGCACAAGGAAAAATCCAAGTACCTTATTTTATGCGTCACTATATATCACAAAGACATAATTTTATGATGGTAGGGTCAAAATAAGATAATTCACCAATCTCCACTTACATAAAATGAGAAACAAAACCATTGTTTGTGTGTATAGTGGACTACCACCATGTAAACCGATGTAATTCATTTTCCATCACCGTCTCCCACGTATGGTTATAATAATGGAATTATTGTGTATATATATATATATATATGATATTTATAAAATATTTTTCATTCTAATAAGACAATATATCATTTAATTTCTCACCTTTTGTTCACTAAAAAATGATGATTTCATTTATTAATACGTGTGGATTACCACCTCTATGAAGAGATGTGTTTTGTTTTTCATCACCACATCACATGGATGTTATATATAAGTATGTTTAAATAAATAATATGAAATTTATGATATAATGATCATTCTAGAAATATAAAATAATACTTACCTTCTTTCTATAATGATCGTTGAAAAATGGAAACTTTACTCATGTGTATGTACAGTTTACCGTCTCTATGATTGTAACATAATTCATTTTTCATAAACATCTATGTATGATCTTGATATTTTACATGGTTTTTTTTAATTTTAAATGTTGGATAAAATCCTCCTAAATGGGTTAATGGAAGGTTTCCCATGAGTATGAAAGGTCTCTATGGTGTCCCAAGGGTTTGGTGCACGGAAAAGAAGGAAGGGAGGTAAATCTGTGTTGGGAGTACAGTTAAAGAATAGTTAGTAATAACCATGCACCATAAACGTGCATCCTGTAGAAGGGATTTCATGTTTGGGGAGACCATGTGGTGTGGCCCATAAGACCATGTGGCTTGAGCTCCCCCTTGGACAGTGGTGAGCACATGGACACCACATAGTTTTTCAAACTGTGTTAGTGGACAGGAAAATCGTGAAGATCAAGTTCCTCTTGGATAGATGAAACAGTATAGTTGGCGCATAGTTTGGAAAACCATGAATTCAAACCATGTTCCTCATTAAAAAGTGTATTTTTACCATTTTTTCACTCGAGATTATTTATTTCTCCCCCAATTTTCTCCCGCATTTAACCCCCAGAAGACTAGGGTGAAAACCAAGAGCTCTCTCTTCCTCTATGGATGAATCTCCCTTTATTATTAGGCATTTGGATCACCATTTAGTGTGAATCTAAGATCTAGGTAATTATTTGACTTTGTTTCCTTCCAATTTTTGTAAGAGGCTTTTTGGATTATTTCCTCTCCTTATGATTCCTTAAACCCTTGTTTTCCAAGGTGTGATTTTTCTTGGTGTTTGAGGTATTTTTAGCTTGAATCAAGGGTTAAGGTTAGACAATTGGTGGTCTACAATCATGATATATGTGGTCTACAATATTTTACCCATAGTCTTAATGTTTTATAAGTGTATTTGAATGTTCATATATACTTCCTTGTATTATTTTTATGTATTTGACTAAGGAAAATGATTTGGGCCTTAAAATGTAGTGTGAAACCCTTCAAAACCCCTGTTGGGTTTAATGATGATTTGATATTGGGCCTAGGGTTATCCATGGGGTATTCTAAACCCTTGAAAATGGTGATACAAAATTGTGAACATTGAGATAGGTATATTATGATATTGAATGGGTAGAATTTTTTATTTAGTAAATGGGTATGGTTAAATAGATTATTGAAATTATTATATTTTATCTTCTAGAAAAATCATATGAGGCTTTTGGAAATGGTTTAAATGATGTTTTTTGGTTTATGGTTCATTTATGGTTTTCAATAAAGTATATGATGTTTTAAAATGGGGTTTATTTTTAAAATGAGGTGTTGAATTCAAGGTATTTTTAAAGGGGGTTTTAAATGAGTTTCAATGGTTAATTTGAAATGAGTGTGTGGTTCCTTTTTAGAGAAAATTCTCTAGGTTCTCTTTTGAATGGTCTTGTTTTAAATTAAAGTCTTAGGTTGTGTTTGGATTTCAAATGAAAAAACAAGTTGTAAAGGGTGTCTTAGAAATGTTTTACAGGAGTAGTTGGTTTAAGTGTTTCATGACATGATAAATCAAAGAGTTAAATGATTTATGGAATGCAATGGGTAAATGTGATAAATGGTTAAGGAAGAATTTCCATGTGGAAAAATGGTATTATTGGGGTATTAGTCTAAGTTTCTACTCCCACGGGTTGGGCTAGACTGATATTCTAGGCCCCACTGATGTATTGCATGACTAGATTATTAGACTGAGGTTCCTTATCTTTGGGTTAGGCTAGACTGATGCTTTAGGCCCCACCAATGTTTTTACTAGTTTAGGATGTCGGAATGGGGCTCTATGATCCTAAAGTTGGCATGGTTTGGGATGTCAGATTGAGGTCTATGCTCCCAAATTATAGACATGATGTGGTTACCTAGACCGATGCTCCAAGGTAGATGGTTAAATTAAATTGATTAGTGAGCACCCCTTTATGAATAAAAGTATGTTACCCCTTTATGTTATGGATTAGGATCCCAACATGGTTAGACAGGGTTAGGTTAGTTGGATTGAATGATTTGAAATTAAAGGATTTAATGTTCAAATAATAATTTTTTAAATGTGTAACCTGATTATTTTGTTGCCTTGTGTATTTATTGAACCATTTATTATATTAATAAACTATTTTATAGACTAGTTATTGATTTAGACACTATTAGTGGTGGAATAATGAGTTATACTCACACCCTGCTCAAGCCTTCATGGCACTTGGGTACCCGAGCAGATGTTACTTTTTTTCTAGTATAAGTTCATGATAGGGATCTGGTATTTGTCTTATGCATGAGTGATGGGTTGGATCATTGGATGTCTGGAATGGGTGTGGACTCAAGATCGTGTTTGGGATATTTTTATAGTTTCAGAATTCGGGTTTTTTATTTGTATGACTACCTAACATGTAGTGTACTCATCATGTTGTTATAGCATGTGTTACATGTTTACTTGTTGGATATTTTTGTGTGCTGCCTATTTATTATTCCCACTAGTTATTACATTTTTTTATGTTACTTCAATTTTTAATAAGTAGGTATGGTCTCCCCATGTTTTTCTTTAGACCTTTGTTGCTAGTTGGTAGCCTCTAGCATACAGGGAGGTGCGCCTAAGGTCATGTGACAACCCGGCTTAGGGCACCGGTTATAGTGGCTCTCGATCTAGGGAATTATGAAGTGGCATCAGAGCAGTTTTATTTTTTATTACTATCTAGGGAATGGTAGACATGTGACTAGGATCTTTTCAGGAATTGGGAATGATCTCATTCTTGGGTTCCTATAGCCCCACATTTGAGGGGAAACCCAAGTATCCAAGGGTGGAAATTGAGGTTTTTTTTTGATTTTATAGTTAATTGATACTTTCAACTTTATTGGTGAAATTTTATGTGATTTTATTTATTTATGGGGTTTTACCTCTTGGATTGATATGGAAATAGAGGGTGTGTGGGTTCATGCATCATGTTAGGCACATAGGATTGATAGTTCATCTGTATGTTTCCTATTATTGATAATTTCTTGGGATTCACATGTTGGTAGTGAACATTTTAGTCTATGGTTTATTCTTGTTTACCTTCATTGAAATGTTTTTTAATGAAAATTTATTGAAATATGAATTTGAGTAAAGCTGGGATTTTTGAAATATTAGGTAAATGGAAAGTTTTAAAATGTGAATTCTCAAGTTTTGAAATGTAAATTCTCAAGTTTTGAAATGGTAAATTTAATTACAAAAGAATGTGTAATAATGTGACTTTTTGAGAGACTAGTAGTTATTACCCATTATGTTATTTGTTAACCATGTGTATGGGTCATTTGGGAAGTGAGAGTGCCTTATTTTGAGACCTTGGTTATGGGTCATGAGGCTTGTTGTGTTTTAATGTGTGGATAAATGTATGTTCTTGATGTACCTTCTATAGGGTTATGACCTTGGGGTAGTGAGATTTTTTCTAGTAATGTGGATGTGGTAACCCTTATGGGTTGTGATCGTTCAAGTTTGAGTTGGTCCTTAAGAATGGGTGACTTGGTTGTGGTTCTGTTAGTGGTGATTGTGTTATTATGGGTTTGGAACCTACAGTAAATGTTTTCTTGTAATCATTGGATGCAGTGTGTTTCGAAATAGGGGTAGGAGTGTCGCCCATGAGAAATAACTTGTTTGAGGTTTGGTGTGTATGTATTAGAGGGATAAATAGTGTCTTTTTCTATATTTGACTCTGATTTAGGGAGTTGGTGTCTTTTAACCTTCAAGGATTACCTTTTAGAGGGTTTTTATTGTTTTCTAGTGCTTTTGGGTGTGTGATCCACATGTGGATGTTTTGGACTTTGATAGTTGCATGCAGAGGGTGCTTCCTTGTGTGAGTTTGTCTAAGTGGGTAAGTGTAAAATTTTATGGTCTGAGGAGATCAAGGGTAACATCTAGGGATGTTAGATCATTTTTGTGGGTGTCTTGGAATTTGAATTGTATGTGGATGATTTAGAGGTGTAATCGATGCATGGTGGTGCCATCAATTTTCAGTAAAAATGCATGGTTATGCCTCGGTTTCTCCATCAGGGAAATGCTTGAGTGCTTATGGTTGGTTGTAAGGTTGGTTTCAAAGGGAAGGATCATTTGGGTGCCAGACATGGTTGTGTTTATATCTATTGATGAATTAATTGGGGTTGAATTTGGGCAAACAGGACAAGGGTGACCAAAGCGTGGATGGACACTTTGATATAGAAGTGACACTCAGGGTAAGGGGTGGTCATGTGGTTGGGCTTGTTTGTGCAAAAGGTTCGGTTATTGGAAATGAATGTTGATAATTAATTGATTCCAATGGGGATAAGGGTCTAGGAGGCATGGATACTTGTGTTAGTGGTCATTTGGGCCTAGTTCTGATGATGTATGTCTCATGGGATCTTGACTCAAGTTCAGTGAAAGATTGTAGGAAAGCGTGTGACCTAGAGGGTTCAAATGAGGTCAGGATGGTAGGAATGTTCTAGGGACGTGCAATTCCATTTATGACATATAAAGAGGTGGATCAAGATTAAGTGATATTCATTTTATGTGGAACCAAATGGGAGGCACCGGTTATGCGAGAGATGGTTAGTTTTGAATCGGTGTGATGGGTTGGTGTGTTTTCATTGTGAGTCACCCATGGTCATGCTAGAAGAACTTGAGTAGTGTGGTAGCAGTAGTTCCAAAGTGAATGTGGGTCACAACTACTTGGTAGAGATTTGTGAGGTAGCGGTGAGTTTTGGTTGATGAATCCCTCTCAAATTATAATGATTGGATGTTGGTCAGGCATTGCGGGTAGAGAAACCCGAGACTTTCAACGAGTTATAGTGTCCCCATAGTGGATGGTGAAAATGATAATGGATTAGTTGTGGTGGTATTCACTAATGAAATCTTGGTGTACTTACAAAATCGAGACGATCATGTTAATCATCCCGACATTATCTTAGGTACACTGATAGATCATTGGCTATACGCCAAGATACTTAAAGTTTTTTCTTTTGGACAGATGTGGAACCTCTTGGAGGTTGTGTTTTTAGAGAAATTTGAGGAAAACCACATGGTGGAAGGTGCACCATCACCAGTTGTGAGTAGGATTCTCTTGATGGATCGAGTGTTGTAGAATTCCATGGATGTTGTTCGTGGAAGCTGATAACGGGTGAGATTTAATGTATTATTTTTTCATTCAAGTGGGGGTGAGGTGGACACATCCACTTTTGGGGATCTAAAATGATTATATTATGATCCATGGTGTTTTTAATTGGTTGATTGAGGTAGTGAAAATGACACTCCTAATGGGGGAGTGATATATCAGTCATAGATGCGTGGAGAAGACCATGGATTGGATGTTCTGTCATCAAAATGCCAATGAAAAACATGTTAGTTTCATATTTGGGTTCCTCATGAAGTCCATGTGGGCCTTGGATGTTGTGGTTAATCGAGATGAGTGTCGTCTTCGATCTTAAGGTAATCCATGGTGTTTTTGTCAAAGAAGTTTTAATGGGTGTTGTAGAACACAACGATGGTATGGGAATAAATGGATTCCCTGACGGTGGAGTTTTACTGAAAGTCAGGGATAGACTCTAGTAGGTGCATTTAATGATGGCGGTATGCCTTAAGTGAGAATTTTCCATGGCCAGGTGTAGTGTTAATGTTCCAATAGTGGGGGTTGGGTGCTTCGGTATGAGTAGGTCGAAGATGGTCTGACAAGGCATGGTAAGAGGAATCAATTTGGTAAGTTATAAGCCACCTCTGGTTTAATGTTTTAAATAAAAAGTGTGTTTCTATAATGGGAACAAGATTTGAGTAAAATCCAAGTTTTCCTTAGTTCGTTTTGGATGGAAGATATGCATTCATTCCATGAAGTTTTGATGTTAAGGATAGAGGTTGATGTTGGTTGGTGATCTTGTATATGTTTGGGTGCAATGTGTTGGGAAACGCATCAGGTATGTTGTGAAATATTTATTTGGGTTTCTAGTGGTCCTTTCTATTATCGGATGTTCCAAACATTGGAAGTGAAGGTTGAAAGATAAACCCAATGGTAGGATTGAGTGAGTATCATCTTCGTGTTTTGATTTTGGAAATGGGTGTTTGCTTGGGTTTTGACTAGTTGAGTGCCTTGAGACCAAGGTTGTGCTTTGGTTGTGTTTTGGGTGTTTGGATGTGTAATAAGGTCATTATACATTGATTTATGGACCAATGTAGGTGGGTAATGTGGTTGGAAAATCAAATTTTCCTTTAGGTGACACCAATTTTGGGTCATTATTGGGTTCAGAAACTAGGACAGTGTGGTAACCTATATCCTAGGTTGTTTGGGGTTGTGGGGAGAATCAAAATAAAGATGTACTGATTAGATCTCCTATGGTGGTGTAGTGATTTATTATATTCCTTCCATGTGTGGTAGATTCAGGGGTATTTCATAGACTTTCTTTATGTGGTTGACATTGGTAATGTTGGTCTTGAAGTCAGTGCATCCTTTAACAAGCACCCGACTTATGTTGTGAATCACAATGAAAAGGTTTATGGGGTAAGGTCATGTTTTTGATCCGAATGTTGTGATGGCGTAGTCGTGTTTAGGATAAAAATTGGAATATGGAATCTAGTATGTTGTCCTAGTGTCTTGAAACGTTTTCCTTGGGTCTTTAGAAATCTTTTGAAATGCAGCTTAAGGATGAGTTGTTATAAGGTGGGGAGGTTGTAAGATCCTGATGTTTTATGGGGTTTGTTTTGTTTATATTTTTTATAAACTCATCCTAAATTGGTTAATGTAATGTTTCCCATGAATAGGAAAGTTCTTGGGTTGTCTCGAGGGTTTGAGGCATGAAAAATATGGAAAGGGGTCCAATCTATACTAGGAGCATGGTTGGAGAATGGTTAGTAATAATAGTGAGTCGTAACCATGAGGCCTAGAGAAGGGGTTGCATGGTTAGGGAGACCATTAAAGTGTCCAAGAGACTATTCATCTCAAGCTCCCCCTTGGACAATGGTGAGTGCACAACCACTTCATGGTTTGTCAAACTAGGAAGG
This sequence comes from Viscum album, assembly GCA_963277665.1. Classification (NCBI taxonomy): domain Eukaryota; kingdom Viridiplantae; phylum Streptophyta; class Magnoliopsida; order Santalales; family Viscaceae; genus Viscum; species Viscum album. The sequence goes on from OY728164.1 coordinate 1,194,434,993, forward strand.
TGTCCAGAAAAACCATGCGGATTGATTTCCTCTTGGATAAAGGGAACCACATGGTTAGTGCACGGTTTGTAAAACTGTGAAACCAAACCATTCACCTCATTATAAAGTGTATTTTTACCATTTTTCTCTCGATCTTATTTATTTATCCCCCTATTTTCACCCTCATTTAACCCCTAGCAGCCTTGGGTGTGATCCAGGAGCTCTCTCCTCCTCCATGGATGAATCTCCCTTGATTCTTAGGAATTTGGAGTGTTGTTTAGTGAAAATCAAAATGCTGAGTAAGTTTTTGACTGTGTTTTATTCCATTTTTTGGAAGAGGATTTATGGTTTGTTTCCTCACCTTTTGAAGCTCTAAACCCTAATTTTCTAGGGTATTATTTTTCTTAGTGTTTTAGGACATTTTAGCTCAAATAAAGGGTCATGGTTAGATGAGTGGTGATCTATGAGCATGTGGTATGTGGTCTACAATCTTTTTCCCATAATCTTAATGTTTTATAAGTGTATGTGGATGTGCCTATATACTTCCTTGCATTTTTTTATGTATTTGAATAAGGAAAATGATTTGAACCTTAAATTTTGGTGTGAAACCCATTAAAAACCCCGTTGAGTTCACGGATGATTTGAGACTAGACCTAGGGCTACCCATGGGGTATTCCAGACCCTTTAAAATGGAGATACAAAAGAATGAATGTTGAGATAGGGATATTATGAGAGTGAATGGGTAGATTTTGTTACTTAGTAAATGGGCATGGTTAAAGTGGTGATTGAAATGATTATATGTTTTCTTTTTTGAAATTCCTATGATGCTTTTGGAAATGGTTTAAATGATGTGTTTTGTATTATGGTTTAATTATGGTTTTAAATAAATAAAATGATTCTTTAAAAATGGATTTATTTTTAAAATGAGGCTTTGAATTCATGGTGTTTTTAAAGGAGGATTTTAAATGAGTTTCAATGGTTGATTTGAAATGAGTTTTTCGTTCCTTTTTAGTAAAAATTAACTAGGGTATATTTTGAATAGTTTTTTTAGAAATGAAGGTCTTGGGCCTTGTTGGATTTCAAAGGAAGACATGGGTTTTAAAGGGTGTCTTCAAAATGTTTTACAAGATTATTTGGTCTAAGTGGTTCATGAAATGATAAATTAAAGAGTTAAATGAGTTATGGAATGTAATGGGTAAATGAAATAAATTGTTAAGGAATCACATCCATGTGGATAAATGGTATAAGTGTGGTATTGGATTGAGGTTCTACTCCCATGGGTTGGGTTAGACTGGTGTTCTAGTACCCATTGATGTATCGCATGACTATAGTATTGGAATGAGGTTTATTATATTTAGGTTGGTCTAGAATGATGCTCTAGGCACCACTAATTTTTTTTCTTATTTTTGGATGTTGGACTGAGGCTCTATGCTCCTAAAGTTGGCATGGTTTGGGATGTTGGATTGAGGATCTATGCTCCCAAAGTATAGACATGATGTGATTACCTAGACTAATACTCCAAGGTATGTGGTTAAATTGAATTGACCAGTGATAACCCCTTTGTGACTAAAATTATGTGACCCATCTATGCTATGGATTAGGCTCCTGGAATGGCCAGTGCAGGTTAGGTTGTTTGGATTGCACGATTGGAACTTAAAGGATAAAATGGTTAATTAATAATTGTTTAAATGTGTAACCTAATTCTTTTAATACCCTTTTTATTTATTTCTCCATTTATTATCTTCATACATTGTTTTATATATTGGTTATTACTTTAGCCACTGTTGGTGGTGGCCTACTGAGTTGTACTCACACCCAGCTCAAGCATCCATGGCACTTGGGTACCTGAGTAGATACTGCTTGTTTCTTGGTACAGGTTCAAGATAAGGACCTGGTATTTGGATTATTCAAGATTTATGGGTTGGAGTATGGGATGTCTAGATTGAGTGTGGACCCGGGACCGTGTTTGGGATCTTTTTATAGTCTTGACATTGGGGGTTTTATTTGTATGACTACCTGACATGTAGTGTACTCATCTTGTTGTTAGATCATGTGTCATGATTGGTTTTGAAAATATAATTGATGCAAAAAAAATTAAAATTATTTCATTATTATTAATCTAGATATAATGTAATAATGGCCCCTTTGACCATAGTCAACCTTCCAAAGTCATTTTGGACTTATGAACTTAATATCATAAAAACATCTAACGTAAACTTAAATGATTAAGTAATTGTAAATGACATGTAATAAGCAAAATAAAGTGAATAAAGAAGTTAAATTAGTTTCTAACGAAATTAAATAATTAATATGATTTTATTATTTAGGAATATGAATAACATGCGTGAGGAGTTAGACTCGAGGTAAGGGACACTTTAACTTAAAAAACTAATTTTATATGTTATAATGATTTATTTTTAAAATATTTCTCTTTCATGTCCATGATTTTAAAATTATTTTAAAAATGTATTTCAATGGAAATAAAATAACTATAAAGGGGATTGTATGCCATTTCAAAGGTTTTAAAATAGGAATATTTTTACAAAATGTTTGACTTTCTTTACTAAAGACAAAATAAATGTTTTATTTTAATGTATATGGTGACAATGACTTTTACCAACACCATAATCATTATTTTAAGTTTGGATTACCTTAAAATATTTCATGTTTTAATCAAATAAAAACTATATTTCCCTTTTTTTAGGTATTTTGGTATTGAAAATGTGATTTTGAGAGAAAATATTATTTTTATATCCGAAATTGTTTTGTACACTGGTTTAAAATAATTTTTCTAGGGTTTTATTTATGATATGGTCCTTTTAAATTATTTACTAAAGGTTTATCCCCATTATATCTCAAAGGTGATCCCATGAATAGTTGAGATCCATGATATCTCATGGGTGATCTCGATATAGCTTATATGATGGGTTCACCTAGATAGAAATCCAATGCATTGGTAATGATTATGTTCTCTAGAGAATTATATTGAAAGTTGTCCATAAGATTATTCCAATTTTAAGGGTTTTTTAAGGGTTTTAAGATGATGATGTCCCAAGGAACCTACATGAATTTTCAATGATTGCTAATGATTTTTCATGGAAATCATTTTATTTAAAAAGGTGAGATAATGATATTTTTAAATGAAAAATTATTATATTTTTGAATAAAACAGTATGTTTTTTAGAGAAAAAAAATTCATGGGTTTTCATGTTTTTTACTGGACTAATGAATTTATTCTTTATATTTCCCTTACTGAGCTTATTATACACATTTTGTGTTTTAAAGTTTTTTTAAAGGTATTTAAGGATGATTAGGGACAATGACTAGGTCAAGGTCAAATTTCTAAAGATATGTCATGAAAAGAAAACATGATTCTTTTTATAAGATTTTTTAGTGGTAAAAATGGATACTGAGTAGAAGTGTCCACTTTTTAATATATGGGATTGTTATTTAAGATTTATGGACCAAATATATAAAACTATAAACCTAAAATATCTTTTGTAATGAAAGAAAGTTAATTCTAGTTTAAATTCACTAGAATATGTAATGTTTAAGGCTGAGTCCTTACATTAATTATAGTAATGTTACTTGTGAATTAACTTCCCCAGAGGTGGTAATGCCAATTATGGGTTGTTTTGTTACCAAGATTAGAAATTTTAGATGACAATGATGATATTGTATTGACTTCTTGGATACATCTATGTTAATAAGTTTCATGGGTTTACCATGATGATTTCATATTATTTTAATGATATCATTATAGTGGACCACTGCCTTGAGTTCTTCTTAGCTAGTCCCTAAAGACATAATGAGATTTTGGTGGCCATGAGTGAGGATTAATCACACAATAGAGTTATGTACCCTTATTATGGTCATTATATGAATAGAGTTAGGGTCCTTATATGATTAGTTATATTTTGAAACCCCTCTAACTACTATAGTTTGATAGAGTGAGGGTCCTCCACACATGGAGTTAGGTACCAACTTGATCATAAATAATCTCTATGGGTTGAGGGTTCATTATGTTATAGGATCAACCCGTGAGAGTTCTTATATATCATTATGGACCAATACTCTATATATATGGGTGTGGTTGGTTTGGGACATGTTTTGGTGTGCATATCTTCCTGAGATTTATTATTTAGATAGTGATTTCTTGTGTTGAGGTTGTTTATAGCTAAATTTAATAATATATACTTATGGATAATGATATATGGACTTCTATAATGATATAGGTTTGTATATGATATCTTTAGTGTAGTGGCCCATAATTTTCCTGGTTGGGACTTAGCTCAGTTTTGAATTTTCAATTCCTAGGACCTCTCCAAGGGTAAAAAAATAAATTTTCCTAAATAAAAGACCACGAAAAAATATTATGATGGTTCGGTTGATTATGAGGTATGGTTATTACCTCTAAGTTGACCTGATATGGATTTTTGAACATTGTAGGGCCTCAATAATAATATATTAAAAATATATATTATTTTTAACCTATTCACATGTATTTGTGGTGAATTTTTTATATATATTAAATGATATTTCTCATGGAAAATATTGAGATTTTGGTTGAGTTTAAAATTTAGGTTTTCTCTAGGATCTCTATAATTTAAATTCGCATCAAGGTTCCCAGGTTCAGGCTGTCACATGTGGAAATATTTTAATGGAACTGATTTAATTAATTTAGTTAACTTAACTAGTTATTATTATTGTAAAACCATAAGGGAAGCTTATAAATACCCTTTTATGTCATTTTTTAGGGTTATCCATGTCCATCAGTGGAAGAACCATAGTGGGAGAAGATGGATCTGGAGGAATTAGAAATTCTCTCTCAAGAATTCACTACTAGATTGTAATAGATGACGATTGGAATGCATGGAGATAAATGGATCCATGGTGTCAATAATGGATTGAAGAAATGGGGATTCACCATCAAGGTATGGATTTGATTTTTTTTTCTCCATTATTCATGAGTTCCATATTTAATTTTTGGGTTGAAACCTTAATTATTTATGTTTGAATATATTGAGCATGGTGTTGCATTTTTTGTCAATAAGATGTCAATAAAGAGACAATTGTTAATCAGGTGTCAATATGTGTATGGAAAGGTAGTGATGAAGTGATTATGATGATTGAAGATGATAATTTGTTCATTGAAGAGGATAAGTTGTTCCAAACCTTATGTCCCTTGGATAATTAGTATGAAATGGCATTGGATGTCATTCTTGAACATTATTCATACTAATTCAGATGATTGTTGAACTGATCCTAAGTTCCAAGACTTGTATCAAGGTGATACATTGTTAAACCATTTGAAGAAGGCCATGCAATACTTGATTTCATGATGACTTTAGAAGATCCATCCAATAGCTTCTAATTGGATGAAGTTGGTGAACTAAATCAGACGATTGATTGAGCTAGTCCTAAGTTCCAAAGTCTTGTATCAAAGTGATACATGTTTACACCATATTGAAGAACCCCATGCAATACTTTATTTCATGATGAAAGTGGAAGATCCATCCAATGACTTCTAATTGGATGAAGGTTTTGAATCAAATAAAATGATTGATTGTGTTGATCTTCATGGACTAAGATATGTGGTAAGGACAACACATTATTTACTACAATGTTTCCATGCATTGTGTTTCAATGCATGAGGAGTTGAAGAAGAGTTACATCCATGATTTGAAGAAGTAATATGAGTAATGTGTTTTTGGATTCATGTTCCAAAAGTAATAAAGAATAGAAAAAGAGAAGTAAAGGTGCATGGGAATGGATTTTGAAGAAGTGACCATGCATGAATTAATATTGTGTCCATGCATCACACTTTTGTTTGTTAACAAAGTCCTTACATGTCTTACTCAAAAATTAAGGGCCAACCATGCAAGGCCACTGGCCAGCCTCAACCTTAGGCATATATGAGACACTGGGTCAACCACACCCAAGGGAGGCCTACCAAGTATGCCCTCCAGAGGCATGCGTGTGGGCTGTGTGTAAGTTCACTAGAGAATTCACGGTGATCAACCCGTGTGGTTGCAATGGTGCATAGTGGGCGCTAGAGCACGCTCGAGGATCAAAGAGTGGGCGCAGAGCGTGCCCGCGAGAATATAGTACGTAGCGGTACTGGTGGAGGTAGAAGAGAAGTTATTTCTAGAAAGTTGTCATAGCTTGGTACTTAAACTGCAAGAACATTGCGTCGACATTTATATATGGGACAAGTATTTAAAAACACAGATGCAATCTTCATCATCCATCTAATCACATGCGAGATCTCAACCACATGTCACATCCTGTGTCCCATGACATGATATGTGTCATCCATATAATCTCATTCCTGATCTCAGCCTCTCATTGCATTCGTGATAAGCCTTATAATCAGGGTCGTTCATGATCGATCCAAGATGGTCCAATGGTCGTGGAATTGTCTTCAACCTTCGACCGCATGGAGAGCCACCCGATGTCACTGCTCACCATCGCCACTGCCAATCCACCATGATCAAGTTCCCATCCACTTTTGATGATGAATTCTACTGCATTATGATCATCTGATCACCACGATATCATACATTCATTAAAATTTTCATGCATGCATCAAGATGAAGAGTTCGAATGAGGCCAAAGAAAAAGAAGTTGTGAAGCCTCATCTTGCATGGATGAAGCTCGAGAAGGATGGTTCGCATGCGTTTGAAAACACATGCACGTGATTTCCTACCTGTAAAGAAGGATCCCACAGTTGAAAAGGAAACACCCAAGACTTGAGGCATATCTATTATCTCTCATTTGAAATATTCAAATCCGACAATCTCATCTATTCAAATAATTGAATCCCACGGTGTTTCACGAAAAATTTGAACATGAAAAAGGCTTAAACCCTACCTATAAATAGAGGAGCACCGAGCTGAGAAGTGTTGTTGCAAACATTGAGAGAAATATCTCATTTTCAAAAAAAACAAAGCATTGAAAAGAAGTTCCATGAAACCTAGCTACGTGAAAGGAACTTCACATCTTTGAGAGAAAAACCACAGACATGTGATAGGTTTTTAAACACTTATCGTGCTCCGTGCATGAAGAAGAAACCATGTGTACAAAACTGGTCTTTCACCCTTGTTGTAATCTGCAAAGACAGAATCAAGAACCAAGTTTGGTTATATGAAGAAGATCCACATGAACCATGTGCATGAAGGGTAAGAACCCGTGCCTTTATATTTACACAAATAAGAACACCCTTCTATCTATATATATATATACTATTTTGCAGGGGTTTTTCTTTAAAGAAGAAGGTGATTGCATGAAGGCCGAAGCTTTTGTGTGATTTGTTTAAAGAAGAAGAAACCCAAGACCTTGTGTCTTTACAAAGGAGGATGGAGAGTGAACTCATGATACACATGCATTAATGTTCATGATTTAAGATACCCGAACAAGCCAAAGAGTGGATCACACTCATTCGGGTTTAAAGAAGATTCAATTTTAAACACATACTGTCACATAAACTTAAATGAAACAAAAAAGACATTGTGTGTGTGATATTAAGTGAGAAAAATAAAGAGGAAGTGTGTGTTCTCAAAAGGTTATACCCATTGTGGTTTTCATACAAATAATAAAAGGATTGTGCATGCATGCATGCATGCACATGCACATGTGAAGACACTTAAAAGAAGAATCAAGATTGTGAGTACACGTGTGTAAACAAGAAGAATCAATTCCATGAAACTCATGCATGAATCATAATTAACTAAGATATCCAATACAAGAAGTTTGGATTCCATGCAATCCATGCATGAAGCATATTTGAATTGAGACTAAATCTAGACAGAGTTAAAGAAGATATTTTATCTGAGTTGACAGTATTTGAGAATCCAAGAATAATGATAGTACTGACATTGTGCAAGATTATTCTTTCATATTATATTACTGAAGAAGTTGTGTGCACCATTAGCACACATCTAAGTGTGGCTAGGTCTTCATAAGAATAAGGAATAATTGCCCGAGCATTGTTGATCTGAGGACTGGTCAGAAAAGTGATCAGAGTTATTGGGCAAGACCAACAGACCTTATCAAAGGCTGTTGAAGATTCTTGTAGAGATTCACAAGCAAGTGTGATTTATTAAGTTCATGTGGGAAGATCAGAAGATCCATCCACAGTGAATCAAGAAGAATCTCTTGTGAAATCCAGGAGGAATAATTCTTTAGTGGGACTCTGAAGTAGGCCAGTGTGACTCTGGTAACACTATGGGAAGCAGTATAAGGAACCTCTTTTGGGACTTAGGAGAGATACAGTGGGACTCTGTATCAACCATTGTAATTACTAATCTGATTATAGTGAAGAATCTGTGTTGGGGAGAATTACCAAAACACCAAGGATTATTCCTTTGAACTGAACCTTGTAAATCCTTGTGTTTAGTGCCTTTACATTTATAGCATCATTCGAGGTAAGGCTGAGAGACACAAGAAGAGTGTTTCAAGGATTTAACCATCCATTGAGGTTTAATTTAAAATAATCAATTAGTAAAAAGATTTAAAGGGATCACTAATTCACCCCCTCCCCCTTTCATTTATTCACACTGATTTGGGCAATTCAATTGGTATCATAGGGAGGTTGCCTCAAAAAGATCCAAGGGAGTCTTTATAAAGTGAATATTTGAGGAGATGAGTGAACCACCTCAAATGGAGATATCTAACAAGACTCAGATAAATATAAAGAATAAATAGGAAAGTAAGATGAAGAAGAAGCTTACTGATAATGGGGAGACACATTCTACTAAAGGTAATTTGAAAGGTACAACATGTGATAATTCCTTTTATTATTATGACTCTTCTGATGAAGCCTTCTCAAGCTGTGATGATGATAGATCAATTAGTGATATTTAGACTGCACTCAAATATCATCTGAATAATGTCCCTAGAGAAGTGGCAAGACACATTACTGTAAGAATTAGTACTCTTTAAGATGAAAATTTACAGCTGAAAGAAGAATCTAATGCCATGGAATATATGTTAACTAAAATGGTTGGCATATCCAACACTCTCAAAAAATTATGAAATCAAAGGAAGAAACAATTTATATTTGTAATGAAATAATTGATGAAGTTGATAAAGAATTTCAAGGAAGTATTTGTGAGAAATAATTCGTTGATATTGTATTTTTAGAATCTTTCCATGCATTTGAAAAGTTTCACAAAGTTTATATGGTTGTCAAAGCTGCTCAACTGGAAGAAAAATCTAACAAGGTAAAGGATATGGACATATCTTTGCAAGAATTAAGTAATGAGAATGAATAAAAAATGATAAAGCTGAAGGAGAATTGGGAAATCAAGATGAGATCAGTTGAGGATGAAAACAACTCCCTCAACATGAAGTGTTTAGAGTTGGAGGTGAAAATGAAGAATCAAAAATCACTCCAAGATGGAACTTCCCAAATAGATAAAAGAAGAGATGTTTCCACTCAAGTTTACATTGAAGAATATGATTCTAAGAGAAATATAAAATCATCCTCTAATACAATGAAAACATCCTCCAAGAAGAAGGTATCCCATAACCCAGTTATTTCTGTTTCAACTAATGAAGTTGCATCTACAAGTACAGGTTCAAAGCTAAAATCTGGGAAGATGTGTATTGATAAAAATGTTGATATATCCATAAAAATTTAAAATATAGATGTTGGGATGATTAATAAGAACAAATCCCAAATGGATGATCCAAAGAAATAAATATAATTCCAGAAACAAAAAAGCACTAAATTTAGCCATACTGATACTATAAGAAAAATAAAGAGATTTATTGGCTACTATTGGTGTTGTTGGAAGTTTGGGCATCAGGCCAATGATTTCTAGAATAATATGTCAGCATATGAAAATTATAGAAGACCTACATTCAGGGAAATTATATGTGGAGAAATGAATCATCCTGCGAAGCAAAGGCAGAAAAAACAGATGAAAAAGATTCTATCTATCAAGAACAGATTTGAATATCTTGAAGACTTATGTGATAATTGCAATAGAAGTGGTCACAGTTATGATGAGTTTTGGTTTATTCCTACCATGCCTCATGCATATGTTGATAAGAAGTATAGACCAAAACAAAGGCTGGAGAAAGGAAAAGGAATTGAAAATTCTTCTATTGGGAATATGAAAAACACTAAAGTCAATAAAACAGTGAAGGAAATTATTCCCAAGAATAAGTTCAAGCTAGATTCCAAGAATTTCATCTCAACCAAGAAAATATGATTCTACTTTGGAAATAAATGTAATATCATGGATCACTGAAAATAATCCATGGAAATTAATGGAATCAAGCTAAAAATAAAAGGAGAATCAATCTAGAAGAAGATTGGATTGACTGAAGACATTTCTGAAGATAATATTAATAAGTTTCCTAAGAAAGGTAACTTGAAAACATTGAAGAATACATGTGGAATCTCCAAACCAAAATATGTTAAAAAGAGTGTTTAGTTATCTGGACGAATCAATTGAAAATTTATATAGAACTGCAAATAGATGAAAATGAAGTACTAGCTAAAGCACAGGAAAAGGGGAAACAGGTCATTCCACATGAAGGAGAATTCAAATTTCTTGAGAGTTTGTCATCACATGATAACCTAAGTGTCTCAAAAATACTATATGTAAGGTTCAAGAAGGATGGAAATCAAGAAAATAAATGTATATCTATTTTACCAGGCCAACTGGAGATGTTGAAAATTGAAAAACATGCACTAGTGGAAGCTACTTTACTACTGGTAGAAGTAAAGACAAATAATCCACACAAGTTGAAGGTAAATTAAAGTAAAGGTTCCATTATAACAATGAAAGATCAAAATGTTAAATGGAGAAGATACACCAGCATAAAGAGTACCAGACACTTTTGAGCTGTAAGGAAAGGATTTCTTGGATTGAGAAAAAATTCTCAGCCCCAGTGCTTCTATTAAGAAGCTCACAAGTGTTCCATATTATTCCCTTATATTTTTGTTGTATATGTTTTCTTACATTGTAGGTAATTGAAGATGAAGGTCATTCCTAATATGGAAGTTGAATGATCAAAGTGAACTCATTATTCATGATTTGATAATAAATTGAAATTTTTTATTTTGGAAGATTATCAACATGAATATCTTGAAGAATATCTGATGATATTCTCCACCATGGTAAATCAAATGGAGTGAACCCCTTGAGGGGGAGAAAACATGAAGGAGATGGTATCAAGGATTATTTCATGACAAATATTTAAATTTATATCATCTCAAGAAGCTGAAACTAAGGTATTCTAATCACACTTTCATCCCTTATTCTTAATTGTATTTATCATGTCAATTAAGGGGGAGTGCTTGATTGATGACAAGATGGGATGAAAGGGGGAGATTTATTTTTTCAACTGAACTTTTTAATATTTTTGGTGGAGTATATGCAGGATTTAGCATTTCATTGATAAATATGACTATTTCCAACCCCTGGGATAAGAGTTGATACATTCTAAGCTTGATTTCACATGTATGATTGTTTATGGACAGCATTGAAAACCTTGGTCATATCTCTCTTGTTTTCTACACTAGGTTAGCCCAAAGTAGACTTAGATTTGATTTACTAAAGGTTCTTTTCTAATTGAACCATGTGACATCATCCCTCTCTCAGAAATATTCAAGAAGATATTATTCAAAGGGAGTATAATGGGTTTTGAATAGACCCCACTACACCTTTTCATTTGGTTGACAATAAGGGGGACAAAATATTGTCACACATATTGACCCATTCAAAGTGTTCTTAAGTAATATTGAAAAAAAAATACAAATGGGAGATTTTTTAGCATGTTGTTGCATTTGTTGTCAATAAAATGTCAATAAGGAGTCAATTGTTAATCAGGTGTCAATATATGTATGGCAAGGTAGTGATAAAGTGATGATGATTATTGAAGAGAATAAATTGTTCATTAAAGAGTAGAATTTGTTCCAAAGCATATGTACCTTGGATAATTAGTATGAAATGACATTTTATGTCATACTTGTACATTATCCATACTAATTCAGCTGATTGTTGAACTGATCCTAAGTTCTAAAACTTGTATCAAAGTGATACATTGTTACACCATTTGAAGAAGTCCATATAATACTTGATTGAATGATGAATTTAGAAGATCCATCCAATAGCTTCTAATTGGATGAAGTTGTTGAACTAAATCAGACAATTGATTGATCTAGTACTATGTTCCAAAGACTTGTATCAAAGTGATACATGTTTACACCATCTTGAAGAACCTCATGCAATACTTTATTGTGTGATGAAAGTAGAAGATCCATCCAATGAATTCTAATTGGATTTTGGTTTTGAATCAAACCAGATGATTGATTGTGTTGATCTTAAATGGCCAAGACATGTGTTAAGGAAAACACATTGTTTACTACAATGTTTCCATGCATTGTATTTTAATGCATGACGAGTTGAAGAAGAGTTCCATCCACAGTTGGAAGAATGAAGATGAGTAATGTATTTTTGGATTCATGTTCCAAAAAGAAATGAAGAATAGAAAAATATAAGTAAAGGTTCATGGGAATGGATTTTAAAGAAGTGATCATGCATGAATTAATATGGTGGCCATGCATCACACTTTTGTTTTTTAACAAAGTGCTTACTTGGATTACTCAAAAATGAAGGGCCAACCATGCAAGGCCACTGGCCAGCCTCAACCTCAGGCGTATGTAGGACACTAGGTCAACCAGAACCAAGTGAGGCCTACCGAGAATGCTTGACAAAGGCATGCATGCAGGCCATGTATAATCCTACTAGAGCATACATGGTGATCAACCCGTGGGGCGGCAATGGTGCATAGTGGGTGCTAGAGCACACTTGAGGAGCAGGGAGTGGGTACAGAGCGTGCCCGCAAGAATCCAGTATGGGGTGGTACCAGGGGAGGGAGAAGAGAAGTTATTGCCAAGAAGTTTCCATGACTTGATACTTAAATCGTGAGAACACCGTATATGTGTTTACATGTAGGACAAGTATTTAAAAACACTGACACAATCTTCGACGTCCATCTGATCGTGTGCGAGATCTCAACTGCACATTGCATCCTGCATCTCGCGATGCGATCTGTGTCATCCATCTTATCTTGTGCATGATCTCATTTTCTCATCGCATTCGCACTATGCCTTCTAATTAGGATCGTCCATGATCGATCCGAGCTGATCCAATAGCTTTGGCGTCATCTTCAACCTCCAACAACGTGGAGATCCACCCGATGTCACTACTCGCCTTCGCTACTACCGATCCACCTTGATTGAGCTCTTGGTCATTTTTAATGATGAAGTCTACTACATGATGATCGTTTGAGAACCATGATATCATGCATTCATTAAAATTTTCATGCATGCATTGAGATGAAGAGTTTGAATGAGGCCGAAGAAAATAAAGTTGTGAGGCCTCATATTGCACGGATGAAGCTCGGTAATGATGGTTCACATGCATTTGAAAACACATGCACGTGATTTCCTCACTATAAATAAGGAGCCTATGGTTGAAAAGGAAACACTTGAGACTTGTGGAATATCTATTATCCCACGTTTGAAATATTCAAAGCTGATGATCTCAGCTTTTCAAAGAATTGAATCCCGCGGCATTTCAAGCAATATTTGAACATGTAAAAGTCCTAAACCCTGCCTATAAATAAAGGAGCACTGGACCGAGAAGTGTTGTTGCAATCATTGATAGAAATATCTCATTTTCAAAAAACAAAGAATTGCAAAGAAGTTCCATGCAACCTAGCTATGCGAAGAAGCTCCACGCATCCCTTGCTTGAATGATAGAAGTGAACCATATTGGTTCGTGAAAGGATCCTCACCTTTGTGCGAAGAAAACCACAGACATGCAATAGGTTTTTAAACCCTCATTATTCTTTGTGTGTGAAGAAGAAACTGCATGTACACAAATGGTCTTACACCCTTGTTGTAATCTGCGAAGACAGAACCAAGAACCATGTTTGGCTCTATGAAGAAGATCCACACGAACCGCATGCATGAAGGGGAAGAACTTGTGCCCTTCTGTTTGCACAAATAATAATACCCTTCTGTCAATATATATATATATATATACTATTTTTTAGGGGTTCTTCTTTAAAGAAGAAGTTGATTGCATGATGGTCATAGCTTTTGTGTGTTTTGTTTAAAGAAGAAGAAACACAAGCCCTTGTGTCTTCACAAAGGAGGTTCAAGAGTGAATGCATGATGCTCATGCATGAATGTGCATGATTTGAGATACCCGAACAAGCTAAAGAGTGGATCACAGTCATTCAGGTTTAGTGAAGATTCAAGTTTAAACACATACATGTCACATAGACTTGAATGAAATAAACAAGACATTGTGTGTGTGATATTAAGTGAGAAAAATAAAGAGGAAGTGTGTATGCTCAAAAGGTTATACTTATTGGGGTTTTCACACAAATAAGAAAAGGATTTTTCATGCATGCATTCATGAAATGAACATGTTAAGACACTTAAAAGAAGAATAAATATAGTGAGTGAACATGTGTAAACAAGAAGAAGCAATGCCATGAAACTCATGAATAAAGCATATTTAACTGATATATCCAATAAAAGAAGTTTGAATTCCATGAAATCCATCCATGAAGTTGATTTAAACTGGGACTGAAGCTAGACAGAGTTAAAGAAGATCTTTTATCTGAGTTGATAGTGTTTGATAATCCAAGAAGAAAGATAGTACTGATATTGTGCAAGATCATTCTTTCATATTATATTCTTGAAAAAATTTTGTACACCATTAGCACACATATAAGTGATATTGGGTCTTCATTAGAATAAGGAATAATTTCCGAAGCATTATTGAGCTGAGGAATGTTCCAAAAAGTGATCAGAGTTATTGAGAAAGTCCAAAAACTCTTATCAAAGGCTGTTAAAGATTCTTGTAGAGATTCATGAGAAAGTGTGATTTATCAAAATCATGAGACAAGATCAAAAGATCCATCCACGTTGAATCAAGAAGAATCTCTTATGAAAGCCAAGAGAAAGAAGTATTTAGTGGTACTCTGAAGTAGGTATGTGTGACTCTGGTAGCACTATGGGAAGAAGTATAAAGAACCTCCTATGGGACTCAGGAGAGATACAGTGGGACTCTATATAGACCATTGTAATTATTAATCTGATTATAGTAGAGAATATGTGTTGGGGAGAATAACCAACACATAAAGGAGTAGTTCTTTGAACCGAACCTTGTAAATACTTGTGTTCAGTGCCTTTTCATTTACAGCATCATTCGAGGTAAGGCTGAGAGACACAAGAAGAGTAGATCAAGGCTTTAACCAGCCATAGAGGTTTAATTTAAAATAATCAATTAGTAAAAATACTTAAAGGCATCACTGATTCACCCCTACCCCTCTCAGTGATTCACACTGATCTAGGCACTTCAGAATCTGGTTGGATTATTTATTTATTATTTTTCCTAATCCTCATTGTAGTTGATGAATCCCAATTTTCTCTATCCCTCTCTCCCACTCCCTATCTATATCCCATTATCTCTCTATATCTCTTTATATCTCTCTCTCTTGGTGTGAGGTAGTCAATAGCAATGGTGGAATAAGGGGATGACGGTGGAAATCAGAGCCGAATGGGGATGATCTAATGTGTCATGATGAAAGATGATAAGGATGGGATGGAGGTATAGTGTAGTGGCCATCTGGGCAGGGTTTTCATCTAGAGAAAGGAGTCGGTGATTCTTGGGACATCTTGGTGCATAAGGCATGGGAGGCAAGGTCATCTAAGGATCTACCCCTTGTCATCCCATCCAGTCAAGATCAAACAACACACCACCTACCACATGGTGTGTGAAGGTGTAGTTTTCTAAGATGGGTGGGTAGGAATCAAGACCAAATTAGGTCCTTCTTGACCCAACCTAGGATGGGTGAGAAAGTATTTAGATGTGCGGTGCACGTGGGTGTTATGCACACACGCACTGTTTCATGCACGAGGCATGGCACACCAAGCCGAGCATACCTCCCCCACCCACCCATCCCCCAGTGTCCCATATGGTGTGCCTAGGGACCGCCACATGCCCCACTTTTTCTTATGTTGGTTGTTTTCATGAGTTTATAATTGGTTGTCCATTTTGAGAAAATAAATATCTTATACTAATTATTTTACATATAGATTATAATGGTGTGGTATCTTTGGCCATATGATTCCATCTGTGAGGCATGATAGGTAGTTTTTGGATTTATTACCATATGAATGATGATGAGGATTGGGGTGTGGTATTTGAAGTTTTCATAGGGTCAGTACTCCCTTATAATCATCTTTGTGATAGGGTGTGGGTCCCAAATTTTCATTATATACTTTTATACTCCCCCAAATACATGTGGTGTGGGTCATCCATATCAACATGGTGTTATTACTCCCTCATTTTTGATGAGGTGTGGATCCCCCACATGCTATGGATAAGGTTTAGTACCCCCTGTAAATATGGTGTGTGGGTCCTATATCCATGGGGTCAGTACTCCCTCGACTAAGATGTCTTCCAGTAAGGCATGGGTCCCTCTCGACAGTTTTGGAGTAGTGACATGTTTTTTTCATTCCTTGGTGGCTACGATATCATGGGTTAGTAACCCCTTTATTGAGATCTATTCTTGGGAAAGGCATCGGTTCCTCTATGGGTTTATATATTGGTGAAATGGATATAGTGTACAGTATGGTAGGGTATTTCCCCGAATTATATGTTTACCTAAGTGAGGATAAGACCACCTTTTATAGTTCCCAATGGAGATTTCAAAGTTAAATAGGTGGAAAATATCATATACATCAAGACTTGTGACCCCTTAGTCACCCCCTTGGTTTCCTTTGAGATACAATGTGTGGATAGCTATCAACTTCAGACTATGTAAATATTTCAATTATTTTAGCATCCCTGTTTTATTATGATATTCAACCTTTTAGTGATATATTTGAGATAAAAGTGACCTTTTAGTGTCCCTAATACTTATAGTGGTAGATAATATCTTATTTATTTCTTTGTCTTACTCCTAGATACCTTTTAGTTTTGAATTTTGACCTGACTTGTTTCTTACCTTCCCTATGTGGTTTTTGATGCATCTTGATGGGTATTTTTATACTCACTCTTATATGGAATCTGTTTCCACATGTGTTGTTCTTTTTGTTCAATGTAGGGTTCAAAGATGGTCTTGATGTATGCGGAGTTAGTGTCTTGTTCAATGTTGACACCTAGGGGCACTTTACGATGCATAGTGGAGCATAGTGGTTCATGATGGTGACAATGAACATTGTGACTAGAGATTGATAGAAGGTTACATGTAGAAAAGAGGATATTTCTAATGTATTGTATCTCATCATGTTCGGAGGCTTTTCGAATGTCCAGTTTCTTTGATATTTACTTATGTGGTGTTGGGTTGTATTTTATGTCTCATGCATGTGGTGTATACAGTAAATTTATTAGTGTGTATATATATATATACAGTTGATGTTGTTGGTTATTTTATACATTATATATATGTACATATATTATAGGTTGATATAGGATATGTCCTCCTAGTGTGATATACTTGGAGCTAGTCACCATCCCCTAACCTATTTGAGGTGGGCTTGAGGTGGCACTCATGGATTATCACCAGCTTGGGTGAGGCCCTAGTGGGTTGGGTTGTGTCAAAGTGGTTTCAAATTGGTTGCGTACTATGGATGGAGTTTGGAGTTAGTGGTCATGTGAGGACTGGTTTGGGATTTTAGGGAAATAATTTTAATAGGGTCTTGAGTTCGGTTATAATACCAAGGATACCAACGTAAGTAAACAGTCAAAGTATCTAATCTCCAAGACTCTAATAACCTGATAGATGAACCCTAGCTCTAAGAAATTTTTTTAGGGTACAAAAAAGTTGGTACATGCATTATATAGTTTCTAATTATGTTCTTTCATGTCCTTACTATGTCAACTTATCCAAATATGCTCTAATACTTGTGGGTTGATCCTATTGAATGAAGGGTGATACCCACTGATAGTCAGCCTATGTACTGAGGTAGGATTATCATGATCCTATTCCTGTAGTTGGGACTCTCACCCCCAATTAGTGAGTGGTGAGGTGTTTTTTTCATGACTTGATTGAGATACATTCTTACCCCATGATCTAAGGTTGTTCCTCATTCCTTTGTATTTAATGTAGATCTTTCTTATAGAGAAGATGGTAGTTACCACTAATTTGGATGAGATTACCAATAGGCTAGACATGTTGTGTTTGTTAAAATAATAGAGGCCTCATTGGTTTGTTAGGAGAGCCTAATCCTCAGGAAACAATGGTTCATCTTGATTCTAAGACTCACATTTATATCTAGTTTGAACTTCTACTGGACAGATGATGATTTTTTTATTAAGATCCCTACATGACATAGTTAGTTTTTATTGGATGATGTTTTTCTAAACTCATGATGATACTGCTCTACTATAGTTATAGTTTGAGCCATTGTTTAAGGTGGAGTTTTATATACAGATGTTGGAATCTCCACAAAGTGGTATGACCATGTAAAAATAAACGTTAAGGGGTATGGACTTCATGAAGTCTTTTCTAGAAATATTTCATGGGGGGATTATTCTAGCTTGGTGGTTCATGTGGATACTTTTGGGGAAGAGTTATCAAGAGATGGTTTTACTTTCATGAAACACCGCCTATGTAAAAGACCTTTAGCAAGATTTAATAGTTGAGTATTCTTTGTAAAGATGTAACTTTTTTGTGGGATCATGCTAGCATTTTACATGAAGATAATCATATTAATTTTGTGGATGTAAATCCATAATGAAGATAGTATTGAGATTAGATACCTCCTTTTTATGGACCTAGTTGCCTACTAGGTATCTATTCATCAAAGTTTCAGGGAGCAGAAGTAGATATAGATGGGTGATGATACAATTCCCTCCCATCATCACCACCTTCAATTAGTTCCTATCAGGCATGCGATGATGACAACCAAAGCTACGGAAAGATGTGCACGATGGATAGATATTGTCAAGAATTAATGGATACAGTTTGTAGAAAGAATCATTTCCTCTTTATATGGACCCTTGTACTAGATATTGTAGGTGTGAGTTATTATTTCTACATTATATATTCAGGAGTTGGTGATTCTAGGGGAACCCCTATCCAAACCCTTTTCATCTAGTGCGTTTCTATTAATGGAAACCATCTTTCACTCACTGCCTTTTACTAAATTGAGACCATCATATTTAAGTATGGGGTTGGTGACTCATAGTTTAGTCAAGTTTTAAATTTTAAACTTGGTCAAATCATAGAGGCCTATAAGTTTCTTTATGATAATTGGCCATGATTTTTTTGGTGAAAATTCACTCCCTATGGATATGGAGGAGTGTGTGGTTTCTTATAAAGGGTGAACCATGGTTTTCCCTCAATGAGAAACTAGTGTATGTAATGGATTGTATTTTGGGGGTGGAATTCTTATGTCTCCAAGTGGAAAGATGAACACCCTAGTGGAATTTATAGGTCTTTCAATCTAGATCCTTTCAAGTGTTAGATCAAGGAGGATCTTCTTTATCATTGGGAAGATACACTAATCTCACCATGAGAGTATTGGATATATAATAACCATTTATTGTGTGAGTTACAGATTCATGGAGTAGTGATTTCTATTTGTAAAGTTGAGTTTATAATGGTTGATGAGATCTTAGTATTGTAGTAGTGGAATAGTGGTTTAAACTTCTGGTACAGAACTCTATGTTCTGATGATTGAGGAGGATTTTGAGTTGTTGGTTTTGGAGATATTGTTTTTGGAATGGTAGTGGTGGACCCACACTCCTCCATTGTGGGAGAGAGGTCCATGAAGATGATTTCTACTTAGTGTTCTTGTGTGGTCATACATTCTCAAGTGAAGGGCCTGGAGGGTCTTCCTAGTGGGGAGTACGTAATCTACTTTCCCAGGAGGATAGTGGTTTCCTCTTGGTGGTCATATTAAATATCAGTATGGATATCTAGAGATAGGACCTTCCTAGTGGGGTGAGGGTATCAATGTGGAATATCTAGTGGATCTTTATAGGTGTACCCTTCACATGGAAACTCTTTTTATGCAGTGGAGGATGATTTTTTCTCATGATTTTGTGGATTTTGGTCCCTCGGGTAGGTGTTATCTTGGGGTCTCAAGCTGATAGAGCAGGACCATCTTAACAATTAGGACCATCTACTTTATATTGTGTAAAATTGGGCCACCTGGTAGGTAGTGGTGTGATGTTGAGTAGTTGAACAATTTTAGTGTTGTTCCTAAGGTGATCATCGATAAATTTCAAAAAAGAGTGATGATGACACAATCAAGCTATCTTCGATGGTGGATGTAAACCTATTGGAGATCATGCTAATGGAGGATTCCCGCATATGTTTTCAAAGTGTTTGGGGAAGAAACACAATGTTTCCATTGTTTCACATGATAGAGACATTGGTGCTTGTTCTATATGGGAAATGAATGAAGGAGAAGTTAACATTGGTTCAAAGGAGCATGTTATCTTGCAACTCTTCAAGTGTTAGTGTGAAATCTTGTAAAGTACTTTGTGTAAAATTATGGCATGGATGGTTTTTCCTCATGCAATGGCCATCTATAATTCTCTTTAAAGGTGGTAAGTGGAGCACTCCCACCACTGAAAAAATTATTGATGGGCCATTTTGAGGTGGATTTCAATGGTTAGTGGATTTGTTTGATACCATGGTACTTAACAACCTTTTTTATGGGAAATGGTTTTAGAAGAATATGATTGGAAAGACTCTCCTAGATAGGATTCATGTTTCTGCATAGATCTTATTTTATGATAGGTTGGAGTCAATATCTTTATGGATTGAAGAGGATAATCCCTTCCTAGTTGGTTTAATACCAAGTTATCTTAAAGATATGACCCTCATAGGTGATGAAGGTGTGTGTGATGGTGTGTGTGATGTGTTAGTTTTCTGTATGATTTTGTTTTGTAAGATTCCTTGTTAAAGAGATCTAGTTGTTTATTATTTGGGGATTAAAGGGATTAAAGGTGGAGTGGATGTAGATACTTCGAATTTTCCCAATTGGGACTTATCTCGGTTTTGAGATTTTAATTCTCTAGACTTATCTAGGGGAAAAACAGCAGATTTACCATAGAAAACAACCTCATACTAATATTTTGATGATTCCAATGATTCCAGGGTGTGGTTTTTACCACCAAGATAAGACAATATGAATATATGAGTGTTGTGGGGCCTCGATAATAATATATTAAAAATAATATATTATTTTTATCCTATGTGCATGTATTTGTGATGATTTTATTATATATCCTAAATGGGGCCTTGGATGGGAAAAATGAGATGGCGGTTGAGTCTGAAATAGGGTTTTACTCTAGGAAAAATAAAATTTAAGTTCACATCGGGGTTCCCAAATTTGGTTTGTCATAGGTGGAAATCAATTAATGGAATTATTTTAATTAACTGAGTTAATTTAACTAGTTATTGTTATGGAATAACCCTAGGGTAGCTTATAAATACCCCTGTTATGAAATTTTTTTAGGATTATCCACTTCCATCAATGGAAAAACTCTAGAGGGAGAATATAGAGTTTGAAGAATTAGGAATCCTCTATCAAGAAGCCATAAGCATATTATACTAAATGATCATTGGAATGTGTGATGTTGAATGAATCCATGACATCAATGATGAATTGAATTGATAGGTATTCTCCATCATGGTAGGGATTTGATATTTCCATTGCTTTGTTATTCCTAAGTTTCATATTGAAGTTGTGGATTAAAACCTCTATTCTTTGTGTTTGAATCAAGGAAGATTATTTATTTATTATTTTACCTAATCCTCATTGTGTTTGTTGAATCACCATTTTTGGATTTATTTCCCTATGCCAAAGAATTTTTAGGATAGGATTTACTATCCCTAATTTTTTCTTTATGACTTCATGATATTAGTGGTGGATTGATGAAGTATGAGGTCCCAAATTATCCTCTCTCTCTCTCTCTCTTTAGGCCTAGCCATGGATAGTGGAAATTATGGGTGAAAGTGGTCAGTGCATGGGAGAGGCATTTTCCACTACTACAAAATAGAACTTTAATAGTGATGGCCTTTATCAGTGCTGAAAAAGGGAACCTTTATAAGTGCTAAAGAAAGTACTGATAATGGGTGTCTATTATCAATGCTTTATTTTTATCACTCATAAAGGGTACCCTTTATCATTGTTTTATTTTTAGCATTGATAAAAGGTACCATTTATCAGCGCTTTATTTTTAGCGCTGGTAAAGGGTACCCTTTATCAACACTTTATTTCTAGCACTCATAAAGGGATCCTTTATCAGTGATTTATTAACGTTGATAAAGGTCTGAATAAAATTAAATAAATAAATAAATAAATAATAAAAAAGTGTTTATTAAAAAATTATAAAATTTTATTAATTAAATCATTATTGATAAAAATGAATGAATTGATTATACTATATATAAATTATAAATACTAATAAATAGTATATATTAAATATATAGATATATTCAGAATGAAAATTCAACAAATAAAAATTAAAAAAATGTAAATTGATAAAAATATTAAACATTTTATTAATTAGATAATTATTGATAATGTTGATAAATATTATATATTAAATATATAAATATATATATAAATGTATATAAATATGATTTATATAATACAAAATATTGCTTTGTGCTTAGAGTAATGGACATAAATGAATGTCGTTTAATTTTTCAATTTAACATAGATCAAACGTGTGTTATATTGATTTCATATATACATAATTAATGCATTTTTATATACAACACACACAAAAAACTTATCCATTTTTTCAAAGTGTACTTATTTTAATTTATTCAATTTCATTTATTTTTAACATTCATGCACTTAATATTAAATATTCATTAATAATGTTAAAAAGATATTTGTAAAAAGATATTTATAAATATATATATATATATATAAATGTACATTTTCCATATTTATTCATTTATATATTTATAATTATAAATAAATAAATAGTATTTTTTTAAAAAGTATTTATAATATTATAAATAAATAATTATTAAGTTTATAATAAATTTATTTAAATAATGAATATATTTACTATATTTATATTTATATATATTTATTATATATATATATATATAATTATATAGATATATATAATGATATAAATATTATATTTTAAAAAATATTTATATACTTATAAATAAATAATTATATATTTAAATAATTATAAAATTATAATAAATATATTTAAATAAATAATATATTTACTGTATTTATATTTATATATATTTATTAAATATATATATAATTTTATATATATATATATATTTACAATTTTTTTATTTATAATTATAATTATAAATCATTTATCAGTGCTTATTACTTAATCAGTGATAAAAGGTATCTTTATCAGTGATTTTTTGGAAGCGTTGATAAAAGTGTCGCGATCTTTTTAAAAAATACTAACCAGTCATGGACCCAACGTGATATCTGAAGCTTTCCATCACTCTCTGTTAGCACTCTTTCTCGGTGAATCGAAGCTTGAATCAAGCCTCAAAAAAATCTAAGGCTCAAACTATTCAAGGATCAAACGAATTCAAGGTTCGAATGTAACTCTTTCTTTACTTTATCTTGAACGTAAGTCTTTCTCTACTTTCTATTGGGGAACTCGGGGTGTAAAACATCAATGGTTCTGGCCATGGAGAAGGTTTTTTTGAAACTATGAATGTGGTGAGTTATCCATTTTGGATATTTGGTTTTAGAGATCATCCATTTTGATGCTTGGAATTTTTAGAGTGTGAAATGCCTATACAGTGAGCCTTCCCAACTTTACTCCCAGGCCATACGAGCATCTCCTTACTTATCAATTACAGTTGTGAATTAATGTATGAGATTTGTAAGCTACTCTTTTATTTATGTGAAAGTGTGGATGAATCATGCTTTATTTTCATTGGATAAATAGTGGAAATAACCATATGGTAGAATTCCCATACCATTTTACATCATCTATATATTTTTGTATGTATCAATTTCCATGATAGTGGTTGGGTAGCCTATGAGACTACTTCCTGGAGAATTAAAATGACTAGTTATTTTCGTATTTGTGTAGTAGAGACTTTAAATAAGGAGTGATGTTTTATAGATCCATTAATTTTCTAATTCCACTTAGATTTATGAGTGAAGTAGGTCTAGTCCTCTTAGAAAATGTGACCTCGTGGGAGTTGTTCCATCTCAATAGAGGCTAGTGTGTATGGGATAGATGTTGCAAGGGTTGCTGTGTTTTTATACCTTGTTTTTTATATATCTTATTGATTTTTATTATTGATTTATGTCAACTTCTTTATGGGCCTCCTTAGAATCTAAAGGATGGGTCAATGTGTATTAGATGACCTCCTTAGAATCCTTCAGATGGGTAGATCTGATGTGATCACCTCCATATAATCCTTGGGATGGGTCGGTGTGGCGATATGACATCCCAAGAGTTTTTAGATGTTTTCAAATATTTTATATACCATTATTATTTAATGTAATAATTCCTCAGGTTTTTGGTATCGTCCCAGCCGAAGTTTTTATTTCAAAATCCCAAGTTGAATTTCTCATTATTACTACTAGTATAGTGTAAGTACAGGGTTGATCTATAGGGCAAGTTAATGTGTCCTAATTCTTGATTCGTTGTTAATTAAGTGTAGTTGTTGAATCTTAAAATCGATGTTTCTTGTTTATAGTGGTTTTCTTATAAATATGGAATGATCAACCTCTTTAATATTAAATTTATTAACTTAAATAAAACTAAAAAACTATGTAAACTGTATTTTTTAATGATTGATGATAAAATGTGTCGGGGCTGTGGGTGTTTGTGTAGGTCCTCAAAAAAAATTCCTATTGTGTTGTGTTTTTCATAATAACTCACATATCTGGGTTTAGAAAATAATAAAACCCCCTTGGTCTAGTGAGTTTTGTTTGAATCAATAGAGAACAATTACCTAGTCTGGAAATTGATGTTTATTAATTTTGTTAGAGGTAATCCCTTCCGAGATGATAAGTGCACCCAATGATCATGGGTGTACTTAGTCGTAACTTCCCTAAAGATCCTTAGAAACTCCATTCTTGGTCTGATTGAAGGGTCAATATTTATTAGAAAAGGAAAAAATAGACCATCCACTAGACTACCCTCATCAAGGAGGGTGGAAGTGGTGAAGGCCAAGGGAATAACCTCTGATAATAAGATTACAATCATTAGGAAGGGACCTCATACAAGTATATAGAACCACGCACTCATTCGGTCTTCCTTTGATGGCCAACACATCTACTGTTATGTTTCTCTCTCTCTAGGTATGACCCACACTAATATACTGATTGAGAGTCCTCTTGGTCTGATATGGGGTTTCCAACAAGATTCAACAATAGGTTTTGAGGGAATTATGAGAGAAAAATGAACAACACAAACATAAAAAAGTTGATGATAAATAAACCCACATTTGTCCACAGCCCCAACACATGGGAGAATTGGATACACATGGAGTGAATGACAATAAACAAACTCTAAATACCTGATGTGTTCATTATAGTGGAAATGGAAGAGAGAAAAACCAACGATCACAAATAAAAACTCAAAAATTTCTTAGAATGAGTTCCAAGCTCTTCCTCCACCAATATGTGTGTCCTCCAGATAATTCCCCCTCTAAAAATAGTCTTTTATTTTTAATTATCCATCCCCCACTATCCCAGGGTGGTTAGGGGTCCAAATCCTAGGTCAAAGGATGGGTAGGAAGGATATATAGAAAGTAGGTGGAAATCTACTGACTCTCACATGGTTATAGTGCACGGTTTTGGGAAACCATGTGAAAATTGTGCAGATGGTTCTATCCACACAAGAGGTAGCACATGATTTCCTATACTGGTCTGTACAGTTTGACAAACCGTGTGGAGAGCCTCTGTATCAAAATTTCATTTCATGTACGGTTTCCTAGAGGATCCACATTGTTTTAAAAATCGTGTCGAGACCATTCAGGGGCCTCTTCCTTGAAATTCCAAACTCTGTCTAGACTTCTGAGTTGGGGTTCTTGGATTGGGTGACTTTGTTGTGCCATACACCATGGAAAAAGGGTCCAAATACCTCTGATTTCCATCTGAATCACCCAGTAAAGCAATGTCTTAAATTCCTTCCTTTGGTGACAAAAATCTCTATCAAGACATGTTTAGGTTGTGAAAATCATGACACTCTATTCATACAACCCTTTTAAAATTACTTAAATGAATGGAAATAGCCAACGATCATATACCCTAGTGGTACAGCCTCCTGCTTGGCATCCAAAAGACCCAGGATCAAAATCTAGTCAGGGGAGAATTTCTGGGACTGTAGCAGGGCACTGTAGCAGACTGTATCAGTGGCAAAACTGTAGCAGGGACAACACTGTAGCGACAGAGGGACTGTAGCAGGTACTATAGCGTTGGCTATACTGTAGCAGGTACTATAGCAGTACTGTTCACCGAGGGGTCCTTTGGGCCAAAAAATGGGCTTTCAATCCTTGTATTTAGGCCACTTGGCCTTGAGCCTTTGGGCTATGTAATGGGTCTCTCTCTACCCAGTCTAAAGAGGCCTTTGCTTTAAATAATAAATTGAGTCTTCGGCCCCAACCTTTTAAAAAAAACTTAAATGAATGGAAATTCACTATTCATGTGAGTGTATCAAACTCCCCCACACTTTATTTATTGTTTGTTCTCAAAAAAATTCCTAGATAATCATATCAAAGGAATTACCAAAGAAATAGGTATAAGTTTCCATATTATATCAATTAAATGAATATGTATTTTGAATGAATTGTCATTAGAAATTGATACATTCATCCTTCATGACTAACCAAAGTTGTGAAATTAGCTAAAAAAGTAAGCCTAATTCAAAACCTTCGACCATTCATTCATAAATCATTATTGTTTAAAACTAGATTTGTCCTTATTTATTCAAATAAATTCCCATATTCTATTTCCATCTCATCATACACTTAGATTGGTGAAGCACAGATTTTGTCATCGCCAATTGGTGGGATACCACTTTTATAGGTCACACAACCTCATTGACTTGCATCTTTGGGAACATGATGAGAGGTTATCAAAAAAATTGGGCATGAATTTTCATATCTCGAGTTATTTTCATTGGGATGAGATACTAGCATTAAATTGGGCCTAATTTTTCATGTATAAACATGACGAATATTTGGAGCAAGTCAAGAGTTCATGAAATTGAGACCACGTGATAACCACTAGTGTGGTAACAACAATTACCATACCTCACCTCTCTTTATGCACAAATTGATTTCCATTTTAATGGGTTCCTTAATTTAAATTACACCATCATAAAAGTCATTTTTAAACAAAAAAATTTCTGAGTGAATGACTAAAAGTTTCTTCTCAAGTTTTAAAATGTTCATTCATATCACAAACAAGGTTTGTCAATCCGGACATATGAGAAATTTGTAGAAATAATTCTCCAAAACCCATTTTCATCCAATTGATGTAAGTTTGTGGCACCTATAACAGCCCTTTAGAAAGATCCTAAGAAAATATGTCATCCTAGGTAATGATCAAGCAGCCGACCACATGGGGTTCCATATGAGGGCACCATCCCCCACACTAAAAACCATTCACAGTTCCTCAGGAAGTTTGTAAGGTGGAGAAGGGTGGGAAAGGATAATTTGGGAAAAGGGAGGGATAAAAACAAATTAAAGTAAATATTGAGAACTGAAAAAACTCCCCTATAAAGATGGAAAAGAGGTTCTAGAAATCAGTGTACGAGAGCCTACCAAGCGGAAAAGTGGATTCAAGATAGATAAAATGATCCACCTACTGAAGGAACAGAGAAACCAAAAAAAGGGAATAAATAATTTCAAATTAGCCATAGGGAGAACCAAATGGAATCACACAATCACACCATGCACATTAAACAAAACATTGGAAAAGATATGGTAACAAATTAATGCAAGACAAGGTGGATAAAAAGAAAAGTAACAAAACAGAATTAGTTCCATCCCATGGAGGGATCAGAGGGATCGTAAAACTGAGCATGAATGGCTTCATCCCATGTGGGGTCTATAGTAGGCAGAGTAGTAGCCATCCCTTCAGTGGGAGTAGAGGTTGCGGATGGACCACCCATCGATGAGGATCCCCAAGTAGAATCTAGATGAAATAATGAATCTCTATACATTTAGAAGGAGGGAGGTTGGATGGGAACTACCTCATAAAGATCATGTGCTTGAAGTTCAGATAGACTGAGTCCTTCCACCTCTCACTGAGTTTTTTGCAAATGCCAATGGAACATCTGATACGAGTCTTGCTTCCACTTCCAAAATAGGTTTGGGTCAATGTAAGGGGTTCCTTGTAGGTTGAGGTATGAGGGATAGGGGTGGAAATGGGGTGGTACCATATAGGTGGAAGGGTAGATAGTGAATATGAATCAGCATGGAGAGAGGAGTGGTGGGAGGTAGTGGGTGGTATGGGAGGTGCCTATTCCTTGATGGCCTCGTGCGGTGGGTTAGTCGGTCCCTCTACGTGTTGGCCATAGAATCATCAATAGAGATCATCATACTCAAACATACTCATGTGATGGATGAGTGTAAGATCAAATGTAGGGGTTGGTGGCAGTTGAGTGAAAGTATCCTCATCATACTCAATATCCAAGAAGTCCATCGGGAGAGAGATAAATGGTCCAGAAAAAAAATGTCCCCCTTTGTCTTAGAGAAAATAGTCTTAATGTATTTCAAGAAGGGGTATGCAAGGTTAACCTCAACACTGGGGATCATGGAGTTCATGAGGAACAAATATCAATGTTTTTCATTACCTTCACTATCATACTGAGCAGTGAAGCACGTTGTAAGAATCCTGTGTAAAATCTGATGGATGGGATTAAGCAGTCGGGATGCCTTGGTAGTTCGGGGCACATA
This sequence comes from Viscum album, assembly GCA_963277665.1. Taxonomy (NCBI): domain Eukaryota; kingdom Viridiplantae; phylum Streptophyta; class Magnoliopsida; order Santalales; family Viscaceae; genus Viscum; species Viscum album. Next base: position 1,194,463,901 of record OY728164.1, read on the forward strand.
GGGATCTCCAGGTTGGTAAATGGTGGCCTAGAAGGCCCAGGTAGTGGTAGGATTCCATTCCAAAGGTGCCTCAACATAGGCTATGGTTTCAACATGTGTGTGATCATAAATCCAAATGAAAGTAGCAAAATCACTGAGGTAGAAATTGAATTTACAGTTCATTAAGAATAATGTGACATTACCTTCAGCCTCGATTAAATATACATGTTCATATTTAGGGAAATGTTCATGGCACTGAAAGTTTTTCATAAATTCCAAAACTAGTTCCTTATAAGTTGGTTGGTGTATAGAAAGGGTCGGGGTGAGATGAACTTGGGAAAATAAACGCTTAAGCTCTTTAGAAATTCCCAATGTTGTAAGATTTTATGGGGAAAAGAAGTGATGGGTATTAAACTTCAAAGTCACCAACATCTGATATCTCATATTTTCCTCCTTATAACTAAATTTCAAGTGGGGACCATGGGGGTTGGTAGAACCAGAAGCACGGGCTCTCTTAGAGGAGGACATTATGGTTTGGGTTTTTTAACCTGTGGGTAGTGGATTGTACACAAACAAATTGTACAATTTAAAATAAGAATATATAGGAAATTGAATAAGTAATATGAAAAAACTTAAAGAACCTATGGAAAATCACAAATCTAGAAAAAATGAAATCTGAAATTAGGGATTTTTTTATAAAACTATGGAATTTTGTGTGTGTGTGATGAATTTGAGAAAAAATAAGGGGAAAATAAAGCATAGAATCCAAGATGTAACACAAACAAAAATCAGACATGGGGGATTGGGAAAAGTCAGAACATGCAAACCCTGGAGAAAAGAGAAGAAAAAGAAGAAGAAAGAAGGATAATAGAAGAAGGTGGAGGAAGAAAATGATACCTGATCCACAGATCTAGAAGAAGGAAGGAATATTGAAGGATATGGAGAGGGGAGGTGAGGGCACAGAGCACAGTGAGTAAGAAAGGGGGCGACACGATTAGGGTTTGAGAGAGAGGAAGAAAAAAAATGGAGGTTTTAAAAAAAATATGGTTTTTAACCAATGTGCATGATTTCATCACACTGTTTGAAAAACCGTGTAGAAATTGTGTGTATGGCCACTAGAAGAGTTTGTATTTTTCACACGGTTATAGCACACAGTTTTTAAAACCGTACAAAAACCATGTGTGTGGTGATGTTTGGGAAAAAAATTGAAAATCTCTTTTCTTTTCATGGAACGCATCCCTTTTTGAATGAGAAATTTTGTTTCCCATTATTTTAAAAATTATTTGAGATTACCATATGATATTTAAGTTAAGAATAATAAAAAATAAGTAATCTATATAGCACATTATATTGATCCTAGGACTAAAACTCACAAGAAATGAAAAACACACTAACATGCACTTCTAAGCACACACAAACAACAATTATTTTAATAAAAGTTTTCAAAATGTCGGGTTACCTCCCAGTCAGTGCTTTATAGTCTCGAGCTCAACATACCTGGGCCTCTTGATACCCAAATTTCATGGTGGAGATCATGAACACCATGTCTTCCATTTGAAGATAAGTTTTGAGACACTACCCATTTACCTTAAATGGTTTACCATCTGCTCTAGAAACTTCCATCGCACCATGGTGGAAGACTTTGATCACTTTAAAGGGTCTGAACCATTGAGACTTCAACTTCCCTACAAAAAACTTAATCAAGAGTTAAATAACAATACCTCATCTCCAGGATGGAAGTATTTGTGGGATATCATTCGGTCATGAGTCTCCTTTGTCTTTTCTTTGTATAACCAAGTATTCTCATAGGCCTCCTTCCAAATTTCATCGAGGTCTATCAATTGAAATTTTCATTTCTATTATACAGTCTTTAGATTGTAATTCAAGGAATTCTCATCCCAATAGTCCTTATACTCAATTTACACTGGTATATGACATGGTTTTCCATAGATTAAATGGAATGGTGACATACCCAGCAGTGTCTTGAAGGCAGTCATGTATGCCCATAAAGCATCATCAAGATTCTTGGACCAACCCTCCCTTGAGGCTCCCATAGTTTTCTCTAGGATCTGATTATTATTATTATTTTGATACCTCCCCTTAGACACTGAACTGGGGATGGTAGGGTGTCCTCATGCTATACTTCACTCCATATTTCATGAGCACATCCCATATCAAAGCATTGTCAAAATGGGTCCCCCTATCACTGGTCAAAACCCATGGAATATAAAGTCTACTGAAAATATTCTTTTTTAAGAAGGCAATTATGACCTTCACTATGTTGTGCGTCGTGGCAGCATCTTCCACCCATTTGGATACATAATCCACACAAACCAAAATGTATGAATTCCCATATGATGGGGGAAACAGCCCCATGAAATCAATTCCCCATACATCGAATACCTCAACCTAAAGGATGGTTTGTTGAGGGATTTCAGCTCGGTGACCCATGTTACCATTTTGCTGACACCTATCACAGCATGCTACAAAGTATCAGGCATATTTGTGCATGGTGGACCAGAAAAAACCAGATTTTAGAATCTTCGCTATTTTACGGTCTAACCCGTGATGCCCCCCATCCATTGAGGAATGACAAAATTCAAGAATTCCTTTATTTTATTCTTCTAGGATGCAGTAGTGAATCACCTAATCTTTACATGAGCAGAAGAACAGCAAGTCTTCCCAGAAATATCTTTTTACTTCTGATAGAAATCATTTCTTTTATTGAAAATTAATATCAGCGTGAACCACTCTCGTAACCAAGTAATTAGAAATGTCAGCATACCATGGGCGAGTCGTAACTCCAACTGATAAAATATTCTCATCTGATAAGTCTTCCTAGATTTATTTGTCATCCTCCCTTTCCAAATGAGGTAACTCCAGGTGAGAGATATGATCAGCGACTACGTTCTCACTTCCTTTCTTGTCACGGATTTCTAAGTCAAACTCTTGGAGGAGAAGCACCCAACGGATGAGCCTTGTTTTTGCATCATTATTATCCAACAAATATTTAATTGCTTCATGGTTAGTATAAAAAACAACTTTTAACAGCACTAAATATGATCAGAATCTATCGAATTAAAAAACCACCGCCAACATCTTCTTCTCGGTGGTGGTGTAGTTAATTTTTGCTTCATTTAATGCTCAGATCACATAGTAAATTGGTATGAAGATACAATTAATTCTCTTTCTAGGTACTTCCCCCATATCATAATCACTTGCGTCATACATAATCTCAAATTTTTCCTCCCAGTTCAGGGCAATCATGATAGGAGCCTCAACCAATCTTTTCTTTAAGAGCTGAAAGGCTGAAGTGAATGTTTCATCAAATTCAAAGATAGAATCCTTTAAAAGTAGATTGTTCTGTGGTTGAGATATCTTTGAGAAGTCATGAGTGAATCTTATATAAAAACCTACATGTCTCAGAAAACTTTGGATTGCTCTAACTGAAGTTGGAATTGGCAGTTGTGATATTACTTCAATCTGGGTAGGATCGACTTCAGTTCCTTTCATTGAAATCTGGTGGCCCAAGACGATTCCATTTTGTACCATAAAATGACATTTCTCCTAGTTCAAGACCAGATTGGTGTTCTTATAGTGTTCAAGTACTAATTCCAAATTTTTCAAGTAGGTGTTAAATGATTTTATAGACTGAAAAATCATCCATGAAAACATCTAAAATCTGCTCCACTATGTCATGGAATATTTTCAACATACATTTCTGGAAGGTGGATGGAGCGTTCACATGCCAAAAGACATCCATTGATAAGAAAAATTTCTATAAGGGGATATAAATGTGCTTTTATATTGATCTTTATAAGTAATAGATATTTGGTTATACCTAGAATAACCATCTAAGAAGTAGTAGAACTCATGACCCACCAAACGCTCCAACATCTGATCCATTAAGGGAAATGGGAAATGATCCTTTCATGTGGAATAATTAATATTATGGTAGTCCACACACACTCTCCATCTCATAACCATTCTTGTTTGGATGAGTTCATTCTTATCATTGGTAATCACGGTGATACCACCTTTTTGGGCACCACTGGCAAAGGACTCACCCATGGGTTGTCAGAAATTGGGTAGATGGTTTTGAAATCCAATAGCTTGATCACTTATTTATTCACTAACTTCTTCATTAGAGGGTTTATTCATCATTGTAGTTACTGGGAGGTCTTGGATACTTCCTCAATCATCACCTTATGTGTGCAAATAGTTGGACTAATTCCCTTAAGATTAGTGAATGTCCACCCAAGAGCCTATTTTCTTCTTCGTAGAACCTGTAAGAGTGCATCCTCTTGATCACTCATGAGAAATGCATTGAGGATTACTGGCAGTGTGTTCTCATCCCCCAAGTACCCATATTTTAAAGAAGAAGGTAAAAGTTTTAACTCTATATGTGGGGATTTAAGAACTGAGGGTACAATCAGTTCTACCTTGACCCGCTCTATCGTATCCAGAACCACTGCTCACTGCCAATAATGACCGCCCTGGACTATGATAAATTGAAGCACCTCTAGTTCATCTTCAGGCTAGATGTATGTGAAAACTAGGTCATCTATAGTAAGGAAACATCCCATGTCCCTCTCCATATGGCCAAAGTGATCATCCACTATAGTCAATGCAAAACAGTCCTCATGTTCCACAAATGATGCTTGTTTAATAACTTTGAGGACATTTTAGGATACCTTTTCATATCCTACTATGATGGTCAATTATCCTTAGTGAACATATATTAATACTTTTCCCATATCAAATAAGGTTCTTCCCAAAATAAGAGGTGCCTCTTAGTCTTCCTCCATGTCAAGTATGATAAAATCAATAGGAAGAATCATCCTACCCACTTTAACTACCACATATTCGAGTAGACCTTTAGGATATTTAATGGAGTGATCTACTAGTTGTAATTCCACTCGGGTCAGTTTGAGATCATTCAGCCCCAGCTTCTTAAATAATCCAAAGGGAATTAGGTTGACACTAGCCCCTAAATCACAAAGTGCCTTTCCAAATTCACAAGATCTAATTGTGCAAGTAATTGTAAAACTTATGGGATCTTGATGTTTTGGAGGAAGAGAGTGTTGAACCACTGCTGAGCATTCCTTAGTAAGAGGAATGGTTCCAAAATCCTCCATATTTATTTTGTTTGAGATTATTTCCTTTATGAACTTTGTATATGTTGGAATTGGATTCAATGCCTCTACAAAAGTAATTTTAATGTGAAGTTTCCAGAATACCTCTGTGAATTTTTAAAACTGTTGATCCAAATTCCTCTACTTCATTCATTTAGGAAATGGTAAGGTGGGTTCATAATTCATGACCACCTATTTTCCTTTACCATGTGGAGCCTCCTTCTCTTTTGATATTCCCTACGATAAGGGGAAATTCTAGAATTCGGATTATCTATTTGAAGGGGGTGTTGGTTGCTCTAGATTTTCAGCTTCACCTTGATTTATAGTCACTTTATGGGAAAGCTCCTTCCCACTTCGTAGAGTGATAGCATTAACCTCCTCCCATGGATCCTTTTTAGTATTACCTGGTAGTGTATTAGGTTACCTTGAAGAGAGCTAATTGGAAAGCTGTCCAATCTGGTTTTCAAGGCTTCGAATAGATTCCTCGTGATTCTAAAATCTTATCTTAACAGTTGTAATGAATTTTGACATCATTTCTTCTATCCTTGATGGGGGTTCATACTGAGTTTGTTGTGCAACTGGTTGAGGTTTTGGATATCTTGGTGGTTGCATCAGATGAGGGTTTTGATACCCTTGTTGTTGGAAGGATCCCTTCTGAAGTCGATTTCCCTGTTTCTATATGGGATAAAGATTGTGATACTGCTACTGATCATAACCGGGTGGCCTCAGTGGTTGTGGTTGTGGATTTTGTTATTGTTGTCCCCAGCCCATGTTCATGTTATATTTCCAAGCCAAGTTTTTCTATTGAGTGTAAATTTTTTGCCCTCGGTTCTAAGAAACATAATTCACTTCACTATTGGAAGGGCCGACACTTGTCCCTGTTCATTCTCCCATGTCATGGTTATCACCACATTCACTGCATGCTGGATGATTAACAGCTTGAACTTGTGAAGTGGTTTTTATATTCAATGCATCAATTTTATTTAACATAGTATCAAGTTGGGAATCAAGCATCATAGTGGTATAAATGTTATTCATTCCTCTATTTTGAGTTCCCCTCTTAGAATTCCATTAGAAGCTATTTTCTGACATATCCTCTAACAAGTCAAAGAGTTCCTTAGAAGATTTTCCCATGAATTTTCCTCCAACCACTACATCCACCACTGATTTGGTGTTCATAATAAGACCTCCATAAAAATTTTGGACTTGCATCCACAAAAAAAGTCCATGGTAAGAGAATTTCCTCAACATTTCTTTGAAGCGCTCCCAAGACTCAAATAGTGACTCTAACTTATGCTGCTGAAAGTTGCGAATTTAATTCCATAATGTCACCATCTTGGAGGGAGGAAAATATTTGGACAAAATTTTCTAGGCCAATGCCTCCCAAGTAAGGATGGAATGTTGAGGTAATCCTTTAATATAGTCCTTTTATTTATCCCTTAAGGAGAAGGGTAACAAGAAAAGATGGATGGAATCTTCGGACACACTGTGGTAACGAAATGTATCAAAAATTTCAAGAGAGTTGGATAGGTGAGAATTGGGGTATTCACTTGGTAAACCTATAAAATGAACCGTATTATGGATGAGCTTCATGATGGATAGCTTGATCTTGAAATGTTGGGCTTGCACTGGTGTCCTGACAATACCAGTATCCACTCTATGAATGGAAGGCAGCCCATACTTCATAAGAGTATGGTGCGGAGGTAGTTGTTCTTGAGGAATTGGGGGTATAAATTGTTAGTCCTATTGGAAATACTACTATTTATTTAGATTTAAGTATGGATATGGATATTGTGGAAGGTATTGTCATGGTTTTTGTGGTCCAAATCCCAGCATAAACTAAACCAGTGGTCGTTACTAATTTCATGGAACATAATTTATAAAATTGGTCGATTGATTCTGGTCCTACTCATCCTCAACATCAAGTTTTTGGTTTCCATCAACTACAAAATACTTCCCAAATCTTTTTACTCCATCTGGTTCTTCCTCTTCCAAATTCTCCATGGGGGTGTTTTGGTTGTGCTCTCCCATAAGTAACCTATGTCGCATGGATATGGTTCGTTCAATTTTTGGATCGAGTAGAAATATTTTTGATGACTCAACACTCTTAAAATGAGTGATCCAGTCACTCATAAACTTATGCTCCATCACAACACCAAACAACCCACCACACATAATTTGGAAAAATCAAAAATAATTAAAAACATAAATGAGGTTAAGAACAGGATTTTTTAAGACTTTTGATTTTTCTTTTCATTTAATTAATACTACTCAATTTAACAAAACACTGCTAACTTGTATACTAGGAAATGGTTCCATAATTTGGTATCATCCCAGCCAAAGTCTTTATTTCAGTGTCCCAAATTTAATTTCTTGTTCTTACTACTAGTATAGCGTAAGTATGGGGTCGATCCACAGGAAGAGTTAATGTGTCCTGCTTCTTGATTCGTGATTAATTAAGTGAAGGTTCTGAATCTTAAAATCAATTTTTTTTGTTTGTGATGGTTTTTTTCTAAAGATGGAATGATCAATCTCTCTAATCCCAAATTGATTAACTTAAAGAAAACCAGAAAACCACATAAACTGAATTCTTTAACGATTGATGATAAAAATGTGTTGGGGTTGTGGGTGTTTGTGTAGGTCATCAAAAATCATTTTTCCTATTGTGTTGTGTTTTTTATAATAACTCACATCTCTGGGTTTCAAAAATAAAGGACTCCCCTTGGTCTGGTGAGTTTTATTTGAATCAATAGAGACTAATTCTGTGGTCTGGAAATTGTTATTTATTAATTTTATTATAGGTAATCTCTTTCGAGACGATAAGTACACCCAATGATCATGGGTTTATTTGGTCCTAACTTCCCTAAAGATCCCTAGAAACTCTGTTTTTGACCTGATATAGGGTTTCCAGCAAGATTCATCAACAGGTTTCAAGGGAATTATGAGAGAGAAATGAACAACACAAACATAAGAAAATTAATGATAAACAAACCCACATTTTTTCACATCCCCGACACATGGGAGAATTATCTACACATGAAGTAAATGATAATAAAAAAAACTCTCAATACCTGATGTGTTCATTATAGTGGAAATAGAAGAGAGAAAACCCAACAATCACAAAGAAAAACTAAAAAATTTCTTAGAATGAGTTCCAAGATCTTCCTCCACAAAGATGTGTGTCATCTGAATGATGCCCCCCTCTCAAAAGAGTCTCTCCTCTTTAATTCTTCATCCTCCACTATCCTAGGGTGGTTAGGAGTCCAAATCTTGGGTCAAAGGATGGGTAGGAAGGTTAGATATAAAGTAGGTGGCAATCTGATGACTCCTGCATGATTATAGTGCACGGTTTGGGGAAACCATGTAGACGGTTCTATCCACACAGGAGGCAGCGCGCGGTTTCTTGGAATGGTCTGCATGGTTTGACAAATTGTTTGGAGACCATGTAAAGATCCTCTACCTCAAAATGTCATGGCCTGCACGATTTCCTAGAGGATCCGCACAGTTGTAAAAACTGTGCAGAGATCGTGCGGGGGACTCTGCCTTGAAATTCCAAACTCCTTCTAGCCTTCTGGGTTGGGGTTCTCAGCTTGGGTGACTTCTCTATAGAATACACCATGTAAAAGGGTTCAAATACCTCTGATTTCCATCTGAATTACCTAGTAAAGAAATGTCCTCAATTCCTTCCTTTGGTGACAAAAATCCCTATCAAGACATGTTTAGGTTATGAAAATCATGGCAGTCTATCCATACAACCCTTTTCAAAGTAATTAAATGAATGGAAATTCCCTATGCACATGAGTGCATCAGTTTTTACACCACTTGTTCCAAAAAATAGAATAGAGGTTATCAAATTCTATATATTAGAAATTATTTTTAGGTATTCATCATATTAGGTCTATATGTATTGGTTCCACCCCTAGGAATATCTGATTACCATCCATGTATATGAAGTAAATCTTTATTTATTAAAATGTTTTATCAATACATTTTTATATCTTCTAGTTGATTGAATGAGATTTTATTATTCTTTTTTATCATATTTGGGTTTCTTATTACTCCTTAATTGCCTATATTATATTTTCATTTGTTTAGGGTATTTAAGAAATACTTGATGTGTGTCAAACAACGGTTATTATTTCAATTTGTTGCTTGAGACTCATCCCCCATCTATTTTATAGACAACTATCATTCAAATTAGTTTTATAACCTGAATAGTTATTGCATTTTGTTTCTTGAGACTCATCCCATGTCTCTTTTATAGACAACTGTCATTCTTATCAGTTTCATCTCCTGAATAGTTATTGCATTTTGTTTCTTGAGACTCATCCCCCATCTCTTTTATATTTATTGTACTAATATGAGCAGTATTCATCCCATGGATGACTACCACTTAGAGTATTTCAAGTAATATAGGTTCATTTCCACGAGAGATAGAGGATGTGTGTCAAACAACAAAATGAAATGATAAATGTCCGGGAGAGGAGCTAATGAGCATGACAATTGTCTATAACTTTCACCTTTGAATGAATTCAGAGGATAACACCTACCATAGTGAAGTAATTATTTTCTTAAATCCAATTACCCATTTTCTTCAAAGAATACTGAAATTATTTAAAACAATCAAATTTTGGGTTTCCCTTATTAGAATTGTTTGTAAATTTCATCTTTGATAATGAATATCTTATGTGTATTTATTTATTTATTGTAAAAAAATAATATTTTTTGAATCTAATAGGATGAATATGAATCAAAAATGGATGCACGCTAATCAATTGAAAAAAAGAGTATGAAGATGGAGTTAAAGAGTTCATCAAGTTTTCAAGAGAGCATGCATATGACCCTTTTCAAATCCTTTTTCCATGTTTACATTGTTGTTGTTCAAGAAAAAATAGTTTGTAAGAGTTGGAAGAACTTTGATTTGTCACCAAATAGATCATATCTATAAATTTTGGACTAAACATGGAGAAAAACTGAATGTGCACACCAATTGGGATGATATTATGGTTTATGAATCATTTGATATGAATACCAGTGTAAATGATGATGGAGATCACATGGAAGAAATGACAATGGTAATTGAAGATGACCTTCATGATTGTCCAAATTTGTTTGAGAAGTTAAATAGTTGTTCCAAGAGACCATTGTATACCATTTATACTAAATACACAACATTGTCAGCTATATTGAAATTGTATAATTTGAAAGCTGGAAGCGGATGGAGTGGCACCATCTTTACAAAACTACTTGGTATCCTGAATGATATGTTACCAGAATAAAATGCATTACCATGTCGAACATATGACACTAAACAAATGCTATGTTCAATGGGAATGATCTTTAAAAAAATACATTCTTGTTCAAATGATTGGATATTGTTTCGCAAGGATCATGAATCACTTATAAAATTCCCTAAGTGTGGCACAGATCAATATGAGAAAAATGAATCAAGTCCTTCAAAATTTTTATGGTACTTTCCTATCATTCCATGGTTTAGAAAACTATATGGATGTCAAGAAACTATAATACAATTGACATGGAATGCGGATGAAATAATTAAAGACGGAAACCAACATCATCTAGTAGATTCTCCTCAGTGAAAGAAGATTGATTATGAGTATCCTGAATTTAAAAATGAATCGAGAAACTTTATTCTTCTGTTATCTACATATGGAATAAATCCTTTTGGTTTACAGAGTATGACTCACATTACATGGCTCATCATGTTGATAAATTATAATTTTATGCCATGGTTATGCATGAAGAGAAAATACATTATGTTATCTATGATTATATATGGACTAAAGCAACCCGGTAATGATATTGATGTCTATTTGGATACATTAATAGAAGATATAAAATTGATATGGGATATAGGTGTTACAATGTATGATGCTCGTAGAAGTGAATAATTCACATTTAGGGTCATGTTGTATGGGATGATAAATGACTTCCCCGCTTATGGAAATTTATCAAGCTATAGCATTAAAGGAATGCTGGTGTTTCCCATTTATGAAAAATGCACATACTCGGTTTGGTTGAAAAAATCTATGTAGGCTGTGTTTTTAGGACATCAGAAATTTTTACCTCAACGACATAAATAACGATCCTGGATGATATCATTCGATGGGAATATTGAACAAGGTACAGCACCGCCTCCAATAACAGGTGATCAACTATTTGATAAAGTAAAAGATATTGACATTGTTTTCGGTAAAACATTTTCAAAAAACCTTATGAAATCATGTTGTAATAAGAGATCAATTTTATTTGAATTACCATATTGGAATTTTTTGTATGTAATACATTTTCTTGATGTCATTTATGAAGAAAAAAATGTATTTGATGTTATTAGGTCCACAAGGATGAGTACCCTGAGAGGGGGGTGAATCAGGGTATGACTAATTTAAAATTAAAGTCGTTCTGATCTTGTTTCGCCATTAATAAAAACAATCTTCTCTCACTTTCCTATTGCACAATATAAACAGAAAGTAAAGCATGCACAGGACACAGAAATTTTTACTTGGTTCACCGCTAAGGGCTACGTCCAAGGAGCATATGCCGACAAGTTTTCGGTCATACCAAATTCCACTAAACTTCACTAGCTGTGGATTACAAGGTTCGGGCACAATCACTCTGTCCCAGGCTCACTGCCTTTACAAATTTTAGGGTCAGCTCACTACTTTCCCAAGGGTTACTCCTTATTTCTCTCTCTCTAGCTCACAGCCGGTGGAGAGGATCACCTTCTTCCTCTTCCTTTGCTCACTGCTCCGGAAAGGATCCACTCACAGTTTATAGACTTTTCAATCTCTTCATTATCTCTAATGAATAAATCCTCTGTTGTATGTGGATGCTCTGTTGAAGTCCAACTTTCACCCGTATATGAATCTCTCTTTTCACCGAAGTTATCAGGAAAACTTACAGCTTCCACGCAGCCCGAAAACACTTTCAGGGAATCAACCTTACTTGGCGCACAGGTCTAACCCGGTGCGCAAGTATCGGCACATAGGTCACAACTGGCGTGTAGGTCTGCCTCTACCACCTATGCAGCACAATCTTCTGCAACTCCAAACCTTCACGACTCAATACCTTTTACGCCCAATCCAATATTGGTGCGCAACTACCAACCGACACGCAACTTCAAACACTGGCGCGTAAGTCCACCTGTGTGACCACACAGCACCTGCGCGACCACCACACCAGTGTGACGGGAGCTCTTATTTTTCTAATTGTTGAACTCCGTTGCAAATGAGGAGGGTTGGTCTTGTATTTATAGGCATTTGGTCAACCTACGCGGCAACGCACAAGTCTCCCCTCGGTGCACAGGTCTCAGCGCAGAGGTCTTTTCCCCTGCAAGTCACTTGTGCGACCAAACCAATACATGCGCGGCCCTCTTTCCTTTTCCATATTTTGATCTTCTAATCTTGAAAAACAATAGGCATGCAAGTTCTCAAGAATCCAAAGCATCGGCGCACAAGTCTCTTCATGGCGCGCAGGTCACATGCGTGACCACACCAATACCTGCGTGACCCTCTTTCCTTTTCCATATTTTGATGCTCTGATCTTGAAAAACATATGGCATGCAAGTTTCTTCAACTTTAAGTCAACGGCGCACAGGTCCCTTTTCCAAAAGCCACTTGTCTTCATTTGTCAATTTTCAGGCCCAAAAATTTGGCAAACACTGGAAAACGGTGCCACCTTGTATCTGTTCTTTTTGTACCGCCTCCAGATCATCCATTCCTTTGTCGATGTTCTTGAATCAAACATGGATCATTGACCACAGCTCTTTAACTCAACATTCCACCATGAAATCTCCTTTTTCAACAAATTTGTATGTCATTGTTTTTCTTTGTCAACAATCACAGCACAATTGTCCACTTTGTCAACAAACAAAATCACCTCAAAAATGATTTAATGATGCCTTGAGGGATTTTTTCCCAACAATCTCCCCCTTTGGGTTTGTTGAAAACTCTTCCACAAAAAGATACATAATTAATTCTTCAGCCACCATTCACCTTTTGCGATTCTGATAGCGATCAAGGATTTACTCAACACATACTATAAGCCCACATGAGCAATGATCGGCGTGAGAAACAAGAATAAATGAAAAGTTCACCAATGAATCACTTCATCTCTAACACCCACTATTAACACCAAACTGATACCAATTTTTACCAAACTGATACCAATATTTGGAAATATTCTTACCACATTCCAACACCACTCATTTTCTTTTATCACGATCCTCAACTGTCGTGATATTTGTTCTTTGATCGATCACTTCTAGCATCGTCAGATTTAATACTCTCCCCCTTTCTGCTCATAGCTTAAACTCTTGTCAGCTTCAAAACCTCTTTAGCCTTATTTCCTATATTGTCCAAGCTAAGCTCTGGCTAAGTACTTTCAACTCCCCCTATCTGGCTGCACCACCTGTCAGCTTCTCCTCGTATCTTTCAATATTTCTCAAATAGCCACACTGTCTCCCCCTTGAACAATCACTATTTTCTCCCCCTTTGTCAACGAACCCAAAGGACACGCCTTTGCAGTCTATAACAGAGTATAGAACACATATTAGTACATTAGGGAAAAACACACATCATACCTCGGGGAGAGGGGGGGTTATGGGCCCACATCCACACTCTTTTAAGTGTGGGGAGTCGACTGAACTCCCAGAGCCAGTCGATGCCTCTCAAAAGCTTCCTTGGGTAAGGCCTTTGTCAGAATGTCTGCAACCTGTAGCTCTGTAGGCACATACTCCAACTTCACGATTCCATGCTCAACTTTCTCCTTGATAAAATGATACTTTATCTCAATGTTCTTTGTCCTTGAGTGATGAACAGGATTTTTGCTGAGATTTATAGCACTTGAGTTATCACACTGGATTCCGATTGGAGACTTCACTTCAACTCCCATATCGTCAAGCTGTTGCTTCATCCACAATAATTGTGTGCATGCTTGAGTGGTCGCAATATACTCAGCTTCCGCGGCGATCAATGAAATGCAATATTTCTTCTTGCTTAGCCAAGAAATACACAATCCACCAAGATAGAATACACCTCCTAACATTGATTTTCTGTCACATGCTGATCCGGCCCAATCTGCATCTGTGTAACCCAATAACACTGATTGAAATTTGTCATTATACATTAGACCAAAATCCATGGTGCCTTTGATATACCGAGGTATTCTTTTCACTGCAAGCATGTGGCTTTCCTTGGGATTACTCTGATATCTCTCTACTTGGCATGTGGCGAAAACAATATCAGGCCTTGTCGTGGTCAAGTACAAAAAACTTCCAATGATTTTCCTATATTCTATGATATTAACTGTCTTGCCATCATCATCTTTTGATAATTTCATCCGAGTAGCAACCGGAGTCTTTATATCCTTGGAATTCCCCATGCCAAACCTTCTTAAAACCTCCTTGGCATATTTGGATTGAGAAATAAATGTTTCATTCCTTCCTTGTGTCACCTGTAGACCAAGGAAAAACGTTAGCTCGCCAATCATTGACATTTCAAACTCATTTTTCATGAATTCGGAAAATTGTCTGCACTGAGCTTCATCTGATCCGCCAAATATTATGTCATCGACATAAACCAACACCATCATCCTTTGATTACTATTGTTGCTGAAATAGAGATTGTAATCAACTCCCCAATGCTGGAAACCAAGCTTCTTCAAGTACTGATAAATCCTTGAGTATCATGCTCTTGGTGCTTGTTGCAGCCCATACAACGCCTTCTTCAGCCTGAAAAAATTTTTCTCATCCTCATGAATGATAAAACCATCTGGCTGCTCAATATAAACCTCCTCTTCCAGAACACCATTCAAGAATACGGATTTGACATCCATCTGGAACACTTTGAACTTTATTTACACTATTATGGACAAAAATAATATGATTGTCTCCAGCCTTGAAACTGGTGCAAATGTCTCATCAATATTTATTCCCTCTATCTGGGATTATCCCTTGCACACTAGTCATGCTTTGTTCTGAATCATTGTTGCATCTTCATTAATCTTGTTGCGATAGACCCATTTAGTCCCGATGACATTCTTGTCTGCTGGCCTCAAAACAATCTCCCATGTCTGGTTCTTCTCAATCTGATCGAGCTCTTCATTCATATCCTGAACCCAGTTTTCATCTTCAGCTGCATCGGAAAAACATTTCGGCTCCACCTGAGATAAAAACGATGTTTGCTGTAATGATTTCATTCTTCGAGTCTAAAATAGAGTTGTCTGATCACCAATGATATTCTGTCTATCAATTTCAGCTCAACTCTTTGGCTTCCTTGTAAACATAGACTTGACACTTTCTTGTTCATCACTTCTTCTGAGTCATCCTCTGCCACTTCTGCTCCCCCTGTGTTGCTTACCTCATCATCACTTTCATCCAGAAACTGTTCACTGGGTCGTTGAGTATTCTATTCATTTTAAACTATAGTGACATCATTGCTCTCAAAAAAATTTCCCAGCCTTTTGTTGAAACATTTATATGTTTTTCTTTTCCCTGAGTATCCAAGGAATATCCCCTCATCTCCTCATGACTCAAACTTCCTGTGATTTTCTTTATTGAGAATGAAGCACTTACTCCCAGAGATTTAAAATTATTTCATCATTGGATTTTTTCCGTACCACATTTCATATGGAGTCTTCCCTTCCTTAGGACACAATAGAGACCTATTTGAAATATAGACCGATGTCAAAACTGTTTCCTTCCAAAATTTCTCTGGTAGGTCCTTTTCAATAAGCATCGTTCTGGTCATGTTGTTGATGATCCGATTTCTCCTCTAAACCACTCCATTTTGTTGGGGAGTTCTCACTGATGAAACTTGATGCCTTATCCCGTGTTTCTCGAGATAGTTTTTGACTTGACTGTTTGTGAATTCTGTACCGTTATCAGTACGAAACTTTAGAATTTTCTGCCCAAGCATCCTTTCTGATTCCCTCCTATACTGCTTTATGCAAATGAAAACCTCTGTATTATGGGTAATGACAAATACTCAGGCCATTATACTATAATCATCAATTAAAATAACATAGTACCTTTTCCCATTTATAGCTCATGGTGAGATAGGTCCACATACATCAGCATGCACCAATTTGAGTACTCTAGTTGATTTCTGTTCCTTTGGCCTGTATGTCTTTCTGATGATCTTCCCTTGTTGGCAAGCATCACACATATGAGTGCGATCATGTGATAGTTTGGGAAGATCTCTAGCAGCATCACACTTTACCAGATCTTCCATGAATGTTTGGCATAGATGACCAAGTCGCTTATGCCACAACTGGTTTTCTTCCTCTCTGGATAAAAGGAATGTATCTTCTTCCCCACCTACAAGGTAAAGATTTCCATTTGTCCTTTTTCCCTATAGAACAATTGCTCTATCTTTTCCTTTCACAACACACATCTTCTTAGTAAATCGGATAGAGTGCCCAGAGTCACATAGTTGACTGACACTGAGCAAGTTATGACTAAGACCCTCTAGAACCAAGACATCAATACGTCTCATTTCTTTGCCCCCAAACTTGGATTTTCCTGAGCCAACAATCTTTAGGACTTCATCGTTTCCAAATTTGACAACTCCTTCTTTGTCATATTTTATGCCTGTAACAAGATCCTTATTACCTGTCATGTGAGAAGTGAAACCACTATCAAGGATCCATACACCAGAGAGATCTGATGCCTTAAGGGAAATTTCTTCCACCACAGCCTTCTCATTTTTCTTCTTCTTGGTCCATAATTTTTCCTTCACACTCAGCATGGATTAAGACTTATGTTCTTTCTCAAAGTATGATGGACCAGCTTCATCTTGAAAAGCCGCAAATCTGTTCTGCATTTTTAACTCACATGTTGGTTTATTGATCTGCTACTTGCGAACGTTTTGATTCTGCTTTGGCACATTTCTTTGTATGGTCGAAGTGCAGTACCTATCCATGTTCCCAAATCCACCGCATCAAAAACAGTTTCCTTCGAAAAAAGTTCTAGAAAACCGTTCTCTTCTTAGCTGCCACCTCTATTCTTGTTCCCTTCGATATCTCTTGGCTATGGAACACACATACTGTGAATGTTCCATCTTCCCACAACAATAACACCTGATATAAGGTGCATTCCTTCATTTTAATTCAACACTATGAGTTTCCCCTTGGGATCTCTGAATATTCTGATTCTGATTTTTGCCCAAATCAACCTTCAATTTCAGGACGGGTGCTTGCGGTCTGACTTCAATTCTCACAGATTTTTGCTTCTTATCAAGCCCGGAATCAGCCTTAATGTCTGAGCTCAATTTCTGCTTCTTTCCTGCTGAACAACTAGGCTCCTATTTCACCTTTTCAATCTTCAGAATTACATGCTTTCCTGACATCACATTGGAGGTCAAGTGCTTTTCTTGATCCTTCATTTTTCATCACATACTGACCACTTCTTCTTCAAGCTCTTTGATACATCTGACCTGCTCCTTTCCTGTGTTAGTCAAACAATCAATTTCCTTTTATTGTTCCTCAATTTTAAGCTTATACTTAACAATATTTTCTGAGCCTTCTAGTGTTGAGGATTTTAGTCTTTAAATTTCTTTTAATAGCTCAGAATTTTCTTCATCCTGTTGTTTCATATAGAGTTTGGCATCACGAACCACTTTATTGGCTTTCTTCGTTTTGGCTCTCCAAACGTCTATCTCCTCAAGAGCTACTTCCAATTCGGATTCCATATAAACTCTTCCTTCAACTTCTTCTTCTTCTTCTCCAGCGTCAGTTTCTTCCTTTTCATGAGAACTACCGATGACCGCCACCATAGAATTTTCTTCACGATATTTGCAGTTTTCAATCTCCTCAACCTCTTTAACCTCAGACTCATCTGAACTGTCTATTTCTTGTAAAAGAAGATTCTTCTTCTTGAAGAAATTTCTCTTGAACTGCTTCTTCCCTTTCACATAGGTTGAATATTTCTTCTTAGGAATTTCAAAATCATCTTCATCATTTTCTTCTTGAAACTTTTTAGAGCATATTGTTGCGAGATGTCTAACCTTTCCACATCTAAAGCGTGTAAGAGAAAGTTTCACTTTGAACTTTCCTTTTCCTCTTTGAAGGTTTGAGGAGAGGAATTACATTACCTCATCTGTCTCTTCTTCCTCCTGAGAATCTTCAATGGTGAGCTTCTTCATGGCCTTAAATGTCGCCTCTTTGGATTTCCCCTTTTCCACAGCGTCGTTATCATCATTTCTCATTTCATATGCAACAAGAGTGTTGTATAGGTTATCCAATATCAATTCTTTCAGGTCTTTATCTTCCAAAATAGAAACTTTCGGATTGAACCAAGGTGGAAGTTTTCTCAAGATGTGCTTCATAATTTTTATGTCTTTGATAATTTCACCAAGACCCTGCATGTCTTCTACCACATCATTTACCCTGTCAAAGAATGCATCAATAGACTCATTCAAGTTCATTCTCAGATCTTCATACTTATTCCACAACACTTGCATCTTTTCCTCTCTGACCTTTGTGTCCCCTTCATATATATTCAAAAGCTTTTCCCACATGGCATGTGACATTTTGAATGACATCACCTTTGTATATATGGGATTGGAAAGAGCTCTCCCTAAGGCATTGATTGCTTTAGAATCAGCATCCAACTCTCTATGCTCAGCTTCTGATAATGCACCACTATTAATATCAGTTATGATACCATGAATAGATGTTGAAAACACATCCATTCTCAAAGATTGGAAATAGTGTTGCATTTGATTCTTCCATATCTGAAAATTAAATCCGTCTAAGATCAGAATCTTTTTATGATTAGTGACCTCCATTGAGAGAAGAACAAATATCAACCTCCCTCTAATACCAATTGTTAGGTCCATAAGGCTGAGTACCCTGAGAGGGGGGGTGAATCAGGGTATGACTAATTTAAAATTAAAGCATGTTATGATCTTGTTTCACCGTTAAAAAAAACACTCTTCTCTCTCTTTCCTGTTGCACAATATAAACAGAAAGTAAATCATGCACAAGACACGGAAATTTTTACTTGGTTCACCGTAAAGGGCTACATCCAAGGAGCATACGCTGACAAGTTTTCGGTCATACCAAATTCCACTAAACTTCACTAGTTGTGGATTACAAGGTTTGGGAACAGTCACTCTGTCTCAGGCTCATTGCCTTTACAAAGATTAGGGTCAGCTCACTGCTTTTCCAAGGGTCACTCCCTGTTTCTCTCTCTCTAGCTCACTGCCGGTGGAGAGGATCACCTTCTTCCTCTTCCTTTTCCCACTACTCCGGAAAGGATCCACTCACGGTTTATAGACTTGTAGGTCTCTTAATTATGTCTAATGAATACATCCTCTATTGTATGTGGATGCTCTGTTGAAGTCCAACTTTAACCCGTAGATGAATCTCTCTTTTCACCGAAGGTATCGAGCAAACTTCCAGCTTCCACGCAGCCCAAAAACACTTCCAGGGAATCAACCTTACTTGACGCGCAGGTCTAACCCAGTGTGCAAGTATCGGTACGCAGGTCACAACTGGCATGCAGGTCTGTCTCTACCACCTGCGTGGCACAATATTCTACAACTTCAAACATGCATGACTCAATCCCTTTTACACCCAAGACAATATTGGCGCGCAACTACCAACCGGTGCGCAACTTCAAACACCGGCGCGCAAGTCCACCTGCGCGACCACACACCACCTGTGCGACCACTACACCAGCGCGACGGTAGCTCTAATTTTTCTAAGTGTTGAACTCTGTTGCAAATGAGGAGGGGTGGTCCTGTATTTATAAGCATTTGGTCAACCTACACGGCGGCGCGCAAGTCTCCCCTCGGCGTGCAGGTCTCTTCCCCTACAAGTCACTTGCGCGACCGAACCAATACATGCGCGACCCTCTTTCATTTTCCATATTTTGATCTTCTGATCTTGAAAAACAATGGGTGCGCAAGTTCTCAAGCATCCAAGGCATCGGCGCGCAAGTCTCTTCATGGCGCGCAGGTCTCTTCACGGCGCGCAGTTCACCTGCGTGACCACACCAATACCTGCGCAGCCCTCTTTCCTTTTCCATATTTTGATGCTCTGATCTTTAAAAACATATGGAACGCAAGTTTATTCAACTTCAAGTCAACGGCACGCAGGTCCCTTTTCCAAAAGCCACTTGTCTTCATTTTTCGATTTTCCGGCCCAAAAAT
This sequence comes from Viscum album, assembly GCA_963277665.1. Taxonomy (NCBI): domain Eukaryota; kingdom Viridiplantae; phylum Streptophyta; class Magnoliopsida; order Santalales; family Viscaceae; genus Viscum; species Viscum album. The sequence continues at coordinate 1,194,484,191 of OY728164.1, forward strand.
TTGGCAAACACTGGAAAACAACTCCACCTTGTATTTGTTCTTTTTGTACCACCTCCAGATCATCTATTCCTTTGTCGATGTTCTTGAATCAAACATGGATCGTTGACCACAGCTCTTGAACTCGACATTCCACCATGAAATCCCCTTTGTCAACTAATTTGTATGTCATTGTTTTTCTTTGTCAACAATCACATCATAGTTTTCCACTTTGTCAACAAACACAATCACCTCAAAAATGCTTCAATGATGACTTGAGGGATTTTTTACCAACAGATGGTGTTAGTGGAACTTTACTAAATGTTCTTAGAAAAATGAAAGATAGAATCAGGGCTAGGTTGGACTTGATTGAAATAGGGATAAGGGAAGATTTAGCACTGGTGAAGGGTAAAAGGTGGAATTTTCTTCCTCCAGTAGCTTACACTCTATCCAGACAGGAAAATTTTCAATTTTTTATTTTTCTTAATAGTGTAAAAGTTCCACAGGGGTATTCATAAAATATCAAGAAATTCGTATCAATGACTAATCTGAAGTTAAAAAGACTAAAATCACACAACTGTCATATTTTGATGCAAGATTTTATGCTTGTTGTTTTCTATTACATTCTACCTCAAAATGTATGGCGTACATTAACCAGACCCTGCTTCTTTTTCAAAGTCATATGCAGTAAAGTTATAGACCCGGTGAAGTTTTCAATCATGAATAAGGATATTGCAGTCATATTATGTGAATTAGATATGTTCTTACCACCATAATTATTTGATATAATGGTCTACCTAATGGTTCACTTGGTTAGAGAGGTTCAACTATGGGTTCATGCCCATTTTAGATGGATGTAACCCATTAAACGATATATGAAGATTTTGAAAGGGTGTGTCAAGAATTGAAGTCATCTAGAAGTTTGTATTGTAGAATAATATATTGTTGAAGAAGCTATTGAATTATGTACCGATTACCAATCAGATGTTGACAGCATCGATCTCCCAAAGTCTCATCACAGTGAACGTCTTATGGGAAAATGGATTTCAAAAAGATATCCTACTACAATTACCTTGATAGAGTATTAGCAAGTGAACCTTTAAGTTTTACGTAATAGTGAATATGTTGATCCATGCATTGAATCCCACAATGAAATTCTTAGAGATTTGAATCCATCAAGGTCTAAGGGATGGATATCAAATACAAATAATCAATAGTTTATAGGATGATTCTGAGATCAAATTTATAAGGAGTTACCTAAAAATCCGAATTCAATTTTTGAATGACTTCAATGGCTAGCTGAGTGACCAAATGAAAATGTTATATCTTACACTATTTTTGTAATCATTGGTTATACATTCTATACAAAAGAACATGATGACTAAAGTATGATCCAAAATTGTGGTGTTATGCTTGTGTTTGAAGCGATACACATATTTGGTTTCAAGGATAGAAATAAAATTTATCCAAATATGTCATATTTTGGCATTATTGAACAAATATACGAGTTGGATTATACATCATTTCAAGCTCCAATTTTTCACTGCAAATGGGTTGACAATATGAGTGCAGTGAAAGTTGATGAAATGGACTTCATGAAGGTGAATTTCAATGTGGAAGGAGAAAAAGACAAGACGCTCATAATGGAATCACAATAAGTGAAAGTATTTTATGTCTTAGATTCAGAAAATAAGAATTGGTCTATTTTCCTACTGGGGACTAAAAAAATATTGGGTCAAATAAAAATTCAATTGAGGATGACCCTTTCATTGGGAGATCACAATCAGTCCATGTTGGTCCCAATGTAGAAAATGTCTTGTACATTAAAGGGGAGCACACAAAGTGGATTTGGATTCTCAATAGAGGAACTGAATCCCTAAAACATTTAAAAAAAATAGAGTTCAATGAGAAGGTAAAAGTGTTTTTTAATATACCATGTTTTTCCTCGTAATAGTATATGTTCTCTACTTCATTATCATAATCAAAATTAAATTTTTGACTGTTATGCAGAAAATGTCTTATGCACATGATGATGTTACCGATCCCTCATAAGAACAAACTATAATGAAGGAAACCCTTTGAGAAGATGTAAAGTTAATGTTATGATATAATTTCTCTATTTTACCAAAAAATTATATAATGGAACATTTATTTAATTTTCATTATTCCTTGCAGAGTTCATTTATTTCAGAATATTTCTATTCATCTTTCATGCCTTTGTAAGAAGAGCAACGACGTTGTCTCTGCTCAATCGCAGAGGTAATCTTGATGCTTGCACAATAAAATCATTATCCATATAATTAATGTATTGTTTAATTTTTATGTTTAATTTATTTATTTTTAGTATTACTCACATAATAATTGTTTTATTATATAGTTGACTTGTAGGAATAAGTCTCACCTCAATCTGATACACAATGTACCCGGTATGAGTCAAAGTGTTCGTTATCAATTTAAAATCAACATTTTAGTTAAAAAGTATAACTCATTGAAAACCGATAAAATGTGCTTGTATTTTCTTAATAATTTATAAAAAAGATTCATAAATTATTTTTGGCATGTAGGAATCAATTTCATGTCAAACCGATACATGATGTGATCGAAAAGAGTCAAAGTGCGTGTTTCTAGTTTAAAATTACATTTTAGTAAAAAATACATGTGACATAATCAAAACTAAGAAAACACATTCAGATTGTTTTTATACATTAGTAAAACAATCCATAATTTATTTCAGATGTGTAGGAATAAGCCTCACCTCAATCTGACGCACGGTGTGACCGGTATGACTCAATGTGCGTCTTTTTATTTAAAATTGACATCAATTTTAATAAAATGGACAACTAACCTACTCAAAACTGAGAAAATGCATTCTTATTATTTTTATAATTTACTAAAATGATCCATAAGTAATTTTTTATGTGTAGGAATCATCCGTACCTCAATCTGATACACGATGTTCCATGTATGACTCAAAGTGTCTGTTATCAGTTTAAAATTGATATTTTAGTTCAAAAAGTGTCACTCACTGAAAATCAATCAAACAAACTCATATTTTCTTGATAATTTAGGAAAATGATTCATAATTCATTTTGGATGTGTAGGAATAATCTTCACATCAAACCGATACACAATGTTATTGGAATGAGTCAAAGTGCGTGTTTCCAGTTTAAAATGGAATTTTAGTAAAAAAATACAAGTGACGTACTCAAAAATGAGCAAATGCATTTGTATTGTTTTTATAATTTAGTACAACTATACATAATTCATTTTATACATGTAGGAATCAGACTCACCTCAATCCGATGCACGGAGTGACCGGTATGACTCAATGTGCGTCTTATTATTTAAAATTGACATCAATTTTAGTAAAATGGACAAATGACCTACTTAGAACCAAGAAAACGCATAGGGGTTGTTTTGATACTTTTTGAAAATGATCTATAAGTCATTTTTGACATGTGGGAATTAGCTTCACCTCAATTTGATACATGATGTTTCTTTTATGACTCAAAGTGTTCGTTATCGATTTAAAATCGACATTTTAGTTCAAAAAGTGTCACTCACTAAAAAATGATCAAACATGCTCGTATTTAATTGATAATTTATGAAAATGATTAATAAGTCATTTTTCACATGTAGTAATTAGTTTCACATCAAACTAATACATGATGTGGTCAAAATGAGTCAAAGTGCGTGTTTCCGGTTTAAAATAACATTTTAGTAAAAAATACAAGTGACGTACTCAAAACCAAGTAAACGCATTTGGATTGTTTTGATACTTTAGAAAATGATCCATAAATAATTTGAGATGTTTAGGAATTATACAAATCTCAATCCGATGCACGGTGTGAGCAGTATGACTCAATGTGTTTCTTTTTATTTAAAATTGACATCAATTTTAGTAAAATGGACAACTGACCTACTCAAAACTAAGAAAACGCATTTGGATTATTTTGATACTTTACGAAAATGATCCATAAGTCATTTTTGATTTGTATGAATTATCCACTCCTCAATTATATATACGATGTGTTTGTTATGACTCAAAGTGTCTGTTATCAATTTAAAATCGACATTTTAGTTCAAAAAGTGGCACTCACTAAAAACTGATCAAACACGCTTGGGATTTATCTTATACTTATTTAATTAATTTTCACAGAGATAATACTTCAATACAAACAAGAAATGGTGTGACTTGGAAGAATCAACCACAACTCAATCTGATACATAGTGTTCCTAGTATGAATCAAAGTTTAATTTAAAAGTAACACTTTCTATTAATTTATTTCTTTATATTATTACTAACATAAGAATTGTTTTCTTATATATGTGTGTTCTTTTTCTCAAGCAGGGGTGGTTTGTTCATAAATAGCATTAATCGAGGTCAAGATCAAAATACTAAAGAACATTGATGTTTTTGAATGTATGTAATAATTTGTACTTATGTAATTGTATAAACCAATGTTTGAAATGTCTATAATATAGTGTTTTTTATTGTATTTGTGTTGTAAATTTCATTTCATTTAAATTTTGTATTGGTACTTAATTTTTTTGATATGGTGGTGTTTTTGGTACTGCGGTGTGCTGTTACAGCACATTACACCGGTGATGCAGTGTGCTGTTACAACACATTGCAGTATGCCCCTTTATCAATGCTTTTAAAAACGCTAAAAATGAGTCCTTTATCAGGGCTGATAAATGTACCCTTAATCGGTGCTAAATAAAATCACTGATAAAGGACCCCTTTATCAGAACTGTTTTGGAACTGATAAAAGACAAGGGTCTTTAATCTCTCTATGGTTGTCATTGCTTCTCTAGCGCTGATAAAGGCCATTGTTAGTGTCATCAAAGGCCTGTTTTGTAGTAGTGTGTGGTTAGTGATTCGGTGAGAGGTGATCGGTGTGAGGAGGGTTGACGCATGGGGGATCGAGCACGAGGTAGATGACGATAGTGGTGCAGAGGGATGATGGTGGTAAGCGGGGCCGAAAATAGGTGGCTTGGCATGTCACGATGGAAGCCGGTAGTGACGAGATAGTGGTGTGGCGACCGTCTGGGCAGGGTGGTTGGCCATAGTGAGGAGGTAGCGAGCCTAAAGTTATCGTGGCACATGAGGTATGGCAAGCAGGGGTAGCTAGGGATCCAAACCTGACCATTTGGTCTAGATGAAATCGAATGACCCTCTGCCCACCATTTAGTGAGCAAAGGTGTTACTGACCCGGCCACACAGACTAGGCGGGTATCGGGACCGGGTTGGGTCCTTCCCAATCCAACACAGGAGGGGTGGCAAGGTGCCAAACATGCGGCATGCATGGGCTCCGCATGCAAGGTGTTATGTGTTTGGTTGGACACACTTCTCCCTCCCCAATGTGCTATGTGGCACGGCCAAGGGCTTCCATATAGCCCATTTTTGCCTATGTGGGGTGTTTTTCACCATTCTCTCATTGGGTGTTCGTTTCGAGAAAATAAATAATCAATCCTGAGTATTTTTTCATATAGATCAAAATGGTGTGCTCTGTTTGGCCATCTAAATCTGTTTGTGAGGCTGGATAGGTAGTTTTAGGATTTGTCACTATCGTGTCGATGATGGGGATCGGGACATGACATTTTGAGTGTTCATAGGGTTGGTACTCCCCTGACAGCAATGTTTGAGATAGGGCATAGGTCCCTCATATTCATCTTGAAGTTCGATACTCCCCCCGCAAACTTGGGGTGTGGATCCTCCAGATCTGCATGGGGTCAGTACTCCCTCGATGCCAATGAGGTGCAGGTCCCCCACACACTAGGATAGGGTTCGGTACACCCCCGCATGCTCGGGGCATTGGCCCTTTATCCATGGGGGCAGTACTCCCTCAACTGAGGTGGCTTCCAGTGAAGTGTGGGGCCCCCGCTATGGTTTCAACATGTGGCATGGTTTTCTCAATCCTGGGTGGTTACAATAGTAGGGTTCAGTATCACCATGACCAAGATCTATTCTTGGGCAAGGCATGTGTTCCCCTGTGGGTTTCTAGATTGGTGACATGGATGTGGTGGGTAGTATGGTGCATCATTTCCTCAACTAATGTACTTACCTCGGTGAGGTGTGGGAGCCCATATTATGGTTCCTAATGGAGATTTTGGGGTTGGAGAGGTGGATCATATCAGCTACTTTGAGACTTGTGACCTCTCAGGATCCCAAAACTAGAAAATGATCGTGCATCCACACTTTATAGCCACGGTTTGGAAAATTGTGGCCGTAGGCAGCCTATAGCCACGGTTTCTATAAATCGTGGCTATAAACCAACATATAGACACAGTTATATAAAACTGTAGGTCACACGGGAACCCCAAAAAAATGCAGAAAATTGACAGGAAATAGCTACTACCACGATTTAGAAAACTGTGGCCATAGCCACCTAAGGCCATGGTTTTAAACCATGGTTTTAAACCATGGTTTTATGCACCTAAGGTCACAGTTTCAAACCATGGCCACAGCTGCCTAAGGCCAAAGTTTTTTATTTTTTAAATGATTAATAATTATAATCATATATAATTATATATACATTTACATGTGTGTGTGTGTGTGTATTAGAGTTTAGCGTAGTGGTAAAGTGTTGGAAGGGTTATAGAAGATCTTGGAGGATCAAACCTCGCCGACCACATTTATTTTTTCTAAGACTACTACCACGGTTTAGTAAACGGTGGCTGTAACGACCCGAAATTTTGAATAAATATTGTTTACTAATTTTGTGTGTTATTTTATTTTTATACTCAACAAAACTGTTTCATTTGATAACATGAGTATAATTAAAATGAGACCATTGGGTTTTGACTATTATATGACCATTGGTCAATATGACCGCTGGAAACTAAACGTTTCGATTATTTTCTCTAAATACAAGTGATCTTGGTTAATTAATATAGAAAGAAGATTCGATGGCCTCATCCAGTAGTCTCGGGCCAATCGAAGCCCATCTAACGGAACTTGGGAAGGAGGTAGTGCCACTGGGCTTTGCTCTGGACCAAACCCGAGATGAACTTCATCGTGTGAAGCTAGAACGGAATCGCCTTCGCGAGAAGTTCAAACTGATAGAAATTACTACTCGTGCGATGTTGGCCGAGCCTCCCTCAGATTCTCTCACCTTAGCACACCTTACACTTAGGTCCTATGCTGGTGTGATAAGGGGCTATGTAAGGAGATCATAACTGCCTTGTGTAATCCTTTGTTTTAAATAAAAATTTTGATTTCTTCTTATGATGAAGTTTATGAATTTTCAAATGTACGGATAAATATAGTATGCATATTTTTTATGAATTTTAGAGAAATGATATTTTAAAAATGTTTATGTAAACCTTAAATAATTAAAAATGTGTAATGATTTTCAAAAAATGGTCTTCTATAATTATGTTCAGTACAAAATTTAGAGTCTAATAAGATCAACTTAATTTTTTGATGAATAGTAAATTATGAATAGTGATTTTATGCTTAGGATTAGTAATGTGACCAAATGGATTATTAATCTCACTTAAAGAAAGTATTATTATAATATAGGCACCTTGATTAAGTAATGTGATTCAATAAAATAGGTAAATAACTGTTTCATTAATTATTAGTCAAGTATTAGTTTTTTCGGGTGAATAGTGTTTTTTAATTAAAAATTAAATTAAAAATATTTAGAAAATTATTTTTATAAAATGGATTTCATTTTTGAACTCAGAGCATCGATATTATGTTAAGGTAATTCTTGGGGATTTTTCTGAAAAAAATGAATTTTCAGTGAATAGTGTATTTATTTAAAAATTAAATTAAAAATATTTAGAAAATTATTTTTATAAAATGGAGTTCATTTTTGAAATCAGAGCATTGATATTTGGTTAAGGTGAAATTTTGGGATTTTTCTGAGAAAGTTGAATTTTCAGTGAATAGTAAAAAATACAGTTTTAGGGTTTCGGTATGTTTAATGACATCATAACTGTGTCATGATGATTTCATGAGATATTTTAAGTATTGGCCGACCAAAGGTGATGAATTATTGTATGGGGGGCCCATTTGGCCTAACTCCATGGGAAATATCATGGGAGAGCCCATGGTTTTGAGAAAACCACTTGTGAAGTGTCCCTTGTCCATTAATGCCATGTCCCTTCACGTTCCCTATAAATACTCACCCTTTCATCCTTTAGTTTTCACTCCCAACTCTCCCACAATGAAGCTCTGGTCTCATTACCTCCCAAGGAGTCCTCTCAAGGTTCCCCCAAGCCCTCAAGGCCCCAACCTTTGAGTTTTAAGAGATACGTTTTAAGGTAAGGGATCCTACCTCTCTCTTTCTTTTCAAGTAATCTCTTTTATGTCATTTCTTTTATGCTCCATTCTATTATGTTGGAGGATGTTATTTTATATTAATCTTACTGCCCTTTTCATGTTCATATGATGAGAGACCCCCTCTTGCTCTCATCAATTCGTTTTAAGAAAGTTTAAGTGACGCCGTTAGGCTGCCGAATTTTTAAGGGATTCGTTCACCTTTCTCATTTTTCAAAGTTCTACTTTCATGTCAAGTCTTTCAAGTTCCTTTTTATTATGTTGGGGTATGATCTCTATATCTATCATACTGATATTTTATGTTTATATGATTAGAGACCCTATTTGATCTCGTCAATTCATTTTTTTTGAAGTTTAAGTGACGCCGTTAGGCTGCCAAATTTTTAAGAGATTCTTTCACCTTTCTCATTTTTCAAAGTTCTACTTTCATGTCAAGTCTTTTAAGTTTCTTTTTATTATGTTGGGGTATGATCTCTATATCTATCATACTGATATTCTATGTTCATATGATGAGAGACCCTATTTGATCTCGTCAATTCATTTTTTTTGAAGTTTAAGTGGCGCCATTAGGCTGTCAAGTTTTTAAGGGATTCTTTCACCTTTCTCATTTTTTTAAAGTTCTACTTTCATGTCAAGTCTTTCAAGTTCCTTTTTATTATGTTGGGGTATGATCTCTATATCTATCATACTGATCTTTTATGTTCATATGATGAGAGACCCTATTTGATCTCGTCAATTCATTTTTGTTGAAGTTTAAGTGACGCCGTTAGGCTGTCAAATTTTTAAGGGATTCGTTCACCTTTCTCATTTTTCAAAGTTCTACTTTCATGTCAAGTCTTTCAAGTTCCTTTTTATTATATTGGGGTATGATATCTATATCTATCATACTGATCTTTTATATTCATATGATGAGAGACCCTATTTGATCTCGTCAATTCATTTTTTTGAAGTTTAAGTGACGCCGTTAGGCTGCCGAATTTTTAAGGGATTCTTTCACCTTTCTCATTTTTCAAAGTTCTGCTTTCATGTCAAGTCTTTTAAGTTACTTTTTATTATGTTGGGGTATGATCTCTATATCTATCATACTGATATTCTATGTTCATATGATGAGAGACCCTATTTGATCTCTTCAATTCATTTTTTTTGAAGTTTAAGTGGCGCTGTTAGGCTGCCAAGTTTTTAAGGGATTCTTTCACCTTTCTCATTTTTTTAAAGTTCTACTTTCATGTCAAGTCTTTCAAGTTCCTTTTTATTATGTTGGGGTATGATCTCTATATCTATCATATTGATCTTTTATGTTCATATGATGATAGACCATGTTTGATCTCGTCAATTCATTTTTGTTGAAGTTTAAGTGACGTCGTTAGGCTGCCGAATTTTCATAAGAGAAATCTAATTTTTATCTTCCTTCCATGTTTTTCATTTCAAATGGTATGTCCTTAAAATTTCATTACCATGTTCTTAAATCCTTTATATTCTGTTCCCCTACTGTTTTATGGATCATTTATGAGTGGGTGACTCATGTCCCCTCTCTTTTTAATGTTTTCTAAAACCTCGTAACATAGCCGTTATGCTGCAGAATTTCCGTCTCAAAATGTCTCTCTCTTTTTCTAAAGTTCTTTTATTTTATTAAGTGAATACTCAAAGCTCTCTATTCTATATAGGCATTCACATATATACCAAATTTTTCTATTTTAAATTCTGAGATTTACATACATGAGACCCACCTTCCTTTTCTGTGGGTTTTAAAGTGACACAAAGATCATGTCTTTAAAGCAGTTTTTAAAACATTATGATTATGAAATGAAACTCATTTCTTTTATGCTATATGGGTTGTTTATGAAATGATTGATGATGATATATGTGGCTCACATGATAATAAAGACAAATTAAGGGTGCGCCCTGATAGCGCTCCAATGCATTGGGTAAAGACTTAATCTCTAGATATGACCATTTAGACTGATACCTTGGTGAATAACCTTGGTAATTTTTAATGACACCTTGGGGATGGACCTTGGTGAAACGGAAATGATTGTCTATGTTAAATGTTGTAGCCACATCTTCAAGTTATGAAATATGTTATTTTTATTATGATATGCCTCATGATTTCTTTCTCATGCCTTAAAGTTCTTTTTAATGACATTGTTGATGTATCTCAAGTTCACATGTTAAATGTTTCCCCTTGTTTCCCTTACTGGGCCTTCTGCTCACCCTTTCTTTTGATGTATGTCCCCAGGTTATGAGATGCAGTAATGAACCTAGGATGAACATAAGGAGAAGCCTTTCAAGTGTTTAAGAAGGATGTTTTATGTTTTCATGTTTTAAGCTCCTGGTTTCCAAGACACTAAACCTTAAAGATCCTCGGTTTTGTAAAATGTAATGAAAAGTTATGTTATAAAAAGGCGGGATGCTATAGTGGCCATAGCCACCTAAGCCCACGGTTTCAAACCATGATCATAGCTACCTAAGGCCACAGTTTCAAACTGTGGCTATAGGTCGGACCCTACTGCAACAGTTATAGGGGCCATGGTTCAAGTAAAATGCGGACTTAGGTTATGACAACGATTTTTTAGCCTATTACCACAGTTTTAAACCGTGGCAATAGGCTGATTTTGAAGTTGTGTCCCATTGATTGCTTTCAAGAGGCGATGTATGACTAGTTATTGAATTCAGACTAGGTTGACCTTTTAGTACTTCAATCGTCTCTAGTTGTTCATGGGATTTCACCTTTGAGGGTTGGAGCTAAGATGATTGAGATCTTCGATGTCTCTGAGACTTCTAGTGGTGAAGTGTATCTGGGTTATTTCCTCATCTTACTTCGAGCTACCTTATAGTTCCAGAGTTTGGGTTGACATGTTTATTGCCTTCCCTTCGTGGTTTTCGAGCCATCTTACTGGGTATGATTATACTCACCTCTACACTGGTTTTGTGCCCACACGTGTTGTGTTTGTGTAGTCGGCATAGGGTTCAGAGGTGGTCTTGGTGGACATGGAGCTGGTGTAGCTTGTTCAGAGCTGGTGCCTAGGGACGTTTGGCGACGCATGGTGGAGCATAGTGGTTCGGGATGGTGGCAATGACTGTTGCGACTGGAGATCGATCTAGGAGTGCATGCGGTGAGGAGGATCTTTTCAGTGACTTGTATCTATCAAGTTCAGAGGCTTATTGAATGTGTAGTTTCTTTGATATTTTCTTATTAGGTGTTGTGTTGTATTTGATGTCTCATGCATGTGATGTATAGAGTTCAGTTATTCATGTGTGTGTGTGTGTTATCCATGTTGTTTATTTTATGCATTGGATATATGTGTGTTTGTTGCAAATTTATAGTCTAAAGTCTCTCATATTGTGTGATGTTCCTACTCAGTACTAGTCATCCGCCGCTAACCTATCGGAGGCGAGCTTGAGGTGTCATTCACAGCTTATTGTCAGCCCGAGCGGGAGCCCAATGGGTCAGGTCATGTCATTTAGAGAATTTGAAATTGAGATAGCCTCATGGTTGATGTTGGACCCTATGTGGTATTTAGTAGTGAGGTCACAATTATATATTATGATTACATATGTTTTGATTAATATACATGCATGAACATAACTTTGGTGCCACTCAACTATTGGGATGTCCTGTGTTGTTATACTCACCCTTGTATGGGTGCTTGTGTGGTGATATACTTGTGATTGTGCAAACACCTAACTTTTTCAAGAGATCATGGAGGTCATGGAGTTGGTGCATTTGTTAAAGATAACATGGCGAAGGAGAAGTCTACATTCTTTAATTGATAGGGTTTATTTTGGGTTTGCCTTTATATTTTTTTCCCAATGTATTACATTGTATACATTATTGTTGGCATGTGTTATGCATAGTATCGTCTACATAATAGATGTGATATCATATATACATGCACCTCTTGTTATACATTAGGCATGTTAGTTGTATACACAGTGATGTAGTGGTGTTTTTTATATGTTTTATTACATGTTTCATGGGAAAATGTCACTCATTATGTGTGTATTTCCTTTTAATGTTGGTTACCATCCACTGACTTATAGGATGTGGGTTTGAGAAAGCAAACTCGGTCTTTTCACCAATTGAGGTGGGGTCTTGGCAATGTCAGGTAATGTCAACCCCCATGTTTTTTAGAAGTTAGAAAAGAAATACAAAAAAGGACTTATTGGGCCTAAGGGTATGAGGTCGGTCAAGGGGTAAATAAAGGTGGCTGGAATATTAGATGTAAGAACATGCCTTCAAAAAAATTAGAGCCAACCGAGGTGGGGTCTTGCAATGTCAGGTCATGTCAACCCCCATGTTTTTTAGAAGTTAGAAAAAAAATACAAAAAAAGGACTTACAGGATCTAAGGATATGAGGTCGGTCAAGGGGTAAATAAAGATGGCTACAATATTAGATGTAAGAACATACCTTAAAAAAAAGCTTGTTATTAATTATACCTTGATTAATGTTATGGTTGTCTTAGAAACTATGATTTCTTTGGAAAATCTTCATAATTTGGGCATAGTCTGTAGAGATTATAATTAGATGGTTGCTCAAAATTTCAATATGTCTAGATTTAGTCATATTTGTCTTGGTACTTCCTATTATCAATTTATCCGTTTCAAAATTAATAGAGGTTTAACCTTCGATGTTGTTTCTTTAGAGTATGCTTTTAATAATAGGGTATTAGAGAGGCTCTGTAGCATGATTTTGGTAGTGCTCCTGGTAAAGGATTTGAGCTTTGGATCCTTAGGATAATATAAAAATATTCAGCTCATTAGTAAACCGGATAGAGCTTTGTTATTAGTAACTTTCAGAATTCTTTGGAGAAGTTTCTTGAGTAAAATCACTCTATAAAAGTATGATCTTGAGTTTCTAAAACTATGCCATAGCGCATTAATCTGATACATTTAGCATTAATTCACTCTGTGATACACTTCTGGGATTATGATAACTAAAATTAACAAGCTTGATCAAGAACGAAAAGAACAAGAATAATCATATATCCAAAACAAAACGCAGCCTTAACACTTCAATTGAAAAGATTTCATGGAGAGCACCTTCCAGGGAACTGAGAACAATTTGCAAGACCCTTTGAACTACTAAACACCTTGGCCCTGCTTTCATGTTTTTTCTCCATTCTCATAGCAGCCAATTCTTTCTCCATTGCAGCAACTTCCCTTCTCATCTTCTTGCCTTTGACATCCAATGCCTTCGTTAAAGTATTGATCTTCTTCGCTAATATCTGCACAAACGATGCAGAGGAATCAGAACAAGAGGACAGAGATCAATATAATGCAGGCCAAGGCAATAACCTCAACAGTATCATCCTTATCTTTAAGCCACTGGTCTTTCTCATGTCCTGATTTTCTCAAAGCGACAACCTCTTTTTGCAGCAAATCATACAGCACCCCTGAAACACTATCTTCAATGTCCACCGTTTGAAATTCAATGGGTTTCTCAGTCAGCATCGGTGCATCGGCAGTTTCACCATCCTTAGCTTCTTTGCAATTCAGTGAATTTACTGCAACTTTTCCATTTAAGAGGAATTTGCTCCGGTCGGGTGATTTTGAACTTCCCTTTGCACGCCATAAAGCTGTGCAGCTGCAGGAGGATGAGGATCTCAACTGGAAGCTTGATGATCTCTTTCTTTGAAAGCCACTAGAGGAGAAATTGGACAGAGCTGTTCGATTTGTATGAAGATCAACGCCAGTTGAAGTACCTTTCAATGCCTCTTCCAACACCTTGAGCCTTAGCTGATATTTTTCCTGAGAAATGACATGAAAAATAAGCTCAGATCATCATATTTCAGGATAGATCAAGAACATGCTGGAAACAAATTAAGTGGTGTAAAACTATGGTATACTTTCAATTGTGCTTCGGATTTAGCAGCACGCTCCGCTATAGCTAGCTTCTTCCGAAGTTGTTGTGATGCCCCCTGATAGCAAATCATTGCAGCACATGTTTAAGGAAAGCTGCAGAGTCATAGGCTGTGTTTGGATTTAGAAAATGTTTATTGTTTTCATTTTTCAAAAAATGCATTAGATTATGTAAATGGAAAATATTTTTTAGAAAATGAAAACAGAAATGAGAGTTCTTTAGAGGGGAAAACACATTTTCATGTTTCCTGAAAAATGAAAATGCAAAAAAACATAAATCATTGTTTTTGCATCCTGCCCACAAATAGTCCCGCCCAGGAGCAGAGCAATAAATGACAGTCTTGCTAGCTGAACTGGGGACCGGTACATTCTGGAGAAACAAGCCCCGGGGAGATGTAGACTCTGGCCAAAATGGTCCCCATGTTTTTTTTTCCAAAATAGTTTCTAAAACATTTTTTAAAACATTTTTGGAAAATGAAAATCGGAAACGCTTTCACAAAACCAACTACAGCCTTATCAAATGGAAAATTATGTCCATTCAGAAAAGGAGGATTTCAAAGATCTTCTTCACCTGCAAAAATCTCCGTTCATCAAGCCATTGTCTCACGGGCATCACTTTGTCATTAGCATCTTTCCATTCATTGGCAATCACCACCGCCACTCTATTTGCCGTAACCTTTGCACGAGCCAACTCCCTATCAACAGTCTTCCTTTCTTCCTGTGAATGAATGATAGAATTTTAAGAGGATATACATGGAAACCAAGATGAATAAGAGTAGAGTGAATTTTTAAAACAAGGCAACGACAACAAGCACATTACGTTCATCTCTTGAACTTTTCGCCGGTAATCTCTTACAGCATTTGCAGCTCCACCGCCAGCAAGGACAGCCTCCTCGAGCTCTTGCACAGTTTGAGAAAGTTTTTCAACCTCTCCAACTTTTTGACGGTTAATCTTGTCCAACATTTTGTTTTCTTCCTGTCACATAAATAATTTCAGTGGCCAAAGCATTGATGATCAAAGGAGGGAGACTGGAGGGTATCATAAAATACCTGACAAATTTTTATCTGTTTCAACAACTGTTGGTTCTTATTCTGAAGATCACCTATTGTAGAAGCCTTGGCAAGAGCAAACCGGACAGTTCTCTCAGCTTCAACCAAAGCTGCTTCCTTTGATTTAGTAAGCCGATGTAATGCTTTGTTGTCATCTTGCAGCTTTGCCATCTAGGGTGAAATCAGTGCGTTTTTTAATATATTTTTAGAAAATGAAAACAGAAAAGGTTTTCCGAAACCAAACAAACACAGCCTAAATATTCAAACTATTCACCTCCTGCCGAGCGAGTTTAAGCTCAGCCTCCAGTGGGGCAAGAATGGCTTCAATTGGAGGTGTCTCATGAACTTGACGAAGTGTGGCTTCAGCAGCGAATTGAGCCGCCATCGATGCCTTCTTGTCAACGCTGATTTTCTTGATCTCAAGATTCTTTAGAAGGAAAAGTAAACAAATAAAGAAATAAAGAAACAAATTAGCATTGGGACAAGAAGAATTTTAAAGAATAGAAATACAATAGAAAGTAACAAAAGAAATACCTTGTTTTCTAGAAGATATTCTGTTACATCGAGCTTTTCTTCAACTCTGAACAGCTTTTCAGAAAGCTAAGGGTTTATGGACACAAGGAGAAGGGGGGATGATCAAAATTTCTTTTATGTGAAAACCACACTTCAACACTGTAACAACGGCTCAATACTTTATTATTAAATAAATTATTTACAAAAAAATACTCAATAGCGATGCAGTATTTTAACCCAAATACAACACAAGAAAAACATCATGATATTATTTCATGATAGAACAGTTTGAACTTTGAATCAAATTAAGTATGTATAAAATTGGACAAACTTGGACAAACGATAAATACAAATATAGTTAAAAGAAATAGAAATTCTGTAAGTCTATAATTTGGAATTTGTATAAGACATAGTAAAACTGCAGTAAAGAAGATGTATACTTTTTGTAGTGTAGTCATTCTGAAAGAATAAAAGGAAATTAGATGGTAAGTTGTAAGAAAATTGAAAGTGTTTTTTGGATGATGATTCTTAAAGGCATTTATAAAAGTATAATGGATGTAGTTGTTGGGAGTAAGCAGTCCTTGGGGTAAAGTAATCATAGTTAGTCAATGTGTTGAAGTGATCAATTGGATAAGATAAGGTGTTCTTATTTGGTAAATTGAGTAATCGTTATGCAATTGATTGAGTAGTCTCAATGAAACACTGGATACCCAATTGAAGTAACCATTAGTGTTGACCCATGACACCGTTAAAAAGATAATAGTCTTTACAGATGACCATTGGAAACAGTACATGGAGTGGATATAAATAAGAGTAATCACATTGTTAAATTTATATAGAGTAAAGAAGTAATGACACCGAGTAGTGGAAACATCTCATATGAGGCACATTTGTCTGAGTTTGGAAGGTAGGTGAAATCACTAGGGTTTGCCTTAAACCAAGCATCAACAGAATTCTATCAAGTACAGTCCAAAAGAAATTGCCAGCGAAAAAAATTTAAGTTAGTGTAGATCACCATCCATGATAGTCAAATCCCCACTTGCAAATAACCCACTTGTTTATCTCGGTCTATGCGGATGTCTTAAGAGGTTATATAACAAGAAGTTAATGTGTTATTTATATGTAATTATGGATGTGATAAAAAAAATCAATAATTATAAAATGTATTTTATTGTAAATCCCTATTTATTATGAATTTGATATTTTTAATTAGAAATTATTTTTTTATAATTAGAAGATTAATTTAATAAAATAGATTGGTTATATATTTATAAATAAATAATTAGTATTCATGAAATAAAAATGGATGTTTGCGGATTTGAAATAAATTTTTTATGTTAAAGAAGTATTTTTCACTCAGGAAACTTAATTTTAAAATACATTAGCGGTTTTTCTTTAATGATTAGATTTAACATATTTAGAGTTTGATTTAATAAAATGGTTTTTATTTTTAGATTCAAGACGCCCAAATTAGATAAGGGTAAACATTGTTTTTGATAAAAAAAAATTAGTTATGTCGGTAAATGGTGAAATATATCAGTAAATAGTAAATACAGTAAAATATGGTATATGATAAAAGTTGTGTATAAATTAATAAAAAAATCTATACATAATATATCAATTATACATGGGAGACAAGACCCACGTACTATTTTTGTCCAAATGAATGTCACGGTTCATATAAAATTACATTCCTTAGTGACATAGTCCATAAATTCATAATATTTTGTTGATATTCAATTCATTTTATTCCCTCATATTTATTTATTGTTCGAGTTCTAATAAGTTTTGGAATTAAAGTGTCAAGACTTGAAGCATGGAATGTGACATTAGATGCCATGCTTGATAAGACAACAGTTAAAGAAAGTGGTGATGCTTGAAAGATTTTTAAGGATTCATCTTCCCCAAGAGAGCATGATGAAATGGCAAAGGTATGAGTGCGTATGAGTCATTTGAGCTTTGCTTATGTATCATTTTGCATCTGCCTACGAGTCATTCTGTAATGACCTGTGTCTTTACAGGTTAGAATTTTTAGCCCAACCATGGGAATGCCGGTGGTTTTAGGTTGTTCAGAGTGTCGGGTAGCTCAGGGGTGGCTCGGGAGCAGGCGAAGGGGGGTGGAAATTGCAGGAGCTGCTGCAGGCCCACCAGCCAGCCGGTGGCCAGCCAAGGCACACTGCCTGGACCCACTGGCTAGCCGGTGGTGTCCAGCGGCTAGCAGGTGGGGCTATTGGGAGGGTGTTTTCATTAAGGGCAGTTTTGTAATTGCCTGGACCCCTTATTTCCCCCTCCCCTGTTCTCCCCCGATCTCACTGGAACCAGGCCTAAGCCCTTTCTAGCCTTAATTGCTTTGTTCTTCTTGTTTCCCTTCGCTGGAACCCTAATGTGACGAATTTAGGGCTGGTTTTACGGGATTGGCGTGTCGGACTCGTTTCGGGTGGCACTACTTAGTGATTCGGCTTCGCCATGGTCGAGGTAGGAAGACCTTGCCATTTTACAGCATTCGTATAAGATTGTATGCCTTGGCTTGTGTGTGTAACCCTGTGAGACCTCTACTTTTGATGTTAGCGTGAGCGGGTGAGGTCTATATCGATGTAGGAGGCTCCTTAGAGGGGGAGTACGGGTTGTATGCCTTAAAAATGGAGAAAATGAGCCTCGTATCGGAAATGTGCGTAGGGCTGTCCGCATAGGTGTTTGGGCTTGGAACAAGCCATTCGGGCTCGATTGAGGCTAGGGCGGCCGGGATAGATGACATAGGGATTCGGGTTGTGAATCCCCTTTGTGTGCTTTGAAAACGATGGACGAGGGTCACGTGCTGGCGGTAACAATAGGGCTGTCCAACTTCGTGAACGGACCCAGAAGGTGTCGTTTTGGTTCGAAAAGGGCTAGGATGACTTGGATATTTGGTATAAAGGTTCAGGTAGTGAATTCCCTTGGACGTGACTTGAACCAGTGATTGGAGGTTTGTGCCGGGGTATACGGGTTGGGCTGTCAGCTTGGATAAATAGGCTTGGAGAGTGCTGTTTGGACCCGGGATGAGTTGGGATGACTTGAGTGGGTGACATAAGTGCTTGGGTGGTGTTTTCCTTTGCTTGACGTGTGATGTGAGGACAACCACACAAGCGAGGTGGTTCGGTCCAGTTGTGGCAATGGCCTTCGTGGGTGAGACGTTGGGTCGGGGTTGTGATGGGATGTTTCCCCTTGTGCATGTTGATGCTTATGCGTGTGCATGTGGGTGGCCTCCCTTGACCGTGCGGGGATGGGCTGGTGTGAATGATTGACCTCCCAAGAATCCTCGGGATGGGTCAGCGTGTATGCCGGGCCCCAAAAGAACCTGTGGGGATGGGCCAGTGTGCATGATTGACCTACCCAGAGCCTTTGGGGATGGGTCAGAGTACTAGATGAGGTCATGACCTGTGAGCAAGCCTGGGTCGTAGGTGTGCTTATGGGTTTCGACATACCGTTCTTTCCGACAATGAGCCGAAGCGGGTAGAGCCTGGGTTCGTAGTGGCCTGGTAAGCGCACAATAACTCAGTGGGTTATATGGTTATTTATGTATTCATTTTCTATTAATGCATGCACTTTTATATGACCTGTTGCATTTATGTTGAGGACGCATTAGCGGTGTCCTACTGGGTTTATACTCAAACCCTATACGGGCATCTCGGTGTGTGTGCAACCTTTGTTAGTCAGGTATTTAGACGAGGGTCAGGACCCTGTTAGGACAGTTGTGCAGGAGGAGCAGGTTGGTTGAGGCGATGTCAGGACAGACTCCGGGATCCTTGTGAAGATGCTTTTTTTTATTTTTACCCTCGTTATTTTATAGACTTTCTGCATGTGGTGGTCTTCCTTGGGTGTTGTATTGGGTCTTGTATGGCATTTATGAGGTGATGTATTATTGCTTCCGCATTTATTTCTGTTTATTCTGATTACTGTTTCCGTTATTGTGCACTCTGATTAGGCTATTTGTCGATGAGGGCATAGTCACCCCACATTCCCCCGCTTGGGCCCTCGTTGATAATCAACAGTCTTTTGCGTACGAGGAGGCATGCGTGAAATTATGTGACGCTCCACCAACTCGGACCAGGTGATCCGGGTCGGGGCGTTACACATTTCCTCTGCGTACAAGTGAATCGGCCTCTGCATATGTGTAAATTGCACCTGTGTATGTGCCATTTCCCAGTGCGTATGTGTCATGCCTTTGAGAAAATTGGTCGAAGGATGATCACAAGCAAACTTCAGGGGACTCACCCGTGCTTCAAGCCGAGCCTTGGGGATGCCACTTCAGCATGCATGCATGCAACCAATCAGAGGAGGTCGCGTGGATCATAATATGAGAAATATTTTGATCAAGAACAAGGAAAGGTGTTGATTTTCAAGAAGATAAGATCATGTGGAAATTTGAAGTTGCGAAGAACGAAATTTTCTAAAAAATTCAAAATGAAAAGATTTTGCGAGATTTGATCAGCAAAAGGAAAAGGAAGTTGCGGGTCTACAAAAAAAAGGTCGAAGGAGGAGGAGGGGATTCGATCAAGAGTTCATGATGGAGAGTTTGTTGCTACTGTTGTTGTTTTAGCTTTTATTTTCTTTCTTCTAAAACGACTTCCTTTTCTTCGTTCATCTCTGCTACCCTTCAAATGGAGGGGTAAAACCTAAGTGATCATGAAAGGGAAGGTTACCCTTTTGTAATGCTTGAGCCCTGCACATGAATAGAACTCTCTTCCATTAATTGATTTCGGTTTTCAGTGACTAATACTTTTAATACAATTGTGTTTAAGGTTTTGAACTTGTTCATTGCTTACTACTAGGGATGATAACTTGTAATCTCCCTCCACCCAATGCAACTTGTCTACGAAGGAACGGGCTGTATTAGGTGTTGAGTGTAGCGTTAATTGGCACGTGTGTGGAGGCAGTAAGTTACTTCCAAATTGCATAGAAACACCAAAACCTGATTAGGGTCTTGCCTTGGCAGTTGAGGAGTGGTTTACTGTTATGGTATCTTTGATACTTTTCACACACAAGAAGGGGGTTGACCAAGCAGTAATCATTGTCAGATCAATCTCCACAATAATCTTTAACCTTAGTTGTTTGATGAATCAATTGAGGAATTGTTCAGTTATCAATTAATAATAAGAGAAGTAAAAATCAATCTCCACAATAATCTTTAACCTTAGTTGTTTGATGAATCAATTGAGGAATCGTTCAGTTATCAATTAATAAGAAGAGAAGTAAAATTGTTTTTAAGACTACTATAGCATTGCAAATAGAAATCCAACCATGAACCTATCACTTCCTTCGCCATTCTTGCTTTCAAACTCTTACCTATTGATTTACTTTGTTTTTAAAACCAAACAATTTCAAAAACATCCTCTTTTTCTAAGTGGCAACTAATTTTTTTTCTAAGTGGCAACTAATTTTTGAGCACTACTTTGTAGAGACAACCTTAGGTTACCACCATAACTACATTTAACCTAAGAAAATAATTGTTTTTGCAACACTCCGCGACAGATGCGATGTCACTTGGTAATTAAGTAATTGTTATTTTAAAAAATGTCACACGTCTTCACTTATAAAAGAACTATCTCACAACCATTTTCAAACCACTCCAAAAATTCAATCTTCACTCTAAACTCCATCCAAATTCCCTCTCATTGACATTTTTTACATGTTTGGAAGGTTTTGATTACAAGAAGTCTCAAAGACTTTAAAACAAAGAAGGTCGCAAAAATTGATAAGAGTGATGTTTCGTGATCTCTTTTCTCAAAATATTTTTTTCTTGTCTATCTTTTTCTATACCTTGCATATTTAATTCTTTAAACATCTACTGTACTGTTTTCCCTTATTTATGAGGATTTATGTCTCTTTTCCATCCTCTCATTGATTGATTCCTAATTCATATACTATGATTTTCATAAAAGGATTTCCCGTTCTTTTTCATTAAGTTTTCTCTTCTTTTCTATTCTTCTATAAGTTTGCATTGCTTCTGCCTTAAATTCATATGCTTCATCTTCTCCTATTCCTTACTTTTAAAATGAATTTCTATCATTCTTTTCTGATTTAAATTTTCTCTTTAACTTATCAAATTTCCACACAACTCGTACCTTTTTCTTCACAAGTTGACTATGATAAGTTTTCTTATTGATCTATCTTCCTTGAAAAGCTTCCTAAATAATAATTTTTGAATGTCTCACATGCCTCGATTTTGATTATCATATTGGATGATGTTGACTTCATACATTATGAAATTCTTGAAAAGATTTTCCTCTAGGTTTCACTCTTTTTATCTCCTTTTTTCTTTGTTCAACTTCCTTGGGAAGGTTTGTATGAGATGTCCTTTGAAGGCCTTATATGCCCTTTTCTTCTTTTTATAGTGCTAATTTACATGTCTTGCTTTTATCATCTCATTGTTTGTGTTTACGTCAAACATTATGGAAATGCTAAGAAAATTTCTTCTTGATTTTTTCACAATTTCCTCTCTTCCTCTTTAAGATTCTTCATCTTTGGTTATATCCTTTTATATTCTATATATATAATACTTTGAGCTTCTCTTGTGAAATTTTCCCTTGATTTTGGGAATTTACATGTTCTGTATCATCCTCCCGTTTTGATTGATTCTTATGTGATACCTCGCAGCATTATTATGTAGCATGTTCTTTTTTCACAAGTTAATCATATTATGTCATATGAATGATGTATGATCACTTTCATTATTTTATTTCTATGCATCATAAATATGTATGAACATATTATGATGTGATTGGTGGAGTAGTGATTATATAGTCTCCTAATGAATTGAGTAATGCTTAAATCTAATGACATTATTTTATTTCTATGCAGCATAAATATGTATGAACATATTATGATGTGATGGATGGAGTAGTGATTATAGTCTCCCAATGAATTGAGTAATGCTTAAATCTAATGAGATTCTATGTACAGAACATAAGCAGTGACTCACTAATGTTATGATATCTTGAAAAAGGGACTTTACTTATACTTCTGATGTCCCGTTACAATGAACGTATCATACACCTATGTCATGTTTCAGGTTTATGCTTTCATACTTCAAGTTTCTCATATGTTCATTCCTTCCTCTCTTTTATATCTCTTTTTGATTTCACTTGTTTTTTGTTTTTCTTTACTAAGTTGCCGGTTCACCCTTTCCTATCTTTATGTACATCCCCACGATTTTCTATGCAAAGAGATGACCATGACGAGTTTATGAAAAGATTATGATAGAGGTCTGAATAAATTTTTATGAAGTTTGGTGTAGAAGATGTGTAATATATAGTTAATCTTCAAATGATAGGTTCTGTATGATTATCGTATGACCATATGCAGCGGAAGACAACCCAAACACAGGTAGATCTATCTTTGAGAATCAACGCGTAAATAAAACTGTGAAAGCAACGTATCTGAAAATCACCAACAACAGCAGTCTTTTTACTCAATGAAGGAGAATGCTTGATGAAGATCACGAAACAATGAACAAAAGCACTCTGCCTCCGATGGGGCACACCGACCAATGGATCTGCGATCGTATCGAGAGGATACCCAAATGATGAAAGGGTGCTAGCGCCTTCGTTTGTGTGAAGAAGAGGGAAATAAGAGGCTTGCTCATAATTGTTTTTCTACACTCGCATCCCATTATATAGTCATCTATGATGCGTTTCATTAAATGAAAACACGTCAACCGTATTAATGTATTCATATACATTTATTCCAATAATTCATTGAATCCTATTCAATGATCGGTCATGCATTAAATGCATGTAATTAAATTTAAAAGGTTGGGTACAACCGCAAGTGCGGCACACGACACTACATAGAAAATGCAGTAAACATGCAGGTCCAGGGACTTGACCCCGCGACTTGCTCCTCACCCCCCCCAAGCCCTTACCACCCCACCACCAACGGTGGGGCATGTAAATAAATTTACACTATATATATAATATCATATTATATATATATATATGGGTTAAATACCCTGAGAGGGGGTGAATCAGGGTATGAAAAATTAAAACAACTGCCCATTCGGATCTTGTTCCGTCGTTAAGCAAAACACTCAACTCTCTCCTTTCGCGAAGCTTACATAGCCTTCGGGAAGCTCACAACTTCCGGTCGGCTTTTCATAGCCTTCGCGAACTTCAATACTTTTGCGATGCTTACAACTTTCGATCGGCTTTCATAGCCTTCGCGAACTTCCTTTCTTCGCGAACTTTTACACAAGAACAACATTCACGACCTTTGCGAATTCAGAGCCTTTGAATCTTCGTTAAGTCTTGCTCAACTTTTATGAGGGGGTAGAGGCCTATTTATAGGCGTTGCCTTCCATTTCAGAAGCTTCCATCCTCGTCATCACCTTTTCGCAAAGCTCTCCAATCTCATTCACGAAGCTCCCTGTTTTCACGAAACGCTAGGGATATTTCTCATTCGTGAAGCTTCTTGTAGTCGTGGAGAGTTACCGTCTTTCAATCATGCATTCGCGATGCTCCAGTCCTTCACGAAACTCAGCCTTCACGACACCTAATGTCTTCGCAAAGCTCCACTACTTCGCGAAACTCCATTCTTCACAAAAACCATGCATTTGCATTATTTTTATGAGGTATTCATAAAAATCCAACTTTCGCGATGATTGAGTCGTCCTCAAAATTTTGAACCCCAAAAATTTGGCAAACACAACGAAACGGCACCACCTTGTATATGCACTTTTTTGTACCGCCTCTAGAGCATTCATTCATTTATCATGGATCTATGTCAACATTCCTAGTCAACAACCATGCTGGAACTCCACAACTGACCAAGGAAACCTGTTTCATCAACAAACACAGTCAACCCAAAAATACTGCAATGTTAGAGAAATTTTTGCCCAACAAATAATCTCCCACTTGCACTAAAATCCTCCCTCCAAACTCTTTTGGATACGGTTTTTCATCAAACTCTTTTCATTTTAAACAAACACTACATCCGAAATTTTATCCTTATCCAAGTCCTTAATTGTGTGACCCCACGGGCCTTAGCAACTTTGACAAATATGAAATCTCTATTTCATGGATGTAAGCAAAGAACGATCTCTAGCAAAGCATCAGTGTAACTCAAGTTACTAAAGGGTCCGGTGTGATCTCTATCAAACATACTTATATCTCTATAAGAACATGTCCACAACAAAATGTATCATATACACCATATGTATCTTATATAATCCCTTTGTTCATGACATCGAGCGACCACTAAACATGAAACATGTCAATCTAGTATAGGTCTCTCATCATTTTCTTGATTCTATGAAAAAACTGATCAAGTGGATGAATACATCACATGTCATTCATTTATCTGATAAGCACATCACATGTCACTTATCCAAGTAGTTGAACACATCATGTGTGAAACAACTAAGCATAACCATGCATTTCCTCAGTCTAATTCAATTAAGGGTCAAATGACTTTCGCTAGGTATCTCGCCAACTTCAGATAAGGACTAATAATAAGCATAAATCCCTAAGTAAATCTATGATCGTATGACATTCCATTAGATATACTTTATCGGATCGGTCCAAGTAATAAGTCTCTACTTGTTACCTCAAGAATCTATTCTTCAATATCTCATATACAACCCTTTGTAACGGATATAAGAAGTCATTCAAGCTCACAACCCATTAAACTCTATGATGATCATCGGTTAAGACAACTCAAAGTTTATACTTTGAGGGGATATATACCATTCGACCGTTCATGTAAAATAAATTGCAGCATACATGAATGAATAAAAAATGGAGATTGCCTTTATTATAATAATATGATACATTTACAACCATCACAACCAATCTCTTAAGTGAGAGACACAGAGATAAACATAACCCTCATGTGGTTTTTGAGGTAATGGATTTTGAACATTACATCCAAATGTAATTCTTGTCACATCACCAACTAATAAAATACTCCCGCTAACCTCTTAGTGAGTAACATTTATGAAGCAAGTCAGTTTGAATAATGGTGAGACGTAGGAATCATATTCCTTAAGTTAACTCTTTGAACTTATATTCAAAACTCATTAACTTCATAACATCAAATGTTATAATATTATATTCTATTGTCTACTTAAAACTCTTTCTAAGTACATCATCGTCCTTGGAACCTTTTCCGTCAAACTTATTCCTTAAAATCTTCTTTAAAACATTTCTCTTTACCAATATTTCCTAAACCTTTTAGAAAATCAAGTTAATTTCACTTTGTAACTAAGCTGGCATAACGGTGATATTTACTTTATCACGGTAACTAAATGTAACTATTTACATTTTGATTTATTGTCTCATATCCTAACTCTTTGGGATATAAAGTGAAAAATCACTCAAACTCAGATTTGCACAATCTTTTATTTGTTAACTTTGAACTTCTCTAAGTCCAAACATACTCTCACAAGTCTCTTAGACATTATATTCACTTCGGAATATCTTTTTAAGACTCAACATAAACTACTTTGTGTTTTTAGGAAATAAGATTTATTTCCTTTTAGTAGGAATATTTAAAAAATAAACAATTTTTTGCATATCATATATGTTATTTTATGTGTTTGGAACCTTTTCCATTAAACTTTTTCTTTGTAAAAGAAGATTTTATTAAAATATCTCATTGATGGATGGCGGGACACATTCCCTCATATTTTAACAAATATCTGGATAAACACTTTTATCCAAATATTCTTCTCAAAACATGTTATAGAAATCCAATGAATCATAAACCATGTGTATACATTTAATTATCTGATAAAAACCCTTTGTTATCATACATCATCTCTTATCATATAAGAGAAGTGGGATGAAAATACACATCTTTTACTTAGATTCATCCAAGCTTGACACGTTCCTTTACATTCAAATTATCGATGCAATAACTATTTACTTAATCTCTTGAATATAAACTAAAAGCTCGATCAATTCTTCCTTTGATTTTGAACTCGTGTATATTTACAACACTTTGTAAAATATGCATTCGGTATCACATACCCTTCAAAAATCGAAGAATTAATTTCTATAACATCCTTACCTAATATGGACATTCCAAGGAGTTTTACAAACTCTATCAGGTATATATTTGATAATTCAATCATATTGAATTATTATTATTCCTTTTCTGAAGGCCCTAGGTTTCAATGACCTTGATATGCTTCTTAAAGAAACATTGTTGAACTTTTAACCAATTTTTCTTCTTCTGGTTTAAATCTTTTACAAACTTGTACTATCTATATAGTATGAGAATCTAGACATCATATGTCCAGTTCATCCATTCTCAACACTTTGAGGATATCGGGCTTTTTTCATTGAATTTAATCATATTGACATAACATTTCCATAATGACAATAGGATTAACTCTCAAACCAAAACAAGTCATTTTAGTCCCCTCTTTAAAACGTGTTATAGAGTTAAACTAATCATAAACCATATGTAAAAACACCTCTCATTTCATTTAAACACCCATTGTTTACAAGCTCTTCTTAAGAGCTAAATGAAATATTGTGCATATCTTATGATGAGTTTATCCAAGCTTGAAGCATCCAAGTTATCAATGTAGCAACTCATTTGCTCCATTTACTTGAAAATGGAATTCAAGCTTCAATTCTTTCTAACCATCTGTATATTTACAACACTTTATAAAACATACGGTTGATATAATATATCTTTCAGAACAATAGAATTGACGTACCCAATCATATTGAGTATATTATAGACTAAAATCATTGATGTAACCAATCATATTGAGTACATGAATGGAGACTAAGATTCCATTAGTCATTTGGAATCTAATGCCATTGAAACCTAAACAAATCATTTCATGCTTCCATAAGCATCTTGATTTTCTTGTTGAACAACTTCAACACTTCAAGAATGAACTGTTTTAACACATAGAATATCTCTCTTTCTCAAGAACTTTTCTTAACCTACCAGTCTTAGGAGTTTCTTGCTTTAAGCTCATTATTTCAAGGATTAATATAAAGTTTAGTTTGATGGTGATTATGCATTTATCTACAATAGAACTTTTAATCATATGTTAATCATGTCTTATATCTTTTCATTAAGGACTTTAATGAAAATGCTCCCACTAAAAAATGATGACCCCATACATCATATCCATTTAGTAAGCCAGGATCCATATTTCACCATAACTTACACTGGTCATCACGTAAGCAAGTCATAATTATTTAGGTAGGGAATCATCTCAATCATAACAGTTATGATTCTTAGATAGTTGAGTGGATAAATCTTTATCCAAATCCATCACTATAGATTCACTCAACTCTATTCCGCTGGTATCCTAACTGTTAGGGTTTCCCAACTAGTGTAACCCAAAGCAAACGCCAAGAATAAGCCAACTAAGAACAATAAAGGGATACTCATGTTGAGCTCGACAATACCCAGTTGAATGACCGAGGGCTTGACAGGTGTCTCTTTGGAAGGAAGCTCACACTTAATATTTCAAGGGTTTTCTTTTTAAGGTTTCACAAATTTAATATACATTTTATGCATATTAAATTCATAATTATTACATCCTATGTAATAATTATCTCTTTTTGTGTATGTATGCATCTAATGATTTGGTTTTGGAATCTCTATTCCAACCACCAAATTAATGAGTTCGCACCATATTAATGTGTAACTCTTTACACAACCCACAAGTATGTGTTAATCACACAAAAATAGAAATGTATCATAAACATAAGGTACATGAACACTTCATGTAAAGGCATAGAGTTATATAAGATTGGAAAACTCCACATGAGTAAGCTCGGACGACAGATAGTCAACTTCATTCACTTTCCTAACCAAGACAAGCCTATTGGATGGGAGGGTTGGGAGAACTTGGAATGATGTTTTGAGGCAAAGGGTAAGTCGCACGGGAGGTGCATGGTTTGTCTAAACCGTGCGGCCAAACCGTGCGCAGTGGGTCTTGGAGGCAGTGGCTTCCGCACGGTCGGCGCACGGTTTGTCTAACCGTGCGGCCAAACCGTGCGAGAAGGGTGGCCAAGGCAGTAGCTAACGCACGGTTAGCGCACGGTTTGTCAAACCGTGCGAACTAACCGTGCGGCCACTTAAACGAGATCTTATAATTATGGATCTCACGCGTTTTCACCTCTAAATGCCTCGTTTAAGCTCCTAAGCGGCCCTAACTCGGGATTTTGGTTCTTCCAAGGTCAGGGAAGGTTCTCCCATCTTTCCGGAGGCGATCCAAAGGCTTCTCTTGGCGAATCGAAGCCGGATTCTTGAGCTATGTGATCGTTCTTGTTTGATTTCTCAGATCTACTTAGATCTACTTCTCCTCTTCTCTCGGTTTCTTAGATCTCCGCCCGTTATGGGTAGATCGCCAAACATGATGAGATTTGGTCTTGGTTGTATTAGGAGAAGAGATCAAAGAAGGATCCTTGGTGATTCGGCCGGGTTTTCTTGTGCGTTCTCCGTTTGTTAGGGTTTTAATCAAAACCTTTGAGGTAGGTGGTTTCACTCTCAATTCCTCTTTCTTAGAACATGAAGGCTTAGTTTCAATTTGTTTTCCTTGATTGAAATGGTTTGTTAATCTGCTGTGAAAGAATGGTTGAAACCCCTTTTTAGTAACGGGTGATGAAATTTGTGTGTTTTTGGAAAGTGGTTGTTGAAGTAAATTTAAAATGGTGATTTTAAATTGGTTATGGTTTTGCTGCTTGAATGAAATGGTTTTCAATAAAAGGGTGATGCTTTATTGAAAGGTTTTGAACACACTTGGTTTTGGGCATGGATTGCATGGGTTGTGGTGTGTGTTCATATGCATTGGGATGGATAAGGGCGAGAAGTACCCCCATCAAAAGGTTGGGATGGATAAGGGCGAGAAGTCCCCCCATCAATAGGTTGGGACGGATAAGTTCGTGAAGTACCCCCGTCAAGGTAGTCCACTAAGTGACGGCTTAGTGGAAGAATAACTCACCATTCGTGAGTATAGGGAGGTCTAGATTGCATGCATGGTTGGTTGTGTGGATTGGTGAAATGGAACGAATGTGCCAGATGGAAATGTGAATGGAATTGGGAACTTTGCTTGATTGTTTTTCTTGAGAAAGATGGGTTTTGTTGGAAAATGGTTTTGACATAGAACTTGTTATATTGTGAACTGTTTTTGGAATTGTTTTATATAAATTGTTTTATATAAATGTGCTAACATGTTTTATCCTAGAGGCATGGGTTGGGAAGTCATCGGGGAAAACCTACTGAGTTTAATTACTCACCCCCTGCTTTGGCACGTTGGTGCTTTTGCAGATGTCATGTACCGGGCCGTTGGCAAAGGTAAAGTGTCACATGTTTAGAGCACAGCTTCGTGATACTTGGGTTGGTTCGTGATGTTGGAGCTTGGAGCTTGTGGAGCATGGAGTTGGGTTGTTGTCTTGTAGTCTTTGAGTTGTCTTTCCGCTGTTTACTCTGATGTTTGAGTGTTGGTTTCCGCTATGGTACTCTTGGTTGGTTTATGATAAAATAAATGGTTGAGTTTTCTTGGCTTTTATCATGCATCATTTAGTTATTGGTTTGGTTACGGTTGCTGGTTCTATGGATGTTCAAAAAGGGTAAATCGTCCCCCACTTGTTTGAAACCCTTCGGCATTTATTGTCAGCCTTTGGCGCCTTGGGGATGTCGCTTAAGGCCTAATAATGACTCGTTGTACTCTCAAGCCAATGAGAATTGACGGGTCATTACAAATGGTATCAGCTTGTTCGGTTCTTACCTAACAAGTGGTCATAAATGTTCTCAGTCATGGAGTTGAAATTCCTTTTCGTCTATTCCTTGGGTTCCAATCTTAGACAGGAGTAGGATTGTCGGAACTTGAAATGTATAGCATAAAAGGACGTAGCTAACCCGTTTATGTTGAACATCAAGTTACCAGGGAGTTGGGTACATAAGTGTTTTGGAGACACTTATAGGATAACAAATCTCATTGTCATGGGTTTAGCCAATGAGATGAGCATGACATGCATTAGAGGAATGACTTTCCACTAGGATGACATATCTCATTGCAAAGAATGATTTATGATTTTGGGCAAAGTGCAAATTTTTGAAAAATTCATAAATAGATTTTCAAATGAAAGATTTTGAAAAGTGGATATTTGGTATATTTTGAAAACGGGCGGATTTTCAAAAAGTATGTGGGATGTTTTCAAAAATGGTTGAACATGTGGAAAAGCTTGATGGATGGAAAACAATGATGTGATAGTTGATGTGATAGAAATTGAAATATTAAGCCTTCAGTTGCTAGGAAGTGAGACTAACAGCGTGCGTTGCTTGTAAAGAAAATGACACCCGTTAGGCGTCGTAGAAACCAACCCGAAGAAGCTGCGGAGAATGTGGTTGCACCTGAACCACGTGTGAACCAAGAGCTGGTTCAGAGTATCGTTCAAGCGTTCCAGGCTGTGGACACGAGGAATCTGAGGGATGAGTCAAGGCATGTAGACCATTCCTTCCAGTTCCAGAAGCAGAATCCACCCATCTTCCGGGGTGATTCGGAACCAGAAAGAGCGGAGGTGTGGCTGAGTAGGCTGAATCGTATCTTCGATTTCATCGTCACACCAGCAAAACTGAAAGTAAAGTTGGCGACGTATATGCTGGAGGATCTTGCACGACAGTGGTGGGAGCTAGTGGTGCAGGCTAAGGTGGATCAAGGCCTGGGCTGGGAGGAATTTGAGGAGTTGTTCAATAAACAATTCTATCCTCACACGTTCAAGATCCAGAGGACGACGGACTTTTTCAGCCTGAAGCAGAAGAATCTCTCTGTCACGGAATATGCGGCTAAATTCATGAATTTAGTGCGCTTTGCACCGGAAGTTGCTGCAAATGCGTCGCTGAAGGCACGCATCTTTGAATCAGGGTTGCGACAGGAGATTCGCTCGAAGATAGTTGTGCTCTATATTACGGATTATACGAAAATGGTCAACAGAGCAACGGTAGCTGAAAGAGACATCTCGGGAGTTATGGGAGGAGGAAGTATGATGATACCCACGGGAACGGGTGGGAACTCTAATGCTGGGAACAAGCGGAAGAGGGACGCCTACTTCCAAGGTGGGAGTGTGAATCAGAATCAGACGGTTGGATCGGTAAATCTTCCTCCACGACCCATGATGAAAGCCGGGTGTTTTCAATGTGGCTCGACTGATCACATAAAGCGAGAGTGTACGGCGCAACCTAGACAATGTCACAATTGCAAGCAGATAGGGCATCTACAGCGCTATTGTAGAAATACTCCGAGGTCGGGTGCACGTGACACTTCCCAGGCGTCGCAAGCATCGTATGCTTCGACAGGACGAGGACAGCAGAGTCAGTCTCGTCAGTATAACAGAGCTAGCCATGGTGATTCTCGAAATACCATGACTCCTCAACCAGGGCAATCTCAGCAAGGCAACAAGAAGAACAGTACAGCGACGAAGCAATTTTATAGAGCTGAGTAGATTATTGTTGATGATCACGTTGGACCATCAACAGTAAGAGGTACGATTCTTTTGAATTCTACCTTTGTGCAAGTGTTGTTTGATACTGGTGCATCACATTCCTTCATTGCTTCTCGTGTTGTTGACTTGCTACGTTTAAAACGGGAAATGATGTCTTCTGTCTTGAAACTGCAAACTCCTCTTGGTGAAAGGGAATGTCAAGCCTTCGTCTGTAGAGCATGTGCTATAACTGTTGGTGGAGCTGAGCTGAAATGGGACTTCTCCATGATGGAAATGGATGTCTATGATGTAATCCTAGGTATGAATTGGTTGACAAGGTTTAAGGCTCACATCGACTGTTATAGGAGAACGGTTAGTTTCACGACTGAGGACCGCATCGACCATCTCTTTAGAGAAGGATAGTAAAGAAAGGCGCCAAGACCTTGTTGGCACCAATGGTGGGAACGATCTCTCACCAATTGGCAGCGTTGACTTTGGCATCAATGGAAGAGATTGAGGAAAATAGTTTTCCAGTTGTGGTGGATCAATTTCCAGATGTCTTTCCCAAGAACTTCTTAGGGTTACCACCTGTAAGAGAAGTGGAGTTTACGATTGATCTCCTCCCGGGGACCAATCCTATCTCACTTCCATCTTATAGGATGGCACCAACAGAGTTACGGGAATTGAAAGTGCAGTTAGAGGAGCTGGAAAGCAAGGGTTTCATCCGGCCAAGCGTGTCTCTGTGGGCAGCACCAGTTTTGTTTGTAAAGAAAGCAGATGGAACTTTGAGGCTATGTGTAGATTATCGTAAACTTAACCAAGTTACGATAAAAAATAGATATCCACTTCCACGCATTGATGACCTGCTTGATCAATTGAGGGGAGCTCAGTGGTTCTCCAAGATCGACTTGCGATCAGGATATCACCAGTTGCGAGTTCGGAAGGAGGATATCCCAAAGACAGCCTTCAGAAGCAGATATGGCCACTACGAATATGTAGTCATGCCTTTTGGTCTTACGAATGCACCAGCAGTCTTTATGGCATTGATGAATCGGATATTTCAGCGATATCTGGATTCTTTTGTTGTGGTATTTGTGGACGACATATTGGTGTATTCAAGAATAAGAGCTGAGCATGAGCAACACTTAACGATAGTGTTGGAAATCTTGAGAGACCATCAGTTTATGCCAAATTATCAAAGTGCGATTTTTGGATACAAGAGGTACGCTTTCTGGGGCATGTTGTTTCTGAGAAAGGTGTTTCAGTGGATCCAGAAAAGATAGAAGTTGTTCTTTCTTGGCAAACACCGAAGAATGTCGTTGAAATACGAAGTTTTCTTGGTCTAGCTGGTTATTACCGACGCTTTGTCCGTGACTTCTCACGACTAGCTTCGCCTATGACAGCATTGACAAAGAAAAACAGTGCATTTCAATGGACTGAAGAATGTCAGAGATCTTTTCAAGAGTTGAAAGTTCGCCTTACATCAGCACCTATCTTGATTTTGCCGGAATCAGGACAGGGGTATGTGGTGTATTATGATGCTTCGGGAACAAGGTTGGGTTGTGTTCTCATGCAAGGAGACCATGTGGTTGTTTATGGCTCAAGCCAGTTGAGGGTGCATGAGAAAAATTACCCAACACATGATTTGGAGTTGACTGCAGTCGTCCATGCTTTGAAAACATAGAGACATTATCTCTTTGGTGAGAAATTTATTGTGTTTACAGATCACAAAAGCTTGAAACACATTTTCTCACAGCGAGATTTGAATCTGAGGCAGAGGAGATGGATGGAGTATCTTCAAATGTTCGACTTCGACTTGATGTATACACCGGGTAAGGGCAATTCGGTGGCCGATGCATTAAGCAGGAAGTCGTATACTCAGTTGGTGAAAGAAGTTTCAGATGAGTGGCAGTTGATGTCGGTCCTAACCGACATGCGTATGGAATGTGAATACAAAACCAATGTTGCGGTTTTCTTTCCAGTTGCGCATGTTCCTGATTTGGTGGAGATAGTAAAGTAGGCACAGGCATCCGATGTAGACTGTGTTGCAATGAGTTCAAAACTCAATGGTGGGGAGACCATTGAGGGATGGAAGCTGGATGGGAGTTCAGTTTTGCGGTATCGAGATCGGATGGTTGTACCTTTAGCTGCTCAGGAACAACTCCTTTATGCTTACCACCATTCAAGATGGGTTGTACATCCGGGTGCACAGAAGATGTATAAGGCGTTGAAGGCGCAGTTTTGATGGAGCGGCATGAAACGGAAGGTAGCTGAATTTGTTTCAAGGTGTTTAACTTGTCAGCAAGTTAAAGCAGAATATCAGCGGCCAGCTGGTATGTTACAATCTTTACCTATCCCAGTGTGGAAATGGGATCAGATAGCAATGGATTTTGTTACAGGTCTTCCAAGAACGGTCAGGAAACACGATGTCATTTGGGTGATAGTGGATCGTCTAACCAAGTCGGCCCATTTCATCCCGATTTGTGAAACTCATATGGTGGAAGATCTTTCAAAAATCTATATCCGAGAAGTGGTAAAGAGGCATGGGGTGTCAGTGTCTATCGTCTCAGATAGAGATCTGAGGTTCACATCTCGTTTCTGGAAATCATTACAGCAAGCCCCACGGCGTATCATCCTCAAACGGATGGGCAATCCGAGCGGACAATACAAACGTTGGAAGACATGTTGCGGGCTTGTGTAATGGATTTTGGTGGCTCGTGGGAAGAGCACGTGCCTTTAGTGGAGTTCTCATATAATAACAGTTATCAGGCCTCGATACACATGGCTCCGTTTGAAGCATTGTATGGGCGTCCTTGTCGTTCTCCACTTTGTTGGGTGGAAACATGTGAGACTTCACTAGTTGGGCCGAGCTTTGTCCAAGAAACAAAGGAGAAGATCCAGTTGATTAGAAAGAGGATGGAGACGGCTCAGAGTCGTCAGAAATCTTATGCGGATCATCGCCGAAGACCGTTGTCGTTTACGGTGAGTGATCATGTCTTTTTGAGAAACTCTTCAAGGCTTGGACATCGTTGTTTTGGGAAGCAGGACAAATTATCTCCTCGATATATAGGCCCTTTTGAGATACTGGAACGGGTTGGCGAGGTGGCGTATCGGTTGGCATTACCACCACGGTTCAGTGCAGTGCATAATGTGTTCCATGTATCTCAGTTGAAGAAGTATCAGCCCGATCCTGACCATGTGATCAGATGGGATCACGTTGACCTAGAGCCGGATGCTTTGTTGATACATATCCCGGTACGGATAGTGGATAGGCAAGAGAAAGTCTTGCGTGGAAAAAGCATCGGTCTAGTGCAGGTTTTATGGCAGCATGGTCAGATTCAGGAAAAGACTTGGCAACGCGAGAAAGAAATGAAAGAGCAGTGGCCAGAACTCTTTCAGGCAAGCGATGGTTTTCTACTTTCCAGGGACGGAAAAGCCAATGGTGGGGAGAATGTAATACCCCCGATTTCTGGTATGTAACCCTTACTCGATGCTTTTCATGATTTTAAAGTTAAGGGTGTTGAATGGGAGGGTCGAGAGAACTTGGAATGATGTTTTGAGACAAAGGGGAAATCGCAAGGGAGGCGCACGGTTTGTCTAAACCGTGCGGCCAAACCGTGCGGTCAAACCATGCGCAGTGGGTCTTGGAGGCAGTGGCTTCCGCACGGTCGGCGCACGGTTTGTCTAACCGTGCGGCCAAACCGTGCGAAAAGGGTGGCCGAGGCAGTAGCTAACGCACGGTTAGCGCACGGTTTGTCAAACCGTGCGAACTAACCATGCGACCACTTAAACGAGATGCTATAATTGTGGATCTCACGCGTTTTCACCTCTAAATGCCTCGTTTAAGCTCCTAAGTGGTCCTAACTCGGGATTTTGGTTCTCCCAAGGTCAAGGAAGGTTCTCATATTTTTTCAGAGGCGATCCGAAGGCTTCTCTTGGCGAATCGAAGCCGGATTCTTGAGGTATGTGATCATTCTTGTTTGATTTCTCAGATCTACTTCTCATTTTCTCTCGGTTTCTTAGATCTACGCCCGTTATGGGTAGATCTAAGTGTGTGGATGCCAAACATGATGAGATTTGGACTTGGTTGTGTTAGGAGAAAAGATCAAAGGAGGATCCTTGGTGATTCGGCCGGGTTTTCTTGTGCGTTCTCCGTTTGTTAGGATTTTAGTCAAAACCTTTGAGGTAGGTGGCTTCACTATCGATTCCTCTTTCTTAGAACTTGAAGACTTAGTTTCAATTTGTTTTCCTTGATTGAAATGGTTTGTTTATCTGCTGTGAAAGAATGGTTAAAACCCCTTTTTAGTAACGGGTGATGAAAATTGTGTGTTTTTTGAAAGTGGTTGTTGAAGTAAATTTAAAATGGTGATTTTAAATTGGCTATGGTTTTGTTGCTTGAATGAAATGGTTTTCAATAAAAGGGTGATGCTTTATTGAAAGGTTTTGAACACACTTGGTTTTGGGCATGGATTGCATGGATTATGGTGTGTGTTCATATGCATTGGGATGGATAAGGGCGAAAAGTACCCCCATCAAATGGTTGGGATGGATAAGGGCGAGAAGTCCCCCCATCAATAGGTTGGACGGATAAGGTCGTGAAGTACCCCCGTCAAGGTAGTCCACTAAGTGACGGCTTAGTGGAAGGATAACTCACCACTCGCGAGTATAGGGAGGTCCAGGTTGCATGCATGGTTGGTTGTGTGGATTGGTAAAATGGAACGAATGTGCCAAATGAAAATGTGAATGGAATTGGGAACTTTGATTGATTGCTTTTCTTGATAAAGATGGGTTTTGTTGGAAAATGGTTTTGACATGGAACTTGTTATATTGTGAACTGTTTTTGGAATTGTTTTATATAAATGTGCTAACATGTTTTATCCTGGAGGCATGGGTTGGGAAGTCATCGGGGAAAACCTACTGAGTTTAATTACTCACCCCCTGCTTTGGCACGTTGGTGCTTTTGCAGATGACATGTACCGGGACGTTGGCAAAGGTAAAGTGTCACATGTTTAGAGCACTGCTTCGTGATACTTGGGTTGGTTCGTGATGTTGGAGCTTGGAGCTTATGGAGCATGGAGTTGGGTTGTTGTCTTGTAGTCTTTGAGTTGTCTTTCCGCTCTTGGTTGGTTTATGATAAAATAAATGGTTGAGTTGTCTTAGCCTTTTATCATGCATCATTTAGTTGTTGGTTTGGTTACGGTTGCAGGTTCTATGGATGTTCAAAAAGGGTAAATCATCCCCCACTTGTTTGAAACCCTTCGGCATTTATTGTCAGCCTTTGGCGCCTTGGGGATGTCGCTTAAGGCCTAGTAATGACTCGTTGTACTCTCAGGCCAATGAGAATTGGCGGGTCATTACACCAACCCCATGTCCCTCTACCCGGGGATACTTTACTCAAAAGAGAATTCAATTCATGAAAACTCTAACACCTAATATGTCCAAACTAAGTCTAACAACTACTCTCAAACTCATAACTAAAATTACAGATGTCAAGGTAGATGAAAACTAAATTTTATTATATCAACCAAGCATGATATGTGTTAAACCCTTTTTTTTATTCTTATGGGTATTCCCGAGTCCCACATCGGAATACTCTGTTGTATATTCCGCCTTCTCATTCTATAAAAGAAGGTCTCCACCTCTCTTTGGAGGTAAGGGGGTTTCTCAACGTACATGGTATCAGAGGGAACCTAATCCCGAAACTCTCCTCCCAATTTTTTTCCCCCCACTCTTCTTTGCGGTTTTCCCGGCTAAGTCCGGCCCGCCTCCCCGGTGCAATTTTTTGCACCCTCTTTCCCCGGCGCCTCCTGCCCGGTCAGGCTCCCCGGTGCGCCCTCCCTCACGGCAGCCGCTTCTCCTGCGCACAAGCCCTCCCCGCCGCGGCACCTCCCGACGGCAACCCTCTCGTCGCCTCGTCACGCTTCCACCCGCGCGCAACCCTCCGACACGGCTCCGTCCGGCTCCCGCGCACCCTCCCGGCGCTTCCCGGCGCTAGCGGCCCCCCCACACCTCCCGTCGCCCGCCTCCTCAACGACTTCCGCCCTTTCCGGGGATCGCTTCAGCTCCAGCAACTGCTCGCACCGGCTCCCGTATCTCCCGGCGACAGAACCGGTCCGCTGCGCATCTCCCGCTACGCACGACCTCCTCTCCGGCGGTCCTCCTGTGCGCGCAACACCTCCCGCGGCATCCCCGGCGGCCCTCCCTCCTGCCTGCACCACTTCATCGAGCGCCGGCCCCGCCCTCCTCTGCACGCAGCACTCCCAGCGGCCCTCCCTGCCTTTGCCGCTTCATCAAGCGTCGGCCCCGTCCTCCTCTGCGCGCAGCACACACCGCAATCCCAGCAGCCTCCTCAGTGCACGGCTCCCGACTAGCTGCGAACCGGTCCACGCGAACCGACCCTGGCTACTCCCTCCAGCCGGACCGACTCTGTCCAGGCACACCGGACTCCTCCCGGCTCCTCCTACGCCCAGCGTGCTCAGCTTTCCGGCACGCCCGACACTTCCCTAATTCTGGCGCTGCCCCCTACCGCGTCTTAGACCGCTACATGACGCCTCCATGGCCGACTCCTCCCCTCTGCCTCCGATGATTACTGCATCCACCCGCCTTGTGGATGACCGGTTGGACTCCACAAATTTTTCCATCTGGCGGAAGACTGTGGTGATGTCCCTGACCGGGATGGACCTTGATCATCACCTTGAGGATCCTCCCCCGGCTTCAACTGACCCAAAATATCGTTTGTGGAAGCTTGCTGACAGCAAGATCTTCGCTCTGCTGGTCAATTCCATGGAACGATCAGTCAAAGATGTCACCCGCACGGCAAATACAGTCAAGGAACTCTGGGACTCCTTGAATATCATGTATTCCGAGACCAACAACCTGGCTCGGGTTTCCGAAATACTTCAGCTTCTATCCCATGTTCGACAGCAGGACCAGTCCTTCACCGCCTACTTCATGGAATGGAAAGGGCTTCGTGATGAGTTGCAGGAGTTGTGGTCCATTCCCCAAACTCCGGCAGGGGCTCAGACCCAGCGGGACCAACTCTGCATCTTCACCCTTCTTAGCGGCCTCGCTCCGGAGTTTGCCACCACGGCAACCGAGCTGCTCGCTAGCCCGTCGACGTTGGAGATCCCTCAGGTTTATCATCGGCTGAGCAAGGCGCAGCAGGCTCTTCCTCCTCCCGCCCCCATTATCGACCACTCAACTCTCCTCGGTCAAAGCAGTGGCCGCTCCTCCGGTCCTCGTGGACGTGGTCGGGGCGAGGGTCGTCCACATCCCCTCTGTCAACATTGTGGCAAGGTTGGTCACACAATCGACCGATGTTGGGTCCTGCATGGACGTCCATTCCAGCGCCCGCGGCAGGGACAGACCGCGGTCCAGGAGGCGTCCTCGACAGTCTCCACCCTTCCCCCATCACTGGACCTGTCTATGGCCGACATCCAACTGACTCATGATCCACGGGACCCTGTCAGACCCGGTCCATCATCAGCTTCTGTGGCTCATTTTGTTCGCTCCGCTGCCTTTGTCGGTCGTCGCTCCCCTGTCTGGAAGCTGGACTCTGGTGCCTCCAACCACCTAACCGGAGATGTTGGTATGTTGACCTCTTACTGCCCTTATGCCGGTTCATCAGCCATCACCGTCGCTGATGGCTCCACTATCCCCATTGCAAGCTTCAGCGCATGCTCACTGACTTCATCGATACACCTACCCTATGTGGCCCATGTGCCCCGCAATCCCTTTAATCTTCTTTCCATCAGTAAGCTAACAAAAGATTATAACTGTGCTGCCATATTTACCTCTTCTGGTGTTGTGTTTCAGGAGCAGACTACGAACCGGGAACTTGGTAGAGGCCGGCTTCGGGACGGGGTTTACATGTTCGATGGCCCGGCACCCCTCGCTTGCATGTCTGCCTCTTCTCGAGCATTGGATCTTCATTCCCGCTTGGGACACCCGCCTGCATCCACCATTCATCAGCTTTTTCCTGGCTTCAGTAGACATCTTTCTTTTCATTGTGAGTCATGTACTTTTGCGAAACATCATCGCACTATTTACATTCCTCGCGTGGATACACGGGCCTCACACCCTTTTGATATGGTTCATTCAGATGTTTGGGGTCCTTGTACCGTTTCGAGTAATATGGGATATAAATACTATATATCTTTCATCGATGATTATTTGCGAATGACTTGGTTTTACCTCCTTCGTGAACGCTCCAAAGTGTTTTTCACCTTCCAAAACTTTTTAAATGAAGTTCAAAACCAATTCTCCATCTCTGTAAAATGTCTCCGCTCGGATAATGGGCGTGAGTATCTCTTCACTCCCTTTCGGCAGTTTCTCCAGACAAAAGGCATCCTTCATCAGACCTCCTGTCCTGATACACCCCAGCAGAATGGAGTGGCCGAGCGGAAACACAGACATATTCTAGAAACTGCTCGTGCTCTTCTCTTCCACCGACAGGTACCACTGCATTTTTGGGGCGATGTCATTCTTACCGCCACCTACCTGATAAACCGTCTTCCTTCCTCTATCCTTCAGGGGGAGACTCCTTTTCGGGCTCTGTTCTCATCTCTCCCTCTTCACTCTCTTCCCCTTCGCGTGTTTGGATGCCTCTGTTACGTTCGAGACACACGTTCAGGGCTCTCCAAACTCGCTCCCAAATCTCTCCGCTGCATTTTTTTTGGCTACTCCCGCACTCAGCGCGGATATCGCTACTTCTCCCCCGACCTCCGGCGGTATGTCATCTCGGCCGATGTTACCTTTGTTGAGAACTCTCCTTTCTCCCTTCCATCTCCTCCTCCTGACCCCGCCATCGATGATTGTCTTCCCCTAATCATCCACCCTCCACCAGTGTCCACCCCTGTTGACACACATTTTGGTCAGGTCTACTCCCGTCGTCCATCACCTTTATCCCCCGTCCCGGCCAATGACACCGACGCTCCCGCTTCGTCAGCTGCTCCTGCCCCGCCACCCGAGGACTTGCCCATTGCCCTACGGAAAGGTACACGCACCTGCCAGAGTACTCCTCTCTTTGTATCTTCTTACAGGGGTCTGTCCGCTCTGGAGACAGTTTATATTCCTCGCACGGTTGGTCATGCCAAATCTCACCCTGGGTGGCTAGCTGCAATGCGGGATGTATTACAGGCTCTGGAAGAAAACCATACTTGGGATCTTGTCCCCCTTCCAGTCGGCAAACAGGCGGTAGGAAGCAAATGGATTTACACAATCAGGCTAAATCCCTATGGGACTCTCCATCGCCACAAAGCCCGTCTTGTGGCCAAAGGCTTCGCCCAGACATACGGTATTGACTACTTTGATACCTTCTCACCAGTTGCCAAGATGGCCTCCGTCCGATTATTCATCTCTCTCGCCGCCCATCATCAGTGGTCTCTTCATCAACTGAATGTCAAGAATGTCTTCCTCCCCGTGCTTGGTTCGGCCGCTTCAGCACGGTCGTCATCGACTTTGGGTTTTCTCGCAGCATGAAGGACCACACTGTGTTCTACAGGACGACCTCCCATGGCTGCATTTTATTGGTCGTGTATGTGGATGATATCATCATCACCGGCAGCGACTCTGTGGGTATCACCCATCTCAAGGACCATCTTCACCAGCACTTCCACACTAAGGATCTCGGTCCTCTCAGCTACTTCCTAGGCATCGAGGTTTCCTATTCTTCGGACACCATCTCTCTCTGCCAACGAAAGTATGAGTTGGATATCTTGCAAGATGCTGGATTGACTCAGGTCACTGCTGTCGACACTCCTCTGGAGCCTGGGGAACGATCTCTTTATGCCTCCTCGGCACTGTATCCACACCCCGAGCGGTACCGTCGGTTGGTGGGCAAACTCAATTATCTCACCATGACTCGACCCGACATTTCTTGTGCGGTTGCCAAAGTGAGTCAATTTATGGAACATCCGACCACCTCTCATTGGGATGCTGTCATCCGCATCGCCAAGTACATCAAGCGAGATCCTGCCCGTGGTCTCCGCTGCTCCCAGCATTCTCATCAGCATATTGAGGCCTTTTGCGATGTTGATTATGCTGGTTGTCTTGCTACTCGGCGCTCTACCTCTGGGTTTGTCATATTCTTGGTCGGCAACCTCATCTCTTGGCGCAGCAAGAAACAGACGGTCGTCTCCCGCTCCAGTGTCGAGTCTGAGTACCGAGTCATGGCCACCATCACTACAGAGATCCTTTGGTTTCAGCAACTCCTCCAGGAGCTTGGCTTTCCTCAGCAGAAATCTGTTCACATATGGTGTGATAACCAGGCAGCCACCAAAATTGCTTCGAATCCCGTCTTCCATGAACGAATGAAGCATATTGAGGTGGACTGTCACTTTCTTCGACACCACCTGGAGCACAATCATGTCAGCTTTAGCCACATTCCAACGGCGGACCAGCTTGCTGACATCTTCACCAAAGGCCTCCCCCGTGCTCGCCTTGCCTCGCTCAGTTCCAAGCTGGGGATCCACAGCATTTGACGCCCAGCTTGAGGGGGAGTGTGTCTAGGTCTTGTATGATGTCATCTTTATTTTTTTGTGGGACTCGGTATCCAAGTTGGGCGTGTCCAGCTTGAGGGGGAGTGTTAAACCCTTTTTTTTATTTTTATGGGTATTCCCGAGTCCCACATCGGAATACTCCGTTGTATATTCCGCCTTCTCATTCTATAAAAAAAGGTCTCCACCTCTCTTTGGAGGTAAGGGGGTTTCTCAACGTACAATATGCAAGGCATTATCCTAGAAGGAATTGATCATATAAATTTTGGCATACAATTATTCATAACATAAACAATTTATAACCATGAATAAAACAGGGAATAAATTTTAAATAAATAAAAAATTCAAATATTTAAATATGAGAAACATTTATGAACAATTTCATAAATAAATGCTAATTATAAACCCTTTTATAATTTCACCTTTAACATTATGGACTTTCCATAATTTTGAATATAAATTCTTTATATTCTTTCAAATATGAACACTTTCATATTTATTATTAACATGACATTTCATTTTAAATATATGATATTATATGAATTATGAATTATTTCAAATTCAATTTCCATTATGTAAACCTTTTACATAATTTAAATATCATATACTTAATTATTATTTAAACATCAATCATATCAATAATCAAAACACCTTTTGATGTGGTTTAAATAATATCCAAATAAATCTCTTTTAATTTGAACAATTTCAAATTAATTAATTATGTAATAAACATAAATATTAAGAAAATTTAATAAATAAACAATTTATTTATTTTCCAAAATATGAGATATTTCTGAACTATTCGTAAATAAATGCTAATTATAAACATTTTTTAAATTAGCAAGAATATAAACATTTTATATTCTTATCAATATGAACTCTTTCACATTTTATATTAAATGGCATTTATATGATATTTCATGAATTATAAACATTTTATAATTCAGTATCTATTATATAAACATTTTTATATAATCTAAATATCATATATATTAGAATTTATAAACTCTTTATAAATCTCCTTTAATGATTTCTAAATAAAACATTCATTTTTATATCATAAATCATGTCATTTAATTTGTCAAAATGTATTTTTTTTTTTAAATATCAATTAACCATAAACATTTTATAGTTAATTAATTTATAAAATGCTTTTATAAATTTATATAAATACATCAAAATACATTTTCCATTATTTATAAACAGTTTATAAATAATATCATTCAATTCAAAATTGAATTCTCTCAATTAAAATAAATACTTTATTTATTTTCATAAACAAGAGTAATATATATGAACATTTCATTTTTAATTTCCAGGATTGAAAAATCCCATTTTACTATTAAAACAACTTTTTCATAAATCAATAAACGTGTTGATTCGTCAAATAAACTTACCCTCTGATACCACTGATGGGTTTTGTATGACCATCA
The DNA here is from genome assembly GCA_963277665.1 of Viscum album. NCBI lineage: Eukaryota > Viridiplantae > Streptophyta > Magnoliopsida > Santalales > Viscaceae > Viscum > Viscum album. Next base: position 1,194,528,242 of record OY728164.1, read on the forward strand.
TATGACCATATGCAGCGGAATACAACCCAAACATAAACAGATCTATCTTTGAGAATCAACACGTAAATAAAACTGTGAAAACAACGTATCTGGAAATCGTCAACAACAGTCTTCTTCCTCAATGAAAGAGAATGCTTGATGAAGATCACGAAGCAATGAACAAAAGCACTCTGCCTCCGAAAGGGGTACACCGACCAATGGATCTGCGATCGTATCACGAGTATACCCGAATGTGGAAGGGGTGCTGGCGCCTTCGTCGTCGACGATGAACAGCAGTGTGGGGGGGGGCGAGAAATGAAATGTTTGTTCACAATTGTTTGTCTACAACACGAGGGATCACATCCCTTTATATAGCCATCCATGACGGGTTTCATTAAATGAAAATGCGTTAGCCATATTATTGTATCCATATACATTTATTCTCATAATTCATTGAATTCTATTCAATGATCGTTCAAACCAATTAATTCGTTTATAACGGATTTTAACTGATAATAAAACCGTTCAGGGGAAATAAATATATATCAAATATATATATTTATTATCACATGTATTTGATACATGCGTTATAATACATGCATCAAATGCATGTAATTAAATTTACACTTTATATATATAATATCATATATTATATATATATATTTGAGTGCATATCTAATATCAAATGCAAGAAACCTCGGGTTCTGGGTGTGCGTTTGATACTTAATTTATTAAGTATATTTATGATAAAATGATATAAAAACTCTGTGTGTGATCTCTGAATCGTTATAAACACGGAACAATGCATGGGGAAAAAATGAAAACAACAGTTACCCATAAACACCTAAAACAATGTCATAATTAAGAATGGAGCACAAATAAGGAGTAAGAACGAAGGTACCCGAGGCGCGAGAAAAACATGATAAAACGAAATGAAAGTCAAAAACCTCTTCGATGGCCTTTTCTCTTGAACGCTCGGTTAACTTCAATGCCTTTGTTTCGGCGTGAGATTCGCTTAGAACTCGATCCTTTTCTGCACAGAGAACGCCTCAGGCGCGCAAAACAAATAATAGCCAACCCATAAAAACAAAGAAGCAGATCAAACCACATTCGTACCCCTGGCTTCATTCTCCAGCCGACCGAGTTCGAGCTTAACAGGATCGGAGCCCTGCAATAAATTGAAGTCATCTGGATCCACGTCTGGACTCACCAAAGCCCGCCTCCGCGAAGAATCTCTCCCCTCCCTAAGCGGGTCCGACGCCATCGACGGCGCCGCCATCAGCCACCCATTTCCGTCCTTGCAGCAGCTCGGCTCAGACGACTCCGTACAGGCACTCGCTTCGCCGGCCGGACACTCAGCCATTAACGGCGAATTTGGGATTCCCCTGACGTTCGAATGCCGTAAAAACCCTAAAATCTTATGATCATGGAGGGAACAGTTTATGAAAACTCAAGTCCTGGGGAATCAAATGAGTCGAAAGGGGTTGGAGATCACGTAGGGATGGTGGAAGCGAGGTGCTAAATGCAGATATGCTCGCTTCCCTCTGGAAGAATAACCTGAAAGGGAAAGGGAGAGTGGGGTACTTTCGTTGTTCCATGGCAGCAGTCGAAAGTTCCTTTTTTGGCCGGTTCCGGTGTGAGAGTGACGGGGAATAAGAGCATTGAAGAGAGGAAGCCGCAAGGTCTATGAATGGAATGTGCGTGGGTCGGCAGAGACGCTAAGCACTGACAGCGCAGTGTGCGTGAAGGGAAGATGAAGATCGAAGAGGGCATGAAAATTCGGTGAGCTCAGAACCATTTTTGGTCTCCCTGGGTTGTTGTCGCCCCAGATTGAACGAGCGTGGGACTTGTTGCGTGCGCGCCTTCGGTGGCGTCGGCCAACGGATTTCCGGCATCTTCTCTTCAAATGTTTTTATGGTAGTTTTTGGTTCATTTAATTTGGGGCAAATGACATTGGAGGATAAGTGTACTTAATTCTAGTTAAGGAGCACCTCTTTTTTAGACTAGGGTAGGTTCTCATTTGATTTGAAATTTATAATCTTTTTAGTCCACTATTGACATTTTCTGATTTTTTTTGTCTCAAACTGTAATTAGGTGTCTATTTTGATCATGAATTGCCATTTTTCCTTTAATTTCATGCGAGTCACGGGATTTTGGGTTTTTTTTTATTTTTTATTTTTTATTCTTGTTTGTGTGTTTTTTTTTTGAATAAGTCTAAACTTTTTATAAGTAAAATTGAAATCATTTATAACTTCATTTCAATACATATAACGTCATCTCTTCAAAATTTTATAACTAAAATGATGTGCATGGTTTATTATTATTCATTACATAACATGTTTTTTTAAGTTTGAGCTTTTTTACTCAATTTATATTATCCATGAGAAGAGTGCAAGTTGTGTTAATGATTGGTAATTGATACTTACATGCATGACAGATCGTAGATGGAAGTGTGAGGGAATATTATGAATCATGCATGGTGTAATTACACCCCCATGTTTCTGTACACAAAGCCACGACCATTAAAACTCAAACTACAAAAAGAATCATGTACATGGCAATTTGATCATGACCTGAAAGACTGTAACATTTTAATTCAACCATTGTTAATAGAATAAGAAAAAGAATAGCAATCATTTCACTATAGATGTTTTATTAGGCACAACAACAAATTGCTCAAAAATCATGTAAATGAAAAAGTCAACGAACTAAATAACATCACTTTAACAATCATTCCACAGTCAATTAGGCCACTAAACCCTTTTAAGTGAGTTTGTGACAATCATTTCCCATTTAACTCATTACATCCCCTCAAAAGATATCCTCAAACACATCCATGTGTGTATAAACATCTTCACCCTCCTTATCTTGTCTCATCAAACAAGTTATTTATATTTATATCAAACTTTAATGACTATTTCACTTGAAGTTATAATGACCCGAACCATTGAGTGTTGGTGGAATTAGGAGGCATTGGATTCTAGTGGGGTGGAATCTGGGAGAAGTTTAAAATCATGGTATGCAGTTCGATGTGAGGAGTTTTTTTGGTGTTTTGGAATGTTTAAAAAGAAGCTTTGTAGGTGGAAGGACGTGTGGAGAAGACCTGGAGCAAAGTTTTGAGTATGGTGTAAACAAGGGATTCCGATAGGTTGTAGCACCAAGCCACCAAAACCTCAATGACAATCCATCGAAGTTTTGGTGGGCTAAGTTGTGGTACAAAACCATTGCTCCTACCATTGGGAGTCAGGGTGGTCTCACCGGGAGTCTAGTGAGGGTCACCAGACTTCTAGTGGTGACCCCGAACCCCAACTTCAAGTGGGGGCCTTTTGGACATTTTTGGGGGTTCTAATTGAGAACCCCCTTGGGCTCTCCTTGCTCTAGCCATCTGGATAGAGGAGGGACCCTCTCATTCCCCCCTCTCATCCCTCTCTTGGTTCTTGGCTGATGACACAAGTTCTCACACTAGAGGAGGTATGATTTATCCTCCCTTTATTTTTTCCTTCTTCTTCCTCTTGTCTCTAATTTAGAGATTTTCCAACTAAAAATTTATGTCAGATTTCACTGAATGATGGTGAAATTTGATCAATATGACGGTGATTCTGCCCGTGTATACCAATAAGAGGCTTAGGGAGGATGATTAAGAGGAATAGTTTGGCGTTTTGATATAAAGGTATGCCTACTAGTGATTTATTCTCTGCTTTTTGTCAAATTTGGATGAAATTGGTGGTCAAATTGAAATGAGAAAATGGTTCTTTCAGACATAAGAGGACTGGGAGCATGTCATGAACCACTAGAATGGAACATACTGCAGTTTTGGTGTTTTGGAACTACTTGATAAGTTTTACCAATTTCTGTCAAATTGAATTTATTGTGCAATTCAATTATCATTTTCTTGGAAATTAATCAAGTGAGCTTCTTGCTGAGATGGGTGCTCATGGGCATTGAGAATAATAGTACGAGCATGGATTAATTATGCAATTGGTTCATATTATTTTCCCTTGTTTTATATGTGTGTTGCATGTAGCATGTGGTGTGTGAACAAAGGTAAGTGGGTGTGACTAACCCAAATGAGAACAAAAGGAATATATATATAGTACGAGGAAATAAATTTGACCCATTAGGGCCATGATGAATACTCCACACATGTTCCCTCAAGTTAGAGTCGCTTCACGGCTCTATTAAATAATAAGCCTTAGAATTAAAGTTTAAGGGAATCTACATAGGGTGCCCAACTTCGAGTTGTAACTTAAGTGACCTAGGGAGGTCCTATATAACAATGTCTGGTGTTCCACCGAGAGCAAAAAGTTACATGTGATATAGGTGATACATCACTTACCAAAGCTTGTAGGAGTTGGGTTCACCATATGTAGTGACTTACAGACTTGTGTTAGAATTATGATGAGGGGCCTTATAAGGCCTAATACGATCACAAGAGGAATTATACCAAGGGTAGACTAGTTTGGTTTGTCACATAGAGATTGGTTCATTTTAGGGGATCATGTATGAGACGAGTTGGAGAGGAGCCATATGGGACTAGTCACTGATTGGGTGGCGATTTGTTAGAGTGGCACAAAATATTGATACAAACTTAGGGTGAGCTCATTTGATTGTAAGAGAAGAGCACTTAGGTTAGAGTTTTAGTTTAGACCTCAAAAATAGATATATTGCATAATTGGGGAGCGTGGGAAAGATGAATTATAAATGAGGTCCCACTCTCATTTGTTAGATGACTATCTAGAGTTATGAGCTAAACCTAGGATGATTGAGCTTTGAATCAAGGGTCATGGGAGTCCCTATTCATGGGATGTGATAGTTAGTAATATTCAAGGGTTAGGATATTGGTATGTTAGGATACATGATTCATGGGGTGCGATGCGTCACTAGCTAAGGGTTAGGGCGCAGGAAACACGATGACATATATGTTTTGATTATTATCCTAACACTTTTTTTATTGATATGATATATATATATATATATATATATATATATATTGTGAAATTATGTTTTTGAATATTAAAACGTTGTTTTGGTTTTTCCATGTAAAATTTGAATTGTTTTTTCCTTTATTATTATTATGCATTTGGGCTTGTGGGTTGTGGCATGTTGTTCCTTGGGCTGCTTGTTCGTTGGGCTGGTTCTGTGTTGTGGCCCGCTTATTATTCGGATTTTCCTGTTTGCTTGGACGACTTAGTTGTTGTGTTTCCACCGTGGTGATCCTATTTGCTTCACTTCATTCTGATCATTGATGAATGTTGATCTGATGGCGCTGGTTCTGCCGTTTGTGTTTCTTCGGTGATCCTATCTGCGCCGCCCGTTTGTTCGTAGCCATCCACGTGTGCCGGTTTGTTCGGGATTTGTTTGAACCTCCATGCTTCGAGAATATTCTGCCCTGTCTGATGTGCGCCGTGTGGCCTCGTCTGTTGCGCCTGTTAGGGCGTCGCTTCAGTTATGCTCGCCTTTACTTCATTCGGCTGTTTTGTTTTCGAAGAGAGCCTGGTTCTTCATCTTCGGGAGAGCTCTTTGAGGAGGTGAACCTCTGCTGGTTCTGTGACCCGTCTCCCGTACGTCACCATCTTGACGTTGTTCCGGTGATTCTCAGTAGAGAACTCTCTCACGAGTTCTGTGGAGATTGCTCTGGAGATCAGAACTTCAACCTCGACAGAGATCCATGGCCTTCAATGCTTCTTGTTGTGAGCTCGTTCTTTTTGTTAAGATCTATGTGTTGTTTGTTCTGGTTTCTTTTGTTGGTCTGGTTCTTGGGTCGGGGTTGCGTGCGTGAGTCCATTTAGTTCGGGAGAGAACTGCGCTATCTCCGAGCCAGATTTCACCACTGGCTCTTGGGGTGCAGAGGTCTTCGTTCTTGGATAGCTTTCATGGTTCACATGTGTGGTCTATTTTCTTTGTTGCTTCTCTGATTGCATGCTCTATTTTTGTTTCGTTTTGCATAATAATAAAGGATTGTGGTGGTTTTCTTGTCGTGGAGTAGGACCAAGTGGTCTGAACCACGTAAATCTCATTGTTCATTTTACTTTCCTGCAAGTTTATTTTCTATTATTGCGACTCTGTAAATTGAAACGTCTTATTTTTGTTTCTGTTTTGTTCGTTCGAAAACCTGTTAAACGAACTGGTTCCACAACAAGTGGTATCAGAGGGTTGCTATTCATTTTGTTTATAATGTCTGTTAAATTTGAAGTTGACAAGTTTAACAGATAAAATGACTTTAGTTTGTGGAGAGTTAAAATACATGCTTTACTTGTTTATAATGGTTTGGCTGGTGCTTTATACGATAATAAGAAACCTGTTGTGACTGTTGATGCTGACGGTCAGTCCACCACTGCCTATGTAGATGTTGACCCTACTGTATTAGAAAAGGCTCACTGCACTCTTTTGTTAACCCTAGGTGATAAGGTCTTACGTGAAGTTGCACATGAAACCACTGCTAAGTCGATATGGGTTAAACTTGAACATTTGTACATGACGAAGTCTCTGTTGGGGCGTCTGTATAAAAAATGCACTTGTATAATTTTAAAATGCCGCCTGGTACTTCTGTGCATGTTCACATAGATGAGTTTAATAAAATTTTATTAGACTTAGAAAATATTGATATTGAAGTTAAAGACGAGGACCGAGATTTGATTTTTCTAACCTCTCTTAATGATTCTTTTAACTCATTAAGAGATTTTATGATGTATAGTCGGGATTCCATTACGTTAGAGGAGGTTAAGTCTGCTGTTTTATCCCGTGACCTTCAGACGCATGGTTTAAAAGATGAGTCTAGTTATATTAAGAGTGAACCCCAATTGGTGTATGCAAAGGGTCCGATGCAAAACAAGGGTAGGAAAGATACAAAATGGTTTAAAGGATTTCGGTGTTTTGAGTGTGGTAATATTGGCCACATTAAACATTACTGTCCTAATCTGAAAGGAAAAGATAGTATGGCCCAGACAAATGTGGTATGTCCTGGTTTTGACACTGCAGAAGTCCTTTAGTTTTCTAGCATCCCCTTCGTTAGAACTAGACATAGGTTCTTTGTAGTTTTTTTTCTTGCGTTCCTAGGACTGGCTTCACTTGTCTTTGTGGAGGAATCACAGTTAAGAAAAAGTGTTTGTGTGGGATGGTCTAAGTTGTTCGGGCTTAGGTAGAGAGTTTGTCTTCCAGTCTGCTTCCTGTTTGTGGTTGATGTGTATTGTGTTCTACTGTTTTAATTACTATTGAATCCTGTTGAGTTTTGTATGTTTTATCATTCACTATTTTTTACCCCGGGAAAGGTTGTTTATATTGTAGGTCTGCTTGCATTGCGGGAGCTTGTTTATGGATAAAACAATGTATTGGGTAAACTCTGTTTGATTTCATTTTGCTTAGTCTGTTTTTAATTCTTCTAAGCATGTTAGTAATTTGATTAGTAGTAGAACAATAGTGTGGGTAGAACATGTGCCACTACTGGCACATGCTAAGTGATGTTCATACTGGGTGAACATTTGTAGACTTAACTTTTTTTTTCTGTTATAGAGAATCTTCCCACACTAGTGATAGGTTGTATCGGTAGTTAGTTGTTTGCAAAAACACCATCTGTTTTTTTGTTTTAATATTGAAAAGGTGGAGATTTGTGAAATTATGTTTTCAAATATTAAAACATTGTTTCAGTTTTTCCATGAAAAATTTGAATTATTTTTTCCTTTATTATTATTATGCATTTGGGATTGTGGGATGTGGCATGTTGTTCCTTGGGCTACTTGTTCGTTGGGCGGGTTCTGTGATGTGTCCCGCTTATTATCCGACTTTTCCTGTTTGCTTGGACGGCTTGGTTGCTGTGTTTCCACTGTGGCGATCCTATTTTCTTTGCTTCATTCTGACCGTTGATGAATACTGATCCGATGGTGCTGGTTCTGCTATTTGTGTTTCTTCGGTGATCCTATCCATGTTTCCCATTCGTTCATATCCATCCACGTGTGCTGATTTGTTTGGGATTTTTTTAAACCGTCGTGCTTTGAGAATCTTCTGCCCCATCCGATGTGCACCGCGTGGCCTTGTCTGTTGCACCTATCAGGGTTTCGCTTCGGTTCTGATCGCCTTTACTTCATTCGGCTGTTTTGTTTCTAAAGAGAGCCTGATTCTTCATCTTCGGGAGAGCTCTTTGAGGAGGTGAACCTCTGCTGGTTCTGTGACCCGTCGCCCGTATGCTGCCATCTCGATGTCGTTTCGGTGATTCTCGGTGGAGAACTCTCTCGTGAGTTCTGTGGAGATTGATATGGAGATCAGAACTTCAACCTCGACAGAGATCCATGGCATTTAGTGCTTCTTGTTGTGATCCCATTATTTTTGTTAAGATCTGTGCATTGTTTGTTCTGGTTTCTTTTGTTGGTCTGGTTCTTGGGTCATGGTTGCGTGCATGAGTCCATCCAGTTCGGGAGAGAACTGCGCTATCTCCGAGCCAGATTTCACCACTAGCTCTTGGGGTGCAGAGGTCTTCGTTCTCGGATAGCTTTCATGGTCCGCGTGTGTGGTCTGTTTTCTTTGTTGCTTCTTTGATTGTATGCTCTGTTTTTGTTTCGTTTTTCATAATAATAAAGGATTGTGGTGGTGTTCTTGCCGTGGAGTAGGACAAAGTGGTCCGAACCACATAAATCTCGTTGTTCATTTTACTTTCCTGTAAGTTTATTTTCTATTATTGCGACTCTGTAAATCGAAACGTCTTATTTTTGTTTCTATTTTGTTCGTTTGAAAACCTGTTAAATGAACTGGTTCCACAACATACATACATACATAGATATATATATATATATATCAACTTTAGGGATGAATGATGATGTTGGGATAGCTATTTGGGAAATCACTAGAGAATTAGATATGTGTATGCCACTTATGATTATGAGAATGGTTTTTAGGGTTGTGTGTCTACACCAACCTAGTATCAATATATTATCACCTTTAGGACTAGATTCCATACCAGCTTACAACGTATGTATATTACCATTATGATTAGACACTCAACCAATCTGTGGCATCAAGATATTATTTTCAGGACTGGATGGTCTACCAACCTATGACATCAGGATATTACTAATGGGACTGGATTCTCTACTAGCCTATGACATCGGGATATTACTTTCGGGATTGGATGCCCTTCCACCTTTTGACATCAAGATACTACTACCAGCATTGGGCGCTCTGCCAACCAATGAAATTAGAATATTATTGCCAATATTGGATACACTGCTTTCCTGCAGCATTGGGATATTACTTTTAGTATTAGATGCCCTTCCAACCTATGAAATTGAGATATTACTTCTAGGAATTGATGCTCTATTTTCCCATAGAATCAGGATATTACTTACTGTACTAGATTCTCTATAGACCTATTATCATAAAACCAATATTAGTATCAAGGAATAACCTAGTCATAAGTGGCACCACTATAGCCTTGGGAGGTTGCCCAACTTATGGATTTGAAATGAACATACCACATACAAGCCTAGACTGAAGCAGGTAAATTTGATCATCAAGGTAGCTATGTGAGCACTTGATGATATGACTTGTGTGTTTCATGTGTTGTTTAACACTTCCATTTCATAATAAATAGTCATGAATACATATATTATGCATTATTTTAGAGGATCATTTATAGTTTCCTATAAGGATTTATACTCTCACCCTACACATGTACCTCGGTGGACATGTATACCATATGTTTTGAATAAAATTTAGGGAAATGGGTATTATACAAGTGATGAACTAAGAGTAGCTCAATGGGGATGTGGAGACAACACTAAATATAGGTTGAGGTTTTTCTAAAAGAGTCACCCTTTTATATATTTATTCCTTTTTGTTTAGTTCATGTATATGATTAGACCATTGAGTGATCTCCTTTGATGTAAGACTATTATGACATGACATGATTTCATTTTCTATCTCATGGTGTATGTAAAATCCCATGTCTATACGAGCATTTGAAATTCAGTGTAAGTTTGAATTTTCCAATTATTGGAGGGGCTAAATTTTGAACCGGTATCTGAATCAAGTTCTGAGAGTTTGGGTTCCTCAAAAACATGTTTGGGGGAAAGAAATAGAGTTCATAAGACGTTCTAGGGGCTCAGGAGAGCCCTCAGAGTGGCCAGGGGTAGCTGTTTCAGCTTGTTTTGTAGTAGGCCACTGACTCCCTGGTGGTTACAGATAGTAGTCGGGTGGGCTGTTGTCACTGCCATCTAGTTAGTAGGGGAATTTAAGGGTCAAAATGACTCATATACCCCCCTTAGGTTTTAATATGGGCAACCCCCTTTCCCCCTGATTATGTGCATGATAAGGCTAGGGTCGACTCTCCTCTTCTCCCTTCTCCCCCTATTTGGGGTGTGTTTTTAGGTGTTTTTAGTGATGAAAGAAGGCAAAAATTCCTCATTATCATCCAATATCTTCTTCTTACTTTCCCACTGATTTTAGCATTGTTCCGGTTTAGGTTGAAAGTGGTGATTTGTAACATCTCATGTAATGATATAATAAGTCTTTTTCATATTTATTAATATTTATGAATTAGATATTAATTTTAAATTAAAAGGTATGCTATGTTAAATAGCGTGTTCAACACATAACATGAGTTTCTTCAAAATATTGCATTGCACGCAAGACTGAGTTATATCGAACAATAATATACTGTTAATATTATTATTTAATATGGCAGTTTTCAGACTTTTAATGGAAGACTTACTTTTAAACTAAATTTTGGAACTTTTATAAATTCTATTTAACAAAATAAACTTCATTTTTAAAAGAGTTATATCAAAATTTACTTGGGGTGAATTTTTGGTTTTTTTCTGAGAACTTTCATATTTTGATGAATATTAAATAATACCGAATTTCAATTGAAAACTATTTTTTCATCTAAATAATTTATAGTATTAAATTATATTTTTAAATGGGTTTAAAGTATAATTAAATAAATTTTATATAATTTAAACCAATTTAGGTCATTGGAATCAATTTCACATTTAAATTGGATATAAAAACATTTCAAACTTTTGAATTTTTTACTTTAAAAACTTGTTGTTTCATCCCGTCTGTGAGATTAATTTAAAATTAATTTTTTCCACTTCAGTGATTATAATATGGAAAAATGGATTTGATATTTTAAATAATCATAATTTAAAATTTCTAGTAATATCAACTTACTTTTTTAACCAAAAATATTAGTGAAATCAATTAAAATTAATTACATCAATTAAGGTAAAAAATGTGTTTACTTAGTGGTTAAACTGTAATCTTAAGTGGACAAATGACCTATAAACTTTCCCAAGACCCATTTTCTATACATATTTTTACCATATACCCAATTGGATAATTTTTTTTTCATTTTTTGAGCCACATGATGTAAGGGATACCTCCCAATAGTGTTTATCTTTTTATATTTACAAGAATTTCACTCCTCCTCCACTATAAAAAGGAACTCAACCTCCCCACTTATTCAATTATCTAAATCCATTTGTATAATAAAAAACCTACCTAAATAAAATCCCAATATAACTCCCCTAATCCTATAATCCTCACATTGAGAAGAAATTAAACCAAGGAATTCCTTTGGTTCAAACCAAACGAAGTTACCCGAAGAAGAGGTAACGTTCATCAACGTGCATTTCTATTTTGTTTCATTATATACTACATTAATTTATATTTATATAAATTATCTTCAATATAATCAGATTTTTATGTTAATTATTCAACCTACACCCACACACACTTCCATCAAATGGGTAATGAAATCACCGTTCGTGTGTACGGCGGAATACCGTCTCACGAAACAATGTCATTCGTTTTTCCTTTACCACCTATCATGGTTGCTAATTATAATGGAAATACTATTTTTATATGATAAATATGATATTTATGATGTATTAATAATTTTTTAATTTTTATTTAACATATACCTCCATGCTTTCCATTTTGTGGGAATACGATAACATCATTTGTGGATGTATCGACTACCGCCTCCTCAAAGCGATGTGATTCACTCACATTTTACATGGAATGTATTAAGGATGGATTTTTATAAAAATATATGATATAAATGACACATATATTATATTAATGACTTAATTACCATTTTTTAAATATAATATATCATTTTCTTTCTTATCTTTTCACACACTGAAAAAGTGATAACGTTGTTCGTGGACGCGTGGACTATCGCCTCCTCGAAGCGATGTGATTCCATTTACATCACAATAATTATATATATAAGTATATATTATTAAATAATATGGTATTTATTATATAATTATCACTCTATAAAGATAAATATTACTTACCTTCTTTCCATAATGATCATTAAAAAATGAGAATGTTACTCATGTGTATGTACGACCTACCGTATCCATAATTGTAACATTGGTTCATTTTTCAGAACCATATTTCATGATTGGTTTTAAAAGTATAATTAATGTGTAAATATGATAATAATGTCATTATTATTATTCTTTATATGTTTTAATAATTACCCCTTTAATCATAGTTAACCTACCAAAGTTGTTTTTGACCCATAAACTGAATATGGTCAAAACACCCGACGTAAACTTAATTGTTTAAGTAGTTGTATAAAACATTATAATAAGTGAAATACAAGTAATGATAAAATTGAAAAATGTTATTAAGTAAGTAAATAATTAATATAAGTTTATTATTCATTAAGATAAAGACACACGTGACAAGTTAGACTCATGGTAAGAGGTTCTGTCTCAATTTCCTTTCATTGAGGCAATTATCGATGTTAGACACATTTATTCTTTTACGAGGTGTATATATATACCCTTTGAAATATCTTTTCATGAATTCATTTATTCTCATGTTATTTAATGTTTTGTTAAATTTTAGTCCTTCATGGGGCTTGCGATTCAAATGTTTCAAAGTGATACGAGACACTTTGATATAACAATCTATTTTTAAATGTTTAAAGATTTAACTTCTTTTTATGTGTTTTAAATGGAACATTTTGAAAAAATAAAAAATGAATGTTTTATTCTTAACATACATGAAGATAATGAATTTTCTACTACCATGTCCATTTTTTATTTTTAGGATTCCTTTTTAAGATTTAATGTTTCCTTAAATGAAAAACCACTTTATCTTTTTGGGTATTTTGGTGTTGAAAATGGGTTTTCAAAGGAAATGAGTATTTTTTATTGGAAATGGGTTTTGAAAATGGATTGATTATTTCAATAACTTGAAATATTTTTTTATGAGTGGAAATGATATTTTATGAGTTACATATTGAAAATTGCAAGATTTTATGTGTTATGATTATATAATGGTACTTGGACATTTGATGGATGGTTATGTGTTAAACCAATGATGGGTGGTTCTGTGATAAACCAATGATGGGTGGTTCTGTGATAAACCAACAACAGGTGGGTCCATGATAACCTTCTAATGCATTGGGTATGGAAGTTGACCGTATGGTTATTCCATTTGTAAGAGTGACATGTATGGAAGTCGACCACATGATTATTCCATTTATAAGAATTAAAAGTATAATGATGTCCCAAAACACCTTTATGTGTTATCTATTCTTTCTATGAGTTTTATGGAAATCTTATGATTTCAAAAAGGGTAAGAAATGAGATTATTTTAAAAAGGAAAGTATTTAATATTTATGAAGGGTGAAAATCATTACTTTATGATAAATTTTTCATGGGTTTTAATTTTTATCAATGAACTAATGGTTTCCTTATTTTTATACCCCTTATTGAGATTTTTATTCTCATCCCATGTTTTTTAATGTTTTTACAAGATTTAAGGATGAGTAAGAGATTGTAAGAATTCAAGTTGAAAGTCGTGAAGAGTTTTTATAAAAGATATCATGATTTATTTTAAAAGTTTTATATTATGGGAAATATGGATACTAATCAAAAGTGTCAACTTTTTATTTTATGGTTTTGTTATGTATGAGTTATGCCTAATTCTATAAAAATCTAAACCTAAAAAGATCCTTAATGTGAAAGAAAATAATTTCTTGACTAAAACTTAAGATTATGTAATGCTTAAGGATGAGGACTTATAGTTGGTATCAGAGGTCATTTTAGATAACTTTAGAGGTTAGGATAACATTAATAGCATTCCCTTGAAATATTTTACCTTATGGTTAAGTTAAAATGTTACAACATTTGTAAATTACTATGTTGCTTCATCTAAACTACATATATTAGGAATGGTTTTTCACAAAGGAAACAAAGAATATATACTTTCATATGAATCAAACTTCACAAGATTGGCTTGGTATGTAGCTAATTTTATCTGGGATCTTGATAGTAAGATAAATCGATTTTACTCAGGATTGAATCCAAGATATCAAAGGGAATTGGCTTCTCATGAGTTCAAAAGCTATGAGAAACTTGTTCGATGTGATAAAAAGGTAGAAATAGAGTTTGTTTATGGTCATGTATCCCATGACAATAAGAAAAAGAAGAGGTCCAATTTTAATACAATAGGAAAGCATCCATTAAATAAGTTTGGAGGTAAGAAACCCAAATTCCCATCTTGTGAGAAGTGGGGTAAAAAACATCATGGATAATGTCATTAAAAGTTTGGGAAGTACTTCTGATGTGGTAAGATTGGTCACATGGCTTGTGAATGTAAGGGATATGACCAGGAAAGCAATGAAAATCCAATGGTAAGACGTTTTAGCTGCAATGAGATGGGTCATAATGCTAATGTGTGTCCATAGTTAGTTTCGTAGGATGAAAATATTCATGATCAGAAATAGAAAGGTGCAGTGAGATCATTTGATACTACAATAGTTGATGTTGGGCCATCAAATGAATTGGTGAAAGATATGTTACTTATGTATTTGAATTATGAAAATGCCATGTTTGACTATGGATATTCACATTATTTCATTTCTAAAATTTTTTAAAGTAAATTGGGAACATCACCTAATGAAAGAAAAGAAATTTTTTTTGTAAAAACTCTAGGTGGAAGTATTAAATAAACAAAGATTTATATGAATCTTCATATTGTCCTTAGTGGGTTGGTCTTTCCTAAAAATCTTGTTGAACTGGACATAGTATATTTTGATATCATTCTTGGTATGGATTGGATTCCAATATATTATGATAAGATATATTTTAGTGTTAAGAAAGTAATGTTCAGTGATTTTATGCCTTTGATAACTTACCAAGAAGCTTAGAAATTGATTAGAGGTGGAAATGAAAGTTACATAGACTATATTTTTTAAAATAAATAAACTATTAAAATTAGTGATGTGCCAGTGGTAAATGAATACATGGATGTTTTTTTAGATGATTTTACTAGTGTTATTTCTAATAGATAGGTTGATTTTTCTATTGAATTAATACTTGATGCTAATCCTATTTATAAACCCCCTTATCGAATGAATCAAGTGGGACTTTTATAATTGAAAAATCAATTGAAAGAGTTATTAGATAAATGTTTCATCCAACCTAGAACTTCACCATGGGGTGCTCCTATCTTGTTTGTTAAAACGAAAGATTAATCAATGAGGCTTTTCATTGATTATAGAGCCTTGAATAACATCATTGTTAATAATAAGTATCCTTTTCTTCATATCAATGATTTATTTGATCATCTCCAGGGAGCATAGTATTTTTCAAAGGCTGACATGATGTTAGGGTACCATTATTTGAAAGTGAAGGAAGCTAACTTTCCGAATACTATATTTCAAACTAGATATGTCCACTATAAATTTTTAGTTATGCCATTTGGGTTATCTAATGCACCTATTGTATTCATGGATATTATGAATAAAATATTTCATGAGTTCTTGGATAAGTTTTTGGTTGTGTTTATTGATGAAATTTTAGTATATTATAAAAGTAAAGAGGAGCATGCAAGACAGCTAAGGGTTGTTTTGAAAACCTTAAGAGAAAATAAACTATATGGTAAATTTAGCAAGTATGAATTTTGGTTGCAACAAATTTAATTCTTTGGCCACATTGTTTCTAAAAATGGTATAAATATTGATCCTACTAAAATGAAACTTGTTAAAGAATGTCCAAGACCCAAAAATATCACTAAGATTCATAGTTTTCTTGGGTTAACAGGTTACTATCGACAGTTTTTTGAAAAAATTTCTCAGTTGTCTAGCACACTGATTAAATTAACTAAAAAAGGAATTAAGTTCATCTGGACAAAATAATGTGATGATTGTTTTCAAGAACTGAAAATAAGATTGGTGAATGCTCCAGTCTTGAACTTGACTTCCAAAAATGGAAAATCCATCATCTATAGTAATGTTTTGTTGAAAGGACTTGGTTGTGTCCTAATGCAGAATGATCAGGTTATTGCTTATGCTTCACGTCAGTTGAAACCTCATGAGTTTAATTACCCTACACATGATTTAAAATTAGGTGCTATTGTTTTTTTCTTTAAAAATTTGGAGGCATGATTTGTATGGATTAAAGTATGAGATATATACTAATCAAAAAAGTTTGAAGTATATATTCACTCAGAAAGAATTGAACATGAGATAGAGAAGATGGCTGGAACTAATTAGGGATTATGATTGCATGATTCATTATTATCCTGGAAAATAAAACACAATGGATGATTCTTTGAGTTGAAAATGCAATGCTACATTAACCATGTTACATTTTTTATATGATACTTTGGTTAACTATTTGATGAATTTGGCATAAAATTTGTGGGTGCAGGTATATCCTATGTTTTGTTTCAGGTTTCAGTGTAGCCAGCTTTGTCATAAAGAATTAAGAGAAATCAAAAGGTGGATCAATATTTTTAAGAAAGGGTGGAATACATTGAAAAGGTAATGTTTATTAATTTAAATATTGATTAAGAATATGTTTTATGATTTGGAAAAATATCATGTGTGATTTGTGATTCATAGTTGAGGAAAGAGTTGTTGACTGAAGCTCATAATTCTCCATTTTCCGTTCATCCGGGCAACACTACGATGTACAAAGACCTTCAAGAGTATTATTGGTGGGATGGAATGAAAAGAGATATTTCTGAATTTACTATTAAGTGTTTAACTTGTCAGCAGGTTAAAGCAGAATGATAGTTATTAAAGGGGATGCTTCAACCTTTGCTAGTACTAGAGTGGAAAGAGGAAAATATATCAATAGATTTCATGGTAGGATTTCCAAATACTTCTCAAGGTAATAATGCGATTTGGATTATTGCTAATAAATTAACTAAATCTACACATTTCCCTCCCATTCTAGATACGATGTCTTTAGAGCATATTTCTAGACTACATATAAAAGATATTATCAGGTTACATTGATTTTCTCTCTCCATTGTATCAGACTGTGATCTCAGGTTCACATACAATTTTTAGAAAGGACTTCATAAGTCATTGGGTACTGAATTAAATTTTAGTATATATTTTCATCCTCAATTTTATAGATAGTTTGAGGAGACAATTCAAACCTTGGAAGATATGCTTCGTTCTTTCTCAATGGATTATTAGGGAAGTTGGGATCAACATCTTTCTTTGGTTGAGTTTTCTTATAATAATAGTTTTCATTCCAGTATAAAAATGACACCATTTGAGGAATTATATTGAAAGAGGTGTTAGACACCAACATTTTGGGATGATTTAGGAGAAAGGTAGTTGATGAGACTAGTTTTAGTAGAGGAAATAAAAGAGAAAGTGTAGGTGATTTAGTGACACATGAGGATAGCTCAGAGTAGGCAGGAAAGTTATGTAGATAACCATAGGAAATATATTTCTTTATAAGTAGGTGATCATATCTTTCCCAAAGTTTATTAATGGAAAAGTGTAATGCGTTTGGGTAAGAAGGGGAAGCTGAGTCCACAGTTCATTGAACTGTATGAAATCCTAGAGACAACTGGATCAGTTGCCTACTGAGTGGATTTACCTCCAAGTTTATCTCAAGTACACAACATATTTCATGTTTCAATGTTAAGTAAGTGTGTAACAGATTCATATCATGTTTTTATCCCTAAATTAGTTCAGTTGGAAGATAATTTTTCTTATAAGGAATAACCATTTTGGGTTCTTGGTCGTAGAGAGAAAGTGTTGTAGAATAAGGTGATTCAACAGGTTAAGGTTTTATGGAAAAACCATATGGTTGAAGAGACAACATGAGAATCTGAAAATGCTATGAGGTAAAAATACCCCAATTATTTAATAAGTGAATAAAATTATGAGGATGCAATTTTAAAAAGGGTGGAAGGATGTAACATCCTAGGTAATGATAGAATAAGTTCTTTTTCATATTTATTAATATTTATGAATTAGATAATAGTTTTAAATTAAAAAGGTACACTATGTTAAATAGAATATACGACGCACAACATGAGTTTCTTCGAAATCTTGTGTTTTGCGTAAGACTGAGTTATACAAAACAATAATATATTATTCATATTATTATTTAATATGATCGTTTTTCACCTTTTAATGGAAGAATTCCTTTAAAACTAAATTTTGACACTTTTATAAATTCTATTTGTAAAAATAAACTTTATTTTTAAAATTAGGATATTAAAATTTACTTTGGATGTTTTTTTTGGTATTTTTCTGAGAACGTTCATATTTTGATGAATAATAAATAATATTGAATTTTAATTGAAAATTTCTTTTTCATATAAATAATTTATAGTGTTAAATTATATTTTTAATTGGTTTTAAAGTATAATTAGATCAATTGTATATCATTTAAACCAATTTAGTTCATTTTAATCAATTTCACATTGAAATTGGATATAAAAACATTTCAAACATTTGAATTTTTTACTTTAAAATATCATTGTTTCATCCTGTCTATGGGATTGATTTTAAATTAATTTCTACCAATTATGTGTTTTTAATATGAAAAAATAGATACCATATTTGGAATAATCATAATATATAATGTCTAGTAAGGTCAAATTATTTTTTGACCAAAAAATTTAGTGAAAACAATTAAAATTAATTATAGTGATTAAGGTAAAAAAATGTGTTTATTTAGTGGTTAAACTTCAAGCTTAAGTGGAAAAATAAACTAGAAACTTGTCAAAAAACCCATTTTATGTCCATATTTTGACCCTATATACAATTTTATCTAATTTGGTTCATTTTTTTAGTTTCATTATGTAATATAGACCTCCCAATAGTGTTTACTTATTATATTTACAAGAATGCCACTTCTCTTCCACTATAAAAAGTCACTCACCCTCCCCACTTCTTCACACTTATCAATCCATTTGGATCATCCAAAACCTACCAAAATAATCTTCCAAAATCAATACCCTTATCCTTGAAGCCTAAATTGGGACATAAATCAAACCAATGAATTCCTTTGGTGAAAATCAAAAGAAGTTATCCGAAGAAGAGGTAACATTCACCAACGTTTATTTATATTTTGTTTCCTTCTCCAATCCCTTAATTTCTCTTTATATCATGATTATATAATTAAATCAATATACTCCAATGTTTTTATGTTAAGGTTTCAAATTAAAACTACACACACTTCCATCAAATGGGTAACTAAATCACCATTCATGTGTACAATGAACTACTGCCTCACGAAACGATGTCGTTCGTTTTTCCTTTACCACCTCTCATGATTTAGAATTATGATGTAAATACCATTTTTATATGATATATATGATATTTATGATGTATTAATAATTATTTAATTTTTATATGATATATACCTTCATGCTTTCCATTTTGTGGGAATACGATAACAACGTTTCTAGACATGTGGACTACCACCTCCTCAAAGTGATGTGATTTGTTCACACTTTATACGGAATGTATTAAGGATAGATTTTGAAAAGAATATATGATATAAATTAAATATTTATGATATTAATGAAATAATTACCTTTCTATAAATATAATATATCATTTTCTTTATTACCTTTTCACACATTGAAAAAGTGATAACGTCATTCATCCACGTGTGGACTACCGCCTCCTCGAAGTGATGGGATTCCTTTTACATCACAAGAATTATATATATAAGTATATATGATTAAATAATAATGTATTTATGATATAATTATCATTCTTTAAATATAAATTTTACTTACCTTCTTTCCATAATGATCATTAAAAAACGAGAACGTTACTCATGCGTACGTACGACCTACCGTCTCCATGATTGTAACGTTAGTTCATTTTTCATAAACATCTTTCATGATTGGTTTTAAAAGTATAATTTATGTATAAATATGATAATTGTTTCATGATTATTATTCTAGATATTTTTTAATAATGACTCCTTTGACCATATTTGACCTACCAAAGTCATTTTTGACACATAAACTGAATATGGTCAAAACACCCAATGCAAACTTAATTGTTTATGTAGTTGTATACAAAATTATAATAAGTTAAATAAAAGTAATTATAAAATTGAAATTTTTTCTAAATCAATTAAATAATTAACATAAGTTTATTATTCAGGAAAATAAAGATACACGTGACAAGTCAGACTCAAGGTAAGGGACTTCATCTCAATTGCCTTTTATGGATGAAATTCTTGACGTTGGACACCTTTATTCTTTTACAAGGTGTATATACAGACCCTTTGACATATATTATCATGAATTTATTTATTCTTAGGCTATTTAATGTTTTTTTAAATTTTATACCTTCATCGGGATTGTGATTCAAATGTTTCTAAGTGGTATATGGCACTTTGATTTAAAAATATCTTTTTAAATGTTTAAAGATTCAACTTCAAAATATTTTCCTGCATGATATTATTTTATATTTTATCTATAAAAAAGGATTATAAAGTACACATTATGTCTATTTTAAAATTTTATTCAAAGTTTTTTTAAAAATGAATCTTTTTACATGTTTTATATGAAATTTTTTGACAAATGAAAAAATGAATGTTCTATTCTTAACATACACAGCGATGATGAATTATCCACCATCGTGGCCATTATTTTATTTTTTGGATTTCCTTTGAAAGATTTCATGTTTCCTTAAATGAAAAACCCTCTTTATATTTTTGGGTATTTTGGTATTGAATATTATTTTTCAAAGGAAAGAAGTATTTTTTTATTGAAAATGGATTGATTATTTCAATAACTTGAAATATTTTATCATGAGTGAAAATGAAATTTTATGAGTGAAATGTTGAAAATTGAAAGATTTTATGTGTTATGATTATATAATGGTACTTGAAAATTTTACATGTGGTTTCGTGATAAACCAATGATGGTTGGATCCGTGATAGCCCTCCAATGCATTGACTATGGAAGTAAACTGTATGGTTAAGAGTGACATGTATGGAAATCGACTGCATGGTTATTCCATTTATAAGAATTAAAAGTATAATGATGTACTAAGATACATTTATGTGTTATCTATGCTTTCTATGAGTTTTATGGTAATCTTGTGATTAAAAAAATGGTAAGAATTTTTTTCAAAAAAAAGGGTAAGAAATGAGCTTATTTTCAAACGAAAGTATTTACTATTTCTTAAGTGTAAAAATTATTACTTTATGATAACATTTTCATGGGTTTTAATATTTATCAATGGACTAACAATTTATTTCTTTTTATATCCCTTACTGATCTTTTTATGATCATCCCATATTTTTAATGTTTTTATAGGATTTAAGGATGAGTAAGGGATTGTAAGAAGTCAAGTTGAAAGTCATGAAGAGTTTTCATAAAAGAGATCATTATTTATTTTATAAGTTTTATATTATGGGGGAAATGCATACTAATCATAAGTGTACACTTTGTATTTTATGGTTTTGTTATGTATGAGTTATGACCAAATTCTCTAAAAATCTAAACCTAAAAAGATCCTCAATATGAAAGAAAGTAATTTATTGACTAAAACTCAAGATCATATAATGTTTAAGGTTGGAGTATTATATGATTTCACCAGAGAATGGTGAAATCACCCAATTTTTAATGGGATTTCATGTATCCTAGGTTGAGGACATCCTGAGATAATATCCAAGTGTGTAACACCCCAGGTAAATAAAGAATATGACATCTTTATATTTACCCATATTTGTGAATCAAATATTAATATGACTTTAAAGGGGATGCTATGCCCGATGGCGTACCCAATACGCAACAACGAGTTTCTTGGGAATCTTACGTTGCACTCTAATAATAAAATAATATTAATTTAAATGGTAGTTAAAATGTAACCGTTGTATTGGCGGGAATGGATATAAATAACTAAAATATGATTATATATGTTTTTAAATGTTTTTACATTTATCCAATAAAATATAATGGCTTAAAATACGGAAAGAATTCAATTTTAGGCGTATATGCCCTAGTTTTCACTAAAGGTTCACTTATCACCTTTTGATGTTGAACCATCATTAAATATAGTTTTGTTCACTCTTATACATTCTATTGGACCAAATAAAACTCTTCTTGAGAATCGGGACATCAAAATTTACTTTGTGTAAATTTTTGGTATCTTTCTGATAAAGTTCATGTCAAGAATTGAAGTCATCTAGAAGTTTGTATTGTAGAATAATATATTGTTGAAGAAGCTATTGAATTATGTACCGATTACCAATCAGATGTTGACAGCATCGATCTCCCAAAGTCTCATCACAGTGAACGTCTTATGGGAAAATGGATTTCAAAAAGATATCCTGCTACAATTACCTTGATAGAGTATTAGCAAGTGAACCTTTAAGTTTTACGTAATAGTGAATATGTTGATCCATGCATTGAATCCCACAATGAAATTCTTAGAGATTTGAATCCATCAAGGTCTAAGGGATGGATATCAAATACAAATAATCAATAGTTTATAGGATGATTCTGAGATCAAATTTATAAGGAGTTACCTAAAAATCCGAATTCAATTTTTGAATGACTTCAATGGCTAGCTGAGTGACCAAATGAAAATGTTATATCTTACACTATTTTTGTAATCATTGGTTATACATTCTATACAAAAGAACATGATGACTAAAGTATGATCCAAAATTGTGGTGTTATGCTTGTGTTTGAAGCGATACACATATTTGGTTTCAAGGATAGAAATAAAATTTATCCAAATATGTCATATTTTGGCATTATTGAACAAATATACGAGTTGGATTATACATCATTTCAAGCTCCAATTTTTCACTGCAAATGGGTTGACAATATGAGTGCAGTGAAAGTTGATGAAATGGACTTCATGAAGGTGAATTTCAATGTGGAAGGAGAAAAAGACAAGACGCTCATAATGGAATCACAATAAGTGAAAGTATTTTATGTCTTAGATTCAGAAAATAAGAATTGGTCTATTTTCCTACTGGCGACTAAAAAAATATTGGGTCAAATAAAAATTCAATTGAGGATGACCCTTTCATTGGGAGATCACAATCAGTCCATGTTGGTCCCAATGTAGAAAATGTCTTGTACATTAAAGGGGAGCACACAAAGTGGATTTGGATTCTCAATAGAGGAACTGAATCCCTAAAACATTTAAAAAAAATAGAGTTCAATGAGAAGGTAAAAGTGTTTTTTAATATACCATGTTTTTCCTCGTAATAGTATATGTTCTCTACTTCATTATCATAATCAAAATTAAATTTTTGACTGTTATGCAGAAAATGTCTTATGCACATGATGATGTTACCGATCCCTCATAAGAACAAACTATAATGAAGGAAACCCTTTGAGAAGATGTAAAGTTAATGTTATGATATAATTTCTCTATTTTACCAAAAAATTATATAATGGAACATTTATTTAATTTTCATTATTCCTTGCAGAGTTCATTTATTTCAGAATATTTCTATTCATCTTTCATGCCTTTGTAAGAAGAGCAACGACGTTGTCTCTGCTCAATCGCAGAGGTAATCTTGATGCTTGCACAATAAAATCATTATCCATATAATTAATGTATTGTTTAATTTTTATGTTTAATTTATTTATTTTTAGTATTACTCACATAATAATTGTTTTATTATATAGTTGACTTGTAGGAATAAGTCTCACCTCAATCTGATACACAATGTACCCGGTATGAGTCAAAGTGTTCGTTATCAATTTAAAATCAACATTTTAGTTAAAAAGTATAACTCATTGAAAACCGATAAAATGTGCTTGTATTTTCTTAATAATTTATAAAAAAGATTCATAAATTATTTTTGGCATGTAGGAATCAATTTCATGTCAAACCGATACATGATGTGATCGAAAAGAGTCAAAGTGCGTGTTTCTAGTTTAAAATTACATTTTAGTAAAAAATACATGTGACATAATCAAAACTAAGAAAACACATTCAGATTGTTTTTATACATTAGTAAAACAATCCATAATTTATTTCAGATGTGTAGGAATAAGCCTCACCTCAATCTGACGCACGGTGTGACCGGTATGACTCAATGTGCGTCTTTTTATTTAAAATTGACATCAATTTTAATAAAATGGACAACTAACCTACTCAAAACTGAGAAAATGCATTCTTATTATTTTTATAATTTACTAAAATGATCCATAAGTAATTTTTTATGTGTAGGAATCATCCGTACCTCAATCTGATACACGATGTTCCATGTATGACTCAAAGTGTCTGTTATCAGTTTAAAATTGATATTTTAGTTCAAAAAGTGTCACTCACTGAAAATCAATCAAACAAACTCATATTTTCTTGATAATTTAGGAAAATGATTCATAATTCATTTTGGATGTGTAGGAATAATCTTCACATCAAACCGATACACAATGTTATTGGAATGAGTCAAAGTGCGTGTTTCCAGTTTAAAATGGAATTTTAGTAAAAAAATACAAGTGACGTACTCAAAAATGAGCAAATGCATTTGTATTGTTTTTATAATTTAGTACAACTATACATAATTCATTTTATACATGTAGGAATCAGACTCACCTCAATCCGATGCACGGAGTGACCGGTATGACTCAATGTGCGTCTTATTATTTAAAATTGACATCAATTTTAGTAAAATGGACAAATGACCTACTTAGAACCAAGAAAACGCATAGGGGTTGTTTTGATACTTTTTGAAAATGATCTATAAGTCATTTTTGACATGTGGGAATTAGCTTCACCTCAATTTGATACATGATGTTTCTTTTATGACTCAAAGTGTTCGTTATCGATTTAAAATCGACATTTTAGTTCAAAAAGTGTCACTCACTAAAAAATGATCAAACATGCTCGTATTTAATTGATAATTTATGAAAATGATTAATAAGTCATTTTTCACATGTAGTAATTAGTTTCACATCAAACTAATACATGATGTGGTCGAAATGAGTCAAAGTGCGTGTTTCCGGTTTAAAATAACATTTTAGTAAAAAATACAAGTGACGTACTCAAAACCAAGTAAACGCATTTGGATTGTTTTGATACTTTAGAAAATGATCCATAAATAATTTGAGATGTTTAGGAATTATACAAATCTCAATCCGATGCACGGTGTGAGCAGTATGACTCAATGTGTTTCTTTTTATTTAAAATTGACATCAATTTTAGTAAAATGGACAACTGACCTACTCAAAACTAAGAAAACGCATTTGGATTATTTTGATACTTTACGAAAATGATCCATAAGTCATTTTTGATTTGTATGAATTATCCACTCCTCAATTATATATACGATGTGTTTGTTATGACTCAAAGTGTCTGTTATCAATTTAAAATCGACATTTTAGTTCAAAAAGTGGCACTCACTAAAAACTGATCAAACACGCTTGGGATTTATCTTATACTTATTTAATTAATTTTCACAGAGATAATACTTCAATACAAACAAGAAATGGTGTGACTTGGAAGAATCAACCACAACTCAATCTGATACATAGTGTTCCTAGTATGAATCAAAGTTTAATTTAAAAGTAACACTTTCTATTAATTTATTTCTTTATATTATTACTAACATAAGAATTGTTTTCTTATATATGTGTGTTCTTTTTCTCAAGCAGGGGTGGTTTGTTCATAAATAGCATTAATCGAGGTCAAGATCAAAATACTAAAGAACATTGATGTTTTTGAATGTATGTAATAATTTGTACTTATGTAATTGTATAAACCAATGTTTGAAATGTCTATAATATAGTGTTTTTTATTGTATTTGTGTTGTAAATTTCATTTCATTTAAATTTTGTATTGGTACTTAATTTTTTTGATATGGTGGTGTTTTTGGTACTGCGGTGTGCTGTTACAGCACATTACACCGGTGATGCAGTGTGCTGTTACAACACATTGCAGTATGCCCCTTTATCAATGCTTTTAAAAACGCTAAAAATGAGTCCTTTATCAGGGCTGATAAATGTACCCTTAATCGGTGCTAAATAAAATCACTGATAAAGGACCCCTTTATCAGAACTGTTTTGGAACTGATAAAAGACAAGGGTCTTTAATCTCTCTATGGTTGTCATTGCTTCTCTAGCGCTGATAAAGGCCATTGTTAGTGTCATCAAAGGCCTGTTTTGTAGTAGTGTGTGGTTAGTGATTCGGTGAGAGGTGATCGGTGTGAGGAGGGTTGACGCATGGGGGATCGAGCACGAGGTAGATGACGATAGTGGTGCAGAGGGATGATGGTGGTAAGCGGGGCCGAAAATAGGTGGCTTGGCATGTCACGATGGAAGCCGGTAGTGACGAGATAGTGGTGTGGCGACCGTCTGGGCAGGGTGGTTGGCCATAGTGAGGAGGTAGCGAGCCTAAAGTTATCGTGGCACATGAGGTATGGCAAGCAGGGGTAGCTAGGGATCCAAACCTGACCATTTGGTCTAGATGAAATCGAATGACCCTCTGCCCACCATTTAGTGAGCAAAGGTGTTACTGACCCGGCCACACAGACTAGGCGGGTATCGGGACCGGGTTGGGTCCTTCCCAATCCAACACAGGAGGGGTGGCAAGGTGCCAAACATGCGGCATGCATGGGCTCCGCATGCAAGGTGTTATGTGTTTGGTTGGACACACTTCTCCCTCCCCAATGTGCTATGTGGCACGGCCAAGGGCTTCCATATAGCCCATTTTTGCCTATGTGGGGTGTTTTTCACCATTCTCTCATTGGGTGTTCGTTTCGAGAAAATAAATAATCAATCCTGAGTATTTTTTCATATAGATCAAAATGGTGTGCTCTGTTTGGCCATCTAAATCTGTTTGTGAGGCTGGATAGGTAGTTTTAGGATTTGTCACTATCGTGTCGATGATGGGGATCGGGACATGACATTTTGAGTGTTCATAGGGTTGGTACTCCCCTGACAGCAATGTTTGAGATAGGGCATAGGTCCCTCATATTCATCTTGAAGTTCGATACTCCCCCCGCAAACTTGGGGTGTGGATCCTCCAGATCTGCATGGGGTCAGTACTCCCTCGATGCCAATGAGGTGCAGGTCCCCCACACACTAGGATAGGGTTCGGTACACCCCCGCATGCTCGGGGCATTGGCCCTTTATCCATGGGGGCAGTACTCCCTCAACTGAGGTGGCTTCCAGTGAAGTGTGGGGCCCCCGCTATGGTTTCAACATGTGGCATGGTTTTCTCAATCCTGGGTGGTTACAATAGTAGGGTTCAGTATCACCATGACCAAGATCTATTCTTGGGCAAGGCATGTGTTCCCCTGTGGGTTTCTAGATTGGTGACATGGATGTGGTGGGTAGTATGGTGCATCATTTCCTCAACTAATGTACTTACCTCGGTGAGGTGTGGGAGCCCATATTATGGTTCCTAATGGAGATTTTGGGGTTGGAGAGGTGGATCATATCAGCTACTTTGAGACTTGTGACCTCTCAGGATCCCAAAACTAGAAAATGATCGTGCATCCACACTTTATAGCCACGGTTTGGAAAATTGTGGCCGTAGGCAGCCTATAGCCACGGTTTCTATAAATCGTGGCTATAAACCAACATATAGACACAGTTATATAAAACTGTAGGTCACACGGGAACCCCAAAAAAATGCAGAAAATTGACAGGAAATAGCTACTACCACGATTTAGAAAACTGTGGCCATAGCCACCTAAGGCCATGGTTTTAAACCATGGTTTTAAACCATGGTTTTATGCACCTAAGGTCACAGTTTCAAACCATGGCCACAGCTGCCTAAGGCCAAAGTTTTTTATTTTTTAAATGATTAATAATTATAATCATATATAATTATATATACATTTACATGTGTGTGTGTGTGTGTATTAGAGTTTAGCGTAGTGGTAAAGTGTTGGAAGGGTTATAGAAGATCTTGGAGGATCAAACCTCGCCGACCACATTTATTTTTTCTAAGACTACTACCACGGTTTAGTAAACGGTGGCTGTAACGACCCGAAATTTTGAATAAATATTGTTTACTAATTTTGTGTGTTATTTTATTTTTATACTCAACAAAACTGTTTCATTTGATAACATGAGTATAATTAAAATGAGACCATTGGGTTTTGACTATTATATGACCATTGGTCAATATGACCGCTGGAAACTAAACGTTTCGATTATTTTCTCTAAATACAAGTGATCTTGGTTAATTAATATAGAAAGAAGATTCGATGGCCTCATCCAGTAGTCTCGGGCCAATCGAAGCCCATCTAACGGAACTTGGGAAGGAGGTAGTGCCACTGGGCTTTGCTCTGGACCAAACCCGAGATGAACTTCATCGTGTGAAGCTAGAACGGAATCGCCTTCGCGAGAAGTTCAAACTGATAGAAATTACTACTCGTGCGATGTTGGCCGAGCCTCCCTCAGATTCTCTCACCTTAGCACACCTTACACTTAGGTCCTATGCTGGTGTGATAAGGGGCTATGTAAGGAGATCATAACTGCCTTGTGTAATCCTTTGTTTTAAATAAAAATTTTGATTTCTTCTTATGATGAAGTTTATGAATTTTCAAATGTACGGATAAATATAGTATGCATATTTTTTATGAATTTTAGAGAAATGATATTTTAAAAATGTTTATGTAAACCTTAAATAATTAAAAATGTGTAATGATTTTCAAAAAATGGTCTTCTATAATTATGTTCAGTACAAAATTTAGAGTCTAATAAGATCAACTTAATTTTTTGATGAATAGTAAATTATGAATAGTGATTTTATGCTTAGGATTAGTAATGTGACCAAATGGATTATTAATCTCACTTAAAGAAAGTATTATTATAATATAGGCACCTTGATTAAGTAATGTGATTCAATAAAATAGGTAAATAACTGTTTCATTAATTATTAGTCAAGTATTAGTTTTTTCGGGTGAATAGTGTTTTTTAATTAAAAATTAAATTAAAAATATTTAGAAAATTATTTTTATAAAATGGATTTCATTTTTGAACTCAGAGCATCGATATTATGTTAAGGTAATTCTTGGGGATTTTTCTGAAAAAAATGAATTTTCAGTGAATAGTGTATTTATTTAAAAATTAAATTAAAAATATTTAGAAAATTATTTTTATAAAATGGAGTTCATTTTTGAAATCAGAGCATTGATATTTGGTTAAGGTGAAATTTTGGGATTTTTCTGAGAAAGTTGAATTTTCAGTGAATAGTAAAAAATACAGTTTTAGGGTTTCGGTATGTTTAATGACATCATAACTGTGTCATGATGATTTCATGAGATATTTTAAGTATTGGCCGACCAAAGGTGATGAATTATTGTATGGGGGGCCCATTTGGCCTAACTCCATGGGAAATATCATGGGAGAGCCCATGGTTTTGAGAAAACCACTTGTGAAGTGTCCCTTGTCCATTAATGCCATGTCCCTTCACGTTCCCTATAAATACTCACCCTTTCATCCTTTAGTTTTCACTCCCAACTCTCCCACAATGAAGCTCTGGTCTCATTACCTCCCAAGGAGTCCTCTCAAGGTTCCCCCAAGCCCTCAAGGCCCCAACCTTTGAGTTTTAAGAGATACGTTTTAAGGTAAGGGATCCTACCTCTCTCTTTCTTTTCAAGTAATCTCTTTTATGTCATTTCTTTTATGCTCCATTCTATTATGTTGGAGGATGTTATTTTATATTAATCTTACTGCCCTTTTCATGTTCATATGATGAGAGACCCCCTCTTGCTCTCATCAATTCGTTTTAAGAAAGTTTAAGTGACGCCGTTAGGCTGCCGAATTTTTAAGGGATTCGTTCACCTTTCTCATTTTTCAAAGTTCTACTTTCATGTCAAGTCTTTCAAGTTCCTTTTTATTATGTTGGGGTATGATCTCTATATCTATCATACTGATATTTTATGTTTATATGATTAGAGACCCTATTTGATCTCGTCAATTCATTTTTTTTGAAGTTTAAGTGACGCCGTTAGGCTGCCAAATTTTTAAGAGATTCTTTCACCTTTCTCATTTTTCAAAGTTCTACTTTCATGTCAAGTCTTTTAAGTTTCTTTTTATTATGTTGGGGTATGATCTCTATATCTATCATACTGATATTCTATGTTCATATGATGAGAGACCCTATTTGATCTCGTCAATTCATTTTTTTTGAAGTTTAAGTGGCGCCATTAGGCTGTCAAGTTTTTAAGGGATTCTTTCACCTTTCTCATTTTTTTAAAGTTCTACTTTCATGTCAAGTCTTTCAAGTTCCTTTTTATTATGTTGGGGTATGATCTCTATATCTATCATACTGATCTTTTATGTTCATATGATGAGAGACCCTATTTGATCTCGTCAATTCATTTTTGTTGAAGTTTAAGTGACGCCGTTAGGCTGTCAAATTTTTAAGGGATTCGTTCACCTTTCTCATTTTTCAAAGTTCTACTTTCATGTCAAGTCTTTCAAGTTCCTTTTTATTATATTGGGGTATGATATCTATATCTATCATACTGATCTTTTATATTCATATGATGAGAGACCCTATTTGATCTCGTCAATTCATTTTTTTGAAGTTTAAGTGACGCCGTTAGGCTGCCGAATTTTTAAGGGATTCTTTCACCTTTCTCATTTTTCAAAGTTCTGCTTTCATGTCAAGTCTTTTAAGTTACTTTTTATTATGTTGGGGTATGATCTCTATATCTATCATACTGATATTCTATGTTCATATGATGAGAGACCCTATTTGATCTCTTCAATTCATTTTTTTTGAAGTTTAAGTGGCGCTGTTAGGCTGCCAAGTTTTTAAGGGATTCTTTCACCTTTCTCATTTTTTTAAAGTTCTACTTTCATGTCAAGTCTTTCAAGTTCCTTTTTATTATGTTGGGGTATGATCTCTATATCTATCATATTGATCTTTTATGTTCATATGATGATAGACCATGTTTGATCTCGTCAATTCATTTTTGTTGAAGTTTAAGTGACGTCGTTAGGCTGCCGAATTTTCATAAGAGAAATCTAATTTTTATCTTCCTTCCATGTTTTTCATTTCAAATGGTATGTCCTTAAAATTTCATTACCATGTTCTTAAATCCTTTATATTCTGTTCCCCTACTGTTTTATGGATCATTTATGAGTGGGTGACTCATGTCCCCTCTCTTTTTAATGTTTTCTAAAACCTCGTAACATAGCCGTTATGCTGCAGAATTTCCGTCTCAAAATGTCTCTCTCTTTTTCTAAAGTTCTTTTATTTTATTAAGTGAATACTCAAAGCTCTCTATTCTATATAGGCATTCACATATATACCAAATTTTTCTATTTTAAATTCTGAGATTTACATACATGAGACCCACCTTCCTTTTCTGTGGGTTTTAAAGTGACACAAAGATCATGTCTTTAAAGCAGTTTTTAAAACATTATGATTATGAAATGAAACTCATTTCTTTTATGCTATATGGGTTGTTTATGAAATGATTGATGATGATATATGTGGCTCACATGATAATAAAGACAAATTAAGGGTGCGCCCTGATAGCGCTCCAATGCATTGGGTAAAGACTTAATCTCTAGATATGACCATTTAGACTGATACCTTGGTGAATAACCTTGGTAATTTTTAATGACACCTTGGGGATGGACCTTGGTGAAACGGAAATGATTGTCTATGTTAAATGTTGTAGCCACATCTTCAAGTTATGAAATATGTTATTTTTATTATGATATGCCTCATGATTTCTTTCTCATGCCTTAAAGTTCTTTTTAATGACATTGTTGATGTATCTCAAGTTCACATGTTAAATGTTTCCCCTTGTTTCCCTTACTGGGCCTTCTGCTCACCCTTTCTTTTGATGTATGTCCCCAGGTTATGAGATGCAGTAATGAACCTAGGATGAACATAAGGAGAAGCCTTTCAAGTGTTTAAGAAGGATGTTTTATGTTTTCATGTTTTAAGCTCCTGGTTTCCAAGACACTAAACCTTAAAGATCCTCGGTTTTGTAAAATGTAATGAAAAGTTATGTTATAAAAAGGCGGGATGCTATAGTGGCCATAGCCACCTAAGCCCACGGTTTCAAACCATGATCATAGCTACCTAAGGCCACAGTTTCAAACTGTGGCTATAGGTCGGACCCTACTGCAACAGTTATAGGGGCCATGGTTCAAGTAAAATGCGGACTTAGGTTATGACAACGATTTTTTAGCCTATTACCACAGTTTTAAACCGTGGCAATAGGCTGATTTTGAAGTTGTGTCCCATTGATTGCTTTCAAGAGGCGATGTATGACTAGTTATTGAATTCAGACTAGGTTGACCTTTTAGTACTTCAATCGTCTCTAGTTGTTCATGGGATTTCACCTTTGAGGGTTGGAGCTAAGATGATTGAGATCTTCGATGTCTCTGAGACTTCTAGTGGTGAAGTGTATCTGGGTTATTTCCTCATCTTACTTCGAGCTACCTTATAGTTCCAGAGTTTGGGTTGACATGTTTATTGCCTTCCCTTCGTGGTTTTCGAGCCATCTTACTGGGTATGATTATACTCACCTCTACACTGGTTTTGTGCCCACACGTGTTGTGTTTGTGTAGTCGGCATAGGGTTCAGAGGTGGTCTTGGTGGACATGGAGCTGGTGTAGCTTGTTCAGAGCTGGTGCCTAGGGACGTTTGGCGACGCATGGTGGAGCATAGTGGTTCGGGATGGTGGCAATGACTGTTGCGACTGGAGATCGATCTAGG
Source organism: Viscum album (assembly GCA_963277665.1). Lineage (NCBI taxonomy): Eukaryota > Viridiplantae > Streptophyta > Magnoliopsida > Santalales > Viscaceae > Viscum > Viscum album. The sequence goes on from OY728164.1 coordinate 1,194,561,135, forward strand.
AGTGCATGCGGTGAGGAGGATCTTTTCAGTGACTTGTATCTATCAAGTTCAGAGGCTTATTGAATGTGTAGTTTCTTTGATATTTTCTTATTAGGTGTTGTGTTGTATTTGATGTCTCATGCATGTGATGTATAGAGTTCAGTTATTCATGTGTGTGTGTGTGTTATCCATGTTGTTTATTTTATGCATTGGATATATGTGTGTTTGTTGCAAATTTATAGTCTAAAGTCTCTCATATTGTGTGATGTTCCTACTCAGTACTAGTCATCCGCCGCTAACCTATCGGAGGCGAGCTTGAGGTGTCATTCACAGCTTATTGTCAGCCCGAGCGGGAGCCCAATGGGTCAGGTCATGTCATTTAGAGAATTTGAAATTGAGATAGCCTCATGGTTGATGTTGGACCCTATGTGGTATTTAGTAGTGAGGTCACAATTATATATTATGATTACATATGTTTTGATTAATATACATGCATGAACATAACTTTGGTGCCACTCAACTATTGGGATGTCCTGTGTTGTTATACTCACCCTTGTATGGGTGCTTGTGTGGTGATATACTTGTGATTGTGCAAACACCTAACTTTTTCAAGAGATCATGGAGGTCATGGAGTTGGTGCATTTGTTAAAGATAACATGGCGAAGGAGAAGTCTACATTCTTTAATTGATAGGGTTTATTTTGGGTTTGCCTTTATATTTTTTTCCCAATGTATTACATTGTATACATTATTGTTGGCATGTGTTATGCATAGTATCGTCTACATAATAGATGTGATATCATATATACATGCACCTCTTGTTATACATTAGGCATGTTAGTTGTATACACAGTGATGTAGTGGTGTTTTTTATATGTTTTATTACATGTTTCATGGGAAAATGTCACTCATTATGTGTGTATTTCCTTTTAATGTTGGTTACCATCCACTGACTTATAGGATGTGGGTTTGAGAAAGCAAACTCGGTCTTTTCACCAATTGAGGTGGGGTCTTGGCAATGTCAGGTAATGTCAACCCCCATGTTTTTTAGAAGTTAGAAAAGAAATACAAAAAAGGACTTATTGGGCCTAAGGGTATGAGGTCGGTCAAGGGGTAAATAAAGGTGGCTGGAATATTAGATGTAAGAACATGCCTTCAAAAAAATTAGAGCCAACCGAGGTGGGGTCTTGCAATGTCAGGTCATGTCAACCCCCATGTTTTTTAGAAGTTAGAAAAAAAATACAAAAAAAGGACTTACAGGATCTAAGGATATGAGGTCGGTCAAGGGGTAAATAAAGATGGCTACAATATTAGATGTAAGAACATACCTTAAAAAAAAGCTTGTTATTAATTATACCTTGATTAATGTTATGGTTGTCTTAGAAACTATGATTTCTTTGGAAAATCTTCATAATTTGGGCATAGTCTGTAGAGATTATAATTAGATGGTTGCTCAAAATTTCAATATGTCTAGATTTAGTCATATTTGTCTTGGTACTTCCTATTATCAATTTATCCGTTTCAAAATTAATAGAGGTTTAACCTTCGATGTTGTTTCTTTAGAGTATGCTTTTAATAATAGGGTATTAGAGAGGCTCTGTAGCATGATTTTGGTAGTGCTCCTGGTAAAGGATTTGAGCTTTGGATCCTTAGGATAATATAAAAATATTCAGCTCATTAGTAAACCGGATAGAGCTTTGTTATTAGTAACTTTCAGAATTCTTTGGAGAAGTTTCTTGAGTAAAATCACTCTATAAAAGTATGATCTTGAGTTTCTAAAACTATGCCATAGCGCATTAATCTGATACATTTAGCATTAATTCACTCTGTGATACACTTCTGGGATTATGATAACTAAAATTAACAAGCTTGATCAAGAACGAAAAGAACAAGAATAATCATATATCCAAAACAAAACGCAGCCTTAACACTTCAATTGAAAAGATTTCATGGAGAGCACCTTCCAGGGAACTGAGAACAATTTGCAAGACCCTTTGAACTACTAAACACCTTGGCCCTGCTTTCATGTTTTTTCTCCATTCTCATAGCAGCCAATTCTTTCTCCATTGCAGCAACTTCCCTTCTCATCTTCTTGCCTTTGACATCCAATGCCTTCGTTAAAGTATTGATCTTCTTCGCTAATATCTGCACAAACGATGCAGAGGAATCAGAACAAGAGGACAGAGATCAATATAATGCAGGCCAAGGCAATAACCTCAACAGTATCATCCTTATCTTTAAGCCACTGGTCTTTCTCATGTCCTGATTTTCTCAAAGCGACAACCTCTTTTTGCAGCAAATCATACAGCACCCCTGAAACACTATCTTCAATGTCCACCGTTTGAAATTCAATGGGTTTCTCAGTCAGCATCGGTGCATCGGCAGTTTCACCATCCTTAGCTTCTTTGCAATTCAGTGAATTTACTGCAACTTTTCCATTTAAGAGGAATTTGCTCCGGTCGGGTGATTTTGAACTTCCCTTTGCACGCCATAAAGCTGTGCAGCTGCAGGAGGATGAGGATCTCAACTGGAAGCTTGATGATCTCTTTCTTTGAAAGCCACTAGAGGAGAAATTGGACAGAGCTGTTCGATTTGTATGAAGATCAACGCCAGTTGAAGTACCTTTCAATGCCTCTTCCAACACCTTGAGCCTTAGCTGATATTTTTCCTGAGAAATGACATGAAAAATAAGCTCAGATCATCATATTTCAGGATAGATCAAGAACATGCTGGAAACAAATTAAGTGGTGTAAAACTATGGTATACTTTCAATTGTGCTTCGGATTTAGCAGCACGCTCCGCTATAGCTAGCTTCTTCCGAAGTTGTTGTGATGCCCCCTGATAGCAAATCATTGCAGCACATGTTTAAGGAAAGCTGCAGAGTCATAGGCTGTGTTTGGATTTAGAAAATGTTTATTGTTTTCATTTTTCAAAAAATGCATTAGATTATGTAAATGGAAAATATTTTTTAGAAAATGAAAACAGAAATGAGAGTTCTTTAGAGGGGAAAACACATTTTCATGTTTCCTGAAAAATGAAAATGCAAAAAAACATAAATCATTGTTTTTGCATCCTGCCCACAAATAGTCCCGCCCAGGAGCAGAGCAATAAATGACAGTCTTGCTAGCTGAACTGGGGACCGGTACATTCTGGAGAAACAAGCCCCGGGGAGATGTAGACTCTGGCCAAAATGGTCCCCATGTTTTTTTTTCCAAAATAGTTTCTAAAACATTTTTTAAAACATTTTTGGAAAATGAAAATCGGAAACGCTTTCACAAAACCAACTACAGCCTTATCAAATGGAAAATTATGTCCATTCAGAAAAGGAGGATTTCAAAGATCTTCTTCACCTGCAAAAATCTCCGTTCATCAAGCCATTGTCTCACGGGCATCACTTTGTCATTAGCATCTTTCCATTCATTGGCAATCACCACCGCCACTCTATTTGCCGTAACCTTTGCACGAGCCAACTCCCTATCAACAGTCTTCCTTTCTTCCTGTGAATGAATGATAGAATTTTAAGAGGATATACATGGAAACCAAGATGAATAAGAGTAGAGTGAATTTTTAAAACAAGGCAACGACAACAAGCACATTACGTTCATCTCTTGAACTTTTCGCCGGTAATCTCTTACAGCATTTGCAGCTCCACCGCCAGCAAGGACAGCCTCCTCGAGCTCTTGCACAGTTTGAGAAAGTTTTTCAACCTCTCCAACTTTTTGACGGTTAATCTTGTCCAACATTTTGTTTTCTTCCTGTCACATAAATAATTTCAGTGGCCAAAGCATTGATGATCAAAGGAGGGAGACTGGAGGGTATCATAAAATACCTGACAAATTTTTATCTGTTTCAACAACTGTTGGTTCTTATTCTGAAGATCACCTATTGTAGAAGCCTTGGCAAGAGCAAACCGGACAGTTCTCTCAGCTTCAACCAAAGCTGCTTCCTTTGATTTAGTAAGCCGATGTAATGCTTTGTTGTCATCTTGCAGCTTTGCCATCTAGGGTGAAATCAGTGCGTTTTTTAATATATTTTTAGAAAATGAAAACAGAAAAGGTTTTCCGAAACCAAACAAACACAGCCTAAATATTCAAACTATTCACCTCCTGCCGAGCGAGTTTAAGCTCAGCCTCCAGTGGGGCAAGAATGGCTTCAATTGGAGGTGTCTCATGAACTTGACGAAGTGTGGCTTCAGCAGCGAATTGAGCCGCCATCGATGCCTTCTTGTCAACGCTGATTTTCTTGATCTCAAGATTCTTTAGAAGGAAAAGTAAACAAATAAAGAAATAAAGAAACAAATTAGCATTGGGACAAGAAGAATTTTAAAGAATAGAAATACAATAGAAAGTAACAAAAGAAATACCTTGTTTTCTAGAAGATATTCTGTTACATCGAGCTTTTCTTCAACTCTGAACAGCTTTTCAGAAAGCTAAGGGTTTATGGACACAAGGAGAAGGGGGGATGATCAAAATTTCTTTTATGTGAAAACCACACTTCAACACTGTAACAACGGCTCAATACTTTATTATTAAATAAATTATTTACAAAAAAATACTCAATAGCGATGCAGTATTTTAACCCAAATACAACACAAGAAAAACATCATGATATTATTTCATGATAGAACAGTTTGAACTTTGAATCAAATTAAGTATGTATAAAATTGGACAAACTTGGACAAACGATAAATACAAATATAGTTAAAAGAAATAGAAATTCTGTAAGTCTATAATTTGGAATTTGTATAAGACATAGTAAAACTGCAGTAAAGAAGATGTATACTTTTTGTAGTGTAGTCATTCTGAAAGAATAAAAGGAAATTAGATGGTAAGTTGTAAGAAAATTGAAAGTGTTTTTTGGATGATGATTCTTAAAGGCATTTATAAAAGTATAATGGATGTAGTTGTTGGGAGTAAGCAGTCCTTGGGGTAAAGTAATCATAGTTAGTCAATGTGTTGAAGTGATCAATTGGATAAGATAAGGTGTTCTTATTTGGTAAATTGAGTAATCGTTATGCAATTGATTGAGTAGTCTCAATGAAACACTGGATACCCAATTGAAGTAACCATTAGTGTTGACCCATGACACCGTTAAAAAGATAATAGTCTTTACAGATGACCATTGGAAACAGTACATGGAGTGGATATAAATAAGAGTAATCACATTGTTAAATTTATATAGAGTAAAGAAGTAATGACACCGAGTAGTGGAAACATCTCATATGAGGCACATTTGTCTGAGTTTGGAAGGTAGGTGAAATCACTAGGGTTTGCCTTAAACCAAGCATCAACAGAATTCTATCAAGTACAGTCCAAAAGAAATTGCCAGCGAAAAAAATTTAAGTTAGTGTAGATCACCATCCATGATAGTCAAATCCCCACTTGCAAATAACCCACTTGTTTATCTCGGTCTATGCGGATGTCTTAAGAGGTTATATAACAAGAAGTTAATGTGTTATTTATATGTAATTATGGATGTGATAAAAAAAATCAATAATTATAAAATGTATTTTATTGTAAATCCCTATTTATTATGAATTTGATATTTTTAATTAGAAATTATTTTTTTATAATTAGAAGATTAATTTAATAAAATAGATTGGTTATATATTTATAAATAAATAATTAGTATTCATGAAATAAAAATGGATGTTTGCGGATTTGAAATAAATTTTTTATGTTAAAGAAGTATTTTTCACTCAGGAAACTTAATTTTAAAATACATTAGCGGTTTTTCTTTAATGATTAGATTTAACATATTTAGAGTTTGATTTAATAAAATGGTTTTTATTTTTAGATTCAAGACGCCCAAATTAGATAAGGGTAAACATTGTTTTTGATAAAAAAAAATTAGTTATGTCGGTAAATGGTGAAATATATCAGTAAATAGTAAATACAGTAAAATATGGTATATGATAAAAGTTGTGTATAAATTAATAAAAAAATCTATACATAATATATCAATTATACATGGGAGACAAGACCCACGTACTATTTTTGTCCAAATGAATGTCACGGTTCATATAAAATTACATTCCTTAGTGACATAGTCCATAAATTCATAATATTTTGTTGATATTCAATTCATTTTATTCCCTCATATTTATTTATTGTTCGAGTTCTAATAAGTTTTGGAATTAAAGTGTCAAGACTTGAAGCATGGAATGTGACATTAGATGCCATGCTTGATAAGACAACAGTTAAAGAAAGTGGTGATGCTTGAAAGATTTTTAAGGATTCATCTTCCCCAAGAGAGCATGATGAAATGGCAAAGGTATGAGTGCGTATGAGTCATTTGAGCTTTGCTTATGTATCATTTTGCATCTGCCTACGAGTCATTCTGTAATGACCTGTGTCTTTACAGGTTAGAATTTTTAGCCCAACCATGGGAATGCCGGTGGTTTTAGGTTGTTCAGAGTGTCGGGTAGCTCAGGGGTGGCTCGGGAGCAGGCGAAGGGGGGTGGAAATTGCAGGAGCTGCTGCAGGCCCACCAGCCAGCCGGTGGCCAGCCAAGGCACACTGCCTGGACCCACTGGCTAGCCGGTGGTGTCCAGCGGCTAGCAGGTGGGGCTATTGGGAGGGTGTTTTCATTAAGGGCAGTTTTGTAATTGCCTGGACCCCTTATTTCCCCCTCCCCTGTTCTCCCCCGATCTCACTGGAACCAGGCCTAAGCCCTTTCTAGCCTTAATTGCTTTGTTCTTCTTGTTTCCCTTCGCTGGAACCCTAATGTGACGAATTTAGGGCTGGTTTTACGGGATTGGCGTGTCGGACTCGTTTCGGGTGGCACTACTTAGTGATTCGGCTTCGCCATGGTCGAGGTAGGAAGACCTTGCCATTTTACAGCATTCGTATAAGATTGTATGCCTTGGCTTGTGTGTGTAACCCTGTGAGACCTCTACTTTTGATGTTAGCGTGAGCGGGTGAGGTCTATATCGATGTAGGAGGCTCCTTAGAGGGGGAGTACGGGTTGTATGCCTTAAAAATGGAGAAAATGAGCCTCGTATCGGAAATGTGCGTAGGGCTGTCCGCATAGGTGTTTGGGCTTGGAACAAGCCATTCGGGCTCGATTGAGGCTAGGGCGGCCGGGATAGATGACATAGGGATTCGGGTTGTGAATCCCCTTTGTGTGCTTTGAAAACGATGGACGAGGGTCACGTGCTGGCGGTAACAATAGGGCTGTCCAACTTCGTGAACGGACCCAGAAGGTGTCGTTTTGGTTCGAAAAGGGCTAGGATGACTTGGATATTTGGTATAAAGGTTCAGGTAGTGAATTCCCTTGGACGTGACTTGAACCAGTGATTGGAGGTTTGTGCCGGGGTATACGGGTTGGGCTGTCAGCTTGGATAAATAGGCTTGGAGAGTGCTGTTTGGACCCGGGATGAGTTGGGATGACTTGAGTGGGTGACATAAGTGCTTGGGTGGTGTTTTCCTTTGCTTGACGTGTGATGTGAGGACAACCACACAAGCGAGGTGGTTCGGTCCAGTTGTGGCAATGGCCTTCGTGGGTGAGACGTTGGGTCGGGGTTGTGATGGGATGTTTCCCCTTGTGCATGTTGATGCTTATGCGTGTGCATGTGGGTGGCCTCCCTTGACCGTGCGGGGATGGGCTGGTGTGAATGATTGACCTCCCAAGAATCCTCGGGATGGGTCAGCGTGTATGCCGGGCCCCAAAAGAACCTGTGGGGATGGGCCAGTGTGCATGATTGACCTACCCAGAGCCTTTGGGGATGGGTCAGAGTACTAGATGAGGTCATGACCTGTGAGCAAGCCTGGGTCGTAGGTGTGCTTATGGGTTTCGACATACCGTTCTTTCCGACAATGAGCCGAAGCGGGTAGAGCCTGGGTTCGTAGTGGCCTGGTAAGCGCACAATAACTCAGTGGGTTATATGGTTATTTATGTATTCATTTTCTATTAATGCATGCACTTTTATATGACCTGTTGCATTTATGTTGAGGACGCATTAGCGGTGTCCTACTGGGTTTATACTCAAACCCTATACGGGCATCTCGGTGTGTGTGCAACCTTTGTTAGTCAGGTATTTAGACGAGGGTCAGGACCCTGTTAGGACAGTTGTGCAGGAGGAGCAGGTTGGTTGAGGCGATGTCAGGACAGACTCCGGGATCCTTGTGAAGATGCTTTTTTTTATTTTTACCCTCGTTATTTTATAGACTTTCTGCATGTGGTGGTCTTCCTTGGGTGTTGTATTGGGTCTTGTATGGCATTTATGAGGTGATGTATTATTGCTTCCGCATTTATTTCTGTTTATTCTGATTACTGTTTCCGTTATTGTGCACTCTGATTAGGCTATTTGTCGATGAGGGCATAGTCACCCCACATTCCCCCGCTTGGGCCCTCGTTGATAATCAACAGTCTTTTGCGTACGAGGAGGCATGCGTGAAATTATGTGACGCTCCACCAACTCGGACCAGGTGATCCGGGTCGGGGCGTTACACATTTCCTCTGCGTACAAGTGAATCGGCCTCTGCATATGTGTAAATTGCACCTGTGTATGTGCCATTTCCCAGTGCGTATGTGTCATGCCTTTGAGAAAATTGGTCGAAGGATGATCACAAGCAAACTTCAGGGGACTCACCCGTGCTTCAAGCCGAGCCTTGGGGATGCCACTTCAGCATGCATGCATGCAACCAATCAGAGGAGGTCGCGTGGATCATAATATGAGAAATATTTTGATCAAGAACAAGGAAAGGTGTTGATTTTCAAGAAGATAAGATCATGTGGAAATTTGAAGTTGCGAAGAACGAAATTTTCTAAAAAATTCAAAATGAAAAGATTTTGCGAGATTTGATCAGCAAAAGGAAAAGGAAGTTGCGGGTCTACAAAAAAAAGGTCGAAGGAGGAGGAGGGGATTCGATCAAGAGTTCATGATGGAGAGTTTGTTGCTACTGTTGTTGTTTTAGCTTTTATTTTCTTTCTTCTAAAACGACTTCCTTTTCTTCGTTCATCTCTGCTACCCTTCAAATGGAGGGGTAAAACCTAAGTGATCATGAAAGGGAAGGTTACCCTTTTGTAATGCTTGAGCCCTGCACATGAATAGAACTCTCTTCCATTAATTGATTTCGGTTTTCAGTGACTAATACTTTTAATACAATTGTGTTTAAGGTTTTGAACTTGTTCATTGCTTACTACTAGGGATGATAACTTGTAATCTCCCTCCACCCAATGCAACTTGTCTACGAAGGAACGGGCTGTATTAGGTGTTGAGTGTAGCGTTAATTGGCACGTGTGTGGAGGCAGTAAGTTACTTCCAAATTGCATAGAAACACCAAAACCTGATTAGGGTCTTGCCTTGGCAGTTGAGGAGTGGTTTACTGTTATGGTATCTTTGATACTTTTCACACACAAGAAGGGGGTTGACCAAGCAGTAATCATTGTCAGATCAATCTCCACAATAATCTTTAACCTTAGTTGTTTGATGAATCAATTGAGGAATTGTTCAGTTATCAATTAATAATAAGAGAAGTAAAAATCAATCTCCACAATAATCTTTAACCTTAGTTGTTTGATGAATCAATTGAGGAATCGTTCAGTTATCAATTAATAAGAAGAGAAGTAAAATTGTTTTTAAGACTACTATAGCATTGCAAATAGAAATCCAACCATGAACCTATCACTTCCTTCGTCATTCTTGCTTTCAAACTCTTACCTATTGATTTACTTTGTTTTTAAAACCAAACAATTTCAAAAACATCCTCTTTTTCTAAGTGGCAACTAATTTTTTTTCTAAGTGGCAACTAATTTTTGAGCACTACTTTGTAGAGACAACCTTAGGTTACCACCATAACTACATTTAACCTAAGAAAATAATTGTTTTTGCAACACTCCGCGACAGATGCGATGTCACTTGGTAATTAAGTAATTGTTATTTTAAAAAATGTCACACGTCTTCACTTATAAAAGAACTATCTCACAACCATTTTCAAACCACTCCAAAAATTCAATCTTCACTCTAAACTCCATCCAAATTCCCTCTCATTGACATTTTTTACATGTTTGGAAGGTTTTGATTACAAGAAGTCTCAAAGACTTTAAAACAAAGAAGGTCGCAAAAATTGATAAGAGTGATGTTTCGTGATCTCTTTTCTCAAAATATTTTTTTCTTGTCTATCTTTTTCTATACCTTGCATATTTAATTCTTTAAACATCTACTGTACTGTTTTCCCTTATTTATGAGGATTTATGTCTCTTTTCCATCCTCTCATTGATTGATTCCTAATTCATATACTATGATTTTCATAAAAGGATTTCCCGTTCTTTTTCATTAAGTTTTCTCTTCTTTTCTATTCTTCTATAAGTTTGCATTGCTTCTGCCTTAAATTCATATGCTTCATCTTCTCCTATTCCTTACTTTTAAAATGAATTTCTATCATTCTTTTCTGATTTAAATTTTCTCTTTAACTTATCAAATTTCCACACAACTCGTACCTTTTTCTTCACAAGTTGACTATGATAAGTTTTCTTATTGATCTATCTTCCTTGAAAAGCTTCCTAAATAATAATTTTTGAATGTCTCACATGCCTCGATTTTGATTATCATATTGGATGATGTTGACTTCATACATTATGAAATTCTTGAAAAGATTTTCCTCTAGGTTTCACTCTTTTTATCTCCTTTTTTCTTTGTTCAACTTCCTTGGGAAGGTTTGTATGAGATGTCCTTTGAAGGCCTTATATGCCCTTTTCTTCTTTTTATAGTGCTAATTTACATGTCTTGCTTTTATCATCTCATTGTTTGTGTTTACGTCAAACATTATGGAAATGCTAAGAAAATTTCTTCTTGATTTTTTCACAATTTCCTCTCTTCCTCTTTAAGATTCTTCATCTTTGGTTATATCCTTTTATATTCTATATATATAATACTTTGAGCTTCTCTTGTGAAATTTTCCCTTGATTTTGGGAATTTACATGTTCTGTATCATCCTCCCGTTTTGATTGATTCTTATGTGATACCTCGCAGCATTATTATGTAGCATGTTCTTTTTTCACAAGTTAATCATATTATGTCATATGAATGATGTATGATCACTTTCATTATTTTATTTCTATGCATCATAAATATGTATGAACATATTATGATGTGATTGGTGGAGTAGTGATTATATAGTCTCCTAATGAATTGAGTAATGCTTAAATCTAATGACATTATTTTATTTCTATGCAGCATAAATATGTATGAACATATTATGATGTGATGGATGGAGTAGTGATTATAGTCTCCCAATGAATTGAGTAATGCTTAAATCTAATGAGATTCTATGTACAGAACATAAGCAGTGACTCACTAATGTTATGATATCTTGAAAAAGGGACTTTACTTATACTTCTGATGTCCCGTTACAATGAACGTATCATACACCTATGTCATGTTTCAGGTTTATGCTTTCATACTTCAAGTTTCTCATATGTTCATTCCTTCCTCTCTTTTATATCTCTTTTTGATTTCACTTGTTTTTTGTTTTTCTTTACTAAGTTGCCGGTTCACCCTTTCCTATCTTTATGTACATCCCCACGATTTTCTATGCAAAGAGATGACCATGACGAGTTTATGAAAAGATTATGATAGAGGTCTGAATAAATTTTTATGAAGTTTGGTGTAGAAGATGTGTAATATATAGTTAATCTTCAAATGATAGGTTCTGTATGATTATCGTATGACCATATGCAGCGGAAGACAACCCAAACACAGGTAGATCTATCTTTGAGAATCAACGCGTAAATAAAACTGTGAAAGCAACGTATCTGAAAATCACCAACAACAGCAGTCTTTTTACTCAATGAAGGAGAATGCTTGATGAAGATCACGAAACAATGAACAAAAGCACTCTGCCTCCGATGGGGCACACCGACCAATGGATCTGCGATCGTATCGAGAGGATACCCAAATGATGAAAGGGTGCTAGCGCCTTCGTTTGTGTGAAGAAGAGGGAAATAAGAGGCTTGCTCATAATTGTTTTTCTACACTCGCATCCCATTATATAGTCATCTATGATGCGTTTCATTAAATGAAAACACGTCAACCGTATTAATGTATTCATATACATTTATTCCAATAATTCATTGAATCCTATTCAATGATCGGTCATGCATTAAATGCATGTAATTAAATTTAAAAGGTTGGGTACAACCGCAAGTGCGGCACACGACACTACATAGAAAATGCAGTAAACATGCAGGTCCAGGGACTTGACCCCGCGACTTGCTCCTCACCCCCCCCAAGCCCTTACCACCCCACCACCAACGGTGGGGCATGTAAATAAATTTACACTATATATATAATATCATATTATATATATATATATGGGTTAAATACCCTGAGAGGGGGTGAATCAGGGTATGAAAAATTAAAACAACTGCCCATTCGGATCTTGTTCCGTCGTTAAGCAAAACACTCAACTCTCTCCTTTCGCGAAGCTTACATAGCCTTCGGGAAGCTCACAACTTCCGGTCGGCTTTTCATAGCCTTCGCGAACTTCAATACTTTTGCGATGCTTACAACTTTCGATCGGCTTTCATAGCCTTCGCGAACTTCCTTTCTTCGCGAACTTTTACACAAGAACAACATTCACGACCTTTGCGAATTCAGAGCCTTTGAATCTTCGTTAAGTCTTGCTCAACTTTTATGAGGGGGTAGAGGCCTATTTATAGGCGTTGCCTTCCATTTCAGAAGCTTCCATCCTCGTCATCACCTTTTCGCAAAGCTCTCCAATCTCATTCACGAAGCTCCCTGTTTTCACGAAACGCTAGGGATATTTCTCATTCGTGAAGCTTCTTGTAGTCGTGGAGAGTTACCGTCTTTCAATCATGCATTCGCGATGCTCCAGTCCTTCACGAAACTCAGCCTTCACGACACCTAATGTCTTCGCAAAGCTCCACTACTTCGCGAAACTCCATTCTTCACAAAAACCATGCATTTGCATTATTTTTATGAGGTATTCATAAAAATCCAACTTTCGCGATGATTGAGTCGTCCTCAAAATTTTGAACCCCAAAAATTTGGCAAACACAACGAAACGGCACCACCTTGTATATGCACTTTTTTGTACCGCCTCTAGAGCATTCATTCATTTATCATGGATCTATGTCAACATTCCTAGTCAACAACCATGCTGGAACTCCACAACTGACCAAGGAAACCTGTTTCATCAACAAACACAGTCAACCCAAAAATACTGCAATGTTAGAGAAATTTTTGCCCAACAAATAATCTCCCACTTGCACTAAAATCCTCCCTCCAAACTCTTTTGGATACGGTTTTTCATCAAACTCTTTTCATTTTAAACAAACACTACATCCGAAATTTTATCCTTATCCAAGTCCTTAATTGTGTGACCCCACGGGCCTTAGCAACTTTGACAAATATGAAATCTCTATTTCATGGATGTAAGCAAAGAACGATCTCTAGCAAAGCATCAGTGTAACTCAAGTTACTAAAGGGTCCGGTGTGATCTCTATCAAACATACTTATATCTCTATAAGAACATGTCCACAACAAAATGTATCATATACACCATATGTATCTTATATAATCCCTTTGTTCATGACATCGAGCGACCACTAAACATGAAACATGTCAATCTAGTATAGGTCTCTCATCATTTTCTTGATTCTATGAAAAAACTGATCAAGTGGATGAATACATCACATGTCATTCATTTATCTGATAAGCACATCACATGTCACTTATCCAAGTAGTTGAACACATCATGTGTGAAACAACTAAGCATAACCATGCATTTCCTCAGTCTAATTCAATTAAGGGTCAAATGACTTTCGCTAGGTATCTCGCCAACTTCAGATAAGGACTAATAATAAGCATAAATCCCTAAGTAAATCTATGATCGTATGACATTCCATTAGATATACTTTATCGGATCGGTCCAAGTAATAAGTCTCTACTTGTTACCTCAAGAATCTATTCTTCAATATCTCATATACAACCCTTTGTAACGGATATAAGAAGTCATTCAAGCTCACAACCCATTAAACTCTATGATGATCATCGGTTAAGACAACTCAAAGTTTATACTTTGAGGGGATATATACCATTCGACCGTTCATGTAAAATAAATTGCAGCATACATGAATGAATAAAAAATGGAGATTGCCTTTATTATAATAATATGATACATTTACAACCATCACAACCAATCTCTTAAGTGAGAGACACAGAGATAAACATAACCCTCATGTGGTTTTTGAGGTAATGGATTTTGAACATTACATCCAAATGTAATTCTTGTCACATCACCAACTAATAAAATACTCCCGCTAACCTCTTAGTGAGTAACATTTATGAAGCAAGTCAGTTTGAATAATGGTGAGACGTAGGAATCATATTCCTTAAGTTAACTCTTTGAACTTATATTCAAAACTCATTAACTTCATAACATCAAATGTTATAATATTATATTCTATTGTCTACTTAAAACTCTTTCTAAGTACATCATCGTCCTTGGAACCTTTTCCGTCAAACTTATTCCTTAAAATCTTCTTTAAAACATTTCTCTTTACCAATATTTCCTAAACCTTTTAGAAAATCAAGTTAATTTCACTTTGTAACTAAGCTGGCATAACGGTGATATTTACTTTATCACGGTAACTAAATGTAACTATTTACATTTTGATTTATTGTCTCATATCCTAACTCTTTGGGATATAAAGTGAAAAATCACTCAAACTCAGATTTGCACAATCTTTTATTTGTTAACTTTGAACTTCTCTAAGTCCAAACATACTCTCACAAGTCTCTTAGACATTATATTCACTTCGGAATATCTTTTTAAGACTCAACATAAACTACTTTGTGTTTTTAGGAAATAAGATTTATTTCCTTTTAGTAGGAATATTTAAAAAATAAACAATTTTTTGCATATCATATATGTTATTTTATGTGTTTGGAACCTTTTCCATTAAACTTTTTCTTTGTAAAAGAAGATTTTATTAAAATATCTCATTGATGGATGGCGGGACACATTCCCTCATATTTTAACAAATATCTGGATAAACACTTTTATCCAAATATTCTTCTCAAAACATGTTATAGAAATCCAATGAATCATAAACCATGTGTATACATTTAATTATCTGATAAAAACCCTTTGTTATCATACATCATCTCTTATCATATAAGAGAAGTGGGATGAAAATACACATCTTTTACTTAGATTCATCCAAGCTTGACACGTTCCTTTACATTCAAATTATCGATGCAATAACTATTTACTTAATCTCTTGAATATAAACTAAAAGCTCGATCAATTCTTCCTTTGATTTTGAACTCGTGTATATTTACAACACTTTGTAAAATATGCATTCGGTATCACATACCCTTCAAAAATCGAAGAATTAATTTCTATAACATCCTTACCTAATATGGACATTCCAAGGAGTTTTACAAACTCTATCAGGTATATATTTGATAATTCAATCATATTGAATTATTATTATTCCTTTTCTGAAGGCCCTAGGTTTCAATGACCTTGATATGCTTCTTAAAGAAACATTGTTGAACTTTTAACCAATTTTTCTTCTTCTGGTTTAAATCTTTTACAAACTTGTACTATCTATATAGTATGAGAATCTAGACATCATATGTCCAGTTCATCCATTCTCAACACTTTGAGGATATCGGGCTTTTTTCATTGAATTTAATCATATTGACATAACATTTCCATAATGACAATAGGATTAACTCTCAAACCAAAACAAGTCATTTTAGTCCCCTCTTTAAAACGTGTTATAGAGTTAAACTAATCATAAACCATATGTAAAAACACCTCTCATTTCATTTAAACACCCATTGTTTACAAGCTCTTCTTAAGAGCTAAATGAAATATTGTGCATATCTTATGATGAGTTTATCCAAGCTTGAAGCATCCAAGTTATCAATGTAGCAACTCATTTGCTCCATTTACTTGAAAATGGAATTCAAGCTTCAATTCTTTCTAACCATCTGTATATTTACAACACTTTATAAAACATACGGTTGATATAATATATCTTTCAGAACAATAGAATTGACGTACCCAATCATATTGAGTATATTATAGACTAAAATCATTGATGTAACCAATCATATTGAGTACATGAATGGAGACTAAGATTCCATTAGTCATTTGGAATCTAATGCCATTGAAACCTAAACAAATCATTTCATGCTTCCATAAGCATCTTGATTTTCTTGTTGAACAACTTCAACACTTCAAGAATGAACTGTTTTAACACATAGAATATCTCTCTTTCTCAAGAACTTTTCTTAACCTACCAGTCTTAGGAGTTTCTTGCTTTAAGCTCATTATTTCAAGGATTAATATAAAGTTTAGTTTGATGGTGATTATGCATTTATCTACAATAGAACTTTTAATCATATGTTAATCATGTCTTATATCTTTTCATTAAGGACTTTAATGAAAATGCTCCCACTAAAAAATGATGACCCCATACATCATATCCATTTAGTAAGCCAGGATCCATATTTCACCATAACTTACACTGGTCATCACGTAAGCAAGTCATAATTATTTAGGTAGGGAATCATCTCAATCATAACAGTTATGATTCTTAGATAGTTGAGTGGATAAATCTTTATCCAAATCCATCACTATAGATTCACTCAACTCTATTCCGCTGGTATCCTAACTGTTAGGGTTTCCCAACTAGTGTAACCCAAAGCAAACGCCAAGAATAAGCCAACTAAGAACAATAAAGGGATACTCATGTTGAGCTCGACAATACCCAGTTGAATGACCGAGGGCTTGACAGGTGTCTCTTTGGAAGGAAGCTCACACTTAATATTTCAAGGGTTTTCTTTTTAAGGTTTCACAAATTTAATATACATTTTATGCATATTAAATTCATAATTATTACATCCTATGTAATAATTATCTCTTTTTGTGTATGTATGCATCTAATGATTTGGTTTTGGAATCTCTATTCCAACCACCAAATTAATGAGTTCGCACCATATTAATGTGTAACTCTTTACACAACCCACAAGTATGTGTTAATCACACAAAAATAGAAATGTATCATAAACATAAGGTACATGAACACTTCATGTAAAGGCATAGAGTTATATAAGATTGGAAAACTCCACATGAGTAAGCTCGGACGACAGATAGTCAACTTCATTCACTTTCCTAACCAAGACAAGCCTATTGGATGGGAGGGTTGGGAGAACTTGGAATGATGTTTTGAGGCAAAGGGTAAGTCGCACGGGAGGTGCATGGTTTGTCTAAACCGTGCGGCCAAACCGTGCGCAGTGGGTCTTGGAGGCAGTGGCTTCCGCACGGTCGGCGCACGGTTTGTCTAACCGTGCGGCCAAACCGTGCGAGAAGGGTGGCCAAGGCAGTAGCTAACGCACGGTTAGCGCACGGTTTGTCAAACCGTGCGAACTAACCGTGCGGCCACTTAAACGAGATCTTATAATTATGGATCTCACGCGTTTTCACCTCTAAATGCCTCGTTTAAGCTCCTAAGCGGCCCTAACTCGGGATTTTGGTTCTTCCAAGGTCAGGGAAGGTTCTCCCATCTTTCCGGAGGCGATCCAAAGGCTTCTCTTGGCGAATCGAAGCCGGATTCTTGAGCTATGTGATCGTTCTTGTTTGATTTCTCAGATCTACTTAGATCTACTTCTCCTCTTCTCTCGGTTTCTTAGATCTCCGCCCGTTATGGGTAGATCGCCAAACATGATGAGATTTGATCTTGGTTGTATTAGGAGAAGAGATCAAAGAAGGATCCTTGGTGATTCGGCCGGGTTTTCTTGTGCGTTCTCCGTTTGTTAGGGTTTTAATCAAAACCTTTGAGGTAGGTGGTTTCACTCTCAATTCCTCTTTCTTAGAACATGAAGGCTTAGTTTCAATTTGTTTTCCTTGATTGAAATGGTTTGTTAATCTGCTGTGAAAGAATGGTTGAAACCCCTTTTTAGTAACGGGTGATGAAATTTGTGTGTTTTTGGAAAGTGGTTGTTGAAGTAAATTTAAAATGGTGATTTTAAATTGGTTATGGTTTTGCTGCTTGAATGAAATGGTTTTCAATAAAAGGGTGATGCTTTATTGAAAGGTTTTGAACACACTTGGTTTTGGGCATGGATTGCATGGGTTGTGGTGTGTGTTCATATGCATTGGGATGGATAAGGGCGAGAAGTACCCCCATCAAAAGGTTGGGATGGATAAGGGCGAGAAGTCCCCCCATCAATAGGTTGGGACGGATAAGTTCGTGAAGTACCCCCGTCAAGGTAGTCCACTAAGTGACGGCTTAGTGGAAGAATAACTCACCATTCGTGAGTATAGGGAGGTCTAGATTGCATGCATGGTTGGTTGTGTGGATTGGTGAAATGGAACGAATGTGCCAGATGGAAATGTGAATGGAATTGGGAACTTTGCTTGATTGTTTTTCTTGAGAAAGATGGGTTTTGTTGGAAAATGGTTTTGACATAGAACTTGTTATATTGTGAACTGTTTTTGGAATTGTTTTATATAAATTGTTTTATATAAATGTGCTAACATGTTTTATCCTAGAGGCATGGGTTGGGAAGTCATCGGGGAAAACCTACTGAGTTTAATTACTCACCCCCTGCTTTGGCACGTTGGTGCTTTTGCAGATGTCATGTACCGGGCCGTTGGCAAAGGTAAAGTGTCACATGTTTAGAGCACAGCTTCGTGATACTTGGGTTGGTTCGTGATGTTGGAGCTTGGAGCTTGTGGAGCATGGAGTTGGGTTGTTGTCTTGTAGTCTTTGAGTTGTCTTTCCGCTGTTTACTCTGATGTTTGAGTGTTGGTTTCCGCTATGGTACTCTTGGTTGGTTTATGATAAAATAAATGGTTAGTTTTCTTGGCTTTTATCATGCATCATTTAGTTATTGGTTTGGTTACGGTTGCTGGTTCTATGGATGTTCAAAAAGGGTAAATCGTCCCCCACTTGTTTGAAACCCTTCGGCATTTATTGTCAGCCTTTGGCGCCTTGGGGATGTCGCTTAAGGCCTAATAATGACTCGTTGTACTCTCAAGCCAATGAGAATTGACGGGTCATTACAAATGGTATCAGCTTGTTCGGTTCTTACCTAACAAGTGGTCATAAATGTTCTCAGTCATGGAGTTGAAATTCCTTTTCGTCTATTCCTTGGGTTCCAATCTTAGACAGGAGTAGGATTGTCGGAACTTGAAATGTATAGCATAAAAGGACGTAGCTAACCCGTTTATGTTGAACATCAAGTTACCAGGGAGTTGGGTACATAAGTGTTTTGGAGACACTTATAGGATAACAAATCTCATTGTCATGGGTTTAGCCAATGAGATGAGCATGACATGCATTAGAGGAATGACTTTCCACTAGGATGACATATCTCATTGCAAAGAATGATTTATGATTTTGGGCAAAGTGCAAATTTTTGAAAAATTCATAAATAGATTTTCAAATGAAAGATTTTGAAAAGTGGATATTTGGTATATTTTGAAAACGGGCGGATTTTCAAAAAGTATGTGGGATGTTTTCAAAAATGGTTGAACATGTGGAAAAGCTTGATGGATGGAAAACAATGATGTGATAGTTGATGTGATAGAAATTGAAATATTAAGCCTTCAGTTGCTAGGAAGTGAGACTAACAGCGTGCGTTGCTTGTAAAGAAAATGACACCCGTTAGGCGTCGTAGAAACCAACCCGAAGAAGCTGCGGAGAATGTGGTTGCACCTGAACCACGTGTGAACCAAGAGCTGGTTCAGAGTATCGTTCAAGCGTTCCAGGCTGTGGACACGAGGAATCTGAGGGATGAGTCAAGGCATGTAGACCATTCCTTCCAGTTCCAGAAGCAGAATCCACCCATCTTCCGGGGTGATTCGGAACCAGAAAGAGCGGAGGTGTGGCTGAGTAGGCTGAATCGTATCTTCGATTTCATCGTCACACCAGCAAAACTGAAAGTAAAGTTGGCGACGTATATGCTGGAGGATCTTGCACGACAGTGGTGGGAGCTAGTGGTGCAGGCTAAGGTGGATCAAGGCCTGGGCTGGGAGGAATTTGAGGAGTTGTTCAATAAACAATTCTATCCTCACACGTTCAAGATCCAGAGGACGACGGACTTTTTCAGCCTGAAGCAGAAGAATCTCTCTGTCACGGAATATGCGGCTAAATTCATGAATTTAGTGCGCTTTGCACCGGAAGTTGCTGCAAATGCGTCGCTGAAGGCACGCATCTTTGAATCAGGGTTGCGACAGGAGATTCGCTCGAAGATAGTTGTGCTCTATATTACGGATTATACGAAAATGGTCAACAGAGCAACGGTAGCTGAAAGAGACATCTCGGGAGTTATGGGAGGAGGAAGTATGATGATACCCACGGGAACGGGTGGGAACTCTAATGCTGGGAACAAGCGGAAGAGGGACGCCTACTTCCAAGGTGGGAGTGTGAATCAGAATCAGACGGTTGGATCGGTAAATCTTCCTCCACGACCCATGATGAAAGCCGGGTGTTTTCAATGTGGCTCGACTGATCACATAAAGCGAGAGTGTACGGCGCAACCTAGACAATGTCACAATTGCAAGCAGATAGGGCATCTACAGCGCTATTGTAGAAATACTCCGAGGTCGGGTGCACGTGACACTTCCCAGGCGTCGCAAGCATCGTATGCTTCGACAGGACGAGGACAGCAGAGTCAGTCTCGTCAGTATAACAGAGCTAGCCATGGTGATTCTCGAAATACCATGACTCCTCAACCAGGGCAATCTCAGCAAGGCAACAAGAAGAACAGTACAGCGACGAAGCAATTTTATAGAGCTGAGTAGATTATTGTTGATGATCACGTTGGACCATCAACAGTAAGAGGTACGATTCTTTTGAATTCTACCTTTGTGCAAGTGTTGTTTGATACTGGTGCATCACATTCCTTCATTGCTTCTCGTGTTGTTGACTTGCTACGTTTAAAACGGGAAATGATGTCTTCTGTCTTGAAACTGCAAACTCCTCTTGGTGAAAGGGAATGTCAAGCCTTCGTCTGTAGAGCATGTGCTATAACTGTTGGTGGAGCTGAGCTGAAATGGGACTTCTCCATGATGGAAATGGATGTCTATGATGTAATCCTAGGTATGAATTGGTTGACAAGGTTTAAGGCTCACATCGACTGTTATAGGAGAACGGTTAGTTTCACGACTGAGGACCGCATCGACCATCTCTTTAGAGAAGGATAGTAAAGAAAGGCGCCAAGACCTTGTTGGCACCAATGGTGGGAACGATCTCTCACCAATTGGCAGCGTTGACTTTGGCATCAATGGAAGAGATTGAGGAAAATAGTTTTCCAGTTGTGGTGGATCAATTTCCAGATGTCTTTCCCAAGAACTTCTTAGGGTTACCACCTGTAAGAGAAGTGGAGTTTACGATTGATCTCCTCCCGGGGACCAATCCTATCTCACTTCCATCTTATAGGATGGCACCAACAGAGTTACGGGAATTGAAAGTGCAGTTAGAGGAGCTGGAAAGCAAGGGTTTCATCCGGCCAAGCGTGTCTCTGTGGGCAGCACCAGTTTTGTTTGTAAAGAAAGCAGATGGAACTTTGAGGCTATGTGTAGATTATCGTAAACTTAACCAAGTTACGATAAAAAATAGATATCCACTTCCACGCATTGATGACCTGCTTGATCAATTGAGGGGAGCTCAGTGGTTCTCCAAGATCGACTTGCGATCAGGATATCACCAGTTGCGAGTTCGGAAGGAGGATATCCCAAAGACAGCCTTCAGAAGCAGATATGGCCACTACGAATATGTAGTCATGCCTTTTGGTCTTACGAATGCACCAGCAGTCTTTATGGCATTGATGAATCGGATATTTCAGCGATATCTGGATTCTTTTGTTGTGGTATTTGTGGACGACATATTGGTGTATTCAAGAATAAGAGCTGAGCATGAGCAACACTTAACGATAGTGTTGGAAATCTTGAGAGACCATCAGTTTATGCCAAATTATCAAAGTGCGATTTTTGGATACAAGAGGTACGCTTTCTGGGGCATGTTGTTTCTGAGAAAGGTGTTTCAGTGGATCCAGAAAAGATAGAAGTTGTTCTTTCTTGGCAAACACCGAAGAATGTCGTTGAAATACGAAGTTTTCTTGGTCTAGCTGGTTATTACCGACGCTTTGTCCGTGACTTCTCACGACTAGCTTCGCCTATGACAGCATTGACAAAGAAAAACAGTGCATTTCAATGGACTGAAGAATGTCAGAGATCTTTTCAAGAGTTGAAAGTTCGCCTTACATCAGCACCTATCTTGATTTTGCCGGAATCAGGACAGGGGTATGTGGTGTATTATGATGCTTCGGGAACAAGGTTGGGTTGTGTTCTCATGCAAGGAGACCATGTGGTTGTTTATGGCTCAAGCCAGTTGAGGGTGCATGAGAAAAATTACCCAACACATGATTTGGAGTTGACTGCAGTCGTCCATGCTTTGAAAACATAGAGACATTATCTCTTTGGTGAGAAATTTATTGTGTTTACAGATCACAAAAGCTTGAAACACATTTTCTCACAGCGAGATTTGAATCTGAGGCAGAGGAGATGGATGGAGTATCTTCAAATGTTCGACTTCGACTTGATGTATACACCGGGTAAGGGCAATTCGGTGGCCGATGCATTAAGCAGGAAGTCGTATACTCAGTTGGTGAAAGAAGTTTCAGATGAGTGGCAGTTGATGTCGGTCCTAACCGACATGCGTATGGAATGTGAATACAAAACCAATGTTGCGGTTTTCTTTCCAGTTGCGCATGTTCCTGATTTGGTGGAGATAGTAAAGTAGGCACAGGCATCCGATGTAGACTGTGTTGCAATGAGTTCAAAACTCAATGGTGGGGAGACCATTGAGGGATGGAAGCTGGATGGGAGTTCAGTTTTGCGGTATCGAGATCGGATGGTTGTACCTTTAGCTGCTCAGGAACAACTCCTTTATGCTTACCACCATTCAAGATGGGTTGTACATCCGGGTGCACAGAAGATGTATAAGGCGTTGAAGGCGCAGTTTTGATGGAGCGGCATGAAACGGAAGGTAGCTGAATTTGTTTCAAGGTGTTTAACTTGTCAGCAAGTTAAAGCAGAATATCAGCGGCCAGCTGGTATGTTACAATCTTTACCTATCCCAGTGTGGAAATGGGATCAGATAGCAATGGATTTTGTTACAGGTCTTCCAAGAACGGTCAGGAAACACGATGTCATTTGGGTGATAGTGGATCGTCTAACCAAGTCGGCCCATTTCATCCCGATTTGTGAAACTCATATGGTGGAAGATCTTTCAAAAATCTATATCCGAGAAGTGGTAAAGAGGCATGGGGTGTCAGTGTCTATCGTCTCAGATAGAGATCTGAGGTTCACATCTCGTTTCTGGAAATCATTACAGCAAGCCCCACGGCGTATCATCCTCAAACGGATGGGCAATCCGAGCGGACAATACAAACGTTGGAAGACATGTTGCGGGCTTGTGTAATGGATTTTGGTGGCTCGTGGGAAGAGCACGTGCCTTTAGTGGAGTTCTCATATAATAACAGTTATCAGGCCTCGATACACATGGCTCCGTTTGAAGCATTGTATGGGCGTCCTTGTCGTTCTCCACTTTGTTGGGTGGAAACATGTGAGACTTCACTAGTTGGGCCGAGCTTTGTCCAAGAAACAAAGGAGAAGATCCAGTTGATTAGAAAGAGGATGGAGACGGCTCAGAGTCGTCAGAAATCTTATGCGGATCATCGCCGAAGACCGTTGTCGTTTACGGTGAGTGATCATGTCTTTTTGAGAAACTCTTCAAGGCTTGGACATCGTTGTTTTGGGAAGCAGGACAAATTATCTCCTCGATATATAGGCCCTTTTGAGATACTGGAACGGGTTGGCGAGGTGGCGTATCGGTTGGCATTACCACCACGGTTCAGTGCAGTGCATAATGTGTTCCATGTATCTCAGTTGAAGAAGTATCAGCCCGATCCTGACCATGTGATCAGATGGGATCACGTTGACCTAGAGCCGGATGCTTTGTTGATACATATCCCGGTACGGATAGTGGATAGGCAAGAGAAAGTCTTGCGTGGAAAAAGCATCGGTCTAGTGCAGGTTTTATGGCAGCATGGTCAGATTCAGGAAAAGACTTGGCAACGCGAGAAAGAAATGAAAGAGCAGTGGCCAGAACTCTTTCAGGCAAGCGATGGTTTTCTACTTTCCAGGGACGGAAAAGCCAATGGTGGGGAGAATGTAATACCCCCGATTTCTGGTATGTAACCCTTACTCGATGCTTTTCATGATTTTAAAGTTAAGGGTGTTGAATGGGAGGGTCGAGAGAACTTGGAATGATGTTTTGAGACAAAGGGGAAATCGCAAGGGAGGCGCACGGTTTGTCTAAACCGTGCGGCCAAACCGTGCGGTCAAACCATGCGCAGTGGGTCTTGGAGGCAGTGGCTTCCGCACGGTCGGCGCACGGTTTGTCTAACCGTGCGGCCAAACCGTGCGAAAAGGGTGGCCGAGGCAGTAGCTAACGCACGGTTAGCGCACGGTTTGTCAAACCGTGCGAACTAACCATGCGACCACTTAAACGAGATGCTATAATTGTGGATCTCACGCGTTTTCACCTCTAAATGCCTCGTTTAAGCTCCTAAGTGGTCCTAACTCGGGATTTTGGTTCTCCCAAGGTCAAGGAAGGTTCTCATATTTTTTCAGAGGCGATCCGAAGGCTTCTCTTGGCGAATCGAAGCCGGATTCTTGAGGTATGTGATCATTCTTGTTTGATTTCTCAGATCTACTTCTCATTTTCTCTCGGTTTCTTAGATCTACGCCCGTTATGGGTAGATCTAAGTGTGTGGATGCCAAACATGATGAGATTTGGACTTGGTTGTGTTAGGAGAAAAGATCAAAGGAGGATCCTTGGTGATTCGGCCGGGTTTTCTTGTGCGTTCTCCGTTTGTTAGGATTTTAGTCAAAACCTTTGAGGTAGGTGGCTTCACTATCGATTCCTCTTTCTTAGAACTTGAAGACTTAGTTTCAATTTGTTTTCCTTGATTGAAATGGTTTGTTTATCTGCTGTGAAAGAATGGTTAAAACCCCTTTTTAGTAACGGGTGATGAAAATTGTGTGTTTTTTGAAAGTGGTTGTTGAAGTAAATTTAAAATGGTGATTTTAAATTGGCTATGGTTTTGTTGCTTGAATGAAATGGTTTTCAATAAAAGGGTGATGCTTTATTGAAAGGTTTTGAACACACTTGGTTTTGGGCATGGATTGCATGGATTATGGTGTGTGTTCATATGCATTGGGATGGATAAGGGCGAAAAGTACCCCCATCAAATGGTTGGGATGGATAAGGGCGAGAAGTCCCCCCATCAATAGGTTGGACGGATAAGGTCGTGAAGTACCCCCGTCAAGGTAGTCCACTAAGTGACGGCTTAGTGGAAGGATAACTCACCACTCGCGAGTATAGGGAGGTCCAGGTTGCATGCATGGTTGGTTGTGTGGATTGGTAAAATGGAACGAATGTGCCAAATGAAAATGTGAATGGAATTGGGAACTTTGATTGATTGCTTTTCTTGATAAAGATGGGTTTTGTTGGAAAATGGTTTTGACATGGAACTTGTTATATTGTGAACTGTTTTTGGAATTGTTTTATATAAATGTGCTAACATGTTTTATCCTGGAGGCATGGGTTGGGAAGTCATCGGGGAAAACCTACTGAGTTTAATTACTCACCCCCTGCTTTGGCACGTTGGTGCTTTTGCAGATGACATGTACCGGGACGTTGGCAAAGGTAAAGTGTCACATGTTTAGAGCACTGCTTCGTGATACTTGGGTTGGTTCGTGATGTTGGAGCTTGGAGCTTATGGAGCATGGAGTTGGGTTGTTGTCTTGTAGTCTTTGAGTTGTCTTTCCGCTCTTGGTTGGTTTATGATAAAATAAATGGTTGAGTTGTCTTAGCCTTTTATCATGCATCATTTAGTTGTTGGTTTGGTTACGGTTGCAGGTTCTATGGATGTTCAAAAAGGGTAAATCATCCCCCACTTGTTTGAAACCCTTCGGCATTTATTGTCAGCCTTTGGCGCCTTGGGGATGTCGCTTAAGGCCTAGTAATGACTCGTTGTACTCTCAGGCCAATGAGAATTGGCGGGTCATTACACCAACCCCATGTCCCTCTACCCGGGGATACTTTACTCAAAAGAGAATTCAATTCATGAAAACTCTAACACCTAATATGTCCAAACTAAGTCTAACAACTACTCTCAAACTCATAACTAAAATTACAGATGTCAAGGTAGATGAAAACTAAATTTTATTATATCAACCAAGCATGATATGTGTTAAACCCTTTTTTTTATTCTTATGGGTATTCCCGAGTCCCACATCGGAATACTCTGTTGTATATTCCGCCTTCTCATTCTATAAAAGAAGGTCTCCACCTCTCTTTGGAGGTAAGGGGGTTTCTCAACGTACATGGTATCAGAGGGAACCTAATCCCGAAACTCTCCTCCCAATTTTTTTCCCCCCACTCTTCTTTGCGGTTTTCCCGGCTAAGTCCGGCCCGCCTCCCCGGTGCAATTTTTTGCACCCTCTTTCCCCGGCGCCTCCTGCCCGGTCAGGCTCCCCGGTGCGCCCTCCCTCACGGCAGCCGCTTCTCCTGCGCACAAGCCCTCCCCGCCGCGGCACCTCCCGACGGCAACCCTCTCGTCGCCTCGTCACGCTTCCACCCGCGCGCAACCCTCCGACACGGCTCCGTCCGGCTCCCGCGCACCCTCCCGGCGCTTCCCGGCGCTAGCGGCCCCCCCACACCTCCCGTCGCCCGCCTCCTCAACGACTTCCGCCCTTTCCGGGGATCGCTTCAGCTCCAGCAACTGCTCGCACCGGCTCCCGTATCTCCCGGCGACAGAACCGGTCCGCTGCGCATCTCCCGCTACGCACGACCTCCTCTCCGGCGGTCCTCCTGTGCGCGCAACACCTCCCGCGGCATCCCCGGCGGCCCTCCCTCCTGCCTGCACCACTTCATCGAGCGCCGGCCCCGCCCTCCTCTGCACGCAGCACTCCCAGCGGCCCTCCCTGCCTTTGCCGCTTCATCAAGCGTCGGCCCCGTCCTCCTCTGCGCGCAGCACACACCGCAATCCCAGCAGCCTCCTCAGTGCACGGCTCCCGACTAGCTGCGAACCGGTCCACGCGAACCGACCCTGGCTACTCCCTCCAGCCGGACCGACTCTGTCCAGGCACACCGGACTCCTCCCGGCTCCTCCTACGCCCAGCGTGCTCAGCTTTCCGGCACGCCCGACACTTCCCTAATTCTGGCGCTGCCCCCTACCGCGTCTTAGACCGCTACATGACGCCTCCAT
Organism: Viscum album; assembly: GCA_963277665.1. Classification (NCBI taxonomy): domain Eukaryota; kingdom Viridiplantae; phylum Streptophyta; class Magnoliopsida; order Santalales; family Viscaceae; genus Viscum; species Viscum album. The sequence goes on from OY728164.1 coordinate 1,194,588,441, forward strand.
GGCCGACTCCTCCCCTCTGCCTCCGATGATTACTGCATCCACCCGCCTTGTGGATGACCGGTTGGACTCCACAAATTTTTCCATCTGGCGGAAGACTGTGGTGATGTCCCTGACCGGGATGGACCTTGATCATCACCTTGAGGATCCTCCCCCGGCTTCAACTGACCCAAAATATCGTTTGTGGAAGCTTGCTGACAGCAAGATCTTCGCTCTGCTGGTCAATTCCATGGAACGATCAGTCAAAGATGTCACCCGCACGGCAAATACAGTCAAGGAACTCTGGGACTCCTTGAATATCATGTATTCCGAGACCAACAACCTGGCTCGGGTTTCCGAAATACTTCAGCTTCTATCCCATGTTCGACAGCAGGACCAGTCCTTCACCGCCTACTTCATGGAATGGAAAGGGCTTCGTGATGAGTTGCAGGAGTTGTGGTCCATTCCCCAAACTCCGGCAGGGGCTCAGACCCAGCGGGACCAACTCTGCATCTTCACCCTTCTTAGCGGCCTCGCTCCGGAGTTTGCCACCACGGCAACCGAGCTGCTCGCTAGCCCGTCGACGTTGGAGATCCCTCAGGTTTATCATCGGCTGAGCAAGGCGCAGCAGGCTCTTCCTCCTCCCGCCCCCATTATCGACCACTCAACTCTCCTCGGTCAAAGCAGTGGCCGCTCCTCCGGTCCTCGTGGACGTGGTCGGGGCGAGGGTCGTCCACATCCCCTCTGTCAACATTGTGGCAAGGTTGGTCACACAATCGACCGATGTTGGGTCCTGCATGGACGTCCATTCCAGCGCCCGCGGCAGGGACAGACCGCGGTCCAGGAGGCGTCCTCGACAGTCTCCACCCTTCCCCCATCACTGGACCTGTCTATGGCCGACATCCAACTGACTCATGATCCACGGGACCCTGTCAGACCCGGTCCATCATCAGCTTCTGTGGCTCATTTTGTTCGCTCCGCTGCCTTTGTCGGTCGTCGCTCCCCTGTCTGGAAGCTGGACTCTGGTGCCTCCAACCACCTAACCGGAGATGTTGGTATGTTGACCTCTTACTGCCCTTATGCCGGTTCATCAGCCATCACCGTCGCTGATGGCTCCACTATCCCCATTGCAAGCTTCAGCGCATGCTCACTGACTTCATCGATACACCTACCCTATGTGGCCCATGTGCCCCGCAATCCCTTTAATCTTCTTTCCATCAGTAAGCTAACAAAAGATTATAACTGTGCTGCCATATTTACCTCTTCTGGTGTTGTGTTTCAGGAGCAGACTACGAACCGGGAACTTGGTAGAGGCCGGCTTCGGGACGGGGTTTACATGTTCGATGGCCCGGCACCCCTCGCTTGCATGTCTGCCTCTTCTCGAGCATTGGATCTTCATTCCCGCTTGGGACACCCGCCTGCATCCACCATTCATCAGCTTTTTCCTGACTTCAGTAGACATCTTTCTTTTCATTGTGAGTCATGTACTTTTGCGAAACATCATCGCACTATTTACATTCCTCGCGTGGATACACGGGCCTCACACCCTTTTGATATGGTTCATTCAGATGTTTGGGGTCCTTGTACCGTTTCGAGTAATATGGGATATAAATACTATATATCTTTCATCGATGATTATTTGCGAATGACTTGGTTTTACCTCCTTCGTGAACGCTCCAAAGTGTTTTTCACCTTCCAAAACTTTTTAAATGAAGTTCAAAACCAATTCTCCATCTCTGTAAAATGTCTCCGCTCGGATAATGGGCGTGAGTATCTCTTCACTCCCTTTCGGCAGTTTCTCCAGACAAAAGGCATCCTTCATCAGACCTCCTGTCCTGATACACCCCAGCAGAATGGAGTGGCCGAGCGGAAACACAGACATATTCTGGAAACTGCTCGTGCTCTTCTCTTCCACCGACAGGTACCACTGCATTTTTGGGGCGATGTCATTCTTACCGCCACCTACCTGATAAACCGTCTTCCTTCCTCTATCCTTCAGGGGGAGACTCCTTTTCGGGCTCTGTTCTCATCTCTCCCTCTTCACTCTCTTCCCCTTCGCGTGTTTGGATGCCTCTGTTACGTTCGAGACACACGTTCAGGGCTCTCCAAACTCGCTCCCAAATCTCTCCGCTGCATTTTTTTTGGCTACTCCCGCACTCAGCGCGGATATCGCTACTTCTCCCCCGACCTCCGGCGGTATGTCATCTCGGCCGATGTTACCTTTGTTGAGAACTCTCCTTTCTCCCTTCCATCTCCTCCTCCTGACCCCGCCATCGATGATTGTCTTCCCCTAATCATCCACCCTCCACCAGTGTCCACCCCTGTTGACACACATTTTGGTCAGGTCTACTCCCGTCGTCCATCACCTTTATCCCCCGTCCCGGCCAATGACACCGACGCTCCCGCTTCGTCAGCTGCTCCTGCCCCGCCACCCGAGGACTTGCCCATTGCCCTACGGAAAGGTACACGCACCTGCCAGAGTACTCCTCTCTTTGTATCTTCTTACAGGGGTCTGTCCGCTCTGGAGACAGTTTATATTCCTCGCACGGTTGGTCATGCCAAATCTCACCCTGGGTGGCTAGCTGCAATGCGGGATGTATTACAGGCTCTGGAAGAAAACCATACTTGGGATCTTGTCCCCCTTCCAGTCGGCAAACAGGCGGTAGGAAGCAAATGGATTTACACAATCAGGCTAAATCCCTATGGGACTCTCCATCGCCACAAAGCCCGTCTTGTGGCCAAAGGCTTCGCCCAGACATACGGTATTGACTACTTTGATACCTTCTCACCAGTTGCCAAGATGGCCTCCGTCCGATTATTCATCTCTCTCGCCGCCCATCATCAGTGGTCTCTTCATCAACTGAATGTCAAGAATGTCTTCCTCCCCGTGCTTGGTTCGGCCGCTTCAGCACGGTCGTCATCGACTTTGGGTTTTCTCGCAGCATGAAGGACCACACTGTGTTCTACAGGACGACCTCCCATGGCTGCATTTTATTGGTCGTGTATGTGGATGATATCATCATCACCGGCAGCGACTCTGTGGGTATCACCCATCTCAAGGACCATCTTCACCAGCACTTCCACACTAAGGATCTCGGTCCTCTCAGCTACTTCCTAGGCATCGAGGTTTCCTATTCTTCGGACACCATCTCTCTCTGCCAACGAAAGTATGAGTTGGATATCTTGCAAGATGCTGGATTGACTCAGGTCACTGCTGTCGACACTCCTCTGGAGCCTGGGGAACGATCTCTTTATGCCTCCTCGGCACTGTATCCACACCCCGAGCGGTACCGTCGGTTGGTGGGCAAACTCAATTATCTCACCATGACTCGACCCGACATTTCTTGTGCGGTTGCCAAAGTGAGTCAATTTATGGAACATCCGACCACCTCTCATTGGGATGCTGTCATCCGCATCGCCAAGTACATCAAGCGAGATCCTGCCCGTGGTCTCCGCTGCTCCCAGCATTCTCATCAGCATATTGAGGCCTTTTGCGATGTTGATTATGCTGGTTGTCTTGCTACTCGGCGCTCTACCTCTGGGTTTGTCATATTCTTGGTCGGCAACCTCATCTCTTGGCGCAGCAAGAAACAGACGGTCGTCTCCCGCTCCAGTGTCGAGTCTGAGTACCGAGTCATGGCCACCATCACTACAGAGATCCTTTGGTTTCAGCAACTCCTCCAGGAGCTTGGCTTTCCTCAGCAGAAATCTGTTCACATATGGTGTGATAACCAGGCAGCCACCAAAATTGCTTCGAATCCCGTCTTCCATGAACGAATGAAGCATATTGAGGTGGACTGTCACTTTCTTCGACACCACCTGGAGCACAATCATGTCAGCTTTAGCCACATTCCAACGGCGGACCAGCTTGCTGACATCTTCACCAAAGGCCTCCCCCGTGCTCGCCTTGCCTCGCTCAGTTCCAAGCTGGGGATCCACAGCATTTGACGCCCAGCTTGAGGGGGAGTGTGTCTAGGTCTTGTATGATGTCATCTTTATTTTTTTGTGGGACTCGGTATCCAAGTTGGGCGTGTCCAGCTTGAGGGGGAGTGTTAAACCCTTTTTTTTATTTTTATGGGTATTCCCGAGTCCCACATCGGAATACTCCGTTGTATATTCCGCCTTCTCATTCTATAAAAAAAGGTCTCCACCTCTCTTTGGAGGTAAGGGGGTTTCTCAACGTACAATATGCAAGGCATTATCCTAGAAGGAATTGATCATATAAATTTTGGCATACAATTATTCATAACATAAACAATTTATAACCATGAATAAAACAGGGAATAAATTTTAAATAAATAAAAAATTCAAATATTTAAATATGAGAAACATTTATGAACAATTTCATAAATAAATGCTAATTATAAACCCTTTTATAATTTCACCTTTAACATTATGGACTTTCCATAATTTTGAATATAAATTCTTTATATTCTTTCAAATATGAACACTTTCATATTTATTATTAACATGACATTTCATTTTAAATATATGATATTATATGAATTATGAATTATTTCAAATTCAATTTCCATTATGTAAACCTTTTACATAATTTAAATATCATATACTTAATTATTATTTAAACATCAATCATATCAATAATCAAAACACCTTTTGATGTGGTTTAAATAATATCCAAATAAATCTCTTTTAATTTGAACAATTTCAAATTAATTAATTATGTAATAAACATAAATATTAAGAAAATTTAATAAATAAACAATTTATTTATTTTCCAAAATATGAGATATTTCTGAACTATTCGTAAATAAATGCTAATTATAAACATTTTTTAAATTAGCAAGAATATAAACATTTTATATTCTTATCAATATGAACTCTTTCACATTTTATATTAAATGGCATTTATATGATATTTCATGAATTATAAACATTTTATAATTCAGTATCTATTATATAAACATTTTTATATAATCTAAATATCATATATATTAGAATTTATAAACTCTTTATAAATCTCCTTTAATGATTTCTAAATAAAACATTCATTTTTATATCATAAATCATGTCATTTAATTTGTCAAAATGTATTTTTTTTTTTAAATATCAATTAACCATAAACATTTTATAGTTAATTAATTTATAAAATGCTTTTATAAATTTATATAAATACATCAAAATACATTTTCCATTATTTATAAACAGTTTATAAATAATATCATTCAATTCAAAATTGAATTCTCTCAATTAAAATAAATACTTTATTTATTTTCATAAACAAGAGTAATATATATGAACATTTCATTTTTAATTTCCAGGATTGAAAAATCCCATTTTACTATTAAAACAACTTTTTCATAAATCAATAAACGTGTTGATTCGTCAAATAAACTTACCCTCTGATACCACTGATGGGTTTTGTATGACCATCATATGACCATATGCAGCGGAATACAACCCAAACATAAACAGATCTATCTTTGAGAATCAACACGTAAATAAAACTGTGAAAACAACGTATCTGGAAATCGTCAACAACAGTCTTCTTCCTCAATGAAAGAGAATGCTTGATGAAGATCACGAAGCAATGAACAAAAGCACTCTGCCTCCGAAAGGGGTACACCGACCAATGGATCTGCGATCGTATCACGAGTATACCCGAATGTGGAAGGGGTGCTGGCGCCTTCGTCGTCGACGATGAACAGCAGTGTGGGGGGGGGCGAGAAATGAAATGTTTGTTCACAATTGTTTGTCTACAACACGAGGGATCACATCCCTTTATATAGCCATCCATGACGGGTTTCATTAAATGAAAATGCGTTAGCCATATTATTGTATCCATATACATTTATTCTCATAATTCATTGAATTCTATTCAATGATCGTTCAAACCAATTAATTCGTTTATAACGGATTTTAACTGATAATAAAACCGTTCAGGGGAAATAAATATATATCAAATATATATATTTATTATCACATGTATTTGATACATGCGTTATAATACATGCATCAAATGCATGTAATTAAATTTACACTTTATATATATAATATCATATATTATATATATATATTTGAGTGCATATCTAATATCAAATGCAAGAAACCTCGGGTTCTGGGTGTGCGTTTGATACTTAATTTATTAAGTATATTTATGATAAAATGATATAAAAACTCTGTGTGTGATCTCTGAATCGTTATAAACACGGAACAATGCATGGGGAAAAAATGAAAACAACAGTTACCCATAAACACCTAAAACAATGTCATAATTAAGAATGGAGCACAAATAAGGAGTAAGAACGAAGGTACCCGAGGCGCGAGAAAAACATGATAAAACGAAATGAAAGTCAAAAACCTCTTCGATGGCCTTTTCTCTTGAACGCTCGGTTAACTTCAATGCCTTTGTTTCGGCGTGAGATTCGCTTAGAACTCGATCCTTTTCTGCACAGAGAACGCCTCAGGCGCGCAAAACAAATAATAGCCAACCCATAAAAACAAAGAAGCAGATCAAACCACATTCGTACCCCTGGCTTCATTCTCCAGCCGACCGAGTTCGAGCTTAACAGGATCGGAGCCCTGCAATAAATTGAAGTCATCTGGATCCACGTCTGGACTCACCAAAGCCCGCCTCCGCGAAGAATCTCTCCCCTCCCTAAGCGGGTCCGACGCCATCGACGGCGCCGCCATCAGCCACCCATTTCCGTCCTTGCAGCAGCTCGGCTCAGACGACTCCGTACAGGCACTCGCTTCGCCGGCCGGACACTCAGCCATTAACGGCGAATTTGGGATTCCCCTGACGTTCGAATGCCGTAAAAACCCTAAAATCTTATGATCATGGAGGGAACAGTTTATGAAAACTCAAGTCCTGGGGAATCAAATGAGTCGAAAGGGGTTGGAGATCACGTAGGGATGGTGGAAGCGAGGTGCTAAATGCAGATATGCTCGCTTCCCTCTGGAAGAATAACCTGAAAGGGAAAGGGAGAGTGGGGTACTTTCGTTGTTCCATGGCAGCAGTCGAAAGTTCCTTTTTTGGCCGGTTCCGGTGTGAGAGTGACGGGGAATAAGAGCATTGAAGAGAGGAAGCCGCAAGGTCTATGAATGGAATGTGCGTGGGTCGGCAGAGACGCTAAGCACTGACAGCGCAGTGTGCGTGAAGGGAAGATGAAGATCGAAGAGGGCATGAAAATTCGGTGAGCTCAGAACCATTTTTGGTCTCCCTGGGTTGTTGTCGCCCCAGATTGAACGAGCGTGGGACTTGTTGCGTGCGCGCCTTCGGTGGCGTCGGCCAACGGATTTCCGGCATCTTCTCTTCAAATGTTTTTATGGTAGTTTTTGGTTCATTTAATTTGGGGCAAATGACATTGGAGGATAAGTGTACTTAATTCTAGTTAAGGAGCACCTCTTTTTTAGACTAGGGTAGGTTCTCATTTGATTTGAAATTTATAATCTTTTTAGTCCACTATTGACATTTTCTGATTTTTTTTTTGTCTCAAACTGTAATTAGGTGTCTATTTTGATCATGAATTGCCATTTTTCCTTTAATTTCATGCGAGTCACGGGATTTTGGGTTTTTTTTTTTTTTTGATTTTTTATTCTTGTTTGTGTGTTTTTTTTTGAATAAGTCTAAACTTTTTATAAGTAAAATTGAAATCATTTATAACTTCATTTCAATACATATAACGTCATCTCTTCAAAATTTTATAACTAAAATGATGTGCATGGTTTATTATTATTCATTACATAACATGTTTTTTTAAGTTTGAGCTTTTTTACTCAATTTATATTATCCATGAGAAGAGTGCAAGTTGTGTTAATGATTGGTAATTGATACTTACATGCATGAAAGATCGTAGATGGAAGTGTGAGGGAATATTATGAATCATGGTGTAATTACACCCCCATGTTTCTGTACACAAAGCCACGGCCATTAAAACTCAAACTACAAAAAGAATCATGTACATGGCAATTTGATCATGACCTAAAAGACTGTAACATTTTAATTCAACCATTGTTAATAGAATAAGAAAAAGAATAGCAATCATTTCACTATAGATGTTTTATTAGGCACAACAACAAATTGCTCAAAAATTATGTAAATGAAAAAGTCAACGAACTAAATAACATCACTTTAACAATCATTCCACGGTCAATTAGGCCACTAAACCCTTTTAAGTGAGTTTGTGACAATCATTTCCCATTTAACTCATTACATCCCCTCAAAAGATATCCTCAAACACATCCATGTGTGTATAAACATCTTCACCCTCCTTATCTTGTCTCATCAAACAAGTTATTTATATTTATATCAAACTTTAATGACTATTTCACTTGAAGTTATAATGACCTGAACCATTGAGTGTTGGTGGAATTAGGAGGCATTGGATTCTAGTGGGGTGGAATCTGGGAGAAGTTTAAAATCATGGTATGCAGTTCGATGTGAGGAGTTTTTTTGGTGTTTTGGAATGTTTAAAAAGAAGCTTTGTAGGTGGAAGGACGTGTGGAGAAGACCTGGAGCAAAGTTTCGAGTATGGTGTAAACAAGGGATTCCGATGGGTTGTAGCACCAAGCCACCAAAACCTCAATGACAGTCCATCGAAGTTTTGGTGGGCTAAGTTGTGGTACAAAACCATTGCTCCTACCATTGGGAGTCAGGTGGTCTCACCGGGAGTCTAGTAAGGGTCACCAGACTTCTAGTGGTGACCCCGAACCCCAACTTCAAGTGGGGGCCTTTTGGACATTTTTGGGGGTTCTAATTGAGAACCCCCTTGGGCTCTCCTTGCTCTAGCCATCTGGATAGAGGAGGGACCCTCTCATTCCCCCCTCTCATCCCTCTCTTGGTTCTTGGCTGATGGCACAAGTTCTCACACTAGAGGAGGTATGATTTATCCTCCCTTTATTTTTTCCTTCTTCTTCCTCTTGTCTCTAATTTAGAGATTTTCCAACTAAAAATTTATGTCAGATTTCACTGAATGATGGTGAAATTTGATCAATATGACGGTGATTCTGCCTGTGTATACCAATAAGAGGCTTAGGGAGGATGATTAATAGGAATAGTTAGGCGTTTTGATATAAAGGTATGCCTACTAGTGATTTATTCTCTGCTTTTTGTCAAATTTGGATGAAATTGGTGGTCAAATTGAAATGAGAAAATGGTTCTTTCAGACATAAGAGGACTGGGAGCATGTCATGAACCACTAGAATGGAACATACTGCAGTTTTGGTGTTTTGGAACTACTTGATAAGTTTTACCAATTTCTGTCAAATTGAATTTCTTGTGCAATTCAATTATCATTTTCTTGGAAATTAATCAAGTGAGCTTCTTGCTGAGATGGGTGCTCATGGGCATTGAGAATAATAGTACGAGCATGGATTAATTATGCAATTGGTTCATATTATTTTCCCTTGTTTTATATGTGTGTTGCATGTAGCATGTGGTGTGTGAACAAAGGTAAGTGGGTGTGACTAACCCAAATGAGAACAAAAGGAATATATATATATAGTATGAGGAAATAAATTTGACCCATTAGGGCCATGATGAATACTCCACACATGTTCCCTCAAGTTAGAGTTGCTTCACGGCTCTATTAAATAATAAGCCTTAGAATTAAAGTTTAAGGGAATCTACATAGGGTGCCCAACTTCGAGTTGTAACTTAAGTGACCTAGGGAGGTCCTATATAAAAATGTCTGGTGTTCCACCGAGAGCAAAAAGTTACATGTGATATAGGTGATACATCACTTACCAAAGCTTGTAGGAGTTGGGTTCACCATATGTAGTGACTTACAGACTTGTGTTAGAATTATGATGAGGGGCCTTATAAGGCCTAATACGATCACAAGAGGAATTATACCAAGGGTAGACTAGTTTGGTTTGTCACATAGAGATTGGTTCATTTTAGGGGATCATGTATGAGACGAGTTGGAGAGGAGCCATATGGGACTAGTCACTGATTGGGTGGCGATTTGTTAGAGTGGCACAAAATATTGATACAAACTTAGGGTGAGCTCATTTGATTGTAAGAGAAGAGCACTTAGGTTAGAGTTTTAGTTTAGACCTCAAAAAATAGATATATTGCATAATTGGGGAGCGTGGGAAAGATGAATTATAAATGAGGTCCCACTCCCATTTGTTAGATGACTATCTAGAGTTATGAGCTAAACCTAGGATGATTTAGCTTTGAATCAAGGGTCATGGGAGTCCCTATTCATGGGATGTGATAGTTAGTAATATTCAAGGGTTAGGATATTGGTATGTTAGGATACATGATTCATGGGGTGCGATGGGTCACTAGCTAAGGGTTAGGGCACAGGAAACATGATGACATATATGTTTTGATTATTATCCTAACACTTTTTTTATTGATATGATATATATATATATATATTGTGAAATTATGTTTTCGAATATTAAAACATTGTTTTGGTTTTTCCATGTAAAATTTGAATTGTTTTTTCCTTTATTATTATTATGCATTTGGGCTTGTGGGTTGTGGCCTGTTGTTCCTTGGGCTGCTTGTTCGTTGGGCTGGTTCTGTGTTGTGGCCCACTTATTATCCGGATTTTCCTGTTTGCTTGGACGACTTAGTTGTTGTGTTTCCACCGTGGTGATCCTATTTGCTTCACTTCATTCTGACCATTGATGAATGCTGATCCGATGGCACTGGTTCGGCCGTTTGTGTTTCTTCGGTGATCCTATCTGCACCGCTCGTTTGTTCGTAGCCATCCACGTGTGCCGGTTTGTTCGGGATTTGTTTGAACCTCCGTGCTTCGAGAATCTTCTGCCCTGTCCGATGTGCGCCGTGTGGCCTCGTCTGTTGCGCCTGTTAGGGCGTCTCTTCGGTTATGCTCGCCTTTACTTCATTCGACTGTTTTGTTTTCGAAGAGAGTCTGGTTCTTCATCTTCGGGAGAGCTCTTTGAGGAGGTGAACCTCTGCTGGTTCTGTGACCCGTCTCCCGTACGTCACCATCTTGACGTTGTTCTGGTGATTCTCAGTAGAGAACTCTCTCGCGAGTTCTGTGGAGATTGCTCTGGAGATCAGAACTTCAACCTCGACAGAGATCCATGGCCTTCAATACTTCTTGTTGTGAGCTCGTTCTTTTTGTTAAGATATATGTGTTTTTTGTTCTGGTTTCTTTTGTTGGTCTGGTTCTTGGGTCGGGGTTGCGTGCGTGAGTCCATTTAGTTCGGGAGAGAACTGCGCTATCTCCGAGCCAGATTTCACCACTGGCTCTTGGGGTGCAGAGGTCTTCGTTCTTGGATAGCTTTCATGGTTCACATGTGTGGTCTATTTTCTTTGTTGCTTCTCTGATTGCATGCTCTATTTCTGTTTCGTTTTGCATAATAATAAAGGATTGTGGTGGTTTTCTTGTCGTGGAGTAGGACCAAGTGGTCCGAACCACGTAAATCTCATTGTTCATTTTACTTTCCTGCAAGTTTGTTTTCTATTATTGCGACTCTGTAAATTGAAACGTCTTATTTTTGTTTCTGTTTTGTTCGTTCGAAAACCTGTTAAACGAACTGGTTCCACAACAAGTGGTATCAGAGGGTTTCTATTCATTTTGTTTATAATGTCTGTTAAATTTGAAGTTGATGAGTTTAACAGAGAAAATGACTTTAGTTTGTGGAGAGTTAAAATACGTGCTTTACTTGTTTATAATGGTTTGGCTGGTGCTTTATACGATAATAAGAAACCTGTTATGACTGTTGCTGCTGACGGTCAGTCCACCACTGCCTATGTAGATGTTGACCCTACTATATTAGAAAAGGCTCACTGCACTCTTTTGTTAACCCTAGGTGATAAGGTCTTACGTGAAGTTGCACATGAAACCACTGCTAAGTCGATATGGGTTAAACTTGAACATTTGTACATGACGAAGTCTCTGTTGGGGCGTCTGTATAAAAAATGCACTTGTATAATTTTAAAATGTCGCCTGGTACTTCTATGCATGTTCACATAGATGAGTTTAATAAAATTTTATTAGACTTAGCAAATATTGATATTGAAGTTAAAGACGAGGACCGGGCTTTGATTTTTCTAACCTCTCTTAATGATTCTTTTAACTCATTAAGAGATTCTATGATGTATAATCGGGATTCCATTACGTTAGAGGAGGTTAAGTCTGCTGTTTTGTCCCGTGACCTTCATACGCATGGTTTAAAAGATGAGTCTAGTTATATTAAGAGTGAACCCCAATTGTTGTATGCAAAGGGTCCGATGAAAAACAAGGGTAGGAAAGATACAAAACGGTTTAAAGGATTTCGGTGTTTTGAGTGTGGTAATATCGGCCACATTAAACATTATTGTCCTAATCTGAAAGGAAAAGATAGTATGGCCCAGACAAATGTGGTATGTCCTGGTTTTGACACTGTAGAAGTCCTTTAGTTTTCTAGCAGCCCCTTCGTTAGAACTAGACATAGGTTCTTTGTAGTTTTTTTCTTGCATTCCTAGGACTGGCTCCACTTGTCTTTGTAGAGGAATCACGGTTAAGAAAAAGTGTTTGTGTGGGATGGTCTAAGTTGTTCGGGCTTAGGTAGAGAGTTTTTCTTCCAGTCTGCTTCCTGTTTGTGGTTGATGTGTATTGTGTTCTACTGTTTTAATTACTATTGAATTCTGTTGAGTTTTGTATGTTTTATCATTCACTATTTTTTACCCCGGGAAAGGTTGTTTATATTGTAGGTCTGCTTGCATTGCGGGAGCTTGTTTATGGATAAAACAATGTATTGGGTAAACTCTGTTTGATTTCATTTTGCTTAGTCTGTTTTTAATTCTTCTAAGCATGTTAGTAATTTGATTAGCAGTAGAACAATAGTGTGGGTAGAACATGTGCCACTACTGGCACATGCTAAGTGATGTTCATACTGGGTGAACATCTGTAGACTTAAGTTTTTTTTTCTGTTATAGAGAATCTTCCCACACTAGTGATAGGTAGTATCGGTAGTTAGTTGTTTGAAAAAACACCATCTGTTTTTTTGTTTTAATATTGAAAAGGTGGAGATTTATGAAATTATGTTTTCAAATATTAAAACATTGTTTCAGTTTTTCCATGAAAAATTTGAATTATTTTTTCCTTTATTATTATTATGCATTTGGTCTTGTGGGATGTGGCATGTTGTTCCTTGGGCTACTTGTTCGTTGGGATGGTTCTGTGATGTGTCCCGCTTATTATCCGGCTTTTCCTGTTTGCTTGGACGGCTTGGTTGCTGTGTTTCCACTGTGGCAATCCTATTTTCTTCGCTTCATTCTGACCGTTGATGAATACTGATCTGATGGTGTTGGTTCTGTTGTTTGTGTTTCTTCGGTGATCCTATCCACGTTGCCCGTTCGTTCATATCCATCCACGTGTGCTGATTTGTTTGGGATTTGTTTAAATCGTTGTGATTCGAGAATCTTCTGCCCCATCTGATGTGCACCACGTGGCCTTGTCTGTTTCACCTATCAGGGTGTCGCTTCAGTTCTGCTCGCCTTTACTTCATTCGGCTGTTTTGTTTCTAAAGAGAGCCTGATTCTTCATCTTCGGGAGAGCTCTTTGAGGAGGTGAACCTCTGCTGGTTCTGTGACCCGTCGCCCGTATGCTGCCATCTCGATGTCGTTTCGGTGATTCTCGGTGGAGAACTCTCTCGTGAGTTCTGTGGAGATTGATATGGAGATCAGAACTTCAACCTCGACAGAGATCCATGGCATTTAGTGCTTCTTGTTGTGATCCCATTATTTTTGTTAAGATCTGTGCATTGTTTGTTCTGGTTTCTTTTGTTGGTCTGGTTCTTGGGTCATGGTTGCGTGCATGAGTCCATCCAGTTCGGGAGAGAACTACGCTATCTCCGAGCCAGATTTCACCACTGGCTCTTGGGGTGCAGAGGTCTTCGTTCTCGGATAGCTTTCATGGTCCGCGTGTGTGGTCTGTTTTCTTTGTTGCTTCTTTGATTGTATGCTCTGTTTTTGTTTCGTTTTTCATAATAATAAAGGATTGTGGTGGTGTTCTTTCCGTGGAGTAGGACAAAGTGGTCCGAACCACATAAATCTCGTTGTTCATTTTACTTTCCTGTAAGTTTATTTTCTATTATTACGACTCTATAAATCGAAACGTCTTATTTTTGTTTCTATTTTGTTCGTTTGAAAACCTATTAAATGAACTGGTTCCACAACATACATACATACATAGATATATATATATATATATCAACTTTAGGGATGAATGATGATGTTGGGATAGCTATTTGGGAAATCACTAGAGAATTAGATATGTGTATGCCACTTATGATTATGAGAATGGTTTTTAGGGTTGCGTGTCTACACCAACTTGGTATCAATATATTATCACCTTTAGGACTAGATTCCATACCAGCTTACAACGTATGTATATTACCATTAAGATTAGACACTCAACCAATCTGTGGCATCAAGATATTATTTTCAGGACTGGATGGTCTACCAACCTATGACATCAGGATATTACTAATGGGACTGGATTCTCTACTAGCCTATGACATCAGGATATTACTTTCGGGATTGGATGCCCTGCCACCTTTTGACATCAAGATACTACTACCAGCATTGGGCGCTCTGCCAACCAATGAAATTAGAATATTATTGCCAATATTGGATACACTGCTTTCCTGTGGCATTGGGATATTACTTTTAGTATTAGATGCCCTTCCAACCTATGAAATTGAGATATTACTTCCAGGAATTGATGCTCTATTTTCCCATAGAATCAGGATATTACTTACTGTACTAGATTCTCTATCGACCTATTATCATAAAACCAATATTAGTATCAAGGAATAACCTAGTCATAAGTGGCACCACTATAGCCTTGGGAGGTTGCCCAACTTATGGATTTGAAATGAACATACCACATACAAGCCTAGACTGAAGCAGGTAAATTTGATCATCAAGGTAGCTATGTGAGCACTTGATGATATGACTTGTGTGCTTCATGTGTTGTTTAACACTTCCATTTCATAATAAATATTCATGAATACATATATTATGCATTATTTTAGAGGATCATTTATAGTTTCCTATAAGGATTTATACTCTCACCCTACACATGTACCTCGGTGGACATGTATACCATATGTTTTGAATAAAATTTAGAAAAATGGGTATTATACAAGTGATGAACTAAGAGTAGCTCAATGGGGATGTGGAGACAACACTAAATATAGGTTGAGGTTTTTCTGAAAGAGTCACTCTTTTATATATTTATTCCTTTTTGTTTAGTTCATGTATATGATTAGACCATTGAGTGATCTCCTTTGATGTAAGACTATTATGACATGACATGATTTCATTTTCTATCTCATGGTGTATGTAAAATCCCATGTCTATACGAGCATTTGAAATTCAGTGTAAGTTTGAATTTTCCAATTATTGGAGGGGCTAAATTTTGAACCGGTATCTGAATCAAGTTCTGAGAGTTTGGGTGCCTCAAAAACATGTTTGGGGGAAAGAAATAGAGTTCAGAAGACGTTCTAGGGGCTCAGGAGAGCCCTCAGAGTGGCCAGGGGTAGCTGTTTCAGCTTGTTTTGTAGTAGGCCACTGACTCCCTGGTGGTTACAGATAGTAGTCGGGTGGGCTGTTGTCACTGCCATCTAGTTAGTAGGGGAATTTAAGGGTCAAAATGACTCATATACCCCCCTTAGGTTTTAATATGGGCAACCCCCTTCCCCCCTGATTATGTGCATGATAAGGCTAGGGTCGACTCTCCTCTTCTCCCTTCTCCCCCTATTTGGGGTGTGTTTTTAGGTGTTTTTAGTGATGAAAGAAGGCAAAAAATCCTCATTATCATCCAATATCTTCTTCTTACTTTCCCACTGATTTTAGCATTGTTCCGGTTTAGGTTGAAAGTGGCGATTTGTAACATCTCATGTAATGATAGAATAAGTCTTTTTCATATTTATTAATATTTATGAATTATATATTAATTTTAAATTAAAAGGTATGTTATGTTAAATAGCGTGTTCAACACATAACATGAGTTTTTTCAAAATATTGCATTGCACGCAAGACTGAGTTATACCGAACAATAATATACTGTTAATATTATTTTTTAATATGGCAGTTTTCATACTTTTAATGGAAGACTTACTTTTAAACTAAATTTTGGCACTTTTATAAATTCTATTTAACAAAATAAACTTCATTTTTAAAAGAGGTATATCAAAATTTACTTGGGGTGAATTTTTGGTATTTTTCTAAGAACTTTCATATTTTGATGAATAGTAAATAATACCGAATTTCAATTGAAAACTATTTTTTCATCTAAATAATTTATAGTATTAAATTATATTTTTAAATGGGTTTAAAGTATAATTAAATAAATTTTATATAATTTAAACCAATTTAGGTCATTGGAATCAATTTCACATTTAAATTGGATATAAAAACATTTCAAACTTTTGAATTTTTTACTTTAAAAACTTGTTGTTTCATCCCGTCTGTGAGATTAATTTAAAATTAATTTTTTGCACTTCAGTGATTGTAATATGGAAAAATGGATTTTATATTTTAAATAATCATAATTTAAAATTTCTAGTAATATCAACTTAGTTTTTTTACCAAAAATATTAGTGAAATCAATTAAAATTAATTACATCAATTAAGGTAAAAAATGTGTTTACTTAGTGGTTAAACTGTAATCTTAAGTGGACAAATGACTTATAAACTTTCCCAAAACCCATTTTCTATACATATTTTTACCATATACCCAATTGGATAATTTTTTTTTTCATTTTTTGAGCCACATGATGTAAGGGAGACCTCCCAATAGTGTTTATCTTTTTATATTTACAATAATTTCACTCCTCCTCCACTATAAAAAGGAACTCAACCTCCCCACTTATTCAATTATATAAATCCCTTTGTATAATAAAAAACCTACCTAAATAAAATCCCAATATAAATCCCCTAATCCTATAATCCTCACATTGAGAAGAAATTAAACCAAGGAATTCCTTTGGTTCAAACCAAACGAAGTTACCCGAAGAAGAGGTAACGTTCATCAACGTGCATTTCTATTTTGTTTCATTATATACTACATTAATTTATATTTATATAAATTATCTTCAATATAATCAGATTTTTTTATGTTAATTATTCAACCTACACCCACACACACTTCCATCAAATGGGTAATGAAATCACCGTTCGTGTGTACGGCGGAATACCGTCTCACGAAACAATGTCATTCGTTTTTCCTTTACCACCTATCATGGTTGCTAATTATAATGGAAATACTATTTTTATATGATAAATATGATATTTATGATGTATTAATAATTTTTTAATTTTTATATAACATATACCTCCATGCTTTCCATTTTGTGGGAATACGATAACATCATTTGTGGATGCATCGACTACCGCCTCCTCAAAGCGATGCGATTCACTCACATTTTACATGGAATGTATTAAGGATGGATTTTTATAAAAATATATGATATAAATGACACATATATTATATTAATGACTTAATTACCATTTTTTAAATATAATATATCATTTTCTTTCTTAACTTTTCACACACTGAAAAAGTGATAACGTTGTTCGTGGACGCGTGGACTATCGCCTCCTCGAAGCGATGTGATTCCGTTTACATCACAATAATTATATATATAAGTATATATTATTAAATAATATGGTATTTATTATATAATTATCACTATATAAAGATAAATATTACTTACCTTCTTTCCATAATGATCATTAAAAAATGAGAATGTTACTCATGTGTATGTACGACCTACCGTATCCATAATTGTAACATTGGTTCATTTTTTAGAACCATATTTCATGATTGGTTTTAAAAGTATAATTAATGTGTAAATATGATAATAATGTCATTATTATTATTCTTTATATGTTTTAATAATTACCCCTTTAATCATAGTTAACCTACCAAAGTCATTTTTGACCCATAAACTGAATATGGTCAAAACACCCGACGTAAACTTAATTGTTTAAGTAGTTGTATAAAAAATTATAATAAGTGAAATATAAGTAATGATAAAATTGAAAAATTTTATTAAGTAAGTAAATAATTAACATAAGTTTATTATTCGTTAATATAAAGACACACGTGACAAGTCAGACTCATGGTAAGAGGTTCTGTCTCAATTTCCTTTCATTGAGGCAATTATCGATGTTAGACACATTTATTCTTTTACAAGGTGTATATATAGACCCTTTGAAATATATTATCATGAATTTATTTATTCTCATGTTATTTAATGTTTTGTTAAATTTTAGTCCTTCATGGGGCTTGCGATTCAAATGTTTCAAAGTGATACGAGACACTTTGATATAACAATCTATTTTTAAATGTTTAAAGATTTAACTTCTTTTTATGTGTTTTAAATGGAATGTTTTGAAAAAATAAAAAAGGAATGTTTTATTCTTAACATACATGAAGATAATAAATTTTCTACTACCATGGCCATTTTTTATTTTTAGGATTCCTTTTTAAGATTTAATGTTTCCTTAAATGAAAAACCACTTTATCTTTTTGGGTATTTTGGTGTTGAAAATGGGTTTTCAAAGGAAATGAGTATTTTTTATTGGAAATGGGTTTTGAAAATGGATCGATTATTTCAATAACTTGAAATATTTTTTTATGAGTGGAAATGATATTTTATGAGTTACATATTGAAAATTGTAAGATTTTATGTGTTATGATTATATAATGGTACTTGGACATTTGATGGATGGTTATGTGTTAAACCAATGATGGTTGGTTCTGTGATAAACCAATGATGGGTGGTTCTGTGATAAACCAACGACAGGTGGGTCCGTGATAACCCTCTAATGCATTGGGTATGGAAGTTGACCGTATGGTTATTCCATTTGTAAGAGTGACATGTATGGAATTCGACCACATGATTATTCCATTTATAAGAATTAAAAGTATAATGATGTCCCAAAACACCTTTATGTGTCATCTATTCTTTCTATGAGTTTTATGGAAATCTTATGATTTCAAAAAGGGTAAGAAATGAGATTATTTTAAAAAGGAAAGTATTTAATACTTATGAAGGGTGAAAATCATTACTTTATGATAAATTTTTCATGGGTTTTAATTTTTATCAATGAACTAATGGTTTCCTTATTTTTATACCCCTTATTGAGATTTTTATTCTCATCCCATGTTTTTTAATGTTTTTACAAGATTTAAGGATGAGTAAGGGATTGTAAGAATTCAAGTTGAAAGTCGTGAAGAGTTTTTATAAAAGAGATCATGATTTATTTTAAAAGTTTTATATTATGGGAAATATGGATACTAATCAAAAGTTTCAACTTTTTATTTTATGGTTTTGTTATGTATGAGTTACGCCTAATTCTATAAAAATCTAAACCTAAAAAGATCCTTAATGTGAAAGAAAATAATTTCTTGACTAAAACTTAAGATTATGTAATGCTTAAGGATGAGGAATTATAGTTGGTATCAGAGGTCATTTTAGATAACTTTAGAGGTTAGGGTAACATTAATATCATTCCCTTGAAATATTTTACCTTATGGTTAAGTTAAAATGTTACAACATTTGTAAATTACTATGTTGCTTCATCTAAACTACATATATTAGGAATGGTTTTTCACAGAGGAAACAAAGAATATATAATTTCATATGAATCAAACTTCACAAGATTGGCTTGGTATGTAGCTAATTTTATCTGGGATCTTGATAGTAAGATAAATCGATTTTACTCAGGATTGAATCCAAGATATCAAAGGGAATTGGCTTCTCATGAGTTCAAAAGCTATGAGAAACTTGTTCGATGTGATAAAAAGGTAGAAATAGAGTTTGTTTATGGTCATGTATCCCATGACAATAAGAAAAAGAAGAGGTCCAATTTTAAGACAATAGGAAAGCATCCATTAAATAAGTTTGGAGGTAAGAAACCCAAATTCCCATCTTGTGAGAAGTGGGGTAAAAAACATCATGGATAATGTCATTAAAAGTTTGGGAAGTACTTCTGATGTGGTAAGATTGGTCACATGGCTTGTGAATGTAAGGGATATGACCAGGAAAGCAATGAAAATCCAATGGTAAGACGTTTTAGCTGCAATGAGATGGGTCATAATGCTAATGTGTGTCCATAGTTAGTTTTGTAGGATGAAAATATTCATGATCAGAAATAGAAAGGTGCAGTGAGATCATTTGATACTACAATAGTTGATGTTGGGCCATCAAATGAATTGGTGAAAGATATGTTACTTATGTATTTGAATTATGAAAATGCCATTTTTGACTATGGATATTCACATTATTTCATTTCTAAAAATTTTTAAAGTAAATTGGGAACATCACCTAATGAAAGAAAGGCAATTTTTTTTGTAAAAACTCTAGGTGGAAGTATTAAATCAACCAAGATTTATATGAATCTTCATATTGTCCTTAGTGGGTTGGTCTTTCCTAAAAATCTTGTTGAACTGGACATAGTATATTTTGATATCATTCTTGGTATGGATTGGATTCCAATATATTATGATAAGATATATTTTAGTGTTAAGAAAGTAATGTTCAGTGATTTTATGCCTTTGATAACTTACCAAGAAGCTTAGAAATTGATTAGAGGTGGAAATGAAAGTTACCTAGACTATATTTTTTAAAATAAATAAACTATTAAAATTAGTGATGTGCCAGTGGTAAATGAATACATGGATGTTTTTTTAGATGATTTTACTAGTGTTATTTCTAATAGATAGGTTGATTTTTCTATTGAATTAATACTTGATGCTAATCCTATTTATAAACCCCCTTATCGAATGAATCAAGTGGGACTTTTATAATTGAAAAATCAATTGAAAGAGTTATTAGATAAATGTTTCATCCAACCTAGAACTTCACCATGGGGTGCTCCTATACTTTTTGTTAAAACGAAAGATTAATCAATGAGGCTTTGCATTGATTATAGAGCCTTGAATAACATCATTGTTAATAATAAGTATCCTTTTCCTCATATCAATGATTTATTTGATCATCTCTAGGGAGCATAGTATTTTTCAAAGGCTGACATGATGTTAGGGTACCATTATTTGAAAGTGAAGGAAGCTAACTTTCCGAATACTATATTTCAAACTAGATATGGCCACTATAAATTTTTAGTTATGCTATTTGGGTTATCTAATGCACCTATTGTATTCATGGATATTATGAATAAAATATTTCATGAGTTCTTGGATAAGTTTTTGGTTGTGTTTATTGATGAAATTTTAGTATATTATAAAAGTAAAGAGGATCATGCAAGACATCTAAGGGTTGTTTTGAAAACCTTAAGAGAAAATAAACTATATGGTAAATTTAGCAAGTATGAATTTTGGTTGCAACAAATTTAATTCTTTGGCCACATTGTTTCTAAAAATGGCATAAATATTGATCCTACTAAAATGAAACTTGTTAAAAAATGTCCAAGACCCAAAAATATCACTAAGATTCATAGTTTTCTTAGGTTAACAGGTTACTATCGACAGTTTTTTCAAAAAATTTATCAGTTGTCTAGCACACTGATTAAATTAACTAAAAAAGGAATTAAGTTCATCTGGACAAAATAATGTGATGATTGTTTTCAAGAACTGAAAATAAGATTGGTGAATGCTCCAGTCTTGAACTTGACTTCCAAAAATGGAAAATCCATCATCTATAGTAATGTTTTGTTGAAAGGACTTGGTTGTGTCCTAATGCAGAATGATCAGGTTATTGCTTATGCTTCACGTCAGTTGAAACCTCATGAGTTTAATTACCCTACACATGATTTAAAATTAGGTGCTATTGTTTTTTCTTTAAAAATTTGGAGGCATGATTTGTATGTATTAAAGTATGAGATATATACTAATCAAAAAAGTTTGAAGTATATATTCACTCAGAAAGAATTGAACATGAGACAGAGAAGATGGCTGGAACTAATTAGGGATTATGATTGCATGATTCATTATTATCCTGGAAAATAAAACACGATGGATGATTCTTTGATTTGAAAATGAAATGCTACATTAACCATGTTACATTTTTTATATGATACTTTGGTTAATGATTTGATGAATTTGGCATAAAATTTGTGGGTGCAGGTATATCCTATGTTTTGTTTCAGGTTTCAGTGTAGCCAGCTTTGTCATAAAGAATTAAGAGAAATCAAAAGGTGGATCAATATTTTTAAGAAAGGGTGGAATCCATTGAAAAGGTAATGTTTATTAATTTTAATATTGATTAAGAATATGTTTTATGATTTGGAAAAATATCATGTGTGCCTTGTGATTCATAGTTGAGGAAAGAGTTGTTGACTGAAGCTCATAATTCTCCATTTTCCGTTCATCCGGGAAACACTACGATGTACAAAGACCTTTAAGAGTATTATTGGTGGGATGGAATGAAAAGAGATATTTCTGAATTTACTATGAAGTGTTTAACTTGTCAGCAGGTTAAAGAAGAATGATAGTTATTAAAGGGTATGCTTCAACCTTTGCTAGTACTAGAGTGGAAAGAGGAAAATATATCAATAGATTTCATGGTAGGATTTCCAAATACTTCTCAAGGTAATAATGCGATTTGGATTATTGTTAATCAATTAACTAAATCTACACATTTCCCTCCCATTCTAGATACGATGTCTTTAGAGCATATTTCTAGACTACATATAAAAGATATTATCAGGTTACATTGATTTTCTCTCTCCATTGTATCAGACTGTGATCTCAGGTTCACATACAATTTTTAGAAAGGACTTCATAAGTCATTGGGTACTGAATTAAATTTTAGTATATCTTTTCATCCTCAATTTTATAGATAGTTTGAGGAGACAATTCAAACCTTGGAAGATATGCTTCGTTCTTTCTCAATGGATTATTAGGGAAGTTGGGATCAACATCTTTCTTTGGTTGAGTTTTCTTATAATAATAGTTTTCATTCCAGTATAAAAATGACACCATTTGAGGAATTATATTGAAAGAGGTGTTAGACACCAACATTTTGGGATGATTTAGGAGAAAGGTAGTTTATGAGACTAGTTTTAGTAGAGGAAATAAAAGAGAAAGTGTAGGTGATTTAGTGACACATGAGGATAGCTCAGAGTAGGCAGGAAAGTTATGTAGATAACCATAGGACATATATTTCTTTAGAAGTAGGTGATCATATCTTTCCCAAAGTTTATTAATGGAAAAGTGTAATGCGTTTTGGTAAGAAGGGGAAGCTGAGTCCACAGTTCATTGAACTGTATGAAATCCTAGAGACAACTGGATCAGTTGCCTACTGAGTGGATTTACCTCCAAGTTTATCTCAAGTACACAACATATTTCATGTTTCAATGTTAAGTAAGTGTGTAACAGATTCATATCATGTTTTTAGCCCTAAATTAGTTCAGTTGGAAGATAATTTTTCTTATAAGGAATAACCATTTTGGGTTCTTGGTCGTAGAGAGAAAGTGTTGTAGAATAAGGTGATTCAACAGATTAAGGTTTTATGGAAAAACCATATGGTTGAAGAGACAACATGAGAATCTGAAAATGCTATGAGGTAAAAATACCCCAATTATTTAATAAGTGAATAAAATTATGAGGATGCAATTTTAAAAAGGGTGGAAGGATGTAACATCCTAGGTAATGATAGAATAAGTTCTTTTTCATATTTATTAATATTTATGAATTAGATAATAGTTTTAAATTAAAAAGGTACACTATGTTAAATAGAATATACGACGCAAAACATGAGTTTCTTCGAAATCTTGTGTTTTGCGTAAGACTGAGTTATACAAAACAATAATATATTGTTCATATTATTATTTAATATGATCGTTTTTCACCTTTTAATGGAAGAATTCCTTTAAAACTAATTTTTGACACTTTTATAAATTCTATTTTTAAAAATAAACTTTATTTTTAAAAGTAGGATATTAAAATTTACTTTGGATGTTTTTTGGGTATTTTTCTGAGAACGTTCATATTTTGATGAATAATAAATAATATTGAATTTTAATTGAAAATTTCTTTTTAATATAAATAATTTATAGTGTTAAATTATATTTTTAATTGGTTTTAAAGTATAATTAGATCAATTGTATATCATTTAAACCAATTTATTTCATTTTAATCAATTTCACATTGAAATTGGATATAAAAACATTTCAAACATTTGAATTTTTTACTTTAAAATCTCATTGTTTCATCCTGTCTATGAGATTAATTTTAAATTAATTTCCACCAATTACGTGTTTTTAATATGAAAAAATAGATACCATATTTGGAATAATCATAATATATAATGTCTAGTAAGGTCAAATTATTTTTTGACCAAAAAATTTAGTGAAAACAATTAAAATTAATTATAGTGATTAAGGTAAAAAATGTGTTTATTTAGTGGTTAAACTTCAAGCTTAAGTGGAAAAATAAACTAGAAACTTGTCAAAAAACACATTTTATGTCCATATTTTGACCCTATATACAATTTTATCTAATTTGGTTCATTTTTGGAGTTTCATTATGTAATATAGACCTCCCAATAGTGTTTACTTATTATATTTACAAGAATGCCACTTCTCTTCCACTATAAAAAGTCACTCACCCTCCCCACTTCTTCACACTTATCAAGCCATTTGGATCATCCAAAACCTACCAAAATAATCTTCCAAAATCAATCCCCTTATCCTTGAAGCCTAAATTGGGACATAAATCAAACCAATGAATTCCTTTGGTGAAAATCAAAAGAAGTTATCCGAAGAAGAGGTAACATTCACCAACGTTTATTTATATTTTGTTTCCTTCTCCACTCCCTTAATTTCTCTTTATATCATGATTATATAATTAAATCAATATACTAAAATGTTTTTATGTTAAGGTTTGAACTTACAACTACACACACTTCCATCAAATGGGTAACTAAATCACCATTCATGTGTACAATGAACTACTGCCTCACGAAACGATGTCGTTTGTTTTTCCTTTACCACCTCTCATGATTTGGAATTATGATGTAAATGCCATTTTTATATGATATATATGATATTTATGATGTATTAATAATTATTTAATTTTTATATGATATATACCTTCATGCTTTCCATTTTGTGGGAATACGATAACAACGTTTCTAGACATGTGGACTACCACCTCCTCAAAGTGATGTGATTTGTTCACACTTTATACGGAATGTATTAAGGATAGATTTTGAAAAGAATATATGATATAAATTAAATATTTATGATATTAATGACATAATTACCTTTCTATAAATATAATATATCATTTTCTTTATTACCTTTTCACACATTGAAAAAGTGATAACGTCATTCATCCACGTGTGGACTACCGCCTCCTCGAAGTGATGGGATTCCTTTTACATCACAAGAATTATATATATAAGTATATATGATTAAATAATAATGTATTTATGATATAATTATCATTATTTAAATATAAATTTTACTTACCTTCTTTCCATAATGATCATTAAAAAACGAGAACGTTACTCATGCGTACGTACGACCTACCGTCTCCATGATTGTAACGTTAGTTCATTTTTCATAACCATCTTTCATGATTGGTTTTAAAACTATAATTTATGTATAAATATGATAATTGTTTCATGATTATTATTCTAGAGATGTTTTAATAATGACTCCTTTGACCATATTTGACCTACCAAAGTCATTTTTGACACATAAACTGAATATGGTCAAAACACCCAATGCAAACTTAATTGTTTATGTAGTTGTATAAAAAATTATAATAAGTTAAATAAAAGTAATTATAAAATTGAAATTTTTTCTAAATCAATTAAATAATTAACATAAGTTTATTATTTAGGAAAATAAAGATACACGTGACAAGTCAGACTCAAGGTAAGGGACTTCATCTCAATTGCCTTTTATGGATGAAATTCTTGATGTTGGACACCTTTATTCTTTTACAAGGTGTATATACAGACCCTTTGACATATATTATCATGAATTTATTTATTCTTAGGCTATTTAATGTTTTTTTAAATTTTATACCTTCATCAGGATTGTGATTCAAATGTTTCTAAGTGGTATATGGCACTTTGATTTAAAAATATCTTTTTAAATGTTTAAAGATTCAACTTCAAAATATTTTCCTGCATGATATTATTTTATATTTTATCTATAAAAAAGGATTATAAAGTACATGTTATGTCTATTTTAAAATTTTATTCAAATGTTTTTTAAAAATGAATCTTTTTACATGTTTTATATGAAATTTTTTGACAAATGAAAAAATGAATGTTCTATTCTTAACATACACAGTGATGATGAATTATCCGCCATCGTGGCCATTATTTTATTTTTTGGATTTCCTTTGAAAGATTTCATGTTTCCTTAAATGAAAAACACTCTTTATATTTTTGGGTATTTTGGTATTGAATATTATTTTTCAAAGGAAATAAGTATTTTTTTATTGAAAATGGATTGATTATTTCAATAACTTGAAATATTTTATCATGAGTGAAAATGAAATTTTATGAGTGAAATGTTGAAAATTGAAAGATTTTATGTGTTATGATTATATAATGGTACTTGAAAATTTTACATGTGGTTTCGTGATAAACCAATGACGGTTGGATCCGTGATAGCCCTCCAATGCATTGACTATGGAAGTAAACTGTATGGTTAAGAGTGACATGTATGGAAATCGACTGCATGGTTATTCCATTTATAAGAATGAAAAGTATAATGATGTACTAAGATACATTTATGTGTTATCTATGCTTTCTATGAGTTTTATGGTAATCTTGTGATTAAAAAAATGGTAAGAATTTTTTTCAAAAAAAAGGGTAAGAAATGAGCTTATTTTCAAACGAAAGTATTTACTATTTCTTAAGTGTAAAAATTATTACTTTATGATAACGTTTTCATGGGTTTTAATATTTATCAATGGACTAACAGTTTATTTCTTTTTATATCCCTTACTGATCTTTTTATGATCATCCCATATTTTTAATGTTTTTATAGGATTTAAGGATGAGTAAGGGATTGGAAGAAGTCAAGTTGAAAGTCATGAAGATTTTTCATAAAAGAGATCATGATTTATTTTATAAGTTTTATATTATGGGGGAAATGTATACTAATCATAAGTGTACACTTTGTATTTTATGGTTTTGTTATGTATGAGTTATGACCAAATTCTCTAAAAATCTAAACCTAAAAAGATCCTCAATATGAAAGAAAGTAATTTATTGACTAAAACTCAAGATCATATAATGTTTAAGGTTGGAGTATTATATGATTTCACCAGAGAATGGTGAAATCACCCAATTTTTAATGGGATTTCATGTATCCTAGGTTGAGGACATCCTGAGATAATATCCAAGTGTTTCCATTCATCGAATCATCAAAGGTATGTCATGACATATATTTTTTCTTCATTTTCTCATTAAAATTGATTTTATTTAATAATTGATTTGGTGGTGTGGGTTAGGGATTTCACTTAGATTATATTTGAGGGTGTGCCAAGGGTGGTTGATACCTCATTGATCAAATAACTGATGACCGTTGGATGCTTAATGAAACAAAAAGATTTATGCTGATGTTTAATTGAATTAATTAATTTATTATAAATGTTATAATTTAATAATTATTGATGTTTGATGTGAGTTTAGGGATTGAGATGTGGAGGCAAGCCTAGTTGATTGTGGAAACAACTAGAAGATATGGGATGGGCCTTGGTAGCTGGTGTCAGCCCATGGCGTCAAAGTATAAAAGATTTAGTTAAAGGTAGGTGGTCTCACATACATTCCACGTGGAATTTATGCTTTGTCTATGTTTCATTTGGATGATTAGGATCACCACTAAGGGTTACACCCATTGTTAATTTTAATTAAATAATTTTTTTAAATAATATTAAATTATTTAATTAAAAATGGAAAATACCAGGGGTCAAAAAAACCCTTGTATGATAGCTTGATGCCTCAAACTCTTATGGATATGGCCATAACTTTGATACATTAGATGGACTCTAGACCTCCTAAGAGGCAATGCTGAACTTGATCAGACACTTCATCCCATGTGCAGGGGTTTGAGACACCTCCAAGATAAAGGTGAGAGTGGACTAAAGATCATAGTTCATATAGGACTTAGGGAACCCTTTCATGAACATTGAGTTGTTCAGGCTTGTCGAGAGGAGGACGGGGTGAGCAACCCTATTCCATTTTATATGATCAGGCCCAAGTGGATAGACCTTGGGTAGACCAAGACCAATTTGGGTGAGCAAACTAACCTAGAGTGACCCTGTATGCCGAGATGGGCTGTGGCCTATCTCTTGGTTGTTTCCAATGTAGTTATACCCAGTGTAGTCGGAGAGGCCATGCTACCCTATTGATGGTACTATGGAATGCGATGTCCTAGGAGCATTGTGTGTTAACTCGAGACCATGATCGACACTGAGGACCCATGAGAGGGTTCCTCCACTGTTATTGACCAAGGGGACCTAGTGGGCGCCTCGTAGACTGATCAACCCTGAGTGGGTGTATATGAGAGGGTATCATGTGTCACCATGGAACTCATACTAGACTGGTGATCTCAAGGGGTTATGGATGATTATGATGGGTGTGGGTGTTCAACCATCCATTGTGTTTACCTTATTTATGGATTACACCCTCAGGGAAGATGTGATATGGTTGGGCC
Source organism: Viscum album (assembly GCA_963277665.1). Taxonomy (NCBI): domain Eukaryota; kingdom Viridiplantae; phylum Streptophyta; class Magnoliopsida; order Santalales; family Viscaceae; genus Viscum; species Viscum album. The sequence goes on from OY728164.1 coordinate 1,194,617,008, forward strand.
TCCATGGTTATGGGGATAAGTATATAGATGGGATTACATGATATAAATATGGGTATGGTTAGAGCCGCCATAAAGTTAGAGCTTAGTTCTGGAGTCACCATGGATTTGGGGCTCAGTATATGATAGGGGATACCATGGATTTGGAGCTCAAATGATAGGTTTGTCATGGGTTACATCCTCAAAGTCATGAGAAGATGATAAGGGATACCTTGGATTAAGAGTTTAGATGATAGGGGTTACCTTGGATTAGAATCCCATATAATAGGACTGCTACAAGCCTCATCTCGAGTGTTGTAAGGTTACTAATTGTAGCTGCCATGGATTTGGAGTCCGTATTTATAGGATTTTTATGAGACGGGTCCCCAGAGTCATGAGGATTGGTTAGGGATGCCATGGATTTGGATATCACATGTTACATTGGTGTCACGATCTTCACAACGTGATCATATACACCCCATCACTAGATGGAGCAGGTATAGTTGATTGGGGTCACAAACCTAAGGATCAATAGGAATTTTATTTATTTTAGAGTTGTCCTTCATTTCAGTTAATCACATCACATTCACATATCACTACATAAGTTGGTTATTATGAGACCATGTTGGTGGTTCCCTACTGAGTTTTGTACTCGAACCTTTCTCAGGACACTACTGCACTTGGGTACTCAAGAATATGTTCACTTGGTTGCAAGCACAGGTTAGGATGAGGCCCGAGACCGATTGAGTGGGATTAATTAGACATGCACATAGATATTGGGATGAGGTATGGATTGGGGATGTCATGGGGTTAGTGTATTTTATTTTCCTTTTATTTTGGTACATATATGTAACTTATCTAGGGGGAGGTCAGTGTATATATGAAATGTCTTTTTGAGACCTTGTTGCATTTTTTTATTTAGTCTTGTGGAATTTATTGCTTCCACTTCCAATTTATTTTATGATGTATGGAATTTGGTTATTTTAGTTTTTACTATGCACTCTGATATAGAAGGTATATTCTCCCCATAGTACCACCTTAGACTTTTGTTTCTAGTTAGAAGCCTTTGACATATAGGGAGGCATGCCTGAGGTCACACAGTGAATCAGTATTATTACTATTCATAGATTTATCTAGGGAGGGATGTTACAAAGTGGTAGGAGAGAATTATTTTATTTTTATCTTACTATTTTAGGTATTTAGTGGACTAAATATTTAGGAATTTTTTGGATCCTATGATGAATACCATACTAGTTCATCGAGAACACCTATTCTAGTAAGAAGTCAATGTTATGAGGGATGGTATTGTTGTTTTGGATTTCTATGTTACTGTTGTATATTATTTTTACTTTAAGTGATGCACATGAGGTTTAGGTTTTATTATTTACGATGGATCTCCCACTCTTGGATCGTTGTAATGAGGGTAGTGATTTGATTTTAACTCTTGGCCTATAGGGGTAAGAGTCATTTTATGCATTATATTAGGAACACAAGATTTACATGGAATATAGGCCTTCTAGTGTGTGATTTCACTTAACACCGAGGCTTAGTTGTTTAAAGTGTCAAAAAATACCCATATGATGTTTTCTCATATGAGTACTTTGTGACATTCTACTCAACTGGGACAACTTTTATAAGCATTTTCTTTTGATTCTAAGTCATGTGAATCTATAGTGAGATGCTCAATGATGAGGAAGACAACACATTCCTCATTCATAGGGGGTACAATGACCTTGGTGGGTCGACATGACATTGGATGCCCAACGATAGACCCCTTATAGGTTTATATTAGGGTTTAGTTATTTAAAGTGTTATTAACAACCTATATGATGTTTTCCTACATATATTGGAATGGAATTCTATTTAAACGAACTATGTGTTTGTGTTCCATTGGTATGGGTTGTCTAGGATGATTTTTCTGGTTATGAGAAGAGTTTCTTGGTGAGGTGTAATCCTCTAGGGAGCATTCCCATCAGTGGGTTCTTATGAGGATAGGTGCCCTGATTGTGGGAAATGGTCGACATGTGATGTTGTCATATGTGTGACCTTGTGAGTGGGTGTTTGAACTATGTTGTTATGGGTTGAGACAAGAGAGTGGATGATGCACTATGAATAATGACATTATGCAAGTTTTGAACAAGGGTATGGGTGGTTGAAACTAGTGAACATTATGAGACCTGTTTAGTAGGTCTAGGTGGGAGACTAGGGACCTTTAGTTTTCACTTGGATCTTAGTGGGTTACATTGGTCAAGGGTGGTTTGTTAAAGGGGTTATACCAGGTTAGTGGTTTCCTTTGATATGGAAGCATGGGAAGGTTCTTTAAGGTATGATACTAATGTATGGGAGGTGCTCAGGGTTTGAGGAATATATAAGATTATGCCTTTAGTTTGAGTAATCACCTAGGGTGATTGGGGTTTGAAACTAGCTTTGATGGGCATGACTATTCAGGTGTATGACCCTATTGACCAGTGGGTGCACTTTTAACAGTATAGTTAGAGTGAGGGTATATGGTCATGACTGTAAATGCATTGGGTGGAAGCTAGACACATGGTTGTCTTAACAAGTGGACATGACTGAGAGCATAAAGGGTCACCTATGGTGTAAGGATAATGCCACAAGGCAGGTAGTCATTTGATGAAACATGGTATAGGTAGGGAGCCCAATTTTGAAGATGATTTCCAAGGTAACTCTTGGTGTTTCACGAATAATGTTATGTGGATCATGATTAGTATGAACTTGGTTTAGTGTGACTTATAGGATCATGGGTTGGGTGTTGGAATTAGCGATGATCATTAGCAGGCTAAGGTCTGATATTAATTGATGGGATTCTTGTAGGTGTGAAAACTCGAGGTTTTGAGTAACATATTATGAAATCCCTCTATAGTAGTGGGGATATGATTTTATATTAGGTTCTATGGAATGGATTACTCAAGGTTGGACTTTTACTTTCATTATTAGGGAGACACAATGCCAAGGGTTGGTGTTAGATGAGTATGGATTGGGAGGAGCATTACACATGTTTAGCAATGGATCCTACCAATAATGTGATTGAGAAGTAGGGTAAGAAAATCCATGTGATGGAACATATATTGGTGGTTAGTTGAGGGTGGTGACCCTTGTTATAACTTAAATTCATCGGTTGCTATGGGAACTGCTCTCGAGAACTGGGAACGAGCAATGAATTGGTGTTGTGAGTTGACACTTAGAAATGAGTAGGTGTGGTCATGCCAGTCATTATGCCTGGTGGGAAATGGTATGTGGGATATAGTGGTTGTGAGCTTGTTTTTGTGGTGTGATGATAAGAAGGATCCTAAGGTGGGGAGAGGGATGTCAGCTTTGAGCATGCAACCATTACGTGAGAAGGTTTGTGGGTGTATAGGATTGGTCATTAGACATTCATTTTGGCATTTTGATACCAGTGAATAAATAGGCCTGAGAGTTTCTATATTCCTCAATGAATTCCATGTATAAATCTTATTATGATATTAGGTGGAGTCTGAGCATAGGTGTTGGTCTCAAGGTTGTTTTGAAGTGATCCCAGCATGATTGGGTCAACAGTGCCTTGGATTACATGGTGTGTCATGGTAATTGAAATGGGAAGTGGATTGTTAGACTATGAAATGTCACCATAAGTCAGATAAGGACTTAAATGAGCGTACTTAGATGATCATGAGATGCCTTAGAGGATAAAGGCATTAGAATTGAGTTTTAGAAATGTGCCAGTAGTTAGAGCCAATCATTCTTGAGAAGGGTCATCCAAAGAAGGTCCAATCAATGTTTTTGCATAATATGTGATGTGGTTAGTTGAGAACCACTTTGGGTAAATCTTTTTGGGCATTAAGGGAGTGGTTGTATGGTTGATTGGGGCTTTTCAAGGAAAAGACGGTGCGATTGGGCTCATGCCACAGTTGATTGGGATCCAACTAGTTCAAATTATAATTGAGGGTCAAGAGCAATGTTCTCATGTGTAATAAGGTGTAGTGAGTTTATAACTATAGTGAGATCATATGTAGTATGTTAGGGGAATGTTTGAGTAGGTAATTCCAATGAAGTAAGTGCCAAATCATTGGAATTGGTGGCTACGACTCAAGTCCTCTAGTAGGGAGAACCATGGGTTGGGTAATGAATTAGAAGATAGTGTGATCATGTTGTAGGTTATATGGGCTTCGGTAAATGTTGTCTCAATGTTTCATTGGTTATTATGATAATTGGATCTAGGTTTTGTGGCTTAATCACCATATTTTAAATTGGTGATTTGGAATAACGTTAGGAATTTAGAGGTGGAATGCGACTGTTTGAGTAGAAATTCATGACCGAGGTAAGTCAAGATATTCAGTTAGATGTCCACTAAGACTTATAAAATATGATAAGTAATAAGGCAAAGAGGTTGTAAAACCAAATTTACATACAAACATTTTAAAGTTATAAGAAGTTTGAATTTTCTAATTATTAGAGGGTCTAAATTTTTAACTTGGAATTAGAACCAAGTTCTGAGAGTTTAGGCACCTCAAAAAGAAGTTTTTGGGTGAGAAATGAAGTTTAGAGGATGTATCAAGGGCTTGGGAGGAAAAAAAAGTGTCTAGGGTGGTCATTTCATCTTGGGTTATATCAGAACACTAGCTAGCCAATGTATGTAGACAACAACTAGGTGGGATATTGTGACCATCAACTAGATGGTGGTTTGTACCTTTAAGATAGTGGGGGAATTTAAGGGTCAAAATGACCCTTACCCCCCCCATAAAGTTTTAAGAGGGGAAACCCCCTTTCTCCCTCCATATTTTCAAACATAACAAGGAGGAAAAATCCCCTATTCCCCCTTACACCCACTTGTTTAGGGTGTGTTTCTTGAAAATTTTCAATGAATGAAGGCAAATATTCCTCATTTTCATCTTGTCTCTTATCCTTCCATTCCCACTAATTTTGGAATTGTTTTAGTTTAGGTTAAAAGTGGAAATTTCACTAGAGAATGGTGAAATCACTCAATTTGAAAGGGGATTTCATACAACCTAGGTTGAAGACATCATGGGGTGATGTTCATGTGTGTTTTTTTGTTGAATCGTCAAATATATTCCATGCCATGGATTTTTTTATCAAAATTTAATTTTTTTAAAAATGAATCTAGAGGCATAGGTTGGAGCTTTCAATCAGCTTGGGTTTGAGGGTTTTTTGGGGGTTTTCAAAACCCTTTTACTCAATGAACTGTCGATTGTTGGATTCCTGGTGAGTCAACCAGATTTGTTACAAGGTTTAATTGAATCAATTAATTAATTATAAATGTTATAATTAATTAATTATGGTTGTTTGGTTTGAGTTAGGGGCTCAGGATGTGGATTCATACCTGGTTGATCGAGGACATGATTGTATGTGCTTGTATGAGCCTTTGAAACTATTGACGGCCCTTGGAATCAAAGTGGAAATGATTTGATAAAATGTTGGTGGTCTCACGTACTTTCCTTATGAAATTTATGCTTTGTCTATGCTGCATGTGAATGCTTAGGCTCACCGTTGGGGGCGAAATCCTAGGTTAATTTTAACTAAATGAAATGTTTAAATTTAAATAATTTTTTTTAACTAAAAGGGTGAATTATAGGGGTTACAAACAACCCCCGTGTTCTAACTTTATGCCTAGAACTTTGATGATAGAGGCTGGAACATTGATACATTATATGGATTTCAGACCTTCTGAGAGGTGAGGCTAGACTTGAACAGACACTCCAACCCATTTATAGGGGTATGAGATGCCTCTAGGATAGTGGCAAGAGTGAACTAAAGATCCTAGGTATTTTTGTCCTTATAGGACCCCTTTCATGGACTTTGAAGCCATTCAGGCTTGTTGAGATGAGGATGGGATGAGAAAACATTTTCTATCTGATTTGACCAAGCCTAGGTGGAAAAAACCTTAGGCAGACTGGGATTGTGTTGAGTGAGTGAACTGAACTAGAGTGACCCTATACAGTAAGACGGGCCATAGGCTATCTCTTTTCTGTTACCCATGCGGTGAGACCCCATATAGCCAGTGAGGCTATGCTACCCTATCAAAGATGTTGCAGGATGTAACATCCTAGGAGTGTTGAGTGTTGACCTGAGACCATGACCAAGACCTAGGACCCATTTTAGGGTACTTCAATTGTGATGTATTGAGTAGACCTATTGGGTGCCCCATTGATCAACCGACCTTGAATGGGTGTATGTGAGAGGGTATCAGGTGTCACCATAGAACCCATACTGATTTGGTGTGCTCAAGGGGATATGGATGATGATGGTGGGCATGGGTGTTTAATAAGCCCTTGTGTTTTTCTTATTTATAGAATGTTCCCCTAGGGAGGATGTGATACAGTTAAGATTCCATGGTAATTGGAACAGGTGTATGGATGGGCTACCATATTATGGAACTAGGTATGGTTAGAGATGCCACAAAGTTGGAGATTAGTGTTAGAGCCTCTATGGATTTGGGACTTGGTATATGATAGTTTTTTCCATGGATTTAGATCTCGAATGATAGGGTTGTCATGGTTTACATCCCTAAAGTTGAAAGTATTTGATAGGGGATACCTTATATTAGGATTCTGGATGATAAGGGCTTCCTTGTATTAGGATCCTAGATAATAGGACTGTCGCAAACCTCACCCCCAAGGTCATGAGGATACTAATAGGGGTTTCCATGTATTTAGAGCCCGAATTTATAGGACTACTATGGGATGGGTCCTCATAGTCATGAGGATTTGTTGGGGTTTCCATGGATTTAGAGACCACGTATTACTTAGGAGGCATAGTCTTCATGACGTTCTCAAAGACAGCCCAACACTGGTCGAGGTAGGTATAATCGATCGGGGTCATGGACCTAAGGATTGACCTGGATTTTATTTATTTTGGAGTTTTATTTTATTTTAGATAAGCATGTAACAAGAACATATAACTACATATGCTGGCTATTATGAGACCACATTGGTGGTTCCTTAATGAATTTTTTACTCACACCCTGCTCGGGCCACCACTACACTTGGGTACCCAAGCATACATTCACTTAGTTGTAGGCCTAGGTCTGGTTAAAGATCAAGATTTATTGAGTGGGATAGATCAGACGTGTATATGGATTGTGGATAAGGCATGTTTTGAGGATTTTGTGGAGACACTATGTTTTGTTTTACTTTTATTTTGGCATGTATATGTGACCGGTACAGTGGGCGATCAGTGTATGTATGATATGAATATTTGGGCCCTTTCTTCATTTTATTTATTATTCAGTATTGTGGTATTTATTACTTATGATTCTAGTTTGTTTTGTGATATATTCCATTTGGTTATTTTATTTTTTACAACACACTATGATATAGGGGTTATAGTCTCCCCACAATACCACATTAGACTACTGCTACTAGTTGGTAGCCTTTGGTGTATGGGGAGGTGCTTAAGTTCATATAGTAAACTGGTATGGCTACTATTCATAGGGTTAACTGGGGTAGGATGTTATAGTGTATTTTATTTCTTAAAATTATATTTCCACTATGATACCATATTATATTCATGTTATTATTTATTTTATGGTTATTCATATTATTTACCATTATTGTATTCTTATGGTATCAAGGGTATAGTCTTTTCATGATATATTATCCAACCCTCAATGCTAGTTGGAAGCTTCTAGCATATGAGGAGACATGCTCAAGGTTCTATGGAGAGCCAACTCAGGTATTATTTGGGTATACCACATAGAGGACGTTAAAAATTTATACCAGTGCCTTGTTTTTATTTGTCTTATGATTTAGGACTTGGTTGATGAAGATAAGACTTGTCAAAACTAGGGATGACAATCATACTTCTGCCTTGAGAACACTAGAATGGGTGAAACTGCATTTCACTACGGTGTTGGGTTTGTGGTTATGACTTATCATGGTCATAAATGATTTTTTTTGACATATTATGATGTTAATGAATTATGAATTATTGTTTACTCTTGGTTGGGGTGGTAAGATAAATTAATACGTGCATCGTACTTGGAACCTAGGTTCACATGACATGTGTATGCTCGTGTAATTAGAGATTGTTTTTAAGAAATGGGTTTCGATTAATTAAAATGTTAAGAATAACTTATTTTGTGTTTTCATAAATAACTTATTGATGGTATATTAATTATATAGACCTGAATTTTATGGCTTCTGAGATGCTTATCGCTTGATAATGGTGTCATTATGAGGTGCACATAATTGTAGCAATGGGACTAAAGTGAGTGGTATTGGTATGGGGATTCCTTAAGGGGAATGAGAACCCTAGAAAATTGTATTAGTGTGAGATGCTATAAGTTATGTGAGAATAAAATCATGGAAGTTTCTTCATGAGTTGTAACCTGTGGGAGTTACGGTTCATAATATGGGTAGGGGAACCCAATGATGATGTGGTACGACTCAGGATGGTTAGGGTCAAGTGCATTAGCACATTTCATGGTACTTTTTTTTATATTGATATGGGTTATAATATCTAATATTTTTATAATATTGTGATATGTGTGTATGATAGAGGATAGCTCGAGAGTGGGGTTATCTAGGAATGTGGATACCTTAGGTATGCATGTGAAAAAGAACATAGACAGTGCTTGTATTAAATGTGGTTTTTCATGCATGGGATGCATGGTTGACTAAATAGGTATGTGTTATTAGGACTAATGGAAAACGACTCATGAAAGAATGGGTTGGGTTTGGTGGAAAGGTGGCACAAGAGTGTATACCTATTTATGGATAGAATTCAATGTTATGAACTAAGATCGATCATGAAATAGTGATCTTAGTGATTTGTTTCATGTACACTTGGAATTAAGTATCATGTAAAATATGTTTATAATAGATTGAAAATCTCTTGGTGATAGAGTTTGAGAATTTATAACTATATGGGTTGTAGGACATTAAGTGGTTCCAATGTGATTGAAATAAAGTCTATGAATATCTAGTTCCTTGAATACTTGGAGGAAAGTCATAGGATTCTAGTTCAACTTTAATGAATGATATATGACACCGATAATGATACCATTTTATTTTAAATTTATTATTTATGGTTTTTATTATTTATTTTGATATAAAGTGTGGAAATATGAAAATTTTGGATAATTTACCAGGTTGTATGATTAGAATGCATAGTTACCCTAACCATGCATAATAACCATGCAAGATGATTTTCAAATATAGTAGCTATGCATGGTTAGATGCATGGTGTAGTGTAACCATGTGGCACGGTCATGTGTTTTTCCTAAAAAATCTAGCTTTTATGTTTTTCAATTCCAATTTATTTGGGTGTCCCCTCATTTCCTCCTCCCATATTCAAGAATCTTCTCCAGGGGTCCCAATTCATTGATCCCACTCCATCTTTTGGTTCCTCGACTCTTCTCCATTGATTTCATGTTATTACTTTAAGGTAATATCCCCTTTTCTCTTCTTATTTTACTATATTATCTCTTATTTATATAATTATTCTTTCTAATTTTCCTTAGCCAATCATATAGCGGCTAATTTCATGGTTGGGGTTGGGACTAATCACGGAGTCCTTGATTTCTAGGGTTCAAAAGGCTTCTTTCATCTAAATACCTCAACTGCTGAAAAAGGTTTGTGGAATCCAATGGATTAAGGTAGGTGTTTTAATGTAACTCCCTTAATCAAACCTTTGGTTCTTAATGCTTCAATAATTTATTTCTTAGTAAATTAGTACTATATATGGAGTTTATGGGGAATTTATAATTATTCTCAAAGAATTCTTGGGCATTTCAATTTGACCCAAAGAGTTTTCCATGGTTTTCAAAGGTTATTCTTTCAAAGTGAATTCCAATTCACATGATGTGTTTTATAAATTATTTTTAAAAAATTTTTTAGTTCAAAAGGATTTATCAAAGGTTTTTTATAGATGATTTATTTTATGTATAGACAGTTTAATGGTTTCTTACTATTTTGTGACTTAAAAGACTATATTTCATTTTATAATTGTTGTTATTGACTATAGTTATCCTCTTTCACATATGGCCCTTATTTTATTTTTTTATAAATGTATAATTTTTTATATTGGCCATTGTTTATGAGATTGTTAAAAGGGGGGATATTGTGTAGAGGGTTCTTGGGTTGTGACTTGAGGATTGTTTTGAATATTATAGTTTGATTTTTGTGATTTGAAATGATGATTTACATGGGAGCCTCAGGTACTTAGTGGGAAATCAAGTATATGTGATACCTTATCTATTATTTTTCTCTTATTAGGGGTTAATTCTTGGTAAGTCCTTATGGTTAAGTTGGGGTTTGAATATGTTAAGATTAAATTAGGTTAAAAAATGATATGTGATTATGGTTCTATGTTGTCCCTACTAGTATTGAGGTTGACATCCCATGTTATGATTATTTTAGTTTATTCATTTATTTACATTTTGTTTTCCATTATTCCTTCTAATACATTCTTATTGTGTGATAATGCATACTTTTCTTTATTTTCATTATTTCTTAAATAAAATGGTTTTATCAAAGGTAATAAAATGTGTTCTACTTTTGTTTTTTAAAATAAACTGAAAGGACATTTTCTAATTACAGTTTAAACTAGAATTTAATACCTAGATTATAAAATAGGTTACTTTTATTCTTGATATTATCATACTGGGAAATAAATCACACCCTACATATGCACACTCATGTGTATATAGTCTTGGTTATGTCTGATGTTGGTAAATAAAAAGGAGATTATTCATTGGGTAGAGTTCCTTAGATGCATTCTTCATGTTTTGGAAGCATGATAATTTTTTGGTGACTACGGGTCATTTGGAGATGGTTCATGTGGCCTTTTTGGGATATTTTGGTTACTTTGGGATGTATTTGTGTTGGACTCACTAACCTATCCTCATTTTGACATCTCTCATTTTCTAACTTTCATGCATCACCTTATATTTTTTTGTAGAGATATACTTGGCCGATTATTTTAATCCTTCATTACTATGTCATGTTTGGATGGAATTATATTTTTAAACTATTTATTTAATTGGCATGAATATGAAATGTACGGATACCTCATTCCAAATTCTTAGAAGAAGCTTGTTTGATTGATTATTGGTTTGAGAGGGTGAAATCATTCCTAATTAGTGTGATACCCACAATGCTTATTTCTATCCCATTATGATCGAGAATGCACTTCAGGTTTTATGATGAGATAAATCAAGTGATAAAGTCGATTTATAACAACCCAATTCTTTCACACATATTATTACATGATTTTGAACAAAAACATCTAATAAACACAACACAAAGATCATGATTCTTATTATATTTAGAAGATGAGGTTCATAATACATCAAAAATAAAATAAAACAAAACATATTTATTTTATTCTATATAATGAGATCCTAAACCCCTTTGATCTTCTAAAACTGTATAGGATAACCTAGGGAATACATAAAATAAAGGGGTGAGCTATAAATCCCAATAAGGGAACACTACTACAAAATAGGCATTTAACAATGCTAAAAATGGAAATTATTAGTGCCAGAAAATCACTGACTATAGGATAGAGATTAAAAGCCTGATTCTTTTATCAACACTTCTATAAGTGCTAAGAAAAGGGCATACTACAGTTTGCTGTTATAGCACCAGTGTAGTGTTCTGTTACAACACCAGTGCAACATGTTATAACAGCACAACACAACACCAAAAACACTATGAAATTATCAAAATAAAGTATTAATATAGAATTTAAATGAAGAAAAAACAATATAGTCTTGTTTTCTCATTTTTGATGATGTGATGCGCGTTTTAAACTAAAATGATACTTATACATTGAAAAAACACACTTACAATCATACCGGTCATACCATGTGTCAGATTGAGGTGTAGAAGATTCCAACATGTCTCAAATGACTTATGGATCATTTTCCTAAAGTATCAAAACAATTCAAATGTGTTTACTCAGTATTGAGTACGTCACTTATATTTTTTTACAAAAATATCATTTTAAACTGGAAACACACACTTTGAATCATACTAGTCAAATAGTTTTTCGGTTTGACATGATACAAATTCATACATGTCAAAAATGACTTATAAATCATTTTATTAAATTATAAAGACAATCTGAGTGCATTTTCTCAGTTTTCAATGAGTGAACCTTTTGAACTAAAATGTTAATTTTAAACTTATAATGGACAAATTGAGTCATAACAAACACATTATATATTGGATTGAGGTTTGGATGATTCCTACATGTCACAAATGACTTATAAATCCTTTTACTAAAGTATTGAAACAATTAGAATGTGTTTTCTTGGTTTTGAGTAGGTAAGTTGTCCTTTTTACTAAAATTGGTGATAATTTTAAATAAAAAGACGCACTTGGAGTCATATTAGTCACACCATGTGTTGGATTGAGGTATGGATAATTTTTACATGTCACAAATGACTTATGGATAATTTTCATGATGTATCAAAATAATCTGAATGAATTTACTTAGTTTTGAGTACGTCACTTGTTTTTTTACTAAAATGTCATTTTAAACTAAAAACATGCACTTTGACTCATACCAATCACATCATGTATTGGTTTAATTTGAGGATAATTCTTACATGTCAAAAATGACTTATAAATCAATTTCCTAAATTATCAAGAAAATTTGAGCATTTTTTCTTGGTTTTCAATGAGTGACTTTTTTTAAACTAAAATGCCGATTTTAAACAGATAATGGACATATTGAGTCATAATGGACACATCATGCATAAGATTTAGGTGAGGATAATTCTTAAACATCAAAAATGACTTATAGATCATTTTAATAAAGTATCAAAATAATACTAATGTGTTTTCTCAATTTTGAGTAGGTCATTTGTCCTTTTTATTAAAATTTATGTCCTTTTTAAATAAAAAGATGCACTTTGAGTCATACCAGTCACACCGTGCATCAGATTGAGGTAAAGACGATTCCTACAAATCTAAAATTACTTATGGATCATTTTAATAAAGTATCAAAACAATATGAATGCATTTTCTTAGTTTTGAGTATGTCAGTTGTTTTTTTACTAAAATGTTATTTTAAACTCGAAACACACACTTTGACCTATATTGATCACATAGTGTATCAACTTGACGTGAGACTAATTCATACACATCAAAAATAAATTATGAATTGAGTTACTAAATTATTAATAAAATATGAGCGCAATTTCTTTTTTTTAGTGAGTGACATTTTTTGAACTAAACAGTTGATTTTACACTGATAACGGACACATTGAGTCATAACGGTCACACCATGCGTCAAATTGAGGTGAAAATGATTCCTAAACATCTAAAATGACTTATGAATAATTTAAATAAAGTATAAAAACAATCATAATATGATTTATTATTTTTAAGTATGTCATTTGTCCTTTTTACTAAAATTAATGTCAATTTTAAATAAAAAGAAGCACTTAGAGTCATACCGGTCACACTGTGTATCAGATTGAGGTGTATCTGATTATTACACATCCAAAATTCTTAAAACAATCCTAAATTACAATGTTACCATGCTTCAATTTTCTTTCTATTTCGAACTACCAAAACTGCATATTGACTCAATGTTTTTAGCCGAAAAACCTTTCTTTCTATTGAAAGTTAAAAGAGAAGAGGCTTTCAATAACGAGAAAGGTTTCTAAGATAATAACATTGAATCAATGTGAAGTGTTGAAAGTTTGAAAAAAGGCAATGAAAATAGAAAGCGTGGTAAAATTTGCAGAAATAATCATTTTATCTCTTTTGTAGCTTATTGTAGATAATTGAAAGAAAAACATTACTTCCCAAAAGATCTATGAAAAAAACTAAATAAGTATTGGATAAAAATGATAAGGAAATTAACATATAAGTATTAGATAAAATTATGACAAAATTAATTAAATAATTATTAGTAATTCACCTTTTCTTGATGGTTTTATGTATTCTTAATATATTTCCTTGTAGTCATTATCTCAGTTACAGGCTCAAACAAAAGAATCCACTTGTATAAGGAAAAAATTATTATATGAGTAATACTTAAAATAGATAAATTAAATATAAATATGAAATAATAAATTCATTATATGGATAATTATTTTATTGTGAAAATTTTTTGACCACAAGAATATGCTGACGATAAAGCAATAATGATGATAAAAAAACACAAATATATATCGCTAAACAATCAATCAACGAGTGAGGAGGATAAGGAAAAAATAAGATACACTAGATTGAAGCTTTGAATCATCTGATAGAAATTAAAGATATCCTATTAGGTTCATAAAATATTCTTTTTGTATAATAAATAAATAAATACACACAAGTTATTCATTATCAAAGGAGAATATCTCCCATTTGTGAGAATTACATGGATGGTAATCAGAGAGTCTTAAGGGTGGAACCAAAAGGCAATGTTAAAGAATGATATTTTTTTAGATGGATTAAAGTAAACCATACATAGTGTTTATTATATGAGTGATGAAAGAAATATAGTGACTTTTAATAAGTATTAATGAGTGGGTTATCATTTAAAAGATGGATATATTTTTATCTACTATAAGAAATAAAAGCAAGACTAAAATCAATGAATAAAATGTCACTGGTGATTGGAAAGTTTTGATGAAAAATCTAAGGAGTAAGACTCTAAAAAACCCTCATTTTTTCCCAAGTTGAGTCTAAATCATTTGGAGAGGCTGATAAGGTTGATAATTGGATCAAATCTATGAATGAGGAGCTTGATCCGAATAAGAATAATGTGACATGAGGAGCTTGATCTAAATAATAACAATGAAGGCTTCTTATGGATCAAGTTATTGCATATATTATTCCAAAAAATGTTCATTAGTTAAAAAATACATGATTTTTTAGTTAATTTGTTGTCCTAATTCTTGTAAAACTCTTAGAATAAAAGGTCATTGTAATGTATTATAATGAAACATTTTTTTATGTCATGTAATTGAGATGGTCACATCTATGGGGAATCATATTACCATTAGGACATAAAAATGGATTTAAGTTTATGTTAGTGAACCATAAAATTAAATAGAATTAAGATTCCACAATGAACATAACATGTCATTAAATTATTAAATCCAAACTAATAAATTTGACTTAAAGTAGGATTCTAAAGGTTTAATGATTTTATCCATGAAAAATAATTTTTATTTCAAAAAAATAGATTCTATTAAAACTTATTTATTAAATTTATATCAATCAATGTTAATATTTGATTTTAGAAAAATTAGTTAAATCTAGTGGTATAAGATTTATTTTTGAATGATTTAAAATATTATTTAAAATTTAAATAATAGAAAAATTTTCTCATTAAATAACTTAATTTTCAAAGAAAATATCAAATTTAGAAACATTTTGATCAATCCAAAAGGATTGAGAACAATAAATTCTATCAACAATGTACTCTTCTTCTACACCATGTAATGAAACAATATTTTTTTTCTTAAAACACCATGATGCTAAGGTATTTCCTAGAAAATGATTCATTCTAATTATTTATTTTCAAACTATATTTTAATAAATAAAATCAAAATATCAAAAAAAATTATCTCAAAATCATTTTTTTCTGTATAATATAGTCTAAGGATTATAGAACCTTAAACTACTTTGATTTTTCTTTTTAGAGTATTTAAGTCATATTATTCAAAATAAAATTGAAATATTTCAAAAATAAAAACTGAAAACATTATATTTTTTCAAGAAGTAGTTAAATAAATAAGACAAGCTAATGAGCCTGTACCCAAGTGGTATAGGCTCTTGCTTGGCATCCAAAAGACCCAGGATTAAATCCGGGTAGGGGCAAATTTCCGGGTACTGTAGCAGTACTGTAGCAGCGGAAGAAATGTAGCAGTGGCGGTACTACAGTGGTAGAAGAACTGTGCAGGCACTGTAGCAGTGACTGTACTGTAGCAGGTACTGTAGCAACATGGGTACTGTAGTAGTACTGTTCACGGAGGGGTCCTTTGGGCAAAAAATTGGGCTTTCAAGCCTTGTATTCAGGCCACTTGGCCTGTCACGACCCGCCCTCGGGGTCCGTGCCGTGACTACCCCAAGCCCGCCTTCTATAGGCCAGGGGCTGGCGACTAGCACCAAGGCGTAATCCCAGTAAAAAGGGAAGGCATTGCCTTTGAAAAGTAAACAAACACCACAGAGTAAGCAAGCGGAAAAGTAAACACTAAGTAAAAACAGAGTACAACTGAAAGTGCGGAAAAGTAAATGGGTCAGTATACAAACCTAAACTGAAAGTAAAGTACAACTCGAAAGGGAAAACATAAACTGTAAAGTAAAAGCCGCTACACCGAGCTGTCCACTGGAAATCCCACCTGAAGGGTGGGTACAGATAGCTCCACTGCTCCTCGGGTCCCGCCGTCCGCTCCGGGCACGTCCCGCCCAGTGGTCCACCTCCAGGTACCGTTCTGCTCTGCAAGTCTCAGCCACAATCAACGCTGTCCATCGTCTGCAACCAACACAACGTAGTGCGGGCATAGCCCGTACAAGGGTGAGTATAAGCTACTCAGTAGGGACCCCGAGACCCCCGAAGGTCTCCCAAATCCACAAAGGATAAACCACAAAGGAAGATACAATCACGAAGTAATAACCGACACTGCTTAGGTATATGCCCATACATATACCTAAGTCATCAATTCCAATACGCTCCAACCTCCGAGCCCAAGTACAACTCAGTCCACACAGGAAAGTATACGTATTCCACACAGGAAAGAAAAACGAAATCCACACAGGATAACACAACACAATCCACACAGGAAAGCAACAGGATTCAGCTCACACAGGTATACTTCTTCAGATAACGATAAAGATGATCACTGATCCATCTAAGTCGTCGGACCCACGAAGGATCGATAGGTAAATAACCCCCGCAATGACCCACACAGGATCGGGCCCACATAGGACCTGTAGGCGCTGGTTCACACAGGACCGCTGAGCGCAGACCCACACAGGATCGGACTCACACAGGATCGGGCCCACACAGGACCTGTAGCACTGATCCACGTAGGATCGCTGAGTGCTGAAGTCGTCGTCGAATCCACCAAGGATCTCTGTACTGTCGTCGTCGCAGTCACAGTAGCAGTAGCAGTAGCAGTAGCAGTCACAGTCGCAGCCAGCTCTAGGGTTCCCGCACACAGCAAGCTCGTTCGGGAGGGTCCGCTCCACGAGCCGAGAGGCTGATACATCAACTGTCACATAGTCCAGAGTTGATGTATCCAAAAGTTCCGTATCGTCAACAGGAACTCTACGCAACAGACGACGCGTCGATCGGATGCTCGGTCTGAGAGTTATTGGCTTTTTCGTCCCAGGGGCCCGGTTGGTTTTTAAGGAAAAACCAACCCGACTGTACTCCAACTGCGTCCAAACCTCGGGCGGAGTAAGCCAAAAGATCCGTCTCACTAAGAGGAACACAACAAAGCTGACGTCACGTCATTCGGACGTCCGTAGCTCAAGATATGAGCGTTTCCGCTCCGAGGGCCCGGTTGGTTTCGTGTACGAACCAACCCGGCCGAACTCAAAGTATTCTGAAACCTTGAGTGCGATATACCGAAACGACCGTCTCGATCCAAGGATCGCATCTCCGCTGACGGTGAGTCGTTTGGAGATCCGTAGCCCAAGTTATGGGCATTTGAATCCAAACCACTCGGTAACGGGGGTTTCGGGCCCGGGCCGTCCCGGCCCGAGACCCCCCGGATGGCCCGAACCGGGTCGAACCGCCCCGGACAGGGTTGACCCGGCCCGGTGCGGCTCGTCCCGGCGCGGCCAGGCGCGCCGGTTCGGCGCTGGCTCCTTCTCAACAGGACCGGCAAGGGTCGGTCCTCTTCCATCTTCCGGCACCGGCGGCCCGGCTGGTTGCCGGTCATCACGTCCCGCCGTGGCCTTCGTCGTCCGGCGCGGTGCGACGGCACCACGCCCCTCCGCCGCGGCCCCTCTTCGGTCGCGGCACCTTCAGTTTCCTTCGACGTGGCGCGACGACGTCGCGTTCATGATAATCTTTCCACGGCGCCGCACAATATTTGCCGTGTGATTCCCGCGTGGTGCGACGGCACCACGCCATCTCGTTTCATCCGCAAGAAAAATATTCAAGAACAAAGGAAGGGGGTTCGGCCGTGTTTGTGCGGTCCGCCCCCCCCCCCTCATTAGACGATAACACTTAATCATTAAACCTCAAGGATCGTCATGATAGAACCAAGTACGTGATTAAATAAATTAAACAACAACAAACCCCTACCTCGGTTTCAAGAACGATGTTCGTCAACGACCCACGGAAGACGAGCGTCGCGGTGATTGGCGTCATGGAAAAAGGATGTCGATGTCGTGAAGCGAGGATTCGAAGCTCTTTGACAGCGATTTCGTCGCGGGAAACCGTCGCGGAAGAGATGACGCGGAAGGAGACGTCGTCGGTGTCGCGGGTATGGCGTCGCGGAAGACGGTTCCCGAGAACGTGACGTTCTTCGTCGATGTCCGAAAGTTCTTCGCGTTCTTCGTCAAAGTTTGAAGAAGATGGAGAGAATTCTTCAAAACCTCTCAAGATGGCTAGAGAATTCTAACCAAAATAAAATAAGCTAAAGTCTTATTTTATTTACACAACCAAACCATTTTGAAATTCAAAGGTTTGAAATTAAACAACTCAACCCATTTAATAACCCAAGTTGTCAAGTTCATTAAAAGAGGAGTTAAAGGGAGTTAAAAAAAATAATAAGGTGAAGTGTTAGGGTTCGTGTGGGCCTCACCACACTTAATCCTCTCAAGGGAGGTTAAGTGGATGTGGGTCCCACCCCTAACTCCTTTTGGGAGAAGTTAACCAACAAGTTAAAAATAAAATGTGTTTCCACATTTTATTTAACTTCTTTTAATTTTTCCCAAAACTAACTTTCATTCTGCATAAAACGCAACCTCGGAAAAGGTCTCCTTAAGCGAATATCGGCGCTGCGAGTTCATCGGTGTCCTCGGATTTCAATTCCGAGCACCGGATCAAAAGTTAGAAATTCCCGCTCATTCGTTCACTGAACGTACCCGAGCCAAAATTCGGAAATTTATTCCGGGCACACCGGGCCTCAGAATCAGGTGCCGTTAGAAACCGAGTTCTTGTAAAATTCTAAAGAAAATTAAGAAAAAAATTCCCTTGAATTTTACGGGTCTTTACATTACTCCCACCTCAGGGCTTTACGTCCCCGTAAAGATACATCAAAAACTAGGGAAACAAATGAGGGTACTGAGTACGCATCTGAGCCTCCCGCTCCCAAGTGCTCTCCTGGAGGTTCCCGTGCTGCCATCTGATGCGCACTAGAGGAATCGACCGTCCACGTAGGACCCATTCCTGTCGATTCTCGATCTCCACTGGAACCTCCGCAAAAGTCTCCCCATCGTCAACGTCAAGCTCCCCATGGTCAATGATGTGCGTCGGGTCGTGCACGTATCTCCTCAGCTGAGATACGTGGAAGACGTCGTGCACCCGGTGCAACTGAGGTGGTAGAGCCAGGCGATAAGCCACCTCGCCAATCCTGCTGAGGACCTGGAAGGGTCCGATGAAGCGCGAAGATAACTTGTCGCCCCGGCCAAATTTCCGTATACCACGTCGAGGTGAGACCCGCAAGAAGATGTGGTCGCCATCCTCGAACTCTAGTGGCCTCCGCCTCCTGTCAGCGTATGACTTCTGCCGGCTCTGAGCTGTCCTCATCCGCTCCTGGATGACCTGGACCTTCTCTGTCGTGGCCTGGACCATCTCCGGTCCCACAAGTGCTGACTCCCCAGGGTTTGTCCAGCACAAAGGAGATCTACAAGGTCAGACATACAATGCCTCGTACGGTGCCATCCCGATGGTGGAGTGGTAGCTGTTGTTGTACGCAAACTCCACCAAGGGTAGGTGGTCCTCCTAGCTGCGACCAAAGTCGAGGACACATGCGCGGAGCATGTCCTCGAGAGTCTGAATGGTTCTCTCCGTCTGACCATCCGTCTGAGGGTGAAAGGCTGTGCTCAGACATAGCTGCGTCCCGAACGCCTCCTGTAACCCCTTCCAAAGCCGGGAAGTAAAGCAAGCATCTCTATGGGAGACGATAGATGATGGCACACCGTGGAGCCGCACAATCTCCTGAAGTAGAGACTTCCCAAGCTCTCCACTGAGCCCTTCTCTCTGATGGGTAAGAAGTGTGCCGACTTGGTGAGTCGGTCAACAATCACCCAAATGGAGTCATGACCTCTGGAAGTGCATGGAAGTCCAGTCACGAAGTCCATAGATATACCGTCCCACTTCCACTCCGGAACATCCAAGGGCTGTACCAAGCCTGCTGGTACCTGATGCTCTGCCTTCACCTGCTGGCAGGTGAGGCATCGAGAAACGAACTCTGCCACAACCTTCTTCATGCCCGGCCACCAATTCTATCGTCTGAGATCCTAGTACATCTTCGCCACTCCTGGATGTACCTCCAAAGGAGAAGTGTGAAACTCTCTCAGCACCTACTCTCGCAAAGCGACTGGTACCATGGTACGTCCTCTGAAAAGGATGGCGTGCTCTGCTCCAAGGGAGAAACCATCAGGTGCCTGTCCCGAGGATATCTGTGCACGCCGTGTCTCACAGTCAGTGACCTCACGCTATGCCTCTCTGACCCGCTGTAGTAGTGGAGGGGTGACTATGAGAGACTGGAGGAAGGCTTCTCCATATCTATCCACGAAGGATATCTGCAAAGAGGCTAGCTGCTCCGTCACCTCCTCAAGTAGCTGAATGCCCATCCTCCTGCTGAGGGAATCGGCTACTACGTTCCCCTTCCTAGGAGTATAGACTATCTCAAAGTCATAGTCCTGGAGGAACTCGAGCCATCGCCGCTTTCTCAGGTTTAGGTCCTTCTTCGAGAAGATATATCTGAGACTTTGATGATCAGAAAAGACTGTAAAGCGCTCGCCCATCAGGTAGTGTCGCCATGTCTTCAGAGTGAAGACCACTGCTGCTAACTCCAGGTCATGGGTAGCGTAGTTCTGCTCATGCGGCCTCAACTGACATGATCCATAGGCGATCACTGCCCGCTCCTGCATCAGAAAACATCCGAGACCGGTCCCTGATGCATCGCAGTAGACTACGTACCCTACTCCCTCCTCAGGCAACCTCAAGATAGGTGCACTGGTCAATCTCTGTCTCAGCTCCTGGAAGCTCTGCTGACATCTGTCTGACCACACGAAGGGTTTCCCCTTCTTCGTCAAAGCTGTGAGTGGTGCCGCAACTCTAGAGAAGTCTGGCACGAATCTCCGATAGTATCCAGCTAGTCCCAAGAAACTCCGAACCTCCGTCACGCTCCTGGGTGGCTCCCAAGCTAGCACTGCCTCGATCTTCACGGGATCCACTGCAACTCCCGCCTCAGAGATGACGTGTACCAAGAAGTGGACCTCACGTATCCAGAACTGACACTTCGAAAGTTTACCATAAAGATGGTGCTCTCGGAGTGTGTCTAGTACAACTCACAAGTGGTAGGCGTGCTCCTCCTCAGTCGTCGAGTAAATCAGGATGTCGTCGATGAAGACCACGACAAATCGGTCGAGGTATGGCTGAAAGATCCTGTTCATGAGGGCCATGAACACTGCTGGAGCATTGTTTATGCTGAAAGGCATAACCAAGAACTCATAGTGGCCATACCGACATCTGAAGGCCATCTTATGCCCGTCCTCTTCTCTGACTCTGAGCTGATGATAGCCTGAACTGAGGTCTATCTTCGAGAACCACCGTGCTCCCTTGAGCTGATCAAAGAGGTCATCAATCCTCGGTAGTAGATACCTGTTCCTCACCGTCACCTAGTTCAGGCGACGATAGTCAAAACAAAGTCGCAAGATCCCGTCCGCCTTCTTGGCGAACAATATCGGGGAAGCCCAGGGTGAAACACTGGGTCGGATGAACCCCTTGCCATGCAAGTCCTCCAACTGTACCCGTAGCTCTCAAAGCTCGGCGGGGGCCATCCGATATGCTGGAGTGGATATCGGGGCTGTCCCGGGGTACAGGTCAATATAAAAGTCTACCTCTCTACGAGGAGGTAGCCCTGGAACGTCGTCAGGAAAAATGTCCGCAAACTGATCCACCACTGCAGGAAAACCAGGACTCCGCACGTCAACTGCTCCAAGGATGAGGCTAGCCAACTGATGAGTGATGGGCTGTCCTCTCCTCCGCAGAAGTCCATCCTGTGCTGCAAAGGCTCCCTTCTCGCCGGTGAAGGTGAACCTGCTCCCGTCGGTGCATACACATCGCACCTTGCGCCTAAAACAGTCAATCTGTGCATGGATCGTAGATAGCCAATCCATGCCCAAGATGACGTCGTAAGGCCTTGATGTTGCTACAAGAAGATCCCAGCCGAAGCTCTCGCCTCCTAGAGTAAGCTCACACTGCCGGCACTAGTGCGTAATCGTCGAGTCTGCTCCCGTAGGAGTCTCTAGCCATAAGGATCGAGCCAACGGCTCTGTCGGAATCTCCGAGCTCCGAACAAGGGCATCGACTATGAAAGAGTGACTCGCTCCTGTGTCTATAAGTACTGCAGAAAGGGTGGAATAGATACAGATAGTAACTCAAATCATCTCTGGCGCACCGTGGTTGTAGGCCTCTGCTGCATGGAGCTGTGCCTGTCTCTGCCCGCCAGCTCCCTGTGGTCGGGGTGGACCTCCTGGTGGTGGTGGTGGCAGAGCCTCAAAGCGTCGCCCACCACCTTCTGCTCGGCCAGCTCCTCTTCCTCGTCCGCCTCCTCCCTGCGGACCACCACGGTCGACCCTCTGCCTCTGCCTCGGTGGTCCCTCAACCGTCTGTTGCTCCTCGGCACGGCGGGTTGGGCAGTCACGAGCCATGTGGCCCTGCCCGCCGCACGAGTAGCACTGTCTGCCTCTCGAAAGACTGGCTCCGCGCTGTGTGCCCCGCATTGCTGAGCCAGTGTCCTGAGGTTGTCTGCCTGAAGGTCTGGTCTTCCTGGACCCCTGAGTCATCCATCGACTGCCTGTTGCAGATGACTCTGCCACGTGCCGCCCTGCGGTGGGTCTCGGCGTTGGTGTAGACTCAGCAAGGAAGCTCTCGATCACAAGGGCCCGCTCCATTACTCCTGTCTGAGTCGGTATGCTGAGGGAGATCAGCGATGCCCTGATCTCATGTCTCAAACCCTGCTCGAAGGTCCGGGACCGGAAGAATGGGTCTCGTACCATGTCGGTCGAGTAGCGCGAGAGATCAGTAAATCTCGCCGAGTACTGAGCGACCGTCATGCTGCCTTGCCGCAGCTGAAGAAGCTTCTGGATACACACCGCACGAAGGGTGGCTGGGATGAACTCCGAGCGGAAGAGGCTCTCAAAGTCCGTCCAAAGTAGAGATGCCTCAATGTGCACCTGGAGCATCAAGCTCCACCATCGTCCTACTGCTGCGTGAAGTAGGCTCGCAGCGAGGATCACCATGAGGTCTGCAGGTGTCCTCACTAGCCTAAAAACTCGTACCACTGCCTCTAGCCAGTCCTCTGCTGCCTGGGGGTCCGTCTCCCCACAGAACCTAGGTGGTCACTGGCGTTGGAACTCGTGCAGAGCTCCAAGGCGACGTGCATCGTCAGCGGCTGGTGCTGGAAGCATCGGTGGGTCGGCGGGTAGAGCTACCGCCGGTGCCACTGCTGACAAAGGGCCCTACACCGAGGCCTCGTCACTCGGTGGGTTGTCGTCACGCTCGACTCTCGGAACCCTAGATGGCTGCCGTCGTGGGGCCATCCTGAAAAGGAAACAGGTGCACCACGGTCATAACAGTATACCTGGTGAGCTGATATAAAGTAATCACAAAGAAAACTTTGAAACACACACGCAATCAATGTTTTCGTGTATTAAGTCGGAAATCAGAAGTCAGGGTCCTCGTGTACGGATACGTCGGCCGCCGCACCAACACTGGACTCCCTGGACTGATAACCACACTCAATACGCTAAACATTATTGCTTCACATAGAAAAGACCAGAGTTCGCGGTAGAACCGAAACCCTTTGATACCAATTTGTCACGACCCGCCCTCGGGGTCCGTGCCATGACTACCCCAAGCCCGCTTTCCATAGGCCAGGGGCTGGCGACTAGCACCAAGGCGTAATCCCAGTAAAAAGGGAAGGCATTGCCTTTGAAAAGTAAACAAACACCATAGAGTAAGCAAGCGGAAAAGTAAACACTAAGTAAAAACAGAGTACAACTGAAAGTGCGGAAAAGTAAATGGGCCAGTATACAAACCCAAACTGAAAGTAAAGTACAACTCGAAAGGGAAAACATCAACTGTAAAGTAAAAGCCGCTGCACCGAGCTGTCCACTGGAAATCCCACCTGAAGGGTGGGTACAGATAGCTCCACTGCTCCTCGGGTCCCGCCGTCCGCTCCGGGCACGTCCCGCCCAGTGGTCCACCTCCAGGTACCGTTCTGCTCTGCAAGCCTCAGCCACGATCAACGCTGTCCGTCGTCTGCAACCAACACAATGTAGTGTGGTCATAGCCCGTGCAGGGGTGAGTATAAGCTACTCAGTAGGGACCCTGAGACCCCCGAAGGTCTCCCAAATCCACAAAGGATAAACCACAAAGGAAGATACAATCACGAAGTAATAACCGACACTGCTTAGGTATATGCCCATACATATACCTAAGTCATCAATTCCAATACGCTCCAACCTCCGAGCCCAAGTAAAACTCAGTCCACACAGGAAAGTATACGTATTCCACACAGGAAAGAAAAACGAAATCCACACAGGATAGCAAAACACAATCCACACAGGAAAGCAATAGGATTCAGCTCACACAGGTATACTTCTTCGGATAACGATAAAGATTATCACTGATCCATCTAAGTCGTCGGACCCACGAAGGATCGATAGGTAACTAACCCCCGTAATGACCCACACAGGATCGGGCCCACATAGGACCTGTAGGCGCTGGTTCACACAAGACCGCTGAGCGCAGACCCACATAGGATCAGACCCACACAGGATCGGGCCCACACGAGACCTGTAGCACTGATCCACATTAGATCGTTGAGTGCTGAAGTCGTCGTCGAATCCACCAAGGATCTCTGTACTGTCGTCGTCGCAGTCACAGTAGCAGTAGCAGTAGCAGTAGCAGTCACAGTCGCAGCCAGCTATAGGGTTCCCGCACACAGCAAGCTCGTTCGGGAGGGTCCGCTCCACGAGCCGAGAGGCTGATAAATCAACTGTCACATTGTCCAGAGTTGATGTATCCAAAAGTTCCGTATCGTCAACAGGAACTCTACACAACAGACGACGCGTCGATCGGACGCCCGGTCTGAGAGTTATTGGCTTTTTCGTCCCAGGGGCCCGGTTGGTTTTTAAGGAAAAACCAACCCGAACGTACTCCACCTGCGTCCAAACCTCAGGCGGAGTAATCCAAAAGATCCGTCTCACTAAGAGGAACACAACAAAGCTGACGGCACGTTATTCGGACGTCCGTAGCTCAAGATATGAGCGTTTCCGCTCCGAGGGCCGGGTTGGTTTCGTGTACGAACCAACCCGGCCGAACTCAAAGTATTCCGAAACCTTGAGTGCAATATACCTAAACGACCGTCTCGATCCAAGGATCGCATCGCCGCTGACGGAGCGTCGTTTGGAGATTCGTAGCCCAAGTTATGGGCATTTGAATCCAAACCGCTCAGTAACGGGGGTTTCGGGCCCGGGCCGTCCCGGCCCGAGACCCCCCGGATGGCCCGAACCGGGTCGACCCGCCCCGGACAGGGTCGACCTGGCCCGGCACGGTCCGGCCCGACCCGGTGTGGCCCGGCCCGGCGCGGCCCGGCCCAGCCCGGCGCGGCTCAGCCCGGCGCGGTCTGGCCTGGCGAACCGGCCAGGCGCGCCGGTTCGGCGCAAGGCAGCGCGCTGGGCGCGCTTCCAGCTCGGCCGAAGGCCGAGCTTGCTGGAAAACGGGGGGCCGCCTGCCCCCCTTTGTGAAACCGGCCCCCCTCATTAATGGGGGCCAATTTAACCGCCCAGGGGAATTTAATTCCCCCGGTTTGCACCATCCCGGCCGGCCCGACCTGGCCGGCCGACTCCTTCTCAACAGGACCGGCAAGGGCCGGTCCTCTTCCATCTTCCGGCACCGGCGGCCCGGCTGGCCGCCGGTCATCACATCCCGCCGCGGCCCGGAACCGGCCGCGGCCTTCGTCGTCCGGCGCGGTGCGACGACACCGCGACCCTCCGCCGCGGCCCCGCTCCGGCCGCGGCGCCTTCGGTTTCCTTCGACGCGGCGTGACGGCGTCACGTTCATGATAATCTTTCCACGGCACGGCGTGACGGCGCCGCGCAATATTTGCCGTGTGATTCCCGCGTGGTGCGACGGCACCACGCCATCTCGTTTCATCCGCAAGAAAAATATTCAAGAACAAAGGAGGGGGGTTCAGCCGTGTTTGTGCGGTCCGCCCCCCCCCTCTCGTTAGACAATAACACTTAATCATTAAACCTCAAGGATCGTCATTCTAGAACCAAGTACGTGATTAAATAAATTAAACAACAACAAACCCCTACCTCAGTTTCAAGAACGATGTTCGTCAACGACCCTCGGAAGACGAGCGTCGCGGTGATCGGCGTCCTGGAAAAAGGACGTCGATGTCGTGAAGCGAGGATTCGAAGCTCTTTGATGGCGATTTCGTCGTGGGAAACCATCACGGAAGAGATGACGCGGAAGGAGACGTCGTCGGTGTCGCGGGTATGGCGTCGTGGAAGACGGTTCCCGAGAACGTGGCGTTCTTCGTCGATGTCCGAAAGTTCTTCGCGTTCTTCATCAAAGTTTGAAGAAGATAGAGAGAATTCTTCAAAACCTCTCAAGATGGCTAGAGAATTCTAACCAAAATAAAATAAGCTAAAGTCTTATTTTATTTACACAACCAAACCATTTTGAAATTCAGAGGTTTGAAATTAAACAACTCAACCCATTTAATAACCCAAGTTGTCAAGTTCATTAAAAGAGGAGTTAAAGGGAGTTAAAAAAAAGAAGGTGAAGTGTTAGGGTTCATGTGGGCCCCACCACACTTAATCCTATCAAGGGAGGTTAAGTGGATGTGGGTCCCACCCCTAACTCCCTTTGGGAGAAGTTAACCAACAAGTTAAAAATAAAATGTGTTTCCACATTTTATTTAACTTCTTTTAATTTTTCCCAAAACTAACTTTCATTCCGCATAAAACGCAACCTCGGAAAAAGTCTTCTTAAGCGAATATCGGCGCTGCGAGTTCATCAGTGTCCTCAGATTTCAATTCCAAGCACCGGATCAAAAGTTAGAAATTCCCGCTCGTTCGTTCACTGAACGTACCCGAGCCAAACTTCGGAAATTTATTCCGGGCACACCGGGCCTCGGAATCAGGTGCCGTCAGAAACCGCGTTCTTGTAAAATTCCAAAGAAAATTAAGAAAAAAATTCCCTTGAATTTTACGGGTCTTTACATGGCCTTGGGCCTTCGGGCTATGTAATGGGTCTCCCTCTACCCACTCTAAATAGGTCTTTGATTTAATAATAAATTGAGTCTTCATCCCCAACTTTTTTAAAAAATAAATAAATAAGACAATAAATCAAGTATATATAATGTTTTTTCTCATCTGATTTTATAGATTCATCAGAATTATTTGATTTTTACATTTCATAAGTGACCCCTAAGTCTATTCCAATCCACATGAAATAGGTCTAGTCATCCTAAATCAATCCATTAATTTTACACCATATTTCAGTGCTCATTATCCTAGGAAAAAAATTAATGAAAAAATCTTTAATAGTTGTTCCCGTGTGTTAGATATTTAATCATCCATTTTTTGGAAACAAATTCTAGAATTAACTTTAAAATAGAAGTGGATAACCCTATATTTCAGTTCCTCCTCACTCAACCCTCTCAGTTCCAATTACTACACAACATAATATAAGACCCCAATGATGTTAGACATTTCACCATTTAATTGATTTGTAATGTAATATTCCAAACCAATGACGACACTGACCACTATATGGATGATTTTTTCAAAAGTTTATTATTGAAAAGAGATAGATGTCATGGAATATAGGTATTTGGATCCTATTATACCACATAAAAACATGTCCCAACATTGGGTTTGATATATTTTAAGTCGCACAATACAAATGTTGTCCCAAGGAGACCCACTTGATATCGGGGAAGACGATACTTCAATATATCTAAAAAACAATGAATTTTGGGTTGTTTTATTATAGTATAGTGTAACTAGACTTGTTGGGATACAAAGATGTGGGATGATAAGGTTCATTGGATAACTGAGGGAAATTAGAGATATCAAAAAACCTAGATTTTGTTTGAGTCGTGGTTGTGTTCAACCCTTGAATCACTCGAGACTTAGATTCGAGCCTTGGAATAGTCGGAGCCTTGATTCTAGCCTAGATTCAATCTTGGATTCAACAACTAGGATCACCGATAGTAGCTCTCTTCCATGGAGATATTTGGATATCACGAATTGGTTCACGATGATTAGGGTTCCTAAAATAGACCATGACACTTTTATCAACGCTTAAAAAAATGTGCCAATAAAGAAACCTTTTATCAACGCAAAGTTAATAAGCACTGATAAATACTTATAATACTTTTTTTAAAAAATAATATTTAAAAAAAAATTATAATCATTATATATAATTATAATACTTATAATAATACCTTTTATAAAATAATAATTTTATAATTATTTGAATATATAATTATATAAATAATTTTTTTAAAATAATATCTATATAAAAACATAGTAAATATATTCATTATTTAAATAAATTTATTATAATTTTATAATTATTTCTTTATAATTATATAAATACCTTTTAAACAAATATTACTTATTTATTTATAATTATATTTTTATAAAAATAGTAAATATACATTTATTTATTTATAAATATTTTTTTACAAATGTATTTTTAACATTATTAATGAATATTTAATTCTAAGTTCATGCTTGTTAAAAATTAGTAAAATTGATTAATTAAAAATTAGTACAATATTGGAAATTTGGATAAGTTTGATTAATATCAATCATTAAAAAAATAGATATATATTTAAATAAAGATCAATACATATTGAAAATATTAAAACATAGTAAATAAATAAATATAAAATAAATAATATAAATTGATTAAATTAAAAAAAAAAATTATTTTTTATGTATACATATGTATATAAAAATGCATTAATTACATATATGTGAAATCGATATAATACATTTGATCTATGTTATAAATTGAAAAATTAAATGAAATTCAATTATGTCCATTACTCGATGCAATTAGTCAGTATTTTTAAATAATATTAATTTTTAATTTTAAACCATTATTCACTAAATATATTACTATTCAATGTAAAGAATAAATAATATTTTGTATTATATAAATAATATTTATATACATTAATATATATCTATATATTTAATATATACTATTTATTAACATTATCAATAATCATCTAATTAATAAAATGTTTAATATTTTTCTCAATTTACTTATTTTTAATTAAATTTGTTTAATTTTAATTTTGCATATAACTATATATTTAATACATAATATTTATTATTACTTATAATTTATATATAGTATAATAAATTTATTAATTTTTATCAATAATTTTTTAATTAATAAAATTTGTAATAATTTTTTAATAAACTCATTTTTATTTATTTATTATTTATTAATTTATTTCATTTTATTTATTCGGACCTTTATCAGGGCTAAAAAATCACCGATAAGGGATTCCTTTATGAATGCTAAAAATATAGCGCTAATAAAGGGTACCCTTTATCAATGCTAAAAATAAAGTACTGATAAAGGGTATCCTTTAACAGTGCTAAAAATAAAGTGCTGATAAAGGGTACCCTTTATTAGTGCTAAAATAAAGCATTGATAAAAGGGTCCTTTATCAACGCTAAAAAAAGCATTGATAAAGGGTTAAATTTATCAGCGCTTTCTTTAGTGCTGATAAAGATGCCATTTATCAACACTTTTTTCTAGTGTTGATAAATATCAACGCTGTTAAATGCCGGTTTTGTAGTGGTGGAATAAACATGATAACAAATCATAAGATGCGAGTTAAATGACATAATATGATATCATAAAATAGAAGAATAATGAATAATGACATATAACATAAAGAACATGGCATCATAAGATCACGGTAATATAGGAAATTGATAGTAATATAAAACATGATATAATAATAAGTCAAGGCTAACTGTCAAGACAATATCACATGGTGGACATAGTCCCATCGTGGATTAGGTTTACTCCCTAATCCCATACATAATGTATCATGGGAGAAAAACATTACCCAATTAATTGGAGCACTATCTGGGCTCACCCATCATAACATATAAATTCTTATGTGTTCCATAAATGGAAATAAATCATAAGGGATAAACATAATAATTACCCATGGAACAAAATGGGTTGCATAATCTTGCCTCATATCATAATCAAAGGAGATTTCATAAAGATTCTAAGAGAAGAATAAATTAAATATTTTGGAAGTTCATATTTGAGTATATAAGAATAGGTCTCAAAATATGGTGTTCATTTGGAAAAACATCATGAGAAAGGGTAGAGAATTTTGTATATAAATAAACTTTCAAAATGGTGTTTTAAGGAATCAGTTAAAGACTTTAAGAGAAATAGTAAGTATAGAATTTTCTTTAAAAACTAGAGGTAAACTGGAATGGTTATACCTAAAATATTCCATTATTTAATAAAATCATTAATGAGAATAAATAATTTTAATGATCATTACATAAAATGATTAAGGGAGAGAAAAGTTACCCTTAATCGGGTTTGATTTTAAAGAAGGCATTTGAGAAATGAACTTAAGGCATCTATTTCCCCATAAAATGAAGGGATAATAAGATAGGTATATATGAAATATACATATATAAAAAATTTAGAATCATTACATAACATAAAATATAGATATAATGTGTGTTATAGATAAAAAGTTCATAACTTGAAGAAAAAGGGTGGTTTGAAGCGATCCATTACCTTAGGTTCCAGAATCATTCTGCACTTTCACTAAATGTCTTAGATAATCAAATTAAAATCATAAATTACTTAATTTAGAACCTTTTACATCACTATTTTATTTTATATAATTATATTATGTTCATTTATAACTATTTTAATAAGATATAAATTCCAATTTCGTTGTCCCAAGAGTGTTTCTTTCATGGTTCCAAGGTCAGATCACTTGTGGATAATTATTAATGTTCTTTTCAAATGTGAATAAAAATATAGAAGTGAAATTAAATCATATTAATTTACTTAAATAAATTGAAATGGTCCCAAATATCATTTTTTGTTCCTACATAAGGATGATTCACTTTGAAAAATCATTAAAGTTATGTGGTTAGTTCATTTAGGCCGTTTCATCAACCATCATGAAGTAGTTTCATTTTATTTAATATTGTGTCTATATATTTATTACATAACATTAAATAAGTTATAATATAATTATTAAAATCATATTAAACCATAATAATATTTTTATGACTAGCCTTTAAGGTGGTAATGAAAAACAAAAACTCATCATCCACATAGGTGGTGAATCGATATAATATAGACAATGTTTTTGTTTATAGAAGAAGAGAATAAGAGAAGAGGATTCATAGTATATATTACATTAGCACTATAAAATTACAGTATATATATTATATAGGAGTTATTATTCTATTTTGGATGAGGGAGGTGAGTAGAAGGTAGTAGAAGAAAAGAATTTAAAATTGGTAGTTTGAGAATATTACCTACTGAATGTCATCTCCTTGAAAACTTCTTAAGGAACTTGGAATTGGTATTTTGGTGAGACCAGAAGCACTAGGACATGGGGTAGAATATTTTGAATATATTTGGGAAGAAATTTGACAAGATACAATAATTATAAGGTGTGAGGAGAAGGGGGGATATTTATAAGGGGAGGAGAGAGATGTTTTTGAATATTATAATCATTAGTATATTATTTTAGCTTATGAAAACCAATGGTATTGATTATTGTGACTATATACAACAAATGGTGTATTTTAGTTCTAAATAATGGGGTATTATATCATCCATGACTCAAAATTTATTGTATTTTTCTTATAATGTTTAATATCGTATTTCGCCGTATTTCACTATTCACAATAAAATCAACTATTTTAGAAAAAACCATTCATTAACCCTAAATTTTTTTTGATGTTTATATTCTAAAAATGAAATCATTTTTATGAAAATAATTTTCTAAATATGAGAAATTTAATTTTTAAATAAAATCTTCATTTATTTGAAAAATACCAATTTTAATATTATGATCAATTTTATAACCCATTGAAAAATTACTTAAGATATCATAAAATTATAATATAATTATATTAAAACATAATATTAATTTATAAACCCATTTTATGAAAATAAACTTTGTTTTAAATCATTATATTTTTTATAAAAATTCAAATTAAACATATATGTTTTACAAAAATTTGAACAGTTATTTTATAATTTTTAAAACATTTATTTAATTGTATCATGAAATAAATATGAAATATTCTCATTTTATAAGATACCTAAATATTATTTTACATTTCTATAGTTTTGGTTATTACTCTAATGGCCAGGTTACTATTCTACCAGTTAGATTACTATTCCAACAGTCCAATTACTATTGTAACGGTATATTTTGTAACGATCATATGGGTTCCCTAATTTCTATAAATATATCATATTTAATTCATTATTTATTCACTTACATGATCTCTCAAATTTAAATATATTTTCATTTTCAAAATGTATATTTCATTACTAACATTCTGCTTCCTTTTTATAGTGTTGTTCATAAGTGCAATTATTCCGGGGGATCGAGCAGACACAAAATTTCTTATTATTGTTATTTTTTTTCTATTTTTTTCTCATTATAATCCTTTCAATTATTATGACCATATTTATTCTATAAACATGATGTTTAAACTAATATAATATTTTTTTTTTGGTTTTATTATGTGGCATCACTATAAAAAAATGGCGTTTCCCGCCAGTTTTTTTGTGGTGATTTAAAAAACCACCGCTAAATGTTTTCCTAAAAATAATTTAGTTGCGGTTGTTAAAACCACCATTAAATGTTATTTTATTTATTTATTTATTTATTTTTTCCAAAAAAAATTTCTAATTTTTTTAGCGGTAGTTTTAAAATACCACCCTCAAATTAAAGGGATTTTTTTAATTTTTTTTTATGATTTATGATTTATGATTTATTATTTACTCTCATATATAGTTTATTATTTATAATTTTAATTAATTATAATGTGTTAATTAATAAATATTTATAATTATTAGTTAATAATAATTTGAAACTTAAAACAAATGTTCAATAAGTTGAGAATCAGACTTTGACATCAATTGACCATAAATTTTGATCCAGGAGTCCGTTCTAGCTCAACAACCAGGTAATCAAAGCTTATTAAATGAACTAAAATCAAGTTAGATTTAAATTTTGTAATAAATAAAAGAATAAAATTTATTATAATTTCAAGAAAAGTAGGAAATCGAACATGAACTTCAAACAACCATAAATTTTAATCCTGGTGTCCATTTGGGATCTACCATATATCAAATCGAAGCCTGTGATGAGTTCTACACGCTAACAATTAGAGAGAACCCTAGTCACTATTTTTTCAAGATAAAAAGAGGCCCTAAAGGCCTCCAAAATTGAGTTTTTAGTTGCGGTATCCCAATTTTTTAACATTCGATGGAATTTCATCCTCATTTAAGGGGGTCTTATTGTATTTTTTTTGGTGGGGACAAAATTTATTCTCAGGTATTGCGTTCATATTGATATTATGGTTTTTAAGTTTTATCATTTTTCACAATGTAGTTTTATTTATATTTAAATATATGCATATTTTCTTATATTTACCTATAATAAATCACTTGTATAAATACATATTTAAATATAAATATATTTTTAAACATATAAACCATATAAAAATAAATATCATTTTATTAATTTCATTTAAAATAAATAATTACTGATTTTATTTACCTTATAAAAATGCATTAATTTGTATATATATACCTATATAAGTAATATTTATATATAAACATGTGTGTGTTAATAAAAAATCTATATTTACATGTATATTCTAATATATGTGAGTATTTGTGTATATTTATATACATTTTTAAATATTTATACATATTTATATGTATATATTTTTATATCATATATGTGTATATATATAGAGAGATATTTATATTTACTTGTGCTTATATATATATATATATATATTAATATACAATTATATATCTGTGTGTGTTTATATATATTTATGCAACATAAATATGTGTTTTTATATATTTATGTAAATTTTGTTATAAGTATATATATTTTTAGACATTTATATCCATTTATTATTTATTATTTATTATTTATTATTCATTCAATTATTATTTATTATTTATTATTGATTTATTTTTATTATCAATTTACTATTAAAAAACTGTTTAATATTTATTTATTATTTATCATTTATTTATTATTTACTATTTATTTATTATTTACTATTTATTTATCTATTATTTATCATTTATCAATTATTATTATTTATTATTCATTTATTATTTATTCATTTTTATTATTTATTATTTATTATTTATGTATTATGTATTATTTATTATTTATTATTATTTATTATTTATTATCATTTATCATTTATTAATATTTATTTATTATTAATATTATTTATTGATTATTTATTTATTTATCATTTATGTAATATTTAATTATTATTTATTTATTACATGTTTTATTTATTTATTATTAATATTATTTATTGATATGTACTTCCTCAATAGGGATATATAGAATACATCATGTACTAGAGAAAGGGTTGGTGGGAGTGCTAGTTGATAGGTCAAAACTATGATGCGATCATGAATCTCAAAGGGAATGATGTACCTGGGACTTAACTTTCCATTTTCCCCAAATCTCTTGACTATCTTACATGGATATATGTGGAAGAACACTTTATCTTCGACCTAAAACTCTAGGTCTTGTCGATGATTGTCAACATAGCCCTTTTTCTGAATTTGAGCATCTCTGTTGTACTGTTGAATAGTCTTGACCTTTTATACCATTTCCTTGACTATTTCAAGTTACACTAGCCTTTGGTCACCAACTTCATCCCAACTCATAGGTGTTTTACATCTCTTCCCATAAAGGGATTCACATGGAGCCATTTGGATGCTAGAGTAAAAACTATTATTGCATGAGAACTTGAACAGAGGAAGGTGTTGATCCCATCCTCCTTTGAAATCCATTAATCATGCTCTCAACATGCCTTCAAGTGTTTGGATAGTCTGCTCAAACTGAACATCAGTTTGGGGGTGATATGCTGTACTGAAGTTTGATTCAGTGTTTAGAGCATGTTGGATACTTTTCTAGAACTTAGAGGTAAATATTAGATCTTAGTTAGATATAATTGTTAATGGTGTTTCATGCAGCCTTACCACTTCTCTGATGTATATCCTTGCTAGTTGATCAAGTGAGAAGCCTTCTTGAATTACAATGAAGTGATAATTCTTTGTAAGATGATCCACCATAACCTATACAACATTATTTTCTATTGATGTCTTTGGAAGTCTAGAGACAAAGTCCATGGTGATGTTTTTTCATTTCTATAAAGTTATGGGTAATGTTTACATCACCCCCTTGGATTTTTTCCTTCCAAACTTCACCTGATGACATACCAAGAACTTAAATGTATATTCTATGATCTTCTTCTTCATATTGTCCCACTAATAGCGATCTCAAATATTTTGATACATCTTTTTACTCTATTGGTGGATGGAGAAGGTTGAGATATGTGCATCATTAAATATATCCTTATTTATCTTAGTATTTGATAATAAAAATAATCATTAAAAAATATTACTACTCCTTCTTAATCAATTTTGAACTCTAAGGATTTCCCTTTTCCTATATCTTCCACCTTCTTCTTTATTTCCACATTATATCTTTGATAATCCTTTATCTTCTTGAGAAGGTATGGTTGGGAAACCATTTGATAAAGTAATGATGATATTTCTTCCTTTATGATTCCAATGTCCATCCCTTACAAGTATAAAAATATTGTATCCTTCTCAATTCTCATCATTAATAAGGTTTTTATATCCTTCTACTTAGAGAATTTGCCACATTATTTTCTTTCCTAGTATGGAAGTGAATTGAGAAGTCATATTCCTTGATTAACACTAACTATATTTACTGACACATATCAAGCTCATTTTGTGTGAAAATATATTTGAGGCTCTTATAATCTTTATATATTTCACACTTCTCTCCATAAAGATAGTGTCGCTAGATTTTCAATGTGATGATTACTATATCCAAATCAATATCATATGTTGAGTAGTTATGCTTATTAACTTTTAACCACCTTGAGGCATATGATATCAATTTGTCATTTTACATCAATACATAGCCTAATACCCTCTTTTAAGCATCACTATATACCATGAAGAGTTCCATTATTGAGGGTAGTGAGAGGAACAATGTTGTGATAAGCCTCTTTTTCAATTACTTGAAGATCTGTTCACATTTATCAATATAAAAAAACTTTACTCCCTTATGAGTCATCTTGGTCAGTGGGTTTAAAAATTATATTGAGTTTCTTACAAATCATC
This sequence comes from Viscum album, assembly GCA_963277665.1. Lineage (NCBI taxonomy): Eukaryota > Viridiplantae > Streptophyta > Magnoliopsida > Santalales > Viscaceae > Viscum > Viscum album. The sequence continues at coordinate 1,194,653,629 of OY728164.1, forward strand.
AGTAATACCCAACCGATCTAAGGAAACTACATAATTCCATTAAAAATGTTGGTTTGGTACACTCCTCAATTTATTTTTTCATATAAGGGTCCACATATATCCATTTTCTAGTGATAACTCAAGAATGATACTTCCTCCATCTAGAACTCACATTTACTATACATTTCATATAGATTATCCTTTCAAAAAAAATATTTTTCACAGTATTCGATTTCTCCTCATACTCCTCCTTACCTTTAGAGTATATAAAAATATCATCTATAAAGACTACCATAAAATTTTCAAGGTGATATATAAATACTCTATTAATTAAGTCTATAAAGACTTATAGAGAATTAGTGAGTCCTAAGGGCATGACAATGAACTCATAGTGTCTATACCTTGTTCAAAAGGAAATCTTGGGAATATCTTCCTTCTTTACCTTTAATTGAGGATATCTCGACTGAAGGTCCACCTTATATAAATATAGGTTCCTATTTAGTTGATCTAACAAGTCATATATCCATGGTAGGGGATACTTGTTCTTTATCATGATTTTTTTGAGTTCATGAAAATTAATGCAGAGGCACATTTACCCATCCTTCTCTTTGACAAAGAGGACTGACACACCTCATAGTGAAACACTTGGGAATATAAAACCCTTTTCCATATTCTCTTGTAACTAAATATTCAGTTATTTAAACTCAATGGGGGATATTCTATAAGGAGTGTTGGATATGTTTAAATATCTAAGTATAAGTTTGATTGATAAATCAACCTTTCAGTCATGAAGAAGAATAGAAAATTCTTCAGGGAATAAATCTATATAATACCTCATAATGGGAATGTCTTCAAGAATTATTTTCTCCCTTTTCTAAACCATTTGAGCTATAAATTCTTGCTCATAAGGAAATAATATCCACACTTGAGATTAATATTCCAAAAGAGATTCATCCTCCTCCTTAAACTTGTAAAGAAGCAGAGGATGAATCTGGATGTGAAGAGTGATCTCCATCTCCCAACTGTTGATGATGGATTTGTATAAGTATAACCAATCCATGCCCAATATAACATCAAAATCCACCAAAATAATTATGAATTTTTTTATGAGAGTTTCAGTCCAAAAATATCGACCGGTGAGGATTTATATACTTGAGATTCAATAATTTCTCTATTTGTTGTTATCAAAGATAACTTAACCCCCCACATTTGAGGTGGTGTTTGAATATTTATATTAAAATTGCAATATATAAAATAATTCATATAACTATAATCATGTAGGAAATTTTAAGATCATGAATGTATAATGAGCACACCTTTCGCTATTTTATTCTAGTTTCAGTCATTTACTATATCCAAAATAAACTTAAGGATGAGAATAAAAAAACTAAAAATTATGTAAAAATGGTGACTATGAACATAGAAATAATAACTTATAAATTCTATGAAAATACTAACTTATGAGTCTTTAGGTTTCAATATAGGTTATCCATGGAAATTTTTCTATTAGTTTTTCTAACCTAACAATCTATTCAAGTCCTTTACAAAGGTCCATAAAGAGTTTGGAATTTGTCAAAGAATATCCTCCCAGAGTGTCAAACCAGGTGTTCAATAAGTTTTATTTGTTTTTAATTAGGTGATGATCAATTTAATACCCAATGAAATCTTTTTGGGATCATTACCCCTAGGTATAACTATTTTATAGCCACACCCACTTGTAGTATCTAGACAGGGATGTAATTTTTTGGAAACCACTCACTCTATACTTTACCAAGATTTCAGGATATTTTCATATACTTAGAATTATCACTAGGTTTCTCACTAAAGTATTATAATCCTAATCCTTAAAAATAACTAGACATTTATTTGATACCAAATATAGTGACCTAAGTCTTTTATATATATTTTTACATAATTTTTAACATAAAAATCCAATAAACACAACCCAAATATCACGAGGCCTAGTGTATTTGGAAGAATAGGTTCATAATACATCAAAAATAAACTAAAAAAAAATATTTATTTTATATTATCCTTAATAATATTAAAAACCATTTTATCTATTAAAACTACATAGGATAAACTGGGAAATACATAAAATAAATGGGTGAGCTATAAATCCTAGTAAGAAGATAAACATGATAATGAAGCATAACATATGATTCAAATGACACAAAATGATATCTAAAAGATAATTATAATGAATAATCACATGTTATAATAAATTAAAGAACATAGTATCATAAAATCATGGAAACATAGGAAATTGATAACAATATAAAACATGAAAAAAGAATAAGTCAAGGAGAACTTCTTAGACAACATCACATGGTGGAAATAGTCATATCATGGATTAGGTTTACCCTATAATCCCATACATAACATATCATGTGAAAAATATATTACCCAATAAATTGGAGCACTATCTGGACACACCCATATTAACATGTACATGATTATGTGTGCCACAAATGTAAATCAATCAGAAGGCATAAACATAATAATCACCCATTGAAAGAAATGAGTTGTATAATCTCACCTCATATCATAATAAAATGAGATCTAAAAAATATTTCTAAGGGAAGAATAAATTAAATATTTTTATGTTCATATATTATTATATATTAAGAGGTCTCAAAATACAGTTTTTATTTGAAAAAACATCACGAGAAAGGGTAGATAATTGGGTAGAGAAATGAACTTTCAAAATGGCGTTTTTAGGAATTAGTTAAAGAAATTTGGATAAAGAGTAAGTATAAAATTTTCTATGAAAAATAGAAGTAAAACGAAATGGTTATACATAAAATATTATTTTATTCAATTAAATCAAGAATCAGAATAAATAATTTTAATGAGAGTTAGAAAAAAGGATTAAGTGATAAAAAAATTCTCCTAACCAGGTTTGATTTTAAAGAATGGATTTGATAAATGAACCAAAGAAATGTATTTACCCATCAAAGGAAGGTAGAATAAGCTAGGTATATATTTTAGAGACATATATACATAATTTATAATCATTTTATAACATCAAAGAGATATATAAGGTGATTTAGAGAGGGAAAGGTCATAACTTAAAGAAAAAGGGTGGTTCAGAGAGATCCCTTACCTTTAGATACAAAATCATTCCTCACTTGCACTTAAAATCCCAAATGATCAAATTAAATTTAACAATTAATTAATTAATAACATTTAACATATATATTTTATTTATTATAATTAAATTATGTTCATTTACGACCATTTTAATGAGATACAATGTTCAATTTTATTGTTTTGAGAGCATTAATTTCATGGTTCCAAGGTCGTATCACTTATGAATAATTATTGATGTTCTTTTAAAATGGGAATAGAAATATAGAAGTGAAATAAAATGGAATTCAAATCCTTATATAAATTTAAATGGTTCTAAATATCTTTTTTTCTCTGATATAGGGATGATTAACATATTAAAAACATTAACATTATGTCGTTAGTTCATTTAGGCGGGTTTTCCATCCACCATGAATTAGTTTTGTTTTATTTAATATTATGTCAATATATTAATTTAAAAACATGAAATAAGTTATAATATAATTATTATAATGTTATTTAATCATAATAATATTTTTATGACTAGCCTTGAAGGTGGTAATGGAAAATGAAAACTCACTATCCATAGAGGCGGTGAACCAACATAATATGGAAAATGGTTTCATTTATAGAATAATAGAAGAGAAGATGATTAATTGTAGATATTAAATTATAAATATAAAATTATAGTATATATATTATACTAATTTTATTATTCCATTTTGGATGATAGAGTTGAGGAGAAGGCATAAGAATAAAAGAATTTAAAAGTGGTAGTTTGAGAATATTACCTTTTGAATGTCATCTCTTTGAAAACTCCTTGAGGCACTTGGAATTGGTCTTTTTGTGAGTCAAAAAAAAAATAATACATGGGGTATAGGATTAGAAAGATAAATGGGTATAATTTTTTCAAGATACAAGTCTTATAAGGTGTGAGGAGAAGGGGTGGTATTTATAAGGGGAGGAGAGAGGTGTTTTTGAATATTATAATCAATAGTTTATTATTTTGGTTGAAGACTACTAATAGTGTTGATTATTGTGGATAAATATAGTAAATGGTACATGTGATTTTGAATTAATGAGTTCTTACATCATACATTACTAAAAAATTCATGTATTTAGCTTATAATATTAAATATTGTATTTTTTCGTATTTCACTATTCACAAAAAATTCAACCAGTTTAGAAAAATACCAAAAAATAACCCTAACCATTTTTTGAAATGTAGATTAAAAAAATGGGATACATTTTATGAAAATAATTTTATAAATCTAAGAAATTTAATTTTTAAATAAAATCCCCATTCATTTTAAAAATACAAATTTTAATATTATGATCAATTTTCCAAGCCTTTGAAAAATTAATTATGGTCTCATATAATTATATTATCATCATAATACAACATAATATTAATTTATAAACCCTATTTTTGAAAATAAAATTTCTTTTAAATCATTATATTTTTTATAAAAATGAAAATAAAATATATATATGGTTTACAAAAATACAATCACTTATTTTATAATTTTTAAAACATTAATTTTCTTGTATTAGGATATAAATATGTCATATTATCATTTTATAAGATACTTAAATATTATTTTAAATTTAAATAGGTCTAGTTACTATTATAATGGCCAGATTACTATTTTTAAAGGTCATATTACTATTCCAATGGTAAGAATATTATTCCACTGATCAAATTACTATTATAACAGTCAATTTTTTAACAATCATATGGGTTCCATACTTTCTATAAATATAAAATATTTCACTCACTTATATTCTCTCTAATATATATATATATATATATATTCAAAATTCATATTGCATTACTAAATTTCTTATTATACTATGTTGTTTGTGAGTGGGATCATTTTGGGGGATCAAACTAATCCAAATTTTTCTATTATTATTTTATTTTTGTTATGACATTTTAATACTTTCAATTATTATGTCCATATTTATTATCTTAATGTAATTTTTAAATTAATACAGTTAAATGTTATTGGTTTTATCATGTAACGCATGCGCTTTACTAAATATTTCACATTTATATAATCAAAAGGGAAATTCCATTGATAACATTATAGGTAACTACAAGGTTGAACCAGGTCGGGTCATTATAAAATTGTATCAAATCCCACTCTTTATTTGATAAATAAAGGTAGATACGAGATACAACCATTAGAGTGCAAGAAGTAGGTACAAATAAGTGTTTGGGAAACTATTTCTCACGCTAAACCTTGAGTTACCATGGGTGGGTGGAATTAATATATTGAATTTAAGCCTTAGTTTTAGTAAGTATTGAAACATTTGGATACAATTTACTACTATTATGGATTTTATGAAGGATATATGAGTTATTTTGAGAAATTCAAAGATTTTGATAGGAAATGGGAATAAATCCATGGGAACAAGATTACTATGAATGACCTATAAAACCATGTATAGATCATGAATTTTATTATTGAAACTTGCTAGTGGGGTTTTCAAAGTTGGTGCATAGTCCATGAAACCATGTGACCAAATTGTGCACAATGATAAATTTCTTGAAATTTTGATGTTTTGATTTTATAATGATTTTAGATTACCTTTTTTATTATTGTTACTTGTTTATGATAATTGGAAGGAATTATAATGATATTTTGATGCTATTGTGGTTGAATTATATATTGATTGGTTTCTATTTTTTTTTGTGTTTTTATAGACAATGCTTCTTAAAAATATTCCATTGAACTGTAAAGAGGGGGCCTCAAATAATTTTCTACAAAACAACCCTCTTTGGACCCAAAAATTATTGAGTCAATTATTCAATATTTTCATACTTTGGATTAGGATCAATCTAGAGTGATGGAAAATGATAAATAATTTACTAAGAAAACTCCACCTTCCTTTCATGGTGATTGAGGGTCTCAAGAACAAGAAGAATGGATTGAGAAAATCAAGCATTTTTTTTATTTTCTTTAGAAACCCAATACTTCCAAGGTGAAATTATCCACATATATACTGGAAGGACCTAGTCAAAAGTAGTAGTAATTAATATTGTAGGATAATATGTTCAAATGTATCACTCGGGAAATGTTTAAGTAGATGTTAAACCATAAGTTTTATACAGAGACCCTGAAGATGGCCAAGGATAGTTTGTGACTCTGGAGTAATGTAATTTCTCTACGATTGATTATACCACTATTTTTTTTCAAATTAGTTCAATTTTATAATAATATCCATATAAATTATTTTCTCAAACCCTATAGATTCAAATTGGACCTAAAGATTGATATCAGATAAAATATTGTTCTTTTCTGTATACCTTTATATGATTAAGTGGTTAATAAAATGATAATGGATGAGAATGACATGCCAATTTAGATTGGTATAGGTGGTGCATCCATTTCTATAAAATAAATTTAGTGCTCCTAATCTGGTTAAAAAAGAAGGTATGAGGAATCTTGAAGGGGTATTAGTGGGAGTATTTAGTTACCCTATAACCTTGCTTCTTCTAAACCATTGGGGAATAGCCTTTTGTATGTTATTAGCATGGAAAGTTTTGGAATTCAAAGCCCGAAATCCACAAAGCTTTAAATAATTTCCACTAGTGTGGGTGATTAGGATGTCTTCAATGCTTCTATAACCATATTAATTATAGTAAAAAACCTAGATCTTCCTAAACCAAAGGCTCTAAGGTGTAGTTTGATGTATTAAAAGAGGAATGGTTTCATTATTAGAGACATGATAAATGAATTTAGATGAAGGGAAAGTCAAATACTAGATAGAAACCTAAGATTGGAACTGAATATCAACATTTATAAGTGGAAAAAACATACACATGATGAATTTGAAGCTTGAACATTGATTGTTAGAGTTATTATATCCATTTCTTCTTCTATGGTCCTAGATTTATTTGATATTAGTGACTTACGATGTGACTTTGTTTTGATACATTTTTCCATATATTTTCTAATAATTAAATGAGTTATTAATATTAATATGTTATAATATTTTAGAATTTATGATTGTTGGCTAAATTTTTATTAAAATTAAAATTATTTGAGTATTTACATTGAAATTATATTTTTAGATAAAAATGATTAAATGTTATTTGAATTGATTTTTTATATCTTTAAGAACCAATATCTTGAGATTTTGGAATTAATTATTTCATTATTATATATTTTCATTTTTAATTTATAATTGTCAGAATATATTTTAGTCTTGATTTTTTTTGTTAAATTAACATTTCAAATTGATTTTTTACTAAATGTGAATTCTATATGTTTTAGGAGCTATGTAAAGGTCCTACTTCGAAGTGTCAAGTTATTATGAGGATTATTATGACCAGTCAACTTGCCATATACAAGTTACCATGAGGAGATGAGTGATCATGATTTCAGATCGACTGTATCACACCAATTTACCATGCCAACCTACTTCCAATCAACCGTGCTTGTGAAAATGGAAGATGAATCTTGAAAAAACTATGATTCTCAAACTCAAATGAATGAAGGATAATCAAATTAGAGAATTGATTAAAGTTTTAACTCTTGAATAAGATTGAACATAGAGGAACAATGAATGAAGAGACAAATTCAGGATATGCCGATGCCAAACCAAGAGGAAGATGGAACTTGGAGTCTATATTGAAGCTTGAATAAAATCAAGCTTCATCATAGGGAAGCCAAAATATGATGAAGATAAACTAATATGTTCCTTGTACAAATGTTGAGGATGAATATATATTAGGATCATATGAAAGGATCTACTTCAATTGAAAGAACCAAATTTAGACTAAAGCCTTCACAACTCAAATCGAACTACTGATGAATCCTCAAAAAATAACAGCTGAACCTGATTAAAGATACCATAACTGAACTGAATTCAAAGAAGAGAGACTGATTCATAAGTATCTGAGCTTGATATATCTTGATTAAATGAAAATATAAGGTATATGAGTTGGTTTTGATATATTCAATACTGGAAAAGGAACCTATACCCATGATATTGAGAACCATGGCCAATTTAGCCATCAGTATAGCTCTAATCTATACCCAAAATTTGAAAATTCTATACCCATAGTTTAAAAACCACAGTAATAGGTGTATGCCACCATTTCATTAACCTTATACCCATGGTTTCAAAACCATGGGTATAGGTTTTAAAAAATTTCTAGCTTCTGGTTTTGATCCCTAGACCACCGGTATACAATTCCCATGCCTAACCACTATACTACATAGACTTAAATGTATTTAAATATATATTTAATTATATATATTTATCTAAACCAAGGATATAGGTAGAAAACCATGGAAATGGGTGTTCCTGTAGATTTTTTTCCCACATATTTTTTCCTACCTTAATGAGGGAAAACTATACCCATGGTTTTGAAAAATTGTGGGTATAGGCATGAACTATACCCATGGTTTTTGAAAAAACCATGGGTATATGTCTTGAAAAAACCCTATACCCATGGTTTTTAAAAAACCATGGGTATATGTAAAAATTTATAACCTATACCAATGGTTTTCCAAAACCATGGGTATAGGGTCATTTTACAGTAGTTATTGAAGAAGATAAAGCACTCAAAATTGAAAAAAAAACACATCGAAGCAGCATGAATAGAAATCTTGAGCAAGTATGAGCTATCAATATTCAAAGAGTTGTGTGATCTTGGGATCTCAATCAAGTTTGATTGAATCAAGAATAAATTGAGAGATGATCAAAGTTCCAAACATATTGAGTCTGAGGAATATGGTCCATTACTCATTGGTTTTATCTTTTGTTGTATGATTTAAATGAGGATAAAATGGGGGATCATTATTTCCCAATGAACCAACTATGAGTTTAAAGGTTGACACATGCATGTTGTTCGACAATTTTCATCAATTATTTACAACTACATGAAGTTGAGAAGGTAAGTGAAGCTTTAAAATGAGATTGTGTAGTTGTGTAAAGGAGTTCAATCAAAACCATAACTCAATTATATATTTTCAATCATGGGTATGGTTTTTTGAAGGTTTGGGATCTGCTATAGATCCTTTTTGAGAATGAAAAGTTGAGCTTATACAAACTGAGGTTCACATAAGGGTAATTAGTATGTATAAGGAGATATGTAAATATAATTCACAATGGCCTATATGAAAGGGTAGTTTAATTATGATCACATCTATGTATGGTCACTACTAAGTGCCTAAGAGCTACATCAAGGTATCAAATCCTAAAGGCATTGAAAAGGGGATTTGAATGCACACAGTTTCTAATTAGAAAATAAAAAATTCTTGAATATGAAGAAAGGAAACGTTGTAATATTTTTTGAATAATTGGAGAGTTATTGAAGGATTCATCACATTTACTGTGTAAGCCAATACCACATGGGGATGTTGACATTCAGTTTTTGGAGATTAAATACATTCAATAGAAATTTCACCTGAAGCTGATGAAGAGAACTTGGGTGAGAACCACATGAATATTGATACTTGATAGATTATATTTTCACCATTTTTTTAATTTTTTTAAATAAGATATGGTGCTCTACTCTATATTCCCTATTCATGTACATGAGAACTAATTTTGATTTCCCTAATTATTGATTGATGAGAAATAATTATAATTCTCCTTTACCTCTATTTCTCTCATTCTATATCTTTGGATTCAATTTTTAAATTAAAATTGTTATTAATTATTATTTTTATCTTATAACATGTTCTCGAGCCTTTATAAATAAGGGTTATCCATGAGTCCAATTTTAGGAAGTGAATCCTGATTCTAACTAAAGATCAAACATCATACTGATCATTATTTTTATCTTCATCTTTAACAGACTGTGTTGGTGACTTGGGGTGTTTTGGAAATGCACTCATTTATAGGATTGGATTACTAGTATTTATCCCTTGATCCTTATCCCATTATTATATTAGTTTACCCAATTGAGTATCTAGGACAATTCATGTGATTTTATGATCAATTAAAGATAACTTCAGTCTGGAAGATCTTCTTGGCTGAGGTGGTTTGATTGAGTGATTCCTTTACTATTACAAGAGTTCTCATTTACTATAAGTTATTATTTTTATGAGTGTTCAATTATTTGGGTGATAGATTTGTGTGGTCAAGGAATTGACCATTCACCAAGTGAGGTTGGGAATTAATGGTTTAATCTTTCAGTAGATCTATGATATGTAATTGAAGAGTAAATCAACATAGTTCTAGCCTTGTCTCTTTATAATTCTATTTTACTCCTTGTTTCTGCTTCCTATGTTCATGTTCTCATTGCTTTTTTTCTACCATTTATTTCAATTGTTTACACTACATTTAAAATAGACAAAAACACAAAAATATTTTAGGAGAATCACTATGATATTGCCTCCTTGAGATTAAACATGAGGTTATCCACTATGATATATTTTAAAATATTATAAATATATCTCTAATATCCCAATTCCAAGACCTATAATACTTTTTAAATGTTGTTAGGGAGAAAATATTTGTTTGAATGATTCTTAAATTTTTCTTTAATTATTACTATTAATAGTAATAGACTCATACATTCTTGAATTATTTTTTCTATTAGAAAACTCTCCAATATAGGTAATTACCCAAGCATTGGAATATATAGTGCACTAGACATCTATAAACATCATTAAGGCCCTAAATAAGAAGGATTTGGTAGCTACTAAGTGACTTATGAATTTCCTTCAAGATATCTACTCGGTTTAGAAGGACTGAAAGAATAATACAACACTCCAAAAATGTATCGGAGAAGATTCTAATAAGAAGATGATAAAAAAAGAGAAAAGAAGAAATAGAATGAATAAAAAGTCAGGGATTCCAACATTTGAGCTTGATATTCCCATGGATTCAAAGTTAAAAAATTAAAGATCTACTTTATAAGTCATATTTTGAGGGATGGTTGGAGATGGTTAATGAAGAACTTGAAGAAGCTGAAGAACTTTTCAAGAATCATTTAATTTATATTACTTTATTTGATGATTTTTGATGTTATGATTTGTATAATGATTTTCAATAACTCCGCAATTTAAACCAGATAAATAAATCCTATACTTTTATATAGAAGAAACATAAAATGAGGTGATGTGTTTTAAATAAAGGTTGGAGGAGGATTAATACCTCACTCCTACCCATGCATACTCCTATAATAACTACTTACTCTTAGAAAATAACAAGTTACACTGATTTAGGGATATAATCATTTTATATAAGAAGCTATGCTTATATTTTATTTTGATCACAATGATCCCAATATTTATTGTACTTATACCTTTGTTGATATTGAATATTCAAATCAAAATTTTTATCTCCTAGAGATCCTTGAGGGAATTGCAGCTACACCCACTAAGGAACTTTTTGAAATCCCCATTTATATTGAAAATTCAATATTGGTAGCAGTTGACAAAGAAGAGGATTTTTTGGTCATGTGAACTAGTGTAAAAGAGAATACTAATATATTTTTTTAGTCAAAGAAAAATTATTATATTGGATTGAGCTAAAGGAAAAGTCACATCCAAGAGTTTAATTCCCACAATCCATGCACACCATTTTTCAAGACGAATCAGAGGGGAAGTACCCCTATATTATATTCTCCTATCGACTACTCTATAAGAGCTATAATGTTATGGAGGGGGACTTGGAGGAAACTAATTAGTGGGATTCCAAAAATTGTATAAGTTCAACATCATGGGAAAGAAGAAAATTTGGTGGTTCTTAGAAAAGAAGCCACACCCCATATCATATTAGGGTTAACCCAAAAACTATCCAACCATATATAGTAAAAATATAAATCCCATTAGATGTTTATAACAATATTTACTTATTTTAAATATATTTTTAAATTGTTATTTATTGTATTTAATTCATTTTTTACTTCTTTCCTTTCAGTAAGAATAAATAGATGGTTGATTCCACATGGAAGAAAACTCAAGCAGTATCTCACCCAATAAAATACTACATTGAATTTTAAAGTTGAGGTAGAGTAGATTTGGTTTAAGTTATCATGTGAAAATCCCATAACTAACCATATGAAAAATAAGGAATCGATCATAAGAGAAATAGTCATAGTAAGTTAATCAACCACAGTAAGAAAATTATCAATGTTGGACTGACCACATGATATGATGTATTGATCTCATGAAATAATGAAGTGACCATGTGTATGAAGTGTTTATATAGTAATTAAACCAATTTAATGAATAATTATACCTACCATTTCTATTTATAAGCGACCCCATGAAAAGATAAATTCACCATAGTTAGTAAAGTGACCACATGAACAAAATAAAGCAACCTTTACAGTCAACCTGATATAAGAAATTTCATGTTGTGCTTCAAGGCCAATGGAAGTTTCAAATTAGACCATATGGATCAATAATCACTCACTAAAAATTTGGATGATATTTTATTTAAGATTAACTTATTTAATCCTAATGTTTATCTATTTTACTTTTATAGGGACTTCATCAAGAAACTAGGTATATTTCACAAAGTGAACAGAGGGAGAATCTTGCATGAGCATAAATTTTTAAAGCTTCTTTATATGGGTGTATTGTTTTAATTTATATAATTTTTAATACTTCCCATTCTGTTTTTCAAATTGTGATGTTAGTTTTAGAATTTAAATGCTTTAAATTATTTTCAAGAAGTGTTGAGTTGAACGGTATAGTTTTTTTTAGCCTGTTGGTCATTGAAACTACCTAGAGTTCTTATGTACTAAACTAGAAACATTTTCTTTTTCACTGAAACTATCGAGTAGATAACAATGAGATTTTTTTTCGTTTTATGAGTCTATTTGAGTGTGTTTTGTATAAAAATAAACTTTTAACTTTATTTCAACCCCTCAATCATGTCTTTTCACTACTGAATTTCTAAATATATTTTGAATCAAATATATTTTTAAATACTATATTATATTAAAATTTAACATTAGGGACAATGTTGGGTTTTAAGTATGGGGGAGGGGTCTTTCACTATGATAATATGTGCTTAAATTATTGAATTCATCACAAAATTCCTTATTTTTTTAAATTTAAGGGCCTCTAAGATTCAATGTGATTTTAATATTATCATGCATATTGGATAATTTCATGCTTGTGAATAAGGATTACATTAATTAATAGATTATTTAATGCATATGATTTCTAAGTGATGCTTTCAATTATTTTCATGAAAATTCTATTTATGAACTAGAAAAGTAAGTGTGATAGGTTTGTTTTTTATGGAATTAGAATTATAACACGAGGAAACTAAATATTTGAACTTGAACCTAAAAAAATTGTCCTTTGAGAGAAAAAATACCACATGGATCCAACTCAAAAGATAGTCATATAATTCCTTTGAAACTAGAGTAAAATGGGAAATTGAGATCCCATAGTGAACCTATGAGATGTTAGGCACTATTATTGTAAATAAATAAAATCCAAATATAAATTGAATAAGTGATTTTCACATAAATGTATGTAAAAAATTCTAATAAAGTTCTTAATTTTCAAAAATGTATTCATGAAGGTGAGATTAATAATAAACCCAAAAGAAGAAGGGTAAATTTAATTATAAGAAAATAATTTAAGTTGTATAAATAAAGTGGATAATGGATATCTAATATAAGGAACTTAGGAGAGAGAGAGAGAGATATAATTAGAAGTGATTCTTGTTTAAATTTTAATTCTAATTAAATTTAATCTTCTTGCCCTCCCAGAACTGGAATGTAAACTTGGACTAAATTAAGGCAGTGAGTAATTCTCATATATGAGGCATAATATTTTCAATTATGGATGAATCTTTTATTTCTTCATTTATGGTATGTTTATTTGAATCTAGGAAGTCCCCTTTGTGAAAATTATTTAAATTTTTTCCCATATCAAAATATTTTTGTGTAAATAAATGTTTCAATATGATACCATATGAGTTGATTTTTGAATTATTATTTTATATTTACAAAAATAAAATCATGGATTTTTTGAGGGAAAATAATTTCTTAGTGTGGGGGAGTTTGATGTGACATATTTTTGATACACCTTACCACATATTTGATAATAATTAAATGAGTTTAAAATATTGAAATGTGGTGATATTTGAGAATTTATAATTATTGGAAAAATTATTATTTAAATATTAATTCTTTGAATATTTACATTAAACTATGGTTTTTGGAGAAAAATTATTAAATGTTATTTGTCTTGATTTTTTATATCTTTATAAACTAATATATTAACCTCCTGGAATTAATTATTTCATTATTTCATATTTTTATTCTTAATTTCTAATCATTGGAATATATTTCAGTGTTGAATTTTTTTTGTTAAATTAATAAATCATAATTTTTTTTTTTATAAATATGAATTATACATTTTTTAGGGGTTGTGTAAATATCCTTCTTGGAAGTGTGAATCAACTGTGAAGAGTGCTACAACCAGTTAACCTAATGTGGATAATATACCATGAGAAGATGAGTAATAGAGAGTTAAGATCAACCAAAAAACACTAATATACCATTCCAACCTACTTTCAATCAACCAAGCCTATGAAAATGGAAGATAAAGCTTGAATAAACTGGTATTCTTGAACATGAAAAAACATAGTCTGGATGAATTAGAGAATAGATTGAATCTGTATCTTCTTAAGGAAGCTTGAACATAGAGAAAAAAGTCTTGAGAAGGTGAATTCATGAGACAATGAGTCTGAAATAATAATAATATTAAATTGGGAGTTCATTTTGAATCTTGAAAAAAATAGATCCTCAGTGTAGTGAATCTAAAATTATATAATGATCAACTAAGATGAGCCTTATCAAAATATTGAGGTTGAAGAAACACTATAATCACATGAAATGATTTAATTACTATAGTATAACCAAATTAAGACCGATGCATTCACATCTTTAGTTGAGGCACTGATGAATCCCCGATAAAAAAACTTTAACTCTACTAAGGAAACTTATACTAAACAGAAATAAAAGAAGGAAAATCAAGTTTTAAGTGTTTTTGTTTGAGAAATCTTGATCAAATGAAGATACAAGGGTGAAGAGACGGGTTTGATTCATTAAAGAAATAGAATCACCTAAAAAACACATGGAATTAGGATGAAAAGAAACCTCACGTGAGGCAGAGCCATTTAATTTCAGATCAATACGTGGTCCTGGTATCTTAGTTGAATTCAACCAAAAAATATTAAATCAGGATATGATTTAATTTCCAAATGTATTGAGTCTGGGGAAAATTTCCTATTGCTTACTGTTTTTAGTTTTTGTTTTAGGATTGAAATAATAAGATGATAGGGCCTCATTATTTCCCAATGTTCCATCTATTAGTATAAAGGTTTATGTATGCATGATGTTTGATGATTTTATTCAAAAAGTTAAAACTACATGAAGTTTTGTAGGGTAGTGAAGCTGCCAAATGAGCTGGTGAAGTTGTATGAAGGATTTTAGTCAAAAATAGAGATCAATAGTATATTTTCATTCATGAACATGGTTGGTTGAAGGATTAGTATTTTTTTGATATTGTTCAAGAATGAGAATTTGAGATTATGTAGACCATGGTTTATGAAAGGGTAACTAGCATGACTGAGTATCTACGTTAATTTAATTCATTAAAATATCTATAAAAGGGTAGTTTGGTTAGACACACATATATGTAAAGGTAATTCTGAGTACCCAAGAGATACATCAAGTAATTATATCCAAAATTCATGGAAAATGTATTTGAATGCGTGTGGTTTCTAATTGAAAAATTTAAACTACTTGAATATGAAAGTGATGCGTTCCTATCATGGGGAACTCACCAATTTTTTTGAACCCTAATTAAATGTAGTATTATGAGGACTCAAGTTGTATATAGAGAATAAAGTGACATGGAAGTGTTAAAATATTTTTTAGTGGGTTCAAATTGTTAAATATAGTGGATGTAATTGGTTGGTTTTAATATCAATTTAAATAATAGTGGTCCAGCCATGTATCATTTCCTTATTCACTAGTTAAGTCATTATTCGATTATTTTCTCTGCTTCCTCTAATCAATTGATATCTCACTGATTAATATTATCTATTTATTTTGGTTTGGATAGATTAATAAATGGATCACTGTATCCTATATCCTTGTCTATCATGATAATTGGATATCTATGATCACCCTCAGATTATCCCACTGCTTGATATCACATGCTATGATTTAAGTCCGAGTGGCTTGTGTGTGAAATCCTGATAATGAGTAGAAGAAATTAAAATCCAAAATATAAGAAAAATTTTACCCATAAAACCCATTAGGATACATAGAATAATTAATATGAAAATTGACCAATCATAATCATCAATAGGGGAATGCAGGGATTCTCCTTGGCACGAACACAAATGGATTAGTGTGTCATTATCAGAGTTATTAAAATGATAAATAAAAAGAAAAAAAGAAACAATAGTGAGTAGGGTGTGATGGTATAGGACTGAATCCAAGAGTGAGCGAGCATCCCCTCAATACAATGAATAGTGCTTTATTTAAAGAAGAATGCTCGGAGGTCTAGGTAAGCTTAAAAAATTTTCCATGTGAGGAGCATGAGAATCTTAAAATTCTTTATGAATGTTCTTATTTTTAGTGAAAGTAGTGACCTATCCATTATTGGATGATTAGAATGTGTCAAGTATCCAATACATGGATGGATTCAACTAGGATTATCTTTTTCCCATGATAACGTGCGTAGGTTTGAGAATAATCAAAGCAGAATGTTTTAGTGCTTTACTAATGTATTGGGAGGTGTCAAGGTATTTTTTATATTTAAATACTTATAAATAAAAATAAACAATTAGTATTATTTTTTTTCAGTGGGTTTGGATCAGGTTCCCTTACTATAAGTTCTTCGATATCTGGAAAACTCGGATTCATTGGCTTTGGGAATGGGATTTTCAGCAAGCTTTGGCTTCCTCTCCTTTTTTAATTCCATAATCACACACACACACATATTATTTTCTTTTTTTTCTTTTTTTTTCGTTTTATTTATTTGATATTAAAGGAACAATTGTGGTTAGTTTTGTGGTGATCATCCTCAGGGAGCCCAAGCTTTAACCTAGGATTTGATGGATCTTTGGATGAAATTTCTTAGGTGGAAGAACTCGACATATTCCTTCGGTGGATTAGGTCATGGAAATGTGTGATGATTTCTTTCTCTCTGGTGGCTGGTGAAAAATCAATTTCCTCAACATCACATAATAATGAGGTACTCTAGAAGTCATGGTTTTAAACCAGTGTGGCTATCTTAAGTAATCCACTATGGGAACGACTCAATAAAATGTGGTGAAAAATGATTAAGATCAGTGAGATCAATGGTATTATCCTATGATATTTGGTGTAGTTGCATGACAATAGACCAACAAAATCAATTGGTCATGCAACCATATTCTCCAGGCACACTCAGGTTTCATTTGGGATGGTTTCCCATTCATAAAAGTTGAATTTACCATGAATTTTTAGTATATTACTGGCCACACAATAGTTTAAAGGAGTTACCATGAGAATATTGTGGTAGGTTGGCTCACAGTAGCTAGGTGTTCTATTGCGGATGAGGATGTTGTGACAGTGGGTGTGTGTGGTCGTAGCTATTTTTTATGGTAACTAGAAGTACTTTTGGTGGAAGTATGTGAGGAAAATGGAAGATTCACTAGTAGCACGCTCATCTGTGGTAGTAGGTCACTACCTTTGCAATTTTTTTTTCTAATGGCTGCACTATCTTGATAGTGATGGTGGAAAGTGCTTGATGTAGCATTTTCTTTTAAACTAGCGGTATAAATAATAGTGGTAATAATTCATTTTTTCAAAAATTTCATAGCCTGTAAGATTCAAACAAATATATATATTTTTAGTGCAGGTAAAAATCAAATTTCAAAAATGACGAAAACAATTAAAATCAAAATTCCCCCTCCAAACAATTAATCTCAATTCATTTCAATCACATAAAAAATTAAAAAAATAAATTCAGAATTTCTAATAATTGTTTCAAAATAACATTCACTTCTAGATTGAAGATTAAAATTCACAATTTATTTTTTAGAATAATTGGTGGAATGGGTTTTTCAATTAATTTAAAAAATTATTGAAATAATTAAAACTAAGAAAGCAACCCATTTAATAATTTCTATTCTAAATTGAAATCAGATGATTTTATTTCAGAGTTTAAAAATTAATTTTAATTTATGTATGAATTGACATTTTATATTCAAAAAATTAATAAATCATTAAAAATCAGTATTTGATCCATTTATATAATAAAATTTGAATTTCACAAAGTATAAAAAAGATATAAATTTACTTGGTAATTGGATAAAATTAGGGGTATTTTAATTGAAAATGAGATAAAAAAATATTGAAAAATTCAGCAGACATCACTCCCCCACACTTGAACTATTGTATTCCTGAAAAATATTATCATTAAATTCCAAATATATTGATTGTCCTTCCCAACTTTAAATACTCATTCAGAATTGAATAAGTTTAAGAATTCATCAACTAAATGGTCATGGATCCTATAAGACTTTCATGCACTATTCTACTTCCATTCACATTAAAATTACAATTTCTTATGTAAATTTTATAGATTTAAAAGGAATTAAAATTTTAACAGGTGGAACCTCCACATTTCCATCATTCTTAACCTTCCTAAACCAAAGCTTATTTTTACACTCCATTGATACTCCCTAAATGATATCTTTATAAGTCAATTACCCCCTTCATGGGTTCAATATTCCCCTAAACTAAATGAATTAATTTTTGACATATGAGAATATTATTAATTTTTTTAATTTTTGAATTTTTCCTAGCCATGCTTGTGCACATCACTATGAAAAATCACTTATTAAAATTTTTACAAAGAGATACTAACACATATTGTAACAACCCGATATTTTATGATAAGTATTATTTTTAATTTATTTGATGTCATGTGTTTTATGCTACAAAAATATTATCTTGTGCTATACGCCACACTGTATTAGCTTGAATTATACACAACACTATTCTTATATTGTGTTACACACAATTTCAAGTTCATTTTATAATAGTCATTCTACGCAACATTGAGTGTGTATATATATATATATATATATTCAATGTATAAATGAAATATGGTTGGATTCTGTTATATGAAATAATAAAGGATTCTTGTACAACACGCAACCCTGATTTGGCTTGCATTACACGCAATCGCGACCTTGCTCGATAGTGTGTGTTGTACACAATACTAGGTTTTACTAAACACCGATATATTATTATAATATTATTATGAATTAGCCGTTATGAATAGTATTAACTAAATTTTGAATTTTATAAAATTATTATTCATCTTACACATTTTCTAGAACAAGGTATAAGAACAAAATAAATTTTTCGGGTAAAATAAGTATTTTTCAAAAAATGCAGTTTTGCCGCCTTTTGATAGCGCACCTACTTTAAATCCAGTTTTGACATGTTTATAAGTTCAATTTTAAAAAATAAAATTATTATTTGGAATCAGGATATAAAATTTTACCTTGGATAAATTTTTCATATTATTCTGATAACTTTCATATTTTAATGAATAGTAAAAACACGCTGTATTTTAATTAAAAACAACTTTCTTCATCGTAATAACTTATGTGGTTAAATTATAATATTGAATGGTTTTAAAGTATAAATAGAATATATTTTTACCATTTAATATAATGTATGTCATTATCCTTTATTTTACATTGAATTCGTAGGTTAAATAAATTCAATCTTTTGTAATGTTTTAAACAAAAACCTGTTTTCTTTCGACAACGAGATTAATTTTAATTTAATTTCTGCAACTTCTGTGTATTGAATTTAGAAAAATAGATTCCATATTTGGAATCAGTGGGTTCAAATTATATTAATAGACTACTTTTTATTTTTGGGCTTTATGAATAGTAACAACGGTAAATTTTATTTACCATAGTAAAAGGTAAATTGGGTAATTAAGGGTAAATATAATATTATAAAATTATCCAAATACTTGTATTAATAAAATTAGATGATTATAATTTGTCCTAATTCGTATTTGGGTCTAAATAGAATCCATTAGAACCCACTTGGAGGTGATTAAGACCTTTAGTTTATTTTATTTAAAGGAAAGTGAAATATGTCTCACTCAACTTTAATAATTAAAGTATTTTTAATATAAGTTTATACAGAATATAAATTCTGTTATAAATACTAATTTGAAAGATAAAATGTTTTTCTTTGTCATGGTAATTTATTTGTAATTTTTAAGAGTTATTTAATTACCTTATTATCTTATACATTAATGATTCAGAAATTATTTATTTAGTGAAAAATCAATAATATAGTTTTTATTGAAATAGTAATACATATCAAAAGGCCCAAAAATCTGCACAAAACTTATTATTAGTGTATATATAAACCCTAATCGTCCAATGGCCGAATTTTTGACCATTTGGATCCTTATTAAGGCGATTATGACACTTATATTATTTTATTTTAAATGATGCCAAAGTTGTCACCTTCATAATTTAATAAATATAATAATTTAAATATTGTTATTTTAAGATGATAAATTCGAGTAAAAGTATTATTGTGAAAGGTAATACATTTATCTTCAGCATAGGATTTTATTTTTAATTTTTATGCAACAAATAAGTATATTAAATAATTATACAAAAATGTTGTAGTAATTATTTTATTAAGAGATAAACCAAATAAATGATTTTAAAAATAATAAAATAAATATTATATTAACTATTTAATGTTCTCCACTAATTTTCTAGATACATATGACCTTTTATGAATCTATTAAAGCTTTTATTTCGAACATATCTTCTGTATATATTTTATTTAAATTCAAATAAATGAATAGTGTCAAAATTGACACTATTGTTATTTTATAAAAATTACATATTATAAAATTGTTTAAAAATAACAAAAATATTTAAAAATTATAAATTTAAATTTAAATGGTCTAAAATTTTATAAAGTATCTAATTATGGATAATTAACAACAAATAAGTAATTATTTGTTATAATTTAAAATTTATAATGTTATTACCACAAATAAAATTAAATTGATTAAATAAGGATAAATCAATTTAATAATGTTTAAAATAAATTCCTAACATGTATAAATTTTATTAGTTGATGATATTACAACCCTATCTCATATAATATTTGTATATGAGTCATTTTTGAAGTTTTTAAGTGGGTTTGGGATTTAATATAAACTAATATTTCTTATATTTCCAAAGGTGCCCCTCTCCTCCCTTATAAAAGGGCACCTCCTCCCTCTCCTCCTCACACAAATTTGAGCCTTCAAGCTCGAAAAACCCCTGACCATTTAACTTACCCACTTCCCTAGAAACATCCTATAGGTCTTTGTCTTCTTCAAAGACCAATTTTAGTACCCTAAGAGGAGGTCTCAAAGAGGCGCTTCAAAGAAGAGGTAATGTCCGTTACCGATTCTTTCAACTTTATTTCTTCTTCTACTTCTTCTTCTTTAGTTGTTTAATTATGAAGTAATAACATTAGTATCACTCATATACTGATATATTATTATAATTATGAAACAACCCTATATCACCATCTATCCATCCTACGGAAAATGAAATCACCGCGCGTGCGTACGTACGGAATACCGTCTCCACGCCGTGGTGTAATCTATTTTCTACCACCACCTTACTTGGATGGGTATAATGGTGTAAATAATGACTATATATGATTATTGTAAAGTGATATTTATTCTAAAATAGTATACATACACTCCAATACAATTCCATGGGAACGATATCATCGCTTGTGCGTACGTACGGATTACCGTCTCCACGACACGATGAGATTCATTTTCCATGTTAAAAATTCAAGAATGATTATAAAGTATATATAATAAGTAATAATGAAATATATGACATAATAATACTACTGTATTTATGTACATATATATATATGTCATATACTTTATTCCATTCAATTCAATAAGGAAACGAAAACAGCGTTCATGCGTACGTACGACCTACCGTCTCCATGAACGGTGTATTTATTTCTATTTATCGATCTATTATATATATGTATATTATGAATATATATTATATATAAATCATGTTTTACATTATAAATGTAAGTAATCATGATCTAAGTAATCATATGAATAATTACAAGTTAAAACACGAATGACAAATGAAACGATTTTACCCAAAACGCTACTTTAACACGAATTTACAAAAGAACGGGTAATATAAAGTCATAAGTGAACCATATATGATATAATAAAAATGAATATGATTCTGTAATAAGTCAATGAAATTATTTAAATCATTATACAGGAGTTTTGGATACGTACAAAGCATATCGGACCTAAGGTAAGGGATAATTTTGCAAAATCTCATTTTTATCCGAGATTGCTTATTCATAAGTATTTACTGGGGTTATTTCTATCATCCATGTACATGTTTTATAAAAGTGTATTCATGTATGTTTAAATTACTTTTTACCCATTTGACTTTTACCCCATGGTATGGAAGGAATCTTTCTTTTATTTACCCTACAAGGTACTTTTTAACTTTTCCGAAAAAAGTACAAGAAGAATGTTTTTTTAACGTATACGGCATGAAAGGATTTTTACGGTTTTTATAAAGCCTTATTTTCACGAATCTTCCTCCAAAATATTTCATGACTATTTTCAACAAAATCCCTTTCTTTTAAAATTTCATGACATTTTGTGAAAAGAAAATGATTTTGAAGAAAAAAGGATATTTTCCTCAAGAATTCATTTCAAGTGTTTTATCAAAACTATTTTCATCTAAGATGAAATTATTTCATATGTGTATGTTTCAAGTATAATGTCTCCATGATTTACATGGTTTCACTTTTATTATTATGAAATGATATCCATTTATTTTATATGGATTATGTGATGATGGGATTATGTTTATGAAACCCATTTTATTCTTTGGGTTATGATGAATGTTTTATGTTTATTTTGTGGCACAAGTAATAATGATTTCATTATGAGATGGGTGGGACCTATATATCCCTACAATGAATTGGGTAAAGATTTATATCTCATGTGGTAGACATGGCTGTAACGGTAAGTTAATCCGGTTCAGTAATATAGGACTGGAACGAGGAGTGAACTCAATTCAGAAAGGGACTTTGTCCACTAAGATGGTCTTGGAAGCAATGCCTTGGCTACTATGGGAATCATAACATGTGCTTAATGGATTCCCCAATTACATGTTTTATTACCATGATATTTTATCATGATTTATGTTCTATTATGATCTATTCCTTATGTACTTCCATGTTTTAAGTAGTTGCTCAAGATTTTGATGTTTAAACATTATGTTCATGTTTTTAAGTTCAAATGTATATGGTATGTTTTATTTTATCCATGCTTACCCTTACTGAGTATTTGAGCTCACCATTTTTATGTTTTATTTTCCCCCAGGATTAAAATAAAGGTTTTAGGTAAGGAAACAAAAAGTGGAAGATCTTTATGGGAGATGTTGAAGATCTTTCATCACGATTAGAAGATTACGTTCCAAGTTTCCAAAGACACTAAACTATTACAGTCCTTGTGTGTCTGTTTTTGTTATGTATTAAGTATTCCGCAAAAGTAATGTAATATCTATGTACGTTAAGATTTGGGTATCTACACATATAGTACCACTGTCTTAGATATTAATTATGAGATTCATATTGTCCATTTTTATTCTTAGTTCAAAGGACTTATATGGATTTATTTTAGGGAGGTTCCTTGAGGTGGTACTTAATTAAAAAGGCCAGTTCAGTCAAAATTAAGTTCAAAATTCCAATGACCACAAGTTGAAATTATTATTCCACAATGACATTTTTAGTATTCACTATATTTACCTAGAACTCAAATAGAATTTCCATATAACATAGGTTTTGTTCACTTAGCAATCACTCTCATTCATTAATTAAAAATCAATGAGTCTAAAATCCTACCATGTTAGTTTAATTAGGTAGGGCATATTAAAGTTTGATTTTTATATATCTTTTTCCTTTTTCATTTTTATGTTTTTTTAATTTTTTTAATTTTTATTTCTTTTTTAGTAAAATAGAAATAATGTTATTTATATCCTAAAAATAATCCATCCCTATCCCCAAAACTTGGTTTATTCATACTTCCAATTGAATTATATCATGTAGTTTTTCAAGAAAAACTATTCAAAATAAAATAAGCATTCAGAATAACTTGAGGGAAAGTGAAAACCTGACAGTGATCTATTTATTAGCAGTAGGGAGGAGTCTAGAATCCTCCATAGGTTCTTTCTAGAAATCCTCCTAGTACTTCTTCAAGTGTTGGCTGTTTATCTTGAATAGCTGTTTTGAATCTTATCATTCAATCTCAACCGCACCAAAAGGAAATATATTAGTTACTATGTATGGCCTAGTCTACTTGGAATAAAGCTTACCAGTGAAGAGGTTTATCATTGAATAAAATAACAAAATTCTATCTCTAATTTGGAATTCTCTTTTTTGGATAAAATTTTCATGAGTATATTTATTTTTCTCCTTATACAATAGTGAGTTCTCATATTCTTCCTTTATCTACTTCTCAAGCTCCACAATCTATAGCTTTCATTGTTCTCTATCCTTGAAAAAATCTAGGTTAACTATTTTAACAACATAGTATACTTTATGCTGGAGTTCAATAGGAAAGTGACAAATTTTAACATAAAAAATTCTATTGGGTGAAATACCTAATGGGTTTTTTAGGTAGTTTTTTATGCCCATAGCGCATCCTATAATTTCTTACTTAAGTCTCTATGGTTAGGATATACTATTTTATTCAAAATTCTTTTGACTTATATTTTAGGAACCTCACCTAGTCCATTTATATGTGGGTGGTAAGTAGTGGAGGTTTTATGGTGCACTCCACATTTCTTCATGAATGCCTCCATATTCTCATTACAAAAGTGGGTTCCTTATTCTCTGATTATGACTCAAGGTATTCCAAACCTATAAAAAATGTTTGATTTTATATACTCAATCATAATTTTTGAATCATAAGTTGGATTAGCTTTTGATTCAATCCACTTAGAAACATATTCCACTACCAACAAAATTTATAAAAATACAAACGAAATAGGAAATAGGAAAATGAATTCAATTCCCCATACTAGAATATCTCATAGAAAATAAAAGGTTTTCAGTACATCTCATGTATTTTAAAAAATTCACCAGTAAACTAGAATTTTGGACATTTTTTACAAAATCATATGACTTTTTAAAAATTGAGGGATAAAAAATCTAGATTCCAAAATTTTTTAGCGGTTTATTGAGGTCCAAAATGGCCTCCACATGCAAGAGTATGGAAAAAAGAAATCAAAGAGTTCATTTCCTCTTCCGGGATGCACCTTATAATTAATTTTTCATTAAAAAGTTTCTATAAATAAGGATTCTCTTAGACATAATATTTTTATTCACATTTCTATTTTGCAGTTTAATATTTGGAAAAGAAGGAGGATACCTTTTATGTAACCAAAAAATTCACCATATCAGTATACCCAAGAACCTGGGTGTGGCTATATAGTTTCTCACCAGGGAATGAATAATCAATATTGGCCTTTGGTATTGGTTCTACCTTGTAATTTTGAGTTAGCTGACTCATGTGGTTTGCCACCATATTTTCATATCCCTTCTCGTCCTTAATCTCCAGGTCAAACTCTTGTAGTAGAAACATATATCTCACAAGTTTGGGATTTTCATTAGTTTTATTTTTCAAATATCTTAAGGACATATGATTACTTTACTCCCTAAAATATAAAAACAAATTTTTTATAAAGTCACAAGAATGTACCAAAACTCCTTTTCGGTTGTATAGTTAATCTGTGCAGTTTCTATGATTTGTAAAAGAACAACCCCTATAGATTAGTTGGAATAATCACACAAAACTTCAAAGGGGTAAATCTAGTTTGGTGGATAGATTATGGGGTCAATGGTAAAAAATTATTTCAATATGTCAAAATCTGTCTTGAATGAATCATCAAAAACAAAATTAGTTTCCTTATTGGGTAGGTTATTTTGGGGTAAATTAATTTTTCTAATGACCCTAATAACCCTTATATAAAATCCAACATGTCCTAGAATTTATCTAATGTGTCTCAAATTTGTGGGGTTATAAGTGTGGAAATAACATCTAATTTGGATTTTTAACTTCAATTTCACCTTTATAATTTAAATAGCCCAAGAAATTCCCTTTTCTATAATAAAATGAAAATTTTAAAATTTTAAAACCAATTTATTCTAGATAAATCTTTTTAAAACATTTTCTAGACTTCCCAAATATCTTTTAAAAGAAGTTATATACATAATGAAGTCATCAAGGAATACCTCCAAGTATTTATCAATCAGGTTTGAGAAAATAATTACTATATTTCACTAAAAGGTACCCGGGGCATTGAAAAGACCAAAATTCATCCTTTGGTAGGAAAATATACCAAAAGGACATATGAAGGTGGTATTTTGTTAGTCCTTAAGATCTATTAGAACTTAGAAATACCTAGAAAAACCATCAAGGAAGTAATAATGAACCTTCCCACCTAACCTATCTAATATTTGGTCTAAAAAGGGTATAGGGAAGTGGTATTTTCTGGTCACATTGTTTAATATCCTATAATATATAAAATCTCTCTAGCTGTTATGAATTCTTATGGTAATTGACTAATTATTTTTATTTTTCTCAATTGTGTATCTAGTTTTCTATAGAACAATTTGAATGGGACTCACCCACTGGGTGTTTGAGAATGTGTATATTATTCCATCTCCTAAATGTTTTTCTATCTATTTTTTACTACTTCTAGGATGGTTAGGTTGAGCCTCATTTGGGGTTTTATCATTGTTTTTGGATTCATTTTCAAGAAAAATCCTATGCATGTTGGTGGTGGGTATAATCCCTAGGATTTTTCCTAATGTCTATACTATGGTCCTAACACTATGTTTCATAATTTTTAGTAGTTGGTGTTATTTTCTAGGTTTTAAATTATTTGATATTATAACCAACAATTTCTCTTTTTTATTTTAAAAATAATATTTTAAGTTTGATGGTAGTAGTTTTAATTCTAACTCATGGGGATTTTATAGAGTTGTTTTTATCCCAATGTTTTCCATGTTAGAAAACTGCACATTTAAGGCATAAATATTAGTAGCATATATGATAAACTCATCAAAATAACTCTCATTAATTTCCTTAAAATTTTCAACACTCAAAATTGTCTACAGATTAAGTTCATTTCAAAAAACAGTTTTATCAAGAAAGTTAGGTGTTTCTAAGCTTATCCTAATATGATTATATCATTAAACATTTCAATTTAGTTCTTATAAGAACAAGGTAATTCAAAAATTATTAATGTAAAAGTAAAAATCTCTTTATGTGGGTGATTTATTAAACCAAGGATTTTGAAATCCACTATTTACTCACCAAAATTCATGGAAAAGCTACCTTCATTGACATTTATTATGGTATCAATGGTCCTATGGGATAGACTTCCTAGAATTATGGGAGAGAGATCTTTAACTTTTCATCTTCTATATTGAGAATGTATAAGTCGATAGGGAATGAGTAATGTTGTACACTTAAAAATACATCTTCAATAACACCTATTGGGTAGGCAGTGGTTCAATTAGCAAGTTGTAAAACCACATAGGTTGGTTTGAGTTCTCCCATATTCAAAGAAAAATGAATGGAATAAGGCATTACATTAATTGAGGGTCCTAAATCACACAATTCATTGGAAAAAGTAAGCTTACCAATAGTGTAGAGGATATAAAAGGTACCTGGATCTTGAAAATTTTGGGGTAACAAAGAAAGAACATTCTTACTTAATCTCACCTATTTATTTCCTCTCAATATCTTTCTACCAATGTACATGTATTTAATGAATTTTTCATACCTTATAATTTGGAGGATGTCCTCCAGCAGAGGGATATAGATCTCTACTATATTTAATACTTTCAACATCTCTTTTTATAGTGATTATTCATTAGTTTTATTGTGGGATTGAATCATTTTATGGAAGGGAGGTTGGGGTTGATGTGTATCTTCCATATTAGATTTTCCTTTATCTTTATTCATAGGTGGTGTTTTCACAAATTTCTCCCTAGGTTCTTTTTCTTGGGTAGTTTCATCTGGTACACATTTTTTTTACATCCATCTTTGATTTTCAAGCGTAATCCTTCACTATATTCTAGATAACTTCCAATCCTTAATGTGATAACATTGACCTTTCCTTTAAGGTTAATAATTTTTTGAGTATAAAACTTACCTAATCCTTAATTTACCATATTATTAAGGGTGTTCCAGAGGTGGATAAACTATCCTTTTAATTCCTTCAACTCTGATCCATGAGTGGTGAGAGCAGTCTATTGACTATTTTTAGATTAGATTACCTATCTCAAATGTACTTAATGGAAGGTTCTTATTATTTTACTTACTGGTAACTTGTGGAAAATTGGAAACTTTGTTTCTGAAATGGTTGGGGTTGGTAAGGTTATTGAGAATCCTATTGGAATGCTTGATGGAATGATGGTTTTTTTGTTGGATCCCAACTTCAAATTAATTGGCTGGAAAATATTTAAATCCTTGGTTTCTTCTTGGTTGATTTTGTAATTTCCTTTGGAACATGGCATTGTAGCTTTCAGTCCCTTGAACTTAAGGGAATCTATCAGTGAAATATTCTTTGGAATAATATAGGCGACAGACCCTTGGGGGTATGGTGGGTGATGAATCATAGAACTTGTTCATGGACAATTTTCTCACAAGATATTTTAGTTATTTAATTTTATTTTCCAGTAAAGGTGAGTTAGAACTTTTTACCTCATGTACACCTCCAGTTGCAACTCTTGTACCAAATTATTGATAATTTTTGGAGATTATATCAATCAGTTCTCTCAATTAAACTAGAGTTTTATCAATTATCAACCCTCTTGAAGAATCATATAGTAGGTTCTGATCATTTCCCATCAATACTTGGTAAACTATTATTAATAAATGACGTTCTTCATTGGGATGGTGTGGTTAGGATGCAGTCAGTTTCTTGAACCTTTCCCTAAACTCATAGTGACTTTCTCTAATTGATTTTTTAATTTTGTATATATCCTTCCTTAGATAATAACTTCTTGAGGTAGGGAATACTTTTTAGAGGAAGTCTCTCTTTAGCATGTCACATGAAGTGAATTCTCTCATATATAGATTATAGATCCACTCCTTGACATACCCTTTAAGAGAGAATAAAAATTCATTCCATCTGATTTGAGCCTCATTGAATCCTCTAGTTCCAAGTCCTTTGAATACTTATTTAAACACTATCAAATGTTTTTAAGGTTCTTCACCTGATAATCCATGAAACTTAGATAGTATTCCAATCATTCCAGTTTTGAGTTTACAATCTTGATCATTCAATTTTAATTATCGGTTATTGATGTAGAACTTTGGTGCATACATTTCCCTTAGAGTACTTTTTACTTGAGTAAGATTATATTCTATTATTTCACTTCATAATATATTTTTTTTGGAGGAAGAAGATGAAGGAGGAGATTTATCAAATGGAATGGTGAAAAATCAATTTCCTCTTGTTCAATGATTTTTAGAGTTTTGAGTCTAGAGAGAACAGTTCTCTCAACCTCAGGATCAAAACCAATGAGGCTGGAAGAACTAGATCTGGTCATTTGAGAACATTTTAAACAAAATTAAAACCAAAATTATGGCCTCCCTAACAATGGTTCTAGGTTTGATGTGAACCTATCATGGGGAACTTAGAAAAGTAATTTTTGAACCTAAATTAAATATAGTATTAGTGGGACTTAGGTTGTCTCCAAAGAAGATAGTTCTACATAGATATTAAAATCTTGTTTAGTGGGTTCAAATTATTGAACACAGTGGATAGAATTGGTTAGTATTATTATCTATTTAAATAATAGTGGTCCAACCTTAGACCATTCCCCCATTCTCCTGTTAAATCATTATTAAATTGTTATATATTATCCTTCTAATCAATTAATATGTCATTGATTAATCTTATCTTATTATTTCAGTTTGGATAGAGAAATAAAATGATCAATGTATCCCCTATCATTTTCTTTTCTAGTAACTAGATATCTCTAATTACCCGTGGATTATCCCACTGATTGATATCACATGAAATGATTTAAGTCTGAGTGTCTTGTGTGTAAAATCCTAATAATGAGTAGAAGAAATTAAAATCCAAAACTATAAGTAAAATATAACTGATTAAAACCATTAATATCCATAGAGGAATTAATATGAAAATTTACTGATCATAATTCATCAATAGGGGGATTGAGGAAATTCTCCTTGGAACGACCAAAAATGGCCCAGTGTGTCATCATCAGATTTATTACAATGAGAAATAAAAATAAAACAAGAAACAACAATGAGTAGTGAGTGACGGTAGAATACATCCTTTGAGAGCGGGCGGGTGTGAGTGACCACCCCCCAACATAATTAACAGTTATTTATTTAAAGTTGAATGCTTAGAGGTTTGGTTATGCTTCGAAAATTTTCCATGTGAGATGCATGAGAATATTCAAATTCTTCAAGAATATTATTGTATTAAGTGATATTAGTGATCTCTTTGTCGTTGGATGATTGACATGTGTCAAGTATCAAAGGTATGTATGGATTTAGATGATAGTATCTTTTTCCCATGATTTTGTGTGCAAGTTCATAAATATTCAAAGAAAACCGTTTCATTACTTCATCGATGCATTGGGAGGTGTCGAGGTATCTGTTGTCTTCAAATACCTGCACACAATTAATATATTTTTTTCCAGTGGGTTTGGATCTTCTTCCCTTGAAGAAGGTTTTTTAATATACAATGAGCTTAGATTCAATTGATTTGGTCTTAGAATTTTCAAAAATATTCGGGTTCACCATGGTGAATCTTATTTTTAGTTTCATAATCATATGTATATATGTGTGTGTGGTGTATATATTATTTTTTTTTATTTTTTTTCTTTTTGTTTATTTGACGTGGAAGGCATAGTTATATCCAATTTCATGGCGATCATCTCCAGATATCCCAACCTTTACCTTTGACTTCAATGAATCTTTGACTAG
Source organism: Viscum album (assembly GCA_963277665.1). Taxonomy (NCBI): domain Eukaryota; kingdom Viridiplantae; phylum Streptophyta; class Magnoliopsida; order Santalales; family Viscaceae; genus Viscum; species Viscum album. The sequence goes on from OY728164.1 coordinate 1,194,684,768, forward strand.
CGTTTCTCAGGTGGTGATGTGTGAAATCTTCATTCGGTGGACTTGGTCATGGTGGCACATGATGATTTCTTCCTCTGCGGTGGATAGTGTGGAATCTATTTCCTCAATATCACACGACAACAATATTTTCTGGTGGTCATGGTTTTAAATTGACACAGCTCTCTTCCATGATCCATGGAGAGCATCATGAATCAATAAAACACGATGGTGACTAGTTTGAATCAGTGAGCTTAGTGGTCTTCTCTTATGAGGTTTAGTGCATTAGTGTAATGATAGATCAATATAAGTATTTGGTGGTGTGAATGTATTCACTAGGAGCACCCAGGTCTTAGTCGGGATGGTTTCCCTTTCATGTTCAATTAATATACTATGAATTTGTGGTATATTGTTGGCTACATAGTAGGTTGAAGGAGTTACCATGAGGAGCTCAAGGTAGGTTGGATCATGGTAGTTGGGTGTGCTACTATGGATGGGGATGCATCACCATAGGGGGTGTGTGGTGATAACTATTTTTTTCTACTATTATATGGGACCACTTTTGTCCATAACATGAGAGGGCGGTAGTAGATTCACTAGTAGCAATGTCTTTACTTCTCAAATTAATTGGAGAGGCACTATCTCTAAATAGGGTGAGTTTTTTGATGTGGTAATGAGTGTTCCCATTTTTTTAAATATTCCTTTTGGATTCAAGTGAAATTAAAATGAAAGAGTAGTCATTTATTTGATTGAAATGTGCGATTGTGAAGAAATAAAGATGTAGTTTAGGTTTTTCTAGACCAATGAGATCTCACGACATACAACAGTACTTAAACCTTATGGCATTTAAACCATATCTTGTAAGGACAACATACATTGAGGTTGGTTAAATAAATTTTTACACTACTTCTTATATCATTATCTGATATATTTTACAAAAGATACTTTTTCATCTCCACAATAATGCTTTCTTGATTTATTAATAAATTTTGATAACATAAATCAAGGTATTGATCCTTTCAAAATTATGAAATATTGTTAAATTTCTTGGTATAATATCAAATAATATGATGGTATTAGGGTGATACCATAATAGAAAAATTTATTCTAATGGTAGAATTTCCCTAATAGTGGTGGTAGAAAGCGTTGGTCATATTTTTTTTAAAACTGGCGATAGAAGGAGCATCGATAGAAATGCATTTTTTAAAAAATTTCACAGCCTCTAAGATTCAAACAAATATATATTTTTAGTGTAGTTAAAAGTAAAATTTCAAAAATGATAAAATCAATTAAAATAAAAATTTAACCTTTCAAACAGTTAATCTCAATTCATTTTAATCTCATAAAAAATTAACTAATGCAATTCAAAATTTCTAATCATTTTTTGAAAATCACATTCACTTCTATATTCAAGATTAAAATTCATAATTTATTTTTTTTAAAAAATTGATGGTATATATTTTTTAATTAATTAAAACAATTATTTAAATAATTAAAACACAGAAATCAATCTATTAATAATTTTGGCTCCAGATTAAAATCAACTATTTTTATTTCAGAGTTTAAAAATCAATTTCAATTTATATATGGATTGAAAATTTATATAAAAAAAATTAATAAATAATTAAAAATAATTATTTAAAACATTTATCAATTAAATATAGAATTTCAAAAAGTATCAAAAATTCAAAAATTTACCTAGGAATTGAATTAAATTAGGGTTATTTTCAATGAAAAGTAGACAAAAATGTTGAAAAATTCAACTCACATCAGAAGGTAAGGAGGAACTGAAATCTTTTGGATATTATTGGTGATTGTTTTAAGGATTCATAAAAATTAATTATTAATCTAATACAACATGGGGATATCAGTATTTAGTTTGAGGTGTTTAACTAAAGTCATTATAAATTTCACCTGAAGCTGTTGAAGAACATCTGAGAGGGAACCATGTGAATGTTAATGCTTATTAGAATAGATTGTTACCATTTTTTTTCTCTTTTTTCAAAAAAGAGGGGGGGGGGGGGGTTTGATCTATATTCCACATTCCTAAACATGGTAACTAATTCTGATTTCCTAAAACCTAATCAATAGGATGTAATTCTAATTCTCCTTCTCCCTAATTTCTTTTATTCTATAACTCTGGATTCTATTTGTAAATATAAAGTGTTGTAAATTATTCTTCCTAGCTTATTCCATGATCTCAAACCTTCATAAATAGATGTATAATATATGATTCCATTTCTAGTTCATGAATCCTGATGTATATTAGAGATTAAACATCATTCCAATCATTATTATTCTCTTCATACTTAATAAATTGTGATGACGACTTGGGATGTTTTGGTAGCACTCTCATTTGAAGGACCGGTTTAGTACTCTTTATCCATTGATCCTTATCACCTTATTATCTTAGTTTACCTGGATTAGTGTCTAAGATAGGTCATGCGATTTGATGGATCACTTTATCATAGAAGATCATCTTGAATAAGGTGGTTCTATTGAGTGATTCCTTCACTATTAGAGGAGTTATCATATACTAGAATCCATCATGTGCATGTGTGCTCAATGTTTTATGTGAGAGAGGTTTGTAGTCATGGTATTGACCATGCATGGTTTAATTCTTGAGTAGCTCTTTGATAGGTATTTTTAGATTGAATTAACCTAGTTATAGACTTGTTTCTTTTGAATCTATTTTCCTATTTATTTTTTTTTGCTTCTTGTGTTTATGTTCTCATTTCATGTTTTACACCATTTAAGTCAACTATTTTTTCTACTTAAAAAATAGACAAAAAAACACAAAATGATATTAGGATAATCACTATGATAAATGACACTGCTTCCTTGAGACTGAACTCGAGGTTAGCCATTGTGATATATTTTGGGATATTATAAATGTATCTATGATATCCCAAAAAATAGGGCCTATCACCACACATTCTTCCATATCTTCTAAAGTGATTAATTTATTGGGCCTATAATCTGATTTTCTTCCTTACACGATTAAAATCACTATTCCTTTAGGAAAGAAGAAGGTGAAAACTTCAAGTTCCCTTCATTTCATGTGATGATTGATGAGGTTATGATTGTATGTGATTTACCTGTTTTTTCTATGGACATATTTGATCTTATTTCTAGCATGGAATGGATGACCATCTTCAAGGTTTGAATTTATTTCTACCATCAAAAGGTTTTATTTCTATCTCTATATTGAAACACTCATGTCTTCCAAGGTGAGTGGGATCCAAGATCAAGTCAAGAAGGACATATTATTCCATATTTTGGGTCTATAATATTCTAAAATATCCAATTTTATTTTGGATACTATTGAATGGAATTTGGATGATAGACTTCCTATAATTTTGTATAGGTACCTCAAGGTCTATTTTGGAAATTTCTCCAGGACACCACTAGAAAGAGAGGTTGATCTCTCCATCAATCTACTTCTAGGGAAAATTACTATTTTATTTTCAATGTATCAAATTTATATATTCAATTTTAAAGAATTAAATATTTAGTTTGAGGATCTTGAGAGTAATGGCTTAATATTCCCTAACAAATCTCTACAGGCGGCTCTGAACGTCTTTGTGAATAAAGAAGATATAATTTTCTGACTTTTCTTTGATTAGAATAAGCTAAACTAGGTGGATATCAAAAATGGATATGTGTTTCCTTGAATTGATGATATAATTGATCATACCAGGGAAGATAAATGGTTTTACAAAATTTATCTTGGATTTGGATACCATTATTTGAGAGTGAAGAAAGTCAACATTCCCAAAATTCATTTTAATAGAAGGTATGGAAATTATGAGTATTAGGTGATTTGTTTTAGGATTATCAATCAAACTATGGTTTTCATGGATCTTATGAACTATATCTTCTATATACACCAAACATTTTATCATTATGTTTATTGAAGATATCATTGTCTACCCTAAGACAACAAAAGACCATTAAAATCATTTAAATATTGTTATAAAAACATTTAAGTATCATCACCTATATACCAAATTATTTAAGTTCTAATTATGGATTCAAGTGGTCAAATTTTGGGTTATGTGGTATTAAAAGAAGGTATTTCTATGGACCTTGATATGATTTATATAGTGAAATCTTGGGAAAATCCTAATAATGTGTTTGAAATCAAGAGTTTTTTTAGTCTATTAAGATATTATAAGTGATTCATCCTAGACTGTTCCAAGTTGGAATCTTCCTTGATGTACTTGACCTGAAAGTGGTTGAAATTTTGATGGAGTGAAAGGTTAAAAAATTCCTTTTATTATTTGAAATCAAGGATAACATATACCTATGTTTTGGTCCTTCCTAAACTTGTTGAAGGCTATAAAGTGTAATATAATACCTCAGGTATGGGGTTGGTGTGTGTTTTGATGTATCATGACCACATATTGGTATATGGATCTCTCAAGTTGAATCATTATGAGAGGAACTACCCCACTCAAAACTTATAGATAATAGTAGTAATTCATGAAATGATAACTTGTATCCACTATATGGGGATAAGTTTATAATATATAAAAACCATAAAATTATAAATTATATCTTCACTTAAATGGATCTGAACCTCAGGAAGAGATGTTGGGTGGAGTATTTCTAAATATTTTACCTTTATCTTGATTATAACCCAAGTAAAGGGAATTCAGTTATAGATAATCTATGTAAGAATTTTTTTGACTCAGGATGTGAGGGAATCTAATGAATAATGGTGGTTTATGGGCATTTTTATAGGATGTTCTAAATGTAAAATAATAAAATGATTAGGTATTATTGGCTAGTGTGTAATCTACACCTTCCTTAGATGATGATATTCAACTAGAGCAAGCATCTAATCCTTGTTTTCATTATATAAGCGGAATTACAAATAGTGGGGAGACCTCATATGACTGGTATCATTCTTTAGATGGTGACTTATGTTTCAGGAAGATTTTGGTGGTTCTTGTGTCTATAAGACAGGATGTGATGAATTATAGTCATCATTCCAGTTGGAAAACTCATCACAGTGATGGAAAAATGTTTTATGATCTCAATTGATGATATTGGTATCTTGGAATGAAGTGATAAAATTATAAGATTGTCTATAATTACCCCATATTTCAAAAGGTTGTAATGTACCAAATTTTTGGAGAGGTAAAAAACCTTGTGTTACTGTTTAAAACATCTTGTTTCAATCTTGCAATATGATATAATGTATAAGAAATGTCATAGGAGAGTCTGAGGCTTGTTTGGAGCCTGAATTTACAGAAAATGGGAAGACAATATGAGCCACATAGTTAGCTCATGGTTAGTGATAACCATGAGATTCAACCATATAGGATACCCAGTGCATAGGGTGACCTGCACAGTTTTTCTACAACCATAGAGAATAGGGCACACACCCATGAAATAATTACATGTCTTCTTGACAGCGGGCTTCTACATGACTATCATATGATTAGTCAAACTGTACACTTAGCCCGTGTGAGGTTCCCCCTTAAATAGTGTAGGGCGCACGGTTGGCACACAGTTTATCCAACCATGCGACTAAACCGTGTGATCCAGTAAATGAAGGGAAAATTAATATTTTCCCCTAAAATGTTTTAAAACCCCTAATTTTCACCATCCTTCCTCGTTTTCTCCTCCAGTAGCTACATAAGTTTCTTCCCTTATGCCATCCTTGGATTTTTGAAATCTCCATAATCTGGTCTCCATATCCTTCACCACCAGATGCATTAGAAATCTACTAGTAATCTCTCCACTCTTCTTCATTTCATTTATAGTTTCTATTATCCTTTGTTGCACTATTTAGGTGCAACCTCATTTGCCCAATTTTTAGGGTATTTGACGATTTCTTTGATATCTCTCATTCTATATAGATTCAAAGGTAGATAATGGATGATGATATCACCACGAACCTAAGGTAGGTGGTCAAGTCTATTTACCTAAATTTACATCACTTTTATACCATGAACCATTTTCCCACATGCCAAATCTTTTCATAGACACCTCTATATTGTTTAATGAATTAAAATGATTTGTTTTCCATGCTCGATACGACCCTAATGAGTAGATAATCACCCATTTGGTTGATTACCTTGACTTAAGACACCCAAATTTGTGTGTTATCTTTTAGGACCCTATTTACCCTTAAAATTAAATTGTTTTATCACCCATTATGGTGTTTTTCTTTATGATAAATTCCTAGAAATAAGACAATGAAAATGATAGGCAATGTGTTTAGGCTCTTATTTATTAATACTTATGTCATTTGATATATTCTTTATACAATAATTGAACTAATTTAATTACATGAATTGTAAAAATTATTAGTTATGTTATAATGTTTCCTTATTAAATGGTATGATATTGATACCCAAATTGTACCCTCACTCATTGTGAATTTTCCTTTTCCTCCAGATGAGTGATACCGGTTCCCTAGGATATACCCCATGGATGGGCTCAATGGAGATATACTTTTACCCTACCATGAGTGAGACTCGAACCCCTACGTGAGATACCAGGTATAGGATCAGAGGTTTATCCCTATTGTTTCCACACCATGCCAGGAGTGATTCTTGGGATTTCACTTGTGGGTCACCTTGGATGGACTCCCACAACATTAGGTAGATACAGATCCCATATATAGATAATTTTTATTCCTTATTGATTGCCTTGGACGGGCTTAGGGTGTATCTTAATAATGTACAAATATGTCAATTAAGTTAAAGGGTAAGAATGTGTAACTAAAAGTCCAGGGATGTTCCCACCAAGCCAAATAAAATTCTTGGGGATGGTCCATCATTTGAAACTTTGTTTATAACTCTTACCATATTTATTACATGTGAATCTTGCCTTTGTTTAGAGAAATATAGATTAGGATGAAGTAGGTGGAATTGGATGGGCGTCCCAAGTGGAACCCAATATGGGGTATCTTATTTATTTATTGCCTTGTATTTATTACTATTGGAACACTGATCATTTTATATTTCATGGACTAGATTTATATAGACACCATTGGTGGTGGACTACTTATTTTACATTACACCCTACTTAGGCCACAATTTCTACCCATACATACTTTATGATTATAGGAATAGATAAAGGGAAGCATATGACTTTTGATGCTTGATTATGAGTACTAGGATGGAGTACGAGGGGTAGAGGACCGAGCTTATACTCTTTATGATAGTAATAGATGTCTTTAGACTTTTTATATTTTGATATCATGTGTTATATTCCTATATCCCTTGTTACCCTATGTACTCATTTTGGTGTATCTACATGATCATCATCAACATTTTGTATCTACTGATTATTCATATTCCACTTGTTTATTTACCTATTCATTATTATTCTATTTCCAATACTTATGATTACTATGTAATTCTATGGTTCACTCTGATCTATGAGGGAATTGTCTCCCCACAGACACACCCTAGGCCCTCACCACTAGTCGACAACCTTTGGCGTACAAGGAGGCATGCTTGAGGTTATGTGGCTAACCATGTTGGAGCACTACTAAGCGGAATCTAAGGTGGGATGCTACAAATTGGTATTAGAGACATTTTTCCTTTTTTGTCTTACTATTTGGGTATTAGACATGAGACTAAGAATATTGGAATTTAGTAATGATCATATGCCTGTGAGTAGCTAATCAACGTACAAGGGAAATCCAAATTACCCAGGATGGGTCAATGCAATTCTGTTTTGTACTATTATAGTTTTATAGATTTCACCATTGGGTGATGCACTTGTTTTGTTTTGTTATTACTATTGATATTACCATAATGGTATTTCTTATACCCTAGATTGATGATATGAGGGTGTATCAGTTCATGAATTATACTAGGAACCTTAGGAATTAAATTTCATGCATTTTTCCATGAAATATATACTTTTCTATGTGTATTTCCTATATTACATGTGCTTTCTATGGTGCCTTATTTGTTATTCCTTGCAGCGTGATAATATTCTTGCTAAAATGACATAACTCTATTAATTAAAGTTTCTACATCAATCTAAATGGTGTTTTCCTACATAGATTAATGATGACACCTCAATTAAACAATTATTCCACTTTAGTTGATTTGATCGGTGTATTCCAATGACAATTTAAGAAGAAAGTGCTTCTATAAATTCGGAACGATAGGCAATTTGATCAAATAATAGAACATGACCTACTGAATCCTAATACTAGATGTATAGGCTAGGTCATAGTTGCTTGAGATGCCAATTTTAGTTTATAAATAGTACGTGGTTTTATAAATTTAGAATTGGTGATGCAATTAACTAGACTGAAATAATAATATCTAAATGAATAAGAATAAATTATAATAAATTAATGTTTAAAATTAAAATTTAACCACCAGATGGGGATGCCAAATGAAAAGTAAAGGGTGTTTTCCTCTATACCTTTCATTTGACACTCTATATATCAGAACCTATGCTGTTATATGATACCTTTAACCTGACCCGACCTTAGTAGTGGGTAGTAGGTTGTGTCTCCTAAGATCCTTTTGTGAACTTTCTCATCACTTAGACCTGGATTTAGAAGCAGATATAGAGGTATGACTCGCTTATAGGAAGACCTTGTGTATATTCCTTATTTTATTTCTTTCCCTATCCATTATAAATACTATATAAGGTATGCACTTGGAAAATTATATAGTTATGCCACTGCAAAGTCCTCACATCAAATTCTAGGAAGGTGGCAACGATCATGCTCCTGAGGTGGTGGGCATTGATCCACCGATAATACCTCCTATAGTGAAACCTAAGGAACCTCCTAAAGATCTTACACCAAGAACTTATGATCAGCTTTGAGAAATCTTCGTCCATTTTATTCATTCAGTACAAGGTGCTCCCTGACCTGCCCTTACCATGGTAGAGCTAACTCGTGAGTTCCAGTAGCAGCATCCTCCAACCTTCTCAGTGGATGATGGAACTTAGGCTACTGATTACTAGCTAGAATCTATGATATCTATATTTGAGGATATAGAGATGCATCTAGAGCAGAGGGTTAATCCCACCACCTATATGATTCATGACTCTTTCAAGCGTTGGTGGGATTTCCTCACTCAGGTTGGTCTATATTAGGGTATGGTCTAGGAAAACTCCCAAATATCCTTTTTTGACTTCTTATTCCCACAAACATCATGGGAATACCACACTCAAGAGTTTATGCACCTTCAGTAATGTGATATGTCAATGATGGAGTATTCAACCCCCTTCATTGAATTATTGTGTTTTTCACCAACCTTGACTAGTGATGAGATGATCAATATGAGAAAGTTTTAGGATGGGCTTACATATACCATATGTTTGAAGGTGAACATATTTTGGTTGAACACCATTTCAAATATAGTGAAACATGCCCTAATCACTGAGAAAAACCTGAGGGAATCCGACAATGTGGTCCAAGGCAGTTCATCTTCTAGGTAGAGTGGTGGTCTATCTTTTAGTAGGAAGCATTGTTTTGAGGGTGCATGCAGGGGCAGTACCAGTCATGTGGAACACACCAATAGATATGTGGTGTGTCACTAGTGTTGAAGGCTATGGCATTAAATCCCCAGTACACAAGGAACCCAATCGAGTGCCGATATTTTGGATAGATGGGTCCCCTCCAGCATTTATACCAATGTTTTCCTCCAGTGCCCAGTGAAAGGGGATATGTATTGATGCCATTTTCATGTACATGATAAACAATTCTTTATCAGTTTAGTATTTAGTATTTTACCGTCCGATTAGGCTGAGGGGGTGTCCATGTCCAAGGTAGTCAGACCTATGAGTTTTAGCACTAGTACGATGTACCTTCCCAAGTAAGTCAAGTTGCATCTCAGGGCCGCGGTTCGGGCCATACCTATGTAGTGTATCCTACACCTGAGGAGAAGATTCATAGGACATATACGTTTAGAGGTGATATTTTGGTATCCTCTACTCTAGTTTCTTCCCTTTTTGATATAGGAACATCAAACTCCTTCATATATACAGTGACTATGGAAAGTCTAGGCCTAACGATTTATTACTTATGTGGTGTGATGACTCTTGGAACACTGATAGGGGTTTGATCAAAGAGTATACACTAGTTCATGGGGTGCCCCTTGAAATAGGTAGGTACCATTTCTAATGGAACTTATTTTTCTTTGAGATGACCAGCTTCAACAACATTCTCAATATGGACCGACTAGTCCCTTTTGACACCCATGTTGATTTCTATCACTAGTGGGCGTCACTCCCATCACCCGATGAAAGTACATATATTCATAAGGGTGAATGGGATATCCAAGAAAGTCGAGTGGTACCTGAGCATCAAGGGATACGTAAGGTGCCAACCTAGATTGCGAGTCTCTTTATGAGTGATTAGGGAAGGAATCTTGTGGAATTCCCTCATGTTGTGACCATTTCAGGGACATCTTTCATGATGATTTTTTTGATTTACCTTTAAAGAGAGAGGTGGAGTTCAATATTGAGATACTTCTAGGTGTGACACCGGTGCTCATTCCTCCTTATAAGATAGCACCTACCGAGCTCTAGGAACTCAAGAAGCATATTAAAGATCTAGAGGCAAAAGGTTTTATCTGACCCAATACATCACTGTGGGGCTCACCTATCTTTTTCACCAAGAAGGAAGACGATACCCTCATATTGTTCACGGATTATAGATGGTTAAAAAAGATTATGGTGAATAACTGGAATCCACTACCTTGTATATACGACCTCTTCAACCAACTTCAAGGAGTGATAATTTTGTCTAAGATATACTTGAGGTAGGGCTACCATCAGGTACATGTAAGGAAATTAGAAATACCACATATGAAATTCTAGAGTAGGTAAAACTTCTAAGAGTATTTGGTTATGTCATTTGGCCTTATGAATGTACATATAGTTTTTATGGCTATGATGAATTGGGTTTTCCACCCATATCTTGATTCATTTGTGGTAGTCTTTGTAGATGACATCTTAGTGTATTTTCTCACTAGACACGACCATGCCAACAACATTGAGATCATGATAAATACCCTGAGAGAGCACCAGATATATGTGAAGCTAAGTAAATTCCACTTTTTGGATTAGTAAGGTTTACTTATTGGGGAATATAATTTCAGAGGAGGGTGTATCTATTATCCTAGAGAAGGTGAGTGCCTTGGTTTCTTGGGAGCGTCCTAAGAATGTTTTTGATGTATATAGTTTCTTGGTGAAAAAATGGATATTAAAGGTGATTCATCTAGTATTTATCATTCTTGTAAGCTCCCCTTATAGTCCTAACAAAGAAAGGGGTGAAATTCATCTAGTATGAATCTTGTGAAACAACCTTTGAGGAGTTTAAATAGATGTTAAATTCAATGACAATACTAATTATGCCCGAGCCAGGTAGGGGCTATACCATTTACCATGATGCTTTTAGAATCAGGTTGGGGGAATTCTTGATGTATAGAGAGCAGGTTGTAATGTACACATCCTGCTAGCTAAGACCTCATGAGCAGAATTATCCTATGTATGACCTTGAGTTAGCTATTGTGGTTCATTATCTATGCTATTGGAGACATTATATTTTGGGTGAGTAGTTTTTTGTTTAAAAGGATCACAAAAGTATCAAATACATCTCCACACAATGATACTTGAATTTGAGGTAGTGAAGGTGGGTAAAGTACCTACATTCCTTCAATTTTGAGCTTTCTTATAAAAATGAGAAGGGTAATTCCATGGATGATGCCTTGAGCTAGAAGACTCATACCCAGGCTATCCAGGAGGACATTAGTGAATTTAAGTTGATATATTGGTTTTCTAAGATACACCAGAAGGTTCAAGAACATCACATGAAGCCTGTTTTATATGATCTAGTGGTCACATCCTCCCTTCTAGAGTGGGTGTGGATGAGAAAACTTTCTGATTCCGAGGGCCTTGTCTTGAGGGATATCATCATATGTGAGAACCTGTAAATTTTTTGTTTTGTTAATGATAATGAGACCCTCCTCTTACAGGGGTGAGTATGGGTTCCTACTGATATACAGGAGGCGATAATGTGGGAATCCTATGCCCCAATTTGGGAAATTAATCTTGGGCTTACCAAGATGTACTGATACATGCATCGTCAGTATTGGTGGCTAGGTATGAAGAGGCAGATTGCAAGTTGCATCACAAGGTGTTCCACCTGTCAATAGGTGAAGGCGTGCACTAGTGACATGCTGAACTTTGACAGCCTCTATCCATTATTGAGTGGAAATGGAATGACGTTACAATGTATTTCATCAAGGGAGTTTTGAGATCCCCTCAAGGATACAATGTAGTATGGGTGATCATTGACATGTTGACCAAGGTTTCACACTTCCTGTAACACCCCAAATTTCATAGTGTGTTATTTCTTCAAAATAATTCAATAACTTGCACTACATGCAACACCGAGTTCAATCACACCATGACTTACAAAAAAAAAGCCATTCAAAAGAGGTTATGAATAGTATTATCTAAATTTTAAACTTTATATAATCCTTATAATTTTAGAATCCATATTATGAGTTTCTTAGATATAATGTAAGAACAAATTCATTTTCAGTATTGCACTTTTATCAACTTTTAATAGTGAACCCTTTTTAAATACAATATTTTAAACTTTTTGACTAAATGGGGACATCAAAAATTTAAAATGAAACATCCCAAGCTTCCACGGTACGCTTTCGTTTGAATAATACAGTAGCGTGTGTTGTACGCAACTTCGAGTTTTAACACACACCACAACCGATCAAACTAGCCGTTATGAATAGTAATACCTACTTTTTGAAATTATATATATTTTATATTTCAAAATTGACTTCATTTTTGGATTCGTAGTGTCGAATTTACCCTAAGGTGAAATTTTGGTACTTTTCGGATAACTTTCATATTTTGATGAATAGTGAAAATTACTAAATTTTAATTAAAAACAACTTTTTTAATCAAAATAATTAATAGTGATAAATTATGAATTTGAGTGGTTTTAAAGTATATTTAGAATATATTTTTACCATTTAATATAATGTTGGTCATTGGACATAATTTTACAATTAAACCGAACATAAACAAGTGTCAATCTTTTGATAGTTATTATCACTTAAAAACACGCTTTTTGTTTTGACAGCGGGAATTAATTTTAAATTAATTTCTGCCACTTCTGTGTTTTCAATTTAGAAAAATGGATTCCATATTTGGAATCAGGATGTCCAAATTTTGTAAATAGGTAACTTTTATTTTTAGACATTTTGAATAATTACTGTAGTAAATATTTTATTTACCATGGTTAAGGGTAAATCCGGTAAATAAGGGTTAAAAAATAATATTATAATAATAATAAATTACCCTAAAACATGTCTTAACCATATTGGTTGATACATGGTCGACCATGGGCATATTTGGGTCGATTTTGGGACCCCATGGATCCACTTTTAAGTGATAATGACACTTTATTTTAATTAAGTTAAAATGAATACAAAAATGACACAAGCATATATCTTTTAGAAAAACAATTGTTACATAGGGTTATATATGTTGGATTTTAGATTATAAATATTCATTAGAAAGATAAAAAGATTTCCTACATAATGGTAGTTTATTTATAATTTTTATACATTAAATAATTTATTTTATTTATGACACAATGATGATGCAGTAATTACTATAATAGTGAAAAATTAAAATAATTTATATTATAAATACCCAAATAAATATAATATGAAACTTTTAATGAATTAAACTAATTTTATAGGATAATATGATAAATTAGTATTGATTTAATTGACTTTTTTCGAAGTAATCAATCTTTTATGAGTTTCACAAAAATCAACTATTGAATAGTGTCAAAATTGACATAAAAGAGTTCTTAAAACAAATATTATATTATTAATTGATATTAAATTCCTAAAAATATAAGGTTCGGACAAGAGACTTATATCATGATAGGTTCATCATTAATGGACCAGTTGGGAGTCGCTTGGATGTATATAGTAAGTTTATTAACCATATTATATAAAAATACAAAGAGATATTGTAAAAGTGAAACTAATTAACTTAGAGTTAATACTTAAAGATAAGGTTAATATAAGTACCCAAACCTGTCTAAATTCTATTGGTTGAGTGGTTTTAGACCTATCCCCACCTTAACCTTTTAATAATCAACTTTGGAGCCATTAGAAACCGAATATTAATTTATTATAAATTAATATTTCTATCTTTTCCAAAGGTGCCCCTCACCCCTCTTATAAAAGGGCACTCCCCCTTCTCATTTATTCACACCTTCAAAGCCTTTTGGTTCGGCAAACCTCTGCACAAATACTCTCCCAACATCCCTAACTACAACCTAGATGCCTTAGTTTGATCAGAAAGCCAACCTAAGGAACCCTTTTGATCAAATCAAAAGGAAGAACCCGAAGAAGAGGTAATGTTTTCACCACCCCTTTTCAAGTTCCTTTCTTCTTCCACTTCTTATTTCTTTGTTATTACTATTCTAAAATAATAACTCCAGTATCTTACATATACTGTGATGTTATTATAAATATGGTACAACCATATTCAGTATTCTATCCACCCTTTGAATAACATGTCACCATACGTGCGTACGTACGGCTTACCGTCTCCACGTCGTGGTGTAATTGTTATTCAATATATTATTATTTGGATGGGTATAATAATGATGTGTAAATCATGTAAATAATAAATATAACATGTTAATGATTCTGTATATATGATATACCATCCATTTATATATTATTTTAATATCAAAAGAATGATATTGTCGCTCGTGCGTACGTACGGACTACCGTCTCCACGAACGCGATGAGATTCATTCTCCATCGTATCCATTCAAGTATAATTATCATTTGATGATTTAAAAATGATGTTTAAGGACTTGATATCATTCTGGATATGAATAAGATACAACAAACATGGCTTATGTAACAAAACATATAAAAGAAAATGAGTAAGTTAACACCCAAAATGACGATAATTCTAAGATATTATTAACAAATCAATGTTAAAAGATCATATATGATATCATATTAATATATATGATTCTTGTATAATTTAATAACAATTATTTCACCATTATACAGGAGGTTAACCTACCCCAACCAAGGAAAAGTACAAGGTAAGGGTTATTTCACAATCTCTTCATTATCCGAGGTTGTTTATACGTAATAATCTACTGGGATCTCTTTATCATCCACATCCATGTTTCTTCAAAATGTATTTCAAAACATTTTTACTATTTACAAGAATATGGGTTAAAGTCATTTATACCCTTGTTTGACTTTTTATAAGTGGTTTATAAAGGAATCTTGCTGTTGTTTCCCAAACAAGGTGCTTTTTAACCTTTTCGACAGAATTAAGGTAAGAATGTTTTTTTTAACTTATACGGCGGGTGCGGCTATTTTACGCCGTTATAAAATCTTCAAAGCTTCCCTTACAAGCTTATAATAATATTTTCAAAGGAAATGTTTTATTTTATATGGATCTTAAATGATTTCAAAATAAAAAGAGATATTTCTTTAAAAAGAATTTTGATTTCATCTATGTCAACATCCTTTGATGGATTTTAAGATTATTTGAAGTTGATTTATTATGATACAAAACTTCTATATTGTATTGAAGGTTTTATGATATGTTTGACTGTGGATGTGCTATTTTTATACCATTCATAGTTTATGGTGAAAGTATTGACATTTTGTATGCTAGTTTTAATACGAATGTTTATGTTATGTTTAAACCTTTTCATATGGGAATGCATTGGACTTAATATGTGACGGGTGGAGCCCGCTATAGCTCCTCGATGCATCGGTAGGTCTCATGAGACAAACTAGTGTCTTGGCACAAGGCCTTGACAAAATCTTATTTGTAGTCTTGGCACGAGGCCTTGGCTATGTGGTTATGATAGTCTGGCATTATGCATTCCATCATTATGAAAGTGGTTATTGATTTTGCATGTGATTATTCGATTAGTAGAATAACCATGTGAATAAGTAAATGGAATTATCTCATTTTATTTATGTCATACTATGTTAAAAGTTCAAGTTTAAAAGGCTTTTGTTTTAGTTATACATTTCCTTAAATGTTTATTCTTATTTATGAAAGTTTCCGCTATATTGTTATCCTTACTGGGCATTTGAGCTCACCCCTTTTCTATGTTTTATTTTTCCCAGGAAGTGAAGAAGTAAATTATGAATGACCTGCAGGGATATTATGTGGGGATATGAGTGTGGATTATGGAGACAATATGTTGTTGTAGTAGTTTTTCATTTTATGATGTAATGTAAGACTTATGAATATATCTAGTGTTTCCAAGACTACCAAACCAATCGGTCTTTCGAGATTTGATCTTTCTTGTGATCATACCAATGTTATGTAATAATGCACCGACTCTGGGTAACTGGGGTCGGGGCGTTACAATTGGTATCATAGGAAGTTTAGTACAAACCTTGGAAGCTAGATTTAGATAAACTCTGATTAGAGCACATAGACCGAAGATAAACTTTGAGGATTAGTATAGAAGAACTTCCTAGAATTTTGGTATTGTAGAGATTTTGTGAGTTTTCCGAGCAATACATCCCTGTCTGGATACGAGCAGGTAGAGGCGGCTCTGGCACAGATGTACCTAGGGGTAAAACCCGAAAACACCGCTTTGAGCTAGACTCTAACGGGAACTGGTGCACGACAACGGGCCTTGCTGCACTCTTGGTTACGACACTCCCGGGGGATATGCTTAGGATAACTCTCATTTTCTTTACAAATCATTATGAAGGGTTTATGAGTATATACTTCCTCAAAGGAGGCATTTTTATGATTATGCATTATATCCATAAACTATTTAATTTATGTTATGTGTTTCACAAGTTTGGGATTAGGTATTGTTATTCATAAACTAATCTAGTGTATGCCATTGTTTAGAAATGGCGCCCAGTAGAAGGAATGAGAACTCTAGCAATGCACATGATGCAAAGAGAAAGAAGGATCATATATTTCATGGTCTTAAGCCAGAATTTATAAGAGAAATAGTCTCGCATGTATTATCATCATATGAAGAAATAATATCATGTGTTGATAAGATAAGTAAAGAGTTTACTGAGTCCTATGGCTTTGAAAGGAAGCAAGAGAAGAAAAGGATGGAAGAGATAAAGATGGATAAAGGTAAGAGGGAAAAGAAGAATTTTCCCATATGTGGTAACTGTGGAAAGAAACACCCTGGAACTTGCCTGAAAGGAATGAGAGTTTGTTATAAGTGTGGAGGAAAAGGGCACAAAGTACGTGACTGCAAGGGTAAGAAAATGGTTTCAAATGTACAATGCTTCATTTGCAAGGAGTTTGGACACTACGTGAACCTATGTCCCAGTCATCAGACTATGCCGCAAATGATGCTATTGGATAATAATCAAGTTATGATACTACCACAGATGAAGAGGAATGATTAGAGTTCTTATGTTGATTATGTCAATTGAGTGTTGTATCAACAATGTACTTGTTATAATAATTATGGAGTATATAAGGATTGTAATGCAGTACTATTTCATTAAGGACTTGGGAATGTGTGGAACAAAGAAAAGTGACTCAATAACAGGATAAATTTTTGGAAAATATATGTTTGAGAGAATGATAAATCATAATATAGTTCTGATACTAAGGTAGTGATTTTGGAATAATACATGATTGATTTGGATAAATTATATTGGATATTCTTGACTACCTTGGAACTGATTAATGATTTGTATATTCCATCATTTTTGGGGTTTAAAACATTTTTGGATTAATGAAGTATATCCAGCATTCTATATGGAATAAGGGAGCATGAATGTAATCAATAAGGAATATGGTAATACATGATGAAGGTATTCATATGCTATTACGGGGTAAAAAAGATCTATATTATGTTTACCTTCCTTATAAATGTTGGACTGTGAGTTTGGACAGAATTATTTTGGATAGTTCTAGTTTGGATTATTTTGGATTACCATAAAAGGACAACCCGGAGGTCGGGCGGCAACCCGTCGCGTCCGGCAAGGCTGCGAGACTTGAACCCGCAACCGAAGGGCGACAAGGGTGTATCACCTACCACTGGCCCACGAGATGTCCTGGATTAAATAATGTAGTTTTTATTAAAAGATCTTTTAGATGAATTATAAATTCGTTTATTTTGGAACCCTATACGAATAGTGTAAATAGAATTTTTTTTACATTCTATTATCTTTTAGAGTGAAAGATGAGTTTGTGGTAGAAATTTATTAATGGATAAAACTCTAATTATAAAGTAAGTATATCTCCATATGATCTTAGCCAATCTCATAAAAAATTCCTCAATATTAAGAAAAGCAAATTAGAACAAAAATGTTTTCCTAGATGGTACCTTAAATCATCACTAATTTATGGCTTTGGGATTGTTAGCCTTTTCATAGCCATGTTCTCTACCACTCTCCATCAGATAATTGATGGTTAGATTTTTCTTCCATATCCATATTTTACTACATGGAACCCTAGTATGTGTTATTTTCGGTAATCTTCATACTTTCCACTCTTTATTTTAAATAGAGGCCTCGTTAATTCATTTTTCGATGTGGGATTTCAACTAAGATATTTTGAAATGTCAAAAATGTGTTATCCTAATACCCTATGTTTTGTTGAACCGATGGTATTTAAAATCATCATAGATTGATGAATTTAAGGACCTCAATTTTATACTTGTTTGTGATTGATGACCTCAATCACTACCTATAAATATTTACGTTTTTCCTCCAATTATATGTCTCTAATCGCCACCAATGTTCTCCTAATCGAGATCATAATTTGGTGGTGACCCTTTCATTTCTCTTTTCCTCATATTAAGACTAAATTTTAGTAACCCAATTTCCGATGTGGGTTTTCCCACAAATATATTTTCTATTTTCAACCTTTTATTTTTGAATAACAATTGCAAATTGCGAGGACACAATTTATTGAAGGATGGGAGAATGTAACACCCCAAGATTTCATAGTGTGTTATTTCTTCAAAATAATTCAATAACTTGCACTACACGCAACACCGAGTTCAATCACACCATGACTTAAAAAAAAAATCCATTCAAAAGAGGTTATGAATAGTATTATCTAAATTTTAAACTTTATATAATCCTTATAATTTTAGAATCCATATTATGAGTTTCTTAGATATAATGCAAGAACAAATTCATTTTCAGTATTGCACTTTTATCAACTTTTAATAGTGAACCCTTTTTAAATACAATATTTTAAACTTTTTGACTAAATAGGTACATCAAAAATTTAAAATGAAACATCTCAAGCTTCCACGGTACGCTTTCCTTTGAATAATACAGTAGCGTGTGTTGTACGCAACTTCGAGTTTTAACACACACCACAACCAATCAAACTAGCCGTTATGAATAGTAATACCTACTTTTTGAAATTATATATATTTTATATTTCAAAATTGACTTCATTTTTGGATTCGTAGTGTCGAATTTACCCTAAGGTGAAATTTTGGTACTTTTCGGATAACTTTTATATTTTGATGAATAGTGAAAATTACTAAATTTTAATTAAAAACAACTTTTTTAATCAAAATAATTAATAGTGATAAATTATAAATTTGAGTGGTTTTAAAGTATATTTAGAATATATTTTTACCATTTAATATAATGTTGGTCATTGGACATAATTTTACAATTAAACCGAACATAAACAAGTGTCAATCTTTTGATAGTTATTATCACTTAAAAACACGCTTTTTGTTTTGACAGCGGGAATTAATTTTAAATTAATTTCTGCCACTTCTGTGTTTTGAATTTAGAAAAATGGATTCCATATTTGGAATCAGGATGTCCAAATTGTGTAAATAGGTAACTTTTATTTTTAGACATTTTGAATAATTACTGTGGTAAATATTTTATTTACCATGGTTAAGGGTAAATCCGGTAAATAAGGGTTAAAAAATAATATTATAATAATAATAAATTACCCTAAAACGTGTCTTAACACTATTGGTTGATACATGGTCGACCATGGGCATCTTTGGGTCGATTTTGGGACCCTATGGATCCACTTGTAAGTGATAATGACACTTTATTTTAATTAAGTTAAAATGAATACAAAAATGACACAAGCATATATCTTTTAGAAAAACAATTGTTACATAGGGTTATATATGTTGGATTTTAGATTATAAATATTCATTAGAAAGATAAAAAGATTTCATACATAATGGTAGTTTATTAATAATTTTTAGACATTAAAGAATTTATTTTATTTATGACACAATGATGATGCAGTAATTACTATAATAGTGAAAAATTAAAATAATTTATATTATAAATACCCAAATAAATATAATATGAAACTTTTAATAAATTAAACTAATTTTCTAGGATAATATGATATATTAGGATTTATTTAATTGACTTTGTTCGAAGTAATCAATTTGTTATGAGTTTCACAAAAATCAACTATTGAATAGTGTCAAAATTGACATAAAAGAGTTCTTAAAACAAATATTATATTATTAATTGATATTAAATTCCTAAAAATATAAGGTTCGGACAATAGACTTATATCATGATAGGTTAATCATTAATGGACCACTTGGGGGTCTCTTGTATGTATATAGTAAGTTTATTAACCATATTATATAAAAATACAAAGAGATATTGTAAAAGTGAAACTAATTAACTTAGAGTTAATACTTAAAGATAAGGTTAATATAAGTACCCAAACCTGTCTAAATTCTATTGGTTGAGTGGTTTTATACCTATCCCCACCTTAACCTTTGAATAATCAACTTTTTAGCCATTAGAAACCGAATATGAATTTATTATAAATTAATATTTCTAGCTTTTCCAAAGGTGCCCCTCACCCCTCTTATAAAAGGGCACTCCTCCTTCTCATTTCTTCACACCTTCAAAGCCTTTTGGTTCGGCCAAAATCTGCCCAAATACTCTCCCAACATCCCTAAATACAACCTAGAGGCCTTAGTTTTATCAGAAAGCCAACCTAAGGAGCCCTTTTGATCAAATCAAAAGGAAGAACCCGAAGAAGAGGTAATGTTTTCACCACCCCTTTTCAAGTTCCTTTCTTCTTCCACTTATTATTTCTTTGTTATTACCATTATAAAATAATAACTCCAGTATCTTACATATACTGTGATGTTATTATAAATATGGTACAACCATATTCAGTATTCTATCCACCCTTTGAATAACATGTCACCATACGTGCGTACGTACGGCTTACCGTCTCCACGTCGTGGTGTAATTGTTATTCAATATATTATTATTTGGATGGGTATACTAATGATGTGTAACTCATGTAAATAATAAATATAACATGTTAATGATTCTTTATATATGATATACCATCCATTTATATATTATTTTAATATCAAAAGAATGATATTGTCGCTCGTGCGTACGTACGGACTACCGTCTCCACGAACGCGATGAGATTCATTCTCCATCGTATCCATTCAAGTATAATTATCATTTGATGATTTAAAAATGATGTTTAAGGACTTGATATCATTCTGGATATGAATAAGATACAACAAACATGACTTATGTAACAAAACATATAAAAGAAAATGAGTAAGTTAACACCCGAAACGACGATAATTCTAAGATATTATTAACAAATCAATGTTAAAAGATCATATATGATATCATATTAATATATATGATTCTTGTATAATTTAATAACAATTATTTCACCATTATACAGGAGGTTAACCTACCCCAACCAAGAAAAAGTACAAGGTAAGGGTTATTTCACAATCTCTTCATTATCCGAGGTTGTTTATACGTAATAATCTACTGGGATCTCTTTATCATCCACATCCATGTTTCTTCAAAATGTATTTCAAAACATTTTTACTATTTACAAGAATATGGGTTAAAGTCATTTATACCCTTGTTTGACTTTTTATAAGTGGTTTATAAAGGAATCTTGCCGTTGTTTCCCAAACAAGGTGCTTTTTAACCATTTCGACAGAATTATGGTAAGAATGTTTTTTTTAACTTATACGGCGGGTGCGGCTATTTTACGCCGTTATAAAATCTTCAAAGCTTCCCTTACAATCTTATAAGAATATTTTCAAAGGAAATGTTTTATTTTATATGGATCTTAAATGATTTCAAAATAAAAGGAGATATTTCTTTAAAAAGAATTTTGATTTCATCTATGTCAACATCCTTTGATGGATTTTAAGATTATTTGAAGCTGATTTATTATGATACAAAACTTCTATATTGTATTGAAGGTTTTGTGATATGTTTGACTGTGGATGTGCTATTTTTATACCATTCATAGTTTATGGTGAAAGTATTGACATTTCGTATGCTAGTTTTAATACGAATGTTTATGTTATGTTTAAAACTTTTCATATGGGAATGCATTGGACTTAATATGTGACGGGTGGAGCCCGCTATAGCTCCTCGATGAATCGGTAGGTCTCATGAGACAAACTAGTGTCTTGGCACAAGGCCTTGACAAAATCTTATTTGTAGTCTTGGCACGAGGCCTTGGCTATGTGGTTATGATAGTCTGGCATTATGCATTCCATCATTATGAAAGTGGTTATTGATTTTGCATGTGATTATTCGATTAGTAGAATAACCATGTGAATAAGTAAATAGAATTATCTCATTTTATTTATGCCATACTATGTTAAAAGTTCAAGTTTAAAAGGCTTTTGTTTTAGTTATACATTGCCTTAAATGTTTATTATTATTTATGAAAGTTTCCGCTATATTGTTATCCTTACTGGGCATTTGAGCTCACCCCTTTTCTATGTTTTATTTTTCCCAGGAAGTGAAGAAGTAAATTATGAATGACCTGCAGGGATATTATGTGGGGATATGAGTGTGGATTATGGAGACAATATGTTGTTGTAGTAGTTTTTCATTTTATGATGTAATGTAAGACTTATTAATATATCTAGTGTTTCCAAGACTACTAAACCAATCGGTCTTTCGAGATTTGATCTTTATTGTGATCATACCAATGTTATGTAATAATGCACCGACTCTGGGTAACTGGGGTCGGGGCGTTACACTTCCTATCTATCCGAGAGACCTTCTCAGTTGATGAGATTAAGAGGCTATACATCAGGGTGATTATGCACTTTCATGGTGTTCCCCATTATATTATATTATAATGAGATACACATTTTACCTCATGGTTATGGAAGGGGTTTCAGAAGGTACTAGGTTCATAGGTGATTTTGAGCACCACATATCACCCTCAAAATGAAAGGTAGTCCAAGCAAATGATATAGGTGTTAGAGGATATGCTCCGGGCATGTGTCCTTGATTTTGGTGGTTCATGAGAAAAACCTACACCTATCACCGGGTTTTCCTACAAAAAAATATTTTATAAAAATATTTAGATGGATTCTTATGAGGCCCTTTACGTTAGGCCATGCCGTTCACCTTTTTGCTAGTTAGAGATAGGTTAGGCAGCACTACTGGGTCCTCATATCATTTAGGAGACTTCATAGAAAGTAAATCTAATTAAAAATGTGTGGATAAAGATCATTATAGGCATAAATATTATACCAATAATCACTTTAGACCTCTAGAGTTTGATATGGGACATCAGGTCTTTCTATGTGTGTTGCCTAGGTTGGGTCATAGACAAATTCAGAGATAGGGAAAGTTATCACCACATTATGTCGATCTGTTCAATGTTGTGGATAGAGTCAGTCTGATAGCCTATCAGTTTCAGTTACCTTAGAGGTAGCGTGCTATGCATGATGTCTTCAACATATTACAACTTCATCTGTATCATGCCGATCAATATCATTCATTTGACTTTGAGGATATTGAGCTAGTGTAAGATGCATCCTTTAAGGATAAAATGATACATATCATTGATCAAAGAACAACGTCTCTTCGCGGTAGGTCAACTCCATTAGTCTGAGTGATATGGAAGTAAAGATGCATGCAAGATGAGACCTTAGAGAGAGAGAGGCCAATGTACATGCACAGTGGTTGGAACTTTTCTCAGATGACTTCTTACCACACTTAGAAGGGAAACTTAGGGATGAGTTGTCTTAAGGAGTGGAGGTTGTAACGTCCTGGATTTTAGGAGAGGTAAAAAACCTTTTGTTTCTATTTAAAAACTCTCATTTCATTCTTTTAATATTATCTAATGTATAAGAAATGGCTTGGGATAGTACAAGGATCGTTCGGAGCTTGGAGTTCTAGAAAATGGAAAGACATGATCAACCACACAGTTAACACACAATTAGTATTAACCGTGTGAATAAACTGTATGGGCTACCAAATGCATAGGGTGAGACACATGTTTTTTATATAACTGTGAGAAATGGGGTGCACACCCATGGGATAATTTTAGTTTTTCTTGAAAGCGGGCCTCCACACGGTTAGTGCATGGTGAGTCAAATAGTGTGCTGAGCCCATGTGAGGTGCCCCCTTAAGTAGTGTGGGTTGCACATTTGGTGCACCATTTGTCCAAACATGTGGCCAAACTGTAAAGCCTAGTAAATGATGTTAAAATTACCCTTTTTACCTTAAATTTTTTAAAACCCCTAATTTTTCTTCTCCTCCCTCATTTTCTCCTCCAGCAGCGCATGAACTCCTTCCCTCAAGCCATCCTAGGATTTTTGATATCTCTCTCATTCGGTCTCTAAATCCTTCACCATCAGATGCACTAGAAAGATAAGAGTATTATATCCACTCATATTCCTTCTGTTTCTAATTTATATTATCCTCTTTTGAGATATTTAGGCATGATATCATTTTCTCTATTTTTAGGAAAATTAACAATTTCTTCAATATATCTCATTATATATTGATTTAAAGGATGGATCTAGACGGGGAGAGCTCTATGAACCTATGTTAGGTGTTATAGATTATTTACCTCAAGTGATATCAATTTTATACCATGAAACATTATTCCATGCATTATAACTTTCCGGTGATGCCTCTAAATTGTTTAATGAATTCAATTGAGTTTTTTCCATGCTTGATATGACCTTAGTGAGTGATAAATCACCCATTAGGTTGATTTCATTGACTTAAGACACCCAAATGGGCGTGTTCTCATTTAGGAGAATATTTAAACTTAAACTTAAACTATTTAAGCACCCATTGTGGTGTGTTTCATTGTGATAAATTCATAGAAATAAGATAATGGAAATGATAGGCCAAGTATTTAGGCTCTTATTCCTTAATCCTTATGTCATTTACTTTATGCCTTATACTATAATTGAACAAATTTAATTATATTAATTGTCTAATTTATTAGTTATTTTATAATGTTTACTTTCTAAATGGTATGATATTGATACCCAAATTGCATCCTCCCCATATGCTGAGGGAAATACAGGGGTCCCGACTTAAGGACGACTTTGGAGGGATCCTTGTGACTTAGTTAGAATTTTGTTACAGAGTTTTAAACATGCCAAGGGTGATACTAGATAAGCCTAGGATAGGATCACCATGAATTTTACTTTATCTCCATACAAGTGATACCAGTTCCCTAGGGGACCATGGATGGGCTCAGTGGCAAGATGGTTTTACCATGCCACGAGTGAGACTCAGACCCCTACATGTGATACTAGGTAAAAACTATAAGGTTTGTACCTATTGTTTCCACAACATTTCTGGAGAGATTCTTGGGATTTCACTTTTGGTTTGTCTTAGACAGACTCTCATGACATTGGGTATATAAAGATCCCCTAAAATGATACTTGGGATTCCTTTTGGATCGCCTTGGATAGGCCCAGGGTACCTCTTAAAAATTTACAAAGATTTCAATTAAATTAAAGGGTAAGAATGTGTAACTGAAAGTATAGGGATGATCATTCCAAGACAAATCACATGCTTGGGTATATTACATCACTTGATACTTTATTTATAATATCTCTTACCATATTTATTACATGTGTAACTTTACTTTGTTTAGAAACACCCTACTTAGGACGAAGTAGGTAGAATTAGATGGGTGTCCCAAGTGGAACCCAGTCCGAGGTATCTTATTTATTTATTATCTTTCATTTATTACTATTGTAATACTACTCATTTTATACTTCACATGATTGATTGATCTAGACACCATTGGTGGTATCCTACTAAGTATATCTCACACTTTTCTTGGGCCCCCATTGGCAGCCAAGTAGACTTCATGATTGTAGGAATAGATAAAAGGAAGTGGCCAACTTTTGATGTTTGTTTCTAAGTACAAGGATGGAGTACAGGGGGAAGAGGTCCAAGATTGTGCTCATGATGTTTGTAGTATATATTTTTGTCCTTTTCGTATTTTGATAGCATGTGGAATATTCATGTCACCTCTATTACCCTATGTACTCATTTTTGTATAGCTACATGATCATCATCAGTATTTTTTATCTATTGATTATATAGATTACTATTATTTATTTACCTATTAATTATTATTATTATTTTTCTGTATATGATTACTATTTACTATTGTGATCCACTCTGATCTATGAAGGAATAGCCTCTCCATTGACACACAGTAGGCCCTCTCTACTAGTTGGTAGCCTCTGGCTTATAGGGAGGCACACTTGATATCATGTGGCCCACCGTCTCGGGGCACTACTAAGTGGAATATGGGGTGAAATGATACAAAAAATAAAGGATAAGAATAAAAATCCCATAAGGATATTGAAACCAATTTTAATTCCTATATGTAAATAGGATAAAATCTTGATGGATTTTTCGATTGGATTGCCTCGATCTTCTTGAGAAAATAATTTTATATGGGTAATCATTGATCATTTAGAAAAATAACCTCACTTTATTATGATAAAATAGAGTTCTAGGGTGTAAGATATTGGAAACTTATATGTCTAAGATATTATAATTCTTCATAGGGTGCCCTCATCTATTTTTTTTTTCAGGAATCACATTTCACATCTCATTTTTTATAAGGAATTAAAAAAGTGATGAGAACTCAATTGAAGTTAAGCACAAAATATAACCTATAAATATATGTTCATACTAGGAGGGTTATTTATATTCTTGAAGATATTCTCCATTATTATGTGCTTAACTTCTAGGGATTATGGGAGTCACTAACTATTGATTAAGTTATCAAACAATAATAGTTACCAATCATCAATATAGATGGATTAATTTGAGGAAATTTATGGTAGTCCATGTTGGTAACCTATTTATTAGGATGAATTAGGTGATAATTACATGTTGGGACTAAGAATTATTCGAGTTATAAAAAACAAGATTCAATTGATTCATAAAATGTTTGAGACATCTTAAAGAAATTAGTAATAATATATTGATCTACAATGTTTTCCATTAGAATTTTCCATGGGTGGTTGGGTGTTCCTCAAAGTTTCTCCTTGGTTGGGAAATTAGATGCTGTAAAATTAGGGTATGATTATTTTATGGTATGTTGGGCCATTTGAAATAGTAGAACATCTTGGAAAGGTATGCTACTAACTCTATTTACCATCCCATTTTACATTCATTCATGAATCATTTCATGTTTCCTAGTTAAAAAAATATTGTCTTGATCCATCCTATATGGTTGAATGGAAATATTTATATTAAGAACCTAATGACATAACATTGGAGTATCCTATTTGTATCTTTGATCATTGAAATAAAATTTCAAGGGAAAATATATTCCTTTAGTATGTGTGCTATGGAAACATATAAAAGATAGCATTGAAAATTTTTAGTGTAATGCATTGATAAAGGTTATATGGCCTCTAATTTTCTCAAAATAAAGGCACCAATGACTTTCTAGGGGTAGAAAGTAGCATGGTTGAGATAATTGTGACACCCATGATGTTATAATTTGGGTTTTAATTTATTATTTATGGGTCTTAATATTTATTTTGAGATAAAGAGTGAAAATCTGAAAATTTTGGAAAATTTACCATGTTTCATGGTTATGGTTCATGGTTACTATAACCTTATATTTTAATTGTGCAAGGGGATTTTTGAATCCAATAGATATGCATGGTTGGACGTATGGTCAGTCTAACCATGTGAATTGACATTGCATTTCACCTAAAAAATATAGTTTTTATATTTTTTTATTCCAATCAATTTGGGAGTCCCCTCATTTGCTATTCCCATATTTGGGAAGCTTCTATAGGGGTCCCAAGCCATCAATACTATTCCCTCTTTTAGTTCCTTGGATCTTCTCTATTTAACTAAAGTGATTCCTTTATTACAATCTCCCCTTTCTCTTCTTCTCTCTATATATTGTCTCCTCCTCCTATGATACATCCTTATCCCTAACCCTAGACATCCATGGTGGAAAATTTCAAGGTTAAGTTTGGACTAATCATGGATTCCATGATTTATTAGTATCACAAAGAGTCTCATTCATCCAAATATATCATTATTTGATGAAGGCATGTGTAATCCAATGGATTAAGGCAAGTGTTTCAATGTAACTCCTCCTTTTTTAAACCTTTAGTGTTTGAGGATTTTATAATTGATTTTTAATATATTAGTAATCTATAGGGATTTTATTGTGGTTTTATAATTATTATCAAAGTGTTCTTGTGACATTCAATTTAACCTAAAAAATTTTCCATGGTTTTTAGAGGCTATGCTTTTGATGTGAATTCTAATGCCCATAAGGTGTTTGATAAATTGTTTATATTTTTTATTTAAAATAGATTTATGAAAGGGTTTTGATAGATATTTGATTCCATATAAAGGTGGTTTTGTGGATCCTTACTATTTTATGACTTAAAAGAATATGGTTCATATTATAATTATTGTTATTGATCATGGTTATCCTCTTTCACACATTCCATTTATTTTATTTTTTTATACATGTGTAAATTTTCATGTTGGTAATTATTTATGAGATTATTGAAAGGGAGATATTGTGAAGGGGGTGTTAGTATTGTGACCTAATGATTTTTTTGAATATTATAGTTTGATTCCCTTAATTTGAAATAATGGATTACATGGGAGCCTTAGGTGCTAAGTGGGAAATCAAAAATTAATTCTATAATAACTAATTTTTTTCTTTAGATAAGGTTTCATGGTAATAAATTTAAACTGGATAAGGGTTTACACTTGATTAGGACATGGGGGTAAGTTAGGGTTTGAGTATGTCAATATTACATTAGTATGACAAGTGATCTATGAGCATGGTCCCAGGTTGTCTATATTAATCCTGATGCTAATATCCCATGTTATGATTATTTTATTTTATTCCTTGATATATGTTAGGTTTACTATTACTCCTTATAATATATTCTTATTGTGTGATCATTATTTCCTTCATTTCATGCTTTCTTAAATGAAATGGTTTTATCAAATACAATGAAATGTATTTGGATTTATTTTCTAAAAAAACTTGAAAATATATTTTCAAATTTTAGTTTAAAAAAAATTGAGGCCTAACTTATAAAAGGGGTTGCATTTATTCTTGGTGGTATCCTAAATAGCGATAACTAACACCCTAAATACATACACTTGAGTGTATATAGATTTGGTTATGTTTAATGAAGGTAAAATAAATGGTTATTCTTCCTTTAGTGGAGTTCCTTATATGCTTTATTTTTGTTTTGGTGCAATGAAGATTGGGTGGTGACCATAGGCTACCAAGATATGTTTTGTGTGGCCTTTTTGGGATATTTTGGTTAATTTGGGATGTATTTATATCAACCACATCAGATTGTCCTCATTTTTTATCTCTCCTGTATATTACATTTCATGTATCAATTTATATTTTGTTTATAGAGTAATACTTGGATGTTTATTTTGTTTCTTCCTTCTTATTCCATGTCTAGATGGACTTATATTTTGAAACTATTTATTTACTCTAGATGAATATATATTAGATAAATACCTAAAACCAGATTCTTGATAGGAATCTATTTTTTTTTATTATTGGTTTAAGAGGGTGAAATTGTTTCCAATTGACATTTTTTGATACCCTTAACACTTTTCTCTAGCCCGTGGTGATTGGGAACACACTTCAAGCCTCATGATGGCTAACTTGAGTGATGTGATGAGTTAACCCAAGCTAGTTTATTATATGATCACACTTGGATTATGATCTATGTATGGGGTGATTTGTGGAATGGTGTGGAGAAAACATGTCTTGAACAAAAAATGGATGGGGGAGTTATCATTTCCAATGATACTAACAAGTTTATTGAGATTAAATAACACTTACTCAAGTTGTGGGAGACAAAAGGATCCAATTTCAAGGCCTATATGATTTAAAACCAAAACCTTGCATAATATAAAATGAAGAGTGTATTTTTCATCTATGTTAGACAAACCTTATGTTTCCAATCAAATGATTCATGAATATAATTAAGAAATGAACAAAGTACCCATTCCTCCTAGAGTATTCACTAGTTGATGAATCACTTAATACTTGTTCATGATCCTCCTTTTGACCACGGTATGTTAGTATCTTTCAATAGTAAATAAAGAAGGAGAAAAAAGATTCAACTATAGAGAATCCTAATCACACACTCATGATCAAATTCCATTTTCATGGCCTTGGACTCCTTTATATAGGCCTTAGGAATGCTCTCCGAGCCTTTAGAGAATTTACTCAAATGTTATAAAGCATTCAAGAAATTCTTTCAGTAAAAAATTCTTTGTAACCTATAACATCTTGGTTGGAAACATATAAATTAAATTTGATTCAAAGGTTTCATATAAACTTAATAACACCTCCTTGTATGCTAGTGATTTTTGAATAGATGCGAGGTTCAATGTACATATCATCGAGATACTATACCATCAACCAAATACCCATAAATAATAGCATAAATAAAAGTAAAATTTCAATAAAAAAATAAAAAAATTACATTACAATGATAGGATAAATATTTATTAATAATAAAAACATTCTATAACAAAATATATTATACTATAAAATCATACAAGAATACATTTAGAGTAGGATCATCCATGAAAAGATCACATACAACATATATAAAAGTGTGTAAATAAATGAATATAATAATAAAATAAACTAGATCCAAGTCCATATTTGATACCATCTCCTACTCCACATCACATCCTGGATTAACCATTGATATTAGGGCCCTTACCCTTACCTACATCCTTGATCATGAAATCTATAAGCACACTGAGATATTAGCACTGGCTGTAAGTATAACTCTATAGGTCACTACCAAAAGTGCCCCTAAAGAAATATAAAATATAAAATTTCATGCTCGACATCAAATGCTGATAAAGAAAACATAAAAATATATTTATTATCATGACTCGTCCCCCGGGGCCCGTGTCGTAACTACCCCAAGCCTGCCTTCCATAGGCCAGGGGCTGACGACTAGCACCAAAGGCATAAATCCCGATAACTGGGAAGGAATTGCCTTTATAAAAGTACACAAAACACCACAGAGTACAAGAGGAAGTAATACACTAAGTAAAAAAGAAAGTGATGAAAGTAAATGGGCCAGAATACAAACCCAATCGAAAGTACAACTACAACTGAATGAAAATACAACAGAAAAGACAAGCAGCTGGAAGAATAGAAGCAACTCCTAGGTCGTCCACCTCGGATCCTACCTGAAGGGTAGGTACAGATAGCGCAACTCCTGGATCGTCCACCACAGATACTACCTGAAGGGTAGGTACAGATAGCTTCCACAACGCTCTCTCCCATCAACCTCCTCCGAGTATCGTCTCGTCGTGAAGTCCACCACCGGGTACCGTCCAGTCCTCGAACACTCGACCTCCGTCAGCGCTGCCCGTCGTCTACAACCAACACAACAAGGTGCGAGCATAGCCCGTGCAGGGGTGAGTATACGATACTCAGTAGGGACCCCGAGACACTCAAGGTATCACTAAATCCAACAAGGATAACCACAAAGAAGGATCTCAACAGATAACCCTTACTTAGGTATAAGCCCATACTTATACCTAAGTTATCAAGTAACCCATCTCAATCATGAGGAAACACAAGGTTATGAAATCAACGGATAACCACTACCTAGGTATATGCCCATAAATATACCTAAGTTATCAAGTGACCTATCTCAATCATGAGGTAAACACAAAGGTCATAGACTCAGCTCAAACCAGGATTTTCATTATCGAAACCGTAACTGCTGAAGAGCTCCGTCTCTGACAAGTACAGTGATCCTGTCACGACTCCGAGGTACTTCTCACTAACCTAAGACTGCTGAGGTACTCCTCCTATCGAGTACCGTGAGTCGGCCACCCAAACACGGTAGTGCTTCCCGTCGGGGTCTTCCACCCAAACACAGTAGTGCACCCCCCCTAATAGCCTACAGAGGTACTCCTTCTGTTGAGTACCGCGGGTCTGCACCCAAACAAAGTAGTGCTCTATCCGCCATGGGTCTGCACCCAAACATAGTAGTGCTCCGTCCACTGGGCTAGTCGACTCACTCCAAGTCGAGTCGGTCAAGCAGTCGTCAGGTCTCAGCCAGCTACACGGTCTCCGTACTCCGTACGCTCATCTCTGGGAGGGTCCGCTCCACGAGCTACATGTCGATACTCCAAGTATCACAAAGTTCCATGAAGAATTATCTCAAAGGACCGCCTCGTCATAGGGGTCTCAATACAACAGACGACACGTCAATCGGACGCCCGGTCTGTGAGTTTTTTAGCCTTTTCATCCCAGGGGCCCGGTTGGTTTTGTGTATGAACCAACCCAACTGTATCTCAACTGTACCCCAAACTCACATAGGGTATACTCATAGGGACCGTTTCTCAACATGATCACCAACGCCGCTGATGGTTCGTCAAACGGACGTCCGATCTGAAAGTTATCAACATTTCTGTTCTAGGGGCCCGGTTGGATTTCGGGTTCAATCCAACCCGGCCACTATCCAACTGCATCCAAATATCAGGATAAGTATGCCAAAAGTTCGGTATCATCAAGAGGAATCCAACAAAGTTGACGGCATGTCAATCGGACGTCCGGAGATCAAGTTATAAGTGTTTCCGCTCCGAGGGCCCGGTTGGTTTCGGGTTCGAACCAACCCGGACATACCCAAAGTTCTCCGAAACCTTGAGTGTAATATACCGAAACGACTGCCTCGATCCATGGATCACATCGCAACTGACGGTGCATCGATCGTAGGTCCGTAGCCCAAGTTATGGGCATTTGAATGAAATTGCCCGAGAATAGGGGGTTCAGGCCCAGTCCGACCCGACCCGATACCCCCCCGGGTCGACCTGACCCGGGTCCGGGTCCGGCCTAGCCGGCATGGCCCGGCGTGGCCGGTCCGGCCTGGGGTGGCTCGGCGCTGGTCGAGCGGGGTCGGCCCGACGCGGGCCGAGCGGACGCGCAAAAGGGGGGGGGGGAGCGGCTGCCCCCCTTGATTGAACACGACGTGACTTTAAGCCGTGCCCTCCCCCAAACCCGAAATGACAAATCCATTCCGGTCCACCGCGGCTCAGCCGCGGCGGTCTCCTTTGGCGGCACGCTGCCGCCGCCGGTCGCCGGCGCCACCGCGCGGGGGTGGCGCGCCGCCGCCGCTCTCCGCGGACCACCGGACATGCACCGGTGGTCCGTTTCACCCGCCGTCTGTGCCTGGAGTCCTTACAGGACCCGGACTTCATTGCGGAGTCTTCAAATCACCGTTATGGCCTGTTTCGTCATCGCCCGTCGATTCGCACCTCAAAAAAAAAACCACGGCATCTTCGTGGTTTTTCTGGTGCGGCGCGACGACGCCGCAGCTTTGTTCATCCTCCATAGCGCGGCGCGATGGCGCCACGCTTCTTCACCCGTTCTTCTTTGTTTCCGCGCGGTGCGATGGCACCGCGTCACCTTCGTTCGAGTCGCAACGAGTATGACAGCAAGGGGGGAGGAGGTTTGGCCGTGTTTGTGCGGTCCGACCTCCTGCCGTTATAATGATAGCAAGCGACCAACAATTATCAATGAATTTTGTTAAATAAAACTTGAACGAAGATTAAACCCCTACCTCAAGGTGTTGTCAAACGAAGGTTCATCGCGGAAAATAATCGTCACGGGAGACGACGTTGCGGGACAAGGTTCCATAAGCGTCGTCAACGTCTCGGAGAAGAGAACTGTTAGCGTCGCGGTACACGGTGCCGCTTCTTCGATCTACGAGGATTTGACATTCTTTGTCTTCCTTCGTCGGAGGCCGGCGTTCTTCGTTGGAAACAGTGCGTTCTTCGCCTTCTTCAAGGAGGAAGAACGTTCTTCAAGACTTAGAGCAAAACCTCTCCCAATCCTTCTCGCACAACGAAACTAAAACTTAAAGAAATAAGACATTGTCTTATTTAATTGATACACACAATCCAACTTTAAAATTTGAAATTCAAAATGAATTCCCGTATTAATTACATTGAATAAGTTAAATAATTAATGAGTTGACTTTTCATTTAAGGGGGTGTGTGGGTGAGTTACAAAATAAAAGGGGTTAAGGGGTTAGGGAATATGAAGGGGTGGGGTTCGTGTGGGACCCACCTCACCTTAATTATCCTCTTGGTTAGTTAGGAACTAGTGGGTCCCACCCCAACTCCCTTACATAGGATAACCACTTAGACATAAAAATAAAATTGGTTGCACAAATTTTATTTTTTATTCATTACTTAACCCATTATTTTAATAACCACACCCGAGCAAACACAACTCCGAAATAGGTGTTCCTAAGCAATTACCAGCGCTGCGGTTTCATCGGTGCCCTCAGATTTTGATTCCGAGCACCAGTTCAAAAGTTAGAAAAACCCACTCGTTCGTTCACTGAACGTACCCGAGATAGACTTCGGAAAATGATTCAGGGCACACCGGGCCTCGGAATCAGGCGCCGTCAGAAACTGAGTACTTTTAAAATTCCAAAGAAATTAAGAAAAAAAATTTCCTTGAAATTTCTGGGTCTTTACATTTATTGTGTCATAGACTACCAAGTAGATAAGCCTATAAAAAACCATAACTTCATCATCTAGTGCTAGAATGGGACAATGCTCCCATGGTTAGAGCACAATATAAGAGCGTCTGATCTAACACCTCACTTTCAATAGTTAAGGTGAATGAACTATCAAAAAAGGAATATTCAAGGTGAAACAAGAATCACCATTATTACACAAAAGACGAATAATCCATCTTCATATCATAATAATAATTTGAATGATATATCATTGAAACACAACCCCAATGTGAATGATATATCACCACAATACATATTCAATGTGAATGATATATCCATAAAATATAAACCTCCCTAATGTGAATAATGTATCATTGAAAAATATTTCCAATTTGAATAATACACTAATAATACCCAATCCCCAAGTGAATGATATATCATCAATACATAATCCCTAGGTGAATGACACATCATCGATGCAAAATACCTAGGTGAATGATACATCATGAATACATAATTCCACAAGTAAATGAAAAATCACCAATACACATCCCCATGTGAATGATACATCACTGATACCAAGACCCTAGGTGAACTATACATGAATACATAATTCCCAAAGAGAACGATACGTCTAGAAAAATAAAAATATCCCCAAGGAATATAATCCATCACATCATACATAAAACTCCAATGAATGATTTTTTACCCAAATTCATGGCTTATAACTACCCTTAACTATCTATCTCACAAGGGTTAAGCTCACAAGGATGATAACCCACACAAATTTCAATTAAAAGGGTAATTAATCACTATCCTAACCTATATTTAAGATTTATTCTATAATATAAAGATTTAGGATACCTCACATGGCTCATAAGATTATACTATAATATCCCCACCCAACCCACTGTCTTGGGTCAGGTTAGAGGTGCTACTGACCTTAGGTGACATCCCCAGGCACCAAAGGCAAAAAAAAAGTGATAAGGTATTTCTATAATGTTAGGGGATGATTTTACCTAAAACATGAACAACCAGATGAAGTGAAAACAAAGTCGAATAATTCTATACAATGCATGTAGAGTAAAATAACAGAACTTAAACCATAAAGCAACATCAAAGTAGAAGATGAAATAAAAAGGTACAAAACAGACATAATAAATGGAAGAAGAACTCAAAGACACCAAAATTGGAATCAATCGAAGAATCAAAACAAAAAAGCTACAAGATTTTACTCCAAGTCCCAACCCCATTACATCATGATGTATCACTAGAGAAGTACAAATCCTTGTATTTAATTATATCTTGACACAACATTTGCAAACACACTAATGTTACCAAGTAGGTATTGAGTATAAAACTCAGTAGATAGTCCCTAAAGACTTCCCAACACACACCAATAGGAACAATAACAAGTTATCTCACATTTATATTTATATAAAAAATAATTATAGGAAGTTTATAATATTTCCATAATAAATCAATTAAATAAGTTTCCAAAAACATAATAACTTGGAATCATCATTACACAAATCACACACCCATTCATGCCCAATTATAGTCCTAATACTCATGAGCGATGACCTTTCCCATCACCAAGTCATCACTTAAGGGAATCTACCTTGTTCTACTTTGGAACTAGCCTCAAGTTTAAATGAACAAGACTCTATAATGCGGTTTCATGAACTCATGCCAACCACACATTCCAACTTTTCAACAAAACCATTTCTTTTAATAACCATTTTTCTTTAAAGAAATTTATCAAACACCTTTAGTATCTCAATTCAAAACTAGAGATCCAGGTACCAAAACCAATAATTGTTTCCAATAAACAAGAGAGAGTGATTTAGACAACAACCCTTCAAGTTCTAGAACATGTAGTGTGGAGGAGAATCCACATACCTCTCAACGACTACATAAAATGAAGAACGACACACAAAACCTCTAGATCCAGACTTAATAACTTATTCCCTTCAATAGATCCAATAAAATTCTCATAAAAACAACATAGATCATAGATCTATCTATAAAGTATTAAATCTAACATTACAGGTGGGGGAAGATGTGATGATCTAAAGATAAAGAGAGAAAATGGAGACTTATCAATGATTCTAGAGATCAAAAAAACTTATATCCATCAAAACCTGATTCCAGATCAAATCATCTAATAATGATTAGGGATGGAGATGAGTTTGAGATCCCAAAAGAGTAGAATAAAAATGATGATTTTTGGGCTAAAAACCAAGTTAAAACCTAAATTTTGAAATAAAAAATGCACATTGCATGATTATATAAAATGGTTTGGGAAAACATATAATAACCGTGCGCATGATACTATCTTAAAATAGCCCCCTCACATGTATTTTTCCTGCTTTGAAAACCCATACACCAACCATGTTTTTACCCTTTATCACTATACACATAGTTTTTCCTTTTAATGACTTAAAATTTTATCAATGGAATTTTTCTTCTTATATAAATGTGTCATATTTAGTAATATAGTATTATATAATGAACATACACCACATTATAGAGTCAAAAACATTTTTTTATATTAATTTGAACATTACATTTAGAGAATAAACATGTCCATAAGAATTGAAAATATTAAAATGGGATATAAAATAGAAAATAATATAACTAAAATATAAAAATTTGGATATACTCAATCCATCAGAATAATCGCACTCACGAACAACATTATAGATATGAATCCGAATATTAGAAATTCAATATTAATCTTGAAAAAGGAAGTATATATAACCTTGGGTGAAAATAAAATATAAATAAGAATTAATTAAATATGAGGTATTTATAGAAAGTATGTAACCCATATGACCATTACAAATATGATCATTGGAATAATAATTTGATCATTGGAATAGTAGTCTGACCATCAGGAATAGTACATGAATGTTAAAATAGTATCTTCACATATGGAAGTGTAAAATAATATTTATTTATCTTATAAAATTAGAATTTGAAATATTTATATCATGATACAAGTAAATAAATGTTTTAAAAATGA
The DNA here is from genome assembly GCA_963277665.1 of Viscum album. NCBI lineage: Eukaryota > Viridiplantae > Streptophyta > Magnoliopsida > Santalales > Viscaceae > Viscum > Viscum album. The sequence goes on from OY728164.1 coordinate 1,194,722,594, forward strand.
TAAAATAAGTGTTTATCTTTTTTTAAATATAAATGTTTATTTACATTTTTATAAAAAATATAATAATTTAAATTTAAATTTATTTTCACGAAATGTGTTTACAAATTAATATTAATTTGTATCATAATAATAATTTAATTTTATTATACCATAATTAATTTCTTAAAGGGTTCGAAAATTGATCATAATATTAAAATTAGTATTTTTCAAATAAATAAGGATTGTGTTTAAAAATTAAATTTATCATATTTAAAAATTTATTTTCATAAAATGGATTAAATTTTTGGAATATATACATTGAAAAATGGTTAGGGTTAAGTTTTTTTATTTTTCTAAAATAATTAAATTTTCGGTGAACAGTAAAATATCGTAAAATATGATATTTATCATTATAAGTTAAATACATGATTAATTGAATAAGGGATGATGTATGCACCCATTATTTTGATGTAAAAGTTACCATATAATGTATATATTCATAATAATCAAAACTATTGGTAGTATTTATCCAAAACAATAAGCTACTGAATATAATATTCAAAAACACCCCTATACTCCCCTTATAAATATGACCCCTCACTACCCCTTCTCCTCACACCTTATAAGCTTTATAGCATAGAAAAACTCTTTAAAAATATCTATTAATATCTCCTACACATACCTAGAAGCCTTGGTCCCATTAAAAGACCAATCCGAGGTGCTTTAAGTGGAATACCAAGAGGCGACATCCAAAGGAGAAGGTAATACCCTCAATCAAGTATTTAATTTTTTTCATCCTCCTCATCCTCAAAAAAATAAAAATTCCATTAACATGGAATAATAACTATAATTTCATATATATTATATAATTTTATTATATTAATGGAATATTTATAATCCATACTCTTCTCTTCTCCTCTTATTCGAGAAATGAAAACATTGTCCAAATTATGTTGGTTCGCCACCTCTGTGGACGATGAGTTTTTGTTTTCCATTAATGCCTTTATGATAGGTTTAAATTCACCTATAAAAATTTAAAGTTACCTATATATATATATATATTTTCATATTATGGAATGAAACACATTAAATGAACTAACTATATAACATTAATGTTTTTACTAAATGAATCATCACTATGTAAAAAAACATATGGATATTTAAGAACATTTAAATTTACGAAAGGTAATTAATACCATTTCATTTGAATTATAGAGTTTTACTTCCATTTTAAAATAACATCAATAATTATCCCCAAGTGATCCGACCTTGGAACCCTGAAACAAACGCCAAGGGTACGATTAAATTAATCATTTTATCTTATTAAAATAGTTGTAAATGAAAATAATATAATTATAGTAAATAAAATATATGTGGAAAAATGTTTTTAATTAATTAATTAATTAATTAATTATTTTTATTATTTTTGAATTTAAGTGCAAGTGTAGAATGATTCTGGAACCTAAGTTAAGGGATATTTTCCGAACCATCCCATTTTCATTGGGTTATTATTTCTCTCTCTCTACCTTAGTTTATATGCCTATTATTATTATTTAATTATTATATATTATATATATATGTCCCACACATATATACCTAGTGTAATTAACCTTTCATTTATGGGGATATACACATTTTAAAGGTTACCTTATCAATTTCTTTCTAAAAGACGATTAAAGGGAACTTCTCTATTTTCTTTGCCTCTTTTAAAGTATCACTCAATGAAATGTTTTAAAACTTACATGGATTATATAAAATATTGTTTTTATATATGAAAATATTTTATTTAATTTCTATTGTTATGGAAACTATTATGCTATTACCCTCTTTAAATACTCTTTACCATTTTTTCTTAAAATATCACTCAAGTGGTACATTTACAAAGTTACCTATCCACTCTTTTTCACATGAAAACTTTAGTTAGACATAATTTTTCATATTCTATACTTATTTTTCACCTATTAATATATAATAATTTTTAATCATTTCTTTCATGGAAACCATCATGATTCATCATCTAGTTATGCTAAAAGATATGATTATTCAACCCATTTGTTTTCATAGGTAATTATTATGTTTATACCTTATGTATGATTTCCATTCATGGAACACATAAGAATGCACATGTTATGATGGGTGAAACTAGATAGAGCTATAATTCATTGGATAATGTTTATGTCTTAAGAGACTATATTCATGTGACTAGGGAGTAAACCTAATCTATGAGAGGACTCTATCCACCATGTGATGTTATCTTGGCAGTTAGCCTTAAATTATGCTTATGCTATGTTTCATGTTGCGGCCAAATTACTATGTTTCCATGATATTAGGATTCCATGTTATTTATGTTATTATACAACATTATTTTTCATGATCCTTTTCTTTTATGATATCATATTATGCCTTTTGACTCATATGATATGCTTTGTTATTATGCTTATTTCCTTACTAAGATTTTTAGATCACCCCTTTTTCCTATGTATTATTAGGTTATCCTATTCAGTTTTAGGAGTTCAAATAGATTTATTATCTCATTATGGATATTGAAATAAATATATTTTGTTTTATTTTCACTTTTATGCATGATAAACCTAGTCTTCCGGAGTCACTAAGAATCTCGATCTTTGGGTTATGTTTGTTGGATATTTATGTAAAAAATTATGTAATGATATGTGTAAAAGGCTTGGGTCCATATAGTTATTATTAGAGAAAATTCTTATTATTTTTTTATATTAGGACAATAATAGATCATTAAAAACCCTAGGGATAAGTTTAAGTGTAATAAAACATCCTGAAATTTTAGTGAAGTATAGAGTGAGTGGTTTCTAGGAAATCAAATTTGTGTCTCGATACTAGAAGTGGATGTGGATTTAGAATTATTATACCTAGGGGTAATAACCCCAAAAGGGTGGATTGGGTATTAAATTTATCGTCACCTAGTGTATAAAAAAGAGGCCTTGATACACACCTAGTTTGACAATCCCGAGTGATATTCTTTGAAAAAATTTCCAAGCTCTTTACAAACCATTATGAAGGACTATAATACATTGTTAGGTTAGAAAAACTAATTAGAAAATTTCCTTGGATAAAATGGATTTAAATGTAGTGACTCATAATTTAGGTTTTATGTGTCATTTATAAGTTATTCCCTCTATTTTCATAGTTTCCCTTTTTATATGTTTTTTATTTTGAGTATTCACATACCTAATTTTATTTCCTTTATTTTAGTCAATGGTGGGAAATAGGAGGAACTGTTCCAATGACCAAGGTGATATAAAATGTGATGATTTCCATAATTATATTCCTAACCTTAAGGGAGTATAAGATAAAAATTTCATAGTAGTAATGTCCTAACTAACTCAAGTCATGAATTATAACTTGAATCGTGTGGAATAACCACCTTCTCCTAAGAAAGAGAATGTGGTGGTTGAGTACTTTATACAACAAAGGCCTCCTACACTTAGTGAAAATTTTGATTCACTCATCATGGAATAATGGGTTAAATCCATTGAGAATATATTATATATCCTTAAATTATATAATGAATAGAAAGTCACATATTTTATTTATCATATGGAGGGGGAAGCTGATCAGTGGTAGAAATTAATCAAGAAAATGATGTCTAAAGAGGAAATTGATTCCATGGAATGGGAAGCATTCAAGAAAATATTTTTTAATAGATATTTTACCCAAAATATCTATCTTAAAATAGATAGGGAGTTACTCAAACTAAAGAAAAAGGAAGATGATTCTATTGGGGTATATGAGGCGAACTTCACAAGGCTTGAATGGTAAGCCACTGATTTTGTCATCAACATCTAAAGTAAGGTATGCTATTTCTGTAGTGGTTTAAAGTCAAGTATATGAAATGATTTGATGATAAAAGACTTTAATAACTATAAATAGATTGTCCAATGTTCACTTAAGGCTGAGATAAAGAGTAGTGAATCTCAGTTTTTTCATGGGACTAGGGATAAAAAGCATAAAATGAAATTTAATTCAGGAGTATCAAAGGATAAGTCCCATGGATAAAAGAAAATTAAACTACCCACATGTTAAAAATGTGGGAAGAAGTATCCCAGAAACTATCTCATAATAATTGGGAGATAATTCAAGTGTGGAAAAGAGGGGAATTAGGTTAATCAATGTTGAAGAAAGATAAAGAAACCTACTAATGCGATGGAAGAAAAGAAGGTTCATATCAACTCTCAGCCTATGGTACAATTCTTCAATTGGAAGGAATATATGAATTATGAAATATAATTCCCTAATCCAAGGGTTTTCAGAGATAATCAATGAAAATAGACTCTAAGTCTTAGATAGAAAGGAAGGTCATATACTATCACTACTGCTAAGGTGAACCTGGACAATGATGTGGTGATAGATACACTGGTTATTCATTCAAGAATAAAAATTATACAATTTGAATATGGTTTAATGAATTCTTTCATATTTTTAAAGTTTATTATAACTATTCAAACATGACCTCAAAACATGGAGGTTGAGTTCTCTGTGATAAAAAAATGGGAAAATCATTTCATCTCATGTATATAACTACTCCCCAATCAATGTTTTTGGAATGAACCTCCAAGAAAATATTGTCATACTTCATTTAGTATAATTTGATGTTATATTGGGAATGGATTTGTTATCATTAAATATATATATCTAATATCAACTTCCAGGAAATGGAGACCACTCTTCACATCTCGAGTGATCCTGTGATTTTGTACAAGTGTAAGGTGGATGATGAATCTGTTTTGGAATCTTCTTCTCAAGAATGGATATTATTTCATTATGAGTAATCATATCTAGCTAAAATGTTTGAGACTAAGGAGAAAATAATTAATGAATACATTCCCATTATGAGGGATTTTACTGATGAATTTCATGAAGAGTTTCCATGTATTCCTACTGATTAAGTGGTTGAGTTCTCAATTGAACTTATAACTAGATCTCAACCCATATCCAAGAATCCTTACAGAATATACAATATTTAGTTAGATGAACTAAAGAAGTAGTTACAAGACAATCTAGAAAAGGGTTTTATATGACTGAGTGCTTCACTGTGGGGTGAACCAGTCCTCTTCATCAAGAAGAAGGGTGGGAAAATGTGCCTATACATTTATTATCACAAACTCATCAAAATTATGATAAAGAAAAAGTATACCTTACCATATATTGATGAATTGTTCAATTAAATAGGTGGGACCTATTATTTATCTAAGGTGTACCTTTGGTCAAGATATTACCAATTAAAAGTGAAGAAGGATGATATTACCAATATTTCATTTAGAATAAGGTACAAACACTATGAGTTCATAGTGATTCCATTCAGACTCACTACTAATCTAATATTCTTCATAGACTTTATGAATAGAGTCTTTAGATATTACCATGGAAAATTTTTGGTAGTATTTATAGATGATATTATGATATAATCAAAATAAATATGGATCCTAAGGATAATTTTAATACTGCATTAATGACTTTGTGAAAGGATAATATCTATGAAAATTATAATAAATTTGAGTTTTGGATGGAGGAAGTATCATTCTTGGGGAATGTTATCACCAATATAGGGATATCTGTGTATCCTTCTAAGAAAAAGTCTATTAGGGAATAAAATAGACCAACATATATAATGAAGATCCATAGTTTCCTTGAACTAGCTAGGTATTATCGATGATATATGAGAGACTTATCATGATTTTAAAACTCACTAACCAAGCTGAATCAAAAGGGAGTAAAGTTTTTCTAGACTAGTGAATATAAGAGAGATTCAAGGAATTGAAAAAGATTCCAATCACTTAAATAGTACTCACACTACCCTTAAGTGGGTAAATTTTCATGGTATACAATGATGATTAAAAGAAGGGATTGGGTTATGTATTGATGAAAAATGACAAAGTGATAGCCTACACCTCAAGGTAGTTGAAAGTTCATGTGAAAAACTACCCAACACATGATATGGATTATGTTTTAGTGATCTTCACATTTAATATTTGGTGACATTATCTCTTTGGGGATAAGTGTAAAATATATGGATATCATAAGAACCTAAAATGTATATTCATATAGAAGAAAATTAATATTCACTAATGAATATGGTTAGAGCTACTCAATGACTATGACTTATTATTCCACTACTATCTTGGGAAAGAAAATAAAATGGAAGATGGTATAAGTAGAAATGATCCTATAACCTTATCAATGATGAGAATTGAGAGCTTATACATGCAAAGGATAGACATGGGAATTATAAAGGAAGAAACATCATCATTCCTTTATCAAATTATTTCTAAACCACACCTTATAGATAAGATAAAGGATTATTAAAGAGATAATATGAAAATAAATAATAAGGTGAAATATATAAGAAATTAGAAATCCTCAGAGTTTAAAATTGATAAAGAAGGAATTTTAATATTTGGGTCATGGCTATATGTACCATAAAATCATGAGATAAAAAAGGAGCCATTGAATGATTTACATAACTTAACCTTCTATATACACTTAGGGATAATGAAGATGTATTGAGATATCTGAGTTCACTGTGGGTGGGAAAATATAAATAAGGAGATCATAAAATATACATCAAAGTACCTAGTATGTTATCAATTGAAGGCATAATGGAAAAAAGTATAAGGGGATGATATAACTATTTCCACTACCTACATGGAAATAGAAAAACATCACCATGGAATTTGTCAATGGTATTCCTTAAGACTCCTAGAGAAAATAATGCTATATAGGTTATAGTGGATCCACTTATAATGAGTTCTCATTTCATTTTAATTTGATATGAATTGTCACCTGATGAAATTATAATTACATGAATCATATAAGTAGTGAGTTTTCATGTAATTCCACTATTGATTATGTCTGATAGAGATACAAGTTTTACCATAAGTTTCAGAAGAGTATATAAAATTATATAAACATGGAGTTAAACTTTAATAAGGATCATCAACCCAAACTGAAGGCCAGTATGAGAATACTATCTAAAAACTTGAATACATTTTGAGATATTTCTTGACATACTTCAAAAGAGGATGGGATTAACATCTTCCTATGGTCAAGTTATCGTATAATAACAACTTTCACTTAAGCATCCATGAAGATGGTTAGAGCTGATAAATAACTATAACTAATCCACTACCATCAAGGGAAAGAAAATAAAATGAAAGATTATATATATATAATGGATCCTATAAACTTATCAATGATGAGAATTGAGAGCTTTGAAATGAAAAGGATGGACATGGGAATTATAAATGAAGAAACATATTCATTCCTTTCTCAAATGATTTCTCAACCACCCATTATAGAGAAGATAAAGGATTCTCAAAGAGTTGATATGGAAATAAAGAAGAAGGTGGAAGCTATAAGAAATGGGAAATCCTTAAAGTTTAAAATTTATGAAGAAGGAGTTGTAATATTTGGGTCACGACTATATTTACCATCAAATCAAGAAATAAAAAATGAGTTGTTGAATGTTTCACATAATTCGACCTTCTCTATCCACCCAGGGAGAATGAATATGTATCGAGATATCTGAGATCACTATGCGTGGGAAAATATAAATAATAAGATCATATAATATACATAAAAGTGCCTAGTATGTTAGAAATTGAAAGAAAAATGGAAAAAGACTATGGAGATAATAATACCATTTCCCCTACCTACATGGAAATAGGAAAACATCACCATGGAATTTGTCACTGGTCTTCTTAAGACACCTAGAGGAAATAATTCTATATAGGTTATGGTGTACCCTCTTATAAATACTTATCATTTCATTTTAATTTGATAGGAATTATCAATTGATCAAATTATAAGGATATATATTATAGAATTAGTGAGTCTTCATGGAACATCACTATAAATTGTATCTGATAGAGATATAAGGTTTACCTCTATGTTTTAGAAGAGTCTACAACATTATCTAAACATGAAGTTAAAATTTAATATGAATCATCACCCCAAACTGAAGGCCAATCTGATCATACAATCTAGAAACTTGAATAAATGTTGAGATATTTCTATATGTACTTAAAAGGAGGATGGGATCAAAATCTTCCTCTGGTCAAGTTCTCGTATAATAACAACTTTCACTCAAGAATCCAATGAAGATGGTTAGATATGATAAATGAATATGACTGCTTAATCCACTACCATCCTAGGCAAGAAAATAAAGTAGAAAATTCTCAAAGTAGAAAATATCCTATAACCTTATCGATGATGATAATTGAGAGCTTATACATGCAAAGTATAGACATGAGAATTATAAAGGAAGGAACATCATCATTCCTTTCTCAAATGATTTCTCAACTACCCCTTATAGAGAAGATAAAGGATTCTGAAAGAGATGATATGGAAATAAAGAAGAAGGTTGAATCTATAAGAAATGGTAAATCCTAAAAGTTTAAAATTAATGAATAATGATTCATAATATTTGGGTCATGACTATATATACCATTAAATTATGAGATAAAAAAGGAGCTGTTGAATGTTTCAGATAACTCGACCTTCTCCATCCACCCAGGGAGAATGAAGATGTATTGAGATATCTGAGATCACTATGGGAGGGAAAATATAAATAAGGATATCATAAAATATACACCAAATTACCTAGTATGTTATAAATTGAAGGCATAATGGAAAAATTCTAATGGGATCAGCATCTTCCTCTAGTCAAGTTCTCATATAATAATAGCTTTCACTCAAGCGTCCAATGAAGATGGTTAGAGATAATCAATGAATATGAATGCTTAATCCACTACCTTCCTAGAAAATAAAATAAAATGGAAGATTATCTAAGTAAAAAGGATCCTATTAAATTATCCATGATGATAATTGAGAGCTTAGACATGAAAAGGATAGACATGGAAATTATGAAGGAAAGAACATTATTATTCCTTTCTCAAAGGACTTCTCAAACACCACTTATAGAGAAGATAAAGGATTATAAAATATATTATATGGAAATAGAGAATAAGGTGGAAGCTATAAGAAATGGGAAATCCTAATAGTTTAAAATTTATGAATAAGGCGTTGTAATATTTGGGTCATGACTATATGTACCATCAAATCATGAGATAAAAAAAGAGTTATTGAATGTTTCTCATAACATGAACTTCTCTATCCACCCAGGGAGAATGAATATGTATCGAGATATATAAGATCACTATGAGAGGGTCAATATAAATAAGAAGATAATAGAATATACATAAAAGTACCTAGTATTTTAGAAAATGAAGGCAGAATGGAGAGAGTCTAAGGGGATGATAGAACCATTGCCGTTACCTATATGGAAATGGAAAAACATCACCATGGAATTTTTCACTGGTCTTCCTAAGAAACCTAAAGGAAATAATGATATATGGGTTATGGTGGATACTCTTAAAAAGAATTATAATTTCAGTATAATTTGAGAGGACTTATCACTTGATCGAATTATAAGGATATAAATCATATAAGTAGCGAGTCTTCATGGAATGCCACTATCGATTATATCTGATAGAGATCCAAGGTTTACCTCTAAGTTTTATAAGAGTCTCCAATATTATATAAACATGGAGTTAAACTTTAATATGGATCATCACCCCAAAATGAAGTTCAATCTGAGTATACTATCTAGAAACTTTAATACATGTTGAGATATTTCTCGATGTACTTCAAGGGAGGATGAGATCAACATCTTCCTCTGGTTAAGTTCTTGTATAATAACAACTTTCACCCAAGCATCCAAATAGACCAATATTAATCCCTTTATGGGAATATATATAGAACATCTTTGTGCTAGGATGAATTTGGTGTATGTAAGCTGTTGGGACCTTAAATGGTTAATGAAATGGTATAAAAAGTCATGACCATCCAACAATACATTAGGGATACTCAAAGTCGACAAAAGAGCTATGATGAAAATCATTGACGATACCTAGAGTTTTTAGTTGTAGATAAAGTGTTCCTTTTCATATTTTCATGGATGAGTGCCATGAAATTTGGGAAGAAGGGAAAGATATGTCCTAGGTACATCGATCCTTTTGAGATTATTGATCACATTGGAGTCATGGATTATAAAATAGCACTCCCACCAATCCTGTATCAAGTAAATAACATATTTAAAAAATCCCTCTTGATAAAGTACCTAAAAAATAACTCACATGTAATAAATTTTAAGGTGTAAAAACTGGAAAATGATATCTCTTATGAGGAGAAACTAGTGAAAATATTGGACTATAGAGATAATTTTCTATGAAATAAGACAATTCATGTAATCAAAGTACTATGGAGAAACCATAAGTACGAGGACATGACATAGGAAATATAGGAAGTGATAAAGAAAAATTTCCCTCACTTGTTTTCTACTTAGTTTGTAAAATTATTTTTCGGTAGCAAAGTTTCTTATGATAGGAAGAATCTAATGACCCATAATTTTATCAATGTAATTTTCCTTATTATATAAATGTATCATATTTAGTAATGTAGTATTATATAACATAGACACACCACATGATAAAACCAATGAAATTTTATTATGTTAATTTTAGCAATACATTTAGAGAATAAATATTTCCATAAAATTGAAAATATTATAATGAGATAAAAAATAGAAAATAATATAACTAAAATATGAAAATTTGGATATACTCGATCCACCAGAATAACCGTACTCATGAACCACACTATTAAAATGAAGTAGGATATTAGTAATTTAATATTCATCTTGATAATGAAAATATATATAACCTTGAGATAAAATATAAGTGAATGAATAATGAATGAAATATGTGGTATTTATAGAAATTAGGGAACCTATTTAACTGTTACATATTTGATATTGGAATAGTAATATGATTATTGGAATAATAATCCGACCTTTTAAATAGTAATACGACCACTAGGAATAATACCTAACCATTAGAATAGTATTCTAACTTATGGAAGTGTAAAATACTATTTAGTTATCTTATAAAATGAGAGTTTGATATATTTATATCATGATACAAGTAAATAAATGTTTTAAAAATGATAAAATAAGTGTTTATATTTTTGTAAAACATAAATGTTTTATTTATATTTTTATAAAAATATAATAATTTAAAAGAAAGTTTATTTCCATAAAATAGGTTTATAAATTAATATTAAGATTTATTATAATGATAATATATTTTTATGAGACCATAATTAATTTTTCAAAGGGTCCAAAAAGTAATCATAATATTAAAATTGGTATTTTTAAAATGAATAAGTATTGTATTTAAAAATTATTTTTCTCATATTTATAAAATTATATTAATAATATTTATTTCATTTTTTTAAATCTAAACATTTAAAAATGGTTTGGGTGAATTTTTAGTATTTGTCTAAAATAGTTGAATTTTTGGTTAATAATGAAATAAAGTAAAATACGATATCTGACATTATAAGTTAAATAGATGATTAATTGCATAAGTATTGATGTAAGCACCCATTATTTCAAACTCACATGATCTATTTACTGTATATAGTCATATTAATCAACACTATTGGTAGTCTTGATGAAAAGTAATAAACTAATGAATATAATTTTCAAAACACCCTTGTCCCCCTTATAAATACCACCCATTATCACCCCTTCTCCTCACACCATATAAGATTTAGAGAATACCCAAACTCTAAAAAAATATTTCCTTATATCTCCCTAATGTCCCTAGAATCCATGGTTTCATTAAAAGGACAATCCAAGGCATGTTATGTGGAATCCCAATAGGCGACATCCAAAGGAGAAGGTAATACCTTCAGTTGAGTCTTTTTTTTCTTCCTCATCATAAAAAATAATTCCATTCACATGGAATATTAACTCAAGTATCATATATATGTGGTAATTTTATTTTTTAATGGAATATCTATCATCCATATTATTCTCTTCTCCACTAATTCTAAAAATGAAAACATTTTCCATATTATGTCGGTTCACCGCCTCTATGGACGATGAGTTTTTATTTTCCATTAACGCCTTCATGAAAATATTAAATTCAATTATAATGGTTCAAAGTGAACTAAATATTTATATTATATATTTTTTCACATTATTTAATGAATATATATTCATAATATTAAATAAAATGAAACTAGTTTGTGAAGGTCGGTAAAACTACCTAAATGAACTAAACATATAACATTAATGTTTTACTAAATGAATCATCCCTATGTCATAAAAAATATGGATGTAACATTAAATTTTATTTAAGGTCATTAATAAAATTTAATTTAACTTTTTTATTTGTAGCTCCATTTGATAAGTACATGAATAATTATCCACAAGTGACCTAACCATGGAACAATGAAATAAACACCTTCAGTATAATGAAATTAAGAATTATATCTCATTGAAATGGTTTTAAATGAACATAATATAATTATAGTAAATCAAATAAATATGAAAATGGTTCTAAATTAAGTAATTAATGAATCTAATATGATTATTAAGGACATTAAGTGCAAGTTCAGAATGATTTTGGAACCTAAGGTAAGGAATCTCTTCAAACCACCCTATTTTCATTGGGTTATGACTTCTCTCTCTTTACCTAATTTTTTATATATATTATTATTATTTATTTATTCTATATTATGTATATATTTCTGACACATATATAACTAGTTTAATTCACCTTTCCTTGATGGGGATATACAAGTTTTAAAGGTTACTTCCTCAATTTCTTTTGAAAAGCCAATTAAATTCAAATTCTATATTTTTCTATATTTTAAAGTACCACTCAAAGAAATATTTTAAAACATAAATAATTTATAAAAAACATATTTTTATATGGAAAACGATTTTATTTTATTTCCTATTTTATGAAAACTATTATTCTCTTACCCTCTTTAAATACTCTTCACACTTTTCCCTAAAACCTCACTTAAGTGTGTGTATTTCCAAAGTTACTTATCTACTATTTTTTACATCATCACTTTAGTTGGAAATAATTTTTCATGATATATGATTATTTTTAACCTATTAATTTCCAATAAATTTTTAATTCCTTATTTCATATAAACCATTATGATACACCATCTGATTATGCTAAGATATATGATTATGAAACCCATTTATTTTCATGGGTAATTATTATTTTTATACCTGATGTATGAGTTCCATTAGAGGAAAACATAATATTGTAAATATTATGATGGGTTTAACCAGATAGTGATCCAATTAACTATGTAATGTTTATTTCTCAGGAGATGATATGTGTGGGATTAAGGAGTAAACCTAATCCATGACAAGATTCTTCCCACCATGTGATGTTGTCATGAAAATTATCCTTGACTTATAATTTTTTTCATGTTTCATATTATTTCCACATTCCTATATTTCCATGATATTATTATTCCATATTCTATATTTCATTTTCCCATATGATTATTCATAAGTATTTTCTCTTATGATATCATATTATGCCTTTTGACACATATACTATGCTTCTTTATCATGTTAATTTCCTTATTAGGATTTTTAGATCACCCATTTTGTTTATATATTCCCAAGGTTATCCTATGCAGTTTTATGAGATAAAAGGGATTTAGTATCTCATTATAGAGATTAAAATAAATAGAATTTATTTTAGTTTCAATTTCATGTATAATGAACCTAGTATTCTAAATACACTAGGCCTCTCGATCTTTGGGTTGTGTTTATTAGATATTTATTTTAAAAATTATGTAATGATATGTTTAAAAGGATTGGGTCACTATATTCTTGGGTATTTTCACAGTTTTTCCGAACTATGTGCCAATCGTACACCTACCTAGAAACTTATAAAACCTCTTACATGGTTTCCTGTAGAATTTTCAAGGTTTACCCAAACCATGATCAAACTATGAATATTTAAAAACCCTTAAAAACACTCCAAAACCAAAAAAACTCCCTAAACTCAACTGAGTTATTATATAACTTAAAAATTAATAATAAAAAAGGTAATTCACCTAAAACTGGGGGTGTTACATTCTCCACACCATTGGGATTCCTATCCCTATAAAGTTATACATTTCTGATGCTTTGTAAAATTTAGGCCATTACTCTAATAAAATATATTCCCATTCCCAAGTATCTTCCTTAATCTAACTATGCCTCCATAATACTCATACTGAATCGATAATTTTCCCATTCAATAGCTTCTTTTATTTATCCAAAATCTATATTGGTATGTGAATCAATGTAACATATGGATCAATAGCAACATGGTACCATCAAATAACATTGTCAAGATCAACCTGGTACTTCTTCAATTGAGATACATGAAATATATTGTGCACAAATATTATATTATTGGTAAGGATAACTAATAATCCACATCAATAATTCATTATAGTATCTCAAAAGGGTCAATATATCAATGATATAGTTTACTTTTATTACCCACATAAAGACACCTTAGAAATAGATAGACTAAAGAAAACATGATCACCCAAATGAAATGAAAATGACTGATGATTATGATTTACATATGATTTATGATATATCTAATATATATCCATTATTTTCCTGATCATATAAATTTTCTCAGTCATCACTTTAACAAGACTAGGTATAATAAGTAAATTCTCACCCATTTCCTCCCAGAAATGTAGAGAATGAAAATCATGACCATAGAAATATTCAAAAGGATTCATATATATTAAGTACTGATAATTGTTTTTATACTATAACTCTAATAACAGTAAATGATCCCCCCATGAACCTCCAAAATACATAACATAATCTATAATCATGTATTCAAATGTTTGTATTGTTTGTTTAGACTATATATCCATTTAAGTATGATAATACATGATCATGGTTAATTGGGTTATGAGGAATTGATCTAAGGATTTACAAAATCTAGATATAAACCTAAAATTGAAATTGGCATGCCATGTAACTTTACAACATCCAGAATGCAGAGTATTTCCAAGTCTTCCACCATATTGGATTCACGAATATGGATGAAGTGAGATGAATTTGTGAGATGATCCACAATCACAAATATGGAATCATGTTTCCAAACTATTTTTGATATACTAGTGATAAAATACATAACTATCCATTCCCATTTCCATATAGGTGTAGGTAAATATTGTGACATACTAGCTGGCTGTTGGTGCTCTTCCTTGATCTGTTGATAGGTGAGGCATCTTGAGACATACTTCACCACCCTTCTTTTCATACTATCCCACTAGAACTATGTTATCATCTCCTTATCAATATTTTTGATGATAGGAGAAACAATCCATCTTGAGCGGTGGTTGGCAGAAAGAAGATGTTCCTAAAAAGTTAGATGAACCACAATATGGTCTATAAAATGAAACACAAATCTCCCTTCTAGAATCCATCCCTCAATGGTATCCCCACTATTGAGTTTCAACCACATGGTTATAGATTAAGGATTAGATTAATAGGAATCTTTAACCTTCCTAATCAAAACATAAATAAGAGTAATTAAAAAGAAACTCACAACATCACCTTGATCAGTAGAATCCAGATGAATATTAGCTATGAAATTTATTAGATACGACTGATCCAAAGACTCTTTAGTGATATGACTATATGAATTCATACTCAATTCATCATCTGTTTAATTTTCTTTACCTATTTTATACATCAATTCAAATTCAAACATCTAAAGGTATCCTATCCATCTCTGTTTCCCTAGATTCAAATCTCTCTTTGAGAAGATGTGTTTTAAAATTTTATGATATACAAACACTATGAACTTTTCACTAAATAGATAATGACACCAAGTTTTCAAGTCATGTACTATAGTATCTAAATCCAAATCATGTGTTAGGTAATTCTTCTTATAAAACCATAATCTTCATGACCCATAAGCTACAACATGATCTCCCTTCACGAGAATACATCTCAGACTAGATACATATGCATCACAATAGGACACATAGCCTTATATTGAATTTGGTAATGTGAGGATGGGTGTTGATATAAACTAAACTTTAAGCTCTTGAAAGTATTTCTAGAAAATTCATGAACAAAGTGTTGGTAATACCCTGATAAGATGAGGAAACTATGTATCTCAAAGAAATTATTCAGTGGTTGTTAAGAGA
The DNA here is from genome assembly GCA_963277665.1 of Viscum album. Classification (NCBI taxonomy): domain Eukaryota; kingdom Viridiplantae; phylum Streptophyta; class Magnoliopsida; order Santalales; family Viscaceae; genus Viscum; species Viscum album. Next base: position 1,194,738,662 of record OY728164.1, read on the forward strand.
TAACCACATCCCCCTTTTCAAGATTTAATAAGAATCCAATTTTAAAAATAACATGGATAATGAAACATAACTATTGTATCTATAAATCACACTTTGAAAGCTTATAATAAAATAAATGTTCCCAATAGATACCCAATACTATGCCCAAGTGTTGTTCATAATTGAACTTAGTCCTAGATTACATAAAAATATCATCAATGAATATCACTGTAAAGGAGTCAAGATACATATAAAGGATCTAATTAATCAATTCCATAAACACTGTTGGTTCATTCATAAGACCAAAGAGCATAACCACATATTCATGATGACAAGAATAACTTTGGAAAGCTGTCCTTAGAATATACTCCTTCCAAAATTGAAGTTGGTGATACATTGGATATGAATCAATCATAGAGAACCATTTGGATCCCCTAAATTGATATAATAGGTCTTAAATTCATGTAAGAAGATATCAATTCTTTATTATAACCTATTTTAGCTTACAATAATCCAAAAAAATCTAAATAGTTCCATCCACTTTCTTTACAAAAAGAACTGGTGCTACCCATAGAGATGTACTAGGTCAAATGAATCCTTTTCTTTCTAATTATTTGAGATAAAACTTAAATTCCATTAATTATTTTGGTTTTATCCTATAAGATGGAAGTGAAATAGGAATGGTCCTCAGTAAGAGATCAATATTAAATTATACTTCTTTATGAAGGTAAACTGGTGAAATTGTTGGGTAATACATCAAGAAATTAGTCCACAATGGTTGTAAAATATCTATGTTTGATTTATTCAACAATTTGCAAAGTAGATACTACCAATTGGTAAGATTTGGTCTCTACCAATATTACTAAAGGTCATAATCTACTTTTATTCACATACTAATATTCTTGAAATAGATGCTCAACACCATTCAAAGATGTGAAACTAACCCATCGGGAATAATAGTTGATGTGAACCTTTAAGGATGTTAACCAATCCATTCCTAAAATTAGTTAAAAGATTTCCATCTCAAGAATAGTGAAATCCCAAAAACTTAATCCTCATTGATAGTCATAGAACACACAAAACACTCAAAGGCTCAACATTCTCATTGAATTAGGGTGTTTAATGTTTCAAGACATAAGGCATCATTTAAACATGAAATCCCATATGATCCACAACATGAGAAACAATATAAGAGTGGGATGCACCGGTATTAAATAAAGATTTCATAAGAGTAGAGTTTAAGAGAATAATACCTTGCACCATCTAGGGACTAGATTGATTCTCTAGGATCATCTGCATGACACCATACAACTGCTTACTAGGTGTGTTTAAAAATTATTTATTGATCTACAATGGATGTGATGACTGTTGAGTTGTTAGTGTGATACGAGAGTGACCCTAGGTTTCTCAGTTTCATGGGTGATTAGTATTGTGTCTCAATTGACCCATATCAACATAAGAAGCCTGGGATATATTTGAGACATTTCCATCATTTATATCTGGAGTATCAATATAATAACATTTAAAATTTCTCAACTTTACACAATTATAGAATTCCAAAATAGGTTCCATGAATCCCCCTTGATATAATCATAATAGATAACCTATATGATATGTCAGGTCATAGACCTACCTTAAAAATTCCCACCTCTAAGTACTTACTAGAGACAATTTGATAAGAAAAATGAATCAACCTCATGAATTGAGATGCATACTCCATCATGGATAGATTGTCCTACTTTAGAGTAAATAAATATTTTATACTTATGATCTTTTAGGTTTAGGGATAATTTTTTTGTTAAACTACTCCATAGACCTTATACATTTTAGGTCTTGGTTCTGTTTAGTCTAGACAATAATATCCCACCAATTCCTAGGAGGAACCTCCAATATATAAACTGAAAGCCCCACTTTCATTTTCTTTGGGGTTCCCAAGATATAAAAAATTCATTTCATCTTCCTTATCCACATCTCTACTTGTTTTGATCCTAAATATCCCTGAAATATCATTGGATTATATTTCTAAAAGTCCATGGATAAATTTTTATGGTATGATTATTAACTCTAATTTCCCCTTTCCATGGATTAAAATGCTTGGATATGCTCTGTATGAGTTATTCATTTACTTGTTTTTCAGTTTGAACCACATTCTAAACTACTTACTCTAGTAGGTTCCCTATGCATCTAACTAGTGCCATTATTTCTAAAGATAGATTAAAACACCATATAGTCTTCACTCACTTGAAGCAAAAGGCATAGAATATTCCAAATCAATTTAAGTAATGATAATTATCAACAATTTCCAAAAATCATAAATTATAATATAAATAATGCTACCCTAGTTGGAAGTCTCATTACTAATCCATGATATGCTAAATTCATTGGTTAAACCTATGACGATGAGATGAAAACACACCTAGAAGTGTCTTAGAAAACTTTTTGTACCCAAAACACCATGGTACCTTGAAGTTCAAGATAAAATGGTCACTACATGTTTTTATGATATACACTTCAAGTTTCTACATTCCTATCTCCTTTCTACCATACCAAGATAATGGACCAACCTATATTTGATACCATTTGTAATATCCCTGCACAAGTAATTAGTTGGGATCTAGTCAGAGGTGTTATTGACCCTAGGTGAAGTCCCCAAGACACCAAAGGTTAGAAATAAGTTCCAAGGGAATTTTAGATTACTGGGGGATGATTTCCTAAAACATGAACAACCCAATGAAGACAAAACAAATAAAAACAATGATATATATTACATGTGAAGTAAAAAAATACAACTCAAAATAGAAAGTAATATCAGAGTCACAAATGAAATAAAATGGTGTAACACCTATACAATAAAGGGAAGAAAAAACTCTATGAACCCAACATGTAATCATCCCAAGAATCACCCCAAACTAGAACCAAGATCTTACTCCATGTTCTAATCCCACTACACCATGATGCATCACTAGAGAAGTATGACACCTTTCCTTTACCTATATCTTGGTGCACAACATCTGCAAATGCACCAAAGTATCTAAGTAGGATGTGAGTATAAAACTTAATAGGTAATCCCCAAATACTTCCCAACACAGATCATTAGTAACAAGAAAAAGTTAGCTGAAATTTATATTTATATCAAATAAATATAGATAGTTTATAATATTTCCATAATAAAGAAATTTAATAAGTTACCAAAACCATAACCACTTGGAATTATCATTCCACAACCGACACACCCATTCATGCTTAATAAAAGCCCCAATACTCATGAGTGACGACCCATCCCATCACTAAGTCATCACTGGATGTAATATACCATGTTACACCTTTTCACCGTCCCTATGTATAAATCATAAAGGCACCATAATGTAGTTTCATGAAATCATTCCAACAACACATTCCAAGTTATAAAAAACCAATTATTTTAAAAACCATTTTTCTTTAAATCAATTTATATAACACATTTTGTTTATCAATTCAAAACCAAAGATTTAGGTACTAAAACCAAGAATATTTTTCCAAAAAATAAGGGAGATTGATTTAGATAACAATCCTTTATGTTATAGAACATATAGTGTAGAAGAGAATTTTACTACCTCTTAATGATTATAGAAAAAAATAAAGGAACAAAAAACCTCAATATTTAATCTTATAACTCATTCCCTTAAATATATCCAATAAAGATCTCAAAAAAACACATTATAGATCATATATTTATCCATAAAATATTATATTTGATGTTTCAGGTGAGAAAAGATGAGAAGATCTAAAGATAAAGAGAGAAAATAGATACTTACTGATTATTATGGAGATCCTACACTCTTATATCCATCAAAACTTTATTATGGGTAAAAAAACCTCCAAGAATGCTTAAGTAAGGATAATAGTTTGAGAAACTCATAGAGGAGAAGAAAAATTTGGGTTTTAGTGCCAACAAACGAGTTAAAATTTAATTTTTAGAACATTAAAGTCATGTCTCATGGTTAGACTGAATAGTTTGGGAAATTGTGTGGTAACCATTCACATGATACTATCTCCAAATCACCCCTTGTATGGTGTGCACATGGTTTGAAAAAACATGCACCAACCATGATTTTCACCTCTATCTACACTTACATGGTTTTTCAAGGGCCACCACATAATTTTTCTAAACCATCCACCAACCATACACCTTCCCATAAACTTCCAAAACTACTTACATGGTTTCCTAGAGAAGTTTCAAGGTCAACCCAAACCATAATCAAACCATGTATGCTTAAAAACCATTCCCAAACATTGAAAAACCAACTAGAAACCCCCAAAACCCAACCCAAGTATTATGTAACTTTAAAATACAAAATAAAATGGTAAAGTACTGTAAACTGAGAGTGTTACACATACTATAAGTGAAGGAATCCTTTGTGACTTATAAAATAAATTTACATAACACTTTAAATAGTGTACATAGTCATCAATGAAAATAGAATTAGTGAAAAATCCTCAAGTTATTACACATGGATCCAGTACACCTTAATCCATCCTCAAAAGATAATGATAGAAATTTATAATCATGTTAGTACATGCACACACATTCCCTACTACCCAAATATCATACGATGCATGAAAAATTCATATAAAACAATGGAAAAGTTCAGGGATATTTGGTAAAGAACAATGAAATAATAAATGAAATAGAGATTAGATAGAGGAGAGAGTTTATCCTTACCCAAAATGTTCCCTTTTGATAAATAACACAATGATCCAAACATTAATGAAGGATAACCAATCTTAGAAAAGGGGAGGACTAAGATGGAATGGTGGAGGGGTGTCCATGAAACTGATAGATAAATGAGGTAAAAACTTATTTTAATAATTTTTTTTATAAAAATTAATTTAATTAATTAAAATTTAATAAACCCACATAGAGCTTACCAATTACCCAACCCAAGGTCACCAAGTGGTCTGTGATCCTCTAGGGTATTCCTCCTCTTTTCTCGTATCCATCAAGTACCTGTTATATTGGAGCTAGGAAGATAGATTCTCCAGCATGAAGCCCAAATCTTCAGTTTCTAACCCTTGAACCCCAAACTCTACTAATACTACCAACATAAAAAATCATCAAAGAATACATGTTTTGATTAATAATTCACCAAATTTATACCTTGATAGGTGTATGGTGTTATAACCTACACACCATATGGAATATCATCCCTAATATGTGTCATTGAGCATATTCCATGAAAATATCCAACCATTGTAATCACATATCATCCTATTTATCCCAAGTATCCTATGAGATATGCCTATGACACCATTATATGCATACAATTGGCACCAAATTCTTGTAAGGGATCTTCTCACTTCAATCCACTATATGAAACAATCATTCTTCAAATGACGCATCTTACTCTAACTTGAAATCATTATTTTTAGTCACATGAGAAAGGTTGGGATGATATTTTTTAATCCAAGATACATAGAATACATCATGCTTGCAACATATCTCTGATGATGTACCAACCACTAATCCATAGTGACAATACTCTCAATGAATTCAAATATCCCCATAGACTTGGGTGATAGATTTCACTACCTTCAAATCCATATATGTACTAACCATGGTGACACTATCAAGATCAATCAGTCTCCTACCACAAACTCTAGAGGATAACATATCTAGTCAGAATATAATCACTACTTAATCTAACTGGTCTCTAGCTACTTCTAAATTAACTTAATGTGTTCAAATTTTTCCTACATGAGACTTAACCAATCATTGAAAAACTACCATACCTATATCCCATAGAGAGGTTATTGATATAGATTAATGAAAAAGGCCTTTAAAGGTTCCATATAAAATTATACATGGAAAATATTGTTATAGGTGAACTTTTAAAGAATGATATGACTCTTTGGTACACTAAAAATTTAGGACATATGATCATAGCATGTACTCAAAAATCTAGATAGTAAGCTCAAACTATATATTTTTCTAAGGATTATATATTGTGATCAAGTGAACCTAGGTACCCTAGGTTTTTTTCAATCCCTAATAGAAGATATATATAATTCAGAAATCTAGATCTAATATGATACTCATTATAACACCATGTAGACATACTATCTCCAACATATACAACTAGCCCAGATCATTGACTGATTGGATCTCCATGATCAGTAAGAAATATTATACCTTGGTCAAAAAATTAATAATAAACCATATTACATCATTTAAATAATGTTACCTTGATAACTCTACCATGAAATCCATCCTCACATGGTCTAAATCTCACCTGATAAAGCGAAGAGACTAAAGAAGACTTATGGTCATTAATAGAAGCATTGTGAAATAAATCATATGATATCCTTATTTATCCCTGATAAATAATAATACCTATAGATATTATGATAGATCTTGGTCATCCTTGGGTGAACAGAACATCTCAAGTAATTCAAGTCCCTCATCAGCTCCTCGTGCATACTTGTAGAGACCAAAACTCAAACTCAAACATAAAGTATATCATCATCATTGTAGGACCAATATAATGGTGACTCCCCACCATATATATTATCTCTTATCAATAGAAAATAAAAATATGATAATTTACTCTTCTTCATTATATTATGAAGTGAAAAGGTAAAGGTCAAGGTTATAAGAGTTATGGCATCTTGCCTTTTTATTTCATAACTTTTCATTACATTTTACAAACAGAGGATCTTTAAAGTCTAGTATCCTGGAAATCAGGAACATAAAACATGAAAAATTAAGAAAAATATATTCTAATACACTTTTAAGGCTTCATAATAGGTTCATCCTAAGTAAAATTACTGCATCTCATAACTTGGAGACACACATCAAAGGAAAGCGTGAGTAGAAGGCCTAGTAAGGAAAACAAGTGAAACAATTTACATATGAACTTGAGTGATATCAAAAAGAGCACGAGGGATATCATAAAGGAATGATAAAAAGGAATATCATAGAAATAATAACTATAAAATTTGTCTATAACATTTAATTAATACATTCATGAACATATCACCAAGTTCCATCCCCAAGGTGTCATAAAAATTTACCAAGGTTATTCACCAAGGTATCGTAAAACTTGTTATCTCTATAGATTAAATTATTTACCCAATGCATTGGAGAGCTATCAGGGTGAACCCTTAATGTGTATTTATTTTCATGTGATCCACATAGATCATAATCATACATCTCATAAATAACCCAATGAGAATAAAAGAAATGGGTTTCATATCAAAATAGCGATGTTTTAAAAAGTGCTTAAAAACAAGATCATTATGTCATTTATAACCCATGGAAAGGGAATAAGGGTTTTATGTATGTCAATTCAAGAATAAAATATTGCACATATATTTCTTGATTAATAACCCTATAAATGAAATATTTTTGGGTATTCATATAAATAAAATGAGATAATTTCTTGAAAAAGGGAGAGAGATTTTGAGATGAAAATTCTGTAGCATAACGACTATACAACATGGTTTTAGAAAACATTAAAAAGAGAGAAGAATAGGGTTAACTATAATGACCCATACTTTACATACATGGTTATTACTTCAGAATTGAATAATACTTATTACAACATATAACAAAACCATTATAGGACCATATAGGTATAGTGTCTTTAGAAACTAGAAAAAATAAACAACTGGTTCATAAATCATCTACATTGTCTCCCGTTTATTTCATCATATCTTGAGTCTCTTTTGTAATATCCTACTTAATACCCTTATTCATGACCTGGGGAAAAGAAAAAATACAAAAGGGTGAGCTCAAATTCTCAGTAAGGGTAAACAAAAGAAATATCAATCATATCATATTCATAAGAAAATAACATTTTGAAAATCTTAACCTGCATAAGAGATCATAATATCATAACATGGGATAAATCATAGTAGTGAAATGTAATCCCAATAATCATAAATTAAAACATGAAACTTTGTGGCATACACACATAATCATAGAAAATAATTTCATATTAGTCAAGGCTCATTTCCAAGACCATCATAGTGGACAAAGTCCATTACTGAACTGAGTTCACTCCTCATTCCAGTCCTGTATCACTGAACCAGATTAACTTTCTGTTCCCGCCATGTCTATCTCATGAGATATAAATCTTTACCCAATGCATTGGAGGAATATATAGGTCCCAAAAATCTCATAATGATACCATTATTATGTGTTCCACAAAATCATAAATCAAATATCATAGCATAACCCATGTAATAAAAATGGGATTCTTAAACATCATGCCATATTAACATAATCCATATAAGATAAAAATACATCATAAAATTAATTCCATCATAACATAATCAAATCAATGTAAAAATATGGATATAAATAGAACCCTATATTATCTTAGATGGAAAATAATTTTGATAAAACACTTGAACTCCATTCTTAAGGAAAATATCCTTTCTACTTCAAAAACATTTTTCATTTCTTAACATGTCATACAATTTTAAACTAAAAGAAGTTGATTAAAAATAAACTGGAAAACTTGTAAAGGAATCTTCATGGAAATAATGTTCTATGAAATCATAAAAATCCATTCATGTCATATAAGTCAAAAAAACATTCTTCTTCTACTTTGGCCGGAAAAGTCAAAAAGTAACTCGTAATAAAAACGAAAAAAGATTCCGTTCATATATTTTACTAAAAACTCACCAATGGGTAAAATTGGATTTAAAAAATTGTAGGAGGATAGAAATAATATTACATATTTAGGAAACATGGATGTGGATGATAAATATTCCCCAGTAAATTCTGAAGTATAAACAATCTCGGATAAAAATGAGATTGCGAGATTTTCCCTTACCTTAGGTCCGATTTGATTCATAAGTATCCTAACCTCCTGTATAATGATTTAAATAATTTCATTGACTTATTAAAAAATCATATTCATTGTTATGATATCATATATGGTCATATTCTTATCTTTTTATTAGTAATATTTCATTGCTACTTGTTATTCGGGTGTTCATTGCTTTATGTTCTTATGCATGTTTTGTCGAATAAATTCTTATTATTGTTTTTAGGTTATAGATACCTCATTTACAGAATGGTATTAGTGTAATATATATCATATTTATTCATTAACTTAATTTATATAATCATTATTCAATGAAGATCATGTAGAATGAGTTGCATCACATCGTGGAGACGGTAGGCCATACGTACGCACAAGCAATGATATCGTTCCCATGATCATGGAATTGTATTGAAGTGTATGTATACTATTTCAGAATAAATATAACTTTAAAATAATCATATATAGTTATTCTTTAAACCATTATACCCATCCAAGTAAGGTGGTGGTGGAAAACAGATTACACCACGGCGTGGAGACAGTATTCCGTACGTACGCACAGTGATTTCATTTTTTGTAGGATGGATAGAAGGTGAAATAGAGTTGTTTCATATTTATAATAACATATCAGTATATGAGTGATACTGATGTTATTACTTCATAATAAAACAACTAAAGAAGAGGAATTAGAAGAAGAAATAAATTTGAAAGAATCGGTAACGGATATTACCTCTTCTTCAACACGCCTCTTTGAAACCTCTTCTTAGGGCACTAAAATTGGTCTTTGAAGAATACTAGGACCTATAGTATGTTTCTATGGAAGTTGAGAAGGGAAATGTCCTGGGTTTGGCTGAGATTTAAGGCTCAAAGTTGTGTAAAGAGGAGAGGGAGGAGGTGCCCTTTTATAAGGGAGGAGAGGGGCACCTTTGGAAACCTCAAAAATATTAATTTATAATAAATTCAAACCCCACATAAAAACTTCCAAAATGACTCAAATATGAATATTATATGATATAGGGTTTTTATATCATCAACCAATAAAATTTATACATGTTGGGAGTTTATTTAAAACATTATCAACTTGATTTATCCTTATTTAATCTATTTAATTTTATTTGTGGTAATAAGATTCTAAATTTTAAATTGTTATAAATAATCACTTATGTGTTGTGAATTTTCCATAATTGGATAATTTATGACATTTTAGACCATATAAATTTTAATTTATATTTTTTAAATATTTTTGTGATTTTTAAACAATTTTATATTATGTTATTTTTATAAAATAACAATAGTGTCAATTTTGACACTATTTATTTATTTGAATTTAAATAAAATCCACATAGAAGATATGTTAAAAAAAAAGATTTAATAGATTTATAAAATGTCATATTTATCTATAAAATTAGTGGATCACATTAAATAGTTCATATAATATTTATTTTAATATTTTTAAAACTATTTATTTGATATTTCAATCCATAAAATAATTTCAACATCCCTATTGTGTCACCTTTAATGATAATTATTTAATCCCTAAAAATTTTAAATAAATTCACATGATGTATATAATTTTATTATATTTCTAGAGACTATTCATTTTCTAAGTTTCATGAAGTTTATCACTAAATTAAAATTATTATACTTATAAGATTTAAGAGAGTGACATGTTGTCACTTTCTTTGGTTTTAATAATAATTAAATTATTTTCATGGTAAAAAGTCCATAAAATTAATCTATTATAAACCTTATGTAATATGGGTAGACTTTTAGTCATCAAATAGAATTTTGGCAGGTGTTAGGGTAATTTTATAATCTTATTTTTACCCTTAATTACTCGATTTACCTTTAACTATAGTAAATAAAAATTATCATAGTTACTATTCATAATATCAAAAAAAAGAGTTACCTATTAACATAATTTGGACCCAATAAATTCAAATATGGAATCAATTTTTAAAAATTCAAAACATAGAAGTTGCAGTAATTAATTTATAATTAATCCCGTTAGTAAGAAAATGAGTTTTAAAAGTTAAAACATTGCCAAAGATTGAAATGTTTTTACATAAGAATTCAATGTAAAATTAATGGTAAGACATACATTATATTAAATGGTAAAAATATATTCTATTTATAATTTAAAACCATTCAATATTATAATTTAACCATATAAATTATTACAATGAAAAAGTTGTTTTTAATTAAAATATACCATGTTTTTACTATTCATTAAAATATGAAAGTTATCTGAATAATATGAAAAATTTATCCAAAGTAAATTTTTATATCCTGATTCCAAAAAAGAATTTTATTTTTTCAACTTGAACTTATAAACATGTCAAAAACTAGATTTAATGTGGGTGCGCCATCAAAAAGTGGCAAAACTGCATTTTTTGAAAAATACTTATTTTACCCGAAAAATTTATTTTGTTCTCATACCATGTTCTAAAAAATGTGTAAGATGAATAATAATGTTATAAAATTCAAAATGTAGTTAATACTATTCATAACGTCTAGTCCATAATAATATTATAACAATATATCGTTGTTTAGTGAAACTCGGTATTGTATACTACACACGCTATCGAGGAAGGTCGTGATTGCATGTAACGCAAGACAAGCCAGTGTTGTGTGTAGTGAAAGATTCCTTTGGTGTTGCATATAACATAAGAAAAAAAAAAAATTCTCATAAAATCTCAGGGTGTTACATTCTACCCCCCTTGAAATGAATTTCTCCCTCAAAATTCACCATTTCGTAACAAACAGATGGGGATACCTCTCCCTCATCATATCCTCAAGTTCCCATGTAGATTATTATAATTGGTGGTTCCTCCATAAAACTTTAACCAAGAGATTGGTCTTGTTTCGTAGAACTTTTTCACTACGATCCAGAATCTCTATCGGCTATTCTTCATAAGAAAGATCTTGCTCCAATAGTACAACTTCTGAGCTTAGTACATGTGATGGATCAGGTATGTACTTTCTATGGAGAGATACATGGAACACATCATGAACTTGAGAGAGATTTGGTGGAAGCGCCAATCGGTAAGATACCTTCCCAACATGATCCAGTATTTCAAAAGGACCAATATACCTAAGGCTCAACTTTCCCTTCTTTCCAAATCTCATTACTCTCTTACAAAGAGATATTCGTAAGAACACTTTATCACCCAATTCAAACTCTAGGACTTTTCTTCGGTTGTCGGCATAACTTTTTTTATAGACTCTGAGCTGTTCTTATGTGTTGTTGAATAGATCTGACCTTTTATGCCATCTCACCAATAAGATCAAGTCATAATAGCTTTCTTTCCCCAACTTTATCCCAGCAAGTTGGAGTCCTGCATTTCTTTCCATAGAGAGCTTCATAAGGATCCATCTAAATACTAGAGTGAAAGCTATTATTATAAGAAAATTCCACCAAAGGTAGGTGTTGATCCCAACCACCTTTGAAATCCATAGAGAAATCTCTCAACGTGTCTTCTAGAGTTTGAATTGTCCTCTCAGACTGACCGTATGTCTGAGGATGATAAGCAGTGCTGAAACTCAACTCCATATCTAGAGTATGTTGAAGAATTCGCCAAAACTTCAAGGTAAACCTTAGATCCCGATCAGATATAATGGAAAGTGGTACTCTATGCAATATTACCACTTCCTTTACATATATCCTGGCAAGATGATCAAGAGAGAAATCCTCTCTAATAGAAATGAAGTGTGCCGACTTCGTAAGACAATCAACTATGACCCAGATAGCATTATTGACTTTGGATGTTTTAGGAAGTCCGGTGACAAAGTCCATAGTGATGTTTTCCCATTTCTATTCGGGTATGGGTAATGGTTGTAACATACCCTTAGACTTCTATCTCTCAGCTTTAACTTTCTAACAAACCAAGCATCGAGAGACATATTCAGCAACATCTCTTTTCATTCCATCCCACCAGAAGTACTCTTTCAGGTCCCTATACATCTTAGTGCTTCCGGGATGAATAGATAATGAAGAAATATGAGCCCCATCTAGAAGCTCGTTCTTTAATTCTGGGATGGGAGGAACACAAACCCGATTCCTGAACCTTATTATCCCATCACAATCAAGGTTGAATTTAGGAACATTTCTCACCTTCTTTTGTAACTCTACATCTTATTTCTATGCCTCTTTAATCTTCACATGTATAGATGGTTGAACATTCATTTGAGAAAGATAAGATTTTTCCCCTTCCATTATAATTACAAGATCCATCCTTTGTAAATCCATAAATATTGGATCTTTTGTGATCCTCATCATAGATAAGCTAGCATGGTCTTGTCGACTTAATGCATCTTCCACCTTGTTTGCTTTCCCAGGGTGATAATGAATTGAGCAGTTTTAGTCCTTAATCAACTCCAACCATATTCTTTGGCACATATTCAGATCCATTTGTGTGAAAATATACTTTAAACTTTTATGATCAGTATAAATATCACACCTTTCACCATAAAGATAATTCCTCCAAATCTTTAATGAAAAGATTACCACAACTAACTCCAAATCATGAGTTGGGTAATTTCGCTAATGGATTTTAAACTGTTGTGAGGCATAAGCTATCACCATATCATTTTGCATGAGAACACACCCCAACCCCTTCTTGGATGCATCATTGTAGATCACAAACCTTTCTCCACTACAAGACAGTGTGAGCATAGGTTCACTGAATAATCTTCTTTTAACTCTTTGAAATTCTCTTCACATTCCTCTGTCCAAAAACAATTAACTCCTTTCCGAGTCAATTTGGTGAGTGGGTTATATAATATTGAAAAATATTTCACAAAAATGTCGATAGTACCCAACTAAACCAAGAAAAATTTAGATCTCAGTTACTGTTGTTGGTCTCAACCATCTTTCAATAACCTCCATTTTTATTGGATCCATAGATATCCCCTCTTTTGAGATTATGTGACCCAAAAATGCAAATTTTTGAAGCCAAAATTCACACTTGGTAAATTTGGCATAAATCTTCTCCTTTTTCAGGGTCTTCAATACAATTCTCAAGTGATCTTCATGTTCTTACTTACTCTTTAAATAGACAAGAATATCGTCTATAAAGACTACCAAAAACTGATCAAGATAGTCTCTAAAGACTCTATTCATTAGATCCATGAAGATAGCATGGGAATTAGTAAGACCAAATGGAATCACTATAAATTCATAGTGTCCATACCTTGTACGGAAATCCGTCTTTGGTATATCCTCCCTTTTGACCCTTAATTGACGATACCCTGAACAAAGATCAATCTTGGAAAAGTATTGAGATCTGCATATTTGGTCAAATAAGTCATCAATGCATGGGAGAGGATATTTGTTCTTGATAGTGATCTTGTTAAGTTCTCGACAATCAATATAGAGTCTCATTGATCCATCTTTATTCTTAAAAAATAGAACAGGTGCTCCCCAAGGTGATGCACTAGGGCATATGAATCCCTTATCAATATTCTCTTGGAGTTGCTTCTTCAATTCCTGCAACTCAATTAGGGCCATTCTATAAGGTGTCTTTGAAATAGGTAAAGTACCCAGTATGAGTTCTATTGAAAATTCAACTTCACGATTTGGTGGAAGACCTTGCAATTCCTTTGGAAATACATCATCAAACTCTCGTACAATGGGAATATTCTTAATCATGAGTTTCTCTCCAACCGTTTGAGATAAATAACCTTCATTTAGTGGAATCAAGACCCATAAGATGGAAGAAATTTCCACTGGAAGGTTATGTTCATCCTTGCATCGATAGACGATCATAGATTGATCTGGAATATGAAATGTGACTTCACTTATTTGGAAATTGATATGATCTTCATATAAGGAAAGCCAATCCATGCCAAGAATCACATCAAATTTCACTATAGGAAGGATCACAAGATTTGCAAGAAGAACTTTCCCAAAAACTTCAATCAGAGAAGAATTGTAAACTTTTGATGCGACTATTATTCCATTAGGGGTTGTCACAGCTAACTAAATATCTAACTACTGAGTTAATATGGGGATATCATTAGAAAATTCTTTAGAAATAAAAGAGTGGGTGGATCCAGAATAAAATAAAACATTTTCTACTTTAGAGTGGATGGTAAGTGTACCTTTCACCACTTCGTTATTGTAATCCACATCGCCGATATAAATTACATGTGACTTTACTTTGTCTTTGCCCTTAAGAGTTTATTGACGTCGATCATCATAAAAAACCCTTGGATTAGGGAATTGATTGGCATAATGCCCCATTTCCTTACACTTGAAACATTGAAGTGTAGGAGGTGCATTCTGTGTATCCCTTTCTTTGTTCGCATAATTAGACATCTTCTTCCCATTATTTCGACATTCAACTTCCTGATGAACTTCTTTTCCACACTTAAAACATTTACTTGTCCCTTTAAGATAATTCTCTCCATGTTTATTTCCACACTTTGAGCATAAGGGAAAACTCTTCTTCTTTTCAGTGTGGTCTTTAGATTTTCCTTTGAATTCCATTTTCCTCTTCTTATCAAACCCATATGATTGATGGGTTACTCCAATATCCATCTCAACCTTGAGAGCACATATAAAAATTTCCTTGTAGCTATTGAAGTCCCTTATGGATAATGCCCTTTGAAGACTTGGTTTTAAGCCACTAAAGAATCGATCGATTTTACTCTCAGGTTGGATAATAATTCCGGAAGCGTACGTTGCAAGTCTTGTAAAATTTTCTTCATAGGTACCAACAGATTCATCATCCTTTTTCTTCAGTATAAGAAACTCTTTATCCATCTTTGTTCGAAGAATACGAGGGAAGTACTTATTGAAAAATAAGTTCTTGAACTCATCCCATTCCATGGACTCAATTTCATCCCTTTTCCTGGTATTCTTAATAATATTCCACCATTGATCAGCTTCACCTTCCAAATGATATACTGCTAAGATGACTTTATCATGTTCCAAACATTGTAGAACTGAAAATATCTTTTCAGTGGTACTGATCCATTGTTCAGCCACTAGTG
The DNA here is from genome assembly GCA_963277665.1 of Viscum album. NCBI lineage: Eukaryota > Viridiplantae > Streptophyta > Magnoliopsida > Santalales > Viscaceae > Viscum > Viscum album. Next base: position 1,194,754,447 of record OY728164.1, read on the forward strand.
GATCAGAAGACCCGCTAAATGAAGGTGGACACTGCCTCTTGAAGGATTCAACAGAATGTTGCTCCTTCCTTTTCTTGTTTGGAAGTCCAGCATGATTCATAGCTTGAGAAAGTTGTGTGAGCGTGGATACAAGATTTTTCATTACAGCTCCCATAATGTTTGGTTGCTCAGGGGGACAATCATTACATTGCCCATCGCATTCAGCATTAACACGGTTCCTTCGGGTTCCAGCCATTGACTAAAACCAAGAAGTATAGTTTGAGAAACACTAATCATAACAGGAAAACCACATAATCAAGAATAAAATTTCACACTTTAGGTCATATCATAAGTTGTTCATGGCCATTTATAAAACACTAATATTGTGTTCTATGTTTATACATATCCTAATAGTTCTTACTAAGGCTTTCACATCCTAGTTTCCAAAGGTTGAATATACCTTTCCTCTGATACCAACTATAACGACCCATACTTTTCATACATGGTTATTACTTCAGAATTGAAGAATATTTATTACAACATATAAAAAAACCATGATAGGACCGTATAAGTATAAAGTCTTTATAAACTGGGAAACATAAACAACTAGTTCATAAATCATCTACATTGTCTTCCGTTTATTTCATCATATCTAGAGTCCCTTTTGGCATATCCTACTTAATACCCTTCTTCCTGACCTAGGGAAAAGAAAACATACAAAAGGGTAAGCTCAAATGCTCAGTAAGGGTAAATAAAATAAATATCAATCATATCATATTCATAAGAACATAACATTTTGAAAATATTAACCTGCAAAAGAGATCATAATATCATAACATGAGATAAATCATAATAGTGAAATGTAATCCCAATAATCATAACTTAAAACATGAAACTTTGTGGAATACACACATAATCATAGAAAATCATTTCATATTAGTCAAGTCTCATTTCCAAGACCATCATAGTGGACAAAGTCCATTACTGAACCGAGTTCACTCCTCGTTCCAGTCCTGTATCACTGAACCAGATTAACTTTTCGTTCCAGCCATGTCTATCTCATGAGATATAAATCTTTAACCAATGCATTGGAGGGAGATATAGGTCCCACCCATCTCATAATGATACCATTCTTATGTGTGCCGCAAAATCATAAATCATATATCATAGCATAACCCATGTAATAAAAATGGGATTCTTAAACATCATGCCGTCATAACATAATCCATATAAGATAAAAGAAAATCATAAAATTAATTCCATAATAACATAATCAAATCAATGTAAAAATAGGGATAGAAACAGAAGCCTATAATATCTTAGATGGAAAATAATTTTGATAAAACACTTTAACTCCATTCTTGAGGAAAATATCCTTTCTACTTCAAAAACATTTTTCCTTTCTTAACATGTCATACAATTTTAAACAAAAAGAAGTTGATTAAAAATAAACTTGAAAAATTATAAAGGAATATTTATGGAAATAATGTTCTATGAAATCATAAAAATCCATTCATGGTGTAAAAGTTAAAAAAAAACATTCTTCTCATACTTTAGCCGGAAAAGTCAAAAAGTACCTCGTACTAATAACGACAAAAGATTCCTTTCATATATTTTACTAAAAACTCACAAATGGGTAAAATTGGATTTAAAAAATTGTAGGAGGATATAAATAATATTATATATTGAGGAAACATGGATGTGGATGATAAATATTCCCCAGTAAATTTTGAAGTATAAACAATCTCGGATAAAAATGAGATTGCAAGATTTTCCATTACCTTAGGTCCGATTTGCTTCGTATGTATCCAAACCTCCTGTATAATGATTTTAATAATGTCATTGACTTATTACAGAATCATATTCATTTTTATGATATCATATATGGTCATATTCTTATCTTCTTATTAGTAATATTTCATTGCTACTTGTTATTCGGGTGTTCATTGCTTTATGTTCTTATGCATGTTTTGTCGAATAAATTATTATTATTCTTTTTAGGTTATAGATAACTCATTTAAAGAATTGTATTTGTGTAATATATATCATATTTATTCATTCAATTCATTTATATAATCATTATTCAATTAAGATCATGTAGAATGAGTCGCATCACATCGGGGAGACGGTAGGCCATACGTACGCACGAGCGATGATATCGTTCCCATGATCGTGGAATTGTATTGAAGTGTATGTATACTATTTAAGAATAAATATCACTTTAAAATAATAATATATAGTTATTCTTTACACCATTATACCCATCCAAGTAAGGTGGTGGTGGAAAACAGATTACACCACGGCGTGGAGACGGTATTCCGTACGTACGCACGTGCGGTGATTTCGTTTTCCATAGGATGGATAGAGAGTGAAATATGGTTGTTTCATATTTATAATAAAATATAAGTATATTATTGATACTGATGTTATTACTTCATAATGAAACAACTAAAGAAGAGTAAGTAGAAGAAGAAATAAATGTGAAAGAATCGGTAACAGATATTACCTCTTCTTCGACACGCCTCTTTAAAACCTCCTCTTAGGGCACTAAAATTGGTCTTTAAAGAAGAACATGACCTCTAGTAAGTTTCTAGGGAAGTTGAGAAGGGAAATGAGCAGGGTTTGGCTGAGATTGAAGGCTCAAAGTTGTGTAAAAAGGAGAGGGAGGAGGTTCCCTTTTATAAGGGAGGAGAGGGGCACCTTTGGAAACCTCAAAAATATTAATTTATAATAAATTCAAACCCCCCATAAAAACTTCCAAAATGACTCAAATCCAAATATTAGATGATATAGGGTTGTAATATCATCAACCAATAAAATTTATACATGTTGGGAGTTTATTTCAAACATTATCAACTTGATTTATCCTTATTTAATCTATTTAATTTTATTTGTGGTAATAAGATTATAAATTTTAAATTGTTATAAATAATTACTTATGTGTTGTGAATTTTCCATAATTGAATAATTTATGACATTTTAGACCTTATAAATTATAAATTATAATTTTTAAATATTTTTTTATTTTTAAACAATTTTATATTATGTTATTTTTATAAAATAACAATAGTGTCAATTTTGACACTATTTATTTATTTGAATTTAAATAAAATCCTAACAGAAGATATGTTAAAAAAAAGACTTAATATATTTATAACATGTCATATTTATATATAAAATTAGTCTAGAACATTAAATAGTTCATATAATATTTATTTTAATATTTTTAATACCATTTATTTGATATTTCAATCCATAAAATAATTTCAACACCACTATTGTGTCACCTTTAATGATAATTATTTAATCCCTAAAAATTCAAAATAAATTCACATAATGTATATAATTTTATTATCTTTCTATAGACTATTCATGTTCTAATTTAAATGAAGTTTATCACTAAATTAAAATTATTATACTTATAAGATTTAAGAGAGTGATATGTTGTCACTTTCTTTAGTTTTAATAATAATTAAATTATTTTCATGGTCAGAAGTCCATAAAATTAATATATTCCAACCCTTAGGTGATATGGGTCTACTTTTAGTCATTCAATAGAATTTTTTAAGGTTTTATGGTAATTTTATAATCTTATTATTATCCTTAATTACCCGATTTACCTTTAACTGCAGTAAATAAAAATTACTGTAGTTACTATTCATAAAATCAAAAACAATAAGAGTAACCTATTAAAATAATTTGGAGACACTAAATTCAAATATTAAATCCATTTTTCAAAATTCAAAACATAGAAGTTGCAGTAATTAATTTAAAATTAATCTCGTTATTAAGAAAACGAGTTTTAAAAGTTAAAACATTGCCAAAGATTGAAATGTTTTTACCTAAGAATTCAATGTAAAATTAATGGTAATGACATAAATTATATTAAATGGTAAAAATATATTCTATTTATACTTTAAAACTATTCAATATTATAATTTAACCATATAAATTATTACGATGAAAAATTTGTTTTTAATTAAAATATAGTGTGTTTTTACTATTCATTAAAATATGAAAGTTATCAGAATAATATGAAAATTTTATCCAAAGTAAATTTTTATATCCTAATTCCAAAAAAGAATTTTATTTTTTCAAATTGAAATTATAAACATGTCAAAAACTATATTTAAAGTGGGTGCGCCATCAAAAGGCGGCAAAACTGCATTTTTTTGAAAAATACTTATTTTACCTGAAAAATTTATTTTGTTCTCATACCATGTTCTAGAAAATGTGTAAGATGATTAATAATGTTATAAAATTCAAAATTTAGTTAATACTATTCATAATGTCTAGTCCATAATAATATTATAACAATATATTGTTGTTTAGTGAAACTCGGTATTGCGTACTACACATGCTATCGAGGAAGGTCGTGATTGCGTGTAATGCAAGCCCAAGCCAGTGTTGTGTGTAGTTAAAGATTCCTTTGGTGTTGTGTATAACATAAGACATAAAAAAAATATTTCTCATAAAATCTCAGGGTGTTACATTAACCACTCATAAATAACTCATAATATAGTATAGGGATATAATAAAATGTAAATAAGATCATGGTATAGATGTTTGAATGACATACCACATGAAAAGGAAACTTTAATGAAAATAGAAGATGTGTTTTTATTACAAAAATTCGACAGCCTAACAACGTCACTTAAAAATTCATAAAATCATTTGATGAGAGTGGATAGGGTCTCCCATAATTTGGACATAAAATGAACAGAAATAAGGATATATAAGAACATAACCCCACATAATAAAATTGAAATTAGAAGTCATAACTTAAAGAAATTCATGACTAAAAGAGGAGGGTGAAAAGTGCCCTTACCATTAAGAGTAACTTAAAAACTCAAAGGTTGGGAACTTGGGGGGATTGGGGAAACTTTGGGAGGACTCCTTGGGAGGTAAAGAGACCATAGCTTCATTGAAGAGGAATTTGGAATGAAAGGAATGAAGAAATGGGTTGGTGTTTATAGAAAAATTGAGGGAATATTTTATTAATTTCCAAGGGACACCTCATTAGTGGTATTTGAAAAACCATGGGCTTGTAATGAACCACAATTTACATATTTTTTTTAATTATATTGAATTATTTCAAGACTTCGAAATCTGATGGTGTGTGATTCTGAGGCCTGGAGTGCTCGAAATGATCCAACGAATATTGTTAAGTTTAAAAAATAGCGCGCATGAGTGGTTTTCCTAAAAAAGTTGAATAAATCTTAAACGGGTGCCAGATCAAAAATTCGAGTGCACCGTTGTGTTCAGGATACCGGGTTTACCCTAGGAGCGACTTAAGTTTAGTCGGTGCAGGCCTCCGGTGAGAAAACCCAAAAATGGCATAACCGTAAATAAAATAATTAAATAAAGTTATTTTATTTTTCAAATACTTATAACTCATGAATGGTGACTTAGATTAAAAATCCGAGACCACCGCTGAGCTTTTGAGGGTATGATTTCTTTAGGCGGATACTAACATTAGCCGGTGCAGGCCAACTATGGAAGTTAGTTTTTGGCCATAAATAAAATAATTAAGTAACAATTATTTTATTATTAAAATCCATAAATTCTAAATGGTAACTCGGATTGAAAATATGAGATTACCATTGAGTTCGTTGGGGCATGTTTCCCTTAGTCAGAGCCTGACCTCAACCTATGCGGGTCAAGGGTGATGTTAATAATTTATTGAACTTTTTTAATGGTACGTTCAGTAAACATGTGGGTGGCATTTTATATCTTTGGAATCGATGCTCGGATTAAAAATATTAGGGAACCATTGAATCCGTAGCACTGGGATTTTCTTAAGAGAGGGTTCACTTCGACTGTAGAAGGTTATAAGAAAAAGATAGTTTTTGGACATTTAAGAGAATAATAAAATCACAAAGTTATTTTATTTTTCTTTCTCCTTTCCTCTAACGGACGAGTGGTGGTCGTAGGACCAACGACAAGTCAAGACATTAAATGGACTGACTCCTCTTTATTCTTGTAACCACACCATTGGAATTAGGAAGGTTCCTTAACTAAATGAACCCCATTAATACCACATGCCTTACTCACCCTCCTCTCTCTTATTTATATGGAGCTCGGGTTAGAGTGTTGGAACGACTTCACCAAGCGATGAAACTTTGGAAAAGTAACATGACACTAACCACTTAGAGGATGTGACAGGTTCCAATGATCGGTGATGAGCGCCACCAAATCACGAACTGACGACGAAAACAAAGGAGTTCCGTCAATCGACATCAGTGAATGACTCTTCTAGGTAGGGGGTTTATTTTGAAGTTTTCTTTGATGAATTAAATTTTCTCTCCCGCTTGTTATCATATAACGCAGAGGGTGCATGCCAAATGAACATGGCCCAGACCCTCTGCCGCTTTATTCTTTATGTGAACTTCGAGGAACAATTTCCAACTCGACAACAACAGGAAATAGCGGGTCACGCTATGATGGCGACAGTGTGGGAGAGCCGTAGGCGCAAACGACACCAAGGATGGACACCAGAGCATGCTCGGTGACCCGCATAAGAATCCACTGGTGCGCCATGTCAGCGACGGTCGACGATGGCTGGAGAAGACCCGCAGAAACCAGTTGCGGGTGGTGGAAGGCGGTTCCCGATGATGTGCCGTGGTGGCCGAAGGCGGTCGACCCGAGCCGGTCGCGTGGGAAAAGGGTGGCGCTCGCAGGCACCGTTAGTGAAAGCGACCGCAACCGGAAGGGGCGGCGTGGCTCATGCTATGCCTCGTTGGAAAAACCCCGATCGGCCAAACGACCGACCATTAATTGCGGTGGGGTAGCGTCCCACCGGCTAGCGAACGACCCCGCAAGCGTGGGGCCAGCGGGATGCAACGGTCCGCCTTAGGGCGGACCAAGCCGATGCGGGCCAGCCAAGCAGACCGACCCGCCCAGTGGGTTGGACCCGCCAGCAGGTCAGGACGGACCCGCGAACCAGCGGGCTGGACCCACCCAACGAACTGGACCCGCCAGCAGACTAGGCCGGACAAGCGGCCCAGTAGGCTAGCGCGGGTGGGACGAGCCCCACCCGACGGGCCGGGCCAATCGTGGCCCGAGACCGTGAACAAGTCGGGACAACCCCGATGGGCTAGACCCTGTGAACCGGGCTGACCCCTAGTGGGCCAGACCTAAGTGGGGTTAGGTAGACCCTGGGAACCATTGTTTCGGGCTGGTCTGACCAAGTCGGATCAGGCCCAAACCCAACCGGTACCTAAATAAAGAAACACACGTAACTGAAAAACTGGGTGTCTGTTAGACATGCCATTAGTGGCATTGGTACCCCTATTGGGAAACAGTCCATCAGCATATACCGGCAGGCCCGACCGAGCTGGGCCGAACCGAGGTGTGCTCACCCCTATTTCACAGAAAGGGGTGTAACTAACAAACCGGACGTCCGATCGACGTGCTGTTTGTGGCATAAGGACCCTTGTGGTAGAGCGGTCCTTTGGAGATACTCTAAGTGAGTTTTTATTAAGCTTTATGTGCAACTTGGTTTGGATCAAACTTGAATCCAACCAGGCCCTTTTTGCAAATGTGCCCATATCTCACAGTCCGAGTGTCCGATCGACGTGCCGTCTGTCACATTGGGACCTCTATGATGGGGCGGTCCTTTGGGATACTTTTTAATGGATATTTGTGGTATTTGAGGTATAACTGATGTTTTAAGTATTGAATCCTCCCAGAATCAAGTGTTCTTAGTTTAGGAATCTTGTGGCTGGCTGTAACATGAAGAAAGAACAACGATCCTATATGGGTCAACGTCTATCGATACTATGTGGGTTAGCGCTTAGAGATCCTGTGTGAGTCAGTATCTATCGATCCTGTGTGGGTCAACTCTTAGCGATCCTGTATGGGTTAGTATCTATCGATCCTGTGTGGGTCAGCACCTAGCGATCCTGTGTGGGTCAGCATCTATCGATCCTGTGTGGGTCAGCAATAGAGCCTCTCAACAGAATAGGATGATCTATATTTACGACTAATCATCTGTACTTCTGTACTTGAGTTATATACCTGGAGTGAGCTGAGAATTTTACCTTCATGGTGTTACCTTCGTGGTGTTACCTTCTTGGTGTTACCTTTGTGGTACTTTTACCTTCAAGGTGTTACCTTTGTGGAACTTTTACCTTCGTGGTGTTACATTTGTGGTGTTACCTTTGTGGTACATTTACCTTAGTGTTTTTACCTTCATGGTGTTACCTTTGTGGTACTTTTACCTTTGTGTTGTTACCTTCATGGTGTTACCTTTTTGGTACTTTTACCTTCACAGTGTTACCTTTGTTGTGTTACCTTTGTGGTATATTCCCCTCGTGGATTAGTTGTGAAAATAGCTTAAAAGTTGGATCCTTATGTTTCCTCATGAATGAGACTAGTATATTTTGATAACTTAGGTATATGTATGGGCATATACCTAAGTAGAGTTTTTGACTGCTTCATTCTTTGTGATTGAGGTCTTACTATGTGGTTTTTTTTCATGGAACTCTGGGAGACCTTCGGGGGTCTCAGGGTCCCTACTGAGTATTGTTATACTCACCCCTACATGGGCTATGCCCGCACCTTTCTATGTCTTGTGCAGATGAAAAACAACATTGATCGAGGTGGATGGAGCCCTGACTAGATGGCGCTCAAAGGTGGACTATTTGACGTGACATGCCATAGTAACTACTGATCGTGAGTTGTACCTAACCTTCTGGTAGGATACTTGGTGGATATTCCAGGATCTATTTCCATTTTCAGTTGTACTTGTACTTTCTAGTTGGGATTGTATTCTGGCCCCTTTAATTTTAGTACACTTTTTACTACAACAGTTTACTTCGTGGTTTCTTCTTGTTGTATTCTTGGATTTCGTGTTGTTACAGGTTTAAAGGAAATGCCTTCCCGTTATAGATATATGCCTTTTCGGTGCTAGTCTCCAGCCTCTGGCCTATGGAAGGTGGGTTTGGGGTAGTCACAGCATGGGCCTCAGGGGATGGGTCGTGATAAAGTGGTATCAAAGGGAGGTTCTATTGAAGAAATAGGGATTTGATATTCTCAATGTAGTAATAGTGTTATGTGTTTTGAGTGTTGTTTTCAGTTCAGGGAGTCCGGTGTTTGTGTGGCGGCCAATGTATCCATACACTAGGTCCCTAAATTCTGATTTCTGACTTTGTGCACGAAAACACTGATTTCATGTGTTTTGGAAATGTTTTTCCTTGGTTTCTTTGGAGTCTGCTCACCAAGTATAACTTAATTTCCGTGGAACACCTTTTCCTTATCAGGATGCTACTGCATAGATAACCATCTAGGATTCTTGAGAGAGTACATGATGATGGCCCACTGAGCGACCCTGTGTGGATCAACATTATAGCGACCCTGTGTGGATCTACACTGAGTGATCCTATATGTATTAACACCGAGAGATCCTATTTGGATCAACAAAAGATGATACCAGTGGAACATGCACACTGAATGAGTGCATTGCATGATTTCTAGCGGCAGAGGCCTCTGAGGTTTCGAGGCGAGACAGATCCCCAGGTAGCTGAGGACTGGCTGGAGGCTATGACTAGAGTTTTTACCTAGTTGGAACGCCAGTAGATCAGATGGTGATCCTAGCTGATAGTTTTTATCAGTGAATGACCATGAGTATGGTCCACATGGTAATGAGGCTTTGGTACATGGACTGTTGCCTAAGATTGAACCTTCGGGTAGTGTGCCAGCTATATCATTACCCGTTGGTCAGCTGTTACAAATGGCAGTATTGGTAGAGGACACATGTAGGCTTAGTGCCTTACATGTGTTTCAGTATAAGATACCCCTCAGGTTCCGAGGAGATCCCGAATCATAGGCGGCTAAGGACTGGCTTGAGGAGGTGGCCGAGTTTCCATCTAGCCAGGGAACCATTCGATCAGATGGAGGTCCTGGTAGAGATCCTTCTATGTGGCTCAGTAGGACGATGACATAGTTTATATTACCCCTGATCTTGCGAAGAGGTGAAATTTCTATGGAAAAGATTGAGAAACTTCCTTAGAGAAGGGGGTCTCTTTCCATAAGAATATAAAGGGTGAGTGTTCCCTAGAGCTTCTACAGCTTTGGCAGGACAACATGTCGGTAGCTGAGTATTCATCGAGGTGTACTGACCATCCCAGATACTCAATTAATATATTATTATTAGTGCTTCAAGGCTCAAACCTCCGAGCGAGGTGTGTTTAGGGACATCTGAGCTAGCACTATTCCTCTATGCATTCATACTTATGTTAGGGTGATGGAGATAACCCTTATGGTTGAATGTTCTATGACTGAGTGGATATAGCCAGTGAATGTTAGTAGTAGTAAACAAGGAAACTAATGCCAGTCTCAGATACTTGGGTGTGTAAAATGTTTCAGGAAGAGGAAGTGGTAGAGATAGATGAATCTTCAGGGTAGCAGACATGGAAGTGGATCTAGGAGATCAATATGAGGTGGTATATGTTTCAACATGTTACAAACACCACCCCAATGTGGTCCCCACCAGGCTCAGGGAGATGGAGGATGGGGGAAGGGATTAGTTGCAAGCAGTCAAGGAGTGTGACCCAAGGGATCCATGAATGATTCGAGGTACGTTCTGTGTCTATTACTAGCTTTCGTATTAATAGAAATAGGTACCAATCATTCATTTTTACCATAAATATTGTTCAAGACCTAGAGTTTCTAGTTAAACCGATGACTTGACCCTTACATCTAGAGATACCTTTGGGAGGAGACTCGATAATTACACTTATTTCGATGGTGTGATTTGACCCTTGAGGCGAGAGTTTCGATTTGAACCTCTTGGTGAAAGCGTCGAGGCCTTACGATGTTAGTTTGGGGATGGACTGGACATCCATAGTTCATACTCAGATTGACTATTTTAGGCAAAAAGGATGTAGTATATCTATAGCACTAGAATGAGGTTTCCCTTGGTTAGAAAAAAATGAAACCCAGGAAACACAGGCATAGGAGGGTGTAATCGATCACTCCTAAGTCTGACAGCCTTACCCTTGTGGTAAAAGGAGTTTTGAGTTTTCAGTTCCCAACAGTAGTGGTAGAGTGTGGGGACATCTTTTCAAAATATGTTTCTAGGATTACTTCTCTAAAGGGAGAGGGATTTCAACTTTGGCTGGGTACTACTAGAGATTTGTACTTGACTTCTCTAGGGTAGCGGAACCCTTGTCAGCTTTGATGAATAAGGGGGAGCCTTTCTTATGGAAAGAGAAGTGTCAGTAGAGCTTTTAGGAACTTAGGCAGAGACTGACGAGTGCCCCTATCTTGAGGATATCAAGAGAGGGTGTTGGGTATGTAGTCTACTATGATGCATCAGGGTCCAAACTAGGTTTATTCCTGATACAGGAGCAGGTAGGGATCACCTAAGGCTCATGGTAGTTGAGATATCATGAGCATAAATACGTTACCCATGACCTAGAGTTAGGATCAGTGGTATTTGTGCTGAAGATGCGGCGACACTACTTGATGGGTGAACAATTTACTATTACTCTGATAATAAGAGTCTTAGGTATATCTTCCCATATAAGGACCTGAACCTGAGACATCAACGATGGATAGAGTTCCTCTAGGATTATGAATTTGAGATAGTCTATACTTCTGGGAAGGGGAACGTGGTAGCAGACACACTCAGTAGGGGGTCTGGTTTATAACTTCTAAGTGAGGCATCATAGCAGATAGTCACACTGCGGATATCCTTCATGGATAAAGATGGATCAACTTACCTATAGTCTATGACTGTCACTCCCTCAATTCTTCAGCGAGTTTGGGAGGCACAACTTGGGGACGTTTATTATGATGCCCAATTTGCTTAGATATCCTCAGGATGGTCTCCTAAAGGATTTTATGAAGGTAGGGAGAATGTCGTTCTTTTCAGAGGACGCACCATGGTACCCGTGATGCTTCGGGAGGAGGTGTTGATAGAGTTCCATACACCCCCTTTAACGGTACATCCTGGAGTAGAGAAGATGTTCTAGGACCTCCGACATTAGTATTAGAGGCCATGGATGTAGGAAGCAATGGTGGAGTTTGTACCATGATTCCTCACTTGTCATCAAGTGAAGACTGCATATATCTGACAGAAGTCTTATCCCGACAGGAGATGAATACCCTTGGAGTCTGAGGAGGGAGACCATGTCTTCTTACGGGTCTCACCTCGACGAGGATTGAGGAGGTTTGGACGGGGAAAAAATCTACCTCTGAGGTCCATCTGACCTTTCTAGATTCTCAGAAGAGTGGGAGAGATGGAGTACCATCTATATCTTCCCCCACAAATGCACTGGGTGCATATTTTTTTTCCATGTGTCATAGCTGAGGAGATGTGTGCATGATCCATCACATGTTATCGACTAGGGAGAGTTGGACTTTGATGATGGGGCAACTTTAATGGAGTTTCTGGTGAAGATAAAGGATCAATGGGACTGAGTCCTTCATGGAAGGTAGATCCCTCTAGTGTGAGTATGGTGGCAGCACGGGAACCTCCAGGAGAGTACATGGGAGCGGGAGGCTCAAATTTGTGCTTAGTACCCTCATTTGTTTTATTTTTCTTTGTTATGGATTTCAGAGACGTAAATACCTAAGGTGGGAAGAATGTAATGTTCTGAACTGTATTTTTTTTAATTATATGGAATTATTTTGAGACCGCGAAATCTGACGGCATGTGATTCCGAGGCCTGGAGTTCCATGAATGATCCGGTAAAAAATTTTAAGTTTAAAAAATAGCATGTGTGAGTGGTTTTCCTGAAAAAGTTGAATAACTCTTAAACGAGTGCCCAGATCAGAAATATGAGGGAACCATTTCATTTAGGATAGCGGTTTTACACTAGGCGCGACTTAAGTTTAGTCAGTATAGGCCTCTGGTGAGAAAACCCAAAAATGGAATAACTGTAAATAAAAAAATTAAATAAAGTAATTTTATTTTTCAAATTCTTATATCTCATGAATGGTGACTCAGATTAAAAATAAGAGACCACCGTTGAGCTCATGAGGGTATTATTTATTTAGGAAGATACTAACATTGGTCTGTGCGGGACAATTATGGAAGTTGGTTTTTGGCCGTAAATAAAATAATTAAGTAACAATTATTTTATCTTTAAAATACATAACTTCTAAACAGTAACTCCGATTGAAAATATGAGAGTACTGTTGAGTTTGTTGGGATGTGTTTCCCTTAGTCAAAGCCTAACCTTGACCGACGTGGGTCGAGGGTGAATGATAATAATTTATTGAACTTTTTTTAAAGGTACGTTCAGTAAACACGTGAGCAGCGTTTTCTATCTTTTGAACTGGTGCTCAGATTAAAAATATGAGGGAACAATTGAATCTACAACACTGATATTCGATTAAAGGAGGCTTAATTTTGATAGTAGAAGGTTGAGAGAAAAAGATAGTTTTTGGAAATTTAAGAGAATAATAAAATAACATAGTTATTTTATTTTTCTTTCTCCTTTCCTCTAACAGACGATCGGCGGTGGCAGGACCAAAGATAATTCAAGCCATTAAATGGCTTGACTCTATTTTATTCTTGTAACTTCACTGTTAGAATTAGTAAGGTTCCTTAATTAAATGAACCACATTAATACAATGTGCATTACTCACCCTCCCCTCTCCTATTTATATGGAGCTCGGGGTAGAGTGTTGGCACGACTTCACCAAGCAATGAAGCTCGGGAAAAGTACCGAAACACCAACCACTTTGAGGAAGAGACCGGTTGTAGTGAGCAATGATGAGTGCCATCGAATCACGAACCGATGATGATGATAAAGGAGTTCTGTCGATCGACATCAACGAATGACTCTTCCAGGTAGGGGGTTTATTTTGTAGTTGTCTTTGATGAATTAAATTTTCTCTCCTGCTTGTTATCATGTAACGCAGAGGGTGCGAGCCAAACTAACAAGGCCAGGACCCTCCACTGCTTTGCTCTTGATGTGAAATTTGGGGAACAATTTCCCACTCAACGACAACATGAAATTGTGGGTCACGCTATGATGAAATAGCGGCCCGCGTCGCGCCACGTTGGAGAAACCCTGATCGGCCAAACGACTAACCATTAATTGCGATGGGGAAGCACCCCACCGGCTGGTGAACAACCCCACAAGCGTGGGGCCGGCGGGACGCAACGGTCCACCTCTAGGCAGACCAAGCTGGCACGTTCCGACCGGACTAGACCCGCTAGCGGGCTGGGCTGGACCCACGACCCAACAGGCTAGTGAGGGTGGACCGACCCCACCCGATAGGCCGGGCCAACTATGGTTTGGGCCCAAAAACAAGCCGGGTTGACCCTAATGGGCTAAAAATTATGAACCGGGCTGGCCCCCATTGGGCCGGACCCTGACGGGGTCAGGTAGACCCCGATATCCATTGTGTCGGGCCGGTTTGACCAAGTCAGACTGGGACCAGACCCAACAGGTACCTGAATAAAGAAACGCCTGTAACTGACGAACCGAGTGTATGTTAGATATGCCGTTAGTGGATTTGGGACCCCTATTGGGAAACAGTCTCTTTGGAATATATCATCAGGTCTGATCGAGCTGGGCTGGACCGAGGTGTGATCACCCCCATTTCACGGAAAGGGGTGTAACTAACAGATCAGACATCTGATCGACGCGCCGTATGTGGCATAAGGACCCTTGTGGAAAGGAGTTAATTTGGAGATACTCTAAGTGAGTTTTGATAGAGTTTGACGTGTGACCTGGGTTGGATCAGACTTGAATCCAATAGGGCCCTTTTTACAAAAGTGCCCATATCTCATAGACCAAGTGTTCGATCGACACACCATCTTTCACATTGGGACCCCTATAATGGGGTGGTCCTTTGGGATAATTCTTCTTGGAAATTCATGGATGTTGAGGTATGAATGATGGGTTGAGGATAAGATCCTATCGGAATCAAGCGTGCATAGTGTGGGAATCTCGTGGCTAGCTGTAACGTGAAGAAAGAACAACAATCCTATGTGGGTCAGCATCTATCGATCCTGTGTGGGTAAGCACTTATCGATCCTGTGTGGGTTAGTATCTATAAATCCTGTGTGGGTCAGTGCTTAGCGATCTTGTGTGGGTTAGTATCTATTAATCCTGTGTGGGTCAGCGCCTATCGATCCTATGTGGGTCAGCATCTATCAATCCTGTGTGGGTCAGTAGCAGAGCCTCTCGATAGAATAAAATGATCTAGATTTATAACTAATCATCTGTACTTCTATACTTGAGTTATATACCTGGTGTGAGTTGAGTCTTTTACCTAAGTGGTGTTAACTTCATGGTGTTACCTTTTTGGTAATTTTACCTTCGTGGTTCTACCTTCGTGGTGTTACCTTTGTGGTACTTTTACCTTCGTGGTGTTACCTTTGTGGTACTTTTACCTTCGTGGTGTTACCTTTGTGGTAATTTTACCTTCGTGGTGTTACCTTCATGGTGTCACCTTTGTGGTACTTTTACCTTCATGGTGTCACCTTTTTGGTATACTCCCCTTATGGATTATTTGTGAAAATGGCTTAAAAGTTGGAGCCTTATGTTTCCTCATGAATGAGATGAGTATATTTTGATAACTTAGGTATATGTATGAGCATATACCTAAGTAGAGTTGTTGACTGCTTCGTGCTTTGTGATTGAGGTCTTGATTTGTGGTTTTTGCTTTTTGGAACTCTGAGTGACCTTAGGGGGTCTCATAGTCCCTACTGAGTATTGTTATACTCACCCCTGCATGGGCTACGCCCGCACCTTACCGTGTCTTGTACAGACAGCGGACAACATTGATCAAGGATGAGGGATCCGGGACTGGACGATGCTCAGAGGTGGACCATTTGACGTGATGTGTCACAGTGACTAGTGATTGTGAGCTGTACCTACCCTTTAGTTAGGATCCTCAGTGGATGTTTCAGGAGCTGTTTCCTCTTTCAGTTGTACTTATACTTTCCACTTGGGCTTGTATTCCGACCCCTTTACTTTCAGTACACTTTTTACTACAACAGTTTACTTCGTGGTTGCTTCTTGTTGTGTTATTAGATTGTGTGTTTGTACAGGTTTAAAGAAAATTCCTTCCCATTATAGGGATACGTCTTTTCGGTGCTAGTCACCATCCCCTGGCCTATGGAAGGCGAGTTTGGGGTAGTCACGACATGGGCCCCGGGGGACGGGTCGTGATAGGTCTTGCCCATGGTATTTGTCCATGGTATTGGCCACTTGAGACACCTCATAAAATATCTTACTATACACAAGTATACCAGAATTATTATATCATTATTAAATCATGATTACATCATTAATGATGTCATTAAACACACCGAAACTCAAAACTGTATTTTTACTATTCACTAAAAAACAAAACATGTTATAAAAATATCATAAATTCACCCTAACCTTATATAAATGCTCTGAATTCAAAAATGAACTCCATTTTATGAAAATAATTTTATAATTATGAGATATTTAATTTTTTTAAATAAAAACACTATTTACCCGAAAAAAATTAATAATTAACTAATAATTTTTGAAATAGTTGTTTACTTATGCTATTATATCACATTACCATTCAAGATGGCTAAATTATATTTATACTTTCTTAAGTGAGGTTACTATTCATTTGGTCACATTACTATTCATAAGTGTAATATTACTATTCATAATTTACTATTCACCAATAATTAAGTTGATCTTATTAGACTCTAAATTTTTTGCTGATCATAACTGTAGAAGACCATTTTTTGAAAATAATTTCACATTATTAATTATTTAAAGTATACAAAAATATTTTAAAATACCCTTTTTCCAAAAATCACCAATAATATGGAACTTCTATAAATTCATCCTATATTTATTTTGACGTTTGAAATTCAAAAATTTTACAATAATAAGAAATAAAAATTTTATTTATACAAAAGGATTACACAAAGTAACTAAGGCCTTATTACATATCCCCTTATAACACCTGCATAGGACCTAAGAGTAAGGTGTTCTATGGTGATAGAATCTTAGGGTGACTCAAACAACACTACCTGAGTAGTTATTTCTATCATCTTTAACTTCTTCCTTAAGCGATTCTGTTCAAGCTTTATGTATTGGAGTTCGGCTTGGGCTTGGTCCAGAGCAAAGCCCAGTGATACTACCTCCTTCCCAAGCTCTAACAGAAGGGATTCGTATGGCCCGAGTCTTCTGGATGATGCCATCAAATATTCTTTCTGTATTAATTAACCATGATTATTTTTATTTATAAACAATAATCATAACATTAAGAGTATAGTTTCCAATGGTCATATTGACCAACGATCATGTAACAGTCGAAACCAAAAGGTCTTATTTTAATTATACTCACTTCATTAATTAAAGGATATAGTTTTTTTGAGTATAAAATAACACACAAAATCAGGAAACAAAAATTATTCAAAATTTTGGGTCATTACAAGAGTAAATATAACATGACACTCATGGGTATTGAGATGCATATCATTAGAGAGGATCATCAAATACCACTCTCAAATAGATTCTAAAATCACTAGGGATTGAGTTTTCCTTCTCATTACAGCAGCCTTGATGCTTCCTTTCCTATGAGTATACACTATCTCAAAGTAAAAAACTAGAGATACTTGACCCAAATTCTCTACCAAAGGTTTAGTTCATGCTGTGAGAATATATAATTTAGGCCACTATGGTTATTATATATGATGAAAAACCCTACCAATTGGCAGTGACACCAATATCTCAGTGCATTTACCACCATTACCATCTCTAGATCATGCATCAAGTAGTTCATCTCATGATACCTTAGTTTACATGGCCTATAAGTAACTACCCACCCCTATTGCATTAGAATTTATCCAATCTTAATTCCCAATTCATCAAAATACAAGGTATACTCTATACCAAGATTGGGTAAGGTCAAGATCAATGTAAACATCAATATAACTTGCATTTATTGAAAGGATATATCATAAGAATCATAACATTGAAACTTTACCCCTTTCTTATTTAGATCCATTTCAATGATTCCAAAAGGGACAAACCATAAAAGAATATCTAGTAGTTTCCCTCCATTTACAAGAAGTTAAAAATATCATAAAAATCCTTATTTGACTACATAAAAACTAATATCATAAACTTATTAGAGTATATAAATATACCATACTAAAATATCAAATTCCTCAAGAAGCATAACTCACTAATCCTAAAATGAAATTTTGAGATATTGGAATAAATATGATTCTCCCAAAATGTTCTCAAGATAATCCCTAGATGCTGAGAAAGATCCTCCCTCAAATGGGAGTATACCAAAATATAATCGATGAATATGAAAAAAATGAATCAAAAATGGATGTAAGAACCTATTTAATAGGGATATAAACATAATTGACATGCTCTTTAACCTTGATGGAATCATGAGAAACTCACACATTATATACCTACTCCTAAAAGTAGTATGGGGAACATCCAATGGATTCACATGAAATTAGTGATATCCATATCTCATATCAATCCTATAGAAACACTTGGATTACCTCATATGATAGAATAAGTCATCAACATGGAGGAGAGGATACCTGTTATTAACCTCAACCTCTATTAATCCACACACAATTGAAATGAGCCATCACCCTTCTTAGTAAATAAGATAAGTACACACCAAGGGGTTGTGTTCAAGAGAATAAATCCATTCACCTATATATCCTCTAACTAGACCTTATACTCTCTAATATCTATAGGTTACATCTTGTATAGAATAATGTATATGTGATCTATAACTATAATTAGGTCAATATTTAACTTGATCTCCATATTAGGTAGAAAAATTAAGAAATTATTAATAAAATCTCTTAAAATTAGTTAATAATATGATAAAATACCTATTTTCTTGTCTTCTCATCCCCCAAAACAACATGATTATTTTAGGATGTTACCATCCCTATCTACTGATGGTTAGGTATTGAACATCCTACTTATAAATTCCACTCTTTGATTAGAAATCACCCTCAATATATGTGAAATCTACACATCAATGAAAACAATTGATGGGTGTTCAATTTTGATTCAACCAATATATTCCGAGGATCATGTCCAAGTTGTGCATCTTTAGTACAATGAAATATAAGAGAAGAATATTCCCAATGATTATGATAATGAAATTTAGATACCTATGAATAAACTCAGATCACACCACCTAAGTGTGTATCAATATACATCACCCCATATATATACTATATGATTAACCCTAGATCACAAAAAAATTTAGTAGATATAAATAAATGTGATGCACTCATATCAAATATAACTTATTCTAGGGAAGATGTCACTAGAATTTTACCTTGAAAAGTCAAAGGACCCCCACTATGATCAACATGGCTATAATATATATCATGAATATAGACTGAGACTTAAACTTGAGTTATCATTTCTTAATTCACTAATGAGGTGTCACCCTATTGATGCCACTACCCCTAATCATAGGCACCATATCCTCCTCCATGTCTAGAATGACTGGAAGAACACTAATTACCATTCTGATTCTATACTCTTATCACCATTAAAAAACATTGAGTCTATCCAGAACTATGAACACTAGTTTATCAAATTTTAATCCCACAGAACCAATATAAATTCCTCATATGACAACAATAATGAAACTCCTTCATCGAACTATAATAATATGAACACATGTTAAGATGATATAGATAACACTCAATAAATTCCTACCCATTAAGATAAATAGATGAATCCCTACCATAAATGGTTCTCCTTTAACCACTATGTAGTGACTCATCACACACACATTTCTTATTTCTCAACAAACTTCCTTCAATACTAGTATAAAAATGGAATTACCCAAATGGACTACTCAAAATTATCCACCTCTCAATAATGATGGCTTGATTTATAACCTTAGAAAACAATATGGGTAAAAAATGTTTATCTTTGATTGAATATATTTCCTCAAGTCATTCTCAAAATTCTTGACCCCTAATAGTCTCATTACCTACCAATGTGGGTATGAATCATAGTAGATTAATAAAATGGGAAACACAATCCATTACAAACATACCTCCTTAAACAATATGTAGGAACTATTTAGCCTTATCTGACCTCAAAGTATTAGGAAAGAACCAATCAAATAAATGAGCATGAAAATCCTTCTAGGAAAATCCCACACACTGGCCTTCCTAGACTAATACATTCCACCATCACTTAGACTATCTAAAAATCATGTAGGTATAATGTTTTACCCTCTATTATAGGGGTGTAAATTTGGTCAAAGATAGTCGACACATGCCCAATCTAGTACTCAACACCCTAAGGATGACCCTCACCCACAAATAGAGGTAGATGTTATAGTTAAAACTTTTTAGTCAGGTACAACATAGATAATCCATATCCTGAAACCTCATGCACCATATACTATAAGACAATATGTAAAATCTCTTATAATTTCTAATCAATAGGAGGTACAAACACAATAAGTGGATTTAGATCCACTGCCAGTGGAACACACTTATCCCTACTATCCTGGTGCTCAAATGGATCCTCTCTAGGTGGAATAAAATTGAAATTTCAAATGAACAACTCAAAAAATAGCTATCATCAATATTAATATCACATTTCAGGGAAAAAAACAATGAGGAATGCACTTTTTTACTCTATACACACACTCCCCATGATATAAGGGTTCTACACCCTCTAGATTGAGTCTAACCCAACTTACCAATTCTTAAGTTAGGGATAAACACACATAAGTACACATGACCCATCACCACATATAAAAAATAAAAGACATAAACCATGGTTTAGTCATGTCAAGATCCATAGAAAATTCATATAATAAAACACTATATAAGTTATTTTTGACACTTTAAATAACCTAACCCTATATTATAACTAGGTAATCAGCCACATACAAGCATAAGAATTTCATGGGAGTCCCATGTGCCAAAAATTATACATGAATGACCAACCTATTTCTAATCCAAGATAAGAATAAATTAATAAAATATAAATCAATCTTCACATTCCATGAAAATTACTAAATCATAACCTCTAAAAATCAGGAATAAAAATCCCATCTATGACAACATGATATTTATCTATACATGGGTTCGATACTCCCAAGTATATAGTCCATCCAATGTTCTGATACCTCCCATACCCATATAAAACATTATAAATGGTAAGAAAAATAAATATAAGGATTTGTTACTACTTTCTAACATCCCATCCTGGATCAATTGAAATGGTATATGAGTTGGAGGTGCCACATGACCTCAGACACACCTCCCCATATACTAGAGGTTTTCGACTAGTAGTAAGGGTCATTGAACATCTCATAGAGATACTATAACCTCAATAAAATACCCATAAATAATAATAGAATAAAATAAAATCATTAATCATAAAATCATAAAATCATGAAAATTATAACAAAATTCCAAACATGAATAAATAATTAACACATGCTATAATAAAGTGTGTTATCTTGTAATCTTATACAAGAATACATCCAGAGTAAGAACATCCATGGTCCAATCATATAAAACATTTTATAATTGTACAGAAAGATAAATACAATATAAAAATAAACTTAATTTGAGTTCCTACTCGATCCTATCTCCTACTCCACTTTTCATCATGGATCAACCATTGAAAATAGGGCGCTTTCCCTTACCTTCATCCCTTATCATGAAATATACACGCTCAATAAAATACCCATGTAGGGTGTGATTATGACTCACTAGACCACCAATGATGTTGTCTCTATAAAAATCTAGAATATATAAGTGCATTATTAATATAAAATGTTGATAAAAATACACAAAATTATACCCATCATATCATAGACTACTCAGTAATCAAGTCCATGAATGACCATACCTACTTTAGCCTATACTAGAATGGGATGATGTTTTAAAGGTCAGAACACAACATGATCATGTATAATCAATAAAAAACTTTAAATAGTTAATATTAATGATATATCACCAAAGTAAATTTTAAGGTGAATGATTCATCACCTTTACCACACAAAATATGAACAATCCATCACTATATCACAAACCAAAGGTGAATGATATATCATCGAAGCACATCTCCAAGGTGAATGGTTATCATTAAAATAAAAATCTAATGTGAATGATATATTTACACATATAGATGTCAATTTTAAGTATTTATATTCATTTTTTGATCATATTTAATTTTAGATCTTTCTCAAGTTGTTCTAGGTGATGTTGGGAGAATTTAGAAATTTTTGGGAATTTGTATAGTTAAGGGAAACTATGTAACATTACCAAGAAACCATGTGTCTTGTGGTGGATTGGGATAGTGGTGTTTCACATAATTGGTTCACGGTTGGTTAAACCATGTGACCAAACTATTTGTATTATCCAGTGTGTAGAAATAGGCACATGGTTAATGTATAGTTTTCCAATGCATGTGGCCAAACCCTGTGATGGGAATTTATTAATATGAAAATTTATTTTAAAACCCAAAATACCACACAATGACCTCATTCATACTAATAAAACTTCAGATATTTATATTAGAGATTCTTATTGGAAAATTTGGAGATCCTAACCCTTTTGTATATCAATTCTGATGCATCTAGAGGCATTGGATCTAGGAAACTCAAAGTAAGAATCCATTATTCATAGTTCTTAATCATTTTTATAGATATATCCTCTATTTCTTGAAAGTAACCACATATTATAGATTTTATAGCTATATATAAGGGTTGTGTCATGATATATTGTGTTTTCTTATAGATTCATTGTACTAAAGGAAGGTAGAGACCAAATCTACCTAGAAATTTATTCATTTATTTCGGAATTATTATGGTAAGTAGTTTATCTTGTATATGTTAATCTAGAGTTTTTTTGAATCTAGGTTTATTGATATGGGTTTCATGGTTTAAGTCTATCTTATACTTTTTATTATCCTTATTTCCTATTGATGTGTGTTTATTCCATTATGTTTTTCGGTATACCAAGTGTTTTAGGTAGGTGGTTTCATGAAAAGTATTTGTTTTATAAACAATTATTGCTTGATCATTTTAAATTGGATTTATAAATTATTTAATGGAATGATTTATGATTCTTGATATGTTATGGTTTGGGATTCTTTTTAAAAGTAAATTTCACCTTTGGTATTATTAATGAAAATGGATTTTAAATCATGATTTATTATGTATTTGGGTAGTTTTATTTTTTATGTGTGATATGGACCTAAAATTATTTGTACTGTGAAATGAAACCCTATAAGTGTGGGATGTTTGTAAAAATAAAAGCCTAAAAGTGAGGATTTTTTATGAAAATTAAATCCTCCAAGTGTGGGCTACGATACGTGGGAACCTGGTGTACTTAAGAGGGGGGATATATTTGGGACAATCATTCTTGGGTGGTTTATGACTACGTATCATGGATTCACACTAAAAATCTAACTAAACTTTTTTTATGATATATTGTTTACTTATAGTTTTGTTTCCCTCATCCCTAGGATGTTTTCTAAGGATATATGCACACATAGTTATTTGACCACTGAGGTGTGATAATCCTAGCTAACCCGAACCTAATATACCTTATGACTAGTTTCCATGGTGCTCATTTTGGAATTGGTTATTTAGAAATGTTTTAATAAATGGTTTTTTCAAATGTGTTTTGAAAAGAAAATATCTTATTTAATTATCTATGATTTATAAATTTTACTAAATAGGGTGGATTTCCTTATTTTATTAAAAACTATATAAATCTATATTTCATATATTGTTTTTATTTAAATGAGGATAATTGTTTTATTTATTAAATACTACTTATGAAACACTTGGTGGTATCCTACTTTTATTGTTTTTCTGTAACCCTTCATATACCATTGGGTGTGGGTATATCTTGTTTTATATAATATAAGTAAAGAAAAGGGGACTCATGGAGGCAGAAGGTATCCATGTTAGTGGGGTATGGGATTTTGGGGGTGAAATGATGGGATGTTGGCCTCATATCACATAGAGATGGGATGTTGTTGGTATAAAGTACTCTGGTTTACCTATTTTGGATTAACACCTATATTTCCATGTATTATTTGTCTTCCACTATCTAAATTTATATTAGATTTTTTCTTTAATTAACACATTCCATTTGTTGATAGTTTGATTTATTATGGTATAAATCCTCCCCAAAGATAGTTCTTGATTTCTGGGAACTTGTTGCTAGCACATGGTGATTATGAATTCCTTTTGGTCCTTTCCATGATTCAAATATGGTGTCCGATTCAGGGATGACTTGGGTTAGATCCTGACATATATCACCAAAACATAACCCCCCAAAGGTGAATGATGTATCATCAATATATAGCCTCAAGGTGAATGAAACATCACCAATACATAATCCATAGGTGAATGATACATCACTAATTTAAAATCCCCACTAATACACATTCCTTGGGTGAATTATACATCACTAATACATAATTTCCTAGGTGAATGATACATCAACAATAAAAAACCCTGGGTGACTGATATAACCCTGATACCTATCCCCTAAGTGAATGATATATCATCAATAAATAATTCCATAGGTGAAAGATACATCACTAATAAAAATCCCCAGAGTTAATGATGCATCAAACCACACATACAAATCATGTGAATTAGTTACCACCATAATACCAAGGATTGTGACTCCCATTGACTATTCATCTCATAAGGGTTAAGCTCACAAGGCTACTAACCCATACAATGGTTAATGAAAATGATAATTCATCACTATTTTAACCTTTACTTATGTTTTTTACATGAAATAATGATTTAGGAAACCTAAAATTAATCTTAGGTCCATTTAATAAGTTAGGACACCCTTCCTCTACATTTTCATAACACTTTAAATAGATAGTATGATTATCAATGACCATGAAATCAATGAAAAAACCTAAAGGGACCACACATGACCCAAATAAACTTTACTCACTCATTAAAATGTAAAAAATTAGAATAATTTCAAGGAATGTATACAAATTATCCATTTACTATATATTATAAGACATATATAAAACACATATAAAATGATAGGAAAGTTCTTAGACCACTTACCTTAACTTATTAGAAGTTTTTACAAGTGTTTTTTTTCAAATGAATCAACCTCTCATGTAAGAAGTTATAAAATCTAGAATATGCCCTTAAATTAGGGATATTTAGTGAATAATGATGAAACAAAAAGAGAAAAATGGATTTAACAGAGGAGAGAGGTTAACCATACTCGTAGTGATCTCATGGGGAAGTCATCATGTAGATCCAAACATGAATGAAGTAAAATTGATCTTAGAAGAGGTAAATATCAAGAAGGAAATCTGTTGGGGGGGGGGTCTATGCGACTACAGACTAAATGAGGGGAAACTTAATTTTAATAATTTTTTTATAACAATTAAATTCATTAATATATTTTTTAAAAATCTACACTTAGCCTATTATGCATCAGGTATGCAAACACTAGGTACTCAATACCTCACTAGGTACTCACCCTAGGGTAATTGGGTGGCTAATAACCCTTCAGGGGATTCCCCCTCTCCACCTATAGGCACTAGGTACCCATTTTACTAGTATCAGGTACCCAGTTCCATCCATCTTCAAGAAAAATTATCTAGTACCGAGCTAGAATCCTCTATTTTTTATCATCGACCTATTCTAACACCTATAATTAACAAAAATCATAAAAAACACATGGTTTTACAAGAATTTGATCAAATTTATACCTTGGTAGGTGAGGGGTGTTACATAACCCTTTGGAAAGAATGTATATATTTTATATTTCAATAAATTCAATTGATTCTATCATATGTTACATCATACGAAATTTAATAATAATACTCATAGACTACATGTAATAATACTTTAATTTTAACATTTAACATTCAACTACCATGTTAATTATATTATTTGATTAACCCATATCACTATATTATGATATAACCATATCATACACTATGATATAGTTAAATATATAGTACAATATCTATATATCATGCCTTTTGACATGCCAATCCAAGTCATATGATATGCCTTTAATCCATGGATATTGTACCATATGACATCCCTATATCATATATTATGATATAAACTAATATATATCATATATAAATTTTGATGTAGTGTATATCTCTATCTATCTACCACTTGAACTTATACATCATTGTCATTATTTTATTTTATCATATACTATATAATATATAATAACTTGTGAAAAAATATCCAAAACAACATTTATATATTTATAAAAAAACTTTTAGAAAGATACCATCAATTTAACCATGTATCACATCATATGAAATACCTCTTGAATAAATACCCAAATCTCAATTTGGATAAACTATAAAACAAACTTAGAATAACTCTCTAAGTTTTGTAAAACTTAATCCATATTTATTAAACAAAAAAGTGTGTCCCCATGGGACTTTATATCATTAGAAACAAATATGAATTTATAAATCTATAAATGTAATCATAATCAAAGAATCAATGCTACTCAATCTAAAAAGGGATCTGGAATGTTCTTTATAAAACTTGTATCCCTATAACTATGACCACCAAATGTGTTATATAAAAGTAAAAATAATCATATGATCCTTTAATATAATAAATTGATTAACCATAGGATATAAAGTTTAGAAATAATATATATCTACACATACATTATTAATTATTTCGGTATAAACTGAATATATAAATGAATGCATTACATGTCATTCACCCTAATGAATGAGCACATCACATACTCTTCACCTAATAGATAATCACATATCATATGTTTATGGATTCATATAACCATAAAATTCTCTAGTTTATCTCAATCAAAGGCCCAAATATCACACTCATTATATGATAGAAAAAATACCTTCTTATTTAAACCTCAACCAACAAAATTATCAATAATATATCCAATTACCCACTGATTAACTCAACTTCAAGGTGGGTTTAATAAAGGTATCAAAGTATAAAGGTTCTTATGATATGAATCTTTCCTAACCATGTGTTTGAGGATTCTAATATGAAATATACACTCCTATAATATTAAAGCCATAGTGCATGACCATATGGTATACTTTGAGGGTTATCGGGTACAAAAAACTCATTTTGTAGATCATGATTATATCACATATCTCTATATGAAATCCTACCCACACTAACCATAACATTTCATAACTAACTATAATACTCCATGAAGAACATAGTTTAGGGATGACTCAAATTCATACTTTAATAGGTTAATTTTCATTTCATTTCATGTATATATACAACCAACATGAAAAAAATTATAAATAAGATAATATCTTTGTATAAAATGATACATTTAATATTCTTAAAATCCTTTAATAAGTATAAAAAACCATATATAAGAACTAATATAATCATATCTCACATGATAACCAACTAAACATTCCTTATATTTTCTAGACTTTTAGGGTTTTGTTAAACTCATTATATATTTATGTAATTTATATTACATATTCATGTGGCCATACAATAAACCCCCCATAAAAAACTTTAATGGGCATAATATATTAATAAATACAATTTGAATAATGGTTAAACTAGGGATCATATTCCTAATGTTCAACTTTTTTATTTTTTTTCAAACTCCTTTACTTCACTACATTAAATACTATGATGTTAATAATTTATGTTGTCTACTTAGAACAATTTCTAAGTTCATCATCGTCATATTGGAACCTTTACTTTAAAACATTACTTTGAGATAATTATGAAAATAAAATAAAACTCTTTAAATTATTTTTATTTATAAACGTACCCTAAAATTCGTTAGGATAAAAAGTGACTTTTTCTTTGAATTTGGAGTAGTATAATATTTTATTTATAACATTTTAAAATATATTAGTTCCAAAATTATCCCACTATACTCTTATAAAATATATTTTCTCTAAAATATCATTTTAAGAATCATAAAATACTTTTTTAAGAATTAACACTTACTTCCTTTAGTGGGAATATCTAATAAATAAATAATTAACAACTATTCCACATATGGTATTCTATGTGTTTTAAGAAATATTATAAAAATGAGACTTATTTATTTAAAATATTCTACTAATGGGTGGTGAGAATGTTTTACTCATATTTTAACAAATGTGTTAGATAAAACAATTCTATAATGAATAGAACATTTTTATCATTGTCTCCTTTATAAAAAATGATATAGAATTGGATAAAAAATAACCGTGTGTATCCGAAGATCATAATTATTATTGATAATTTTTTTTATAATAAAACCACTTATCACATAAAAGGAAAATAATATGAAATATACACAATCATTATTCCAATTAATCTATGTTTTGGAGTAATCATTTTCATTCAAATATTTTATGACACAACTGTTCCTCCTTAACTTTAATATTTACTTTAATCATTAACCATTAATATTTATTCAATTTTTAACTCTTAAATATATTCAAAAGAATTTTTTAATACATGATTGGTACCATATACCCTTTAAAGTATAAGAAATTATTTCTATAACATTAATATATGATGTTTAATATTTAATAGGCTTCATTTGATCATTTAGGAATTCTAAGTAGTTCCTTTTTTAGTGAGTAGGAAATCTAGAATGGAAGTAATGCCTCTCCTTTTAAAATCCTCCCATAGGTTTTAATGACTTTTCTTGGTTATTGGAAGACCTACTATTGGAATTTATAATATAATATTTTTTTATTCTTATTAGAACTTTTACCCACTTGTATTTTAAATAAATAATTTAATCCTAGACAACCCATGTTATTCTCATATATACTGAACATATTAAGAAAATCAGGTAAACTTTAATTCAATTCATTTATATTGTAGTTTACAGTAAATTATTAAAACCTTTCTAGAATTGATTATAGAATAAATTCCATAGCCATACCAATATTAAAAAGAGACCCCAAACTTTTTAATTCATTAAGATACCAAATCATATTTAGTACATGAGTGGAGGATGATGTTCCTTTAGGCATCTTGTATATAAGAAATTCTTTTGAAACCTCATACCACTCATGCCTAGACTATTCTTGATTGAGTATTTTAGGTTATATATCATCTCAAATACATATATGTTCTAACGTTTTTTTTATTCAAATTAGGATCCATGGACACAAGAATGATAGTAATTTAATCCAATGGATCCTTTAAATTCTTATTGTAATAATTTATATCATTTTGTTAATTTCTCCACTATTAATCTTCTTAGGAAGGTGTTTCTACAACACATAGAATTTTGTTTCTTGATTATGGATTATTTTAATGTTTTTATACTAGTATATAAAGTTTTTTATTATTAAGATTCTCCTTCTCTAAGATTGATCTCAAAGTAATGTTTAATTATGATGATGTTATTTAATCTATAACATAAGTTTTTATTAGATGGGTATAATTTTTTTACTTTCATTTAATAATTAATTTTACTAAATGTGATCCCTCTAAAATAATGATCCCTTTAGAACAAAATTTTATAAATTATTGTGAAAAGATTTATATTTCACTAATTATTAAGTATAATTTAATTCTCATATCAACACATATCTATTTAGGTAGACAATCATGTAAATTATAAAATATATAACTCTTGTATAATTAAGGATATAACTCTTTTAACAATCCGTTAAATAGATTATCCCAAATTTGTTCCTATAGTTTCATAACTCTTAGGGTTTCTTAGCTAAGTGTGACTAAAAGATCATAATGATATTTTATTACATAACTCATAGGGTTATCTATTTCCACCATACCACACATAATATAATCCTTGGGAGCATATATTTAGCATAAACTTACCTGGTTATATGATTGATGCCTTGACATTTATTCACTAGGTAAGGAATCTAGCACTCAATATTTTAAGGGTTTTTAATATGTCACCATATTATCTCATGTATTACCATTACATGTATGTATTATTGTAATGATTTAGTTTTTGAATCTCTATTCCTTATACCAAATCAATATGTTCAAACCATATTGATGTATAAATCTTTACACAACCCATAACTTGTGTTAATATCTTATCTTAAAATCCAAATATATTTACATGAAAATGAATTACATTCATAGGTTATATGAAACATTTTTTTGTAATATATTATAATTATATGAAATCAAAATAACAACAATATAAATAATGGTGAGATAGATTTTCGACCCCCACTTTTATTAATAGAGTATAATCCCCCAGGTAAGTGTACAATCTGACCCAATTCCTTCTTTCCAGGGTTCAATACTCAATAGATACATCAATTACATCATAATTATAACACCTAATATGTATAAAATATAATTAAACTTTTAAATTCAAACTCATAACCCATGAATAAGCCATATTCACAAATAGAAGAAAACTAAATCAATTATCATACCAAGTATGCACTACCTAAAATGCATGTATGATAATTTATAGAAGTAATTTAAATAGTTTTAAACTAAATAATGAATCAATTCATAATATAAAATTTATATCTCGGAATAGTTAGATAATAACACTAAATAAATTAATAATTTATAAACTTATACATGATACAAACATTTATGAATAATTTATAAATAAATTAATTATAAAAAAATTATAATATAGTTATGCATTATGGAAATTCATTAAAAAAATAAATATAAAAACTTTATATTTATTTATAATATAAATATATATCATATTATCCTTTTATATATAATTTATAAATATATAATATTTAATTGAAAAATAATAATTTTATATCATATTTTAAAAATTCATATCTATTATGTAAACATTTTATATAATAAAAACATCACATATCTAATATTTTTTAAACCTTGATCATATTAATTATCAAAACTATTTTTTATATGTTTCAAATAATTTCTCAAATAAGGTATTTAATTTAAACATTTGAAATTAATAGTTAGGAAAAATTCCTACAAATTATCTTTTTTTCTTTATATAAAAGAATCCATTTTTATGGGTTGAATGCAAACCCAAAAAATTTGGTCTATTTACTAGATTCTTACACCATGATATAAAACTTTGAACCATTCCATGAAAACCTAATATAGGTGTACCAATAGTCCATTAGGATATTCCAATGAAGGTGAAAGTTCCCCCATTTAGGATCTTCTCAGAAGAGGTCCTCAAAGGGAGTTTCCATCTTGTCCCAAATATTTAAGTGATTTAAAAAATCAATCTTACCTTTATTGAAACCATGTATAATAATTTGGTTTTGAGTGCCGATCCAATCCAATTTTATTTAATTTACTATACCTTGAATTGGTCTTAAAAAAATCATATCCGCCTCTTCTTATATAGATTTAATTACAAATTCATCTTCCACCATCACTTGAGAATGTATGAGAAATTACATTAAATATATTTGGTCATTTTCTCCCCTATCATCCATTTCATCATCAACTTCACTCCCTAGATTCCCTTGAAATCCAATAGCCCATACACTACCATTTGTATCTCTCCCTAAAATATAAGGTCCTACTTGTTTTTAATCCTTGGGTTTGTAATATTGAACTCGAGTTCCTTACAGGTGGCATAATTCCTCATAGATCTTATTTCCATGGGTTTGGGTTGGTTAGAGTAATATTCTTGACTTATAACTTTCTTCATCTTAATCAATGCACAACTAATCAATATAGGAATAATCTTCTTCCCTTTATTTCTTTTTGGTTGGTAAATGTATTCCACCTAATGGACATATATATATTTTGAAGAACCCAACAAGAATATGTCACAACTTGAGTCATCCACAAAATAAGGATTCACATATGATATGTTCTCCTACCCCTATTCCATACCTTTTACTTTGTCCCTATACTGCAATAATTTAAATTCCCCTTTCTCATTGCCTAAAAAATGATCCTTCAAACTTTCAAATCGATTATCGGTTTCCATCTCAATGGAAAACCACATTTACCCCACCTGACTTGCAGATAGTTTTCTTTTAACCAAACTCCATCCCACCTCTATAGTAGTAAGATGTAGCATCTTGGAGAAAATAAAGGAATACCCCTTTCAACCACCAATCCCCACTTGTGAAAAAACTAAAAGGATAAAAGGTTCCACTAGAAAACTTAGAATATAGTGTTGTTCATTACCCGAACACAATGAAAAAGAGTGGTTCATATAAGAGACACTTGTAACATGGGTTACACCCCCCATGTTTCTCACCCTAGGAATACATGGCTCCATACTCACACTAGGACAATTAGAGGCTGCACCAGGTCACAAAAAATTCACATAATATGGTATAATACCTATTGATGGATTAAAAAGTAAAAACTTACTAAATTTACATGGTTCACTAGATAATAACGAATCCCCTTTCCAAGGAATAGAATCCTTATCACCTTTATAAGAAATCTCTTTTAGAGATGGATTACTATGAGGCATTGTGTGGCTAAAATTAAAATTAACCATTGAATAATCATTCCTAAAAACATTGTTTGGATCCAAAATCATTACATAAACACAATGATAATCCTATTGAAGATAGACCCAATGAAAATAAGGATAACAAATCACACTCAGATTCAAACGACACTATCTAAAAATAATAATACCCCTCTTCTATCTCAGTCTAAATAGATTCAACTAAGGGATTAAACACATCAACATAAAAAATATCTATGAGGTGATGGGTTGACAAAAAACCCTATCCCTATCATAAAACATCAAAAAATGACCAACCAAATTACCTAAAAATTGTAGAATAGTAAAATTCTGGAATGATAGAGGTAAACCAAAAAATGTTGCACATATAGCTATAGATGGGGAGTCCCAATTCACGTGAGTCATAGGTCTATCTAAGTAAAAAGAATTGGATTCCATTGATGTTACAAAGGTATCTATACTAGTAAAGGTGAAATTCTTCTTTAACCATAAACCATATCAAGAAGTGATGAGAATATTGCAACCCAATGGTTACATGCTCCTTCAATACCCATATGATGTTGATGAAATAGTTAATAGAATCTACTGAAGGATGAAATCAACTGAATAGGGACACCGAGAGAGTTTATGGAGCTACAAATATTTAGTATAATCTAAGCAGTAAAGCAGTAAAGATAGTATCCCCTTTATGATAAAGGGAACCTTAAGATAAATCACGGTAATGGGGAATTCTAGAAGTGAAGAGGGATCCATGAAAGGAATGAACTCCTTGGGGAAAAAGGGTGGAGAACCTGTGGCGAGTCCCCTCCCCCCTTACAGTGTGGAAGGGGTGTGAGGGATGTCCATTACCTTAAGGATATGAAACTCACCTATGATAAATGAGGTTTTTGATGAAACATTCATAATTTAATACAAACTCTTTTTTATTTTTCCTTATTTTGTAATATATAACACTTTATAAATCACTTTATAATTTTTATATAAAACTTTTATATAAGAAATATAATTCATTCCATATAAATAAATGATATTTAATATTTTAAATTAATATTAAATATATTTATTTATTAAATGATACAAAAAAAACTTGATAATTTATTATAAATACTTTATAATTAATTAATTTATAAACACTTTATAAATTGAATAAATACCAAAAAATAACTTTGTCTAAAATTTATAAATATTTTATAAATTATATAAATTAGTTAATATTTTTTTTTTAGGTTACGTTCAATGACCCCATTTTATTAAGGAAAGAATGCCCTTTTTCAACTAGGTTGAGAGATAGCCCTTATATGACAAGTACCATTATAATTTTGATGGACCGAAGGCCATGTGTCTTGAAAACTAAAGTAGTTTACCTATAGGCTCAATCTAAGCATCCAAACTTCATATTTTTTCTCCAATCATATTTTATGATATATCTTAAATTAGAAGTCATGATATAGTTCAAAACTTATAGCGTGTTTTACTACAGACACTCCAAGACCTTTGATATTTTCCTTCACACTATCTATTACAGTAAATGATAAGGAGAATATTTCCTTTATGATTAAAGGCACTATTTTATGAAAAAGTATTGATGCTACCATACCATATGATTCATAATAATATGATATGATATAAAATAAATTATATATATCATCTAGTTATAATCATATATTATACGTTATGATATGCTAAAATCAAAGGATTTAGTTCTTGTCATGAGTGAAGATAGGTTTTTTTAAAGATAATGCATTGGCCAAAAAGACCAAAGAACAAATATTATTAAAGAAATAGGTTATAGGAGTCTAAAAGTTAGAATAATGTTACAATATTTATTATAAAAAGGTATAAGATCAACATAAATATCATCGAGCTAGGTAATGTATTGATTTAATCATTTTTTTTCCAGGTCGTCAGCAACCATGTTTGCTTCATGATAAACATGTGTGATGATGTAATTGATGTCCAGGAGTGAGAAGGTGCAATCCATATAATGGGTAGTAATTGGCCAAGAAATATGAGTGTTTACCTTCTAAATGGATTGCACAATTGTGGTCGAGTCACTTTCAATCTAGAGATTATTCCATCCAAAGATCTTGGCAAAGGCAATGGCATGAATCAAACTCCTCATTTCAGCCCGCAGAGAGGAGACAACTCCACAAATACCAAGAAAGCATCCAATAATATAACCATTGTGATTCTTAAAGATAGTGCCACAACCCATAGGGTTCATATTAATTTTAAACTCACCATCCACATTTAATTTAATCCATACAAGAAAAGGAGATCTCCATAACACTTCTAAGGTGCGACAAGGTTGGAAGAAATTTCCATCTATCCGAAGACGTCGCAGGATTCCAAAGTCATGAAATGAGTTGTTTAAGTGGCCCTTTTGCATTGAGATGGCTTCATGTATGACAATAAGAATCCACAACCGACCTTCATTTAGATTAAATGAGTAATTGTTATGAATAAAAGCATTTCTATCATACTAGATCACATGGTGGAGCTCATCGACAACAGCAAGGAAAAGATTTTTAATTTGATGAGAACTTTCTATTTCTACACATATCTTTAGTTGAGATTTTATGGAGTCAAGAATCAACCATATGTAATCAAATATGTAAAAAATATAGTTCCAAAGAGCATAAGTAGTGGTGCATGAAAGAAATAGATGGTTATCATTTTATTTGTGTTGGTTACAGAATCTGCATTTAGAGCAGAGTTGGATTCCAAACGACTGAAGGAAACTATCTGTGGAGACTTTTTTGTGATCAAGTTGCCAAATAATATTGAATCTTGGAATATTAAGACAAGGATTTTTAGAGTGTTTTATCTAAGAAAAATCATTATCAAAATTATAAAAACAATGATTATAGATTTTTTTTGAGTTAAGAATACCATTTTGGGTAGGCTCCCAAATAAAAAAATTATCTGTATATGAGAAAGGATAGTTGTCAATGGTATGTAGAATGACTTCATGAAGATTATAATGTTAAGAGTTTAGCATATATTTAATTGAGTAGTTGGTATTTTTAGGGGTTTGATCAGTTGGGATAATAGAAATTAGGGGTGTTCCGGTCTAGTTATCTAACTAGAAATCCATATATGAGATCCTAGAAACCATCCGTCTAGAATTATTCATAATACTAGAAAAATATTATTTAATAGAAGGCCAGATGAAAGAGGTGAATAAATTTAAGTTTCTAGCTTTAAGTTTGTCAAGAAATCATTTTTTGAGAAAGTAAATGGAATCAAAATTTTTATAAAGAAGGTTATAAGTGAGCTTGGATTATAGGGCCTCATTAAAGTACTTCAGATTTTTTATTCCAATACCACCTTTTTCTAAGGGCTTGTAACAAGTCAACCAAGGGACAATGATAATTTTTCTTTCTAGATTGCTACCAGTCTAGATAAATTTTTTAATTGAGATATTCATATTTTTTATAAGAAAAATATGCCATTTATAGACCATTATGGAGTAACCCATCTTAGAAACAATAGCAAATTTAACCAAGAAAATTCTGCCTGCCATGGTGATAGATTTGCCTTTCCAAAAGAGATTTGGTTAAGCACTTGGTCAACTATGGTAGAAAAGTAGTAGGCTTTGGGTATGCCCCAAAAAAATGGGAACACCAAGATAAGTAAAAAGAAAAGAACCCTCTTTCATACCTAAATCATTGATAAAGTTACATTTCCCATTGGACAAAAAGTTTTTCCCAAAGAAGATACAATATTTGTTCCAATTAATGGTCTGAACAGAAACATATTCCTAGTGAGAGATAGAATTTTTGAGGTTAGTAATGTCTCTTTTATCACCTTATAGGAAAAGGATTATGTCATCATAATATAATAGGTGGGTGGGAGCATTCACATTTCTAGATACATGAATAGGCTTGAGCTTATTCTGATCCACAAGACGGGTGAGAAGGTTACTAAGATAGTCCTCCGCAATAAAGAAGAGAATGGTAGAGAGGGGATCACCTTTCCTTAATCCTTTGGGGCATTTGAAATAGAACTTGGGAGAACCATTGAACAGAATGGAAATAGAGGCCGAATTGAACAAGGTTTTGATTATAGTGATAAATGAATCACTAAATCCAAAACCTTGAATATCCTTGAAGATAAATCTCCAATCCATGGTATCAAAGCTTTTTAAATTTAAATTTTAATAGAAATATTACCTCTTATGTTGGATTTGTTCAAGGTATTGATGTATTCAGAGGCAAGACAAATGCAGTCTTGAATGGATCTACCTTTAATAAATCCAAATTGGTTCAAAGAGACAATTTTTCCCATGTTGGCTGTAAGTATATTAGCAATTATTTTCATGATGATTTTATAGAGAGTGTTAATGAGAGAAATAGGTATAAATAAATGAATTTCAGAGGCATTATCTACTTTAGGAATCAAGGAAAGAAATTGAATGTTAAGAGAATGTGGAAGGATTACATTGGAAAAGAATGATTTGACAAGATTGAAAACATCAAAACAAATAACATCCCAATAATGTTGAATGAAACCACTGTTGAAACCATCAGGACCTGATGCACTATATGGGTTTAAATTAAAGATAATGTCTTTAATTTCATGATCAAGAGGGGTGTTTAGAAGAAAAGTGTTATCCTCATCATTGACTTCCATTGGAATGACCTCATGTAGGAGGACTTTATTGATATCAAAACCATTAAATATGGATTCAAAATATGAAACAATATGATTTGTATTGTCATGTTAATTTTCTAAGAGATTATACCCATCATTTAAGGTAGTAAGTAGTCTATAAGATTTTCTAAATATTTTTAGATAGTTATAGAATTTAGTATTTATATCACCATCTGATAACCATTTAACTTTAAAGGCTTGTTTTCTTATGTTTTCTTTAAAGGTGAGAAAAGAGTTAAGTTTAATCGCAAGTTCAATTTCCCGAGTCGAATCATTGTAGAAGTCAGAACTAGTTTTGTTGTTTTGAAGATTTTTGAGCTCCTTTTCAAGAAGAAGAATGTAATTGTTATTTTTTTTGGCTTTAGATTTTCAATGACTTTTTAGAATCTGTTTGAGGTATTTTAATTTGATAGTACAAGAAAATTAATCATTTTTGTGAGACATGGAAGACCAATATTTTTTAATGATAGTAGTGTAGTCAACATTAGAAAACCACACAATATTAAATATGAAAGGTATTTGGGGTTTTGTGTCCTAAATGTAGACATTGACTAGAATGGGATGATGATAAGAATTCAACTTGTGAAGAGTAGTGCTAGGGATGGTGTCCCATTTGTCCAAGGCATGGAAATTCGTGAAGGATATATCCAACTTAGAGGAAACCACCTTATTGTAATGTATTCTATACCAAGTAAACATTTAACCAGTGAGATTAATTTTAACCAGATTATTGTCTTCAATGGAAGTTTTAAACACTCTCATGGAAATAGAAGAACGAGACGGACCAATTTTTTCATTTGAGTTAATAAATACATTAAAGTCCCTAATAACAAACCATAGAAAGTTAATGATAGTACCTAGATAAGAGAGTCCATTCCAAAGAAGCCTCATTTCTTGGTATATATTATTTTCATAAACAAAAGAACATAATAAAAGAATTCTATCAAGAATAAAACCGCAAGTAATGAATTGGTTATATATATTAAAAATATTAACATTCTATAGAGAAATGTGTGAAAAAACCTTGAGATATTTAGCATTGGAGGTATTTT
Organism: Viscum album; assembly: GCA_963277665.1. Lineage (NCBI taxonomy): Eukaryota > Viridiplantae > Streptophyta > Magnoliopsida > Santalales > Viscaceae > Viscum > Viscum album. The sequence continues at coordinate 1,194,792,511 of OY728164.1, forward strand.
TTATTGAACCTAAAAAAGAGTAACTATTTTGGCATATGTGAGAGAACTTAGAGGAAAACTTAATTCTTGGTTTAGTGATAGAAAATATCATGGGGCAATGAGTGTTAAAAATTCATTTTAAAACTATAAACGTATCAAAGTTGGAAATTACCCGAATATTCCAAAACAACATCTTCATTTAAACCTATGTTTGTAGTTAGAACTCTTTTTTTGTTCCCAGATCCCTTGTTCCTATAAGATCTTCTAACTTTTTGGGATTTATTAGGATTAATTTTATGTTCCTAATGACTTTTAATAGTGGTAGTAGAGATATGAGAGATATTAGTCTTAAGTTTTTTTAGCATTATCCTTAAGAGGATCATGAAAATTTTTATTTAGGTTTGATTTCATAGAATCTTTATTACTAACATTAGCATGATATTTTTTTAATAAAAATCAGATTTTATGGGTTCAAAGAATTAACAATATCAGAACCATCTACATAATTTATAGACTTCCTATAACATACATCAGCATGACCAGCATTTGGAGTTGTATTCAGAGTTTGAGGGTGCTCAAAATTAGAACTACTATCACTACTTTGAGAACCATATATGGAATGAGAAATAGGGATAGATGTACCTGGAATTTTTATGGGTGTCTTGTCCTACTGCAGAGTATATGAAGTAAAATCCTACTTCTGAGTCTGGGTGGTGATAGAAGCTAAGGGTGTGTTCTCACCCACATATTTATCAGCAAGTATTATAGGGCTATCAGCCTTGTGAATGTTATCTGCACTGATAATAAGGAACAATCTCTGCTCAAATGAAAAAACTGTGCCCTTCATACCCAGTTTAAAAGAGGTGATAAAATTGGATTTTTCCTGCAACTGGACAGTATCCAACATCGACGTTGAAGAGTAATCTACAGATTTTTTGGGACTCATAGGGTTTATGTTCTTGTAGTTAGCATCATAACATGTATTGTGAGTAGCTACAGTTACCTGATCTGGGTTTCGAGGAGGTGTGCCATCCTATTGGGAGGAAGTTTTTGTATTGGAAGAGACCCCAACAGGTTGCCCAATTTCTTTTTCAGATTCCTTAACTTCATAGAAAATAGTAATTGTATCAACTTTAGAATTTAATTCATCCTTATCTGATCTAAAAAAGTTAGAAAGAGTAGTACCAGTGGATAATGTAGAGGTCTTACAATTTTTATTCTCCCTATAGTGAGTGTCATACTGATTTTGAATAGTATCCATTACAAGGGTCTCTAATTTATCAAGAAGATGAATACCTCCTCCTCTTATACAAGAGCAGCCGAGGATATATTCAAGCTATTCTTTAAGGTCATAATTTTTTTTCTTTACCCATATTTCATTCTTTTTATTAGATGATTCTAGGAAATCAGTGATGGGGGGATTTCCTTTTTTGTTATATTTGACTTCCTTCCATCCAATATCCAATGGTTGTACCACTTGTTTCCTAATTACCTGACAATTTTCTATGGTATGGCCAATTATTTTTCATACCTCACAAAATAGTGGGTTTCTTTCATACTCTATCCTAATCTCAGTTTTATACTCTCTGGCATTGAAACTTATTGTATTAGGAAGTTGTGAAGAAAGGTTTACTTCTACCATAACTCTTGAAAAGAGACTCAAATCAGCATTTAAATCCCTCTGGTCAATTTTAAAAGGCAACCCAACATAGGAGACAATGAGAAAATGAATCAATTTAACATTATTTCATTGAGAAAATGATACCCACTATTATTTATTTTAACATTATTTCATGAATCAATTTAATCATGGTATGTATCTGATACCACTAATGGATTTTTAAGATCAAATATCACATATTGAATCACAATAAGACATAATAAATTAATGCAAAGATCTCCATGATTTGTAACTAAAACCTTACATAATATGAATTGAAGAGTTTTTTCATTCATCAATGTTGGCTAAGCCTGAAAGAGATATTCCCAAAATACCCTAAAACCCATTTACACATGATGTAAATATAGCAATCACATTTAATGAAAAAGGGAAATTTCAAGGTATGAATTTATCCCATTTTTCATGTGATGCTTATGGGGTGATATTGATATATGATTGGAGGAGTTGTAAGGTATGGTGTGTAATATGATTACATGCCTCTAACTTCATGAAACCTCTTGAAATCATAACCTATGATTAGATGTGTCATAAAAATCATGAAATATACTTACATGCCACTTCCTTGGCATGGATTATTTACTATAATTCATTTTTAATGGACATGACACTAATACAGAAAATTTAATGATTAAGTGTTAATTTTTTTGATCAAACTTCCTTATGAGCTATCATTATGGAATTGTTACATGAGATGTAACATGTGGGAGTAAGTTTAATTCATTCTTGTAATTACTATACCAGATAAGGTGTTAAATCATTCATTATAATGCCCAAATTAACACAAGAATCACTGAGGATCATCCTTGGGATCTATATTAATCCTAATTATATATGATTACAATGATGTATGTATTGTTAAATTGATGCCCCACTGATACTACGAAACCTGAATCTCTCTTCATCACCCTTATTTAATTTTTATATACTAACACATCATGAAGGAAGAATACTACCACAAATATTATGTGTGATTCACACAGCCTATGGATACCTTTTTATGTGGGAGAGTTTCTTCTATCACATTAGTGATCATCATAAAGTATTATAGAATGTGTTCAAAGTCGTTTCAATGGATGTTATAGCAAAAGGTACAATTTAACTGAAGTTATTTATTTCTAATTTCATATATTTCATTTATCTTAGCATGGGTGTTTTTGGGAATGGGATTCATTCACTTACACTGTTGTTAATAGAAATCTAAGAATCAATTCAGTGGTATTTAAACATCCCATGGACCTAGATTTATAAAATCACATGAGAATATAAATAAATTGAAATCATGTTATATGTTATATTTTATGTTATAAAATATGATAGATAATTTGTTTTACAAGTTTTATATCATCGTGTAATATTTGGGATATCATAAGAATAAATATAACTGAAGCCCACATATTTTCTAAAGTTCGTATCATATTATCATTTCCTATTGTTAAATACGATAGGCACACTGATTTTTTCAAAATATATTGATGTATTATAAAAAATGATATTAATTGTATCATTTAATATGATATTTAGCATAACACATAGCAACTAGATTATTAGTCATACAATATGACTGATAATAGTGTTAAACCATAGATTATGATATAAGATGAATCCTAGAATACAATGTAAAAGAAAATTATTATTTTTATTTATTTTAAATTATGAATTGAATTAATTATTTATAGTTTTTTATAAACAATAGAAAAGGGGTATTTAGGGAATATTTATTAATTTATATTTTTTTAATAAATTAATTAATTTACAATTAATAAATAAAAATTCATGAAACATTTATTAATAAATATTCCTTAAATATTAAAAGTTAATATTAAATACCTTTAAAAAAAATTATATGACATGTATTATGGTTTATAAATAAAGTGATTATTTAGTAATTAAAATGGTAATTTATAAATTAATAAAAGGACATAATATGAAATTTTTATATTTATGAGAATTATTAATTTTTTATAAATATTAATTTGAAGTGTCCAAATTAAAAGAGCCTTATTTGGAAATTGTTTAACCCTCGTCCAAATTGTTTTAATGATTTATTTGATCAAAGGTTTAAATAATATTAAGTGTATGATATATATATTATGTAAAATGTTTACATTATAAATAATGGAATATATAATGTTTATAATTCATGAAATATTATATACTTAATGTAAAATTCCATATAATGAACAAAATGAAAGTTCATATTATGAATGAATATAATGTGTTTATATTTAAGAATTATGGAATGTCCATAATAGATTTAGCTAAATTATAAAATATTTGTAGTTTTCCTTTTATGAATTATTCATAAATATTTATCTCATATTTAAATATGTGAAGTGTTCATTTATTTAAAGGTTATTCCCTACATTATTCCTATTTATAATTTTTTTTCAAGTTATGAATATGTTTATGCTTTATTTTAAATTATTTAAATTAATTTTTATAAAATTTCATGCCCTATATTACATGCCAAGTAATTCGATATATGATTTAGTTTTTATCTATCATAACCTTAGTTTTTAATTGAAGTTATTAGTTTAAATTTAGTTATTGTACATATTTTTTACATATTCAATGTTATAGTTATGATGAATTGGATTATCTCTTGAGTAAAATATCCCTGAGTAGTGGGACATTGGGTTGGAATTTACACTATCCTAGAGAATTATACCTTATTCTATAAAGGTTAGAGTTGGCTATCAGTGTCTCCAGGCTTACTCATGAGGATATTGTCAATATCATATAATTATAAACCTTTACATGAATATGTTTTCTACCTTATGCATATGATGTATTTGGATATGGGTAGATATGTTTGAATTTTATATTTGGATGAGTAATAAATACAATGGGTTGTGTAAAGGGTTACACATCAATATTTTTTGATTATATTGGTTTGATGAATGAAATGGGATTATAAAATTAAATCATTAGAATCATGCATAAATAAATGGAATAACACAATATAATATAGTAAGAGTAAATCCCCTTAAAAATACTAAGTGTTATATTCCTTCTAAAGTAGAGATTTTCAATACCTCAATCATTTAGTATGGGTGAACCTAATGGTTAAGTTCCCATTAATTATCTTGTTCAAGGAAATCAAGTAATTAGGTGACCCTAATGGTTAAGTGCCTTGTTCTTAGTTTTTTATTTGGGTTAAAGTTAATTAGTAAATCCTAAAAACTAGGATACTAGAATTTTAGAGTTGGGTTTATCCATATGATGGATTATAAAAGAGGTTTTCCAGTTAACTATCCTAGATTTATATATGATATGATTGATAAGTGTTTTATACCAGATATATTCATGAATTATTTACATGAAAAACTAGTCTAAGTTATAATGAAACATGGATATTATCCTACTAATAGATATGTTGAGTTTAAATAGGGAAATTATTTTAATGAGATTCAATTTAATAAAATTCCATATTAATGGTAATAAATCATGATACTCAGCTAATAAAATATTTTTTAGATAGTATAATAATCATTATCAAACTTAACTTTTAGATTAATCCTATAAATGAGAAGCTTAATGTAATCAAATCCTTAGAATTGAAACTTTTGAAAAGTTCTTAAGTATAAGGAGAAGTTATACGAGTTAGAAAAACACTTTCCTAAGTAAAAAAGTGTTGAAATTATTCAACATGTGAATCTATATTTTTATACAAAGCATATAATGATTCATTTATGGCTTCAAAGAAATTATATACTAAAATACTTAAGGATTTTTTAGTATTCACTCATATATTCAATATTATTGAATATATAAATGACTTGGTTAGAATAGATATTTCTTTAATGATTGTTCTGGTTAATGAGTTATTCTTATTTTCATCTATAGAAATGTTATGACATGATAAATGAATTTCAAGTAAAGTTTACCCAATATTAACGTGTTTTGAGAATAAATTAATTGGTCATATAATGTCTATGTTCTATTGTTATAATGATAGTAAAAGTTAATAAAAGTTAAAAATTGAAGAATAAAATTTTATTGGAGAGTCTAATAAATGTTTATTTAATTACCCAAAGAAGGTTATAGAAACATAAAATTAGGAAAGAGTAATGATTTCGTATGATGAATTTTTTAGCATACCTAAAGGGGTTTTTGAAACTCCATTAAATTTAAATGCGAGATTTCAATGTTATAAAAATATATTATTCCATTTTTAAGGGAATTAAATACTAAATATATATTTTACAACTATTTTAAATATACTAGAGTTCAAAATTAAGTGAAGAATATAATGATTTTGTAGTTTTTATTTGAGTGATGAATGAAGAGTTTATACATCAAGGATTTAAATGTAAAGGAATTTATTAATCTCATATGAATATAAGAAGAGTTTGTATTTCTTATTCTCATTTATCTTATATGATAAGAGAAGTTGCTCATAAAAAAGTGTTGTTATAAGAAAAATTAAATTATTAATTATATACACATGATTTTTGATTCATTAGACTCTATAACATGATTTTAAGAAGAGAAAATGATAAAATATTTTATCTAGGATAAAGTTTTTATCCAACTATTTATTAAATAATGAGAGAAGATGTTTCTGCCACTCATTAATGGAATATTTTGAAATATTTTCTATTTTTTAGAGATAAATTCCCCAAACACATAGAAATCCATATTTGATATGGATTCTATAGATTATTTTTTAAGTATTCATACTAAAAGTAAATAAGTTTAATTTCCCAATATAAAGGAGTTTGTTTATATTAGAATGATATTATATAAGATATAATTTCTAATAGGCCAGTGAGAGTATATTTGAACATATAAAATTTAGAAACTAAGAAATAAGGGATTATACCAGTCAAAAGTTATGTTAATTTTCACTTATATACAAAATAATTTAGGACATGTGATGTTAAGGGAAAATATAAGAGTTACATTTAGTTACTATGAGGAAGTTAATAACACTATTTACTAAAGGATTACACTAATTAAATATAAAGTGGATGTTACTTTATCCTAAAGGAGTTCAAGATGTGCCGGTAAACAATAATATAAATAGTTACATTATTTCATTTAAAACTTTTATTAGAATAGGTTTAGAAGGATTATAGTGATAAAATTGTAAATATTTATAAGTAAATAATAATAAGTTAACATCCTAACAATTTTTCTTGTGAATTCATGGAGTCTGAATATGTATAAAGAGTTAAACATTAGGATTATAATTCCAAAATCTAACAATTATTCAAAATCTATTTACTCATAGAATATACTCACTAAAGAGTTTAGTGAGTGGTTTTTATCAAATTGTAATATATAAATGTGGAATAAATTTCATATAGATATAATAAGTTAACATTACCTTATAAAGTGTAGAAAACATAAGGTTGATCTGACAGTTTATCGTATATGATACAGTTGATGCTTATGTTGGGATATGTTAATTATTCAAAAAATGGTTTTAAGAATATAAAATACATCATATAAAAGTAAATATCTATTTTATCATTCTTTCATATTGGTTGTATAAATATATATATATATAGATATAAATTTTTTGAAGTGTAATTATAATTGACCTCTCAAAATATGACATTGAGTTATCCCTAAACGATGTTCATCATGGAGTATTATTAGTTTTAATAAAAGTTTATTATTATTGTTAGAAATATTATTATATGAGATATAAAAAATGATCATGATGTTTAAAAAAAGGTAAAGTTATTTGTGTGATTTAGATGACCCACTAAGTATACCACACAGAGTGTCATACATTATGTATTTGTTATACCGAGAGTGCATGGATCATATTTGATCCCTATCACCTGAAGTTGGTGAGATACCTAGTATAAGAACCTTAATAATTTCTAGCTATCTTATAAAATACATTGTATCTTAGCTAATTTGGGGGGTGTTTGGGTATTTTATTTATCATGTCATAGGTTGGATCTCAATAAAGATAGGATTCATCATCTTGTATGAATATGATAACATATGTTTCCTTGATTTAGATAGAATAGGGATTGTACTGCCATAACTAGATAGTAAAAATGATATGCTTATCTATATAGATTAGGGGAATGTGATGTGATCATCCATAAATGAGAATAAAATGTGATGTATTAATCAATTAATCCAATATATAATTGTAGTATTGAGAATGCATGAGTAAGATATATGGGATTTACATACTCTATTTCCCATGGTCACTTGATGTATTAGACAAAGAAAATTCATGAGAATGTATTCTATTATGAGATGTAGCTGGTGTAAACTGGTATATAGATACACATGTTTGATAGAGATCACACCATAACCCCATATATATTGAGTAGCATTGTCACTTTACTAGAGGCTGATTTTTTCTTACATATATAGATATGACGATTCATATTTTTTTTCAATGTTATAAAGGCCCATGGGGTCACACTTTGTGGTTAACTATATGGGGATTGAGTTTGAATTAGAGAGATTCTATAAATTTTTTTAGAGTTCATCCAAAAATGGGTTTGAATGGGTTTTCACAAGGCATTCCGTATGATGTGTTATGTGGTGAAGATAGTGATAGATTTCTGAAAATGTTTTGGAATATACCCAAAAGGGTTTTGGAAATGATTTCACAAGTTACCATATATGATATGATATAAGGTGGAATGAAAAAGTCTTATAATATTTAGTGAAACTAAGATTATAATTCCCCTAAAACCCATTTGCATATGATGTAAACGTGGTAATAATATTTATTGATAGTGGGAAATCATAAGGTATAAATTTATCCCATTTTTCATGTGATGCTTATGGGGAAATCATACTATAAAACTAAAGGAGTTGTAATCCATAACATATATTATTATTACATGAAATTTCCTTCATGAAACCACTTTTAATTGCAACCTATTATTATATGTATCATAAGGAGTATGTAATATGATTACATACCATTTCATTTTCATGAATAATTTATTATGATTCATTTTTCAAGGCAACGACTCTAATATGATCATTTAAATGATTAAGTGTTAAATATTCAGATCAAAATTTTACCAAAGCTATCATCATGGAACTTTTACATGAGATGAAATTCAAGGGAGTAATTACCATTCATGAGATATATGAACTAGATAAAACATTAACTCATGCGTCGTAACACATGAGTTAATGTGGGCATCATCAAGGAGAATCCTCAGGATCTATATAAACCATACTACAATATGATGTATGTAATGTTAGTGATATGCCTCGCCAATAATCCAAAACTACAATCACTATTTATATTCATTATTTATGTTTGAGGTGATAACACACTATAAATGAAGAATAATTCTACACATATGATGTGTGATTAAGCATATACTATGCATACCTTCGAAGGTGGGTAACTTTTGTCTGCCACTTTAGTGATCACCATCATGCATTATCAAAGGTGTTCAAAGTGGATGAAATGTATGCTATAGTGAAAGGTATTATTGAACATAATTTATTTATTTATAATTTTTCATATTTAAATTATCATATAATGGTTGATATTGGGAATGAGATTTAATCATTTTCTATATTATTAATAGACACTTAAATATCCCTTCAAATCCTCCTATCTTTAATCCCATACTTGATGAATATCATTGAGAAAAAGCCAAAGGACCGTATCCTTATATATTATCCATGGGTTAATGAATCACCCAACAGTTTGGAAACTTCCTCCTTTTGACCATGATATTATAGCACCAATAAACAATAAAAAAAGGGGAAAAATACTTTGAATAGGGAGAATTGACATCACACACTCATAATAAAATTCTATTTTCATAGCCTTGTACTCCTTTTATAAAGTCCTTATGAATTCTCCCCAAGAATTTATGATATTTACTCAATCATTATGAAATTTTTGAGTAATTCCTTAAATTTAAAACACTTTGTAACCCTTCTCAAAGCATCTATATATTTTAATATTTAAATTAATTCAACCATGTAACATCCCAGATTTCATATATATATTTTAATAATTTTCTCCTATAAAATATATGTGTGTAAATTGTAAATATATTTTATTTATTTTAATATTGATAAAATGAAGTTATAATAAAATTATATATGCATAATTACCAATTTTTTATTTTTTATACCTTGATTATATACGTGTTTATAAAATATGAATCAAACTATAATTTTAAACCATAAATAATGTGTTTACAAGACATAATAAAAACAAACAATACTTTATTTCATCAATATAGGACATTAAATACAAAGAATAAATATAATCTATAAAATTGGAAGTATTATATTGGTACAATAAACAAATAAAAATAACATAATAAAAATTTTAAATCCTGGAAGATCACAATCCCCTAGATTTATCACAGTCATAAACAACACTGTAAAAAGAAACAAAACATTTTTAATATAATTGAAATATTGAAAATTATGAATATATAACCTTTATAATAATTTATTTTAATAATTAATGAAGGAAATAAGAGGTATTTATAAAAATCATAAATATAATATGATTGTTGAAATAGTAAAATCGACCATTAGAATAATAATCTAACCTTTAGAATAATAACTTGACCATTATAATAGTAACATGGTCATTGGAATAATTAAAAAATATTTTAATAGTAAATTTATATATAAATAATATTTTCTAAGAATAATGAAGTAAATCTAAATATTAATTTTCTATTAAAATTGGATGATCAAAGAAAGTATATGTGCATATTTTTAATAAAGTTTATTTTAACTTCTTTTGTGAAAATGTGTGAACATGGTGGTAGTAGAGTGGTTTACACAACCTGATTTTATTATAATGTTGAGGGTTCAATACTTGAATGCCTCAAATATTTAAGGATTTATTTAGCTTACTGAGTAAAATAATTTTCACATGGATAAAAAATCACCGAGAACATGATGCTTGTTTCACTATTGCCAACAGATTATGGGATTAAAAGACCTAGATTTATGAATTATCATAGATAAATTATTTTATGTATTCACATGTTATAAATATAAGTGGATTTTATGTAGGATTTATGAAGTTTTCCACTCAGATGACTGAGAGGGAAGATATATCACAATTATTTCCCTACAGAGGTCATGCTTCACAAATGTGAGGGAGTGTATTTCATAATTCTTAGATGAATATGTAAGAGGTACTATGGGATGTAAGGAGTATTTAAATGATATGGGTATACCACCAAAATATTTAAGTACATGGAAATTAAATTAATTTTCCATAATACTTAATACATTATACAAACAAACGCCCAAATACTATATTAGTTTAGTGCCTTTGGAAACTTGGAACACATTCTTCTAATTTGGTAAAAGATCTTAAACATCTCCCATAAGATCTTTCCCTTTAGTTTCCCTACCAAACCCTTTATTTATATCCTAGGGAAAAGAAAAAATAATAAAGGGTGATATCAGATGATCAATAAGGGTAAAAAGGGAGATATAAATCATATCATAATCATAAGACATAAGAATATAACATTTGAAAATATTATCCTGTATATGAAAGATCATGATATCATGTCATGGGATAAATCATAAAAGTTCATAAAGAATCAATTAAAATATTTCCAAAATTCATAACATAAGACATGGAATTTGTGGAATACACATAAGCATAGAAAATCATTTCATATTAGTCAAGGCTCATTCCCAAGACCATCATAGCAAACAAAGTACATTACTAAACCGAGTTCACTCCTCATTCCAGCCCTGTGTTATTAAACCGAGATCATTTCCCATTATGGACCTATACATATCATGAGATATAAATATTTTCCCAGTTAATTGGAGGGAGATATAGGTCCCACCTATATTATAATGAAATCATTCTTACTTGTTCCACAAAAACCTAAAACATTCATCATAGCATAACCTAATGAATAAAATTGGTTTCTTAAACATCATTTCATCATAACATAATCCATGTAAAATAAATGGATTTCATAAATAAAATTACATCATAATAAAATAAAACCATGTGAATGATAGGGATAATATACTTGAAACATAACCATATTAAATAATTCTATCTTATATAGAAAATAATTTTGATAGAACACTTGAAATCAATTCTTGAGGAAAATATCCTTTCTTCTTCAAAAACATTTTTTTCTTAGAACACCACACAATTTTAAAAGAAAATAATTCATTTGAAAATAACACTACAAACTTTTAAGGTAGGATTCATGAAAGTGTAAAAATCCAATCATGTCGTATAATTTTAAAAAAAATTCTCCTTATACTTTTGTCAAAAAAGTAAAAAAGTTCCTTGTATCTAAAATAAAAAATATTCCTTTAATACCATTTAATAAAAATTCACCAATGGGTAAAATTTAATTAATTTTTTATAAGTATATAAAGAATATTTTGGAATAAATTTTTATAAAACATGGACACGAATGATAAATATACCCCAGTAAATACTTATGAATACACAATCTCAGACAATAATGAGATTGCAAATTTACCCATTACCTTAGGTCCAATTTCTTCCGTACATGTCCGAAAATCATGTGTAGTGGTTTTAAAGATATTATTAACTTGTAAAAGGATCATAATAATATTTATTATATCATATATGATTAATTTATAACTTTATATTACCCGTTCATTTAATAATTATTGGTTAAAACAACATTTTGGGTAATAATCACTTTGTTTGTCGTATGCATTTTGACTTGTTATTTTTGATATTATTACTTATATCATGATTTAATTACTTACATAATGTAAAAAATTATTTATATATCATTATATTAAGTATATAAATATATATAATAGATAGATAAATGAAATAGAATACACTGTTTATGGAGATGGTAGGTCGTACGTACGCATGTACATTGTTTATATTTTCTTATTGTATTGAATGGAAGAAGGTAAATGATATATATTTATACATATATTATTCAAGTAGAATTATTATGTTATATATTTGATACATATTACTTATATATATTTTTATAATCATTCTTGAATAGTTAACGTAGAGAATGAATCTCATCGTGTCGTGGAGATGGTAAGTCGTACACACACACGAGCGATGTTATCATTTCCATAATGGTTAAATGGTATGGAATAGGATGATATATTAATCATAAAGAATCATTATAATGTCATATTAATTATTTAATTCTTTTATATTCATTTTTATACTCATAAAAATAAAGTATATATGAAAAAAAGTTTACACCACAGTGTGGAGATGATAAACTGTATGTACGCACGCATGGTGATATAGTTTTTCTTAGGATGGGTAAAAGGATGAATATGGATGTCCCATAATCATAAAAAAATATAATAATATATTATATTCTGTATTTACTTTATTATGGGAAAACATTAAGAAAAGGAATTAGAAGAATAGAATAACTTTTAAAGAGTTGGTAAAACAATTACCTATTCTCCGAGTGTCTCCTTTTGATTTTCACAAAAGAACTCCTTAAGTTGGATTTATACCCAAATTATGACATATAGGATAAATTTATAGAAGTTGGGAGGATAAATGGAATTATTTTGGCCAATAAAAAGTGTTTTAGAGTCATGAATAGAAGATAATGAGAGGTGTCCTTCTATAAGAGAGGGGAGGGGCACTTTAGGAAACTCCAAAACTATTAATATAATATAAATTGGTTTTTGATTTCAAATAGATTAAAAGTGAGTTATTTAGAATATGAGATGAGTATGGGTATAAATAATCTTCAATAATGAATTTTATACATGTTTAGGTCACAAAATTAACCTTATCTTTTGACTTTAACCCTTAGTTAAACAATTTAACTTCTACTATGACAACTTGTCTGTTTACACTATAAAGTTAATATAGTTATTGTAAAATTTCAAAAAAACCCTAATTGGATAATTGATGAAATATTTAACATTATAATAGTTATTTGGTCAAATTATTAGTTTTTATTAATTTTATATCATTTAATAAAATATTATTTATTTTAAAATCTCATTTATGTTAATTTGAAACTATTTATTATTTGAGTTTTTAAAAACTCATATAAACTTTATTAATTCTAAAAAAATACATAACTCATCCATAATATGTAATATTAATCCAAAAAATTCTTCTTTGGAATAAAATATTTAAAATGATATGTATTTTAATATTATTAATATCATTTATTTAATTCTTCCTTTTAGAAATCAATTACTGCATCATCATTGTGTCACCATTTAATTTAATTATATATTTTATAAAATTATAAATAAATTACCATGATGTATATATAAAATTTAGATTTATAATTACTATTTATAGTCAACTATATCACTTATATACACTCATATTAAAAATTATATAATTATTAAAATTTGAATTTGACATTTTCAACTCTTCTTTAAATAAAATATAATAAATATCATTTTATTACCCAAGTATCTTAAAAAGGTTATAATTTCATTATAATTTTTATTTTGGTCTAAACACACTCTTCCAATTAAATTAGGAAATGTTTTAAAGGAATTTTATAATATTATAATATTATTTTTACCTTTAATTACCCATTTTACCCTTAACTGTGGTGAATAAAATTCAAAAGTTTCTATTCACAAAAAAATTATTTTGATCCTATTAGACCAAAATTTTCATACTTATTAAAACCATGTATGTCAATTTTTGAAAATTAAATTCATATAAGTGGTAAAATTATGTTTAATGCTAATCCCATAGATGTGGCTAGAAGGTAGGTAAAAGAGACGTTCAAAATTTCAATAAGTGTTTATATCTAATTTAAATAAAAAAATAATTAAAATGACATAAATTGGATTAAATGATAAAAAATTAATCTAATTATACTTTAATATAAATTAAAAGGATAATCTAGAAATATAAATAAATTAGACGAAAAAGTGTTTTTGAATTAAAATGCATTATTATTTACTATTCATTAAAAACCGAATCTTATCATAAAAATACAAAACATTTAACCAAAATAAAATTTTATATCCCAATTACAAATAAAAACTTTATTTTTTCAAATAAAACATATAAAAGAGACAAAAACTAGATTTAAAATGGGGTTTTCATCAAAAGGTGATAAAACTGCCTTTTTTGAAAAATACTCATTTTATCCGTAAAATTGTATTGTTCTTATATAATGTATAAAAAAGAAATAATATGGATTTTTAGATTGAATTTATATTTAATTAATATAATCCAACAAGAGTTATTTTATTATTTTATAAACATAATTATTTACATTTAAATAGTTTTTTAAAAAAACATTTCCTTTTATTTAAAAATAGTTTTATTTTCATTTATAATTAATTGATTACCAAAGAATTAATTATATAAAAATGTGTAGAAAATATTTTCATAATTCAGTTAATATGGTTCATACCCACCATTATAACGACTAGGTTATAAGGTAACATAATAATACTTAGTTGTTCGCTTAAAACTGGTCTTGCATGAAATGAATTTTATCAAAAGGACTTGAAATTATGTGTAACAAAAGAGAAGCATAGTGTTGCATATACCGAAAGATAATACGGTGTTTCATGTAGTGAAATATAATATTGGTGTATCATACAACACAAGACATCAAAGAAATTAAAAAAATATATCTCGTAAAAATCTCCGGGTGTTAGATTCTACCCCCTTAAAATGAATTTCACCCTCGAAATTCGTCTGGGTTATAAAATTTCTAGTACTAGAAAGTTTATTTCATAGAAACCCACATCATAAAAATGAAGTCTAAAACTTCCTTTTAAAAATTAATAGTTTGAAAATAATAGTTTCTCAAAGTAAATCATGACTAAGTCTCTATGTAAGAGAACATAGGAGAATATTTGGGCATGGAGGAAAAGCATAAGTAATAATAGAGATTGATAAAGATCACAGATCACAAGAAAGTGGGTGATCTAGAGAAATTTAACAATCACAAAGCCATAAACTAAAGAAGTGTGAAAGTGTTCATTGATATCATAAAAATGATGATAATAGGACACCCTTTTAAACTATGATCCCTTTTCCTAATTTTGAAGAATTTGCATGAGAAGATATACATACTTGATTTAAGAACAATCTCAACCTTTTGTTGTGCCTTGATTAATTTCCACTTCATCTCTTATTCCAAGGAATGGAGTTGAATTTATCACTCCTGAAGCATTAACAGATCATGAGATTCAAAAATAGAATTATGGGTCATTCCATCTGTCTCAACAAAAAGGTTAGCAAAAGTTATCAAATATGTACATGTCTACCTATAGTGAGATAATAATTTAATCTAACAAACTTCATATGAAGTTTAAATTATATTATCTACAAATTTATAAAAGGTGAAAATCTAAAACTATAGAAATAGGTGAACTAAATCGGATTAACATTTATCCACCATATATCATAAGGTATCTCTTATTGGTCAAATTCCAAACACGTGAATACCTTCATCATGTATTCTTTTGAGTCACATTAATAACAGAAATTACCATATATACTTATTGAAAACATGCATGTTTCCTTATTATTAAGTCCAAAAAGCTGTAAACTTCATCCATAATAGCATAAACCACTTTTCAATAAATCCTTAATCAGTTATAAGGAAATAATTACGATCCAATTTAATTATTCATATAAAAAATATCTTTATCCAAATATCATTATCTCATCATCATGCTTATACTATGGGTTATCCTTCCCTTAATGTGTTTTCCAAAAATATCTAAATCACTTTTCATGGTTACCAGTACCACTCAACATATAATCTTAAACACATTTGAAAAAACCATAGTGGGCCATTACGTAGATATTTCATTATTCCATAATACTATAAAAGTGATTCTTAAAACATTATTTTGTAATACCATTACATAAACACTCCATAATTCCACCACTTAGTTGTCATAATATATATCAAAAATAGTGATTTCATGATATTTTCCTTTTCCTTTATCCTTAATAGGTTGCTAATGTCAATCATCATTGATAGCCCTTGGGTTAGGTAATTGGTTAAAATAATTACCCATTTCCTTGCACTTGTAACATTGAAGTGTGGGAGGTTCATTCTGTGTAACCTTTTCTCTATTAGCATAATTAGATATCTTTTTCCCGTTACCTCGATAGTCACTTTCCCAATTACCTTCTTTCCCACACTTGAAACATTTAATAGTCCCCTTAAGAAAGTATCTATCATGCTTCTTTCCACACTTTGATTATAAGAAAACAATCATCTTCTTTTCACCATGGTTTTGAGATTTTCCCTTGAACTCCATCTTCTGTTTCTTGTCAAAACCATGATATTGATATGTAATACCAAGTTCCATTTCTACATTGATAGAACAACGCACAATATCTTCATAACTACTGAAGTCTATTATGGCTAATGACCTTTAAATAATTGGTTTTAATTTATTGAAGAATCGACCAATCTTACTTTTAGGTTGGATGATAAAGCCAGAAGCATACCTCTCAAGTCTTGTAAAATTTCCCTCGTATGTACCAATGAATTCATCATATTTTTTCTTAATCTTGAGGAACCCCTTTTACATATTTATATGAATAATTTGAGGAAATTACTTATTGAAAAATAATTTCTTGAACTAACCCCATTCCATGGATTTAATTTCATCTTGTTGCCATGTATTCATGATTATAATTCACCACTGGTCTGCTTCGCCTTCTAAACTATAATAGCCAAAATAATTTTTTCAAGTTACGAATAGTGAAGGATGGAAAATATCTTTTCAATAGTACTGATCCATTGTTCAGCAAAAATTATATCAAAATACCCACATAAAGAAGGTGTACATTACCTCATAATGAACTTAATAGAATTTTGTTCCCTTCTTTGATCATTTGGAAGTTCAGAATGATTTATAACTTGTGTAAGTATAACGATAAGATTTTTCATTCTCGCTCCCATAACATTTAGTTGTTCAAGAGGCAATTTTTTTGCATTTACCATTGCATTCATCATTAAAACTATTCCTTCAGGTTCCAACCATTGTCTAAAACCCAAAAATAATAGTGCAAGAGGAAAAAATCATACTAGGAAAATAACATAATCAAGGAGAAGTACATTCAATCTATAACATCTTAGGTTTAATACATGTTATCTATGATTGTTACCAAAATTCCAAGATTATAACTTATACTTAGACTTATACTTATGTATATCCCTAGAAATATACTTATAAATTTCTATAGGGATCTTACTAAAGTTTTCACATCCTAGTTTCGAAAGGTTAACTAAAACTTCAATCTAATACCGACTATAACACCCCAAGATTTATATACATGGAAATTAAATTAATTTTATGTAATAATTAATAAATTATAAAAATATATTCCTAAAGACCATATTATTTTAGTGCCTTTGGAAACTTGAAACACATTATTCTAATTTGTTTAAAGATCTTCAATATCTCACATAAGATCTTCCCCTTTAGTTTCCCTATATAAAACCTTTCTTTATATCTTAGGGAAAAGAAAAAATGAGAAAAGATGAGCTCATATGATCAGTAAGGAAAAACAAGGGATATATCAATCATATCATAATCATAAGACATAAGAATATAAAATTTGGAAATCTTATCCTGCATATGAAAGATCATGATATCATGTCATGGGATAAATAATAAAAGTTCATAAATAATCAATGAATATATTTCCAAAAGTCATAACATAAGACATGGAATTTTTGGCATACACATAAGCATAGAGAATTATTTTATATTAGTCAAGGCTCATTCCCAAGACTATCATAGCAAAAAAAGTTCATTATTGAACCGAGTTCACTCCTCATTCTAGCCTTATGTTACTAAAATAAGATCATTTCCCATTTTATCCATATCTATCTCATGAGATATAAATAGTTACCCAATGTATTGGAGAGAGATATAGGTCCCGACAATCTGATAATGAAATAATTCTTACGTGTTCTACAAAAACATAAAACATTCATCATATTATAACCCATGGAATAAAATGGTCTTCTTAAACATCATTTTATTATAACATAATCCATGAAAAACAAATGGATTTCATAAATAACATTCCATAATAAACACAATAAAAACATGTGAATAATAGGGATAATATAATTTAAACATAACCATATTAATGAATTCCATCTGAAATGGAAAATAATTTTTATGGAACAATCGAAATTAATTCTTGAGAAAAATATCCTTTCTTCTTCAAAAAAGTTTTCTTTTCTTAAAACCCTACGAAATTTTAAAAGAAAATAATTTATTTGAAAATAAACTTGAAAACTTTTAAGGGAATATTCATGGAAATAAGTCATTATGAAAGTGTAAAAAACCATTCATTCCATATAAGTTAAAAAAACATTTTTCTCATATTTTTTCTAGAAAAGTCAAAAAGTACCTCGTATCAAAAACAAAAAAATTCCTTTCATATCATTTAATAAAAATTCACCAATGGGTAAAATTGAATTTAAAATTTTTTATAAGTATAGAAAAAATATTTTGGAATACATATTTAAGAAACATGTACGTGGATGATAAATATGCCCTAGTAAATACATATGTATAAACAATCTCAAATAATAATGAGATTACGAAATCACCCCTTACCATAGGTCCAATTTCTTCCGTACATGTCTGAAACTCTTGTATAATGGTTTTAAAAATATTATTAACTTGTAAAATAATAATAATAATATTTATTATATCATATATGATTCATTTATGACTTTATATCACCTATTTATTTAATAATTCCTTGTTAAAACAACATTTCTGGTAATAATCGCTTTGTTTATCATACATGTTTTGACTTGTTATTCTTGATATTATTAATTATATCTTGGTTTAATTACTTATATAATTTAAAAAATGATTTATATATCACATATATTCAATATATAAATTTATATAATAGATAGATAAATGAAATGGAATACACCGTTCATGGAGATGGTAGGCTGTACATACGCATGAATGTTGTTTCTGCTTTCTTATTGTATTGAATAAAAGAAAGTAAATGACACAAAAAAACACAATATATATATATATATATATATATATATTTATATTAGAATTATTATGTCATATATTTCATAAATATTCATTATATATATTTTTATAATCATTCTTTAATAGGTAACGTGGAGAATGAATCTCGTCACGTTGTCGAGATGGTAATCCGTATGTACGTAAGAGAGATGATATAATTCCCTTAATGGTTAAATTGTATGTAATTGGATGATATATTAATAATAAATAATCATTATAATGTCATATTTATTATTTAAATCCTTTATATTCATTGTTATACCCATAGAATAAAAACAGTTTACACCATGATGTGGAGACAGTAAACCGTATGCATGCACGCATGATGATATTGTTTTTTATAGGATGGGTAAAAGGATTAATATGGTTGTTTCATAATCATAAAAACATATCATAATATATTATATATTTTAGTTACTAATTTATTATGTAAACACCTTAGGAATAAGAAGTAGAGGAAGAGAAGAGCTTTGAAAGAGTTGGTAAAACAATTACCTCTTCCTCAAGTTTCTCCTTTTGATTTGCACAAAAGAAATTATTAGGTTGGATTTATTCCCAAATTATGGTCTCTATGATGAATTTAGGGAATTTGGTAGGATAAATGGGTAGGTTTTTTCTGATCTAAAGTGTTTTATATGTTTTAATAAAAGAGAAGGAGAGATTCCCTTTTATAAGAGAGGGGAGGGGCACTTTAGGAAACTTCAAAACTATTAATTTAATATAAATTGTTTTTTGATTTAAAATAGATCAAAACTGAGTTATTTAGAATATTATATGAGGATGGGTGGAAATAATCTCAACTAATAAATATTATACATGTTTAGGTCAAAAAATAAACCTTATCTTTTGGCTTTAACCCATAGTTAAATAATTTAACTCTTACCATGTCAACTTATCTTTTTACACTATAGGGTTTATATAGTTCCTATAAAATGGAAAAAGAACCCTAATTGGATAATTTATTAAATATTTAACATTATACTAGTTATTTTACCAAATTATATATTTTTATGAATTTTATATCATTTAATATAATATCATTTAATTTAAAATCTCATTTATATAAATTTTGACACTATTTATTATTTAAAATTTTAAAAACTCATAAAAGATTTTTTAATTAAAAAAACTAAATTAAATAATCCCTAAGATGTCATATTCATCCAAAAAATTTATGTATGGAATAAAATATTTAAAATTATATTTCTTTTAATATTATTAATATAATTTATTTAATTCTTCCTTTAATAAATCAATTACCTCATCATCATTCTGTCACTATTTAATTTAATTATATATTTTCTAAAATTATAAATAAATTAAAATTATGTATATAAACATTTTATATTTCTAATAACTATTTATAGTTGACCATATCAATTATATAACCTCATATTTAAAATGATGTAGTTATTAAAATTTGAATATGAAAATTTCAACTCTTATTTAAATAAAATATAATAAATGTCATTTTATTACCCAAGTGGCTTAAAAATGTTATAATTTCAGACTAAGGTTTATTTTGGTAGAAAAAAACTCATCCAATGAAATTATTTTGATCACATTAGAATAATTTTTTTATAGTGGTTACAACCATGTATGTACATTTTTGAAAATTCAATTCACAAAAGTGGTAAAATTATGTTTAATGCTAATCCTGTAGATGTGGCTAGAAGGCAGGTAAAAGAGACATTCAAAATTTCAATAAGTGTTTATATATAATCTCAATGCAAAAATAATTCCAATGACCTACCATGAATAAAATGATAAAAAATTAATCTAATTATACTTTAATACCAATTAAAAGGATAATCTAACAAGATAAATAAATTATATGAAAAAGCATTTTTGAATTAAAATACTGTATTCTTTACTATTCATTAAAACATGAATCTTATCAGAAAAATATCAAATATTTCACCAAAGTAAATTTTTATATCCCAATTCCAAATAATAAGTTTATTTTTTTAAAATAAAACTTATAAAAGTGACAAAAAACTATATTTAAAATGGGTTCACCCTTAAAAGGTGGTAAAACTGCATTTTTTTGAAAAATACTCATTTTATCCGTAAAATTAAATTATTGTTATATAATGTATAGAAAAAAATAATATGAATTTTATCCATTATATTGAATTTATATTTCCTTAATATAGTCCAAAAATAGTAATTTTATTATTTTATAAACTCAATTATTTACATTTAAATAGTTTTTCAGAAAAACATTTCATTTTATTAAAAAAAGGTTTTATTTCCATTTATAATTAACTGATTACCAAAGAATTAATTATATAAACATGTGTAGATCATATTTTCATAATTTAATTAATATTTTTCATACCTTCCATTATAATGGTTAGGTTGTAAGGTAACATAATAATACTTAGTTTTTTTCTTAAACTCGGTCTTACGTGAAATTAATTCTATGAAAAGAACTTTAAATTGTGTATAACACAAGCCAAACATAGTGTTTCATATACCACAAGATAAGTCAGTATTTTGTATATCTCAAGCTAATCTTGGTGTATCATACAACAAAATATATCAAATAAATTAAAAAGAATCTACCTCATAAAAATCTTAGGGTGTTATAGTGGGAAACTTCTCTTTAAACGAAACCTTGATCACCTTGAAACATGAATCATGTGGCCATCCTAATGTTAGATTATATGGTTTATAAAATAAAATGGGCTTTGGTTCATTCAAAAGACTAATAAAATGGTCTAGTTGGTGATGTATTAACCATTAGGGGGTGTTCCAAATCCCACTTGTCCCAGGTTGTGTGTGTATGTGTGTTTTCTTTATATTCCCTTGCATTGACCATAAATTACTTTATAAAAATATTTTTTTATGTTAATATTTAAATTTACCTAATATATAAAATTATTTTTATAAAATTATTGTTATTTTTTAAATCACCATGTTTAAAGTTTCCAATAGTTATATTTTTTTATAATTTTCTCAAAAATATTTTTTTAAGTAAACAGTAAATATATAGTTTTTGAAATACTGATGTTTTATGATATGATATTGATTTACTAATGACATAATAAATTATAAAATAGTTATATAAATTGAAAATTAGTTTAATAAAATAAATTATTTATTTACAAAACAATAAATATAAATTCCAAACATAAAAATTAATTTTTAAAGTCTAAAAACATAAAGTATACCCTTAAAAAACTATTTTTTGATTTTTCCCTTTATTTCGTATAAATTGGAAAATTCGATGTTTAAATGATTTAAAAATTATAAAATCATGTAATTTTATTCAAATATGATTCATAATGTCAAATAAGACCACTATTAAAAGTTTTACTTTTGAAATATAATTTATTCATTATATTTACCTAAAATACCCTTCCCTCAAGTATAAATACCTCATCTCTCTATTGTTGAAAAATCACTCCCAAATCACTCTAATTGAATTATATCTTTCTAATTACCTTCTCCAAAGACTTATTATCAACCTAGTGTTGTTTTAATCTCATCTAAATCTAATCCTTAATGGCATCAATGACAAAACAATGGAGAATCTTCAAAGATGAGGTAACCCTTTTCACTTTTTCGTTTCACTCCACTTCTTCTATTCATTAATTCTTCAACTACATCATCTAAAAAAACCATCATAAATTAATTAATGAGTATATAAACATTATATATATATATATATGTTATTAGTCTATTTTATTCTTACTATAAACTATTTATAATAAGTATATTATCCCTCTCCCTCTCCTTAACAAAGTCTCATTAATAGTCGGTTTTCATCCTTTGAGGGGAATGCTAATTCTTTATGAATCATCACCTATATGTTTTGTTAGTGTATATTATATTTTAATGATTATTATTATCTTGGTATATACTTATTATGAACTATTTGTAATTTATATATATAACTTATCCTTCCCTCTCTTGGAACATCTCATTATTGTAAGGTTAACCACATATAAAGACATTATCAATTATTTAATTATAACCATATTCAAGGATGGTTATAATTCCTTATTTAAAAATAATAAATATTTAATTCTATTTTTTTAATCTTATATAAGTAATTTTACTAACAAATAAATAACATTGTGTTAAAACTATGAAATCAAAACAAAACAATACAATTTAAAGAAACATGTCATCAAAGAATTTCATATTTAATAAACATATTATCAAATAAATTATAATGATTATAATTTTTCAATAATAACATAAATAAATATAATAAAATTCTTAGTTAACATTCTAATAAACATAATTTGGTTATATAGGAGGTTTAAATATGATGAAACAAAATGGGACATTAGGGTAGGGGATCTCTCTCAACCTTTCTTTTTGGGATTCTTTCTCTTTATTTAACCATCTATAAATTTTTTTTATGTGTATTATATTCTCCAAACACATTATTAATTTTATAATTATTAATTTATTGGTATTTACATAATAATTTAATTATTATATTAAATATATATGATTAATTCACACCTTATCAAGTTTTTATGTAGACTCTCGAATCTAACTCCTTTTGGATTTATCTTCTCTTCCTCTATATTTTTGTTATTATTTTTATAAAATACCTTTTAAATGCCATTTTATTTTATTTTAATTTTATTATTTTCGAGATATAAATTTTCTTACTTTTTCGGGATGAATACGAAGACACCTTTATGATTTTTTGATCAAGATATTTTCTAAAAAACTCTCTTCAATTCTTGTTATGTCTATTCATATCCTCTCTAAAACATATGGTATTTTATTTATTAATGATACAATTAAAAATAAATAATTATTTCCCCCCATTTTATTTTGGGTAACCTACATGTTTTATTCATCAATATATTCCTTATATCACCATTATGATATTTGTTATTTTCTCACAGGTTTATTTAATGTTTATGAATGATGTAACTTTTACTTATATGATTCATACACGATTATAAGAACATTATGATGTGATAGGTGGTCCAAAAATTATATAAACTTCTAATTCATTTGGTAAAGTGATTTATCTCATGAAATTATAAAATTTAACATGAACATAATGTTTTATTTATTCACATTCTATGAAATATTCCTTGTATAAATATGTTATTCATAAACATGACGCAATCTTTATTAAAATTTTATGTATGGGATTTTTACACATTGTTATAATGTTTCATTATTTTGTATGTGATATATTACTATGATTGAAATATCTTTATTTCATGTTTTAATTTTATAATCATGTATCTCTTATGATCTTATGTTTCACCTGATGATCCCATGGTATTCCACTTTCCTATGTCACGTTTCTCTTCTATGCACTATTATTATACCATATTATGATCCCATGTAATAAATTATGATATATTGGCATCTAAAATTGATTCTTTTTCCCATAGATCCATTTATTTCCACCTTATTGGTATTTACCTAATCCTTTTATTGATGTATATTCCTAGGTGATCACAATTATTAATAACGATTTAGTTAACTTATAATAGTTCAATGATGAAGGATTTGATAAATTCGTTATGGTATTATATAGGTTGATATTTTTATATATAACTATTTCTCAATAAATCAACATTAGTATTATAGGAATGGTTGTATATAAATTCATTCATGGTATATATGTAAATTATGTATGTGTTGTATTCGATCAAGAATTATAGGACTAGGGGAATCTCAAACAATTTATCTCATACATTTCAACATATAAAATGTAATAATAATAATAATGATAGTTTATGCGGAAGAATAATTGAATTTAACATTCAACATTTGAGTGATATATTAATCATATTCCTTTATTATCTAATATCACTACATCTCAATATGAACATATTGTACTCTACGACATGGTTTAAGTAGGGATATAATATCTATGTATCATATCTTATGACATTCCACTATAAGGAATACAATAAGACACAGATCCATGGATTTCATACCATACAATATCACTATATCATACACTAAAATATTAGATAACATATATCCTATATACCTTAGGTTTTAGGGAATATATCCATCAACAACATCATGTGGTAGTTAGAGTAGAACTTGCTCTATGGATAGTCATATGTGGATGGTCTAGTTAGAAAAAGTGGAATGAGATATAACTAATGGGGGAGATGAATATCTACAATATTATTATGAAATGAACAATGATACATGAGATCTAAGGTTATGTTAATATAGTTAGATTATATGGGTGTGATATGAAACCTCATGATGAACACAAGGTGTGATGATATGATAAAAGAAATATAATAAATATTGATGCGCCAAGTGAATTATTTATTTTAGCAATGAGGTGAGACATATTGATTGTTGTAGATGGACAAGAGTATGTCCTTATGATATTGAATGTGTAATGATAATTTATATTCTATAAAACAATGAATATATAATTAAAGAGTGTCTCAAACATTATATAGTATAAAATTAGTGAAAAATTTGGTACTTTTGATAAGGAGTTTTGAATTCTAAAACTATCAAGAATGTGCGTATCATGTGACAATGATGGGAGGTAATCAACCTGTGGGTGTAATGAATGATAAAGTGTTATAATAATGGATTATTTGTGATATTTTATGGTGATAACATAGATAAAATGAAACAATTTGACAGTAGAGTGAAGATAATGGAATGGTTCTTGTGGGATAAAATAGGCATGTCTTGTTAGTAATGATGTATAGGTGATGATGGAATCTAAATAGATCATTAAACACTAAAAAATGATATGGGAAATCCTATGGTGAAGAGAAAAAAATTATTACCTAAGTGTATAACCCTTATTCTATATATATTAGGGAAAGTGACTAGGTATTGTGTATGGAATGACTAAACCAGTTTTTATTGAGGTTTTGTATCTACTCTTAGATGTAAGTGGGTATGATATGACTGATTAGTGGGGAATATCTATATCTAAACATTTATTTATGAAGTTAAAGAGGAATAAATAAATTTTATAGCTAATTATTAGGAGGTTTTTTAATTTAATAAATATAGAACTCGAGATTAGAGAATATTATTAATCATGAGGGGGAGTACAAGGACTTGTTTAATGCTGATAAGATTTGTGAAATAGATGAAACCTCAAGTGGGATAATATAAATTTGTATAGATATGATCTATATATGATTAGGTTAATCTCATAGTTGATGGTGGTCCATAACAAAAACTTTAATGTATAT
The DNA here is from genome assembly GCA_963277665.1 of Viscum album. NCBI lineage: Eukaryota > Viridiplantae > Streptophyta > Magnoliopsida > Santalales > Viscaceae > Viscum > Viscum album. The sequence goes on from OY728164.1 coordinate 1,194,819,328, forward strand.
TATTAGTGTTTGACATTGATAGTTAAGTACTTTACAAATGTGACCTGGTTTGGAGTATCATCATTGAAGAAATGGAATTGTTTGGGACTATAGTGTGTGGGTCATTGAGTTTTTTGAGGAAGTTGGTATAAAGGAGTACAAATTGGATATTTTTTTGCATGATAGATTATATTTAATTATTTTTTAATCAATTAACATTGTACAATGAATGGATATTATGTATCATAGACTAGATCATGATACCATCATCGAAAAAACAGTTCCACATGTTTCAGTGTGGTAGAGATACAACCATAACCAATAAAAGACTTAGAGATGAGTTGCATGAATTTAATATCAATCTATTATGAATTTCACTAGAGATTAATGATGATACTTCTTGAGGATGGTAAAAATTATAGTTGTGACTTTATAATGATTTGTGTTGTTGGGTTTTGGTGGAACTAGGTTATGTGATACTCTAATAATGTATAATATATGATAAATTTAAAATATTGATATATTAATTTATCGGAGGAGTATTTTGGTGTTTTTTCATTCTTAAAAGTAAGTTTTGAATGTGGAAGGACATGTGTAAAGGACCAATAGTAGAGTTTTGGGTGTGCTATGAATGGATAATTTTAGTGGGTTTCTACAACAAGCCCCCCAAACCTTAGTGGTAGTCCATTAAAGTTCTGGTGAGATAGGAATTTTTACAAAAAAACTGATCCTACCACTAAAAACTTTATGGAATTCCATTAAAAGACTAATTATATTACCAGGAGGGCCACCAAACATCTGGAAATGAACCCGACCCCCACTTAAGTGGGGGACTTTTGGTTATTTTAGGAGGCTCTATTGTGAACCCCCTCTAGACCACCTTTCTCTAACAGACCAAATGGAGGATCAGGACCCCCTTACCCTATTATTTATCTATTGATACCTTATTTATTTGAGGTGATTTTTGATCAATTTCTCAGGCTAAATAAGTAAATATTTCATTTTGTTATGCCATCTCCTTTATTTTTCCTCTTATCTTCTCTAATTTAGGTATTTTCCAAATAGATTTTTCAATTTGATTTCATAGGATCATTGAAAATATAATCTATATAATGGTATTTTTTGTGTGGAACCTATAATATTCTTGAAGAGGATGATTATAGGGCTTTCCCTCCGTTTTGATAAAGATACGACATCCAATGATTTATTATTTGGTTTTTATCAATTTTAGGAGAGATTGAAGGTCAAATTGAATTAAAATAGTATGTATTTCACTAATATTAGAGTGAGAGAATACTATTTATTATTAATATACCACTATAATAACTTATTTCATTGACATGCCCATTCCATACAAGAAAAATTCTATATATCCTCAAGTGTTCTCCCTAATTTCTAAAGGTTGGTGACTAGTGTTGAGGGTTTAGTTTTTTTTACATAGAGAGTGATTTACCCTCAAATGGATCATCACATAACAAATAAAAAATAACCAATAAAAATAATAAAAAATAGTGTAATGAAATAACAAACCCATTAATAAACTCTATAGTTATATCATAACTATAAAAAATGATAACATGCATCTAAAAGAAGTGTAACTACAACCCAAGTGTATTTTATATAAAATAATAAAATTGAAATAATCATAAGTAATAGTAAATAAAATCCTATATAAGACTCCAAAATCATATATAAATCATAATTATTATGTTACTAACATAAAATACCATCTATAAAGGTCCGTTATATTTCCTTTTATATCTAAAGATAAAGTCTGCACACACACAAAATGTGTACTTAAAGGGTGGGAGAAATAATCTTAGTCAAAGCCATTGTATCCCCAAACATCGCCTAAAATTAAAAATTTTATAATTTAAGTGGTGTAATTCTATAAAATTATTTTAATAATTAATAAATATCACAATCATAAAACTTTAGACACTTACAAAGCCACCCTAATACCATATATGCACACTTTGTCTAATACTGATGAATGTTTGGAATGTCTTCCATGAAATGATATAGGAAAACTAATGTATCAATTTAATATCTTCTAAAAACATTACATATGTATAGTACCTTCCAAAAACATGATATATAGTCTCTATGGAAACCCATGACATGGTATGCATCATGACATAACACAAAGCCTAAACAAACCCAAAATCACATTGAATTGAAGTTTAATCCAAAAATTCATTACATGTTATCCAATCTCATGGCCCTTGAATTTTTATAATTTATATATTAAAAAATAAACAACACAATATCAAATTTAACACATCAACCAATACTAAGTTACTCATTAACGTAATTAATATCTTCCAATACCATATTGTAAGTTTATACATAATAATAAACATCATTATAAGCTTTTCATCACACACATTCAATAATTTTCAATATATAATTTAAATTTTATTCCATTTTATTTAACTAAACACTACTCATTCAATTTTCAAGTTATCTTCAAATCAATCAATTATAAAACACACTTATAACATTTTAAAATTAAATTTTAGAAAGAAAAAACTAATTATTATTACTTATAATAATTATAACATTTTCATATAGATTATAACCCCCTAAATTATGAAATATTTAATTTCATTTAAATTCATATATATATATTTCAATAGATTACATAAAAATAGGACATTTTATAACATCCTTGAGTTGACACTACCAAATCTAGTGTTAAAACATAATATTTAAATTTATGGATTTGATACTGATAAAAATGACCTGATTTTAGCCATTCCAAAATATACAACATCAAAATAAAATATCAGATCACTTACATAAAAAAGGACCTTTTATGTTTATAATTTTAGAGAACTAGGGAAAAATCTTACATAATAACACCCATGTCTTCAAATAAGAATATCCCACTATATAAATCTTTTCTTATTCCAAATAAAGTATTCAATATCTTCCAAAAATATTCTTCACACATGAAACCTTTCTATTAATAATTTATTTAACATCAATCTTTATAATCTTGTGAAATTAAAAACATAATAAGGATGAGATAAAATGGTTAATAAGGGAAAACATAATCATCAAAAATTGAATGTCATCATTGAGCATAATATGAGCATAAGAGTATGGTGACATAATCAAATTACATGATCATAATATAAGAGAATTCATACCCATAAAACATGGATCATAAATCATGATAAATGACATAAATTATTAATATAAGACAAGAGTCATATAATCAATAATCACAAGCCATATGAAAACAATCATTAAATAAAGGTTCCATTAAAAATAATAGGAAATAAATAATGTTGGTATCTTGTAATTTTATTATAATATAACTCTTAAAAATGGAATAACCTTCCAGGTAAATTCCAACAAATCAATTAAGAGAAACCTATAACTAGTTAACTCCATCTCTTTACCCAATGCATTAGAGGGATATAATGGAACCACCTATAACATATTATACAAAGTACCTTAAGTATTTTGGTTAACTTCCAAATCCCTATTTCATCAATAATGTTCAAGCATTATATCAAGATAAATTTTTTTGAGGCTTTCACTTTTCTACATAACAATAACCATTGTTCTTTCATAGCTTGATTTACCTATGTAAAAGAAATGGGTTCCCTAAAAATCTTTCTGAAACAATCTTAAACCATCTAGAGAAAGAATAAATATTGCATCATTACAACATATCCCTAATGGATCATAATAAAAACAAGTTTTATTATTGTTTATGAATAAATATACCTTTAAAATACCATTAAAAAACTTTCTTGAGGAAAATAACTTTTCAAATTTGAAAATATCTTTTAAAATTTTTCATAATATTAGAAAAATATTTTCTTTAAAAATAACCATGGAAATATATAAAGTAATATTCAAATAATTGAGTGTTCATGAAAATGGGAAAATATATTCATACCATAATAATTAAAATAATGATTATATTCACACCTTTAGTAAAAATCACCTTATTAAAAAATGACTATAAGATGTTTTTTTAAATTTTTTTTAGAAATTAAAACATGAGTAAAAATTAATTTAAAAAATTACTAAATAATATTCAAAAAATAATTGAAAATATTTTTGAAAATAATGATATAGATGAAAATGGTTTTCCTACTTAAGAGGATAAATAAGGTCAACTTTTCTTATAAAAATTTATAAACCATTATGTGTACCAATGAGAGGAAAATGGTGATAAAACATAAAAATTATAGAAATAACTAGAGGTGAAAAAATATAATGTTTTTACCAGATAAGGATAATATAATTTCCTTAATTAAAATTAAATGAGAAAAAATCATGATTAAATTGGTATTGAAACATAAACCTATTACCGCTTTAGTAACTTTTGAATCATAATCACTATGAAATAATAACTTCAAATAAAAATTCAAATATCATGAACATAAGTATATTCATGATATAACATGTCAAATATATGTATATAAACCTTATAAAATAAGATATGTTCACAACACAACATATGTGTCAAAGAAGCCAATTTGAAATGATAAACCCTTACCACTTTAGTAATCTCCATATGAAAACCTCATAAAAGAGAGACCTAGAGATGAATTTTTAAATCCCTATAATTTTCATGAGAATAATCATAAAATACATTAGTGGTAAATATAAACACCACAAAAATGAAACAAGTGGTGAATATGGAATATTTATCATAAAAATAAAAGTTAGATGATAAACCCTTACAAAGATCATATCATTGAATTGAGACTTAATAAATTGGGTATATTATGTGTAAAAAAAGTCAATAAAAAATAAAAAAGTGTAAATACAACATAAATCAAACTAATGTCATTTCACACATAACATTTTCATAATATAATCAATGAATAAGTGATATAACCCAATGAAATAAATATGTGTTAAGAAAACCTTTATTACTTTGGTAACTTCCCAATAAAATAACCTTGGATGAATTAATATGAATTACAAATTAAAATACAACGAATTTTAAAAAAATAATGATATAACATGTAAAATTGTAGTATATACATAATAAAAAATAAATTAGGTTTATAACATTAAAACATATTTTAATGAAATTAAATTGAGATGAAATTTTTTACCTTATGTCTAGACTTTCTGTCACGACCCGTCCTCGGGGCCCGTGCTGTGACTACCCCAAGCCCGCCTTCCATAGGCCAGGGGCTGGCGACTAGTACCAAAGGTGAAAATCCCGATAACTGGGAAGGAATTGCCTTTATAAAAGTAAACAAACACCACAGAGTACAAGTGGAAGCAAATCACTAAGTACAAAAGAAAGTGCTGAAAAGTAAATGGGCCAGAATACAAACCCAACTAAAAGTGCAGCTACAACTGAACGAAAGTACAATAGCAAAAAGACAAATAGCTGGAAGTAGGAAGCATCTCCTAGGTCGTCCTCCTCGGATCCTACCTGAAGGGTAGGTACAGATAGTGCAGCTCCTAGTCGTCTACCACGGATCCTACCTGAAGGGTAGGTACAGATAGCCTTCTCCACGCTCTCGTCCGTCAACCTCCTCTTTGAGTCGTCACGTCATGTAGTCCACCTCCGGGTACTAACTCGTCGTGTAGTCCACCTCCGGGTACCATCCAGTCCTTGAACACTCGGCCTCCGTCAGCACTGCCCATCGTCTGCAACCAACACAACGAGGTGCGGGCATAACCCGTGTAGGGGTGAGTATAACGATACTCAGTAGGGACCCCGAGACCCTCAAGGTCTCACTAAACCAACAAGGATAACCACAAAGAAGATCTCAACAGATAACCTCTACTTAGGTATATGCCCATACATATACCTAAGTTATCAAGTAACCCATCTCAATCATGAGGAAACAAAAGGATTGTGAAATCAACGGATAACCACTACCCAGGTATATGCCGATACATATACCTAAGTTATCAAGTGACCCATCTCAATCATGAGGTAAACACAAGGTCAAATGTCTCAGCTCAAACCATGATTTTCATTATCGAAACCGTAACTGCTGAAGAGCTCCGTCTCTGGAGTGTAAAGTGGTCCTGTCACGACTCCGAGGTACTGCTCATTAACCTAAGACTGCTGAGGTACTCCTCCTGTCGAGTACTGCGGGTTTGCGGCCAACTACCGGGCGCTCCGTCCGCTGAGGGTCTGTCGCCAAATACCGGGCGCTTCCCCTAATAGCCTACAGAGGTACTCCTCCTGTCGAGTACCGCGGGTCTGTGGCCAACTACCGGGCGCTCCGTCCGCCGTGGGTCTGTCGCCAAATACCAGACGCTCCGTCCATTGGGCTAGTCGACTCACTCCAATTCGAGTCGGTCAAGCAGTCGTCAGGTCTCAGCCGGCTACACGGTCTCCGTAATCTGTACGCTCATCTCCGGGAGGGTCCGCTCCACGAGCTATAGGTCGATACTCCAAGTATCACAAAGTCCCACGAAGAAGTATCTCAAAGGACTGCCTCGTCATAGGGGTCTCAATGCAACAGACGGCGCGTCAATCAGACGCCTGGTCTGTGAGTTATTAGCCTTTTCGTCTCAGGGGCCCAGTTGGTTTCGTGAGCGAACCAATTCCGGCCGTATCTCAACTGTACCCCGAACTCCCATAGGGTATACTCATAGGGGACGTTTCTCAACGTGATCAACAACGCCGCTGATGGTTCGTCAAACAGACGTCCTGTCTGAAAGATATCAGCTTTTTCGTTCCAGGGGCCCGGTTGGATTTCGGGTGTGATCCAACCCGACCACCATCCAACTATAACCAAACCTTGGGCAAAGTATGCCAAAAGTTCCATCTCAACAAGAGGGAAACAACGAGACAGACAGCGCGTTAATCGGACGCCCGGTCTGTGAGTTATTGGCTTTCTCGTTCCAGGGGCCCGGTTGGTTTCGTGAGCGAACCAACCCGACCGCACTCCGACGGCATCCAAACCTCGAGCGGAGTAATCCAAAAGATCCGTCTCACTAATAGGAATCCAACAAAGTCGACGACACGTCAATCGGACGTCCGGAGCTCAAGTTACGAGCGTTTCCGCTCCGAGGGCCCGATTGGTTTCGTATCCGAACCAACCCGGCTGAACCCAAAGTAATCCGAAACCTTGAGTGCGATATACCGAAACGACCGTATCGATCCAAGTATCGCGTTGACGCTGAAGAAGAGTCGTTTGGAGGCCCGTAGCCCAATTTACGGGCATTTGACCGAAAGTGGTCCGAAAACGGGGGGTCTGGGCCCGGGGCGACCCGGCCCGACCCCCCCTGGGTCGGCCGAACCGGGTCGACCCGGCCTGGGAGGCGACCCAACCCGATGACCCGTCTCATCTTGGAAAAATCCGGCCCAGCCGGTGGCGTGACGGCGCGGTCCGGCGCGGCGGCGCGGCCTGGGCGCCGCGCGCAGAGGGCAAAGCCCCCCCCCCCCCCTTTGTGAACCCGCGACCCCCCACTCATTATGGGGGGGCGGTTTGCTATCCGGGGGAATTAAATTCCCTCGGTTCTTCTCCCTTCCGGCTGGCCCAACCTGGCCGGCCGGTTCTTCCTCAACGGGACCAGCAAAGGCCGGTCCCCTTCCGGCTTCCGACACCGGCGGCCCGGTCTGGCCGCCGGTCACCTTGCTCCGCCGCGGCCCGGAACCGTCCGCGGCCTTCGTCGTCCGGCGCGGTGCGATGGCACCGCGCCCCTCCGCCGCGGCCCTGCTTCGGCCGCGGCGCCTTCGATTTCTCTTGACGCGGCGCGACGACGTCGTGTTCTTGAATTTCATTCCTCGGCGCGGCACGACGGCGCCGCGCAATAATTGCCGTGCGATTCCCACGTGGTGCGACGGCACCACGCCATCCTGTTCCATCCGCAAGGAAACAAATATAAACATAGGACGGGGGTTCAGCCGTGTTTGTGCGGTCCGGCCCCCCTCTCGTTAAACGATAACATTTATTCGTTATCCTCAAAGTTCGACATTCTAGAATCAAGAATGGAAATAATTAAATAAAACAACAACAATCCCCTACCTCGATAAAAGATGTCGCACGTCGGGCGTCGCGGAAATGGCGTCGTTCCGTCAACGTTGGTGGAAGAAGCGCTCGGTGAACTCGAGTAGAGTCAAGTCGACACTCTCAGAATACTTTGTGGACGGTGGTGCTTCCCTTCCTTGCTCCGGTTGAAGAAGGTAGAAGGTGTTGCTTCACGTTCTTTGGAGACGTGGATCGTTCTTCTTCGAGAGGTTGAAGGTCTTCTAAAAGATCTTCTCCTCTCCTTAGTTCTCCCCACAAAGTTTATGCCAACCTAAAGAGAAGAATAGAATCTCTCATTTTAATGTTGGAAAAATGATTTCAAAAGAAATAAAACACTCAAAGTAATTAATTAAGTTGGTTTAATTAATTAAATGCAAAGTGTTGGCAAGAATTTCAAAAGATTGAAATTCAAACAACTCAACTCAATTAATAACCCAAGTTGTCAAGATTAATTAGAGAGGAGTTATTGGGAGTTTAAAGGGAAGATGAAGTGTTAGGGTTCGTGTGGGCCCCACCACACTTAATTCTCTCAAGGGAGGTTAAGTGGATGTGGGTCCCACCACTAACTCCTTTTGGGAGGATACAACCATCATGGATAAAAATAAAATGTGTTTCCACTTTTTATTTAACTTCTTTTTAATTCCCGCAAAACTAACTCTCAACCCGCATAAAACGCAACCACGGAAAAGGTCTCCTTAAGCGAATATCGGCACTGCAAGTTCATCGGTGCCCTCAGAATTTGATTCTGGGCACCGGTTCAAAAGTTAGAAATTCCCGCTCACTCGTTCACTGAACGTACCCGAGCCAATCTTCGGAAATTAATTCCGGGCACACCGGGCCTCAGAATCAGGCGCCATCAGAAACTGCGTTCTTTTAAAATTCCAAATAAAATTAAGAAAAATTTTCCTTGAAATTTTTGGGTCTTTACATTACTCCCTCCTCAGGACTTTATGTCCCCGTAAAGCTTCAACACAAACTAGGGTCACAAAAGCGGTACTGAGCAAGCATCTGAGCCTTCCACTCCCATGTGCTTACCTGGAGGTTTCGTACTGCCAAAGAAAGTGCATCTGAGGAATCGATCGTCCTTATAGGATCTGCTCCTGTCGATCCTCAATCCCCATTGGAACCTCTGTGAAAGACACCCCATCGCCATCGTCCAGCTTCTCATGGTCGATGATATGCGAAGGGTCGAGCACGTATCTCCTTAGTTGAGATATGTGGAAGTCATTGTGCACCTGGTGCAATTGCGGTGAATGGGTCAAGAGGTAAACCACCCCGCCTACCTAGCTAAGGACCTAAGAAGGTCCGCTGAACCCCAGAGATAACTTTCCGCCTTGGCCACATCTCCGTAAACCTCATCGAGGTGAGACCCGTATAAGGACGTGATCATCATCCTCGAACTCCAGAGGTCTCTAAGTCCTGTCAGTATAAGGCTTCTGTCGGCCCTGTGCTGTCCTCATCCGCTCTTGGATGACCTGGACCTTCTCTAGTCTCACAAGAGCTGCTATGATTTCTTATCTGCCGATAAAAGAAATCTGGTCTCATCCTTTGGATGAACCACATTCATTCCCTAATACAGTCAATCCTGACATGAATGATGCATTCATGCCATGGATGACGTCGTAAGGCCTCAACGTAACTACCAAGAGATCCAACTGTCACTCTCACCTCTAAGGGTCGAGTCACACTGTCGGCATCAGTGTGAGGTCACTAGGTCTCCTCCAGTAGAAATCTCAAAAGTGAGGGTCAAGTCAACAGTTTTAACCGGAACCACTCAATATCATCCAAACAAAAAGGACAAGAAAGAAAACTTTACAAGATAAGTTTATTTTCATTATTGCAGCTCATAGTACAAAGACACAAAGCAACTACAGACAAACATCAACAAAACTAGAAGCAACAGGATCAATAGCCTCCAGGTCTAGAGCTAGTCCCGCTCCTGTCCATTAGCTTCTAGAGCTCCATGACCATAGGCCTCAGCTGTCTGAAGCTGAGCTCTCCCATGTCCTCCTGTCCCCTGCGGTCGGGGTGGGCCTCCTGGTGGTGGTGGTGGCAACATCCCGAAGCGTCGTCCACCTCCTGCTGCACGGCCAGCTCCTCTGCCATGGCCACCTACTCCTTGCGGTCCGTCCTGAACGAACCTCTGCCTCTGGATGGGAGGTTCTTCATTTAATCTCTGGTCATCTGCATGGCGGGTCGGACAGTCATGTGCCATGTGACCAATCCCACCGTAGGAGTAAAACTGTCCACTCTCGGCACGTCTGGCTCTGAATCCACCCCGGTTTCCCCACACAACTGAACCTGAGTCGTGTAGTCGGCCACCGGTAGGTCTGGTCCTCTTGGACCTCTGCGTCATCTGTCTACTGCCTGCTGTAGAAGACTCTGCCGCAAGCCGACTAGTGGTGGGTCCTGCTACTGGAGACTGCTCAGCAAAAAAACTCTCCACTAAGAGGGCTCTCTCCAACACCCCTGTTTGCGTCGGAATGCTGTGAGAAACAACAGAAGCTCTAATCTCTCTCCTGATCCCCTGCTCGAAGGTTCGGGCCCTAAAGAACAGGTCTCGTACCATATCTGTAGACTAGCGCGAGAGGTCTGTGAACCTCACTGAATACTGTGCCACTGTCATGCTACCCTACCGCAGCTGAAGTAGCTCCTGTATACGCACCGCTCGAAGGGTGGCTGGTACAAACTCTGCCCGGAACAGGCTCTCAAAGTCTGCCCAAAGAAGTGTCTCCTCGTCATGCATCTGGAGCATCAGGCTCCACCATCTGCCAGCTGCTGCCTGAAGAAGGCTGGCAGCAAGGATCACCATGAAGTTTGTCGGCATCCTCACCAGCCTGAAGACTCTCACCACAGCCTCCAGCCAATCCTTAGCCTCCTGCGGGTCCGTCCCTCCCTGAAACCTGGGTGGCCTCTGGCGCTGGAACTCGTGCAGCACGCTCAAGCGACGTGCACCCTCTGTTGCTGGGGCTGGTGGCATCGGTAGCCCAACGGGTAGTAGTACCGCTAGTGCCTCTGCTGGTGCCTCAACTGGAAAAGGGCCCTGTACTGAGGCCACGTTGCTCGGCGGGCTGTCAGTACGTACCACTCTCGGGGATCTAGCTGGTCGTCCACGGGAAGGAATCCTGAAAGAAACAACATGACACGGTCAAAATATTTATACCTGGTGAGCTGACCTGGTTTGAGCTGATATTCATGTAAAACTTCTGGAAACACACACACAATCAGTGTTTTCGTGCACAAAGTCGGAAATCAGTTGTCAGGGTCCTGGTGCATGGATACATCGGCTTCCCACACCAACATTGGACTCCCTGAACTGAAAATCACACTCGGTACTCTTAACACTATTGCTTCACAGAAAGAAAATATCAGAGTTATAAGTTCTGCGGTAGAACCGACTCCTCTGATACCAATTTGTCACGACCAGTCCTCGGGGCCCGTGCCGTGACTACCCCAAGCCCGCCTTCCATAGGCCAGGGGCTGGCGACTAGCACCAAAGCCGAAAATCCCGATAACTGGGAAGGCATTGCCTTTATAAAAGTAAATAAACACCATAGAGTACAATTAGAAGAAAATCACTAAGTACAAAAGAAAGTGCTGAAAAGTAAATGGGCCAGAATACAAACCCAACTAAAAGTGCAGCTACAACTAAACGAAAGTACAACAACAAAAAGACAAACAGCTGGAAGTAGGAAGCAGCTCCTGGGTCGTCCTCCTCGGATCCTACCTGAAGGGTAGGTACAGATAGCGCAGCTCCTGGTCGTCCACCACGGATCCTACCTGAAGGGTAGGTACAGATAGCCTCCTCCACGCTCTCGTCCGTCAACCTCCTCTTTGAGTCGTCACGTCGTGTAGTCCACCTTCGGGTACTGACTCGTCGTGTAGTCCACCTATGGGTACCATCCAGTCCTTGAACACTCGGCCTCCGTCAGCACTGCCCGTCGTCTGCAACCAACACAATGAGGTGCGGGCATAGCCCGTGCAGGGGTGAGTATAACGATACTCAGTAGGGACCCCGAGACCCTCAAGGTCTCACTAAACCAACAAGGATAACCACAAAGAAGATCTCAACAGATAACCTCTACTTAGGTATATGCCCATACATATACCTAACTTATCAAGTAACCCATCTCAATCATGAGGAAACACAAGGATTGTGAAATCAACGGATAACCACTACCCAGGTATATGCCCATACATATACCTAAGTTATCAAGTGACCCATATCAATCATGAGGTAAACACAAGGTCAAAAGTCTCAGCTCAAACCAGGATTTTAATTATCAAAACCATAACTGCTGAAGAGCTCCATCTCTGGAGTGTACAGTGGTCCTGTCACGACTCCGAGGTACTGATCATTAACCTAAGACTGCTAAGGTACTCCTCCTGTTGAGTACTGTGGGTTTGCGGCCAACTACCGGGCGCTCCGTCCGTTGAGGGTCTGTCGCCAAATACCGGGCGCTTCCCCTAATAGCCTACAGAGGTACTCCTCTTGTCGAGTACCGCAGGTCTACGGCAAACTATCGGGCGCTCCGTCCACCATGGGTCTGTCGCCAAATACCAGGCGCTCCATCCATTGGTCTATTCGACTCACTCCAAGTCAAGTCGGTCAAGCTGTCGTCAGGTCTTAGCCGTCTACACGGTCTCCGTACTCCGTACGCTCATCTCCGGGAGGGTCCGCTCCACGAGCTACAAGTTGATACTCCAAGTATCACAAAGTCCCACGAAGAAGTATCTCAAAGGACCGCCTCGTCATAGGGGTCTCAACGCAACAGACGGCGCGTCAATCGGACGCCCGGTCTGTGAGTTATTAGCCTTTTCGTCCCAGGGGCCCGGTTGGTTTCGTGAGCGAACCAATTCCGGACGTATCTCAACTGTACCCCGAACTCTCATAGGGTATAATCATAGGGGTCGTTTCTCAACGTGATCAACAACGCCGCTGACGGTTCGTCAAACGGACGTCCTGTCTGAAAGATATCAGCTTTTCCGTTCCAGGGGCCCGGTTGGATTTCAGGTGTGATCCAACCCGGCCACCATCCAACTATAACCAAACCTCGGGCGAATTATGCCAAAGGTTCCGTCTCAAAAAGAGGGAAACAACGAGACAGACGGCGCGTTAATCGGACGCCCGGTCTGTGAGTTATTGGCTTTCTCGTTCCAGGGGCCCGGTTGGTTTCGTGAGCGAACTAACCCGACCGCACTCCGACGACATCCAAACCTCGAGCGAAGTAATCCAAAAGATCCGTATCACTAAGAGGAATCCAACAAAGTCGACGACACATCAATCGGACGTCCAGAGCTCAAGTTACGAGCGTTTCCGCTCCGAGGGCCCGGTTGGTTTCGTATCCGAACCAACCTGTCTGAACCCAAAGTAATCCGAAACCTTGAGTGCGATACACCGAAACGACCGTCTCTATCCAAGGATCGCGTTGACTCTGACGGCGAGTTGTTTGGAGGCCCGTATCCCAAGTTACGGGCATTTGACCGAAAGTGGTCCGAATACGGGGGGTCTGGGCCCGGGGCGACCCGGCCCGACTCGGAAAAATCCGGCCCTGCCGCCGGCGCGGCGGCGCGGTCCGGCACGGAAGCGCGGTCCGGCGCGGCGGCGCGGCCTGGGCGGCGCGTGCATGGGGCAAAGCCCCCCCCCCTTTGTGAACCTGCGCCCCCCTCATTATGGGGGGCCGGTTTGCTGGCCGGGGGAATTAAATTCCCCTGGTTCTTCTCCCTTCCGGCCGGCCCGACCTGGCCGGCCGGTTCTTCCTCAACGGGACCGGCAAAGGCCGGTCCCCTTCCGGCTTCCGACACCGGTGGACCGGTCCTGCCGCCGGTCACCTTGCTCCGCCGCGGCCCGGAACCGTCTGCGGCCTTCGTCGTCCGGCGCGGTGCGATGGCACCGCGCCCCTCCCCCACGGCCCCACTCCGGCCGCAGCGCCTTTGATTTCTCTTGATGCGGCGCGACGATGTCATGTTCTTGAATTTCATTCCTCAGCGCGGCGCGACGGCGCCGCGCAATAATTGCCGTGCGATTCCCGCGTGGTGCGACGGCACCACGCCATCCCGTTCCATCCGTAAGGAAACAAATATGAACATAGGAGGGGGGGTTCAGCCGTGTTTGTGCGGTCCGGCCCCCCTCTCGTTAAACGATAACATTTATTTGTTATCCTCGAAGTTCGACATTCTAGAATCAAGAATGGAAATAATTAAATAAAACAACAACAATCCCTTACCTCGATAAAAGATGTCGCACGTCGGGCGTCACGGAAACGGCGTCGTTCCGTCAACGTTGGTGGAAGAAGCGCTCGGTGAACTCGAGTCAAGTCGAGTCGACACTCTCAGAATACTTTGTGGACGGCGGTGCTTCCCTTCCTTGCTCCGGTTGAAGAAGGTAGAAGGTGTTGGTTCACGTTCTTTGGGGACGTGGATCGTTCTTCTTCGAGAGGTTGAAGGTCTTCTAAAAGTTCTTCTCCTCTCCTTAGTTCTCCCCACAAAGTTTATGCCAACCCAAAGAGAAGAATAAAATCTCTCATTTTAAAGTTGGAAAAATGATTTCAAAAGAAATAAAACACTCAAAGTAATTAATTAAGTTGGTTTAATTAATTAAATGCAAAGTGTTGGCAAGAATTTCAAAAGATTGAAATTCAAACAACTCAACTCAATTAATAACCCAAGTTGTCAAGATTAATTAGAGAGGAGTTATTGGGAGTTTAAAGGGAAGATGAAGTGTTAGGGTTTGTGTGGGCCCCACCACACTTAATCCTCTCAAGGGAGGTTAAGTGGATGTGGGTCCCACCACTAACTCCTTTTGGGAGGATACAACCATTATGGATAAAAATAAAATGTGTTTCCACTTTTTATTTATCTTCTTTTTAATTCCCCCAAAACTAACTCTCAACCCGCATAAAACACAACCTCGGAAAAGGTCTCCTTAAGTGAATATCGGTGCTGCGAGTTCATCGGTGCCCTCAGAATTCGATTCCGGGAACCGGTTCAAAAGTTAGAAATTCCCGCTCGCTCGTTCACTGAACGTACTTGAGCCAAACTTTGGAAATTAATTCCGGGCATACCGGGCCTCGGAATCAGGCGCCGTCAGAAACTGCGTTCTTGTAAAATTCCAAAGAAAATTAAGAAAAAATTTCCTTGAAATTTCCGGGTCTTTACACTTTCTATGTACTTCATTTTAATCCTATATAATAAAATAAAATTATTTATTTATTTTATTTTGAACAATTATAGGTTTATTAAATTATAATTAAAACATTTATTTCATTTATTTAAATGACATATTTAATTACCTAATTGGTTAAGTCCACGCCACATGTTTTGAAGATGTTCTGTTCATAGTTGTAAAACGAATTCGGTATGTTGGCCATGGTCAATGACGTAATTATACCTTAATATATAGAATAATAATCATGAAATAATTTTCATCTTATATATTAATTATACTTTTAAAACCAACCATGAAATATGGTTATGAAAAATTAATTACGTTACAATCATGTAGACGACATGCCCTACATACGCAAGAGTAATGTTTCCATTTTTCAACGAACAAGAGAGAAAAAGGTAAGTATTATTTTATATTTATAGAGTTATTATTAGATCATAAATGTCATATTATCTCTTAAAATACACACATATATATACTAGGAATATGATGCAGTGATGAAAGAAGAATCACATTACTTCATGGAGGTAGTAATGCACACGTATACGAACAACATTATTGTATTTTAATGGAAAGAAAGGCAATAAAAAAGATGATATATTATATTTTTATAATGATAATTATATCAAGAATATAATATATATAAATTAAATTAATTATTATAACTATCTATAAGGGTTTTTGATGGAAAAAGAATTACATCTGTTCACGAGGGAGTAGTCCACCGTATACATGAATAGTGGATCCATTTACCATTTGATGGATCAAGGAGATAAATTAATGTTATTAAATTTACATAATAAAATATAAGTATATGTTAGATACTTATTTTATTATATCAAAATGGTTAGAATATTTTTTAAGGATGTTGAAGAAGAAATAAAACTAAAACATTCAGTTAAAAGTTATACCTCTTCTTTAGACAACCTCCTTTACTTTATTCCTTAAGCCCTCTAAAGTTAATATTATTGCCCAAATAAAAACTATAGGATTTGGGGAGGTATGTTGGTGAGATAATTGGTATTGGATGAATTAGGGTTCTAAAAATTGATTAAAAAGAGAGGAGAATATGTATCCTTTTATAAGTGAAGGAAATGACACACTTGGAATTACTTAAAAGATTAAATAATATATATTGTAATAATGTTAAGTGGAACAAAATCACCCCAAATTAGAATATAAGGTGTTATAAGGTCTAAATAAAATCAAATAATTATATTTATACAAGCCTTGGATACATTTTAAGCCTTATATCCTAGTTAAATCACTTTAAACCTATTTTAACCTCAACAATGATAACTTAACTTTTTACCACGATAACTTAAATATATGAACAAAATTAAAAGGGTAATTATAATTTTTTTAAATCATTATTAAAAATTTGTAATCAATTTTAACAAGTTAAATATATATAAGTGTAATAAATTTATTTTAATATAATTACACAAATCCCATGAAAAATAGTTTTTATGAAAATACCCGATTTAAGAAAATTTATTTTTACCTTGAAATAAAGTAATAAATTAGTTTCCAAAAATTTTATTAGTTTAAAAATAAAAAAGGAATATTTTTTATAATTTTAGAGTAAGGAAACACTGAGTGAAATCTTCCAACCATGCCATTAAATGAAAAGACCCAAAAATAGTTTTTAATTTGAATAAAATATAACTTATCTTCTTAAAAGTCAATCTTGGGTTCCTAAATTAAAAATTATGTTTTAAAATACATAATTTAAGTTCTTAAAAATATATTTAGTCCAAAAACACTCATAAAATCTGATGAATTTAAGTGTTATAGATATTTTAAAACTTTACCTCACTGTCTTAACCCAATTTTACTCAATTTATCCTTATTAAGGTGACAAATATTTACTATGGTTGCTTTTCATAATGACAAAAAATAAAAGGGAACTATTTAAAAATTTTTAATATATTGTTTAAAAATATGGAATCCATTTTTCATGATTAAATTTATAGAAATAGAAGAAATTATTTTAATATAAAAATTAAAAACACAATGAAAAAACAGTTTTTTTGGAAAAATGTTTTTTAAGCCAAAAAATGAACTTATACAAAAATCAATTATAATGATGATTCAAATGAAATTAATTGTATTATATCTAATTAATGAATAATTATGTTACTTTAAGATAAAATTCAAATCACAATTGTACTTTTTAATAAAAAAATGATAGTTTTACAAGAAACAATATTATCATTATTCACTAAAAAAATCAAAATTTTCAGAAAAATCTCAAAATTTCACTCTAATATAATTTTGACATAATAGTTTTAAAATTGATAGATTTTTTATAAAATACCATTTTTAAAAGTTTTAGAAATTAATTATTTTATCCAAACATAAAAATAAATAAAAACTATTTTGGAAGAAAACATATTTTTGAAGCATAAAAAGACTTAAATGAAAATTGAGTACTTAATTACTATGAATTAATCAATATATTTGTATTATATAAAACCATTATACACATTTTTAATAATATGGTTATTACACTTCGTTCTTTCCAATTTAAATACTGGGTTATAACTCTCATATTTAAATAATAATATTTTTATAGTATATCACAATTTTCATAAAGCTCAGATTTGTATGTTATGAAAGCTACCGCTCATAGAATTATTTTAAAATATAATGGTGTTATAAATTTATTCCAAATTAATCTATATAATTCAATATTTTACTATAATGAATCTATCCCTCATTACAATTGTCACATATATTACTACAATAAAAAATAACAATTCCAAAATCACTTAAAATATACTCTATTAAATACCAATAAAATGAGTGACGTCAGTTAACTAATGTTTAATTGTCAATACCACCTGTGAATAGATGTCTTATTCTAATTCAAGCATTAAAAATACATATTTTCTTATCCACTATATTGTGATATAGTGTTAGAGAATTGTAAGAACCCATATTTTCACTCAGGTATGGATCCTTTAAATTTCAGTAAAATTCTTTATTTTGGACCTAATATGAATTAATTTTGAGTTAGAAAAGGTCCCAAGGCTGTTCGGGGATTATTCGAACCCCGAAACCCAACTTTTTATAAAAAATAGACCTATCCCATAGTTAGAGTAAACCATGAGGGTATGGAACATGATTAGATCTAATTGTGTGGTACACCCCTTCATACAGATGCCTATGTATGGTTGGTTCTTGGTTTGAAAAACTATATGAAAAAACCATTCACATGCTAAATTTTGGGTAATTTTACATTTTTAACCTTAAGGATCTAATTAACCCCTCTGCCACCCTAATCCAATTTACAGTGGGATTAGCCTATATTTCTCCCATTTTGGAACTTTTTGAAGGAATAAGAAAGGGATCAAGATATCTGCTTCATCTGGGATATTTTCGAGATTCTACTCATCATGTTGGATGCACAAAGGTAAGTAATTGAGTCTGTTTGAGCTGTTCTTCGTCTCTCTTTCTCTCGAACTAGATATCGAGGTGTGAGAATTTTTACTATTTTTCAGATTTAATCTATTACAAGACAAATAAAGGTTGATACTGGAGGAGGAGAGTCATACAAGCCTATGGTTGGTGGTATATAACTCATCCCTCAAGTTTGTTGATTTTGGAATGGTTGTGTGGGGCCCGTCGATTTCATCGGGTGCTGTTTACTGAATTTATATGCCATGCTTATAATCATTACAAATATATGGTTATGCTATTTACAAATATGATATTATTTGTTAGTAGTTATTCCCAAAATTTTTCCATCACATGTATAATATTTTTCCATAATTTTAATTTTAGTGTTTTGAAACGCTCGATCCGCCATTCAGGTGTGCCTTGGATTGAACTTTCTAGTGGTGGGATTTTCTATATTAAATGTCTTGATTTAATATTGTGAATTACATAATGGAAAGTATCATATATACTGACCACTTGACCCACCTAAGGTAAGTGATTCAATTGATAATTAAATGTGAAATGGAAATTGGAAAGTATACCAAGTCTATGACTTGGTATTATTAAATGAAATTTAATAATAGGATGCATGTATGTAGCACCACTTAACAAGATAATGGATGGTATCAGAATGATCATTGACTTTTTAATATTCCTTAAATGGATTAAATTAATGGTTACATGCAACTTTTACTTGTCACACTAATGAATGGAAAGGCTTGAACCAAATGGACTTATTGATTAATTATGACTTGATTAAATAGTTTCATGCTCAATTAGCCTTGTCACAGTAATGAAAGGTAATGTATTGAACCTTATGAATTATATATGACTTCATTATCAAAATAGGAGTGTCCTGACTCAAGTGCACCTTGGATTCCCAAGATAATGCCTTAAACACTTGAGGATCCCATTCCGAATTCAAGGGTATGGCTTGTTTAGGCCGAGAACCACCTAGAACTCGATTCCTGTATAACTTTGGATGACCAGTATGAAATTGCAGGATCCATCATGCAGTACTATAGGATTCCTTGGATACACTCCTTAGATCCAACATTGATAAGTAGGTTCCTTAGTTAAAGCCCATCAGGCCCTATCATTGCTTAACCCCATTTTACCATGGATGAATTCCTTGGACTCAATAGGTGTATTATTTTTGAATGCCTTGGAATATGACCCTTGGATTACACTCTTACCCCTAGCCAGGATATAGTCATTACCATGTTGGCGACCCTTGAGATCTACATTGCCTTGGTTATTACCTTGGGACTTCAATGTTAAATATCATTACAGGTTGCCTAGTTACATATTGGAGCCTTCACTATTGATAACATGTGACTTATTTATAAACTTGAAATAATCAATTAATTAACAAGTTATATGTTTAGAAACCAGCTAAGGGATTAAGTAGGTACTTGGGTATTTAGTTACATTTTACTTATTTACTTTATATATGCATGCTTTCGCACAGTTAAATTTCCATTACATGGGCCGAATATTATAGACACCATTGGTGGTGGCCCACTGAGATTTGTCTCGCACCCTGTCTAAGTGTTGTTTGGTACCCTAGGAAGATTACATGAATGAATTTTTTGATAAAGTGAAGAATATGATTTTGAAAACTTGATTACTTACTATTTAGGATGGATCTTGATAGCAGATGACCGAGCCAGAGCTCGGGATGCTTGGGATAGTCTTTTGATTTCCTTTATAATTTTATGGAACATGTTATTCCTTCTATCCTATATCCATGTTTTCCAGTTTTCTAGTGACATGATATATCATCCTCAGTTATTCTAGTTGATTCATTTATTATTATCCTTGTCTATTTATTACTTTAGTATGCTTTCACTGTTTACTTAATTTTCTTCTGCTACTTACCTCTATTTATATTTTCCCACTATGCTACACTCTGGTAATGAGGGAATAGTCTCTCCATGGACACACCCTAGGCCCTCATTACTAGTTGGCAGCCTCTGGTGTTTGGGGAGATGCGCTCGAGGCCATGTGGCCCATCGGGATCAGGGAACCTATTAAGTTTCATCCAGGTCCGAGATGTCACAAATTGGAATTATATGAGTTTTCTTTCTTTCTTTACTATTTGGATAAAGTAGATTGGAGATTATGAATGCTTATAACTTGTTCTAAACTTTTATTGGGCGTTAGGAATCAATTTTTAGGGTAAAGGCCGAGTTTCCTAAATTAAAATTATTGTTCTACTTTTTCCTATTATAGTTGATATCTTTTCACAATTGGGTGAATCACATATTATGTGTTTTTTTACTATTCTTATGATTCTGATTCTATTTTATCCTTAGACCGATGATATTTGGGCAAGGAGTATTGTTTTATGCATCATTATAGGTACCTAGAATTCACATTTCATGCATATTTTCCTTCCATATAGGTTTATTTCACTGCTTTGCATTGCTCAATATGCTTGTGATTATTGAGTGATGTTGTGATAGTTATATTTTTATTGCATTACTATTGGTTCCAATTGAGTGATTTCATATCTCAATTTATGAGGTATATGGGCCCTCGTGGGTTGGGATGAGTAATTTACCGAGTCCAGCCATTATGCTATAAATAAATGGGTGTTGTTTTCAGTGATAATTGTAAGGTACCGGGATGAGAAGAGGAAGATAATAGGCTAGGAATTTGAAATTTTTCCACATCACTAGAGAAACATAACAACATTTACTCCTGTTATCTTATCCCGGTATGGTCTGAGGACCATGCGTGGATTTGAAAGAGCGCAAAAATAAATCGAAAATATATCTTGTTCAGATATGATGTGTGCAAGTTCGTCGTAGGATGCCGATGAGTGTTTCTTGAAGACTCTGATGTCAAATCCCTCTAGATCGCCCATACACACCTCTTAAATCATCTCGTGTGTCGTTCGTTGGAATCCGGGTGCTAGCGCGATACACCAACGAGCTCTACAACTCAATGGTGATCACCGCAAGGATATAGTCTTCGATCCAATAGAAGTGAATAATATATTCACCAACCTAGAGTAGGGTCTAGAAACCCATCGAGTCCCCTATAGAGATAAGTTAAAGTCAAAGAAACAAATAACTTCCTACGAACATGGTCTATGTAATATAATATCTTCTTCATTGATATCTCAATAAAGCAGAATGCACACTAGTTTCATCATCCCTAATCTTTCTTTATTTTATTGTTGATATGTTTGGACAGTATTACCTTCCACTACCATGTCCATGTATTTAATAAAGGTGCAACCAACCTAATCAACTAGGCCCAAGATATCTCTTCCTCAACTCAGAAGAGAAAAATCTTATCTTGATCATTCAATCAATGCCATGTCATTAATGACGTACCCAACACAAACTACCTCACCACGACTTAATTTCCATGGTTATTTCCTTACATCATAGTACAAAATTAAATGGCATACATCGATAATGATCTCAAGTCTAGAGACTATTACACATGTCCATAGATAAGAACAACCAATGACACCTGAAACATGTGGTGTTCCTATAATGCGGACCAGTGCTCGTGATCTTAATAACTAGAGATCATCAAGTGAGAACTTCATGAGAAGAAGTCTCAATGCTTATGATCCCCCATCACCTGATAGTCACACATCATCCGTGTCCTTTCAAAATGATGTAAATAGACCATAGGACATTACTTTAAGATTACTGTCATGGAATCTCGGGGTTCTCATTATAGCCTGGGATATTCTATAACCTTCTGAAATGAAATTTAATCTACAGACATTGCCATAAACAAAGTGTATGTAGAAGCATCTATACTATTATGTCAAGGTAAACACATGTATATATAAAAATATTTATACATTTAGTGGTGATCAAAGTAAAACACAAGTTGGGTATAGGGATCCCACTTTCAATACTCCCACTTTCACTAGAGCCAATTGCTAATAGGTTTCAATACACTAGATCTCACATGAGAATCATGCTTCTACTGAGAAATATCTTTAGTCAGCAGGTCTTCCACATTGTCCTCTGTGGCTACTTTTCTAACTGTGACTTCACCTCTTTGAGTAAAATCCCTCAAGAGATGAAAATTCTAAAGAACATGCTCTGTCCTTTGGTGAGACCTAGGCTCCTTGGAAAGCACCACTACAGCAGTATTATAGAAATATACTAGAATAGTATTTGCACTGCTAGGCACAACACCAATGTTTAAGACAAAGATCCATATCCATACTTCTTCCTTTGCTGCATCAGAAGCTACAATATATTCAGACTCTACTATAAAATCGACAACCACAACTTTCTTTGAGATTATCCAGCTCACTGCACCACCATTCGGGAAAAATATGTAGCCTCACTATGATTTCAGATCATCATGATATGTCTAGAAACTAGCATCAGTGTGTCCTCTCACTATTAGTTTCTCATATCCTCCATATAATAGGAATATATCCTTAGTACGCCTCAAGTAATTTAGGATAGTTTTAACAGCTTTCCAATGTAGCTCCCTAGATTGGATTGATATCTACCCACCATGCTTAAAGAAAAGGTGACATAAAACCTAATAAAAATAATGACATACATGATAGATCCCACTATCAAGGCATAAGGTATTATATTCATTCTATTAATCTCCTTCTATGTTTGTGGACACAATTTCTTGGAGAGATTTATACCATGTGACATAGGCAAAATTTTTCTATTAGGCTGTTCCATATT
Source organism: Viscum album (assembly GCA_963277665.1). Classification (NCBI taxonomy): domain Eukaryota; kingdom Viridiplantae; phylum Streptophyta; class Magnoliopsida; order Santalales; family Viscaceae; genus Viscum; species Viscum album. Next base: position 1,194,842,589 of record OY728164.1, read on the forward strand.
ATACCTTTTGAGTACCTTGTCAATATATGTACTTTGACTTAGCCCAATAAGCCTTTGAGATCTATCTCAATAGATCTTGATCCCTATATTGTAGTCTCTTCACCTAAGTCTTTCATGGAGAAGCATTAATTTAACTATGTCTTAAATATCAGTAAGACTGGCACCTCATTTCCCATAATTATTATGTCATCAACATGTAACACTAGAAAAACTATGAAATTCCCTTCAAACTTTTTATATAAACAAGGATCACTTTCATTTTTGACAAAACCAAATTCTCTTATAGCCTCATCAAAATGAACATTCTATGGCTGTGATGCTTGCTTTAATCCATAAATGGATCTTTGTAGCTTGCATACTTTATTGGCATTTTCTAACTTGACAAACCCTTTAGGTTGAGTCATATAGATGTATTTAACCAACATCCCATTTAGAATTTTTTTTGAAATCCATTTTCCAAATTTTATAATCATGAAAGGATACTATTGCAAGAAAAATTATGATGGATTTAAGCATTTCAACTGGTGAGAAGGTTTCATCATAGTCAATGCCTTGACGTTGCCTGAAACCCTTTGAAACCAGTCTTGCTTTAAAGGTATTAACCTCAACATCCATGTCTAGATTATTTTTGAATACCCATTTTCATCCAATAGGATTTACAACAGCTGGAGTGCACCAAAATCCAAACTTGATTTTGGTACATGGACTCCATCTCAGAATTCATGGCTTCTTTCCATGTAGGAGTTTCTTTTCCTTCTACTGCTTCCTTGTAGGTTAGAGTTTCATCATCCTCAAAGACTAATGTGTCACCTGAATCAGTGACAAGAAAACCATAATGTTCTAGTTCTCTAACCTCTCACATAGACCTATACAGTATTTGTGTCTCAGGAACAACTTCTTCTTCCACTTTCTCTTGTGGAGATTGTTCCGATACTAAATCTTGTGCATCTGAATAATTAACTTCATAGAATTCAATATTAATCCTACTATTTCCAGTATAAATGTGTTCCCTTTATAAAAATATGGCATATATTTCCACAAAAACTTTTCTATCTAAAGGGTTATATAGGTAATATCCTTTGGTTTCTTTGGGATAACCTATAAAGATGCACTTGGTGCTTATGGATGCTATTTTTTCACTTGGTAAAGTATTGAAAAATGCCTCTCACCTCTATACATGTATGTGTGTCCAACTAGGTTTCTTTCCATACCATAATTCATATGGAATCCCATATATAGCTTTAGTTGGTACTCGATTAAGGGTATATGCTGCTGTTTGCAAAGCGTATCCCCAAAAGGACAATGGAAGAGTTTCATGACTCATCATTGATCTGGCCATATCAATAAAGGTCATATTCATCCTTTCACTAACACCATTCCATTATGGTGTATAAGGAGGAGTGAGTAGGGATATTATACCACACTTCTTTCAAGTGATCAATGAAAGATTGGTTAAGATATTATCCGCCTCGATGTGAGTGGAGTACCTTTATCTTTCTACCTAGTTGCTTTTCTACTTAATTTTGGTATTCCTTAAAAATCTAAAAGAAATCAAACTTATACTACATTAAATAGATATATCCATACCTACTATAGTCATTGGTAAAAGTAATGATATATAAAAAACCACCCCTTGCCTCTATTAGAAATAGACCACATACATCAGTATGTATTAATTCTAGTACTGCATTGGATCTTTCTCCCTTTCCTGAGAAAAGTGCATTAGTCATTTTTCCTTGTAAACAATATTGACATACATCCAAGGGTTCTAATTGTACAGTGTAAAAATACCCTTCTTGATGTCATCTTCGTAATCGCTTCTCGTTTACATGACCATTCCTAAAGTGCCATAGGTGGGTGATATATGAGTCTTGTTGGATATTTTTTTCATTGATTTCTATTATGGGGTTCTTGAGTTCCAGCATGTATAAAACAATGTTTATATGTTCCATACCATAACATATGTCATCCCTATAAAAGAGACAACATTTACTTCCAAACATGAAATAAAATCGCATAGTGTCTAAACTCGAGACAGAGATAATGTTCCTGGTCATATAAGGTATATAATAGCAATTTTTTTAAACTAGAACTAAACCACTTGGTAAGGTTAAGTGATAGTCTCCCACTACCAAGGCTTCCAGACTTGCACCATTTATAGCTGGGAGATCCACTTAACTTTTTGTAATCTTATTGAACTTACTGGGTTCTTGTATATGAATCAAAATGTGTGATCCACATGATGTATCCAATACCCAACTTTTAGATAATGATAGATTGATTTCAATGACAAAAATACCTAAAGTAGAAGCATCAATTTTCTTCTTCTTCCCAGCTCTACAATTCTTCTTCCAGTGGCCTTTCTTACCACATCCAAAGTAGACAACTTCCTTCTCATTACTCTACATCTGAATCTTTGGATTCTTTGTAGGATTATGAATTGGTGTCTTTGGACTTCACTTGGCCTTAGAACCCTTTTCCTTTCCATTTTTTTCTTTTTAACCATAAGGATAGATGAATTGGTATTTTTCATATCATTATAAGCTTGGAAAACTAAATCCAAAAGGTCTGGGAGAAACTTTGTCATATCATTTATGTTATAATTGACTATGAAAGTCAAGAAACTTGGAATTAAAGAGGTAAGAATGAGATCTACTGCTATTTCTTTATTCAATTTGAACCTAAGGGATTCAAGCCTCTCAATATACCCAATAATCTTGAGTATATGAGGGCCAACTTAGTGCCCTTCTACTAGCCTTAACTTATAAAGGGAACTTGAGACCTCGTACCTTTACTAACTGACCCTCTCCTAATATAATTCTTGGAGATGTGAAAGCATATTATAGGAATCTTCATCCTCATGCATTTTTTACAACTGGTTGGACATAGATGACAACATGATGTATTGAAAATCAAGTGAATCATATACATGATTTATCTATTTATCTTTTTTCGACTTACTTTCTCCCTGAGGAGGCTTAACTGGAACTGGGTATTCCAACACATATAACTTCCTTTCTTGGCATAGTACTATGTGCAAGCACCTGTACCACTCTTGGAAGTTATTTCCAGTCAGGATATTTTCTTTGTCTAGAATTAATTGTAGTGTTAATGTATTTGTGGTGTTGGTGATTTCTATTTTAAATATACATTAGATAAACATTTAGCAGTTAGTACTTTGTGTTGATTAACTTTTGAAATTTATGATTAATAAATTATTATATCATTTTAATGTCACCAACAATTTTAGAAAACCTTAATAGCCCTCACTATTAGATTCAGAATACTCTGTCTCTTGAGTACTCTAGTGGCAAGGATCATAGAAACCTCTCTAATAGTCTACAAGCTATGGCTATGCCACTACTCGGAGGGTTTCAAGGTAGGCTCTAGGATGGCCAACCACTTGACTCGTGGTTCCTTGTATTGTTGAGTAAAGTCCCAGATTTTGGAATCTGAACCTGATTCTCTCAACATCTTTCCTCTAAAGTGATAGAAAGTTAGTTATGACTAACCCTTGAACACTAAATTTAGTTAAGTCAACCCATTTATCTCATACAAATGCCTTGAAATTAAGATGCACTCTCAACTATGGTTGATGAGCATCCCAAACACCTGATTTTGTTTAGATTTGAAAAATGGAAGGCTTTTGAACTTAATATATCTTTGAGGGTTTTTCATATTTATTGATGAATATAATCCTTTTCTATTTATATGTTCAAACTAGATTGTCATGCTCATAACTGAACATTCCATATAAATACATTCATTACTTATTTATGAATTTTTATCTTGTTTACTATTCTACATGATCAAGCAATAATCATGCATTCAAATTAAACAATAAACAATGCATAAAGGTAAATCATGCAATTTGACTGGTCTTGATCATTCTATTATGATTGATCCCTAAATGGATCAATCTGAACCTAAGGGCATCCATACCTAAGTCGACACCTGACTCATGTCATAGCTAGCCCTAGTGCAATGCACTCTAATCCCATCTGGATCACCGCCTCGACTTGGAGGGGTCTGCATCTCAGATCATCACTTTTTAATTACAAATATACTCGCACATAGGTGAGGGGGTATAAGGGTACAAAATACAACTTGTACATTGGAAACACAACCCCTTATACATATTTTAATTAAAAGAAAATTCACAGACCTTAATTTATCTAATTAATTATTACAATCATCACACTCATTGAATAAATAATTAAATAAATAAACCAGACATGTATGGTTCAATCACTTGCTCAAGACTAGTTAGTATAAATAAAGAACAATTAAAAATTAAGCAGCAATAAATTTAAATAGTTTAAGGGCACTCTAATAAATTAAATAAATTTAAATAAATTAATTTATTTTATCAGTTCCAATTGTTTATTTTTTTTAATTTCAAAAAATTAAATTAAACCATTAATTTAATTTTAATTCTAAAAATTAATTTAAAATATTAATTTAATTTTAATTCTAATTAAATTAATGTTTCAGATTCTAGTTAAACTTAAACCCCAATATAATTCTAATTAATTTAATTTAAAAAACTAAATTAATTAAAACTAATTAACGAGGTTGCCTCTTGCCGGGGAAGGAGTCTAGATGGACTAAAAATCGCCATGAGGGTGTCTTACTGGAGCAGGGATAAAACACAGCATGATCGTGGCGTGACCGCAGTGGGGCCGCAATGTGACTGCCTGGTCCAACAACATCCCGCAGTGGCAGCGTCCTCTGGCGAGGTGTGAGGACAGTGGAACGCTGCTCCGACCAACCGTGAGGGTGGCGACCTACTGATCTAGTGGTGGCCTTGTCTGGCAGAGACAACAATTTAGAGGCGGCCTAGGGTGGCGTGAGCTGGTAGTGACGAGGGGGTCTGGGTGGTGCAAGGCAACGAAAGCGAGGGGTTCCTAGTAGCGTGAGCCAACAACGGAGAGGGGATCTAGGCTGCACGAGCTGGCGACAACGAGGGGTCCAGGTGGTGGTGGTCTGCTGCTGGTGCAACCAGGCATGATGTGAGGATGCAGCTAGTGGTGATGTGGCCTTGACAAGGTTATGAGGAAGGATCCGGAGATCCTAGAGGGAGGCGCAACGCGAGGCAGACCGCTAGGGTTTCTAGGGGTTGTGTGCCATGCTGCTAAGGGAAGAAGACCCTTTGGGTCTTCTTTCTTTCTCTTTTTTTATTATTGATTTTTTCTTTAGACCAAATCAACCCCACCCCTTCCTTTTTTTAAATTAAAAGAAGAAGACCCAAATTTGTGGTCTTGGTCTCCAATTTTTTTAACTTTAATGTCTAAAGATTTTAATAAATAACAAGAATGACTTGAACCCAAGTATAAAGGAACCCCTTTTTAATTTTTTTTATTTTTATTTGAGGAAAATAAAATAATATTATATTATAATATATTTTATTTAACTCATAAAAATAAGCCCATCAGAAAAATTACAACAATAGGATTTCGACCAAAGAGTGGCTGGAAATCACGTTCTTCATAAAAAAGTAATCCAGGGAATTCAAAACCAATAATGTCGATCTAATTAATTTTTTTGAAATGGATGTAACTTGGCCATTCAGAAACAAATCTACGTATGGTCAGATCCATTGGAACTGATTTTATGCCCCCTACTTAAATTTAATGCAATTTAATTTTTATTTGACTCTGAGAAATCATGCATCCCTCTGATACCACTGTAAGGTATCAGGATGAGCAGTGGAAGCTGATGGGATGAGAATTTAAAATTTTTCTACATCACCAGAGAAATGTATCAATGTTGAATCTGATGATCTTATCCCGATACGGCCTGAGGACCATGTGTGGATTTGACAGAGCACAAAACTAAATAGAACATATACCTTGTTCGGATTTGATGTGTGAAAGTCTGTTGCAGGATTCCAACGACCATTGCTTGAATACTCAAACACTGAATCCATCTAGATCTTCCACACATGCCTCTTAAATCTACTTGTACATTGTTCATTGGAATCTAGGTGCTATAATGGTACACCGATGAGCTCTCCGGCACAACGATGATCACTGCAAGGCAAGAGTCGTCGATCCAAGAAGAATGAGCTTGAAGATCTTCCTTGCTTGGGAGAATCTTTCTATAGAATCTAGTAGGAGAGAGAGGCACTCAATTATAACACATGAATAGTTACATGGGGAGAGCCTCTCTCTTACTTATATAGGGAATATTTAAAATACCCAGTATGGATTCCCAACCCCTATGTAATAGATATTCACAGTATAAGTATTATAAATATTTATTCATGACAAATTGAATTATTCTATAAATAATATTTATAATTTTATCACTAAATACAATATATATTAAATATATATTGTGTAATAAACTTGATTCTATAACTCGACTCACTTCTCCTGAAAATATTAAACGAACCTTGGATATTTAAATCCGTTCGAATAATATTTTATCTTTGTATTTACTTAATCAATTTTAAATACATGTTATAAATAAATTCAACAAATTATTCCATACATAAATAATTAAAGAATTTATTTATTATTTGTTGATCCATATAACTTGGATATTACTCAGACCCCTTGGTAGGGCCCACCAAGTTATATATTTCTATTCCACATAATAGGGAATATTCTCAAAGCACTATAGTGTGTGACCCTCTAGGCCCTTATCTCAATAGCAGTGAATGATACATTCCCCGACCAAGAGTGGGGTCTAGAAACCCATCAAGGCCCCTATAGAGATAAGGTAAAGTCAAAGAAATGAATATCTTCCTACAAACATGGTCTATATAATATAATCTATTCTTCATCGATATCTCAATAAAGAAGAATGCACACTAGTGTCATCATCCTTAATCTTTCTTTATTTTATTTGTTGATATGTCCAGACGGTCTTACCTTCCACTACCATGGACATGGATTTAATTAAGGTGAAACCATCCAAATAAAATAGTCCTGAGATATCTCTTCCTCAACTTGGAAGTGAAAAATCCTATCTTGATCATTCAATCAATTCCATGTCACCAATGACGTTCCCAACACAAACTAACTCACCATGACTTATTTTCCATGGGTTTTTCCTTGCATCTAAGTACACAATTAAATGACATAAATCATTAATGATATCAAGTCTGGATACTATTAAATGTGTCTGTAGATAGAAATGACCAATAACACCTGAAACATGTGGTGTTTCTATTATGTGGGTCAGTCCTCATTATCTCAATTACTAAAGATCATCAAGTGCGAACTTCATGAGAAGAAGTCTCAATGATAATGAGCCCCCAACACATGATGGTCACACATCATCTATGTCCTTTTAGAATGATGTAACTAGACCATAGGAAATTACTTTATGATTACTATCTTGGCATCTCAGGGTTCTCATTATAGCCTGGGATCTACTATAACCCTTTGATACGACATGTAATCTATGAAAATTTCTAGAAACTAAGTGTATGTAGAAGTATATACACTATTATGGCAAGGTAAATACATGTATATATAAAAAACTGCATACATGTAGTAGTAATAAAAGTACAAAAAAAGTTGGGTCTAGGACACCCACTTTCAATAATAATATCTATGGACACTAATTCAATAGGAATGGATATCCATTATAAAGTAAAAAATGATATCTAAAATGAAATGGTTTCACATCCTTATCCCTCCTTGTCATATTTATGAAATGTAAAAAAAGTAAACCTAGTAATTAAATATAAAATAAAATGGAACTTATGCTTAAGTACTTACCAGTACCTGGCCATATAAATGAGTAGTTGGGGTAGTATACCTTGGGTAGTGAGAATTTCCTTATTTAGATTCCATAAGTGTTTATATATATCTAATTTAAACTTGTTCTGAGGCATGTTCTTGGAATTTGTTGACCAATGATTCCATGACGTCTTCGTATTGTATGTTAAGAGGGTGGCGATGACCATGCTCTAGACATGGTGGGCTCTGAGCTACTAGTCTTTCTGCCAGGAGTGACACTGGAGAAACCTCCTATTGTACCTAATCTGGGAACTGATGCCCAAGTTCATGATAGTTTCCTATATCTGATGTAGTCTATGCATGGTGGTCCATGAGTTTCACCTACGATGGCTAATCTGACTCACAAGTTCTAATAGCATCATCCTCCTACTTTCTCAGGGGATGCTAGTCCATAGGCTACTGAGTCTTAGCTAGAGGCCACCCTCTCTATCTTTTGGCATCTAGAGACGCCTCTAGAGAGGAGGGTAAAGTTTTGCATATACATGCTTTGAGATTCGTCCGAGCGTTGGTGGAATATGGTTAACCAGGATAATCAACATCGGGGAATGATATGAGCTATTTTCCAGACTGCCTTCTATGATCAGTTCTTTACTCAAGCACTAAGAGCTGACATAGATAGATATTTCATGCATCTTGATAAAGGTTCTATGTCAGTTATGGAATATTCTATTCTTTTCACTGAGTGACATTGATTTTTCACCTCTTCTAGACGATGGTGAAATTTCTCATGCTAGACGTTTTGAGGATGGGCTTGTGTATGCCATCTGTATGTAGGTGAATGACTTTTTCCTGCCTAATTTTTATGAAATAGTCAATCCAGATCTTATCACTAAGTGAAACCTGAGGGATGTAAATAGTACCAGGCATAGAGAATTAGTTCCACAGTAGTATAATAGTTCTACCAGTGGTAGGAAACGTTCCCTTGAGGTTTCTCATTAGGGCTGTGACACTAAAGTATCCATATTGATAGATCCATGGAATGTCATCAGTGTGGATGATAGGACAAGAGATTCATGAGATCAAGCGATAGTTATAGAATTTAGAGGCCAAAGTTTTTCTAAGGCCCAGTACATCCTCTTGGGGTTCTCCCATTCTTTTCACCAATAAGGCGGATGGAACCTTATGTCTATGTGTGGATTATAGATGGTTGAACTAGCATACAGTCAATAACTGGTATCCACTACCTTGAATATATGATCTATTTTACCAGCTCCAAGGATCTAGGGTATTTTCTAAGATTTACCTAAGTTTAGGATTTCATCGAGTGTGAGTAAGGACATCATACATACCTCATACAAATTTCCATAGCAGGTATAGTCTATATAAGTAGCTTGTTATGCCATTCGGTCATATGAATGCACTAACCATTTTCATGACTCTAAAGAATAGGGTTTTACATCCCTATCTTGATTCTTTTTTCATGGTCTTTGTGGATGTCATATTGGTGTATTCTCATACTAATAGTGATGATGCCAATCATCTTGAGATCATTATGAGTACACTGAGAGAGCATCAGCTTTATGCCAAACTTGCTAAGTGCCACTTCTATATCAACAAATTTCACTTATTAGGTTATATAATATCAGAATTAGGTATATCTATAGACCCAAAAAAGGTTAGTACTGTAGTTTCCTAGGAGAATCCCAAGAATGTGTTTTATATATGAAGTTTCTTGGGGATGGATGGATATTACAAGTGTTTCATATAGGACCTTTCCAAACTTGTTTCACCTCTCACTGGTCTTATAATGAAGGGTGTCAAGTTCATGTGGTTAGAAGAATACAAGAAATCCTTTCACGAGTTGAAAGGGAGGCTTGTCTCAGCACCTTTTCTGATTCTTCCAGAGCCTAGAATAGGTTATATCATCTTCTGTGATGTGTTATGCATCAGCCTAGGATCAATACTGATATAATAGGACAACTTCATTGTGTAAAAATATCAACAATTGAGGACTTATGTGAGAAACTACTCGACTCATGACCATGAGCTAGTAGCCATTGTCCATGACTTACGTTTCTAGAGACACTATCTATTAGGTGAGTAATTTGTGGTGTAAATGAACCACATGAACCTCAAATATATATTTTATCAGTGTAATATGAACCTAAGATAGTAGAGATGGGTCAAATATCTAAAATCCTTTTATTTTTAGATTTCATATATGTTTGGGAAGGGCAATGTAGTCACGGATGCACTAAGTAAAAAAAATCAGACATAGGCCATATGAGAATCCAATGAATAATGAATGTTAATGGACCTATTTTATGAATTTCATATAGAGTTTCATGATAGTGAAAATCAATATTACCTCTCATCCTTGATATTACCTATTCCATACTTGAGAAGGTTAAGGGTATAAAATTTTTATATATAGAGGGATTGGTTCTCCATGAGAGTATATTAGGAGCTGACCCAAATCCGTATTGGTCTGTGGATAGAGATGACACCCTGTATATTCGTGGATATGTCTAGGTTCCTATAGATATGATAGGGGAGTTGATGAAAGAGTACCATGCTTATCAATGGGTAGTTCATCTTGGAATATTGAAGATGTATCGAGATACACATTGCCAGTATTGGTGGGCTAGGATGAAATGTCATATAGTAGGATTTATCACTAGGTATTCCACCTGTCATCCAGTGAAGGCATAGAACCAGAGACCTGTAGGATTATTTAAGATGATTCTAGTCCAAGAATGAAAATTGTAAGATTTTTCCATAGAATTTGTAGTCAGGTTACCTAGGACGCCTAGAGGTAGCGATGCTGTATAGGTTTTCATTGTCAAACTGATGAAAGTGGCTCAATTCATTTCTATTAGAGAGACTTTCTCAGTTAATGAGCTGGGAATACTATATTTCGGTGAGATCATACGACTACACGAGGTCCCTTGTTCTATCATTTTATATAGGGATTCTTGTTTCACATCATGGTTTTGGTAGGGATTAGATTAGGCTATGGAAACACAAGTGGTTCTAAGCATAAATTTTCACCCTCAGACCAATGGAAAATCAGAATAGACAATACAAGTTCTAAAGGATATTCTATGAGCATGTTTCCTTAATTTCAACAGTTCTTGGGAGAAGCATATCCCTCTCCCTGAGTTTGCCTATAATATCATCTTTCAGGTGACAATTCAAATGGATCCTTTTGAGGCCTTATATGGTAGACTGTTCCATTCACCCCTATGCTGGCTAGAGGAAGGTGAGGTAGCCCTACCAGGTCCTCATCTCATTCAAGAGACTTTGAAGTAGGTTTAGCTAATTATAAAGTGTATGAATGATGCTCATTCTAGACAAAAATCTTATACTGATCGCTGTTTATGGCCTCTAGAGTTTGAGGTTGGGGATCGTGTTTTCATTCGGGTATCACCCAAGTTGGGTCATAAATAATTACAGAGGAAAGGGGTGCTATCACCTCATTATGTAGGTCTGTTATCAATTTTGGAGAGAGTTTGACTAGTAGCCTATCGATTGCTATTTCCTCAAAGGTACCTTTCCATGCCTGACATCTTCTACATTTCATAGTTTTTCTAGTATTATGCCAAACTGTTGCATACCTTTGATCCTAAGGTAGTAGATTTAGATGTTGATGATACCTTTGAGGAGTATCAAGTATGCATCATTGACTAGATCATAAAGGCTATCTGAGGCCGGTCTGTCCCTTTAGTATGGGTGATATGTAAGCCGACCACATTAAGGATGAGACTTTAGAGTGGGAGGCCGACATACATTCCCAGTTTCTAGATTTGTTCTCAGATAGTGTTTCACCACCCTTAGAATATGAACTCGGGTATGAGTTATTTTAATGGGGGAAGACTGTAAGAACTTGATTTTTTAATCAGGCACGAATCATTTAGATTTCAGTATAATTTTTTATTTTGGACCTAATATGGATGAATTTTGGGTTAGAAAATTCCCTAAGGGTGTATGGGGATTGTTTGGAGCTCAAAACCCAACTTTTTTGGAAAACATGTCCCTGTCATATGGATAGAGTAAACCGTGCGAGTAGGGTGAATGGTTAGATATAATAGTGTGGATGGTATGTATTTTTAGGAAGATCCATCTTGCATGATTGGTGCATGGTTTCCCTAATCGTGTGGTACTCCCCTTTCTATAAATTCCTGTTCATGGTTGGCACATTCTTTGGAAAACCATGCAGAAAAATCGTGCATAGGCTAAATTTTGGGAAATTTTACATTTTTAACCTTAATGATCTAATTAATCCCTCCTTCCCTAATCCAATTTCCAGTGGGATTAGAATTCATTTCTCCCATTTTGGAGATTTTTGAAGGCCTAAGCTAGGGATCAATAGGTCACTTTTATCTAGGATCCATTCAAGCTTCCCTTTGTCACGTTGGATGCACAACAATAAGTATTCAGGTTTGTTTAAGCTGTTCTTCATCTCTCATGCTCTCGACCTAGTTATCAAGGTGTGATCATTTTTACCTTTTCTCAAATATAATCCATTCCAAGCCAAGTCAGAGGCCAATAATAGAAGAGGAGAGTCATAAAAGCCTAAGGTGAGTGGTTTATAACTCATACCTTAAGTTCTTTGATTTTGAAATTATTGTGTGGGGCCCACCGATTTCATCGGGTGCTGTTTACTGAATTTTTATGGCATGATTATAATCATTAAATCCGTATGGTTATGCTCTTTCAAAATATGTGATTATTTTTTAGTGGTTACACCTATAACTCTATCCATCCCATGTAGGATGTTTTTCCATAATTGTCGTTTTAGTGTTTTGACACGTTTGAGCCACTATTCGGGTGTTTCTTGGATTGAACTTTCTAAGGGTGAGATTTTCTATATTAAATGGATTGGTTTAATATTTTTATTTGGATAATGGAAAGTACCAAGTATGATCACCACTTGACCCACCTAAGTTAAGTGATTCAATTGATAATTAAATGTGAAATGGAAATTGGAAAGTATACTAAGTATATGACTTGTCCTTATTAAATGTAATTTAACAATAGGTTTCATGTCTGTAACACCACTTACAGTGATAATTAAAGGTAGAATAGTGAACCTTGAATTTTAAAATTTCCTTAAATTGATTAAATTAATGGTTTCATGCTACTTGGCCTTATCACACTAATGAAAGACAATGCTTGAACCAAATAGAATTATTGATTAATTATGATTTGATGAAATGGTTGCATGCTCAATTAGCCTCGTCACACTAATGAAAGGTAATGGCTTGAACCATATGAATTATATATGAATTGATTAACAAAATAGAAGTGTCCTGACTCGAGTTCACCCTGATTTCTTGAGGGAATGACTTAAGCACTTGAGGACCCCATTCCAAATTCAAGGATACGACTTTCTTAGGTCGAGAAACACCTAGAACCCAATCCTTGTCTAACTTTGGATGTCTAGTTTAAAACCATATGATCCATGATGTAGTACTATAGGATGCCTTTGATACACTCATTGGATACAACATTGACAAGTAGGTTCCGTGGTTAAAGCCTATTGGGCAGAGTCATTGCTTATCCCTATTTTACCTTAGATGATATCCTAGGACTCGGTAGGTATCTTATTGTGAAATTCCTTGGACTATGCTTCTTGGATTACACTCTTACCCCCAGCCAGGCTACAATCATTACTGAGTTGGTGACCCTTGAGGTCTATGTTGACTTTGTTGTTACCTTGGGACTTCATTATTAATTATCATTATAGGTTTCCTTGTTACATCTTGGAACCTTCACTATTGATAACATGTAACTTATTTATAAACTGGTAATAATCAATTAGTTAACTAGTTACATGTTCATAAATGAGCTGAGGGATGAAGCAGGTACTTGGGTGTTTAGTTACATTGTACTTATTTACTTTATATATGTATGATTTCACATAGTTTCATTTGCATTACACAAGACGAATGTTATAGATACCATTGGTGGTGGGCCACTGAAATTTATCTCACACCCTCTTCGAGCACTGTTTGGTACCCAAGGAAGATTACATGAATAAAGGCGTTGATAAAGGAAATCATATAGCTTCAAAGACATGATTTCTTTCTATTTAGAATGGAGCTTGATATTAGATGACCAAGATGGAGTTCAAGATGTTTGGGAGTCTTTTGGTTTCCTTTATAATTTTGTGGAACATGTTATGCCTACTGTCTTGTATCCATGTTTTATAGTTTTCCAGTGACATGAAATGTCATCACCAGTTATTCCAGTTGATTTAGTTATTATAATCATTGTTTATTTTTTATTTTACTCTTCTTCTTATGTTTACTTAATTTTCTTCCACTACTTACCCCTATTTATATTTATCCGTTGTGCTACACTCTAGTAATGAGGGCATAGTATCCCCACAAAGACACACTAGGCCCTCATTATTAGTCGGTAGCCTCTAGAATTTGGGGATATGCACTTGAGGAAATATGGCCCACTAGGATTTGGGCACATATTAAGTGGCATTCGGGTCCGGGATGTCACAAGAATAATGAATTATAATTATGATGTCTTGTTAATACATATGTTCCACATTACTATATCATGTTTCATGTCTAAATTCTATACTTAATGCTTCTTATGTGTTAATTAATTAATGATATACCACATGATCTTTCATACCATTTGATATCACTGTGGTTTTTTTCTTTACTGTGTTATTGTTTTAACATTTTTTTCTTTATGCATGTCCCTAGGATTTCATATGATATGATATGAATATAATTTGTTTAATATGTGTTTATGAGGGATAACTAGACACCTTTTTATAATTTTTTTGAAAAAATATGTATACTATGCAACTAATATCTAAATATATTGAACCTTTGGTTCTAGGAATTTTTTAGCACTTAATTTATCATGTATATTTTTAAGAAAATGATGTAAGAGCTATTTATGTGATTTCAGAATAATTATAAACACAATAAATTGAATATAAAAAAAATTAAAACAACTTTTACTCATAATCACATAAAATAATTCCATAATTAAGTAATAAAAGATCCCTAATAATATTATGGAATCTAGTTGAGGAAAAAAAGAATATTTATTGATAAAATGAAATAAAATCAAAACTACATCTTTGGTGTACTTTTCTCTCAAAAACTAGATAATTTCATTTATTTTATCTCAATGTGATATTTTATCAACTCTTGATCCTTTTATAAATAGATAATCCCACAAGTTTGTAAAAACATATATTGGATCCAAACCATAAAAAAGCATTAGATTAAACCACCTTCATACCCATGAATTCATTCTCTAGTAAACTGATGTTAACCTTCATTGAATTAGATCTATGAAATAAATTAATGTCATTTAGATCCATTTATAGTCTCAACAAAAACCCACCTTAGTAAAGAATTATTACCCTCTCTGAGTGCTTCTAATTCCATCCACAACACTGCTATATGCTACTCATTTCCTTCCCTAATTTGTTTTGGCTTGGATAGCTCTATGTAGGAATTTTATTTTCCAACTAGACACTCAACCATTAATGATGGATTTTGGATGCCCCTCATGTTCAAATGTAGGAAATGATAAATTTTTATTCATAAAATTTTAATAATGAGACCCATATTCTCATTACATATAGATTTATGAGGTGGAAAAAATAGAAGGGATGAATTTATGAGGCTTATGTTAAAGGGTAGAGTCCCACATTGAAGGTGGGATATAAATTACAAAGGCTCCTCCCTTATAAACAAGGGTCTTGTAAATTGTATTTTCATAAAAAATATTTATTTGGGTGAATGATTTTTGAAAATATTTATAATATATACTTTTTTATAAAAAATATTTATTATATATATACAAAAAATTAAAATTGAAAATAAAATAAAAATATTTTTTTAAATAAACATCAAAAGACGAGATGATTGGATTTTTAGATTTTCAAAAATCAAAAGTTTTCTAGTATTTAATCATTTTTCTAAACCTATATTTTTTGTGTTTTTCTCAATTGAATAATCGATAATTTTTATGAATCAATATAATATAATTGAATATGATATTATAAATTTTGGTTTTATTAGATCTAATCTTCATTAATTTTGAAAATCTCCCTCATCTATATCCGATCACCACTTTAACAAGCATATATTGTACACTTTGTGGAATATCTGTTATATTTTTATACATTTATATATATATATATATATATATTTGAAGTAACTGTGAAGTATAATTCCACCGATACCATATTAAAAATTATTGGGGTGGATTAAACCCATTTAGATAGTGAATTAATTCATGATTCAAAGTATATTCATCTTTGTTGTCTCCCAAAAATATGGCATACACTTCCTGTGATTACCATGATATCATCCAGAATCAAATAAAAATATTTTATTTGAAGATAAAGTTGTATCAAACTCTATTAATAATATAAAAATGGCATCTTCATGGGCCACATAACGTCTCACACACTATGGGGTGGAGATCCTTCAAAAACATTTCCCCATGTACTGACATGGTGGTGAGAACCTCCCATTCAGAGTTGGCCATGTATTTTATCCATTGAGGAGAAAAGGTTTCACTAGTCATAATATCCTTCTTAAAATTATATATAGACCTATTATTTCCTTTTAAAACACTTTTTATGGATAAACCTAGTTTCTAATGGTGTAGTTTTTTCAATCATCTATTTGAAAGCTCATAAATCCAAAATAGACATCCAAATCAAAAGTTGTAGTTGTTTTTATTAGAGTTGGTTTCATAGAACTAACTACTTTATACTTTTTATTTTTTGTATATTATATTAATTTAACATTAATAAATATTTTATCTAATAATGAGTA
Source organism: Viscum album (assembly GCA_963277665.1). NCBI lineage: Eukaryota > Viridiplantae > Streptophyta > Magnoliopsida > Santalales > Viscaceae > Viscum > Viscum album. Next base: position 1,194,859,114 of record OY728164.1, read on the forward strand.
TTATTATAGATAAAATTAATGCAATAATTTCCATAGAGTATATGTCACATCAAAAGGTCAAAGAATTTCCCCATTATGATGAGAACCTAGAAGTTATATGATGATATTATTAAATATATGTTTTAGGTATGAATGAAATATATATTATGGGACACATATAATTTTTAGATATCAGCTGTTAGAGGCTCTTAAGACATTGCGACTTCTTCTCATTAAGTTAATACTTGATAATCTCCAAGATAGGAGGTTATGAGAACTGACCCACTAGATAGAATTCCACCTGTTATATGTGTCATTAAATATACCTATATATTGATGTGTATATTGGTATTTAAAATTGATATTATTATTAATGTGTATAATGAATAATGTAACTATATGTATTGATGAAAATCATGGAAAAATATGCTCATTATAAGGTAGTATATATTGGGTATGTCATAAGTAAAATGAAATTAATGAAAAATCCAAGAAAGGATTTTTCATTTTTATTTTAATGGATATATATATCTTATTCCCTTTGATTGAATTGAAACTATCTAATTAACTCCATGACCATGAAATTTTTATCAATGAGTTCATTTTAGGATTGTTAAAGAAACAAATACCAAGTACATAGGTTGATGAAACATATAATGCAACCTACATGGTGAGATATCAAGACAAAAAATTTATATTACAAAATGAGAATTCTTAATAGGTTTTATTCATTGTAACATTAACATAATTATCTATAAATTCAATGATATTTTTCTATATGTTGATCTTGTATTTTAGGCTCGTTCTCATAATGCTACTGAGAAAGAGGTCTAAGGGTTCACACACTAAGTGTATCCAGATCCCTAGTTAAATTCTTTTTGAATTTAATATTAGAATAAATATTATTATCATGTTTTGAGGAATAATAATTATTTTGGTTATATTGATTATATATATTAAATCATATTTGTGAGTTACATATTAAATAAATATTTATTCAATAGTTAGTGAATATAATATTTATTTATTTATTGAATGAATAATAAAGTAATATTTATTTATTTAAATAAATTTTTATTATTTAATAGTTTGATAAATTTCAAGGAGTAATGATGGATCAAGTTAAGTGTCTAGAATAAAAAGATATATTTTATTTAATATCATTAATTAATTAATTAATTAATTTAGGAAATTATACTTAAATATCTATGAGTTTTGTGTACATCAAGGAAGTAATAATAGTAATAATATTATTTGATGTGGGGTTTATTTATAATTAAGATATTGGTTATGGGATGTTATGTAATAATAAATTATTTGACCAAGTTATATAAACCCACTTATATTATTTTAGATATATTAATGATTTTTTTGTGCAAAATATATCTCTTAGAGAATTTTATCAAGCCCTAGAGAGAACTTTTCTAGAATGATTCTATGAAAAAATAGTTTTCATCCTCCTTATCCCACTTAATATTGAGATAAATAGATAAAATAATTTAATATTTAAATATACTATTGTTGTGATCAATAGAAAATGATGTATGATATTTTGATCTTATGCACTAACACTTTGAGTTCTGATAATGATGTTTCGAAGTTCACAGAGCACATATAGATACTGCTAGAGGATTTTTTCTTTGGATCCTTCAATGTTACAATAGTATAACAAAAATTTCATCCATAATCATCAACAAAAAAATAATTAATTTTTTTTAGTTTATCAAATCTAGATTATATTCTTAATATTAAAGTTGAGATAATATATTCCTTCAATTCATATGACCTTGAATAGGCCAAAAATAGATGAATAACATTTTAATATTCCATCTAGAGGTTCTATATATTTTTTCCAGTTAACATTGATACATAAATTGTAACTGAAAAATTTACATTCTATATATCCATGGTCAACCACCCAAGTATTAGTCATGTAAATCATGACACGTCATGTGGGAGAATAGTACACTTAATTTCATGTTGTGTATTGAACAAATAGTTAGCATTTGGTTTGATAGGGTTGTATAAGACCCAAGATTAAACTCTAGTAATGAAAAATTATTTATTCAAGTATCCAATAAAATTAATTAAATAATTTAATTAATAATTATTTAAATTTATATTAAATCAGTGAATATTGATATAATTACCGATACATTTATTTGAATAAAATATATTTTAGTAGAAGAATATTTTTCAAATTTTAGGCACAAAATACATGATTTTGAAATACACCAATAATTTTTTAATAATTAAATTTTAAAAAATTATAAAATTAATTTCATAAAAATGAATTTAAATTTGGAATCAGTACATCAAAATTAGTCAATAATGAATTTTTCATAATTTTTTAAGACAATAAAATTTTTGAGTAAAAAGTAAAATACGGTATGAATATATAGTAATTATTATGACATCATAATGAATTAAAATTGATTTAATAAGTAATATAAAAGATTTATTACCAAAAAATGAGTTTATTCATTCAAATAATTTATTTGAAAATATTAAATTTAATTTTACAAACCTATAAATAATCTTCCAAAACCTAAAGTATATTTTAATATTTTTAATGATTTTTTTTGTTAATAAGGATTTTATTCACAACCAAAATTATATATTTTAAATTGGTTTATGTTCTTAAATAATTAAAAGATAAAAAATAGTTTTTACATTTCAAATATGATGGTATGAACCATGAGAAGGCTAGTGGTTTTCTATTTGTTTTATAACCTGGTGTCCCAGGACCATGCTTTGAAAATAATAAACATACCCCGCTAATTTGCTATAAATTCCCACCCATTCTCCTATTAATCTCCACTATAAATCTAAAAATCACGAATTTCCTTAAATTTTCCCTCTAAAGAGTATATCCAAGAAATTTTAAAGCTTCTAAGGTGTTCCTATCAATCTTTAAGAAGCAAAATTGCAAGGTATGTGTTCTTAACCTCTCCCTCTCCTTTATTTTTGCAATCCTTCCATTTTATTTTCTTTTCAATGATAAACTTTATTATTATTCATTATTATAAAATAATTATTATATAATAGATGATTTATCACCAATTTAATCTAATTATATGACCTTCATAATCCATTATGATGCTCAAACACACCCATAGACATGACACACCTAATATTTTGGTAAAGTAATGAGTGTGGGGTTTCATAGAAATGAAATCCCTATCTAGATACAAAAAAGTACATACAATATATGATTTTGATGAACCTAGGGGTAATATACCTAAAAAATATAGGATAAACATTAACAAAATCTTCACTTGGTGTAAAACCAAGGGGCCTAACTGCACATTGGATTTGACCCTTTTGGGTGATATTCTTTGGATAATTCATAAGATATTTACAAACCATAAAAAAGGATTATCTCCCATTTATATCACTACACCATGAAATTACTCTTCACTACTACTTTTTTATCATTCCTTTAATAAGGGTACCTTACATTATAATATCAGTATCCTATTATTTCTAAGTTGATTGTGGGATATTCACCAAGATAGTTATATTATTACATTGAATAAAGAAATATTTTCATTTTATATATCTATATTCCTATAGAAAATTATTGATAAATTAACCAAAAATATATATGATATTCCTTTGTAAAGATCATGATATGTTTTATTTATTCATTTTCTTCATATGATGGATGCATTGGACTTATCATGTCAAAGGTGGGGCTTAAAATTATATAGACCCTATATGCATTGGTAGGTCCCATGAGACAAACTAGTTGGGTATTTGGTGTAATACTTACCCATTTATATATGATTTCATGGGACAAGGCCTTAATGGTATGATTATGATGTCCAACATTATGCATTATTTCACTCTAAGATCATTTATTATTATTCATGTGTCAATTTGTTTCTATGTCATCCATGGATATATTATGATCACAGTTTCATTTGATATGACATTATTCTATTCATTTATTCCTATTATATTATTTATTCCGTGGTATGAAATAATAGCTTCTGTTATACTCTACACCTTATTGAGCAATAGAGACCACCCAATTATATTATTTTACATTTCCCCATGAAACCATGAAGATTAATACATGTTAAATAATGAATTTCATGGAGAAATAATTAATTTATCACGTACATAGATGTTATATATTAATATTTCAAAGGAATGTAATTTTTATTTTTTTATTTAGTTTCTTATGACTACTAAACTATTGGATATTTTTTATTATAATCTATCCATTTAGTACCATTATAATAAAATTACCACCGTGTAAAGAACCCAACACTAGTATCCCATATCTGTTGGTTAATTAATTACATTGGTACTAGATTCAAGTGGTCACATCCCAAAGGAACAAATCGTTTAGTAGTCTTAGAAAACTAGATGCATACATAAATCTAAAATTACATTTTAAGACATTAAACAGAACATAGTAGTTTATTTTATAATATCATTATTACTTATAGAATATCATTTCTAATAAATCATAATACATTTCTTGACATCTTGTGGAAAAGAAACATAATAAAGCAGTGGTATCAAATACTCAGTTAGGGTATGCATACAATAAAAGATAACATGGAATAAATAAATCATGAATAATGTGTTAGTAATAAATTATGATCAAATAATTCCATATAAATAATCACATGATCTTGAAACTTATCCATGAATATCATAACTATTTAAATAATCACATGGATATTAATAATTGATTTCAAAATGATGGAATGCATAATGTTAGATATCTTAAACATACTACTTAGGCCTCATTCCAATACATCTATATAAATGGGTAAGGATTCAGCTAAATACCCAACTTTTTTTATTTCATGAGACCCAACTATGCATCATTGGGTTATATAATTCTAGGCCACACCCATCACTTGATAAGTCCAATTCATTCATCATATGAATAAACAATACAACTTCATAAATATACCTTAAAAATTAATAACTTTTCGTATTGGAAGAACCAGTATACAAGATGGTAATACTTTACCCAATTATAAAAAACCATAAGATTCATAAAAGGATATTGACATATATAAAAATACTATAAAAAGATCACTGGAAAATTTCTTGAGGAAAATACCATTTTCACATTGAAATCATTTATTTAAAATAAAAATATTTCCCAAATATTAAGGTAAATTTTTTATTTTAAAGTAATATTTTAAAATTTTAAAGTAATATTCAAAGCATTGGGAAGTCCTGATGGTGTGAAATTCTATTCATGTCTTGTATGTTGAAATGAAGACTCCGTCTATATTTTCAATAAAAACTCAAAAGTACATTGTTAAAAAATAGATAGGAGCATTTCATTTAATTTTTTTAAAAAAAATTAAAACATGGGTAAAAATTTATTTAAAAAATAATTAGAGAATAATAAAAACATTATTTAAAATATTTTAAGGAAAATATAGACATGGAATAAAAATATTCCCAATTGAGTAGAAAAAAGTCAGTTTTCATTAATAAAAATATTTCTATATCTTGAGAAATTAAAGAGATTAAAATGAAAGGAAAACTTGTAATTTATATAAATAAATAGAGGGGAATAAAATATATTTTGTTTAAGATATAAATATCAAATAATTTCCCAGTGGATACTTAAATATAAACAATCCTGAATAATGATGATATTATGTAATAAACCCTTCCCTTTGGTCCAAATTACTTTATATGTGCTCAAACCTCCTATATAATAAATATAGATTTACCATAAATGAATTATAGATTAATAATCATATATATAATACCATATATTATTTATTTATAACCTTTTATCACCCTTTTATTATCATTTCTTCATTAAAACCACTGTTCTAGGTTATTACAGTTTCATTTTTCACTTATGTTTTGGTTTCGTAGTTTTGGTCCTTGTACTTCGATCATGGTTAAATCGTCAAAATAATTTTATTCATTTTATAAATATCATATATATTCATTATATATATATATATATTTATATATATATTTATATATATTTTTAATCACCTATAAAAGTTTTATATATAAAAATGAATTACACCGTTCATAAAGATGGTAAGCCATACATACGCATGAACATTATTTCTATTTTTTTAAATATGAAACCAAAGGATAGAAAATAATAATTAAAATCTATAGGATTAAAAAAATATAATAAATAAAATATATATTTATTAAATCAATCATTATAACCATCTAAGTAAAGTGTTGATGAAAAATTAATTACACTGATATTTGGAGTCTGTAAGTCATAAATATGTACAAGCAATGTTTTCATTTTTTGTAGGATGGAAATAAGATAGATAATGGTGTTTCAATAATCAAAATAAAATTTTAGTATATTTAGGATAATAAATTTATAATTTTATGATAAATACCATAGATTTAGATTAGGTAAAAGAATAATAAAAAAAGAAAGTGACCAGTTAAGGAGATTATCTCTTATTTCGAAGAAACTCCTTTATATATTTTCTTAAGGATCCCGGGGTTGGTATTTTAGGAATAATAGAACATCTAGAATGTGGATAAGGATTTTTTGGAGGGATTTTTTATATATTCTTGGGTAGATAAAAGGATTATTAGTGTGGAAAAGATATGATATATGATATCCTTTTATAGGGGAGGGAAATGACACACTCAAAATTACTTAAAAGATTAAATAATATATATATCATAATCATGTAAAGTGGAATAAAGGAACCCAAAATTCAAATATAATATTTAATAAGGTCTCAATAATCTCAAATAGTCACATTTGGGTAAGTTTTAGATATGTTTTAATCCTTATCATCTAGTTAAATCACTTTAAACTCATTTTAACCTTAACTATGATAATTTATCCATTTACCACGACAACTTTATTATATGAACAGAAAACAAGGGAACATATAAAAAATTTGTAAATTTTGATTCTGAATTTTGAAATTACTTCATAAAATTTAATTTCTATAGGTTAGGAAATTACTTTTAATATAAGAATAAAAAACACATCAAAAAAGTGTTTTTAAGAAATTATCCGATTTAAGAGTAAAAATTATTTTACATTTAAAAAAAGAAATAAACTGGTTTACACAAACTTTTTTAGTTAAATAATAATAAAATTAATATTTTTATACTTTTGGATAAATCCAAAACTGAATGGAATCTTCCAACCACTCCATTAAATATAGATACTAAAAAATAGTTTTTAATTTGAATAAAACATTACTTATCTTTCAAAAAATTTAAGATTGGGTTATCATATTAAAAATAATTATTTAATATAAATTTAGTGAAAAACCACTCATACAGTAGAACAAAGGCATGTTGTGTAGATATTTTAATTTTTTTAACCTATTATTTTAACCCAATTTTACATCTTTTATCGATGTGACAAATATTTACTATGTTTACCATTCATAATGAAAAAAATTAAGTTAACTATTTTAAATTATATTAATTATATTGAATAAAAATATGGAATCCATTTTATTAAATTCAATTAATATAAGTTTTAGAAATTAATTGAAGATAAAAATGCAAAACACAATGAAGAACATTTTTTTAGAAAAATACGTTTTTAATTCTAAAAATAAATTTATACCAAAATCAATTATAATGATGATTAAAATATGGTTAGTTATATTATTTATAAATTAAGTATTCTTATGTTAATTTTGGATTAAATTAAATTCATTATGGTAATTTTTTAATTAAAATAAATAATAGTTTTACATAAATTGGCACTTTTCACTATTCACTAAAAAATCAATCTTTTAAGAAAAATCATGAAATTTTACCCGAAGATAATTTTGATATGATAATTTTAAAAAATGATGATAATTTTTTCAAATAAATTTTCTCTAATTAACTAAAATTAGTTATATTATTTTTTCAAAAAAAGCAATAAGCACCATTTTGAGGAAAATGTTTTTTTGAAGCATATAAGGACTTCACTAAAAATTGAGTATTTATTTATAAATATATTTTATTTATCTAAAAAATTTATATATAATTTTAAAAAGGTGGTTATTTCTATTATTACCTTTAATTTTAAGAGTTTTTTTTATAACAATGATCATTAAATAATATTATTTTAATAGTATACCATGGTTCGTTTAAAATGAGTGTTGTGTGGATGCTATCTATCAAAGAAATCAAATTTATTTATAAATAAATATATCATAAAACACTAGGGTGTTGCATTATATACCCTTTATAATAATTTTCCCTTGAAATTATATCATTTTGATAAAAAAACTATGGATACTTCAACCTTATCATATCTTCAGGTTCTCACATAACTTCCTCAAATTTATGGTTTCACTACAAAACATTGATATGGTGAGTGGTATTGTTTCATAGAAATTTCTCCCTACAATAAAAAATCTTCACCAAATATTACTTATAAGATAGATCTTTCTCAAGTGGTATAACCTTTGAGTTTAGTTTATGTGAAGGATCAGGTATGTACTTCCTCCAGAGAGATACATGGAACATATCATGAACTTCAGGGACTAATATATTAGGCTCAACTTTACCTTATTTACAAATATTATAACCTTCTTCAAAAGAGATAATCATAATAATACTTTTTCACCAACTTTGAATTCTATATCTCACCAATGATCGTGTGTATAAATTTTTTTTACGACTCTGAGCTGACCTTATGTGCTATTGAATGAATCAAAAATTCTCTTCCATTTCCATTTTTAGTTCAAATCCCAATAGATTTATTTCTATAAATTTATTCTAGTATGTTAGAGTCCTACAATTCTTTCCATAGAGGGATTCATAAGGACACATATAAATACTCATGTGACACCTATTATTGTAATAAAATTTCACTAAAGGATGGTGTTTATCCAAAACACCTTTGAAATATATATACCAAGATCTTAATATGTATTATAGAGTTTTAATGGGCCTCTCATACTAACCTTTTGTTTGAGGATGATAAATAGTTTTAAAACTCAACTCTCTACCTATAGCTTGCTGAAGACTTCTCCAAAACATAAAGGTAAACCTCAGATCCCAATCAGATATAACAAAATATGGTACCACCTATAACCTTAACACTTCCTTAATATATATTCTAACGATATGATCAATATGGAAATATTATTAGATAGAAATGAAGTGTTCTTACTTTGTAAGGTGATCTACTATAAACCAAATAGTATTATGCCCTTTTGAAATTTTGGGAAGCCTGATAAAAAAATACATAGTGATGTTTTCCCATTAAATCCTAGTATTATAAATGGCTATAACATACCCTTAGACTTTAGACTCTTATACATAACTTGATAACATACCAGACACTGAGATACATAATCTATAATATCCCTTTTCATATTATCCCACCATAAATACTCTTTCATATATTTATATATCATCGTACTTCTAGTATTAATAGAGAATGATTAACTATGATATTAATGAAAAAACACCTTATTAAAGTCTAGTATTTAAGTGATACATAATCAGTTATTTATTATTATCATTCCATCAAGATCATGGTTAAACTTTAGAACATTCCTCACCTTTTTCTGCAATTCTGCATCTTCCACTAGTGCTTTTATACTCCTCTCATAGATGGACGGTTGAAAATTAATATGATAAAGATGACATCTTTTCACTTTCATCATGATTTTATGATGAATATTATTAAAATCCATAAATATTGGATCTCTTTTTATCCATATCATGGATAAAATAGAATGGTATTTTTGAATCAGATCATTAGACTCCTTGTTTTACTTTTGAGGGTGGTAATGTATTTTGTAATCATAATATTCGATCAACTACAACCATATTATCTAAAACATATTCAAATATTTATATGAAAATATATACTCAAATATTTCATGATTTATATATATATCACATCTTTCACCATACAGATAATGCCCACGTATCTTTAATAAAAAATTATCACTGCTAACTCCAAATCATGAGTAGGTTAATTTTTCTAATGAATTTTTAATTGACGAGAGGTTAATTATATCACCATGTAATTATACATAAAGGCACATCCTAGTCCCATATTTGATACATCACTATTGATCACAAAACCTTATACACTTTAGGGTAGTGTAAGAACATAAGTGTTGACCAACCTTCTCTTCAGTTCTTTAAAATTATCTTCTCATTCATCTATCCACAAGAACTTAACCCCCTTATGAGTCAAATTTTTGAGTGTATTAGATAGTCATGAGAAATATATCATAAATCATCATTAGTATACAAGAAAACCAATAAAAATAAATATTTTGGTTACCATGGTTATTCTAGGACTTTTCTCAATAACTTCTATTTTTGAAGGATCCACCAATATACCCTCACTTGAGATTATATGACAGTGGAATGAATCTTTCTGAATCCAAAAATCACACTTGGTAAATTTTTCATATAACTTATCATTCCTAAGGGTATTCATCAAAATTCTCAAATGTTCTTCATGATATTCCTTGCTCCTTGAATGTATAATAATACTATATATAAATACTACCACAAACTGATCAAGGTAATATCTATAGACTCTATTCATTAAATATATGAAGATAGTAATAGAATTGGTAAGTAAAAACAACATTAAAATAAATTCATAATGGACATATCTCATATAGATGGCTGTATTGGGTATATCCTCTTATTTGATCCTTATATGATGATATCCATATTGAATATTATTCTTGAAAAAAATATAGGGATCCTCATAATTGATCAAACAGATCATCGATACACAATAAATGATACTATTTATTAATAGTGATATTGTTAATTTATTGATAATAAATTCAAAGACACAATGATATATATTGATTATTAATAAAAAAAGGTTCTTCCCATCGAGAATAAATAGGACAAATAAAACCCTTATTTAGATTCTCCTAGAGTTTCTTAATTTATTTATAAAACTTATTCGAGGACACTATATAAGGGCTCTTTGATATAGACATAACACCAAGTATGGGTTCTTTTGATAACAAAAATTCATGATTTAAAAAAAAACTAGAAAATTCCCCAGAAAATACATTAGAATATTCCCAAATAATAGACACATTTTTAATGTTGAGTTTATCTCTAAAAATGTGAGATAAATATCCCTTATGAATAGGTAGATAAACCCATGTGATGGAAGCAATTTACATTGGGTGTTCTAGTTCATCCTCGCATTGATAGACAATTGGAGATAAATTCAGAATAAAAAATGTATCATACCTTACTCAATAATTGATATGAGATATATAATGAGAGATCCAATCCATGCCCAAAATTACTTCAAATTAAACTAGATGAATAATCACTAGATTCATAGGAAGAACATTATCACTAACTTCTATCAGAGAAGAGTTATATAATTGAGAGGTGGTCATCCTACTATTAAGAGTTTTAACCACCAACTCAACATCTAATAATTGAGCTGGTGATGTAATACCCTTATAAAACTCTTCCGATATAAAAGATTGGGTAGAACCAGAATAAAATAAAATAATTTCAATCCTGGATTTGATAATAAGTTCACCTTTCACCACATCACTATGAATTTTTACTTCAAATTTAGTAATTTTATAAGCTTGGACTTCTCCCCTTGGATTCTTTTTTGGTAATTTCCCTTGGATTTTGGGTCATTGGTTTGAATAGTTACCAACCTCCTTAAAATTAAAGCAATGTAATTTGATGGATTCTCCCTTACACTTTAATTAATGAGAATTGTGGGGTTTTCTACACACTTGAAAGAAACTAATTTTCCTTTTAAGAATATACCAAGGTGTTTCTTTCCAAAAGCAGCATCACATGTTGGAAAATTCCCCTTTCCCTTATTCCCTTTATCTATTTTTTTCTATAACATCCTCTTCTTCTAATACATTCCTTTGAATTCGTAAGACTTGGAGAATTATTTCTCTATCTTGATATCATGTGATACTATCTTCTCATATGATGAGAATTTTTGGGTGACTAGTTTCCTTATAAGGATTGGCTTAAGCCCATTAAAGAAATAGTCAATATTGATATTTGGATTATGTACATTTTTTGTAGAATGAATTTCTTACCTTGTAAATTTTTCTTCATACTTATTAACATTTTCCTACTCCTATTATCTTAGACTTAGGAATTTTCTTCCCATATCCACTCTTTTTTCATAAGGAAAATATTTTTTCCAAGAAATGTACCTTAATATCCTTCTAATACATGCTTGATATTTCCCCCTAATACACAGTGTTTAAATAAATGAACACCATTGATATTTATCCTCCATGAGATGATAAATGTACATGAAAAATTTCTATAATTCATTACTTCCAAATGTAATAAATATATTTTCTATGTAACTTATCCATTTCTCAGTTAAAATGGATTTGTGGTTCCATTGAATGATAGAGGTTGTTGCCACATAAAACAGTCTAAATTGTTACACTAGATTTAAGATTAGAAGGATGCTCTATATGGGTAAGGTTATTGGTTATAACCTGAGTCATCTACACCAATATAGTTAGAATTTTTTCGGTTTTAGATTTAGATCTAGCTCTATCTTCATTATCTTGTTTAGGAGGGAAATCCCTACGTAGATTACATGTATTTATCTGATTTCTATTCCTTCGTCTTGGAACCATTTCTAAACAATTTCATACACTATATCAGCACATAAAATTATGAATCATAATTTATAATTTCAAAACTAGTAAAACAAATAACATAAATTGAAAATTTATACATAACTAATCTCAAAATCATAAACTTGATTTATTTGGGAATATTCTCAAATTATAAAAATATTTTCCAATATTTCATAATGATTTTTAAATAAAATATTAATTAACCCAACAATATCCCCAAGGAGAATTAAACCAGGTGCACTGTATGGGAACACTCATCATTCACCAGAATGATGGCCGAGATATACTCAACCAACTCTTTTCAAGGTTATTACCCCTAGATACATCTGTTCCAAAACCATATCCACTTATAGTATCTAGACATGGATATATTTATAGGAAAACCACATAATATATACCTTAAAAAAATTAAGATGTTATCCTAAATTTAAAATTATCCTCAAAGTCAGTCATAGTTTTATGATACCTAATCTATTTTTTCCTAAATATAATTCTCAAGGTTTCTACCAAACTTCTTATAATACCAACTAAAATGACCCTGACCTGAGTATCCTAAAGCTGGTGGTTAATTTATTACATTGTTACTAGATAAAAGAAATATAATACCAAAGTACTTAATAGTTTAATAGTCCTGGAAAACAAGATACATATTTAAATATGACATTACATTGGAAAACATGAAATACAACATAATATTTTCTTTGAGAACACCATTATTCACTCTAGTAAATCCTTACATATAGATCATAATACACTTTCTAGTATCCAGGGGAAAGGAAACATAATAAAGGGGTGAGATTAAATGCCCAGTAAGGTTATGTGTACACCAAAATCTAACATGGAACAAATATGTCTTAAATAATATGGAAGGAATAATTGATGATAAAATAATACCATATAAGTAATAATAGGATCTTCAAACTTATTCATGGATATAATAACTATTAAATAATCACATGGACATAAATAAATGATTTTATAATGTTTTAATACATAGTTCTAGACACCTTAAACCTACCATCAAGGCCTCATTCCAAGACATCTACATAAATGGGTAAGTCCTCAGTAAAATACCCAAACTATTTTGTATCATGATAACTATTGATGAATCAAGGGGATATGTAATTCCAATCCCCACCTATCACTTAAATATTCCAATGAATTCATTATATGAATAAGTAATACATCTTAATCAATATTCCTTAAAAATCAATAACTTTCTGTATTGGAAGAACTAGTATACAAAATGTTAATACTTTCCCCAGTCAAACTGATTATAAAAAATCTAGAGAAATATGGTGGATAATATTCATAAAAGGAAATTTACATAGATTAAAATTATTTAATAATATCATTTTAAAATTTATTGTGGAAAATATACTTTTTACATTGAAATAAATTATTTAAAATATATAAATTTCCCAATTATTATGGTGAAAATTTTATTTAAAATGAAACTTTGAAAATTTTAAAGTAATATTCAAAGAATTGGGCAATCATGCAAGCAATAAATTCCATTCATTCCGTGTATGTTAAAAAAATATTCCTTCCATATTTTTGGTAAAAAGTAAAAAGTACCTTATTTGGAAAATTATAAGAAGATTCATTTTATTTTTTAAAAAAAAATCCCAGAATAAGAAAAAATTTATTTAATAAATAATTTTACGATAATAGAAAGATTATTTAAAACATTTTAAGGAAAATATATACATTAAAGAAAAATATTCTTGTCAGAGTAAAAAAATAAAGTCAGTTTTACTTAAAAACACTATTTTGGTTTCTGAAGTTCTTAATGAGAGGAAAATGATAGTAATTTTTTTTAATTTATATAAATAACCATAGGATAAGAAGATTTATTACTTATAAGATAGAGAGATTAAATTATTCCTTTTATATAGAGTTAAATATAAACAATTTTGTATAATGATGATATTGTGAAATAAAATCTTACCTTAGGTATAAATTCTTTGTATGTGTTTGAACCTCCTATATAATAAATATATATTTATTATAAATCAATTATACAACCAAAATTATTTATATCATACCATATATTATTTACTTATAATATTTTATCACATTTTTATGAACTATTCTTTATTAGAATCACTCTTCCGTGTAATAACTACATTGTTTTTCACATATGTTTTGGTTTGGTAGTTTAGATCCCTATAATTTGATCATGGATCCACAATATATATAATTTAAATAATTTAATAAATATAATATATATTAATTATATATATGATAATCCATAAAAGGTAGATATGGAAAAATGAATTACACTGTTCATGGAGACAGTAGGCAGTACATACACATGAACGTTGTTTCCATTTTTCATCAAATAGAATGAAAGCAAGGTAAATAATAATTCACCTTTACTTAATAATAATAATATAATAAATATCATATATATTTATTAAATACATCATTATAACCATCCAAGTAAAGTGGTGATCAAAAAAATTACACCACTATGTGAAGACGGTAAGCCATATGTATGCACGAGTGTCGTTTTCACTTTCTGTAGGATATAAAGAAGGTGAATAATGGTGGTTTCATAATGATAATAAAATTTTAGTATATTTAGGATAATTAAGTTATTATTTTATTATAAATAAAACATATTTATATGAGGTAAAAGAAGAAGTAAAAATAAAGTGATCAGTTAAGGTGATTACCTTTTCTTTGAAGGAATTCCTTTAGATATCCTCTTAGGGACACTAGGGTGAGTATTTTTCAAATAAAATCACCTTTATAACATGTATAAGGATGGTTTTGAGTGTTTTTTTAGAGTTTTGTTGATATAATTGGATTATTAAGTGTATAGAAGAGAGGAGAGGTGGTATCCTTTTGTAGGGGAGGGACAAAGGACACACTTAGAATTACTTAAAATATTAAATTATATTTATATATATCATTACCATTTTAAGTGGCACAAAGGCACCAAAAATTCAAATATAATATATAATAAGGTCAAAAATAAACCCAAAAAATCACATTTGGGGAAGTTTTAGATACATTTTAAGGCTTATATTCCAGTTAATTCAGTTTAAACTCATTTTAACCTTAATCATGATAATTTAAATTTTTTACCATGATAACTTAATTATATGGGAAAAAATAAAATAGATATTATAAATAAATTTGTACATGATAATTCCAAATTTTTAATTCATTTTATCTGATTCATTTTCTTTCAAGGGAAGAAAATACTTTTAATATAAGAATGAAAAGGCATGAAAAATAATATTATGGAAAATACCTGATTTAAGAGTGAAAATAATTTTACCTTGAAATGGAGAAATATAAACTGTTCCACATTTTTTTAGTTAAATAATAAAAAAATTAACGTTTTTATTCTTTTGGATTAATCCAAAACCAAATGGAATCTTCTAACCATTTCATTAAATGCAAGGATGCAAAAATAGTTTTTAATTTGAATAAAATATAAATTATCTTAAAAAAAGTCAATATTGGGTTACCAAATTCAAAATAAAGATTTAAAAATAAAATATTTAAATCCTGAAAAATACCTTTGGTCAAAAAACACTCATACAATAATATTAAGGCATGTGTTAGATATATTTTAATGTTTTACCCTAAGGTCTTAACCCAATTTTACCACTTTTACCGAGGTGAACAATATTTACTATGATTACTCTTCATAATGAAAAAAATAAAGTTAACCACATAAAATTATATTAGGGATAATTATTCTAAATATGGAATCTATTATATCCAATCAAATTCATATAATTGGAAAAAATCAGATTATGATAAAAATTCAAAACCGAATAAAAAACTATTTTTTTTGAAAAATGCATTTTTTGTCTAAAAATTAACTTATACCAAAATCATGTATAATTATAATTATAATTTAATTAATTATAATATTCACTACTAAATGATTCTAATGTTAATTTTTTATTAAATTTAAATCATTATGGGGTTTTTTTTATTAAAAGTAATGATAGTTTTTCAAAAATCTGTATTTCTCACTATTCCTTTAAAAATAAACATTTTAAGAAAAATCCCAAAATCTCAACATAAGATAATTTTAATATGATTATTTAATTAAATGCAGTTATTTTTTTAAATAAATTTTCTAAAACTGGTAGAAATTAATTATTTTATTTTCTCACAAAAATAAATAAAAACTATTTTTGAAGAAAATATATTTTTGAAGCATATAATAACTTTACGTAAAATTTATTAATTATTTATTAGAATATTTTATTTGTCTAAAAAATTTATACATAATTTAAAAAATGAGTCGTTTTCTAATTCATACCACTAAATTTAACAATTATTTTGTAATAGTCATGTTTAAAAAATATTACTTTAATAGTATATCACAGTTCGTTTAAACTCGTTGTTTTGTGTGATACAAGATATTAATGAAATAAAATTTATTTAAAAATAAATATTTTATAAAATCTCAATGTATCACACACTGACTCTATGGAAATAAATTCAAGGTGATAATTTTGGTATCTAAGTAATTTTAATAGAAACCATGTGAACTATATTTAAAAGAACATAATTAGATTGAACAAACATTATGTTAAACCCTTAAAAATATTTTATAAATATTTATAGATTACATGACATGTATTTTTAATAAATGAATATTAATTATATAGTTTTATTTATATTTAATATTTTTATTCATGAGTTAATTACATATATTTCATTATTTAGAAATAACACCCAATGAAAGGAATAAAAACCATCCCAATAGCCATAATAAATTTAGAGAATGACCTCTAGATCAAATCATTAATTTTGGTGTTGGAGATAAGTAGATCATGAATATTTTAGGAAAATTAACTCAGGTTTTAAAAAATAAACTTACCCATATAGAATAACATGTTTCACCTCATCATAGTGGTACAATGTTGGATCACTTTATGAAATATCAACTTCCATCCTTCAGAATAACCATAGATCCATTAATAACTGAAAAATGGATCAAATATCGAGAGATGGTATTCCTTGATTTTGGATGTAGTGAAATTGTGAAGGTTATCATGGCTATATATCTTGTAAAGTAAGATTCTAAAAAATGGTGTACTTTTATTAAAAATAATAATAAGGAAGAGGATATAGGTGATATATAATGAAAGTATTTTGATATTATTTGAAATTTACTTTTCTCATGATCAATGAGCTTGAAAGAAAAGAAAATTCTTGAATTCAAGACAAAAGAAAGAGGAATTTTTCACTGAGTATGAGGATAACATTTCATGGTTATTAAGAAATGCTATAAACTATGTACATAATCCAAAAAACATGATTGAAGTCTTCTTTAATGAGTTAAAGCCAAGCCTTTAAAGGGAATTAGTCACTCAAACATTTTCATTGTATGAGGAGATAATGGATAGTGACATCAATACCAAAAAGGTTTTCTCAAAGTATTTTATTTTCAATATGAAGCAAGAGAATAATAGGGCAGCTGCCTTCCATGTTGAAAAGAATTTAGAAAAGTAGATTAAGGTAAGGGTAGGATTTTCTACATGAAATAATTGTAGGAAGAAACACCCTGATGTTGTCTTAAATGGAATTCAAATTTTTTACAAGTGTATAGATAAGATCTATTAAGTTCATTATTACAAAGGAAAGAAAGAATCCACAAATGTATAATTTCTAAATTGAAAAGAGACGGGACTCTATTCAAATCAATGACCCAAGAATTAAGGTAATCTACACTATAAGAAGACAAAGAAAATATATTGGGATTATGAAATTAAAATAATAGAATTTAAGTCTCAAATGATTTTATAGTAGGTATTATTATTATAAACTCAAATACAGATATTGATTTATTTAATTTTAGATCTATTAATTCATTAAGACCTTAAACATTTTCTAATAACATTAAATCATCCCCAGATACATTAAGGAATGAGTTGTTATTCAAAACTCATTGTACATTACTTTGGTAAATGAAATTATACTACTCTATCTATATTAAAATGAAAGGAGGTTCCTTAATTGTAAACCTATTTTTTATACCTATGGTTGAATATGACATAATCCTTTGTATGGATTAGCTCTAAAATTATAATGAAATAATTTATTATTGAGAGAAGGAGATTAAAATATATGACCCTAGAATTCAATCCCTTATTTTTAAAGAAGATACTTCATTGTCGGAGTTATGTTTGTAACCACCTTTATCATAATATATTAATTAAATTTTAATATAATATTATTCAACTAATGATAAGTATATCCTTAGAATAAAGGATATATATATATATATATATATGTTATGAGGGATTATATTGATGTATTTTCCAAGGCACTACTTGGATATCCAACCACCCATGAAGTTGGGATTTCAATTGACCTTATACTTGATGAAAAAACCATATCTAATCCAACCTATAAAATGGATATGGTGGAATTGGTAGAATTAAAGAAGCAACTGTGAGAGTTATGTTATAAGGGATTCATATTCCCTAGTATTTAACCTTGGAGAAAAAATGTATTTTTTTTTGTGAAAAATAAGGAAAATTCTATGAGGTTTTGAATTGATTATAGAGTGATCAATGTCATTACTATTAAAAAAAAGTATCCTTTACCTCAAATTGATGATATACTTGATCAACTTCAAGGATCTCAATATTCATTAAAAAATTGATCTCTATTCTGGTTATCATAAATTAAAAGTCAAGAAGGATGATATATTAAAGATAGGGTTTCATACAATGTATAAGCATTATGAATTTACAGTAATGATTTTGTGTTAAAAAGTGCACTATATATGTTTATGGATCTATTTTATAAAGTATTCGAGGATTATCTTACTATTTTTTGTGTGTTTTTTATTTATGATATATTGATATACTCTAAGTGAAATGAAGATAATCCATTTATGGATTGTTCCCGAGACTCTAAGGGAGAAGGATCTATATAGGAAATTCAGTAAGTATGATTTTTAGATTTAGAAATTCTATTTTCTTTTCTATATTCTCTCCAAGTATGGAATATATATTGACCTCATAATGAAAAATTTTATGAAATAAAAACCATGAAAATGAATATAACTCAGATACATAGTTTACATGGATTAGTTGATTCCTGTTGGTGATTTCTTGATTTTTTACCAATTAGATAATTTTTTAACCAACTTGACATGTAAATGGTTTAAATTGAAAAGGTCTAATGAATGTGGAAAAAATTTAGAAACTAAAGAAAATATTGAATAATTCATCAATATTATCCTTACCATCCAGAAAGGAATATTTTATTATATATAGTGATGCATCAAAGAAATCAATAGGGTGTATCCTTATATATAATGATAAAGTTTTTGTTTACACATCAATAAAATTAATGACCCATGAGAAAAACTATTAATCTCATGATCTTGAGCCAGAAGCTATAATCTTTACATTAAAAATACCAAGGCACTATCTTTGTAGTGAAAGATGCGACATAGATACTGATCACAAAATTTTAAAGTACATATTCACTTAAAAAGAGATCAACATGAGACAAAGGAGATGTATGGAATTTCTCAAGGACCGTGAATTTTCAATATGATATAACCTTGGAAAGGTGAACAAGGTTGTCATGAACTAACCTTGGTCGACCTTGAACTGGACACCTAAGCCGATCTGCGATAAGTTTAAAAGGGTGTTCCCAATCCCCACGGGCTGGAAACTAGCACCCTGCATCAAATGAAATCCAACTAGGAACTATTTCATCCCAAAGAATAATCTGTATCAAATAAATAAAATAAATAAACTAAGCATAGAATAATAACCAACAAATAAGTCTCAATAAAAATATTCAAATAGATCCGGGGACAAGATACAACTAGAAAAACCAAAAACTAAATACAAAACAAAACAAAACTATCAATGACATGATATCCATGTGACCTCATGGTCACTACCATCTACTAACCAACCATCCACATGGTCAACCTACTCCAATGACGAGCACTCAAACTAGAAAACCTAAACCTACAAAAAAGTTTGAGTCTACCAACACCGAATGGTACAAGTGGGGTGTGATCTTAATAGCTCGACAAACAACCACCACAGAATCCATATGTTTCATTTCTCAAAAATAGTCCACTAATTCTAGTTTGAAATACATATATAAAAGTATGTTTTTCTTATTTCAAATAAACAACATGACCATTCCTTTTTCAAAACAACACACACCACATTTTCATTAGTCAAAATAGTTTATCATTTTAGAATCCCAAACCCAAACTAAAATCCAAACAACACAATACCAAGTCACGCTGAAAATAAATAAACAATATAAATAAGAAACCAGGTGCAAGAAAAAAGTAAACAACCAAATACTGATAGAAAACCATGAGCATTTCTTAAACATCCCTAGAGCGATCCCAATATGTACTCGGTTCAGAACCACCTGCCAGAATATGGTGAAGATCCTAAGACTATAACCAACTGGTCGCCCTCAACTAACTAACCTAGTGGCACAACCAACCTGGACTATTAATAAATATAGGGGGTACCAACTCATCTAATTGGGGATTAAAATCAATGTCACTCGATCCTCTAAAATATGCCCAGGAACCCATAGTGGTAATATATTGTGTAAATGGGAGTCCCTCATACACGTGACTTATCTTACCTGCTACCACCACACTTGCCTACCCCTAACACGGTCACCATTATACGATCAACCATAAAGGAAAATCCCTCTTATAGAGGTTTCTTATATATACGTATATATATGTCATCACTGAAGGTTCCAACCAGGCCATCACAATACAAGGTATTATAAAACATTACCCAAAAACATTCAAAGATTCCAACCATGTATTTACACTTTCAGTCTATAATTCCTTTCCAACATCATAAAGTTCCAACCAGGACCTCCACTCTTTAAATTCCAATATACCAAAAATATATTCAAAAAATTTATAAAACAACATTATACATCATTTTCATGTCTGCAATTCCAATCGAGCCTTTAAAATATCCAGAACTGAATACGTTTACAAAACCCTTTCCAAACTTTGAATAAAGCATGTACCCTCATGAAATGTGACAAACATGACTTAATACCAACATTTATCAAAACATGTGTCAATTTAAAAATGGAAAAAGTTTTAAATGATGCATTAAAAACCACATGATGAACCACACATATTTTTTTAATTAAGGTACCATTTCATAAACCAAGGTTTAAGAAAAACATTTCTTAGAGTGCCATAATCATTTGAAAGAACATTAATGTATGCAACTTATGAACCCATAGATGTAACAACATATAATGGAACACTTAGAGTGTCTAAGAAGTCATAAAAATCACATTTTAAAGAGAAACCATTTTCTTTTAAACTATTATAAGATGTCACAAAATTCCAATGTCAATAATAATCATTCTAAAATCAAGGAAAGAATTTATAAATAATTTTACCACAAAACACTATACCATAAAAGGAATAATATAAAATGACAAATCCTAATTTATAATTTCACCCAAGTTATAAAAACAAGAACTTAGTCAAATGACACTAAAATTCCTCAAATTCACATTAAATCTTAATTAGAATTTTAGCAAACACCTTATGTGCAAACACATAGGCATAAACAATGATCACTCCAAAACCCATTTTTAGTAAATTCTACCAACAAGGAAACACAATAGTTAAATAGACTTGAGTATTATAAGGATGAAAATAAAATTTAAAAATTAATTTAATACACTCAAACACCAATGGTTTTCATTAGAAAAGAAAAAATGGAAACACCTACCATAATGGCGTGTGAACACCAAAAAACCTTAAGAGAGGGGAGATCTAAGCCCCATGGACCATTCACACACCCTAGATCCAAAGGATAACAAATAAAAAATAAATCCTAGCCATTAGGGTTTGACCATGGGAGTGAAACCCAAATAAAACTAAGAAATAGATAGAGGGAAGAGAGGAGAAGAGAAAAAGGAAGGATTTGATGAAGAAATCATGAATAATCACTAACCTTTGGTGAGAAATCACCCAAAAAGTGGCCCAAAATGAGGATAAAGAAGGGGAGGCGCCCTATAGTTGATACCCAATATATAGGGCTTTAAATGGGAAAAAAAATAACTTAAATAATATTTTTAAATTAAATGATATTTATCCCATAATTGGGAGCACAATTTTGCTTCACAGATTTTTAAATCGTATGGAAACCATGTAAATTCCACTGAAAAACTTCTACAAATTTGCAGGTTTAAGTTGCACGGTATGGGAAAATTGTTGTCAAACCATGTGACCTAATTTGTTTTCCAAAAAACCTCAAATGAAATCCCAAAATCTAGGTAATCCCACCCAATGACCATTGAATGATTTAAACACAATATAGTGACATCGTGGGTGTCACAAACTATACACCACACAAATTTATCCCAATAACATTAAAAATGACCATTAATAGAGATAGAATAAAACAAAACCACCAAAACAAAAATAATTTTATTGGAAACTCAACTCAAACCTCAACCAAAATACCCAACATCAAGAAATAAATAAAAACAAATGAAAACCGTGGTTTGGGTGTGACAATTATCCCCACCAAAAACACTTTTTACCATTTGAAAGTCACCCAGCAAAATGTTAAATAAAACTTGAATCCATGACTGATCAAAATTGATAACATCAGGGTGACTATTCACTCCATAAGTCACACCTGACATATCAGGAAGAAACCACAATATAAGAACAAGGGGAGAACATGAGAGGGTTCTCCCCACTATAAGAACTCAACTAGCACATAAACTTTAAAACCCGAGAAACACAATTGGAACTTAAATAGGAAACCCACTATGGAGTGACCCGACAGACTGAAAACCTGGGAATTAACTCAACCTCTCCACATTATCCAAAAATTTCCTTCATCGTAACTAGGAACTTGGGATCTCCCAACATGGGCTAACCCAATTTTCCCGTACAACCAATCCACACTACCAAGATTTAAATAGAAATACCACTGTAAGGAAACTTGGCATACTGAGACTCCAGGAAAAGGGAATACTCTACAAGATCCAAAATCCCTTTATACAAGGATGAACAAAAACACCAAAAGAACTAAGAATTTCCCATGCCAATATAAGAATCCCAACATATTGGGAGGGTAACACCTGAAAAGAATCTCAAACCAAATAGTGAACCAGAAACACCATCCATAAATTCCGAAAATCTAAGCATCTCCAAATGAGCACCACCAAAATCAAGACTAACCCACACAAGGGTTAAACACACTCAAAGAAAAATGAATGATTCTCAAAGCCCCATCCAAATGAAAACAACCACTTAAATCACAAAAGGAAAAGTTCATCACACTTTTACAATGAAAAGATGAACTTTCAAAAAACAAGAACTATAACAATGAAACTTCAAATCTATCCATCCGAACATAGAAAAGAAATAGATTAAAGGTTTCACACACCCCTGGAAACTCTTGACTATACGTGATCTTCACTTCAAGACCTGTGGCTGGAGCTCTGATGGACGACACATCAACTTCCTCATAGTCAGGTACAAGCTTCCTTAAATGTCCTATTATTTAGGCAATGCTTCTTACAAAAATTCCACAGATGACCCAAGAGGCCAAAATGGTTTTTGGTCTTTGGAGGGTTGCGACAAGATGGTTTTGAATTCATGGGATGACCACACTGATGGAACACAAATGAATGGTATAACGAAATAGAAGCCAAACCCAAATAAGGGGGCTCCTTAGAGACTGATTACTCTGGTATAAAACTCTTCCAAATGGGGAATCCTTACTAGAAAAATAAGACACTAGATTTATAGCCACCTACACTCTGGAAACTAGCTCCACTATGAATGTTTCCTCCACCATCTTCTCGAAATTAAGGTCCTTAGAAATAAGGACATGCTCCTTGATCCCTGGGTGAAGACCCCCAATGAAAATATAATCCTTTATTAGATCCTACGATTACACCTCGGGAGAAAAGGAAACACACTCCTTGAAGTGGTTAACATAGGCCTCTGATATCTTCTGTCCTTGTTGAATACACATGAGATATTCCATTTTCTTCACCTTCACCTCTTCAGGTATAAACCATCAAATGGAAAAAGACTTAAAAACCTCTCACTTTATCCCAAATTGAATCAATAGATGGAAAAAACTCACATTTATCCAATGTTGGACCTCAAACAACCTAAGAACAACACTAACTCTAACAAATTTAGAATTTCCCAATAATCTGAAGACACTCTCTACTTCCTCAAGCCTCTCCACTACCTATAATAAACCTCGATCACTGCAATAGACAAGTAACACTCGAGAAGAACCATAAAATGGGAATGACTCCTTATAAACTATGAGAACCTTTTTGGGAAACATTTTATGAACAACACAAGGAACACCAATTCAAAACTAACATTAATCTGATGAGGAATCAAAAAGAAAGCCTTGATCCAAAAATAATAGGCTTATAAACCAAACACATACAAACACAACCAAAAAAACTCTTTTCAAAAATCCCATTTCCATTTTAATTTTAAAAACCACCTCCTTCCAAGGACATTTTCAAAAGAAAAATCCACTTTTCATCAAATGAAACCCATTCTCTAAAATAAAAAAACCAATTTATGGAATCAATTTAATCTTTAAAAATCATTTTGAAAAAACAAGGACAAGCCTTTGATTTTAATCACCCACCCATGGAATCCTATGATTCATCACATATGTGTCTATCCATTTCCATCTACATGTTCCAACACACACTTTATATACATACCCACACATATGATAACCTTTATAAGGAATACCACATGCCACACTTATCATTTCATTATCAAAATACAAGAGTTCACTGAATTTTCAATCCAAAACATTTTCCTTTAAAACCCATTTTACTAATTTCAAAACCACTTGAATGAAATCATTTTTTTCTTTATTTTCATAAACCAGTTTCATTTCAAAATATTAATCACACCATCTAGAACCAAAATGAAATGTGACTCAATCCAGACCACTAGAATAAGGAATTAGTGTCTATTCCAAACTTGGAGACATGGTAGTGGGTCATGACTCAAGTAAGAAATAACACTAAGAGGACCTTGAACCATGAAATTAGGTTCTACATGGGTCACTACTCCATATGAGACCATGATGTGACCCCAGATCACCTCCCTTGTCATTACTCAATCCAAAACAAACCAAGAAAATATAAAGACTCAATTTACAGACTAATCATAGTAACTCAGGTCTTATCATGAGTGGTGGTGATCAGATATCACCCCATAGCACACCTCCTGATCCCTAAAAATCCTAATCTACAACTACCAGACACCCCAAATGATAAGGTCCTACTCTGATACCATTTTATCATGAACCAACCTGGGTCGACCCTAAACTGGTCACCTGAGCCAATCCAAAATAAGGATCGAAGGGAGTTCCCGATACCCACAGGCTAAAAACTAGTTCCAGTCATAAAATGAAATCAAAGTGGGAATGGTTTAATCCCAAATAATAACTAGGATCAAATAAATAAAATAAAAAACTGAGTACACAATAATAACCAACAACTAAGTCTCAATAAAAATATTTAAACTGATCGGGGTACAAGATGCTGATAAACAAACCAGAAAATAAATACAAAACCATAGCAAAATGTCACTGAAAAATCTCCATGTGAACCCATGATCACCACCGTATGCTAACTGACCAACAACATGGCCAACCTGATCCAATGATGATCATTCAAACCAAAAAACCTAAACCTTCAAAACAGTTTAGGTCTACCGACACCGAATGGTACAAGTAGGGTGTGAGCTTAACAACTCAGTAGGCAACCACCACAAAATCCATATATTTCCTTTTCTAAAAATAGTCCCCTAATGATAGTTTGAAATAAATATATAAAAGTGTGTTTTTATTATTTAAAATAAACAACACCTCCTTTCATTTTTCAAAACCACACACACCACATTTCCATTAGTCAAAATAGTTTATCATTTCGGAATCCAAAACCCAATCTAAAATCAAAACAACATAATACCAAGTCATACTGAAAATAAATAAGTAGTATAAATAGGAAACTAGGTGCAACATAAAATTAAGAAAGAAAATATTTATAGAAAACCATGGGAATTTCCTAAACATCCCTAGAGAAATCCCTAGATGAACTCAATTCAGAACCACTTACCGGTGTATGGTGGAGACCATAAGTCTATAACCAACTAGACACCGTCAATTGACCAATCCAATGATACAACCCACCTGGCCTCTTAGAAAATCCTAGGGGTACCAACCCATCTTATTGTGAATGGAAAGAAACGTCACTCAATCCTCTAAAATGTGCTTGGGAACCCAGGGTGGTAATATACTGTGTAAGTGGGAGGCCCTCAGACATGTGACTCATCTTACCTGCCACCGACACACTTTCCTAACCCCAGCATAGACACCCCGATATGATCACCCATAAAGAAAAATCCCTCTTATAGAGGTTCTCTATATATATATATACGTTTATGCATCTCATCACTGAAGGTTCCAACCAGGCCATCACATCACATGGTATTATAAAACATTTCTCAAAAACATTCAAAGATTCCAACCAGGTATTTACAACTTCAAGATATAATTCATTTCCAACATCATAAAGTGCCAACTGGGCCCTCCACTCTTTAAATTATAATATACCACAAAGATATTCCAAACCAATTCTAAAAAAATTATACATTATTTTCGTGTTTTCAATGCCAAATGGGCCTTTAAGATTTCCAAAAACTAATAAGTTTACAAAACCCTTTACAAACTTTGAGTAAATCATGTAACCTCATGAAATATTCCAAACGGACCTTCATAAAAATGTTTATCAAAACATGTGTCAATTTAAGAACGGACCATTCTTTAAAGGATGAATTCAAAAATACATGACACACTACACACATTTTTAAAATTAAGGTACCATTTTAGAAACCAAGGTTTAAGAAAAAACATTACTTAGAGTGCCATAATCATTTAAATGCACATCCATGTGTGCACCTTGTGCACCCATGGATATAACGACATCCAATGGCCCACTTAGAGTGTCCAAGAAATCATCCAAATCCAATTTTAAATGGAAACCACTTTCCTTTAAACTAACATAATAAATAAAAAAAATTCCAACATTAATAATAATCATTTTAAAACCGGGGAAAGTCTTTCTAAATCATTTTACCATAAAATAGTATACCATAAAAAGGAAGAAAATCAACTCATCAGGAACAATTTATAATTTCACCCAAGTTATAAAAACAATAACAAGGTCAAATGACACTAAAAGTTCTAAAATTTACTTTAAACATTAATTAGCATTTTAGCTAACACCTTATGTGCAAACACATAGGCATAAACAAGGATCAATTCAAAACCCATTTTTAGCAAATTCTACCAACAAAGAAATAAAAAAATTATATATCCATGAGTATTATAATGATGAGAATAAAATTTAAAAATTAATTGAAGACACTCAAGAACCAACGGTTTTCACAGAAAAGAAAAACATGGAAACACCTACCTTAGTGGCATGAAAACACAATGAAACCTTTGGATAGGAGATATCTAAGCCCCAAAGACCGTTTTCACACCCTAGATCAAAAGGAAAATGAAAAAAAACATAAATCCTATCCATTAGGGTTCATCCATGTGAGTAAACGTTAAAGAAAACCAAGAAATAGAGAGAGGGAAGAGAGGAGAAGAGGAATGGGAAGGATTTGATGAAGAAATCTTGAAGAATCACTAATGTTTGGTGAGAAATCACCCAAAAATTGGTCCAAAACAAACGATAACGAAGGGGGGTGACCTATGGTTAATTCCCAACATATTCAAATTCAAATGGGAGGTGGAATAACTTAAATATGATTTTTAAATTAAAATATATTTATCCCATAATGGGCTGCATGGTTTTGTAAACTATGCGAAAACCATGTGAATGCCACTGGAGAAATTCTGTAACTTTGTAGGTTTAAGTTACATGGTTTAGGAAAACTGTTCTCAAACTGCGTGACTTGAAAAACCTTAAATAAAACCCAAAACACTAGGGAATGCAACCCAATTACTCTTGAATGATTTAAACACAATATAATGACACCGTGGGTGTCACAAACTCACTAACACAAAACTTTCTCCCAATAACATTCATAATAACCATGAATTGGGGTAGAAGAAAACCAAAACCACCAAAACAAAAATACTTTTGTTGGAAACTCAACCTGAACCTAAACCAAATTATCCAAAATTGATAAATAAATAAAAAAATGGAAATCGTGGTCGGGGTGTGACAATTCTCCCCACTGCAAAAACTTTTCCCCCCAGAACATCACACAACCAAAAGATAACCAAAATCTCATCCATGACTGATCAAAACTAAGAACCTCAGGGTGAATATTCACTCCACAAGTCACACTCAACTAATCAAGAAGAAACCACAACATAAGAACAAGGGGAGAACACAAGAGGGTTCTCCCCACCATAAGAACTCAACTAGAACATAAACTTTAAAACCTGAACAACACCACTAGAACTTAAATAGAAAACCCAATGCAGAGTGAACAAATAGATTGAAAACTTAGGAATTGATTTAACCTCTCCACATTATCCAAAAAACCTTCATTGAAACCAAGAACTATGGATATCCCAATGTGGGATAACTCAATTTTCCCGCACAACCAATTGACGCTTCCTAGATTTAAATATAAATCCTACTGCAAGTAAAACCGACATATCAAGACTCTGGGATGAGGTAATCCCCTAAAAGAGCCAAAATCTTTCCATACAAGGATGAAAAAAACACTACCGAAACTAAGAATTTCCCATGACAATCTAAGACTTCCAACACAATGGGAGGGAAACACATGAAAAGAATCTCAAACCAAATAATGAAACAGAAACACCTTCCATCAATTCCACAAATCTCAAGCATCACTAAATGAGCACTACCAAACCCAAGACTAACCCACACAAGGGTTAAACACACTCAAATAAAAATAAAAAATTCTAGAAGCCCCATCCAGATTAAAACAACCACTTAGGTCACAAAATGACAAGTTCATCACACTTTTACAATGAAAAGACGAACTTATAAGAACAACAAGAACTATAATAAGGAAACTTCAAATATATCAATTCTAACATGAAAAAAACTAGGACAAGGTTTCAAAAACCCCAAAAAACTATTTAATACATTTAAGCTTCACTCCCAGACCTATAGCTGGAGCTCTGATGGATGAAGCATAGACTACCCCATGTCCAGGTACAAGAATCCTTTGATTATGAACTCTTATTTTAGAAATGATTCTTACAAAAAATTCCCTAGATGACCCAAGTGGCCCAAATGATAGCAGATCTTTGGAGGGTTGTGGCAAGATGGATTCACATGCCTGGGCTGACCACACTGATGGAACACAAACGAATGGTATAAAAACTAGAATCTATACCCAATGAAGGGGGATCCTTAGAGATTGGTTCCTCTAGAATGCACCTCTCTCCAGACGGGGAACCCTCACCAAAAATAGGAGACACTAAATTTACAACCACCTACGCTCTAGAAACCAAATTGACTAGGAATGATTCCTCCACTAGCTTCTCAAAATGATGGTCCTTAGAAACAAGGAAATTCTCGTTGATCTATGGGTGAAGTCCCCCCAATGAAAATAGAAGCCTTTATCAGATCCTCCAACACCACCTCTAGAAAAAGGAAACCAGCTCCTTGAAGTGGTTAACATAGGCCTCCATTGTCTGCTAGTCTTGTTGAATACACATGAGCTCTTCATTTTTCTTCACCTTCACCTCTTAAAGTATAAACCATTGGACAAAGAAATACTTAAAAACCTCTAACTTCATCCAAACATGCATCGATGGTGGGGAGGAAAACTCCCATTCGTCCAAAGATGGACCCTCAAAAAACCCAAAAATAGCATGAAATCTAATAACTTCAGGAGATCCCAAAAATCTGAAGACACACTCTACTTCCTCAATCCACTCCACTACCTCTAACGGACCTCGATCACCATAATAGACAAGCAACACTCATGAAGAACCAGAAACTATGAATAACTCCTTAGAAACTATGGGAACCTTTTTGGGTGGAATTTTCTAAACAACACAAAAAAAATTCAAAACAAACATCAATATGAGGTGTAATAAAAAAGAAACCCTCAATCCAAAAATAATAGGATTACAAAACAAACACATACAAACAGAACCAAAAGTCCTCTTTTCAAAAATCAAATTTCCATTTTAATTTTCAAAACCACCCACTTGCAAGGCCATTTTCAAAAGAAAAATCCAAATTTCACTAAACAAAACCCACACTATAAAATAAAAAATCTAAATTATATATTCACTTTTATCTTTAATTTGTTTTTGGAAAAACAAGGCTAAGCCTTTGATTTCAATCACCCACCCATGGAATCCTGTAAACCATCACATATGTATCTATCTATTTCTATCCACACATGCCAACACACACTTTCCATACATAACCAAACATATGTGAACCTTCATAAAGAGCACCACAGGCCATGATTATCATTTCATTATCAAAATCCAAGAGTTCAATGAATTTTCAATCCAAAACATTTTCCTTTAAAATCCATTTTACTAATTTCAGAACAACTTGAAAGAAATCATTTTTTTTTCATTTTCATAAACCTGTTTCATTTTAAAAGGTTAATCACACTAACCAAAACCAAAATGAAACATTACTTAATCCATACCACTAGAATGAGGAACTAGTGTTTATGACTAACCCGGTGACATAGAAGTGGGACATTCCCCAAGTAATCAATAAAAATAAGAGGATATTGAACTGTGTACTTGAGTTCCACATGGGTCATTACTCCATGTGGTACTATGAGGTGACACTAGACCACCTACATTTTCATTCCTAAATCCAAAAAAAAACCCAATAAAAGACAAAGACTCAATTATTGGACTAACCCTGGTAACTCAGGTCTCGTCATGAGTGGTGGTGATCAAGCACCAAACCATGTCCTACCTACTGAGCCCCCAAAATCCTAATCTATAACTACCATACACCCCAAATGAAAAGGGTACTTTATGATACTATTTTGTCAGGAATCGACCTGGTTTGACCCAGAATCAGTCACCCAATTTGATCCATGATAAGTCCCAAAGGGCATTTCTGATCCCCATGGGTTAGAAACTAGTACTGGGTATCAAATGAAATACAAGTGGGAATGATTTATACCCAAAGTATAACTAGTATTAGATAAATAAACTAAAAAAAATGATCACACAATAATAACCAATAACTGAGTTTCAATAAAAATGTTCAAATAGATCCGGGTACAAGATACAGCTAGAAAAACCAAAAACTAAATACAAAACCAAACTAAACTACCACTAACATGATATCCATGTGAACTCATGGTCACCACCATCCATTAACCAACTAGACACATGGCCAAACTACTCCAATTATGATCACTCGAACTAGAAAACCATAACCTTCAAAACAGTTCGGGTTTACATACCCTGAATGGTACAAGTAGGGTGTGAGGTTAATAGTTAAGTAAGGAACCACCACAGAATCCATATGTTTTCTTTCCAAAAAATAGTCCACTAATTATAGTTTTAAATACATATATAAAATTATATTTTTATTATTTAAAATAAAAAACACAACCTTTCCTTTTTCAAAACAACACATGACACATTTCCATTAGTCAAAAAAGCTTATCATTTCAGAATCCCAAACCCAAACTAAAATCTAAAAAACATAATACCATGTCATGATGAAAATAAATAAGAAATATAAATAGGAAACCAGGTGTAAGAGAAAATTAAATAAGAAAATATAGATAGAAAACATGGGAATTTCCTAAACACCCCTAGAGTGATCCTTAGACATACTTTGTTCAGAACCACCTATTAGTGTATGAAAAATACCCTAAGTCTATAAATAACTATCCACCCTCAACTGACTAATATAGTGGAAAAACCCACATGGCAATTCACCAAATCCAGGGTTTAACAACCCATATAATTGGGGCAAGAAAGAAATGTCACTTGATCCTCTAAAGTATTCCCAAGAACCCATGGTGGTAATATAATGAGTAAGTGGGAGGCCTTCGCATGCGTGACTCATCTTACTTTCCTCCACCACACTTTCCTACCCCAACATATATAGCACTATAAAATCACCCATAAAGAAAATCCCTCCTATATAGGTTCCCTATATATACATGTATATGTATATCATTACTAAAGGTTCCAACCAGGATACCACATCACATGGTAATATAAGACATTTCCCAAAAACATTAAAATATGCAAACTAGGAATTTACACATTCAAGGTATAATTCATTTACAAAATAATAAAGTGCTAATCGGTACCTACAATATTTAATTTCCAATATAAAATAGATAGATTCCAAACCACTTCTAAAACAACATTATACATCATTTTTGGGATCATAATTCAAAATAGGCCTTTAAGATTTCCAGAACCAAATACGTTTACAAAACTATTTCCAAAATTTGAGTAAAGAATGAAACCTCATGAAATGTACCAAATGTGCCTTCATACCAAAATTTATCAAAATATGTTTTAATTTTCAAATGGATTTTTTTAAAGGTTTCATTAGAAACCACATGACACACCACACACATTTTTGAAATTAAGGTACCATTTTAGAAACCAAGGTTTAAGAAAAACATTGCTCCGAGTGACATCATCATTTAAATGCACATCCATTTGTGCAACTTGTGCACCCATAGATGTACCAACATCTAATGGATCACTTAGAGTGTATAATAAATCATCCAAATCCCATTTTAAAGGGAAACCACTTTCTTTTAAACTAATATAAGAAGTCACATAATTCCAATGTCAATAATAATCTTTCTAAAATCAGGGAAAGTCTTTTTAAAGAATTTTACCACAAACCACTATACCATAAAAGGAATCCAATCAACTCATAAATACCAATTTATAATTTCACCCAAGTTATCAAGACAAGAATAAGGTCAAATAAAACTACATGTTCTCAAATTCAAATTAAAGCTTAAGGAGTATTTTGTAAAACACCTTATGTGAAAACACATAAGCATAAACAAGGATCAATCTAAAACCCATATTATTAAATTATACCAAAAATGAAAAAGAAAAATTAAATATTCTTGAGTTTTATAAGGATGTCAATAACATTTAAGAATTAATTGAAGACACTCTACCACAAATGGTTTTCATTGGAAAGTAAAAATATGGAAACACCTACCTCAATGGTGTGAGAACACAATGAAACCTTAGGAGAGGAGATATCTAAGCCCCATAGACCGTTCTCAGACCCTATATAAAAATAAAAATGACCCAAACATAAAACCTAGCCATTAAGGTTCAGCTAGGGGAGGAAACCCCAAATAAAACTAATAAATAGAGCGAGAGAGAAGAGAGGGCAAAAGGAAATGGAAATATTTGATGAAGAAATCATAAATAATCACTAAAATTTGGTAAGAAATTGCTCAAAAAGTGGAAAAAAGGAGGATAATGAGGGGGGGTGCCCTCTGGTTGTTACCCAACAGATAGGGCTTCAAATGGAAGGTGGAATCAATTAAATCAACTTTTGAAATTAAAAGATATTAAAACCGTAATGGGTTATATGGTTTTGATGCATGGTTTTGTAAAACATTCACAAATTGTGTGAATGCCATTGGTTTTTTTAACTTTTCAAGTTTAAGTATCACGGTTTGGGAAAACTGTGCTTAAATTGCGTGACGTGAAAAATTGGACAAAACCCTCAAATGACACCCCAAACACTAGGGAAGCCCACCCAATTATTTGTGAATTTTTTAAACACAATATATTGATACCATGGGTGTTAAAAACTCTACACCACACAACTTTATCCTAACAACATTCACAATAACCATGAAAAGGGATAGAAGAAAACCGAACCACCAAAACACAAAGTCTTTTTTTTTGAAAACTCAATCCAAACCTCAACCCAAAGATCCAACATTGACAAATAAATAAAAACAAACAAAAACTATGGTTGGGGTGTGACAATGGTGGATGGTGCATTGGGTAGAAAAGATCATGAAGTTATACCCATGATGAGGATGGATAGGGATTTTATGTTTGGGCATTTAGTAAAATTGGACATGAAAATTATCAAGGTAGGGGGATCATCATTTTTTTACAAGTAATTTCCCAATTATATTTAATATATAAGATATAGTGCTATCAACAAGATGAAAAAGGTTTATAAAAGAATATGAAAGCCACAAAATAGGGGTAATTGACATAATTTATCTATGTAGATTTCATGTTGTTTTCTAGAAAGAGACTTTGTGAACCATCAATACTTAAGATAAAGAATAAATTGCTGAATAAAGCCCATAACTTTGAATTGTATATACACACTAGTAGTAAAAAGATGTATAAGGATCTAAAAGAGAACTTATAGTGGGAAACACGAGGTGGGAAATTGCTGACTAAGTTTAGACACTTGGTATGCTAATAAGTAAAGGCTGAGTGAAGACTTCCATAGAGTGTGTTGGAACCTCTCCCTATACCATCATTGAAGTGGGAAAAAATCATAATGGAATTTTTAATGGGGATACCTAAGATATATAAGAGTAATGATGTTATATGGGTCCTTATGGATCACATTACCAAGTCTGTTCATTTCCTAGGACTTAAGGGGGTCTTTCCCCATACACATATTGTATGGATATATATCAATGGATTTTTGAGACTTCTTGGTGAAAATTTATCAATTATATAAGATCAGGACCCTTGTTTCACATAAAAATTTTAGATAAGTATTCAAAATGTTTTTAATATCAAGGTACATTTGAGTACCTCCTATCATCCTTAAATTGACGAGGAGTCTAAAAGGACCATCTAAACCTCAAAAAAAAAAATACTCAGGTAATTCTCTATTGACGTACAAGGAATATGGAACTTGTTCATAACTTTTTTGCAATTTTCATACAATAATAGATTCCATTAGAGCAAAAAAATGGCACCATATGAGGCCTCGTATAGGAAAAATATGTCATGCTCAAATATATCAGGATGAAGTTGGGGGAAAGGAGGCTAGTTGTTCTATAACTCAATGAGGAAACAATTGAGAAGGTATATACTATCTAGAGTCATAGAAAAATATCTTAGAGAAGATAGACTATCAATGTTGATAATTAGAGTAAGGACATAAAATTCCAGGTATGAGATCATGTCTCTTTGAAAGTATCACCATAGAAGAGAGTTATATGGTTTGGTAAGAAAGGGAAGTTAAGAATAAGGGACATTAGATCTTTTAAAACTTTTGAGATAATTAGATCTATGAATAATCATTTTAATTTTCTACCTAACCTATCTAAAGTTATGAGTGTCATTAATGTATTAATGTTAATAAATTACATACTAGACCCTACACTTGTATTGAGAACTAAAGAAATGTAGATGGAGAAAGACCTGTCATATAATGACAAGCCTATCTAGACTCTTGAAACTAGATATAAAGTGATAAGAAGTTATAAAAATAAACTAGTGAAATTTATTTAGAGTAATAAAAAGTATTAAAAATAAATATTAGAGCCTAGGGAATAAATGAGGAAGAATTATCATGATTTTTCCTATATTAATGTACACCAAATTTTTTTAGGAATAAATAAGGTAAGGGGGATAATGTAAGATATGAGATTCAACTATAAAAATGTAACAATTATTTATTCAAATATACAATAAAATAAATTGAATAATTTAATTAATAATATTAAAAATGTATATTATTAAATGAATAGTGATACAATGACACACACATGTCTTAGAATAAAATCAAATTTACCAAAAGAAGAGTTTTAAAATTTCTGGCATAGAATATATGATTTTGAAATACATAAGTATTTTTTAATAATTAAATTTCACATGGATAGCAAATTATTTTTATAAAATGGCCTTAAATTTGGAATCAACATAACAAAATTATCCAGTGGTAATTTCTTCATAATTTTTTGAGATATTCAAATTTTTTGGTTAAAAGTAAAATACAATATGAATATAGGGTAAGTATTATGACATCATAATGGATTAAAAATGATGTAATAAATATTATAAATTCTTGATTGAAAATTGGGATTATTAATTAAAATAATAAATTTTAAAATAATAAAATTAATTTTTTAAACTACAAAGAATCTTCTAAAACCAAAAGTATATTTTATTATTTTAAAAGAAATTATTTATGAATAAGGTTTTTGTGCACATAAAAAATAATATATGTTAAATGGGGTTATGCTCTTAAATAATTAAAAACCCAAAACTAGTCTTTAAACATAAAATACAATGCGATAAAACCATGGGAAGAACAATGGTTTTCTATTTTTTATAATCTATGGTCAAAGGCCTAGAATTTCAAATTAAAAAACAATTTCCCATCAGTTGATATAAATACCCAAAAATTATCACATTACTCTCCACTATAAAGAAATTTATAATTAATTTAAAATCATTTTATCCCATAATATTCTCTCCAAGGATTTTTTAATGTTTAAGTCTTGGTAGGAGCACCCCTGAAGTAGCCACGAATATCTCCGTCCGTTTAATCGAACAGACGAGCCTAGAAAGGAAATATCCACCAGACATATATGTTTTTTAACAAGACACCAAACCTCTATAAAATTCATTCCCTTCCCAGAATATCCCTCCCCATCACTATAAAGGCTTCTAGACCCCCTAAATCTCAGATGTGACCTGTAATGAATAAGGTAAAACTGCCATCCCTTCTACTGTTTGACACTATCAGATGAGGTAAATCAATAGGTGTGAAATTATGATGCCCAATAATAACCAATGAGAGTAAAACTCCATACAAAATTAAATGAAACCCTAAACCTTTCTATGATTCCACGCTCATAGGTTCAAATTGGGATTATTAAATACACTCATGATGGCCCTACTAGAATCAAAGAAGACCCCTTCATTAGAATGTTTGAGCTAGAAAGATTCAAACTTAGAAAAATTCACTCTGATCAGGAAGTGGTCACTTGATAGACACCACTAATATTTATCCATGGTATACTAATCATATTTTAATAGATTACTAAAAAAATGCAAATAATTATAAATATATCCATTTTTTAGAATTATGCTCAAATATTTTTAATTATTAGTTACAGATCTTGGTAAATAATTTTATAATTTTTAATAAATTTTAAAAAGATATAATTTTAACTAAAGAAATAAATTTTTTAATAATATAAAAAACATTAATATAAATAATTTTAATTAAAATTGTTAAACAATATTGAAGGGGGTGAAATATACTCAATTGTTTTAATATATATTGGATGATTTTTTTGAGGAACATTTTTTTATTTTAATAATTAGATAGATTCTTATTTTTGATAAATCATATGGTATTAAAGAAAATTATCCCCTTAATTGATGATTTATAAATTCATTCCTTTTGTAGATCACTTCACTTGTGATATATATCATTATTTTTTATAGAGTAATATTAATGTGAGTGTAACACCCAGATATTTTTTATGAATTGTATTTTTAAATAATATTATTTATTTAATAACTTTCATAGAACACTACACCATGTTAAGCTTTTACTAGACACAACACTATATTATCTTACTTTACACGCAACAATGAGTTTTTACAAAACATAATTTTATTATTATAATTATTAAAATAAGAAAATTATAAAACCAGTTGTTAGACTGTCAGGTGTGAAAATGATTAACTAAATTATTAAATTATGGTTTACACATGTATATATAATTCTTTTAAAATTAATTATAAATTAATAGAATTTTTTAAAAAAAAATAAAAGGAAATGATTTTATGAAAAACTATTTAAATGTGCACAAGTGTGTTTTATACCAATAAATAAACAAAAAAACTATTATTGGATTATATTAATGAAATATATACATATATAATATATTCAATATAATTATTAACATTCATCTTATTTTTTTCTATACATGATATAATAAAAAATTCAATTTTTGTATTAAAGAAGTATTTTTCAAAAAAGGAAGTTTTTATTCCTGTTGATGATGCACTTATTAAACATTTAGTTGTGAAATTTTTATAGATTCTATATGACAAAATAAATATCTTATTTCTAATCAGAATATCAAAATTTACTTTAGATGAACTTTTAGTATTTTTTTGAGGAGTTTCATGTTTTGATGAATAGTACATATATTAATTTTTATTGGAAACTATATATTTTTTAAATCCTTTACAAGGTAAAATTATGTTTTGGATTATTTTTAAATTTTAATTAGTTAATTTTTTAATTAAAATAATCCAATTTTGGTTTTTGAAGATTATTTTATACATGAATTTATTATTAAAACATTTTATATTTTAACAGGGCATTTTTCCAAAAAAGTATTTTTCTTGGAAGTTTAACAGTTTTATTTTAAATTAAATTCTTAAACTTCTATGTTTTTAATTTCGAAAAATGGATTCCAAATTTGGATTTATAAGGTACAAATTTAGTGAATATTTCCTTTTTATTTTTGGCTAATATGAATAGTAACCTTGGTAAATTTTGTTACCATAGTAAAGAGAAAATTGTGTAATTTAGGTTAAAAATAAA
Organism: Viscum album; assembly: GCA_963277665.1. Taxonomy (NCBI): domain Eukaryota; kingdom Viridiplantae; phylum Streptophyta; class Magnoliopsida; order Santalales; family Viscaceae; genus Viscum; species Viscum album. Next base: position 1,194,898,275 of record OY728164.1, read on the forward strand.
ATTATAAATACTTAAAAATGACTCTAACACATGCAATTTTTTTTAATGAAGAAAATTATAACCTTAATATATAAGGATCGAAATTAAGTTGTTTAATGGAAAAATTTCCATGAAAATGGATTATATAATATTTAAATCAAATAAAGTCACAAAATGTCACATTCTTTTTCATTAATATCCCTTATGTGTCCACATGAGAAAAAAGTTATGTTATAAATGATAGATCTGTAAGTCTAACAGAATGACAAAACATAATGATATATCTGTAAGCATAACAGAATAACAATTCTAGATCTTAAGAAAAAATACAGAACCTAAAAAAAATATTCAGAACTTAAGAAAAAGTGTTTGTGATTTTCAAAACATAAAACCATAAGGTATGGAGAAGTCATAAGATATCCTTATTGACTCAAAAATCTCCCCCTTTTGGAAATCATAAATAACTTTTATTAAGGAAGAATATATTGACTTAGATAAATAAGTATGAAAAAAACTTAACTCCCCTTTTGAATGAAATTTCTGATGAATACGACTAACTCCCCCTTAGGTTATGTTTCCCAAGGATCGTATTCTTGATCTTTGAAGTCAAGTTCTCTTAAGGGAATATCTCCTCCTTAGACATACATTTCTTCTTATAAGAAAACTCCCCCTTACTTGGACATTATCCTTTCTTTCCATACTCCCCCTTACTAGATTCTCCTTCTCAAAGATTAAATTATTCCTTTAAATAAATTCTCCACCTTTGTGATTTTCAAAAAGAGGGAAAGGAATGGAGAATTATAATATGTTACTTTAAGGTTAAGCAAGAATACATTCAAAAACAAAAGAAAGATATACAAGAAACTTATTTAACAAAATTTTAGAAATAAGGTTTACATTACAACAAAACATCGGAATGTAAAGAAAAATCATCCACTCTTCTTCTGCTTAGACAACATCTTCTTTATCAGGGATTTGAGTTTCTTTACTTCCTTATGATCTTCTTTAAACTTCTTTAGTAAGATATCATAATACTGATTCTTCTTCTCTAAAGACAAGATGCTTTCTTCTTGATCAGCCACCTTTCTTTCTAATTCGGCTCTGACTTCCTTCTCACTGCTAACAGATCGAGCAACAAAATTTAGTTGACTAACTTTCTTAGAGATTAATGACTTGACCTTGTTGAACTCAGTTTCACAATTATTAAAAGCTCCTTTTTTTGAATCCATGAAGTCACTGAACTATCTTAGCTATTCATTAATAGTTTTGGTATGATTAAAGACTTTCTTACAAGTCACCTTTTGAGCTTTGTAATCAATCAAAAGATTACTGAAGTATGCCTATTGCTTTTCAACCATGTCCATAAGCATATTAGTCTATTCCATATTTTGATTCAGGGTTTCTTGCATCATTTGACTCTGGGAATCTATGTTTGCAAGAACTGGAATGGTGCTGACCAATTTTCTTAAAGATAGCTTGACAAAATCATTTTCAACAGATGAAGAGGACTCAGATCCTAAAGCATCTTTTCCTTTCTCAACTCCTCATGGAGTTAAGGAAGATTGTCTCTATATTCTCTTAGAGGAATTCTAAGGAATTTCCTTATTAGATGGAGCAACCAAAACATCTTTTCCTTTAATAGGGTCTCGAATTAGAGATTTTTCATCTGAAACTTGAAAAAAATTTAGATCTCCCTATTCATATTCTTCTTGAGATTATTCCTCTTATTCATATTGTTGTTGAAACTTTTATTTCTATGATTCTTCTTCTAGTTCAAAATAAACTTCTTCTTTATCTTAAACTTAAAACTCTTCCTCAACTTCTATTACTTCTGGAACTTCTATTTCTTCAACTTGCTCTTCGACTTGTTCTACTGAAACAGATTTGGAAACTGAACTTGAAGGAGTTCCAACATATTCTTCCACTTCCCTTAAAACATCATAATCATCATCTTGGATTTTCTGATCTTCCATTTATTGAACTGGTTTTGATAAATCTAGGACTTTCATAGATTTCTGTATTTCTGGAGTGGCCACCAGTTTCTTATGAATAACTTGAGATTCAGGTACTTCCTGAGATTTTTTTCTACAGCTTTTAGAAGAGACTGATAAATTTTCTCTTCCAAATATTTCTTCTTTAACTTCTTCTCTTTCTTTTCTTTCTCAAGATTTTCAGATTTCTTGATTCTTAGAGCCTTAGACTCTGTAGGATTTAGACCAAAAGAAGGATCTCCTTCCTTTTTAGTAGCTACCATTTATCTCCAATTTACAACTATTTCATATGAATAAGCTTTTAGTTTCTTTGCAGGAGGAGTTACTGAAACAGGAACAACAGGAACTGGTACTGGAAAGCTCGGTTCATCAACTTTCCTTTTCTTAGGAACTGACTTTGTAGATTCCGGAACATGACCCTTGTTCTGGACAACCATTTATTTAAGGTTTTTCGATTCTGGAATTCTACTTTTGATCCTCCTTAGTCTGTCGTCACTTAGTAATAAAATCTTGAAAGGCTTCGAGACTGATCAACATAGAACATTCAGTTCTTGAAGACACATAACAATTATCCTAGAAATAGTTGCTGGATACATAAGGATCTGAGATATGATTGTTCCGCCTTTTATTTCTTTAATGGTGAGAAAGATGTACTTCACCTAGTTGATCTTCCTTAGGTTGACGAGAAAGTCTAATAGAATGATATCACATATCTTTAGAGAATACTTGTCTCCCTTTATTGGAATAAGAAATCCTTGCATCCAGAGAGCCACCATCTTGTGGTTCATTGAAGGATTCATAATCTTCAGATTCTTAACATACTTAAGACCGAGAAAATCTAAAGCCTTGAATTTTTCAAAAGAGCCTTCTTTCTCAGGGAGTTTCTGAGAGCAAAGAATAGCCTCCCCTTCATATGGTATGTTAAGAACATTTTCTGCCTTCTTGTAGGGGACTATCTATGATTTATCATAGCATTTGAACTTAAACAGATCCTTATCATTCTTTTGAAAGAACAGAATAGATTCATATAATTGAATAAGGAGGTCAGGATAAACTGGATCTTGAGATTTCTCCTTATCTACACAAAAACTTTCCCATCCATTAGATATTATTACCTTAGAAATAAGGGAGTCATATTTTTCAAAGAACTTAGGGCACGCTAACCTTTCCCTAAATATTGACCAGTCCATAATATCCTTGCTAACCGATATCTGATCTGCTGAGGATTCCAGAGTCATTCAGGGTGATAGAGAACTTCGGAATAAAAGCATTGATGACAACAGAACTTTAGCACTTAGATAAGCAAATATGGTGCAATACTTGAAAACAAGGCACCCCTTTTATATAAATAACTATGGATTTTCAACATCCATAAGATGATTAGATGACTGATAAAAATCTATTCTGATCTGATGGTTGAGAATGGATATAGAAAATATGAATTCTGAGCTTTTGAAGTAAAGTAAACCAGAATTTAAGAAATTTTGAAATACCAATAACTAAAACTTAAGATAAAGAGTAAGAAAGATTACCTTTTTGAGTACTCTAAGATATTTATTGGTATTATAAGAATTTTTCTTGAAAATTTTCAATTCCAAAATTTTCAAATCTGAAATTTTCAAATTCGAAATTTTCAAATCCAAAATTTTCAAATCCGAAATTTTCAAATCCAAAATTTTCAAATCCAAAATTTTCAAATCCAAAATTTTCAAATCCAAAATTTTCAAATTCTCCACCATGATCACTATGAATAGTTATCAACGATATGTTTTCTCATTTTTAACTTGAACTCTAAAGATTTTGATATAAGAAAAAGCTTCAGATTTCTTTGTGAGAAAATAGACCCAAGTAAATATACTATAGTCATCAACTAGGACAAACACATAGTATTTGCCTCCAATACTTCCAGTTTGTGTTGGACCAAATAAATCCATGTAAACTAACTATAAGTTATTAGAATTGGTAACTTCACTTATATATATTTAAAGCTAGATTTACGTTTTTTCCATATTGATAAGGGTCACATACTTTCGAAGATTCAAACCTAAGTTCCTGTAGATCCTAAACAAGTTCTTTCTTAGAAATCTTACTTAGATTACTTAGGTTACAGTGTCCTAGTCTCCTATTCAAAATCCATTATTGATCTTCAAATTCACTAAGGAAAGTTAGATCTTGACTTCTAAGGTCTTCTAGGTTTAAGGTGTACACATTCTCATGCCGAAGGGCAGAGAAAATAAACTCATCCTTGGAATTATGAACTTAACATTTTTCATTTCTAAAATTCAAAGGTAACCTTCATCACATAATTGGATTATGATTATGATATTGTGCTTAAGTCCTTTTACAAAAAGAAAATTTGAAACAACATCTTTACCAAGAAGAATAATGTTACCTATAACGATAATTTCTCCTTGAGAGTTATCACCAAAAGTTACCTTTCCACCTTTTGTTTTTAAAATATTCTTGAAATAGTCTTTGTTACCAGTCATGTTCCAAGAACAACCACTATCCATGTACCATAGGTTGTTGGTACTTCCTTCTTTTTCCTGAAAAATAAAGAGTTAGGCTTTCAGAATCCAAACTTTCTTGGATCCGGAACTATATGATAATAAAAGATTGGGTAACCATATTTGTTTAGAAAAATAAGCATTATGAAACCTAAGGGATTGCACTTTATTTAAAGAACAATTTTTTTTCAAATGCCCACCACTTTAGTATTTGTTACAAAAAGGGGATCTTGAAGTAACAAAATAATTATTTTAAAAAATAGATTTTTCATGAGAATAACCTAATCCTTGATTATTACCATGAGTTCGGATCTGAGAATACATCTTGTCAAAATTTTCCTTACCATAAGTAATGTTTGAAAGACGTTTCTTCAAGGAAAATATTTTAGATTTTAGTCTCAGGAATAAATTATTATCCTCAAGAATAATAGGTTTAGAGTTAATTTTATCCTCTAAAACGTATTTTTCTAAAAATATATTTTTATGATCCTCAAGAAGTTCATCCTCCTCAGAATTAACTTCCTCAAGTTTCATAGAAATATTTTTTAAAACATCATTTTTCTCATCAAGATCTTTAGAAATTTCTAAAATTTATTTTGTTAAAATAAATTCTCTAGAGTTTGCTTTATCAAGTTTCTTAGAAACTTTACAATTTCTCTTTTCTAACAAATTAGAAAATCTAGAAACTGCCTCATAGGAAAGAAAAATCATTATCATTATCTGATGAAGAAGATTTTTCATCTTAAGAAAAACCTCTATCTAGAAAATTTTAACTTAAAGACATATTGGTTAAGGATTCAACAGTTTGTACCTTAGCCATAAGACAATGATTTTGAAATGGAGCTCTGGCTATTAGAACAATATTCTTTTTCCTAGAAGATTCATATTCTAAAGATTCATCAGAATAATCTCCACCACTGGCACTCTAAGTGTCATTGGATTTTAAGAATTTCTTATGCTTTGATCTATATAACTTCTTCTTGTTTATTTCAGAATTCCTATCTTTCTTGTCTCTCTTATTAAGCAAGGGAAAATCAGGTCTAATATGACAAGTTCTTATACATTCATAGCATGTAAGTTCTCCATCTTTATTATCTTTTCCATCTTGATTCTTGTATTTATATTGAAAGTTATTCTATCAAATAATCTTATTCATCCTCCAAGAAATATTGGCTAACTCAATTTCTGAAGTTTCACTTTCACTTGATTCAGATTGAACAACAACCTTCTTAGCTTTAGATCTTGTAATTATCTTAGGAGTCTTGTATTTAATATTATTTGAAGTAGTTGTAAAATAAACACCTCCATTTCCATTATTATTTTTAAAATTATCAGCATCTCTCTTCATTCTGGTTTCATGGTGAAGAAGTGTTCCAAACATTTCATCAAGAGAAATCTGGGTAACTTTCCTATTCTAATATATAGCAGTTCTCTTGGATTCCCATTTGTTAGGCATGATGTCAATAATCTTGTCTACAAGAGATTCATCATCTAAACCTTTCTCACCCATGGATTGAAAGCTGTTGACAATAGTCATGAATCTTTTTTATACCTTACATATGGGTTCTCCATAAGGAAAGCCGAAACCATGATACTCAGCCCTGATCATAGCTCTTCTTGTTTCAATAAATTTGGAATATCCAAAGTGAGTTACTTAAAGATTCTTCCAAATACCATATGCAAATTCACAAGATGAAATTTGGATATATATGTTTCTAGTCATAGAACATAGAAAACTATTACGTACCTTAAAATTCAGCTGATATTCCACCTTTTCCGAATTAGTAAAGGTTCTAAGTTCCTTATCAGGAATCTTATAATCTCTAGTTAACATAATGTAGTTGTCTACACCTGTGTTTATCACAAAGGTCTTAATTATATCTCTCTAGAACTCATATTCATTTCCATCGAAAATTGGTGGTCTAGTAAGATTGAGATTATCTAAGGATCCAACATGAATGCCTACCATACTAAAAAGACATTTCTTTCCACAAAACTTATTAGCAGTAAAAGTTTAATATCAATTATGAAGAACTTAAGAATAGGAAAACTTGAGCAAAAAAACTTATATGTGGATATAAGTATTTCAGATACCTGTTCTGATACCAATTGTGAGATTGGTTCAGAGTATGAGGTAGCCAACCTCTAATACCAATTATAGGATCGAATATGTACAAATGAGATGCTCAAATACAAGAGGGGGGGGGGTGAATTGTATATATTAAAAATTATAAAGAAATATTCTACCTTAAATCATATAGAATCTTTAATATAATCAGAGTAACGAAATCACAAAGTATAAGAAGTTTATACTTCCAAACTTTAACAAAGTTAACATATAATAGCAGAATTAAAACAACTTGTAATAGTAAACAAGTAACAATAAGATTCTTTTAACCCAAAGATAAGGGTATCAAATAACCTTGGATAAAGGTTCATTGATTTATACTTTCAAGAAAGTATGTCTTACCCAAACCCAGGTAAGCCCTCAATCCGAAGATCGGTGTCCATCTTACGATCCCCGCAAGCCCTCAATTTAGAAGGAAATCAGAACCTATGTCTTCCAAACCCATAATCCCACGATTAGTACAATCAAAGTCTGCACAAAGAAAGTCTAAACAAGTTGTTCATGCCTAAACAAGTTGTTCATAACATCTGCACAAATCACTGAGATTTTTAAGAGACTCTCTCTCTAGAAATCACTTCACAACATTATTCAATTGTCGAAGTTTAAGTGTTTTCTAATTCAAATGGGCTTGTATTTATAGGAAAAAAAATTTCAATGGTTGGCTCCTCTCCAATGGTCATATTTTTCCTTAAAGTTCGGAGGGACCTAGACATGTGGAAAAAATACAACAGTTAGTTTATAAAAGATTGTACGACATCGTTTCAAGTAACAGAAACAATGTTAAGTTAAAGATAAATGTTAAGTATAAGAAAACTTAGAATCCTATATTATTAGAATGATACATTTAAACAACTCTAAAATTATCAAGAAAACGTAATCATAATAAATCAAGAAAATAGATTCTTAAGAATAACATTATGAAGAAAAAACATTCATAAGGAAAAGTAAATCGGATTGTGAAATAGGTATGTCATTTGTTCCAGAATCAGAATCATAAAATTGGAATCACATATACACTGGATTCAGAATCATAAAAACTGAATCACATATACACCAGATTCAGAATCATAAAAACTGAATAAAATATACACCCAATTAAGAATCATAAAAACTGAATGAAAAATTATAATGACAGATCTGTATGTATAATAGAATGGAAAATCAGAATGACATATCTATAACTCTAACAGAATGGAAAATCGGAATGACAGATCAGTAAGTCTAACAGAATGAGAAAACATGATGATATATCTATAAGCATAACAGAATGAAAATTCCGGATCTTAAGAAAAAAATACATAAATTGAAAAAAATATTTAGAACTTAAGAAAAAGTGTTTGTGATTTTCAAAAAATAAAACCATAAGGAATGGAGAAGTCAAAAGATATCCTTATTGAATCAACAGATATGTCTAGGGATGTCTCTAAGGATAATTCTAAGTACAAGTTACAATCTTAAATTTTTCATAATAATTATAAATAACCTAAGATTAAACCTAAGCTGTCATATATTGAAATATTATAAGTAATTTACCTTGACTATGTGGTTATACCACTATGATTCATGTTGCTCACACTATGTTTTCTAATTTTATCCAATGAATGAAACCCAAAGGAACTATGTTAATGATGAATGCGATAGGAAATGAAATGATTGTATTCTTGAGAAACGGGATTCTATTATGGTAGGAATGCAAAATCTTTTTTTTGTGATCACACAAATTTCTCAAGATATGAATCATACTGGAATACCAAATGATAAAATAAGGAAATACATTATGTTTATTATTTCATGAGTAAGAGTCCACCTTCTTTCTGTGGGCCTTCTGATCCACTAGTGGATGAGAAATGTATCAATACCACTAAAAGGATATTTTTGGTCCTCTAATGTTTAGAACATGAGAAAGTCATTTTGGTTGTCTATAATTTGGAATGTGAAGCATATTAATGGTGGAATCTCATAAAAAATATGAGGCAATAAGATGAAATTTAATTCATGGAATTGGATGAGTTCAATAACTTATTTTTCAATAAGTACTTTCCTTGTATTCTTTATATGAAGATGGAAAAGGAGTTTTTTGAGATTAACCAAAAGAATGATGAATCTGTTGGTACCTATGAGGAAAATGTTACAAGACTTGCGAGGTATGATTCTGGTATTATCATCCAACCTAGAATTAAGGTTGATAGATTACCCAATGACTTAAAACCAAGTATTTGAAGGGTGTTAGCCATAAGTCACTTCAATAGATATGAAGAGATTGTGTGTTGTGATGTCAAGGTGAAAATGTAGGTTAGAGTTACATATCAATGTCATATTTTTGAAAAGAAACAGTAGATGGAGACTAAAGGAAAATATAAAAACTATGGAGAAAATAAGCTAATCTTTCCTTTATGCTCAAAGTGTGGAAATAAACTTGGTGAAAATTTTCTTAAGGGGAATAGTAAATGTTTTATGTCTGGGAAATAAGGCCATTGAGTAATTGACTACCTAAGTGATGGGAAAAATATAACTAATGATGGAGATAGAGAAAAGTATACACATAATGAACCTCCAACACTTCAATGATTCAAGTTTAAGGAAAATTGGAATTATGCCAACAAATTCCCTAATCCAAGGATTATTTAAGATTATCTGCATTAGCAATCTCTTAAGGCCAAAGGAAAAATAAAATTGAATACAATCACTATTATTGATGTAGAGTATGACAATGAAGTGGTGGAATGATTTAGTGTTTATGTAATGAAATTCAAGAATAATTTTGTAGAAGTAATTTTATGGAACTATGAAATAATGAAACATCTAAGTATTGGTCCATTGTAGTTTTATATAAGGATTTAAGAGCATATGTTTAATGGTACTGGTAACCATGAAAAGTGACTAAGATGGTAAGGTGATATTTTAAGAAAACACTTGATTAAGGGAAGGATAACCCATTTTTATGTGAATGATGTTGGGATAATGAAATAAAGAGATGTTTTATTATGATAAAGTAAATGGGATAGTATTAATGACCTTTGGACTGATATGATAACAAAGTGGTTATGATATCAGGGATTGAGTTCATAGATTTTTTGGATTTATGGTATGAGGAAAGAGTTAATTTTTGAAAGTATGAAAGTTTTCTCTATGGTTTTATGGTAATTCAGGTTATTACCATATTTCAAGGGAATACATGATAATGGATTTCACTTCTTTGGTGTGTGACAAATTAAGAGCTACATCAGGCTATTTGGGAGATTAATGACAAGAAAATTAGTTACCATATTTCGAAAGTTTTGGATTTTAATATTTTTTAAATATCATAAAGGTAACCATTTATGATATTTTTTATGTTGAAATTTGGATGAGGTTTTAGAGATTAAATTATTATCTATCCATATGAGGATTTATGTATGTTGGATGACTTATGTTAACCTTTTTGTTGTGATTTTATCCAAATAAATATGGAATAACCTATAATTCTATTTATAGATATATTGATCTTATAATTATTATAGAATAAAAAATTAACCTTTATTTAATGTAATAAAAAATAAAGTTTAAATTGATCAAATCACAAAGATAGGTTGATATTGTGATTATGAAATATAATGAATTAAAGTTAGTATTTATTTTCATAAAGTTATTAAACTCTAGGTAAAGGATCTTGAAACAAAAAAAATGTTATCCTAGTACCTTATTTTATAATGAATCAAATGTCCCCTTAAATCATTATAGATTTATGGATTTGTGATTTTTAACTTTCTTCTGATCATGTTCTCTATCACTCTCTATCAGAACTTGATAGTTAGATTTCTCTTCCATATCTATGTTTTCACTTTTCACCTTTGTTATTATATGTGGAAACTTAATTATGAGTTACTTTGGGTAACCATTATTATTATAACTTTCCCTTTTTATAAGAAAGTTTTAGTATTCATTTTTACGATACAGGTTTCCATGAAAGAAAATTTCAAGTATTAAACATTTGATAACCAAGAGAAATTTCAAGAGCAAAATTCATTTTAAGGGTGGTAGAATATAACACCCCAAGATTTTTTATGTAATAGATTTTTAAATAATATTATTTATTTAATATATTTCATATAACTCTATGCTATGTTATTCTTTCGATACACATAACACTAGCTTAGCTTTCATTACATGAAACACTGAATTTTTACAAAATACCATTTTATTATTATAATTATTTAAATAATAAAATTATAATTTAAACTTTAGAATGGATGGTATGAAAATGATTAACTAAATTATGAAATTGTTTTTTACAAATTTATATATAATTATTTGACCAATTATTTATTAATGAATTCAAAACATAGAAAAAAAAGGATACAATTTTATTAAAAATAATTTAAATGTAAACAAATGTGTTTTATACCAACAAATAAACAAATAACTCTTACTGGACTATATTAATGATATATATATATATATATATATATATCATTGAATATAATTTTTAACATTCATCTCATGTGTTTTCTAGATATGATATAAGAACAAATCCAATTTTACTTATAAAAGAAGTATTTTTCTAAAAAGTTAGTTTTTCCACCTTTTGATGTCACACTTGTTAAAAATAAAGTTTTTGAAACTTTTTAAGATTATATTTGAAAAAATAAACTTATCATTTGGAAGAGGGATATCAAAATTTACTTTGGGTGAACTTTTGGCATTTTTCTGTGAAGTTTCATGTTTTGATAAATAATGAAAATACTGATTTTTATTGAAAACTGTATTTTATTTTAAACAATTTATAGGGTAAAATAATGTTTTGGATTAGTTTCAAATTTTAATTAGTTAATATTTATTTAAAATAATCCAGTTATGGTTTTTTTTAAAATAATTTTATACCTGAATGTATTATAAAATCATTTTATGTTTTAATAAGAAATTTTTACAAAAAACTATTTTTTCATGGCACTTTACCAGTTTTATTTTAAATTAAATTATGCGAATTATGGGTTTTGAAATTTTAAAAATTTATTAAAAATCTGTATTCTTAAGGTAAAAATTTAGTGAATAGGTATCTTTTTATATTTGGCCAATATGAATAGTAACCTTGGTAAATTTTGTTACCATGATAAAAGGTAAATTGAGTAATTTAGGTTAAAAATAAAATTACAAACACTATAGAATGACTCTAACACAGAATTTTTTTTTGTTTTATGAATATAATTATACCATTAACACATAAGAATCTAATTTTTTTTAATGTTTATTTGTCCATGAAAATTACTTATATAATATTTAAATAAAAGAAAGTCATAAAATGTCACATTCTTTGTCTTTAATATTCGTTATGTGTCCACATGGTGTAAAACTTACGTTATGAACGAATATAACTATAAATTTTTATATTAATAACTATTTTTTCATGATATATTTTTTTAATTCTTGGGTCATATAGGTGAAATTAAGTTATTTGTAACATTTTATTTAATAAAAATTTAATGATGTCACATTCTTGTTTAAAACACTATATCGTTTTTTATATAGGGTTAAAAAATTTATATATTCAAATATAAATATTCCTATTAAATATATAAGATTTATATTTTTCATGGTATTTTATTTTTTAATTTTATTGAACAAATATGTATATTAAATAATTATACAACACTGATTTAGTAATTATTTTATTAATGAAAATATAAAATAAATGTTAATAAAAATATTAAAATAAATATAATTTGAGATAATTAACATTATCAACAAATTTTATAGATGAAATAGACCTCTTAGGGATATAATAAAATATTTTTTTTGAAGTTAACTTGTTATCTAGATATTTTTAAAAGTCCAAGTAATGAATAGTGTAAAAATTGATAGTAATAATATTTTATCAAAATAATATATTCCTAAATTATTTAAAGATAATAAAATATATTTTAAAATATAAAAAAAATATGGTATAAATGTTATAAATTATTCATTTATGATTTAATTTGCATCACATAAGTAAAATTTATGACCTTTTATTATTGAAATAGTTGTTACCTTAGTTAAAATTAAAATAGGTTAACTAAGGGTCAACCCAAATGATAAGGTTTAAAATATTATCAAAACTTGTCTAAAATCTATTGGTTGATAATATTAAAAAATCATAACATATTATATTTGAATCAATATCCTTTTTGAGGTATTTGGATTGATATTTAATTTATTATTAATTAATATTTTTGGACATTTCAAAACTACCCATCACCTCAGTTATAAATGGGCACCTCCTACCTCACCTATTAATATCAATTTGACACTTATATATTGACAAAAATCTTACAAATTATCTTCTAAACTTCCCTAGAAATATTTAAGAGATTTTGGTATTCCCAAAAGACCGTCTCTAGAGTCGATTATAGAAGATATGAATGAGCTGTTTCGAAGAAGAGGTAATCGCTCTAACCGATCACTCTATTTTTCTACTCTTATATACCTCCTATAAATCTATGATATATATAATAAAATTATAACATAATAATAATAAATGTTCTTAAATTTTATTATTTTTATGAACACACCACTATACAACGCCTTTCCCATCAAACAAGAAATAAAAGTATCGCTCATTCGTACGTATGACTTACCGTCTCCACATAGAGATACAATTCATTTTCAATCACCATATTTTATAAACGGTAATTATGATGGTTTTAATGTATATATATTATATTTATGAAATAATTATAATCCTAGAATTATAATATCATATCTACATTTTTACCACATAATATTTTGGGAAATGATAACATCGCTCGTGCATACATATGACTTACCATCTCCATGACACGCTGTGATTCGTTTTTCATATATATTACAAATAGATAGTAATAAGGATTAATTTTATGAATATATATTATATATATATTATAAAAATTATTCTTTAATGATAATATATCATATATTTTTCTTTCTTTTAATATGACAAGAAAATGAAAATAACGTTAATGCGTACGTACGGATTACCATCTCCATGAACAATGTATTTTAATTAAATATTTTATAGACTATTATAAATAATTATGAAATATACATATATTATATTTATATCATGGTTATAATTTTTTAGATTATGAAATCATGATACAAGTGGAAAAAAATATAACAAATCAAAACACATGCGAAAAACACAGCGGTTATTACCTGAAATGTAACTTTAACATGAAATTGTTAATAAGAGAGTAATATAAAGTAATATTTAAACCATATATAGTATTATATATATATATAAATGAATATGGTTATGTAATATATGTGTAATAAACTTATATTTATTATACAGGAGGCTTTCATGAGTATGAAGAGAGTCAAGACATAAGGTAAGAGATTTATTTCTCTTTTTTATTTTAGTGCGACACATACCTTATACAATAATTTTTTATTATAAGTGGTATATATACTGCCTATGAATGTATTTTAATAGTTTTATACTGAATATTAGGGTGTTTTCATATCCATAAATTTTCTTTCTTTCATGGAGAATATGATTCTACTAATCATAAAGTGATGAGTATTTATTTCACAATCTCATAAATATTTGGAATTGTTTTGTTTTAAGTATCCATTGGGGAATATTTATCTTCCATGTCCATGTTTTATAAAAATATTTTCAAAAAATGATTTTACTATTTTCCTATGGATGTTTAAAGTCATTTTTACCCATTTTTTAATTTTTACTACATGGTTTGAAAGGAATATTTTCATCATTTTCCAAACAAGGTAGTTTGTAACTTTTCTAGGAAAAGTATGAAATGAATGTTTTTTAACTTATATGGCATGCACCCAATTTTCTACCATCATGAATCCTTAATGATTTTAAGTTTAATTTACAATAAATCTGGGTTATTTTCAAATAAAATGTTTTCTTTTAACATTTTATATCATTTTAATAAAATAAAAAAATTTCAAAGTAGAAAGGTTATTTTCCCCAAGAATTATTTTCAAGTGATATCCCAAGATTATTTTCCATTTATGATAACAATATTTAATATTATTTATTTTTTAATAGGGATAGTTTTCAAGGATACTATCCATATTATTACTACATTTGGTTTATGTTTATTATTGAATGATATTTAGGAAACCCATTTCTTTCCATGGGTTATGTTATGATTGAATGATGTTTAAGAAAACCATTTCTTTTCATGGGTTCTGATATAATGAAAAATTTATGTTCTTATGACACACATATGTACGGTTTTTATTATATGATCGGTGGGACCTATATCTACCTCTAATGCATTGGTTAAATATTTATATCTCATTAGATAGATAGGATTGGAATGGTAAGTGAACTCAGTTTAGTAATAGTCGATTGGAAAAGGAGTAAAATCGGTTCATTAATTCATGGCTGGAATGGGGAGTGAACCCAGTTTAGTAAAGGAATTTGTCCACTATTATAGTCCTGGAAGTTATCCTCAACTAATATAGAAATGATTTTCTATTCTTATTTTCATTCCAACATTTTATTTATTATGTTATGATCTCATGGAATATGTTCTTTTATTCTTTATAAACTTTTATGATTTATTCCATGTCATGATATCATGATCTTTGATATGAAAGGTATAATTTTCAAAAGTTATTTTCATGTTCTAATTCCCTTATGCTTATTTTATCTCCCTTGATTCACCCTTACTAAGAATCTGATATCACCCTTTTCTCATGTTTCCTTTCCCCAGGTTATAAAGAAAGGTTTTAAGTATGTGTACAAAAGGGTAAGATCATTATAAGACATGTTAAATATAATTCCCCAAATTAGAATAATATGTTCCACATTTCCAAAAGACCTAAACTATTATGGTTTTAGATAATGTGTTTGTGTAATGTAATTGATATTCATCTAAAAATATGTAATATCCATGTGCGTTAATCCGGGGTCATTATAGTGAGAATTACACTATGAGATTGGATCTTTCTTTCTCTTTGATTGTTGATTTTCTTACATTGTTTTCTTTTGAAGACTACAAAATGATATGATATAATCAATTTTATTATAATAGGGTTTCTCTATTTTTAATATCATTTTAATTTGTCAGTCATTTTGTTAATATGAAGATTTTATGGGTCAAAAAAGGGTTTTTAAGTAGATAACATGATGATATATCAGATGAAGGGGTTCTTATCACTTTTCCTTTGTATATATATTTTTTGTTTTTAATTTTTTAATTTTTATTTTTTCTATTTGCAGTGTGGAATAATTAGTGGTGTTTTGTTTTTTGATTTGGTTTTTTTAATCATGTTTTATAATTTTTTTATATTAGAATTAATTTTTAAATTTTTTTAAAGAACATTTAATAAGAAATAATCCCTCTTAATAACCATTACATTATTAATAGATAAAAATGAATTAAAAATTTGATTTTACTTGTAAATTTTTAAATTTTTAATGAATTTTTTAACATATTTATAAGTAAATTTAATGTAATTAAAACTTTATTTAATCAAATTTAATGAAATATCTTCAATATTTTATAAATAAATCAATTTCATCATTTATCCTTATTCATTGAATAACATCTTTTTTTAGTATGAGTTTTTTTAACCAAATTTATATCATCTATGAGAATATTTAAATCTATGTTAATGATTGATAATTAATACTTGTCTTCATTTAAAATCATAAATTCATGTGTTAGAAAACATTATAAATCATGGTGAAATTATACCCCTCAAGTTTAAAACATTATACTCCTATAAAATTCACAAACATGAAAAATCAAACTATAAAAATAATTTTATTCATGAAAACTTGATATTATCCTAATAAATTATATAATTTTATTATAACCACCATTTCTAAAAAAATAATAATAATGAAAATACTAAAAACATGTATATTTTAGGAATAATGTCAATTTTTTTATTATAAATTATGCTAATGAAAAATCTAAAGGAACAAATAATAATATTCAAATAATTATTCCATGAGTCAATTGGAATACTAAACCATTTTATATGAGGGTGTAATAATTATTTTTTATTTATCTCATCACATCTCCTAAAATTATTCCTAAAATATATTAATGTGTGTCTAAATTTATCTAACATAATTATTTTTTTCATCAAATAGGTTATCATATTTTTAATAAAACCGTAATGATTATTTCACTTGACATTGTGATGACCCATGCCCTAACAAATTAATGGAATTATGAGATTTTGAATTCTAGGTGGTAGAACTAATGAGAAATTTAAAATCCTAGAATATGGATCTATGGGAGTATATTTTTATTTTATTTTTTGGAGTGATTAAAAGGAAATTTTTGAGTTGGAAGGACTGGTGAAAAAGACCTAGAGTAGAGTTTCCGGTGCGGTGTAAAAAAGAATTTTTGGTGAGTTGTAATAACAAGTTAAAATAACCCTGATGAAAGTCCAATGATGTTTTGGTGGATTTGAAATTTTTTTAAAAGAATTTATCCCACCACTAGATTCCCAATGGTCTCATCGGGTGTTTGGTGAGGGATACCAAACTTTTAGTGGTGATCCTAAACCCCCACATTAAGTGGGATCCTTTTTGAAATTTTAGGTAGTTCTATTTAAGAACCCCCTCAGTCTATCCTTTTTTCCAATAAATTTATTAATGGAGTGGGTATCTAAATTTCCCCTATTTTCTCTCTATTGGTTCCCCATCAATCTGGGGTGATGTAGGATCATGTTCTCAAGGAAAAGGTGGTAGGATTTTACCTCTTATTATTATTCTATCTTATTCCTCCTATATCCTATGATTTAAAGATTTATCATAGAAGGATTTATGTTAGTTTTCATTAGATAATATTTAAATATGACTGATTTGATGGGGATTTTTCTTACATGTACCCAGAAGAGGCTTGGTGAGGATGATTATGAGAGGTTCTTAATTGTTTCAGAGGAGGTATGAAAACTAGTGATTTATTAATTTTTTTTTGTGTTTTTGGAAAAAATTGGTGGTTAAATTGAAATTTCAAATTTGGGACTTCACTCTAGGAGGACTAGGATACCTTTATGGTCCATTAGCATGATAATAGTTTTTGTTTTAGTGATTTTGTGCTACTCGAAGAGTTTTACCAGTGTATATTAAATTTAATTGATTATAAAATTTGATTAAGGGAGAATATTTCTAAGATATGAGTTTATGTTCACTGAAAATGATAAGATAAGAAAATATTAATTATGAAGAACTATACCAGGTAGGTGGTTCCTATTATTTTTTCTCTATTTATATGCATGTTTTATGTAGCGTGTGGTATACGAGAAGGGCTAAGTGGGTGTGATTAACCCAAATGAGAATATATGGTGAATATATGAATATGAGTAAATATATGTGATATAGTAGGGTCATTATGTCTATTTAACAAATATTACCTTGAGTTAGATTCACTTCACGTCTTTGTTAAATAATATTCCATAAAATTCAATTATGAAGGGAATCCATAGATGGTGTCCAACTACAAGTGATAACTCAAGTGACCTTGGGAGGTTCCTATAGATATAAGTGATGTGTCACCAAGAGAACTAAGATACATATGATATAAGTGAAATGTTAAATTTCTAATCCTTTAGGAGTTGAATTTACTAGGGGTTGTGACTTACAGGCTTGTATTGAGATTATAGTGAGGGGTCTTATAAGCCATAAAATAATCATAAGAGTAATTATGTTGTAGGTAGTATAGTTTATTTGGTTTATTAACGATAGTTTAATTTTAGGGGAACATATATAAGATGGGTTAAAGAGGAACCATATAGGAAATGGTTACTAATTGGGTAGTGACACATAAGATTAGTATAGACTATTGGAATACACATATCTTAAAATATGAATACCCAGGGAAGAGTTTTTGTTTTAACCTTAGATAATTGACCCATTTCATGATTGGGGAGTGTAATATAAATGAGTTATTGATGTATCCCCACTCTAATACAGGGGATAATTATTTATAGTTTTTATCTAAGCCTTGGATGATCATGTTTTGAACTGAGGGTCTTAAGATTCCCCATGCTTGGGATGAAATAGTTGGTAATAACCATGGTCTTGGATATTGGAACATCAAGATAAGTATTGTATGAGGTATTATGGGTAATTATATGAGGTATAGGACTTGGGTAGTGTGATTTCACTTATATTGTGATTATTATCTTGATAATTTTGTTTTTTATGTGACATATTGATTGAATTGAGGGATGAATTATAATTAAGTGCCTTCTATTCTATAAATCACTATGGAATCTATTATTTTCATGCCTGTTATGATTGGAAGAATTTTTCTTGGGATTAGGTGTTTATACCAACTTTCCATCAGGATATTATCACTTCCAAGACTAGATGATCTACCAAACAATGATGCTTGGATGTTCCTATCCGGACTAGAATCTTTTACAATTTGTGATATTAAGATATTACTATCATGATTAAACATTATACCAGTTTGATATAATTATATTACAACTAGGATTATATGCACATCTATTATATGACATCAGTAAATTACTATTAGGACTAGAAAGTCTTCCCACCTATAGAAATAGGATATTACTTTCATGACTAGATGTTATTATAACATGTGACAATATGATATTACTATTAGGACTATAAGATCTACCTTCCTACTATATTTGGATAGTACTACTAGAAGTAGATTCTCTTCTATCATATTACATTAGGATATTACTAATAGGTCTGGATGCACTTCCATCATGTGACAACATGATAATACTTTTAGGATTGGATTCTATACCTATTGATGACATAAGAATTATAATACCATGATTATACATTCTTCTATCCCATGATATTAGGATATTATATCCAATTATAGGAACTCTACCAATTTATGGAATTTGGATATTACTTCTAGGATTGAATTCACATGAAACACATCACATGTACAAAATATGTATTTTAAGATGGGGTTATAACAGCATTTAAAAAAAATAATGTTCTAATTGTTTTTTTATAATATATTTTTTTAACTGATGTAAACAATCAATGTAGTTTATATTTCATGTTATTTTTATAATATCCAATGTGAAAAGAGTATTTTTTTGGTTAAAAAATTAGAAAAAGTTAAAAAACTAACTTATAATGTAGGTTTTCAAAACCAACATAAAAAACATTTTAAAAACCACCATATTATTTGTCATTCATTAATTTAAACCTCTTTAGAAATTTTTCTTCTTCTCTCAAACTCTTTTCCATGATATTTGATCTTGTTATTCCTCATTATCCCAAGCCTCATTCATGCTACTGATTTTTCCTAGTCATTAGTCTCCCTCCTTTACTACAGCTTCTCTCTGATATCCATTTGTGGTTTTTATTTATTATTTAGATTTTCCATAAATTAAATATATGTTTACTTTGATGAATGATATTTTGGGCTTGTTGTTTTCTTGAATGGTCTCTGTTATCTCTTCTATTTGACATCTTTTAATGATTTGTATTTATAGTTCCATTTATTCAAGAATATAAAGTATTTTTAAATTTATGAATGCATGTTTTGAAATTATGGTTTTATTAAATGATTATTTAATGAATTGGTGTTATAAATAAATTAATTTACTAATTAATGGGTGTTTAAGGTATGATTTTTCTTGTATTTTGAATGGGTGTTTTAAAGGTACAATGGATTATGGATTTTGAATATGGAGTGATAATAATATATATTTAGTTGATCATGCTAAGTTCACTATCATATTGTGATAAAAAAACTTTATAAATTCTATTTAATCATATCACTAATTCAAGATAGAATTGCATAACAATTTTGGTATAAGTTTAGGCATGAATTTATATTCTTTATCATTTTTTTGTAATCTCATTTTTTATCAATCTATAATATTAGGCACTTTATATTATGAAATTTAATTATTTACTTTGAAATAAATAAATATATAATAATGAAATTACATAATAAGAATAAGTAATAATGATGTTTTATTTGTTTTAAATATTTTAAAATCAATGTTAATGTTTCTATACCATTACTTCTTAAAATTTTTATCAAAGGATGATAATTAAATATGTTCAAAATTATAATTTTTTTATAAAATATGGTTTTTTTTATTTTATTTGTGAAATATTTAATGTTAATTTTTTATTTTTATTTATAAAAGTAAATTTGAAATTAAAATTTTAAATAGAATTACTTTATATGAATTATTTAAATTTTTTATAAAAAATAATGAGTTGAGGTTGGATTACTAAACTATGAGCAAGGGATTAATATGATAAAGGTTTTGATTCTTTTTGGTAATTTTATAAATTAAATATTCCAAACAGAAAACTATTTTTTACATGATTGAAATGTTTATATATATATTTTTTAAAAGTATAGAAGTAAAATATCATTTAATTTTTCATGGTTTTAATCATAGTTACAATCCATGGATTTATTCTGGTGAAATTGGGAAAAATTCAAGATCTATTGATGATGATTATTTTCAAAATGATAAGTATGATAAAATTGATGAAATGATTTGTTATGTTAAAGTATAGGGTACTAGTAAAGTATCAATAATTGATAGTGTATATGGTGATGATGAAAAATATTGTAACTAGGTTGTATAAAATTTGTGGTTTTTTCAATAGTGTTAAGATTGATTGACTTAGTTTCAAAATTTGTATGGAGTGACCAGAGTTTTACAGAGTTACTACATCTATTGAAATACATACTTTATAAATACAATGATCTTCTAGATTCACATTATAATGAAAAGAAAATATTATTCTTGATGGGTTTGGGGTAATTTAGTATCTTCCTATAATTCCTTATTTAAAATTTTAATTTGAAAATTCAAATGATGAAAAAAGGTTAAGATGACATGCATATGAGTAGATATATGATGTAAAATGACATCTTCTAGATGATTATCCATAGTGGAAGAAAATTGATCAACAATTTCTTATAGTCAAAAATGAATTTTGAACTATCACACTTAGACTGTGCATGGAAAAAAGAATCCATATTAAATCCTCACAAGAAAACATAGTTCATGACATGTTTTATTGGTAAATTACAACATATATCTTGAAATTTTTATGAATAAAATTATATCTCATTGAGTTTGATGATTTTTGAATGAAAAAAACATGAAAATGATATCTATATTTTCTTATCATCATTAATTGATGATTTGGGACTTTTATGGGAGAAATATATTAGAGTGTATGATTCTTATAAAATTTAACATTTTTAATAGCATTAAATGATTATTTTCACTATATATTACTTTCTATAATATGGAAATTTGTCTAGATATAATGTTAATGGGAGTAAATATTTTTCAATTTATGAAGAAAGTGCATAATATTATAAAATAAAACATGGGAGAAAAATAGTATACATGGGTCATCAAATGTTTTTGTATATGTATTATTATTATATAAGATTAAAAAATAAATTTAATGTCGCCTGAGAATTTTATATTTCTCTAAAACCTTTTCCCACTAATCAGTATTTTGAGAGGGTAAAAAACATTAATGTCATATTATAAAACACACAAAAATATGATAATGATAGAAATATTTAGAATAAATTTATCAATATTTTTTGTGCTTCTTTATTAGAGATATCATGATGTCAAATATAAAATTAATTTCATGCAGGTAGAGAAGAATATATCTGATGGTTTGATTGAAACACTGTGAAACTTTTCAACCTGAACCACTAAGTTAGAGAAAGTGTACCATGCGACCTCATGCACACCTCCCTGTATGGAAGAGGTTACCAACTAGAAGTGAGGCTGTGAATTGCATCAATGGGAAAAAATATATCCTCAGTATTAATAATGATAGATATATATAATAATATATAATAATATAATAGAATAAATAAATAATTCTACAACTAATGACATGGTAATCCTCTCAAGTCATACAAAAATAATAAACCAAGGACCGCCAAAGTGGAAGGTAAAACAAGAGTTTGAGAAATATAAGGTAAGTAAATAAAATAACATGTTATCACTCTAGTGTCCATTATGGTAATACCTCCAATCATAATGTTCAATATCCTAGCTCTATATTGATGGGGAATTTCTCTTTCCCATGCCCCAAATCATGAAGATTGCATGTGAATCGGGATTCCAATGCAGGGTGTGAGTATAAACCTAGTAGTAAACCACTAATTAATTATTAACACGTGTTAACATATATAATATTATATCCCATGATAAAAAATAAACATGTAAGAAACAACATAAAATCATGTACTGAGTGGTCGTCCGCTAACCAATTTGCCACAAATATCCGACTGTACCTACTTCGAATCCATGCACCAAATGTAGTAAAAAAATAAGTCCTGAACTAAAGTTGACCAAAAGTTCACCACATGTATACCACAATATTCACAAGGATAACAAGTCTCAGGTATATCCACATGGCTATAATTCCCCATCACTCTCATGGGTTAGGCCACAAGGCTGTCATATCCCGACATTACATCAGGTTAGGACATAAGGGCATCGTGTACTAACACTACGTCCTAGGTCTAGTCACCAAATAATATCATTCCGCACTATCTTATTTTGGGCGAGATCACATAGGACCATCATGAATCATCATATAACTTGGTCATGTCATTATTTCACATGTAGTGTCTCAACACAATCCCCATCTCAGACCACCGATCCACAATGTGTTCACCTATCACTTTTGTTCCATGTATAGAGAAAAAATATAGCATATAACAAATACAAAACATGGAAACAATGTTATAATATTAGTCACATATATCCATACTCATAACATAATAAGCATTTTTAATAGTATAAAAACATATACATGTGATCAAACATTATCCATGGGTCTCATGACCTATACATGAACACACATGTGATCAAACATCATACATGGTATCATAGGAAACACGCTCACACACATGTGATAAAATTTTATAATAGTATAATTCATATAATAAAAAAATAATATCATGATAAAAATCATACACATGAGATCAAAATGGTGAGGAACATTTTACCTCAATCATTTCATCATCAATGTCATGGTTTTTTAAGGGCGTCATCTCCCGAACCATGTTCATACACCAACTAGAAGAAAATTACATACCAAGAGTTACTAGAATTAATTACAATACAACATGAAATGGTTATAGAATGATACTCAAGAAGGAATAAAGAAAAGGGTTATAACTAAAACTTACCCAAATTCAAACACCTACAACAATAATATTCAAATCCGATTAAAGGAAGAATAATTTCCATTAGTCTTGGACAATGAAAATAGAAGAAATACAAGGATATCAAGAATTTGGTTCACCAATAGAATCCTCCACCTTCCAAGATTCAATTTTTCAGAAAGTTTTAGCAAGGAGTTTTGGAAGATTTAGGTTACATAATTTATAAAACTCAATGTAAGTTAGGTTGACCAAACTCACCCTAGTTTTATAAGAAGAGTGTCTATAATTTTTATAAATTGAGGGAAAAACAATAAAGGAAGGAATAAATAATTAATAAGGAATGAAATAGATTAATATAAAATTTAATAACCCTTATTTAAGTCACATGAATTTCATATTTGAAACTTTCGTGATCCATGGATGTAGAAAGTAGTTTCATCCATTTCAAAATCCATGAAACTTTCACAATGGGATCCACCATAAATGTGGTGTATTTAAACCCATGGAGAGAAGTGGGGACCCAAAAATATAATATTCTAATAATATGACCATTTTTACACACCACATCCTCAACCATGGGTTTATTGAGGTTTTTACAGTCGTGGAACACATGTACCACCCTAGCACTCCATGCCTATGGCCACACCCATTTTTCCATTGTCTGTTTTTCACAGAACTTACCGAGGAACACCATGGATTTTACCAAAACCATGGTGTAGACATATTTGGATGAAAAAGGTCTAAAAAAATACCCAAGATCATCTCAAAATATTATATGTGTTCCAAACAGTTCATCAAGAGAAATCTGGGTAACTTTCATATTCTCATCTATATCAGTTCTCTTGGATTCCCATTTGTTAGGAATGATGTCAATAATCTTGTCTACAAGAGCTTCATCATCTAAACCTTTCTCACCCATTGATTGTAATCTGTTGAAAATAGTCATGAATCTTTTTTTTACCTTACATATGGGTTATCCATAAGGAAAGCCGAAACTATGATACTCAGCCCTGATCATAGCTCTTCTTGTTTCAATAAATTTGGAATTTCCAAAGTGATTTAATTAAAGATTCTTCCAAATACCATATGAAAATTCACAGGATGAAATTTGGATATATATGTTTCTAGTCATAAAACATAGAAAACTATTACGTACCTTAAAATTCAGCTGATATTCCACCTTTTCCAAATTAGTAATGGTTCTAAGTTCCTTATCAGGAATCTTATAATCTCTAATTAACATAATTTAGTTGTCTACAATTGTGTTTATCCCAAAGGTCTTAATTCTATCTCTCTAGAACTCATATTCATTTCCATCAAAAATTGGTGGTCTAGTAAGATTGAGATTATCTAAGGATCCAACATGAATGCCTACCATACTAAAAAGATATTTCTTTCCAGAAAACTTATTAGTTGTAAAAGTTTAAAATCAATTATGAAGAACTTAAGAAAAGGAAAACTATAGAAAAAAAACTTATATGTG
This sequence comes from Viscum album, assembly GCA_963277665.1. NCBI lineage: Eukaryota > Viridiplantae > Streptophyta > Magnoliopsida > Santalales > Viscaceae > Viscum > Viscum album. The sequence continues at coordinate 1,194,923,480 of OY728164.1, forward strand.
GATATAAGTATTTCAGATACCTGTTATGATACCAATTGTGAGATTAGTTCAGAGTATGAGGTATCCAACCTCTAATAGCAATTATAGGATCGAATATGTACAAATGAGATGCTCAAATACAAGAGGGGGGGGGGGGGGTGAATTGTATATATTAAAAATTATAAAGAAATATTCTACCTTAAAGAATATAGAATCTGTAATATAATCAGAGTAACGAAATCACAAAGTATAAGAAGTTTATACTTCCAAACTTTAACAAAGTTAACATATAATAGCAGAATTAAAACAACTTGTAATAGTAAACAAGTAACAATAAGATTCTTTTAACCCAAAGATAAGGGTATCAAACAACCTTGGATAAAGGTTCATTGATTTATACTTTCAAGAAAGTCTGTCTTACCCAAACCCAGGTAGGCCCTCAATCCGAAGATCAGTATCTATCTTACTATCCCCGCAAGCCCTCAATTTAGAAGGAAATCAGAACCTCTGTCTTCCAAACCCATAATCCCACGATTAGTACAATCAAAGTCTGCACAAAGAAAGTCTGAACAAGTTGTTCATGCCTAAACAAGTTGTTCATAACATCTGCCAAAATCACTGAGATTTGTAAGAGACTCCCTCTCTAGAAATCACTTCACTACTTTATTCAATTGTCGAAGTTTAAGTGTTTTCTAATTCAAATGGGCTTGTATTTATAGGAAAAAAATTCTCAATGGTTGGCTCCTCTCCAATGGTCAAATTTTCCCTTAAAGTTCAGAGGGACCTAGACATGTGGAAAACATACAACGGTTAGTTTATAAAAGATTGTACGACATCGTTCCAAGTAACAGAAACGATGTTAAGTTAAAGATAAATGTTAAGTATAAGAAAACTTAGAATCCGATATTATTAGAATGATACCTTTAAACAACTCTAAAATTATCAAGAAAACGTAATCATAATAAATCAAGAAAATAGTTTCTTAAGAATAACATTATGAAGAAAACACATTCATAAGGAAAAGTAAATCGGTTTGTGAAATAGGTATGTCATTTGTTCCGGAATCAGAATCATAAAATTGAAATCACATATACACTAGATTCAGAATAATAAAAACTGAATCACATATACACTAGATTCGGAATCATAAAAACTGAATGAAATATACACCCGATTCAGAATCATAAAAACTGAATGAAAAATCGTAATGACAGATCTGTATGTATAATAGAATGGAAAATCAGAATGACAGATCTATAAGTCTAACAGAATGGAAAATCGGAATGACAGATCTGTAAGTCTAACAGAATGAGAAAACATGATGATATATCTATAAGCATAATAGAATGAAAATTCCGAATCTTAAGAAAAAAATACAGGACTTCAAAAAAATATTCAGAACTTAAGAAAAAGTGTTTGTGATTTTCAAAAAATAAAACCATAAGGAATGGAGAAGTCAAAAGATATCCTTATTGACTCAATAGATATTTATAGGGATGTCTCTAAGGATAATTCTAAGTACAAGTTACAATCTTAAATTTTTCATAATAATTATGAATAACCTAAGATTAAACCTAAGATCACATATATTGAAATATTATAAGTAATTTCCCTTGACTATGTGGTTATACCACTATGATTCATGTTGCTCACACTATGTTTTCTAATTTTATCCAATTAATGAAACCTAAAGGAACTATGTTAATGATGAACACGATAGGAAATGAAATGATTGTATTCCTGAGAAATGGGATTCTATGAGGGTAGGAATGCAAAATCTTGTTTCTGTGATCACACAAATTTCTCAAGATATGAATCATATTGGAATACCAAATGATAAAAGGAGGAAATACATTATCTTGATTCCTTCATGAGTAAGAGTACACCTTCTTTCTGTGGGTCTTCTGATCCACTAGTGGATGAGAAATGTATCAATACCACTAAAAGGATATTTTTGGTCCTCTAATGTTTAGAACATGAGAAATTCATTTTGGTTGTCTATCATTTGGAATGTGAATCATATTAATGGTGGAATCTCATCAAGAATATGAGGAAATAAGTTGAAATTGAATTCATGGAATTAGATGAGTTTAATAACTTATTTTTCAATAAGTACTTTCCTTGTATTCTTTATATGAAGATGGAAAAGGAGTTTTTTGAGATTAACTAAAAGAATGATGAATCTGTTGGTACCTATGAGGAAAATGTTACAAGACTTGCGAGGTATGCTTCTGGTATTATCATCCAACCTAGAAGTAAGGTTGATAGATTACCCAATGACTTAAAACCAAGTATTTTAAGGGTGTTAGCCATAAGACACTTCGATAGATATGAGAGATGATGTGCATTGTGATGTCATGGTGAAAATGTAGGTTAGAGTTACATATCAATATCATAGTTTTGAAAAGAAACAGTAGATGGGGACTAAAGGAAAATATAAAAACCATGGAGAAAATAAGATAATCTTTCCTTTATGCTCAAAGTGTGGAAATAAACTTGGTGGAAATTTTCTTAAGGGGAATAGTAAATGTTTTATGTGTGGGAAATAAGGTCATTGAGTAATTGACTACCTAAGTGATGGGAAAAATATAACTAATGATGGAGATAGAGAAAAGTATACACATAATGAACCTCCCACACTTCAATGATTCAAGTTTAAGGAAAATTGGAATTATGCCAACAAATTCCCTAATACAAGGATTATTTAAGATTATCTACATTAGCAATCTCTTAAGGCCAAAGACAAAATAAAATTGAATACAATCACTATTATATATGTAGAGTATGACAATGAAGTGGTGGAATGATTTAGTGTTTATGTAATGAAATTCAAGAATAATTTTATAGAAGTACTTTTATGGAACTACGAAATAATGAAACATCTAAGTATTGGTCCATTATAGTTTTATATAAGGATTTAAGAGCATTTGTTTAATGGTACTTGTAACCATGAATAGTGACTAAGATGGTAAGGTGATATTTTAAGAAAACACATGATTAAGGGAAGGATAACCCTTTTTTATGTGAATGATGTTGGGATAATGAAATAAAGAGATGTTTTATTATGATAAAGTAAATGGGATAGTATTAATGACCTTTGGACTAATATGATAACAAAGTGGTTATGATATGAGGGATTGAGTTCATAGATTTTTTTGGATTTATGGTATGAGGAAAGAGTTTATTTTTTAAAGTATGCAAGTTTTCTCTATGGTTTTATGGTAATTCAGGTTATTACCATATTTCAAGGGAATACATGATAATGGCTTTCACCTGTTTGGTGTGTGACAAATTAAGAGCAACATCAGGCTATTTGGGAGATTAATGACAAGAAAATTAGTTACCATATTTTGAAAGTTTTGGATTTTAATATTTTTTAAAGATCATAAAGGTAACCATTTATGATATTTTTTATGTTGAAATTTGGATGAGGTTTTATATTATCTATCCATATGAGGATTTATGTATGTTGGATGACTTATATTAACCATTTTGTTGTGATTTTATCCAAATAAATATGGAATAACCTATAATTCTATTTATAGATATATTGATCTTATACTTATTATAGAATAAAAAATTAACCTTTATTTAATGTAATAAAAAATAAAGTTTAAATTGATCAAATCACAAAGAGAGGTTGATATTGTGCTTATGAAATATAATGAATTCACGTTAGTATTTATTTTCATAAAGTTATTAAACTCTAGGTAAAGGATGTTGAAACAAAAAAATGTTATCCTAGTACCTTCTTTTATAATGAATCAAATGGCCCCTTAAATCATTATAGATTTATGGCTTTGTGATTTTTAACTTTCTTCTGATCATGTTCTCTATCACTCTCTATCAGAACTTGATAGTTAGATTTCTTTTCCATATCTATGTTTTCACTTTTCACCTTTGTTATTTTATGTGGAAACCTAATTATGAGTTACTTTGGGTAAACATTATTCTTATAACTTTCCCTTTTTATAAGAAAGTTTTAGTATTCATTTTTACGATGCAGGTTTCCATGAAAGAAAATTTCAAGTATTAAACATTTGATAACTAAGAGAAATTTCGAGAGCAAAATTCATTTTAAGGGTGGTAGAATATAACAACCCAAGATTTTTTATGTAATATATTTTCAAATAATATTATTTATTTAATATATTTCATATAAATCTATGCTATGTTATTCTTTCGATACACATAACACTAGCTTAGCTTTCATTACATGCAACACTGAATTTTTACAAAATATCATTTTATTATTATAATTATTTAAATAATAAAATTATAATTTAAACTTTAGAATGGATGGTATGAAAATGAATAACTAAATTATGAAATTATTTTTTAAAAATTTATATATAATTATTTTACCAATTAATTATTAATGAATTCAAAACATAGAAAAAAAAGATACAATTTTATGAAAAATAATTTAAATGTAAACAAATGTGTTTTATACTAATAAATAAACAAATAACTCTTACTGGATTATATTAATGATATATATATATATATATATATATATATATATATATCATTGAATATAATTTTTAACATTCATCTCATGTGTTTTCTAGATATGATATAAGAACAAATCCAATTTTACGCATAAAAGAAGTATTTTTCTAAAAAGGTAGTTTTGCCACCTTTTGATGACACACTTGTTAAAAATAAAGTTTTTGAAACTTTTTAAGATTATATTTGAAAAAATAAACTTATCATTTGGAAGTGGGATATCAATATTTACTTTGGGTGAACTTTTGGCATTTTTCTGTGAAGTTTCATGTTTTGATAAATAATGAAAATACTAATTTTTATTGAAAACTATATTTTATTTTAAACAATTTATAGGGTAAAATAATGTTTTGGATTAGTTTCAAATTTTAATTAGTTACTATTTATTTAAAATAATCCAGTTATGGTTTTTTTAAAATTATTTTATACATGAATGTATTATAAAATCATTTTATGTTTTAATAAGAAATTTTTACAAAAAACTGTTTTTTCATGGCACTTTACCAGTTTTATTTTAAATTAAATTATGCAAATTATGGGTTTTGAAATTTTAAAAATTTATTAAAAATTTCTATTCTTATGTTAAAAATTTAGTGAATAGGTATCTTTTTATATTTGGCCAATATGAATAGTAACCTTGGTAAATTTTGTTACCATGATAAAAGGTAAATTGAGTAATTTAGATTAAAAATAAAATTACAAACACTATAGAATGACTCTAACACAGATTTTTTTTGTTCTATGAATATAATTATACCATTAAAACATAATAATATAATTTTTTAATGGTCATTTGTCCATTAAAATTACTTATATAATATTTAAATAAAAGAAAGTCATAAAATGTCACATTCTTTGTCTTTAATATCTGTTATGTGTCCACATGGTGTAAAACTTATGTTATGAACGAATATAACTATAAATTTTTATATTAATAACTATTTTTTCATGAATTTTTTTTAATTCTTGGGTCATATAGGTGAAATTAAGTTATTTGTAACATTTTATTTAATAAAAATTTAATGATGTCACATTCTTGTTTAAAACACTATATCATTTTTATATAGGGTTAAAAAATTTATATATTCAAATATAAATATTCCTATTAAATATATAAGATTTATATTTTTCATGGTATTTTATTTTTTAATTTTATTGAACAAATATGTATATTAAATAATTATACAACACTGATTTAATAATTATTTTATTAATGAAAATATAAAATAAATGTTAATAAAAATATTAAAATAAATATAATTTGAGATAATTAACATTATCAACAAATTTTATAAATGAAATATAACTCTTAGGGATATAATAAAATATTTTTTTTAAAGTTAACTTGTTATCTAGATATTTTTAAAAGTCCAAGTAATGAATATTGTAAAAATTAAGGGTAATAATATTTTATCAAAATAATATATTCCTAAATTATTTAAAAATAATAAAATATATTTTAAAATATAAAAATAATATGGTATAAATGTTATAAATCATTCATTTATGATTTAATTTGCATCACATAAGTAAAATTTATGACCTTTTATTATTGAAATAGTGGTTACCTTAGTTAAAATTAAAATAGGTTAACTAAGGGTCAACCCAAATGATAAGGTTTAAAATATTATCAAAACTTGTCTAAAATCTATTGTTTGATAATATTAAAAAATCATAACATATTATATTTGAATCAATATCCTTTTTGAGGTATTTGGATTGAGATTTAATTTATTATAAATTAATATTTTTGGACATTTCAAAACTACCCATCACCTCAGTTATAAATAGGCACCTCCTACCTCACCTATTAATATCAATTTGACACTTATATATTGACAAAAATCTTAAAAATTATCTTCTAAACTTCCCTAGAAATATTTAAGAGATTTTGGTATTCCCAAAAGACCGGCTCTAGAGTTGATTATAGAAGATACGAATGAGCTGTTTCGAAGAAGAGGTAATCGCTCTAACCGATCACTCTATTTTTCTACTCTTCTATATCTCCTATAAATATATGATATATATAATAAAATTATAACATAATAATAATAAATGTTCTTAAATTTTATTATTTTTATGAACACACCACTATACAACCCCTTTCCCATCAAACAAGAAATAAAAGTATCGCTCATTCGTACGTATGACTTACCGTCTCCACATAGCGATACAAATCATTTTCAATCACCATATTTTATAAACGGTAATTATGATGGTTTTAATGTATATATATTATATTTATGAAATAATTATAATCCTAGAATTATAATATCATATCTACATTTTTACCACATAATATTTTGGGAAATGATAACATCGATCATGCATACGTAAGACTTACCATCTCCATGACACGCTGTGATTCGTTTTTCATATATATTACAAATAGATAGTAATAAGGATGAATTTTATGAATATATATGATATATATATTATAAAAATTATTCTTTAATGATAATATATCATATATTTTTCTTTCTTTTAATATGACAAGAAAATGAAAATAACGTTAATGCGTACGTATGGCTTACCATCTCCATGAACAATGTATTTCAATTATATATTTTATAGACTATTATAAATAATTATGAACTATGCATATATTATATTTATATCATGGTTATAATTTTTTAGATTATGAAATCATGATACAAGTAAGTTGAAAAAAATATAACAAATCAAAACACATGCGAAAAACAAAGCGGTTATTACCTGAAATATAACATTAACATGAAATTGTTAATAAGAGAGTAATATAAAGTAATATGTAAACCATATATGGTATTATATATATATATATATATATTAATATGGTTATGTAATATATGTGTAATAAACTTATATTTATTATACATGAGGCTTTCATGAGTATGAAGAGAGTCAAGACATAAGGTAAGAGATTTATTTCTCTTTTTTATTTTAGTGCGACACATACCTTATACCATACTTTTTTATTATAAGTGGTATATATACTGCCTATGAATGTATTTTAATAGTTTTATCCTGAATATTAGGGTGTTTTCATATCCATAAATTTTCTTTCTTTCATGGAGAATATGATTCTACTAATCATAAAGTGATGAGTATTTATTTCACAATCTCATCAATATTTATAATTGTTTTGTTTTAAGTATCCATTGGGGAATATTTATCTTCCATGTCCATGTTTTATAAAAATATTTTCAAAAAATTATTTTAATATTTTCCTATGGATGTTTAAAGTCATTTTTACCCATTTTTTAATTTTTACTACATGGTTTGAAAGGAATATTTTCATCATTTTCCAAACAAGGTAGTTTGTAACTTTTCTAGGAAAAGTATGAAATGAATGTTTTTTAACTTATATGGCATGCACCCAATTTTCTACCATCATGAATCCTTAAGAATTTTAAGTTTAATTTACAATAAATCTGTGTTATTTTCAAATAAAATGATTTCTTTTAACATTGTATATCATTTTAATAAAATAAAAAAATTTCAAAGTAGAAAGGTTATTTTCCCCAAGAATTATTTTCAAGTGATATCCCAAGATTATTTTCCATTTATGATAACAATATTTAATATTATTTATTTTTTAATAGGGATAGTTTTCAAGGATACTCTCCCTATTATTACAATAGTTGGTTTATGTTTATTATTGAATGATATTTCAGAAACCCATTTCTTTCCATGGGTTATGTTATGATTGAATGATGTTTAAGAAAACCATTTCTTTTCATGGGTTCTGATATAATGAACAATTTATTGTCTTATGACACAGATATGTATGGTTTTTATTATATAATCGGTGGGACCTATATCTACCTCTAATGAATTGGTTAAATATTTATATCTCATTAGATAGATAGGATTGAAATGGAAAGTGAACTCAGTTTAGTAATAGAGGATTGGAAAAGGAGTAAACTCGGTTCAGTAATTCATGGCTGGAATGGGGAGTGAACCCAGTTTAGTAAAGGAATTTGTCCACTATTATAGTCCTCGAAGTTATCCTCAACTAATATAGAAATGATTTTCTATTCTTATTTGCATTCCAACATTTTATTTATTATGTTATAATCTCATGGAATATGTTCTTTTATTCTTTATAAACTTTTATGATTTATTCCATGTCATGATATCATGATCTTTGATATGAAAGGTATAATTTTCAAAAGTTAATTTCATGTTCTAATTCCCTTATACGTATTTTATCTCCCTTGATTCACCCTTACTAAGAATCTGATATCACCCTTTTCTCATGTTTTCTTTCCCCAGGTTATAAAGAAAGGTTTTAAGTATGTGTACAAAAGGGGAAGATCTTTATAAGACATGTTAAATATAATTCCCCAAATTAGAATAACATGTTCCACATTTCCAAAAGACCTAAACTATTATGGTTTTAGATAATGTGTTTGTGTAATGTAATGGATATTCATCTAAAAAGATGTAATATCCATGTGCGTTAATCCGGGGTCATTATAGTGAGAATTACACTATGAGATTGGATCTTTCTTTCTCTTTGATTGTTGATTTTCTTACATTGTTTTCTTTTGAAGACTACAAAATTATATGATATGATCAATTTTATTATAATAGGGTTTCTCTATTTTTAATATCATTTTAATTTGATAGTCATTTTGTTAATATGAAGATTTTATGGGTCAAAAAACGGTTTTTAAGTAGATAACATGATGATATATCAGATGAAGGGGTTCTTATCACTTTTCCTTTGTATATATATTTTTTGTTTTTAATTTTTTAATTTTTATTTTTTCTATTTGCAGTGTGGAATAATTAGTGGTGTTTTGTTTTTTGATTTTGTTTTTTTAATCATGTTTTATAATTTTTTTATATTATAATTCATTTTTAATTTTTTTCTAAAGAACATTTAATAATAAATAATCCCTCTTAATAACCATTACATTATTAATAGATAAAAATGAATTAAAAATTTGATTTTACTTGTAAATTTTTAAATTTTTAGTGAATTTTTTAACATATTTATAAGTAAATTTTAATGTAATTAAAACTTTATTTAATCAAATTTAATTAAATGTCTTCAATATTTTATAAATAAATCAATTTCATCATTTATTCTTATTCATTGAATAACATCTTTTTTTAGTATGAGTTTTTTTAACCAAATTTATATCATCTATGAGAATATTTAAATCTATGTTAATGATTGATAATTAATACTTGTGTTCCTTTAAAATCATAAATTCATGTGTTAGAAAACATTATAAATCATGGTGAAATTATACCCCTCAAGTTTAAAACATTATACTCCTATAAAATTCACAAACATGAAAAATCAAACTATAAAAATAATTTTATTCATGAAAACTTGATATTATCCTAATAAAGTATATAATTTTATTATAACCACCATTTCTAAAAAAATAATAATAATGAAAATACTAAAAACATGTATATTTTAGGAATAATGTCAATTTTTTTATTATAAATTATGCTAATGAAAAATCTAAGGGAACAAATAATAATATTCAAATAATTATTCCATGAGTCAATTGGAATACTAAACCATTTTATATGAGGGTGTAATAATTATTTTTTATTTATTTCATCACATCTCCTAAAATTATTCCTAAAATATATTAATGTGTGTCTAAATTTATCTAACATAATTATTTTTTTCATCAAATAGGTTATCATATTTTTAATAAAACCGTAATGATTATTTCACTTGACATTGTGATGACCCATGCCATAAAAAATTAATGGAATTATGAGATTTTGAATTCTAGGTGGTAGAACTAATGAGAAATTTAAAATCCTAGAATATGGATCTATGGGAGTATATTTTTATTTTATTTTTTGGAGTGATTAAAAGGAAATTTTTGAGTTGGAAGGATTGGTGAAAAAGACCTAGAATAGAGTTTCCAGTGCGGTGTAAAAAAGAAATTTTGGTGAGTTGTAATAACAAGTTAAAATAACCCTGATGAAAGTCCAATGATGTTTTGGTGGATTTGAATTTTTTTAAAAATAATTTATCCCACCACTAGATTCCCAATGGTCTCATCGGGTGTTTGGTGAGGGATACCAAACTTTTAGTGGTGATCCTAAACCCCCACATTAAGTGGGATCCTTTTTGAAATTTTAGGTAGTTATATTTAAGAACCCCCTCAGTTTATCCTTTTTTCCAATAAAATTATTAATGGAGTGGGTATCTAAATTTCCCCTATTTTCTCTCTATTGGTTCCCCGTCAATCTGGGGTGATGTAGGATCATGTTCTCAAGGAAAAGGTGGTAGGATTTTACCTCTTATTATTATTCTATATTATTCCTCCTATATCCTATGATTTAAAGATTTATCATAGAAGGATTTATGTTAGGTTTCATTAGACAATAGTTAAATATGACTGATTTGATGGGGATTTTTCTTACATGTACCCAGAAGAGGCTTGGTGAGGATGATTATGAGAGGTTCTTAATTGTTTCAGAGGAGGTATGAAAACTAGTGATTTATTAATTATTATTTTTTTGTGTTTTTGGAAAAAAATTGTGGTTAAATTGAAATTTCAGATTAGGGACTTCACTCTAGGAGGACTAGGATAAGTTTATGGTCCATTAGCATGATAATAGTTTTTTTGGTGATTTTGTGCTACTCGAAGAGTTTTACCAGTGTATATTAAATTTAATTGATTATAAAATTTGATTAAGGGAGAATATTTATAAGATATGCGTTTATGTTGACAGAAAATGATAAGATAAGAAAATATTAATTATGAAGAACTATACCAGGTAGGTGGTTCCTATTATTTTTTCTCTATTTATATGCATGTTTTATGTAGCGTGTGGTATACGAGAAGGGCTAAGTGGGTGTGATTAACCCAAATGAGAATATATGGTGAATATATGAATATGAGTAAATATATGTGATATATTAGGGTCATTATGGCTATTTAACACATGTTACCTTGAGTTAGAGTCACTTCACGTCTTTGTTAAATAATATTCCATAAAATTAAATTATGAAGGGAATCCATAGATGGTGTCCAACTACAAGTGATAACTCAAGTGACCTTGGGAGGTTCCTATAGATATGTGTGATGTGTCACCGAGAGAACTAAGATACATATGAGATAAGTGAAATGTTAAATTTCTAATCCTTTATGAGTTGAATTTACTAGAGGTTGTGACTTACAGGCTTGTATTGAGATTATAGTGAGGGGTCTTATAAGCCATAAAATAATCATAAAAGTAATTCTGTTGAGGGTAGTATAGTTTATTTGGTTTATTAACGATAGTTTAATTTTAGGGGAACATATATAAGATGGGTTAAAGAGGAACCATATAGGATTGGTTACTAATTGGGTAGTGACACATAAGATTAGTATAGACTATTGGAATACACATATCTTAAAAGATGAATACCCAGGGAAGAGTTTTTGTTTTAACCTTAGATAATTGACCCATTTCATGATTGGGGAGTGTAATAGAAATGAGTTATTGATGTATCCCAACTCTAATACAGGGGATAATTATTTATAGTTTTTAGCTAAGCCTTGGATGATCATGTTTTGAACTGAGGGTCTTAAGATTCCCCATGCTTGGGATGAAATAGTTGGTAATAACCATGGTCTTGGATATTGGCACATCAAGATAAGTATTGCAAGAGGTATTATGGGTAATTATATGAGGTATAGGACTTGGGTAGTGTGATTTCACTTATATTGTGATTATTATCTTGATAATTTTGTTTTTTATGTGACATATTGTTTGAATTAAGGGATGAATTATAATTAAGGGCCTTCTATTCTATAAATCACTATGGAATCTATTATTTTCATGCCTGTTATGATTACAAGAATTTTTCTTGGGATTAGGTGTTTATACCAACTTTCCATCAGGATATTATCACTCCCAAGACTAGATGATCTACCAAACAATGATGCTTGGATGTTCCTATCCGGACTAGAATCTTTTACAATTTGTGATATTAAGATATTACTATCATGATTAAACATTATACCAGTTTGATATAATTATATTACAACTAGGATTATATGTACATCTATTATATGACATCAAAAAATTACTATTAGGACTAGATACTCTTCCCGCCTATAGAAATAGGATATTACTTTCATGACTAGATGTTATTATAATATGTGACAATATGATATTACTATTAGGACTATAAGATCTACCTTCCTACTATATTTGGATAGTACTACTAGAAGTAGATGATCTTCTATCATATTACATTTGGATATTACTAATAGGTCTGGATGCACTTCCATTATGTGACAACATGATAATACTTTTAGTATTGTATTCTATACCTATTGATGACATAAGAATATTAATACCAAGATTATACATTCTTCTATCCCATGATATTAGGATATTATATCCAATTATAGGCACTCTACCAATATATGGAATTTGGATATTACTTCTAGGATAGAATTCACATGAAACACATCACATGTACAAAATATGTATTTTAAGATGGGGTTATAATGACATTTAAAAAAAAATAATGTTCTAATTGTTTTTTTATAATAGATTTTTTTAACTGATGTAAAAAATCAATGAAGTTTATATTTCATGTTAGTTTTATAATATCCAATGTGAAAAGAGTATTTTTTTGGTTAAAAAATTAGAAAAAGTTAAAAAACTAACTTATAATGTAGGTTTTGAAAACCAACATAAAAAACATTTTAAAAACCACTATATTATGTGTCATTCATTCATTTAAACCTCTTTAGAAATTTTTCTTCTTCTCTCAAACTCTTTTCCATGATATTTTATCTTGTTATTCCTCATTATCCCAAGCCTCATTCATGCTACTGATTTTTCCTAGTCATTAGTCTCCCTCCTTTACTATATCTTCTCTCTGATATCCATTTGTGGTTTGTATTTATTATTTAGATTTTCCATATATCAAATATATGTTTACTTTGATGAATGATATTTTGGGCTTGTTGTTTTCTTGAATGGTCTCTGTTATCGCTTCTATTTGACATCTCTTAATGATTTGTATTTATAGTTCCATTTATTCAAGAATATAAAGTATTTTTAAATTTATGAATGCATTTTTTGAAATTATGGTTTGATTAAATGATTATTTAATGAATTGGTGTTATAAATAAATTAATTTACTAATTAATGTGTGTTTAAGGTATGATTTTTCTTGTATTTTGAATGGGTGTTTTAAAGGTACAGTGGATTATAGATTTGGAATATGGAGTGACAATAATATATATTTAGCTGATCATGCTAAGTTCACTATCATATTGTGATAAAAAAACTTTATAAATTCTATTTAATCATATCACTAATTCAAGATAGACTTGAATAACAATTTTGGTATAAGTTTAGGCATGTATTTATATTCTTTATCATTTTTTTGTAATATCATTTTTTATCAATCTATAATATTAGGCACTTTATATTATGAAATCTAATTATTTACTTTGAAATAAATAAATATATAATAATGAAATTACATAATAAGAATAAGTAATAATGATGTTTTATTTGTTTTAAATATTTTAAAATCAATGTCAATGTTTCTATACCATTACTTCTTAAAATTGTTATCAAAGGATGATAATTAAATATGTTCAAAATTATAATTTTTTTTATAAAATATGGTTTTTTTATTTTATTTGTGAAATATTTAATGTTAATTTTTTATTTTTATTTATAAAAGTAAATTTTAAATTAAAATTTTAAATAGAATTACTTAATATGAATTATTTAAATTTTTTATAAAAAATAATGAGTTGAGGTTGGATTACTAAACTATGAGCAAGGGATTAATATGATAAAGGTTTTGATTCTTTTTGGTAATTTTATAAATTAAATATTCTAAATAGAAAACTATTTTTTTACATGATTGAAATGTTTATATATATATATTTTAAATGTATAGAAGTAAAATATCATTTAATTTTTCATGGTTTTAATCATAGTTACAATCCATGGATTTATTCTGGTGAAATTAGGAAAAATTCAAGATCTATTGATGATGATTATTTTCAAAATGATAAGTATGATAAAATTGATGAAATGATTTGTTATGTTAAAGTATAGGGTACTAGCAAAGCATCAATAATTGATAGTGTATATGGTGATGATGAAAACTATTGTAATTAGGTTGTATAAAATTTGTGGTTTTTCCAATAGTGTTAAGATTGATTAACTTAGTTTCAAAATTTGTATGGAGTGACCAGAGTTTTATAGAGTTACTACATCTATTGAAATACATACTTTATAAATACAATGATCTTCTAGATTCACATTATAATGAAAAGAAAATATTATGCTTGATGGGTTTGGGGTAATTTAGTATCTTCCTATAATTCTTTATTTAAAATTTTAATTTGAAAATTCAAATGATGAAAAAAGGTTAAGATGACATGCATATGAGTAGATATATGATGTAAAATGACATCTTCTTGATAATTATCCATAGTGGAAGAAAATTGATCAACAATTGCTTATAGTCAAAAATGAATTTTGAACTATCACACTTAGACTGTGCATGGAAAAAAGAATCCATATTAAATCCTTACAAGAAAACATAGTTCATGACATGTTTTATTGGTAAATTACAACTTATATCTTGAAATTTTTATGAATAAAAATATATCTCATTGAGTTTGATGATTTTTGAATGAAAACAACATGAAAATGATATCGATATTTTCTTATCATCATTATTTGATGATTTGGGACTTTTATGGGAGAAAAATATTAGAGTGTATGATTCTTATAAAATTTAACATTTTCAATAGCATTAAATGATTATTTTCACTATATATTACTTTCTATAATATGGAAATTTGTCTAGATATAATGTTAATGGGAGTAAATAGTTTTCAATTTATGAAGAAAGTGCATCATATTATAAAATAAAACATGGGAGAAAAATAGTATACATGGGTCATAAAATGTTTTTGTATATGTATCATTATTATATAAGATTAAAAAATAAATTTAATGTCGCATGAGAATTTGATATTTCTCTAAAACCTTTTCCCACTAATCAGTATTTTGAGAGGGTAAAAAACATTAATGTCATATTATAAAACACACAAAAATATGATAATGATAGAAATATTTAGAATAAATGATCAATATTTTTTGTGCTTCTTTATTGGAGATATAATGATGTCAAATATAAAATTAATTTCATGTAGGTGGAGAAGAATATATATGATTGTTTGATTGAAACATTGTGAAACTTTTCAACCTGAACCACTAAGTTAGAGAAAGTGTACCACGCGACCTCATGCACACCTCCTTGTATGGAAGAGGTTACCAACTAGAAGTGAGGCTGTGAATTGCATCAATGGGAAAAATATATCCTCAGTATTAATAATGATAGATATATATAATAATATATAATAATATAATAGAATAAATAAATAATTCTATAACAAATGACATGGTAATCCTCTCAAGTCATACAAAAATAATAAACCAAGGACCGCCAAAGTGGAAGGTCAAACAAGAGTTTGAGAAATATAAGGTAAGTAAATTAAATAACATGTTATCACTCTAGTGTCCATTATGGTAATACCTCCAATCATAATGTTCAATATCCTAGCTCTATATTGATGTGGAATTTCTCTTTCCCATGCCCCAGATCATGAAGCTTGCATGTGAATCGGGATTCCAATGCATGGTGTGAGTATAAACCTAGTAGTAAACCGCTAATTAATTATTAAAACGTGTTAAAATATATAATATTATATCCCATGATAAAAAATAAACATGTAAGAAACAACATAAAATCATGTACTGGGTGGTCGTCCGCTAACCAAGTCGCCACAAATATCTGACTGTACCTACTTCGAATCCATGCACCAAATGTAGAAAAAAATAAGTCTTGAACTAGAATTGACCAAAAGTTCACCACATGTATACCACAATATTCACAAGGATAACAAGTCTCAGGTCTATCCACATGGCTATAATTCCCCATCACTCTCATGGGTTAGGCCACAAGGCTGTCATATCCCGACATTACATCAGGTCAGGACATAAGGGCATTGTGTACTAACACTACGTCCTAGGTCTAGTCACCAAATAATATCATTCCCCACTATCTTATTTTGGGAGAGATCACATAGGACCATCATGAATCATCATATAACTTGGTCATGTCATTATTTCTCATGTAGTGTCTCAACACAATCCCCATCTCAGACTACCGATCCACAATGTGTTCACCTATCACTTTTGTACCATGTATAGAGAAAAAATATAGCATATAAAAAATACAAAACATGGAAACAATGTTATCATATTAGTCACATATATCCATACTCATAACATAATAAGCATTTTTAATAGTATAAAAACATATACATGTGATCAAACATTATCCATGGGTCTCATGACCTATACATGCACACACATGTGATCAAACATCATACATGGTATCACGGGCAACACGCTCACACACATGTGATAAAATTTTATAATAGTATAATTCATATAATAAAAAAATCATATCATGATAAAAATCATACACATGAGATCAACATGGTGCGGAAAATGTTACCTCAATAATTTCATCATCAATGTCATGGTTTTTTAAGGGCGTCATCTTCCGAACCATGTTCATACACCAACTAGAAGAAAATTACATACCAAGAGTTACTAGAATTAATTACAATACAACATGAAATGGTTCTGGAATGATACTCAAGAAGGAATAAAGAAAAGGGTTATAACTAAAACTTACCCAAATTCAAACACCTACAACAACAATATTCAAATCCAATTAAAGGAAGAATAATTTCCATTAGTCTTGGACAATGAAAATAGAATAAATACAAGGATATCATGAATTTGGTTCACCAATAGAATCCTCCACCTTCCAAAATTCAATTTTTAGAAAGTTTTAGCAAGGAGTTTTGGAAGATTTAGGTTTCCTAATTTATAAAACTCAATGTAAGTTAGGTCGACCAAACTCACCCTAGTTTTATAAGAAGAGTGTCTATATTTTTTATAAATTGAGGGAAGAACAATAAAGGAAGGAATAAATAATTAATAGGGATTGAAATAGATTAATATAACATTTAATAACCATTATTTAAGTCACATGAATTTCATATTTGAAACTTTCATGATCCATGGATGTAGAAAGTAGTTTCATCCATTTCAAAATCCATGAAACTTCCACAATGGGCTCCACCATAAATGTGGTGTATTTAAACCCATGGAGAGAAGTGGGGACCCAAAAATATAATATTCTAAGAATATGACCATTTTTAGACACCGCATCCTCAACCATGGATTTATTGAGGTTTTTACAGTCGTGGAACACATGTACCACCCTAGCACTCCATGCCTATGGCCACACCCATTTCACCATTGTCTGTTTTTCACAGAACTTACTAAGGACCACCATGGATTTTACCAAAACCATGGTGTAGACATATTTGGATGAAAAAGGTCTAAAAAAATACCCAAGATCATCTCAAAATATTATAAGGATTCACCCAACCATGTAATAACCTAAAAAGTTAGAGGAGATAATGGAAAAAGGATTAACATTTTATTAATGAAAATATAAGGCTTTATAATCTCCCCCTCTAGGAATTATCATCTTTAAGGAGTGTCTATAGAGGTCTATATTGAACAAATTAATATATTAAGATCAAACATCAAACCCATAATCCCATATTTTTTCATGGATCCATTCATGATACTATAAAACTTGAATAAGTGGCACCATCTTTCCCCAAAACACCTTTTTTTCTTTGATCTAAAATGTGCACTAGACACTCTACAAAAGATGTGATTGGTTCCAACTCAACATACTCACTATCGATCACATGCGCATGATTGGACATGTACCTAAAAATATAATAAACATGGAACATATCATGTATTCCTTGATAATGTAGGGGAAAGTCCAATTGGTATTCTATTGTTCCAATACACTCTGTGATTTTAAATGGTTCCAAAAAACATAACACCATATTCCCCAACTTTTATAAATTACGATGAACCAAATGAGGTGAAACCCATATGAAAATATGGTTTCCCAAAGAAAAATCCAAATTTTTTATACTCCAGTTGGGATACGATCACTACCTACCCTGAGTGGTAACCAAATGCTTCCTAATCAACGACACTCTCTATGAAGTCTCCAAAAAACTTAAATAGAATAACTTTGAAAAAATTAGTCTAATTAATTTAAGTACTTTGTATTCATAAATGAAATTGAGAACTTATCTCCCCCTAAGTTTTATAACTCACCTGAATACATTAATGAATATGACTAATTCCCACTTAGGATAAGAACTCCCCCTATAGATCATATTCAATTTTTTTTAAAAATACTACCCTTTGTGGATATCTTCTGTATGAAGAGTTTTATCCACCTTAATTAAAAAATCTATCAATTTCTATAAAATTACCCCCATTTTTGATTTTCAAAAAGGAATGGGAAAATTTTTTAAGTACTTGAAAATGGTTAGAGAAAAAACTATACAAAAAAAGGAAATAACTAATCATCCATAAAAAATATGAAGGAGTATTTAAACCAATTGGAATTGAGAAAAAAAATTCACTAATTGTATTTGGATGAAAAATTCATTTATTTAAAGAGAGTTATTATAAAATAAATGATCATAATAAGAGTTTGAAAGGAAAAAATATTTTAATCCTTATTTTATAGAGATCTCAAAAATTTCTTCAACTTATTAAACTCATTTCTATCTTCTTATAGTTTTTCTATGATATCTTCTTGGGATTGAGTTTTTTTCATGAATACAGAGTCTTTCATCATGAATCTGATTGTTCTAATCTTAAAACTAGTGTTTCTCAGTCATTTATTCATTAAACTTTTTCAAGGCATCTGTTTCATCCTTATAAACTTTTTTTTCTTGAAAAATATATCTGTATGTATTTAATTTTCCCATTTTTGTATATTATATATTGATACCAATTATTAGACATATTATTAAATTTATCCACTAACATTACATTTCTTTAAATTGTTTTGGATAATTCATTGTAGGCTTCTTTAGATTCAACCATGTATTTATTTAACTCTTCAATGTATTATTCACGTATCTTGATTTCATCATCAACATTATGTGACCATTTAACAACATTATCACATGCCTTTTTGTGAACATGGAAATTTTATTGAAGGATTTGAGCTCAGCCTCATTCCAAACAAATCTATCATACAATACATTTACTAACTCCGATTTTTGAATATAATTTTCATAAAATATATCAATATTTTCTTCTAGCTAGGAAAAGTAAGGAATAGTATATTAAAGTCACTATAAATATTGGGAAATACAGTGAACTCCTAGGAACTATGATCATATCCACTGAATTAGATATTTCAATCTCAAGTAATTTAGGATGATCTATTCTGAATTCCACTTGTTTTCTTTTTTCCTTTTTCAACTTTATTTAACACTGATTTTTCAAATATTTTTCCAGAAAACTTTCCATCAGAAATATCAATGATATTATCATAAATATCAATACCTTTTTTCCTTTTTCTTTTGAGTTATAATCTTTTTAAACTTTATTTTAGGAAGATTTAGGTTCTTGAATTGATGAGGAGTTTTGTTTTTATGGACTATCAAACTTTTGTGTTTGGTTGACTAAGGAGTTAGATCATGTTAAATATGCTTATAATGTTCTTAATGAAAGATTATTAGACAGAAGATCTTATTTATCATTATTTTTATTTTCTTCCTCTTCCCCATCCTCTTTAATATCACCAACTTTATTTCATTTTCTTCTTCTTTATCATTTTCTTTTTCTTCATCATCTTCTTATTCATCATCAATATACTCTTGTATTTATTCATATTCATTGCCTTATCCTTCTTGAACTTATGATTATTTGGATAAGACATACATTCTTGTAAAACTTTCTTCCATTTCTATAAGAAATTATTCATGGTGTTTTTCTTTTGTTCTTAAAACACCTTTCCTAATTAGGACCAACTCATATGGTATTTTTATGAGCTTCTATTAGTGCCAATTATTTATCAATAAAAACTTTTCTCTTATATATGACAGATAGAACTTCATAATTAACCACATAGGTCTCTTTAAAAGACAAAGCAACATCCAAAATAATTTTTTCAGAAAGAAGGATAAAATTGGACGAGGTAGCCTCCACATATTTCAAAAAAGAATATACTATTCATAATCCTTGGGATTTATTCTTCTTCTTATTTTATTCAGATTATTTTTCTAGTACTTTGGAACTATGGATTCATATAGCTAAATATTTTAGTAGGTCAAGTCTAATCTGAGGATATCCTTATTTTATTTCATCCTTTTCCTCCTCCATTCTTCAGTTAATTATTTTAGAACCTTCTTTTTATTCTTCTCTTTTATTGGAGGAAGAGATCCAACCTTCATTTTCTGACCCTGACTATCCTTATCATAATTCTTAGAGGATTCATCTCTGGATGCAGTAACAAATAATATTGATTTGAATTTAATGGAAACCATCATCCTTTTCAAGGAATCATTATTAAGGAAGGGTTTTTTGCTTTTTCAGATTTGACTTATTTTCAATGTTGAAGGATTTCATAAATTCCAATAACTTACTCAAAATTATTGGAAACATTAAAATCCTAGAGTTAATATCTTTGGTCTTGATATTTATATTGGTTTGAAAAATGAAACCAATAAGGTTTATTTTACTCATATTCAGAAGGTAATCCAAAATGAATACATTAGTTAATTTCAAGGTATCACAATCTCCTTTCCTTAGAATTAATAGTCCTTGAATCCATAAGGCGATGATCTAATTATTCACTATTATATGATTTACCTTTTGATATTTTCCATAATGATCAAAAATTGAATCCTCATCATTCTTATTAAAAGAACATTTCTATTCTAGTAACTTGTGGGAGGGTAAAAAGCATCTTCATATGATGGAATTTTAAGAAGAATCATAGACCTTTTATAAGTCATTTTGTACCTTTTTTCATAAACCACGAAGGAAATTTTTTATTTTCAACGTTTATAAAAAAATAAATGGTCTTAGAGAAATTTTGAACAAGAACCAAAAATACATAATCAAAATTCTTCTTAGAGTATTCTACACATAGATATTTCCATTCTTAGAATTCAATAATTATATTCATAGAGGAATCATATTTTTCATAGAAGGATTTATCAACTAAAATTTCTCTGAACACAAACCACTCATCGTAATATTTAGTTACAGGCATCATATTTGGAGTAGAATTTAATGATTCCGAAATATAGAGAATTCGGTTTGACAAACTTCAGATTATAGGATTTTGAAAGAGCATATCTTCACGTCAAATAGATGGAGATATTAGATATTGGACATGGGGTTCCTCCTTTATATAGGTGTTTTCAAGCGGTGGTTAAACATCCAGATTTAATCCAATTCTTATGATTGAATACCTAATGATCAGACAATTGTGAATGATCTGAAGAAAATTTAAAAGAAATTGAACTTTTGAGGTTTTAAAACACTCTATCATATTGGAATAGAGTGTGATTAGAAAATTTTGAAAAAAATAAAGTTTTTATGAAATTTAAAAGGAATTGTGACAACAACAAAGATAAAAAATTATAATGAAATATTACATAAGTAAAAATATTAGAAGAATACCTTTCAGAGTTGGAAAGACTTATCAGTATAATAATAATTTTCTTTTTATTTTTGTCAAATATTTTAATTATGAAAGTTTTAAAATATTTAATATGATAGTTTTAATATAAAAAATTAATATATACTTTTTTAACGAAAACTCATAAAAATTTTGAAAAAAGAAAAAGGATATGATATTTTAGAGATAAAAACTTAATATTTTTTTTTGAATGTTGAAAATTTGTAAAATTTTCTGAGTCCAATGATCCATATTGGAATACTGACTCTGAAAAATTTCTTAAAATAAAGAATTAATCTTGAAATTCAAATACAATACGATTTTGAAAAACTAAAATTTTGAGAAATAACAAAAATATGTACCCCCTATGAAAAGTAGTAACTTATTTTAATAAGATGATTTAAAAAATAAGTAGATATGAATTATTAATTTATATTAATCATTCCTAGATTCTATTTAATATATTCAAATCTATTAGGAGGTAACAATTTTATAAAAATATCAGCAAGATTTTCTTGCATTCTGATTAATTGTAAAATAATATCTCCTTTAAGTGTGTGATCCCTAAAAAAGTGATGCCTAATATCTATGTGCTTTTAACATAAGTGATGTGTAGTGTTCTTATATAAATAAATGTCATCATTATTATTACATAGTATTTGATTTTTTGTAAAAATCAGGACATAATTAGTGAGTATGTGTTCCATCCACTGCACTTGAGAACAATAACTTCCAATAGCCACATATTTGACTTCAGTGGTGGAAAATGCTACCGAGCATTGTTTCTTAAAAGATCATGAAACTAACGTATCTCTTAAGAAATGAAAAGCTTCTAAAGTTATTTTCCTACGCATTCTACAACCACCAAAGTCAGCATATGAAAATCTTTTTAGTTCAAAATAATTTCCAAAATAATAGACAGGTCCTAAATCCATAGTTCCCTTAGGATAAAAATATTCATTTTATAGCTTTTAAGTGGGATTTCTTTGAATATTCCTAATACCTTGAACATAATCATACTAAAAAAATTAAGTTTGGTTGAATAGTAGTTAATTATAGCGAACTTACTATCATACCTCAAAAATTTGTTTGATCAAATGATTGACCAACCTCATCAAGATCAAGTGTATTTAAGGTATCGATGGGATTACTATTAATTTTAGTATTGTTGTATCCACATTTTTTAAGAATATATTTTATATAATTATATTAGGATATATAAGTACCTTCTGATTTTTGAAAAATATTAAAACCAAGAAAAATCATTAACTCACCCATCATACCCATCTCAAACTCAAATTTCATAAGATCTACAAAAGAATCTATTAAAGATTGTTTATTTGATCCAAATATAATGTCATATACATATATTTGTAAAATAATTGTATTTTTTTTAACTTTTTTAAAATAAGAGCTAGATCAACAGTTCCCCTAACATAATTATTTTGTAATAAATAACATATTAATCTATCATAATAGTCTCTACAGTCTTGTTTAAGTCCATATAAATCATTGGTAAGTTTATAAATAAGATCAATCTATTTTGTATCTTTAAATATAGGAGGTTTTTCAAAAACAAATCCTCTTGAATATATCATTTAACGAAAGAACACTTCACATCCATTTGAAAATGTTTAAAATTCATGAATGTTTTAACATATTGTAGAATACGAATAGATTCAAGTGTTGCTACCAGTGCATAGGTTTATTTAGTGTATATGCCTTGTTGTTTGTTATAACCCTTAGAAACAGGTCCTTTATTTATAATAATAATATAATTTTCATCGTATTTGTTTCTGAAAACCCATTTTACTTCAATTATAGAAGTTTCTTTAGGTCTTTTAACCAAAGTCCAGACTTTGTTCCTCTAAAATTAATTTATCTCATCTTACATTTTTTTATTCCAATCCTTATCACTTAAGGCTTAATAAATATTATCAGGTTAAAATTGGGGAAGGAAAAAATATGTTCTATTTCATTTCTTAAGGAACTTCAAGAACTAACTGATTGATTAAAATCATCATTGATATTATCACTATGATGATTACTAAAAAACAACTGGATTGGGTTTTGTAAAACATATTCATCAATATAGGGTAAAAAATATTATTGAGTAAATAATTCAAGAACTAATTCTTGAGTATTTTCCTTATAAGGATAATTTTATAACAAAGTTTGAGAAATAGTTTTTGAAAACACATCTGATTATTTTGGTTGTGGTTGTTTAAAAATAGAAGTTTCGGTTTCATCAAATTTAACAAGTATTTTTTATTTAAAAGTACAATTTTTTTATTAAAAACTCTATAATCCATAGAAGTAATGGAATAACCTAAAAATATTTCTTCATTGGATTTGGGTAAAAAATTATATAAATTATATTTCATATTTATGTTTAATACTTTTCATCTAAATACTATGAAGTAAGAAAATTTTGGTTTTCAGCCTATCCAAAAATCATAAGAAGTTTTATTAATAAAGGGTTGGATTAAAAATCGATTTATAGTATAACAAGAATTAATAACCACTTTAACCCAAAAATGATTAGAAATTGAGTATCCACTAAACATGGTTGTTGTTATTTATTGAATAATAAGATTTGTTATTTCAAAAAAACCATTTTTTTGAGGGGTTTTATGAGCTAAAAATTCATGTGTAATACCTTTATTACTAAAAAAGATTTCAAAATAGATATTTAGAAATTATCCACCATGATTAATATGAGTAGTTATCAAGGGATGATTTTTCTCATTTTTATCTTTGGATACAAAAGTTTTACAATAAAAAAGGCTTCAGATTTATTTTCTATAAAATTGACCCATGTGTATCTATTGTAATCGTCAACCACTGAAAATAGATAATACTTTCCCCTAATTATTATAGTTTGTGAAATACCAAATAAATCCATGTGCACTAACTGTAAAGAATCAGAAGTTTAAACTTCACTAATAGATTTAATGATTGACTTATGTTTCTTACCATATTGACATAGGTTACAAATGTTTGAGGAATCAAATCTAAGTTCGAGTAGATCCTTAAAAAGTATTTTCTTAGTCAACATAAAAAGTTTATAAGGTTACAGTTCCCTAACCTTTTATTCCATAACCAAGATTGATCTACCATTGCACTAAGGAAAGGTAAGTCTTGGCTCCTAAGGTCTTATAAGTTAAGTGTGTATACATTTTCATTCCAATTATAAAAAATAATGAATTCATCATTGGAATTGTGAACTATTCATTTTTAATTTCTAAAATTCACAAGGTAGCCTTAATCACATAATTAGATTATAATTATGAGGTTTTTCTTAATACATTTAATAAACAAAACATTTTAAATTAAATATTTTCCAAGAGAAACAATATTAAATATACTAATAATCTATCCTTTAGAGTTATCCCCGAAGGTAATTTTCCACCTTTATATTGATAATATTTTCAAATAAATCCTTGATTCTAGTTATATTTCTATAACACCCACTATCCAGGTAAAAAATATTTTTGTTATAGTTACTTTGTTTTCCTAAAAACAAAAAAATTAGATTTTTAGAACCCAAAACCTATTGGGTAAGGAAATATTAGAAAACAAAACTGTATGAATCCAAATTTGATTAAAAAATAATATTTATGAAATCCTAGAGATTGAATTTTATTTAACGAACTATTTTTATTCCCGTGACCACTAATTTAAAATTTAGTAAAAAAGGTACACTTTTCAGAACATTGTAATTGATATTGAACATAAGTTTTCTATGAGTATACCATATTCCAAAAATTATTACCATGAGAATGGACTGGTTTATAGAATTTATTAAAACCTTTCTTACAAGAAGTAAATTTTTTAACTTTTTTTATTAAATAAGAAATTTTTTAATTTAGTTTAACAACTAAATCATTATCCACTGGAGTAATGGTTTCCTAATTGAGTTTTTCAAAACTAGTTTGTAAAATATTTTTTCAGAGATTAGTTTTTATAAATCTTTAGTAAGAGTATCTTTTTTAGAATTATCCTTATTAATAACTTTTTAAAGATCTGATAATTATTTTGTTAAAAAACTTATTCTATAATATTCCTTATCATTTTTTTTACAAACATTGTAATTTTTATTTTCAAGAAGTTTTGAAAAATGAGATACTTCATCATATGAAGAAACAGTATTATCTTATGTTGAGGAATATTATTCATCTAAAGATTTAGAAATTTTCTCATTAGGGTAATTGGAACTTAAATACATATTATTTAAAGATCTAACTGTGTGTACCTTGTCAATGAATTATTTATTTTCAGAAGTCACTTTCAAGAAAAGACCATTATTACTTTGTTTGGAATTTTTAATATCATAAGAACCATCTAAATAGTATCCTCCACTAGAACTCTAGAAATCATTATATTTTGGGAATTTATTTCCTTTTGACTTATAATAAATATTCTAATTCTTATTAGTATTCTATTTATTTACATCCTTCGTTTTGAGTTTTTGAAAATCGGGTCTTATGTATCTAGATTTCTTACACTCATAACAAGTAACTTTAGAATCTTTATTTTCATTTATATCTTTATTACATTTCATATAAAGATACTGAAAATACTTCTTACCAAATTTCCTTTTCATCATCTGAGAAATATTAACTACTTCACTTTTAGAATGTTCAAAATCACTTCAATCACATTAGACAACAAATTTATTCTTTTTGGAATACTTGACACACTTTTCTAGTGTTTTGGATTTTGCAGGAATTATAGTGGTATTTAAAGAAACACATCCATTCTTTTTCTTGGATTTATCTACACCTATTTTTAATCCTACCTCATACTATATAAGAGTACCAATTAATTCATTAAGAGTAATATTACTAACCTTTCTTGTTTCATCAATAGTTTTCCTCTTAGATTCCCATTCATTTGGCATGATATCAATGATTTTCTCAAATAGAATTTTATCATATAATCCATTTTATCCAATATATTTAAGACTATTAATAATCATCTTGAATCTATGATGCATCTTTTTAACAAATTCACCTTGTAAAATTCAAAATCTTGATAATCGGCTCTGAGCATTGATCTCCAGGTTTCAAAAACTTTTGATGTTCTGAATTATGTAATCTCTAAATTCTTCCTAATACTATTTTGTTCTTCACATGAATAAATTTGGCTATATATGTTTCTTTTCATAGAACATAACAAAGTGTTCCTTACCTTGTAATTTAACTAATATTCTAGATTCTCTTGACTATTAAATATTTTGACTTCCTTATCAGGTATTTTATAATCACCAATCAGAATGAAAAAATTATCAACTCCTTTGTTGATAAAAAAGACTTAATTCTCTCCCTATAATATTCATAATCAACACTATAAAAAATTGGTGGTCTATTGGGACTGATATTATCTTGGGATCTTAAATTATTTCCTTCTATCTTTCAAAAATATATACAAAAATTATATTCCACAATACATGTTTGTGTAAAAAATATTTATAAACTAAAATTTTGTAACAAAATATAAACAAACATGCAGTAGTAAATAAGATAAGAAGATAAGAAAATATTTGAGCAGTGGAATCTTGGTCTGATACCAATTGTTGGATAAAAATATGAATTATATTGTTATTAGGATAAAATAATTTATTCATGATGGACTAAATATAACAGTGGGGTGAATTGTAGTTTAAAAACTATAGTTTAAAAGAGTTTAAACTAAAATTTTCACTAAACCTAATTATGAAAAAGTAGTAGATTTCGAATTGTCCCTTAGTTTGATTAAATAATATATCATAATTAGCTTGGTTATGATAATATCATAGTAAAACAATTTCAATAAAATTAATTTATCGTATTCAGTGTGGATATGATTATATGAAAGTAAATGAATCATAACCATAAAATATTAAATCAAAGTAAATAGAATTTATTCAAGATAGATACAATTAATTTGGTATCCCTCAGATTCATATTAGATCTGATTAAGTAATATAGATTGTATTTATCATAATGATAATCATTACTAAAAGACTAATAAAAAATATACAAAATAGAATTAAAATAACTTGTAATAAACAAGTAAAATAATATAAACAATATAAGAATGAATTATATTTAAAAATAATGAATCTCTTTTAACCTTACAATTAAGGTAGCCACGAACCTTGGATAATGGTGCCTTGTTTTATACTTATAATAAAGTATGTATTTCCCTAGTAGGAAATACCTCGATACAAAGATCATATTTTCTAATTCCCTATCCTCAGCAGTCCTCGATCCAATGGATTGGATTCTATCATAATATTCTCATGTTCCCTCCATCAAGCATATTCAATCTCTATCTTCCAAGCCTCATAGGCCCTTGATCATATTTACACAATCCTGCGTAGAAAGAAATTACCAAAAAAATTACTTAAGGATAAAACCCAAATAAGGTTTCATTAAGAACAAAAAACTCTAAACAATTACAAAAGTCTAAGAACATGTTTTTTATGCTTTTGAAAATTTTTAGATCCCTCACACAATAATAAAATCATTAAATTGTTCAATCAATGTCTACTATAAACTCTTTGAATTTCCAGGTATATATATGTGAGCTTACAACTGTCATCTTGATACTTCAACTGTTGTATTTTATCTGAGTTAGTCGCAAGGACTTGGAAAACTATATCATCAAAAACTATATTATAATAGAAATCCCAATGTTATTTCTATACTATTGCAGTGTAAAAAGTATTCCATTACAATATAAGTCATTTTTTCATATTCATAATTTAAACTTAGATAAATATGATGGATCTTATTATATAATTTCATTATGATTTTCTTTATGATTAAGATTTTGACTTTATCATTTCTGATTTCAAGTTTGATAATAATTTTTTTTTTCAGTATGAAGATAAGACATAAAGTCTTAAATCCAATTTGATAAAGGTGAATTCGATAATTATCAGATCTATACTCATTAAAATAATTGTAATGAATAAGGTAAGTTTATATTCATGAGTACTTTAAAAATAATTACAACTATGGTTAAGGTTTATGTTTTCTTCAAAATAATCTTAATTTTTTTGGACATGAAAGAGTTATAAATTAAGTGTTTAATAAAGAGTTTGTGATTTACAAAACAAAAGGAATAGAAAATTCATAAAGAATCTTTTGACCCAACAAGATAAGGGTCTAAAATAGAGTATTATCAAGAATAATACATGATAAGGTTGAAATATAGATATAAAATATATTTTAGACAAGTTTTTAGGCCATTTTAACCCTTATATTTTTAGTTTAACCCCAAATAAACCCATTTTTACCTGAACCGTAGTAATTAATTTTTACTATTTTCAATATTCATCAAGGTAAAAAATTAAGTTTACCATATTATAAAATATAAATTATTATGATTGAAAATATGGAATCTATTTTACCAAATTCAATTCACAGGAGTCTAAAAATTAAATTTAAAACAAAACCCATATACATGATGAAAAAATATGTTTTTAAGAAGTATATATTTTCAAGAAAAGAATGATTTTATATTAACTCTATGATTAATAATAATCACTATATGAATATAAATTAATATTTATTGATATATAATCTATTTATTTCATTTAAAATATTTTAGTTTATTAATTATTTTAATTAATTAAAAAGGAGAAACATTATGCACTTTAAAACACTTTTTAGAAAAATCCACTTTTTAAACCCAAAAACAAACTTATACTAAAATCCAATATAAAGTTGATTCAAAAGTAATTTAGTGGAATTAATGTTACTAAATAATACTTTTGTTACATTAAATCATATTCAAAATATATTTTAACTTTTGAATTCATTAATTTATTAAAAAGAAAAGAATTTTTGTTACAAAAATTGGTATTTTTCACTATTCATTAAAAAATCAATATTTTATGAAAAATCCAAAAATTTCACCCAAATTAAACTTTCACATGAAAATTTAAAAATGAATATCATTTTATCAATTAAATTTTCTATAATTTAGAAAAATAAATTATAATATTTTTTCATGAAAATTTATAAAAATAATTTCGGAAGAAACCAAAATTTTGAAGAATAAAATTACTTTAGTAAAAATTTATTGATTATTTTCTAAAAAATTTTCAATAATTTATATTTAGTATTAAATTATATTTATATATATTATAAATTAGTTAATACTATCCAAACCCACCAATTTAATGACTAGTTTATAACCGTTATATATTTCACGAGCCTTTTAAGCTCGGTGTTGCATGTCGAATATGCTATCAAACATACATTTATTTTATAAAATCTCAAGGTGTTAAAATAATTAATTTTAACTTTATTTAATACATATGATTTTTAAATAGGGTATAAAATTACATTAGATATATAATAAGAAAGAGAAAACAATTATTAAATATGCGTACCCAAAGGTGTATAATAATTTATAATTACTAAATTTTGGATAAAATAAATTAAAATGTTATTTATAATTGAAAAATTATTTTTAAACTGAATTATTATCACCAACAAGAATAAAAGGAATGTAGATATTATGTTATAAATTTATGTTTGAAATAATTTCAATCTGGATATTTACAAAATTCTACAATATCAAATTTAATCATAACATTTCCTTAATTTTTTTCTTATAATTATGTTGATAATAAATGTTAAATTCGTTCATTTTAATTTTTATCTTTTTTATAACCCTCTCCCTTATTATGAAATTTAGATAAATCACTTACAAGGAGTGTGAGAAGATTATTTTACATGTTTTTTGTAATGGTACCTGCCTCCCTGGTCTGTTAATTTTTCAGTTTTGGGTTTTGGAGGTGTTTTGAAGGAGGCTTGAGGAGTTTTGGTGGTTGCTGGAGGTGCAATGGATCTACCACATGAAATGAAAATTTTGTATTATTTACACGATGTGAATTATTGGTTCAAAACTTGTTTGTGTGCATAAGGGAACCCATGAGATGAATTCACATCATTAAAGTGTAATTCATGACGCGTAATCAATTTAGGCTGAGGTAATGTAATTTTTAGTGAGAGTGGAAGTTTTAGAGAATCTTGTGAATTACAGGTTTTGAATGTATTACACAACGTGAAAACAGAGGGATCTCAGATTTAAATTCCTTTTTTGGATGATTTAATCCATTCAATTATGGATTCTTCCCTTCTCATTCTGGATAAACCTTAGGTTCCCAAGGAGATCTTTCAACCTTATTTATCTTACTTTTATTTTTTAGTTCAGGTTGATGCCCGTTAATAATCAGTGGTAAGCACTTCTCTTCTTTTTAATTATTTTCTTTCATTCTTCCTATAGGGATTTGCTGAAGTTATGTAGTTTTGGATAACAGTGTGATTTGGGATATGTTTTTATGATCCTTGGGTCTGGTGTAGGTTGATCTCTGGTTTCACATGGGCGGTTGTTGTTTGTGGGATTTTCTTCTTCAGCTTATTCTTCGCAGCGAGTCGATAAAGATCGTTGAGGTAGGGAATCCATCGTTTCTCTTTATTGTATATCCTGTGAGAAAGTTTACTCTTGTTTATATATGGGATATGGTTGTGTTGTCTTAATAAAATATAATGAATTGGATAATTGTAACTGATGGGGGATAAGGGGAATGATTCATATGATTTTATAGCTTTGAAGTTATCATGATGTTGTGTTTGTATAAACAGATTTCCCTATTGAAAATCATGGCTATTGGGATCATTTCCTTTAATTTTAGTTATTGTGATATGAAAACCTTGTTTCATGTTGTTATGATATCACCCCAAAATGGAAATTGGATAACCGATTATATTTGTCTAATAAAATAGGTTCTCAGGGATTTATGTCTTGTGTGGTAACACCCCTAAAATAAAGTGAAATATGATAAAATACCCTTTATTAAATCAATGAAATGGTATTTGATTTTTTGTGATGTGTGGCTATGCTTTTAGGGTGGTTAGGTGGTCTTTGTTTGGATGTTATTTTAGGGAAACAAGGTGGTGGTTGATTGGCCATACTTTTGTGTTGGTAATGTGGTAGTTGTTTGGTCATGATTTTGGGGAAATGAGGTGATAGTTTTTTTGGACGTGTTTTTAGGGTGGCAAGGTGATAGTTCATTTATCCATGATTTTGGGGTGATTAGGTGATAGTTTGTTTGGATATGCTTTTGGGGTTTCTAGGTTATGGTTTATTTGGCAGTGCTTTTGGGGTGGCAAGGTGATGGTTGTTTGGACATGATTTTGGGGGTGGTGAGACGATCGTTTGATGGGAATGGTGAGTAGCTTGTGATGTGTGGTTACATTATTCTAGATGCCTAGGTAGTGATGGAATAATTATTTAAACATTATTGAAATGTCATGGGATTGGTTTGGTTAATGGGATGAAAATGATTAATGAAAAATATAAATGATACGAAGTGTGATCAATGGAATTGGTTGGTGGTGTGACATGGCTTGTGGTTTTTGTAGTGTTATGATTTTAGTGGTGCTAGTGAAAGTGGAGGTGTTGTAAGTTAGTTAGTGTTTTTTTTGTGAACCCATAGGCTGAGATAGTGTGTGGCCTTATGTATATACTTTTATATTCCTTGTTATTTCTACACACACCCCACCCACATATATTATTATGTGTTGAAACCCATATTTTCATATGGGGGTGGGGGGATGCTTTTTCCAACATCTTGTGGATGAGGATAGATGCATAAGTACCCGCAATTTCCCATTCTCTTCTAGGAGAGTAGATATGTATAGGTTGTGATGGCCAAATGTCTGTTACTACACTAGGTGATGGACCATGTGTTTCAAGTGATATGGGATATTACCATGCTATGGGGCGGTGTCCTAGGTGTTTTCAAGAAAGATGTGATATGACCATGTTGCGGGGTGGCAACCTAGGTGTTTTCAGGTGAGATGTGATATGAACATGCTGTGAGTGGTGGCCTTGGTGTTTTTAGGAAACATGTGATATGACCGTACTATGGGGTGGTGGCCCAGTTATTTGTAGTTGTGATGTGATGTTACTATTATGTGATGTGACTTTGCTTTGGGGAACTGGTGTACGTTATTCAGAAGAGATGAAATCACTAGGATGTATAATGTTTGGTGTGAGAGTGTAAAATTATTGGGAAAGTGGTTTAAGTCACCCTTTATCTATAAGATTCTTATTATGTTATTATACTTGTCTTGAGTTATTTGGTGAGCCCACCTTGGTGAGGTTAGGATGGAGAGTTCACCTATTTAGGTGTTGTTGGTTCTGATATTTTCTCACAAGTGCATTAGTATTCTTCTTTAACAAGTGCACGAGAGACTTTAGTTTTTCTATTGAGTATATTTGTTTGATCACCCTATATAGATAGACATATTTTTATGTTTCTAGGAGGATTACGTGGGCTATGGTGGACATTGATAGATCATATATTTAGATAGTTGATGTGTCTCTACTTTAGATTTACTTTTGGTTATTTTACTTTTTAAGAATTTTACCTATATCGGTTTTATTTATACATGAATTGTGTTATGTTTTTGGTTTCTTTTATATTATGTCATGGAGTTTCTTATGGTTGATTTATATTTTCTCCATAACTTATATTATTATAGTGGGAAATGCCTCCCATTTCATGAGATTTTTTCATACACTCGATGCTTTTTGCCAGCCTAGGGACTACTAGAGGTGGGACTCGAAGGACATTATCTCTCTCCCCTCATTTCCATATCTTTGGAGGGAGGGGGTCATGAAATATTAGTATCATAGGTGATACTTGAGAGATATAATGGAGTTTGGAGTTAGAAATAATGACGATTTCATGGGTTGGTATAGAAACAAATCCAATTGACCTTGATGCATGACATAGACTAGGGAGACTGACTGGGACATGAGATTTTAGGCCCCACATGATCTAGTGCAGAAACTCTAAGATTATTGAATGACCAAGTGATTTGAACCTATTTGTAGGGTATAGACTTAGGTAAGGTACATGCATCATGATGAATTATGTTCTTATGTGAGTTGGGATGTTTTAGGAAGGTTAAAATGAATAAAGTGAACTAAAATGAATCTAAATAAAATTACATACTACCGGTCTTAGGAAATTATTGTTTTCTTTTCATCCATGTCCCCTGGACAACATCCGTGTGCAGTTCAGGCATTAGAGGTTCAACAGGATGATATAGTTGATCATCTAAGGGTTGATTTTGTTGAGAAAGATAATCAATGTAAGGGGTTGTTTTGTTCTTTTCAGAAGTGGTATTTGTGGAAGTACAAGGAATATGTTTTATATGTGGAGAAAAAAATTTGGCAAGAGGAGCTCAAGATTTCTTTCAGTTTGATCTAAGACCTGATGAGATACCAGGTCCCTTTGGGAGTCAGTTAGATGCATGGAGATACACATTAGTGGTGGGAACTATATATAGGAGAGATGAAGGTGGCATATGTTTCATGGGCCAAAATTTAGTAGAAGTTCTGGGAATATTTACTTTCATTGACCATGAAGGCAGTGAAGGGGCCTGAATTTATTTTTCTTTAGCAAAGGAGTATGTCAGTACATGAGTTGGGAATCAAGTTCAAGGAACTTATGCACTTTTCTCTAGATATTTTTCCATCCGAAGAGTCTCATGTGATATGTCTTGAGGAGGTACTTCATCCTTATATCTATTATAAAGTCACTCCTTTTACATTTCCAATGTATATGGATGTTTAGAAAAAGGAATATGTGATTGAAAAAATGAACTTATGAGGAGGTTTGATGTGAGAGGGGAATAAATATTGTTCCTCAAGGATTAGGGTTTTTAGTGGAAGGTCTCAAGCACCGAGACCTTCAAATATTCGACTAGTGGGGAGTCGACCTCATCACTTCCCTTTCATCCTTCAAGGTTGAGTGATTTCCATTATTTTCTAGAAGATATCATCCTAGTGTGTTTTGGTTGTGGGTATCATTTAAATCACCATAAACAATGCCTAGTAGTAACTCAAGATTAGTTTGGTGGAGGAATACAGGTTCAACACCAACCTTAGTAGTAGCTTTCAATTATAATATTTCAGTAGTAGGGGAATCTGACTTATATTCCACCAAGGGGAGATAGAGTATGTGTAACATCTCAAGTAATTATAGAATAAGACTTTTTAATATATATTAATATTTATGAATTATATATTAATTTAATTTTTAATGGGATACTATGTATGATAGCATACCTGACAAACAATAATGAGTTTCTCTGGAATCTTACATCACACACAAGACTGAGTTATACCAAAAAATAATACATTATTAATATTATTATTTTAAATGGTAGTTAACCCCTAGTCGTTTTTTGGTGGGAATTAATAAAAATAACTATATTATGTTTATACATTTTTATCAAATGTTTTTACATCCATACAATAAAATATATTAGCTTAAAATGATAATAAATCCAATTTAAAGCATAAAAAACTCTAATATTTTTAAAAGGTAGTTTTACCGCCTTTTAATGGTGACCCATTTTTAAATATAGTTTTCGACACTTTTATAAGTTCCATTTGATAAAATAAACATTTTATTTAGACGTGGGACATAAAAATTTACTTTGGTTGAATTTTTGGAATTTTTTTGATATAATTCACATTTTATTAAATAACAAAAAATACTACATTTTAGTTCAAAACTACTTTTTCATCTAATTTATTTATATAGTTATATCATCATTTTAATTGGTTTTAAAGTATAATTAAATATTTTTTTTATAATTTAATAAAATTTTGGTCAATGGATGTAATTTCAAATCAAAATTTGATATAAACACATGTCAATTTTTTTGATGGTTTTTAATTTTTAAAAACCCATTTTCTTGTTTTGACAATGTTGATTAATTTAAAATTATTTTCTAAAAATTATATATTTTAAATTATGGAAAATAAATTATATATTTGGAATCATTGTTCAAAAATTATTTAAATAGTTTCCTTTTATTATTTTAGATTTTATGAATAGTAACTTTGGTAATTTTTATTTACCACGGTTAAATGTAAATCATGAAAAATTAGGGTAATAAATAATATTATAAGGATAATAAAATTACCCTAAAACCTAAAAAAACATATTAGATGAATAAAATTCGACCCTTAACACCTAAGGATAACAATTTATCCATTTAATGGACTTATTTTCCCATGAGAGTGATATAAATATTATTAAAACAAAAGAAAGAGACAACATGTCACCCTCTTATTTCTAATAAGTATAATAATTGTAATATATGGATAAACATGATAAAAATTCGATCATAAATAGTATATATAAATATAATAAAATTATCTACATCATGATAATTTATTTAGAATTTTTAGAGATTAAATAATTACCATAAATATTGACACAACAATGATACAATAATTATTTTATTAATAGAAATATCAAATAAAATATGAAAAATATGAAAATAAATATATTTCGAATTAATTGGTGTAATACATGAATTTTCTATATTCCTATGACATATTATAATTCTATTAAAAGGTTTTTTTATAAGTTATCTCTCTGTTTTGATTTTACATAAATTCATGTTAATGAATAGTGTTAAAATTGACTTTATTGATATTTTATAAAAAAAGATTCTATTAAATTATTTAAAATTCATAAAAATATTTAAAAATTACATTTGGAAATTATAAGTTAGAAAAATTAATTTAGTGTCTATTTATGGGAAATTTTACCAATATAAGTAAAATTTATAGGCTCTTTATATTTAAAACATTGTTACCATAATTAAAATTAAAAGAGAATAATTAAGGGTAAAATGAAAATAAAAGGTTTAAAATAAAATCAATACAAGTCTAAAAATTATTGGATGAAAGGGTTTCGAAAAATAATCATATTATTATCTAAATAAATCAACTTGGAGTCATTTGGATTTAAAAATTAATTTATATTAATTTAATATTTTAAGGGTTTCCAAGGGTGCCCCTCTCATTCCCTATAAAAAGGTACCCACTCTTCTATAATAAAAACACTTCTAAAACCATTTTTTTGTCCAATATCTACCCAAAAACCTTTCTAAAATCTCTCCCCACATTATTAGGACCTTATTTTACTCATAACACTCTCTTTAGAGGCGTTAAGGTGTTCTTCAAAAGTGATCAACCGAAGAAGAGGTATTGTTTTCTTTAAGTTTTTTCTATTTTATTTATTATTACACTTTCTTTAAATCTCATCTAACCTTGATGAAATAATAAATAAATTATCCTAAATATACTAAGATTTTATTATTTTAATATCATCACCTGAATCTATCTCAAATTTCATCAAATGGGAAAATGAACGTTTTGTCTGTGTGTACGGTGGACTACCGCATCGAAACTGATATAGTTTGTTTCTCATCAAAATCTTTAAATATTAGTTATAATGATGGAATTAAATGTTAATATGTGATATTAATTACATATTACTTATTATAATATAATAATATATCAATTATTATCTTAATTTCCATGCACATAAAAATGATAACGTTGTTCATGCGTACGTGTGAACTATCACCTCCAAGAAGAGATGTAGATCATTTTTATTGACCAAATAACTTGTATGATAAATATAATTATATTTTAATAATTATTATAATTTTAATAATATTATTATCATTCTATAAATATAAAATAACAATTAACTTATTTTTATAATGATCGATAAAAATGGAAACGTTACCCATGCGTACGTACGACCGACCATCTCCATGATTGTAACATTGTTAATTTTTTCATATCCATATTTAATGAATAGATATAAATGTATAATTGATATAAAAAAGTTATTATTATGTAATTAATTTTATTCTAGATATGATGGACTTATGACCACATGGAAAATTTACATCATAAAAAGTTCATTTTCGACTCAATTACCGAATATTGATAAAACATCCAACATGAACTTTAATAATTATATAATTTTTATAATAAAATAATAAGTGATATAAAATGAATAATAAAAAAGAAAAAGGGTTTAGATAAAGTACAAATTTACCTAAGTTTATTATTTAGGAACATAATTATTGTACGTGCTGAGTCAGACTCAAGGTAAGGGGATTTATTCCAATATCCTTTCATTGAGGCATATTTTGATAATATACACCACCTTATTTTATATGGTGTATAATCAAACCATTTGAATTTTACTTTTATTAAAATATTTTAAAAAGGAATATTTTTATATGATGAGTTTTACTAAAATAAAAAAGGAATCTTTATTTTTAACATATGTGGTGACAACGAACTTTCCGCCGTTGTGACCATTATTTGATATTTAGCTTCCTATACAAGTATTAATGTTTTTAAAAGGAAAATAAATACAATATTCCATTTTCATGTATTTTTGTATTTAAAATGGTTTTTATAATGGATTGATTATGTAATTATCTTGAAATAAAATCTTGTGATTGCAATGTGAAAATGCTATTTTTTATTTATATTTATTTTACGTGTTATGACTATGTTAAGGTTCATGGGAATTGTTTATGTATAAGAGAGGTTCCATGATAAAACGAGGGTTTGTGAGGCTGTGATAGCTATCCAATGCCTTGGTTAATGAGATGAAGTTAAAGGGTTGGGTTTCTCCAAATATATTTAGGTTATACACTGTGATGGGTATTCCAAACGCAACCATGAATGTTACTCCATATATAGTTGTGAAAGCTACAATGTAAATATGATATTTATGCCACAAGTTAAATTTATGATTTATGATTTCTAAGAATATTTTTAGGAATCTTATGATTTCATGAGGTATGTTTAATAGTTTTTGTTTTTTGGGTGAAAAGTATGATTTTGTGAAAATGTTTTCATGAGTTAAAAATATTCATAGAATAACTATTTCATTCCTTATTTTATATACCTTACTAATATTTTTATGTTCATCCGATTTTTTTTGAAATTTTTTCCATAAGTTATAAGGATGGGTAAGATAAATGAAGAGGTTAATATGTTTTTTATCAAGAAAATAAATCGTGTTTTATTTTAAGGGGTTTTATTTTTTGAAAAATGGATAGTGAGTAGAAGTGTCTAATTTGTAATATTTGAG
The DNA here is from genome assembly GCA_963277665.1 of Viscum album. NCBI lineage: Eukaryota > Viridiplantae > Streptophyta > Magnoliopsida > Santalales > Viscaceae > Viscum > Viscum album. Next base: position 1,194,962,584 of record OY728164.1, read on the forward strand.
TTGTTATGTAATAGTTTTGGACTGATTATATAAAACTCTAAACCAAAAAATATCCTCAATGTGAATTAATAACTTAACTCAAGATTATGTAATGTTTAAGGTTGGGCCTTATAGTCTGTATTAGAGGTTCTTTTAGATAAATTTAGGGGTTAGGATATTGTTAATAGAATATCCATAAATGATTTTTACTTTATGGTGAAACTGAAATGATATAGAATTTGAAGATTACCATGTTGTTTCATCTAAGATATGTTTGTTCATAATGGTTTTTTCACATAGGGAATAGGTAAGCTATGCTAGGATGACATCTAAAGGAAAAAACATTACAAATTAGTAACCTAAGATGGTCAGAATCAAAATTGAACAATTTTTTGCAGTTATGTTGCAATTGAATGACAATATAAATTATGATGGTATCCATTAATGATATCATCCAGATCAACCACATAAGAACATGTTGGCAGTGGATCATTTCATGAGGAAACTTCCTCTATCATTCAGAGGATCATCTGACCCTTTACTAACTGAAGAGTGTATTAAAGCACTAGAAATTTTTTTCAATGTCATTGGGTGTTTAGAAAATCAACTGTTTAGTATTGTTGTTTATTATTTTGAAGGAGAAGAATATTAGTGGTGGTTTATGGTTAATAATGTTAGGGATAGTGAAGATATGAATGCTCTTGATTGGTATGAATTCAAAAATAAATTTCATGGGAAATATTTTCCTAAGGTAGTTTGACTTAGGATAGAAAAACAATTCTTGGAATTGAGTTAAGATGTGGATTCTGCGGATGCATAGAAAGAAAAATTTACTCAACTAGAAAGGTATTCTCCCAATTTTTACACGAGATCTTGATTGTAAAATCAATCATTTTTACTCAGGATTAAATCCAAATTACTGAAGGGCGTTGGATTCTCATGAGTTCAAAAGTTATTAAAAACTTGGTAAAGACCCGTAAAATTAAAGGGAAATTTTTTTCTTAATTTTTTTGGTATTTTACAAGAATGTGGTTTCTGACAGCACCTGATTCCGAGGCCCGGTGTGCCTGAAATCATTTTTCCGAAGTTTAGCTTGGGTGCGTTCAGTGAACGAACGAGTGGGTTTTCCTAACTTTTGAACAGGTGCTCAGAATCGAAATCCGAGGACACTGATGGAATCACCGCGTCAGTAATTTCTTAGAAACACCTTTTCCGGAGTTGCGTTTGCTCGGGTGTGGTTTTTCAATTTTGGGGTTAAGTAAAGGAATAAAATAAAAGTGGTGCAACCAATTTTATTTTATTTTGATTAACCTAAGCTAAGTAGATGAAGTGGGACCCACAATATCCTACCCACTAGGTAGGATAATTGTGATGTGGGACCCACACAAGCCCCACCATTTCTTTTCTTCATAACCCCCTCCTTTATTAAGGTAACACATCCGCACCCCCCCTTTTTTTAAATAAAGTCAACTTGTGCATTTAATTAAATATTAAACGCCTCTATAAAATTGGGTGGTTTAAACGTTGCAATTAATTCAATTAATTCTTTGGTTCATTTTTGAATTTCAAAACGCATGGCTTGAGAAATAAAATAAGAAAAACTCTTATTTTATTGGAGTTTTTGGGTTGTGAGAGGATTGGGAGAAAAAGCTCTAAGGATTGAAGTTCTTCTTCTTCGTCGAAGAATGCGAAGAATGCACCGCTGCCGATGAAGAACACCGACCTCTGACGACGGACGACGGTGAGAGACGCCTTCCTCGAAGAGCGACAACCCGATGTGCATCCTTTCGATCCTTCTTCCTGCGTCAAAGGAAGGGAGACACTGTTCCTCCTCGGACAATCTCCATCAATGCGATGATCCTCCTTCCGCGATGCCTCCTTCCGCGACGTGCAATTCCGCGACGAGCCTTCATTCGACTACACTCGAGGTAGGGGGATTATTATTTCATTTGTTCCTGATTACTTTCATCATTGATTTATCGTCTTATTTGGGCCGCTTGTTATCTCAATAATGGGAGGAGGTCGGACCGCATGAACACGGCCGACCCTCCTCTTCCCTTGGTTGTTTGATATTTTTTGTGGCATGAGAAAGGCAACACGGTGCCCAAGCACCGCGCGGGAAATATTAAAGAAAGGGCGGAGAAACGCGGCGCCGTCGTGCCGCGCCGTTGTAGACGAACCAAACCGCGGCGCCGTCGCGCCACGCCAAAGAATCACGAAAAACACCGCTGCCGGAGCGGGGCTGCGGTGGAGGGGCGCGGCGCCATCGCGCCGTGCCGGACAGACCAAGGCTGCGGCTTTAGGCCACGACGGAGCAGGGACCGACGACCAACATCCGGCCGCCGACGTCGGAGAAGGGGTACCGGCCCGCGCCGGTCCCGTGGTGCAGCAACTGGCCGACTGGAGTAGGCCGTCTGGTTAGAGGAGGAGTTGGGGGTTCATAACCCCCGGATGGCCGGACAGTAGTGGCCCCCCACATGGGGGTCACGGTTACGAAACAGGGGGGGAAACGCCTCCCCCCCAAAACTGCTTGGCCGTTTCGGCCGAGCCATCTGGCCAGCGGACCGCACCGGCCGCGCCAGCGTGCCGGGCCGGGCTGCGCCAGCCGGGCTGGGCCGTGCCCAAGCGGGCCGAACCCGGATTCGGGTCGGGTCAACCCGGTTCAGGCCGACCCAGGGGGTCTCGGGCCGGGTCGGTCCGGGCCCGAAACCCCCACTTCCAGACATCTTTCGGTATTTTTCCCATAACATGGGCTGTAGACCTCCGATCGACGCACCGTTAGCTGCGATGCGATCCTTGGATCGAGACAGTCACTTCGATATATTACACTCTAGGTTATGGAGTATTTTGGGTTTGGCTGGGTTGGTTCGAACACGAAACCAACTGGGCCCTCGGAGCGGAAACACTTATAACTTGAGCTCCGGACGTCCGATTGACGTGCCATCGACTTTGATAGATTCCTCTTAGTGAGATGGACCTTTTGGCTTACTCCACTCGAGGTTTTGATGCAGTTGGAGTATGGTTGGGTTGGTTTTGACTTAAAAACCAACCGCCTCCCTGGGACGAAAAAGCCAATAACTCTCAGACCGGGCGTCCGATTGACGCGCCGTCTGTGACGTTGAGTTCCTGTTGACGATACAGAACTTTTGGATACATCAAATATGAACTTCGTGTTAGTTGATGTATCAGACCCTCGGCTCATGGATTGGACCCTCCCGAACGAGCTTGCTGTGTGCGGGAACCCTAGAGCTGGCTGCGACTGCGACAGCGACAGCGACGACGATGAAGACTGTACAGAAATCCTCCGTGGTTTCGACGATGACGACTACAGCACTCAGAGATCCTACATGTATCAGTTCTACCGATCCTGTGTGGGTCAGATCCTGTGTGGGTCAGCACTCAGCGGTCCTGTGTGGGCCAGCGCCTACAGATCCTGTGTGGGTCCGATCCTGTGTGCGTCATTGCGGGGGTTAGTACCTATCGATCCTTTGTGGGTCATTGCGGGGGTTAGTACCTATCGATCATGTGTGGGTCTGACGGCCTATATGAATCAGTGGCTACATCTGATCATCTCTATCGTCTTATGAAGAAGTATACCTGTGTGAGCCGAATCTTGATTTTCAATCATTATCTTTGATATGATTGAATTGCTTTCTTATGTGGATTGTGTTATGCTATCCTGTGTGGACGTGATCGAACTTGGGATCGGATGTTGGAGCCGAACTGAAATTGATGACTTAGGTATATGTATGGGCATATACCTAAGTAGTGTCAGATGTTACTTTGTGATTGTATCTTTCCTTTGTGGATTATCCTTGTGGATTCTGGGAGACCTTCGGGGGTCTCAGGGTCCCTACTGTGTAGCTTATACTCACCCCTGCACGGGCTATGCCCAGACTACGTTGTATTGGTTGCAGACGATGGACATCGCTGACCGTGGTTGAGGCTTGCGGAGCAGGTCAGTACCTGGAGGTGGACCACTGGGCGGGACATACTCGGAGCGGACGGCTGGACCCGAGGAGCTGTGGAGGCCATCTGTACCCACCCTTCAGGTGAGACTTCCAATGGATGGCTCGATGTTGCGGCTTTACTTTTCAGTTGCTGTACTCCTTTTTCAGTTGTACTTTACTTTTAGTTTGGGTTTGTATTCTGGCCCACTTACTTTTCCACACTTACTATTGTACCAAGTTTTACTTAGTGTTTACTTCTTCTTGCTTACTCGGTGTGTTTGTTTACTATATAAAGGCAATGCCTTCCCTTTTTATTGGGAATTATGCCTTGGTGCTAGTCGCCAGCCACTGGCCTATGGAAGGCTGGTTTGGGGTAGTCACGACACGGGCCCCGAGGACGGGTCGTGACAAATCGGTATTAGAGGAGTTCGGTTCTACCACAGAACTCAGGACTCTGATCTTTTTCTATGTGAAGCAATAGTGTTAAGAGTATTGATTGTGGTTATCAGTCCAGGGATACCATTGTTGGTGTGGCAACTGACGTATCCGTACACCAAGACCCTGAATTCCGATTTCCGACTTAATGCACGAAAACATTGATTGCATGTGTGTTTCATGTTTTCTTTGTGAATACTTTGTGTCAGCTCACCAGGTATACTGTTTTGACCGTGGTGCACCTGTCTCTTTTTAGGATGGCCCCACGATGACAGCCAGCTAGGGTTTCCAGCGTTGGGCGGGACAACAACCCACCGAGCGACGAGGCCTCGGTACAAGGCCCTTTTACAGCAGAGGCACCATCGGTACCTCTACCCGCTGAGCCACCAATGCTACCAGCCCCAGCAGCTGACAGTGCATGTCGCCTTAGTGCATTGCACAAGTTTTAGCATCAGCGACCGCCCAGGTTCCATGGATAGATGGACCCTTAGGTAGCTGAGGATTGGCTGGAGGGAGTTGTACGAGTTTTCAGGTTAGTGGGGACACTAGCTGACCTCATGGTGATCCTTGAAGCAAGTCTCCTGTACGCGGTAGCAGGCAGATGGTGGAGCTTGATGCTCCAGGTGCACGATGAGACATCACTCCTATGGACGGACTTTGAAAGCCTCTTCCTCTCGGAGTTCGTCCCAGCCACCCTCTGTGCGGTGCGCATTCAGGAGCTACTACAACTGCGGCAGGGCAGATTGACAATCTCCCAGTACTCGGCGAGATTTACCGATCTCTCGTACTATTCAACGAACATGGTATGAGACCCATTCTTCTGGGCCCAGACCTTCGAGTAGGGATTGAGGCATGAGATCAGGGCATCACTGATCTCCCTCAGCATTTCAATACAAGAAGGGGTACTGGAGCGATACCTTCTCATTGAGAGATTTCTTGCTAAGTCTACACCAGCGGCGAGACCTACCGCAGGGCGGCACGTAGCAGAGTCTTCTGCAGCTGGTAGTCGACGGATGACACATGGGTCTAGGAAGACCAGACCCTCAGGCAGAATAACTCAGGACACTGGCTCAGAGGTGTGGGGCACATAGCGCAGAGCCAGTCTTTTGAGAGGCAGACAGTGCTACATATGTGGCGGGCAGGGCCACATGGCTCGTGATTGCCCGACCCGCCGTGCGGGGGAGTAGCAGACGGTTGAGGGACCACCCAAGAAGATGTAAAGGATCATCCATGGTGGTCCTCAGGGATCAGGCAGATAAGGCAGAGGAGCTGGCTGAGCAGCAGGTGGTGGGCAACGCTTTCAGGCTTTACCACCACCACCCACAGGAGGCCCACCCCGACCACAGGGAGCTGGCGGGTAGAGACAGGCACAGCTTTAGGCAGCGGAGGCTTATGACCACGGCATGCCCGAGATGATTCGAGGTACTATCTGTGTCTATTAAACCCTTGATGTAGTTCTTATAGACACAGGAGCAAGTCATTATTTCATATCTGCTGCCCTTGTTCGGAGCTCCGAGATTCCGACAGAGCCGTTGGCTCGATCCTTATGGCTAGAGACTCTTACGAGAGAAGACTCGACGATTACGCACTGGTTCTGGTAGTGTGACCTTACTCTAGGAGGTTAGAGCTTCGACTGTGATCTTCTTGTAGCGGTGTCGAGACCTTACGATGTCATCTTGGGCATGGATTGGTTATCTATAGTCCATGTTCAGATTGACTGTATTAAGCGCAAGGTGCGGTGTGTACGCACCGACGGGAGCAGGTTCACCTTCACCGGCGAGAAGGGAGCCTTCGCAGCACATGATGGACTCTCACAGAGGAGAGGACAACCCATCACTAATCAGTTGGCTAGCCTCATCCTAGGAGCAGTTGACGTGCGGAGTCCTGGTTTTCCTGTAGTGGTGGAGCAGTATGGAGACGTTTTCCCCGAAAATATTCTAGGACTACCTCCTCGTAGAGAGGTAGAATTTTATATTGATCTGTACCCCGGGACATCCCCGATATCCACTCCAGCATATTGGAAGTCCCCCACTGAGCTTCGAGATCTACGGGTACAGTTGGAGGACTTGCAGGGCAAGGGATTCATCCGACCTAGTGTTTCACCCTGGGCTTCCCCGATATTGTTCACCAAGAAGGCGGATGAGAGCTTGCAACTTTGTGTCGACTATCATCGCCTAAACCAGGTGACCGTGAGGAACAAGTATCCACTACTGAGGATTGACCACATCTTCAATCAGCTCAAGGGAGCACGGTGGTTCTCGAAGATAGACCTCAGGTCAGGCTATCATCAGCTCAGAGTTCGGGAGGAGGACGTGCAGAAGACGACCTTCAGATGTCGGTATGGCCCCTATGAATTCTTGGTTATGCCATTCGGCGTAACCAATGCTCCAGCAGTGTTCATGGGCCTCATGAACAAGATATTTCAGCCATACATCGATCGATTTGTCATGTTCTTCATCGACAACATTTTGATATACTCGACGACTGAGGAAGAGCATGCCTACCACTTGTGGGTTGTACTAGACACACTCCCAGAGCACCAGATTTATGTTAAGATCTCGAAGTGTCAGTTATGGATACACGAGGTCCACTTCTTGGGACACATCATCTCTGAGGTGGGAGTTGCGGTGGATCTTGCAAGGATTGAGGCAGTTCCAGCTTGGAAGCCACCCAGGAGCGTGACAGAGGTGCGAAGTTTCTTGGGACTAGCTGGATACTATCAAAGATTTTTTACAGACTTATCTAGAGTTTCGGCACCTCTCTAAGCTTTGACGAAGAATGAGAAACCATTTGTGTGGTCAGACAGATGTCAGCAGAGCTTCCAGGAGCTGAGAAAGAGATTGACCAGCGCGCCTATCTTGAGGCTACCCGAGGAGGGAGTTGGGTACATAGTTTACTGCGATACATCAGGGACTGGACTTGGATGTGTCTTGATGCAGGAGTGGGCCGTGATCGCCTATGGATCACGACAGTTGAGGCAGCATGAGCAAAACTACGCTACCCATGACCTGGAGTTAGCAGCAGTGGTCTTCGCTCTGAAGATGTGGCGACACTATCTGATGGGCGAGCGCTTTACAGTCTATTCTGACCACCAGAGTCTCAGGTACATCTTCTCGCAGAAGGACCTGAACCTGAGATAGCGGTGATGGCTCGAGTTCCTCTAGGACTATGACTTTGAGATAGCCTATACTCTTGGAAAGGGAAACGTGGTAGCCGATGCTCTCAACAGGAGGATGAGCATTCAGCTACTTGGGGAGGCAACAGAGCAACTATCCACTTTGCAGGTATCCTTTGTGGATAGAGATGGAGCGGCCTTTCTTCAGTCACTCACAGTCACTCCTCCACTACTACAGCGGGTCAGAGAGGCACAACGTGGGGATGCCGACTATGAGACACGACATGCACAGATATCCTCAGGACAGGCACCTGATGGTTTCTCTATAGGAGGAGAGCATGATGTCCTTTTCAGAGGACGTAACTTGGTACCAGTTTCTTTACAAGAGGAGGTGCTGAGATAGTTTCACAATTCCCCTTTGATGGTACATCCTGGAGTGGCGAAGATGTACCAGGATCTCAGACGACAGCACTGGTGGTCGGGCCTGAAGAAGGCTGTGGCAGAGTTCATTTCTTGATGCGTCACCTGCCAGCAGGTGAAGGCAGAGCACCAGGTACCAGTAGGCTTGGTACAACCCTTGGAGGTCCCAGAGTGGAAGTGGTACGACATATCTATAGACTTCGTGACTGGACTTCCATGCACTTCCAGAGGTCATGACTCCATTTGGGTGATTGTCGACCGACTCACCAAGTCGTCTCACTTCTTACCCATCAGAGAGCAGGGCTTAGTGGAGAGATTGGGATGTCTCTACATTCAGGAGATTGTATGGCTTCATGGTGTGCCATCATCTATTGTATCCGATCGAGATGCTCGCTTTACTTCCTGGCTTTGGAAGGGGTTGCAGAAGGCGTTTGGGACGTAGCCACGTCTGAGCACCGCCTTTCACCCCCAGACAGATGGTCAGATGGAGAAGACCATTCAGACTCTCGAGGACATGCTCCGCGCATGTGTCCTTGACTTTGGTCGCAGTTGGGAGGACCACCTACCCTTGGTGGAGTTCACGTATAACAATAGCTACAACTCCACCATCAGGATGGCACCATATGAGGCATTGTACGACTGACCTTGCAGATCACCGCTGTGCTGGACAGACCCTGGGGATTCAGCACTTGTAGGACTGGAGATGGTCCAGGCCACGACAGAGAAGGTCCAGGTCATCCAGGAGCAGACGAGGACAGCTCAGAGCCGGCAGAAGTCTTATGCTGACAGGAGGCGGAGGCCACTAGAGTTCGAGGATGGAGACCACATCTTCTTTCAAGTATCACCTCGATGTGGATTACAGAGATTTGGACGAGGTAACATGTTTTCTCCACACTTCATCGGACCATTCCAGGTCCTCAGCAGGATTGGAGATGTGGCTTATCGCTTGGATTTACCACCTCAGTTGCACCGGGTGCACGACATCTTTCACGTGTCTCAGCTGAGGAGATATGTGCATGACCCGACGCATATCATTGACCATGGGTAGCTAGATATTGATGATGGGGAGACTTTTTCAGAGGTCCCAGTGGAGATCAAGGATCGAAAAAAGCGGGTCCTATATGGACGGTCGATTCCTCTAGTGCGCATCAGATGGCATCACGAGAACCTCTAGGAGAGCACTTGGGAGTGGGAGGCTCAGATGCGTGCTCAGTACCCACTTTTGTTTCCCTAGTTTATGATGTATCTTTACGGGGATGTAAAGCCCGGAGGTGGGAGTAATGTAAAGTCCCATAAATTCAAGGGAATTTTTTTTCTTAATTTTATTTGCGATTTTACAAGAACGCAGTTTCTGATGGCACCTGATTCCGAGGCCCGGTGTGCCTGGAATCATTTTTCCGAAGTTTATCTCGGGTATGTTTAGTGAACTAAAGAGCGGGTTTTCCTAACTTTTGAACCAGTGATCGGAATCAAAATCCAAGGACACCGATGGAATCGCTGTACCAGTAATTTCTTAGAAACACTTTTTCCGGAGTTGTGTTTGCGCGGGTGTGGTTTTTAAATTTTGGAGTTAAGTAAAGGAATAAAATGAAAGTGGTGTAACCAATTTTATTTTATTTTTATTAACCTAAGCTAAGTGGATGTAGTGGGACCCACAATATCCTACCCTCTAGGTAGGATAATTGTGAGGTGGGACCCACACGAGCCCCACCGTTTCTTTTCTTCCTAAACCCCCTCCTTTATTAAGGTAATGCATCCACACCCCCCCTTTTTTTTAAATAAAGTCAACTCGTGCGTTTAATTAAATATTTAACGCCTCTATTAAATTGGGCGGTCTAAACGTTGCAATTAATTCAATTAATTGTTTGGTTCGTTTTTGAATTTCAAAACGCATGGCTTGAGAAATAAAATAAGACAAACTCTTATTTTATTGGATTTATTGGGTTGTGAGAGGATTGGGAGAAAAAGCTCTAAGGCTTGAAGTTCTTCTTCTTCATCGAAGAACGTGAATAACGCGAAGAACGCACCGCCGCCGATGAAGAACGCCGACCTCTGATGACGGACGACGGTGAGAGACGCCTTCCTCATAGAGAGACGACCCGACGCGCATCCTTTCGATCCTTCTTCCCACGTCAAAGGAAGGGAGACACCGTTCCTCCTTAGACGATCTCCATCAATGCGACGATCCTCCTTCCGCGGCACCTCCTTCCGCGACGTGCAATTCCGCAATGAACCTTCGTTCAACTACGCTCGAGGTAGGGGGATTATTATTTCATTTGTTCCTAATTACTCTCATCATTGATTTATCGTCTTATTTGGGCCGCCTGTTATTGCAATAACGGGAGGAGGTCGGACCGCACGAACACGTCCGAACCTCCTCTCCCCTCGGTTGTTTGATATTGTTCACGACACGAGCAAGTCAACGTGGTGCCCAAGCACCGTGTGGGAAATATTAAAGAAAAAGCAGAGAAACGCGGCGCCGTCGCGCCGCACCATTGAAGATGAACCAAACCACGGTGCCGTCGCGCCGCGCCGGAGAATCATGAAAAACACCGCGGCCGGAGCGGGGCCGCAGAGGAGGGGCACACCGCCGTCGCGCCATGCCAGACAGACCAAGGCTGCGGTGGAGTAGGGACCGATGACCAACTTCCGGCCGTCGGCGTCGGAGCAGGGGGACCGGCCTGCACCGGTCCCGTGGTGTAGCATCCGGACGGCCAGAACGGGCCGACCAGTCAGAGGAGGAGCCGGGGGTTCGTAACCTCCGGCTGGCCGAACAGCAGCGGCCCCCCACATGGGGGCCACGGTTATGAAACAGGGGGGGCAGCGCCTCCCCCCCAAAACAACTCGGCTATTTCGGCCGAGCCATCCGGCCAGCGGACCGCGCTGGCCGCGCCAGCACGCCGGGCCGGGCTGCCCAGGCCGGGCCAGGCCGCACCCAAGCAGGCCGGAACAGGACCCTGGTCAGGTCGACCCGGTTTGGGCTGACCAGGGGGTCTCGGGCCGGGTCGGTCTGGGCCCGAAACCCCCACTTCCGGACCTCTTTTGGTCTTTTTCCCATAACATGAGCTGTGGACCTCCGATCGATGCACCGTCAGCTGCGATGTGATCCTTGGACCGAGACGGTCACTAAGATATATTAAACTCAAGGTTTTATAGTATTTTGTGTTTGGCTAGGTTGGTTCGAACACGAAACCAACCCGGCCCTCGGAGCGGAAACACTTATAACTTGAGCTCTAGATGTCCGATTGACGTGCCGTTGACTTTGATGGATTCCTCTTAGTGAGACAGACCTTTTGGCTTACTCCGCTCAAGGTTTGGATGCAGTTGGAGTACGTTTGGGTTGGTTTTGACTTAAAAACCAACCGGGCCCCTGGGACGAAAAAGCCAACAACTCTCAGACAGGGCGTCTGATTGACGCGCCATCTGTGACGTTGAGTTCCTGTTGACGATGCGGAACTTTTGGATACATCAACTCCGGACATCGTGTCAGTTGATTTATCAGCCCCTCGGCTCGTGGAGCAAACCCTCCCAAATGAGCTTAATGTGTGCAGGAATCCTAGAGCTGGCTGCGACTGCGACTGTGACTGTGACTGCGACGATGATGACGACTGTGCAGAAATCCTCCGTGGATTCGACGACGACGACTACAACACTTTGCGATCCTACATGGATCAGTGCTACCGATCCTACGTGGGTCCAATCCTGTGTGGGTCAGCGCTCAGCGGTCCTGTGTGGGCCAGCGCCTACAGATCCTGTGTGGGTCATTGCGGGGGTTAGTTCCTATCGATCCTTTGTGGTTCATTACGGGGGTTAGTACCTATCAATCTTGTGTGGGTCCGACAGCCTAGATGAATCAGTGGCTACATCTGATCATCTCTATCGTCTTACGAAGAAGTATACCTGTGTGAGATGAATCTTGATTTTCAATCATTATATTCGATATGATTGACTTGCTTTCCTATGTGGATTGTGTTGTGCTATCCTGTGTGGACGTGATCGAACTGGGGCTCCGATGTTGGAGATGAACTAGAATTGATGACTTAGGTATATGTAAGGGCATATACCTTAGTAGTGTCAGATATTACTTTATGATTGTGTCTTTCCTTTTTGTATTATCCTTGTGGATTCTGGGTGACCTTCATGGGTCTCGGGGTCCCTACTGAGTAGCCTATACTCACCCCTGCACAGGCTATGCCTGCACTATGTTGTGTTGGTTGCAGACGATGGACAACACTGACCGTGGTTGAGGCTTGCAGAGCAGGTCGGTACCTGGAGGTGGACCACTGGGAGGGACGTACTCAGAGCGGACGGCTGGACCCAAGGAGCTATGGAGGCTATATGTACCCAACCTTCAGGTGAGACTTCCATTGGATGGATCTACGTTGCGACTTTACTTTTTAGTTGCTGTACTCCCTTTTCAGTTGTACTTTACTTTCAGTTTGGGTTTGTATTCTGGCCCACTTACTTTTCCACACTTACTATTGTACCCAGTTTTACTTAGTGTTTACTTATTCTTGCTTACTCTGTGTGTTTGTTTACTATATAATGGTAATGCCTTCCCTTTTTATCGGGAATTATGCCTTGCTGCTAGTCGCCAGCCCCTGGCCTATGGAAGGCGGGTTTGGGGTAGTCACGGCATGGAATCCGAGGATGGGTTGTGACAAACTTGTTCAATGTGTGGAGAAGGTGGAAATAGAGTTTTCCAATGATCACGTGTTCTTTGATAAACATCAGAATAATAAGTTGAGGTGGTGGAAAAAAGGTAATAATTATTCAAAAAATTATGATGGTATGAAAATTAAGTTTACATTTTGTGAAAATTATGTTCCCTTTTGAATTTTGTTAAGTGATTTTGATATGGTAAAATGGGGTATAAGGCTCGTAACTGTACTGAAAAAGATCAAGGTAGTGGTAATTAAAATATGATTTATGGTAAATAAAATGGTTTAAGTAAAATAAGATGGATCATTATACAAATAAGTGTCTGACAAAGAACTCAGGTGATGGGAATTAGCCTAACTATAAGCAGAAATGTGTGGTGAACTATTTTAAAAATACTTAAGCAGATGTTGGGATATTAAATAAAGTGGTATCATGTAAATTTTTTGTTTACTTAGATTAAAAAAATGTTTTATTTTATTTAGGGTCTACACATTCTTTCATTTCTATGAAATTTTCGGGTAAATTTGAAATTACACCTCAATAAATGAATCCAAAACTTATGGAAAAAACACATGGGGGAAATGTTAAGGAAATAATAAATTATAAGAATATTCCTATCCTTTTTTGTGGAAATATTTACTTAAAAAACTTATTATTTTTTATGTACTAGAGTTTGATTTTATTGTGGGTATGGATTGGCTTTCTGTTTACTATGCTAAGATTAACTGTAGAGCTAAAGAAGGTTCTTTTTAGAAAGACTTACAGTTTGTGTACAAGAACAAATACTTACCATTGATAAAATATTAGGAAGAGAGAAACTATTAAATGATGAGAATTAATGTTACCTTTCACATATTATTGAAAACAGGGGAACTATTCAGATTAATGATGCGCTAGTGGTAAATGAGTATCTTGATGTTTTTCCTGACGAGTTTCCTAGTATTATACCTGATCAAGAATTTGAATTTACTATTGAATTAGTTAATGATGCTAAGAAAATTTTAAAAACCCTTTACCGAATAGATAAAATTGAACTCTTAGAGTTAAATAATCAATTACAAGAGTTATTAGATAAAGGTTTCAGTTGACCAAGAATATCACCTTGGGTGCTACTCTCTTGTTTGTTAAAAATAAATATGGTTCAACGAGACTTTGTATTGATTATAAAGCCTTAAATAACATCACTGTTAAGAACAAGTATCATTTTCCACATATCAATGATTTTTTTGATCAGCTCTAGGGAGCACAATATTTTTCAAATGTTGACTTGAGGTTGGGGTACAATCTGTTTAACGTAAAGTAAGAAGACATTCCGAAGACCATGTTTTGTACTATATATGGCCATTATGAATTTCTATTTATAATGTTTGGGTTAACTAACACACTGGCGATATTCATGGATCTTATGAATAGAATATTTCATGAGTTCTTGGATATGTTTTTGGTTGTGTTTATTGATGACATTTTGATATATTCTAAAATAAAAGAGGACAATGAAAGTAATTTAAGGGTTGTCTTGATAAAATTAATGGAAAATAAATTGTGTGGTAAATTCAGAGAGTGTGAGTTTAGGTTACAATAAATTTAATTCCTTGGTAACATTGTTTCTAAATATGGAATACCTATTGATCTTGCTAAAAATAGTTTTTGAGGAATATCTGAGACCCACAAATATAATTGAGATTTTTATTTTTCTTGGTTTAGTAGGATATTACTGGTGGTTTGTTGAAAGTTTTTCATGGTTATCTAGACTACTGACTAAGTTAACTCAAAAAGGTGTTATGTTTATCTAGAAAAAAGAATGTGATGATTGTTTTCAGGAATTTAGAAGAAGATTGGAGAATTATCTGGTATTGTAATTACCTTCCATTAATGGTGAACTTGTTATCTACAGCGACGATTCTTTGAAAGGAATTGGTTGTGTCCTAATGTAAAATATTTTGGTAATTTATTATGCTTCACGTAAGTTAAAAAATAATTTGTTTAATTACCCTACACATGATTTAGAACGAGCTATTGTTGTGTCTGATTTAAAAATTTTAAGGCATCATCTCTATGGAGTAAAATATGAAGCATATTTTGACCATAAAAGATTTAATTATATATTCACTCAGAAAGAATTGAACATGGTATAAAGAATATGGTTGGAACTAATCAAAGATTATGATTTTAGGATTTATTACTATCCAAGAAAATAAAATAAACTGACTGATGCTCTAAGTCAGAAAAGTAATGCTACATTAAACATTCTACATCTGGAACATGACCCTTTGATTAATGATTTGATGAACTTTGGCATGTAAGTTTTTGGTGCAGAAAATTCCTCTGTTTTGTTTCCGGATTCAATTAAATCATCTCTCTTAGGTAGAATTAATAAAACACATATGGAATATGGTGAATTGCCGAAAAAGGTAGAATTAGTTCAAAAGGGTAAGCTACCTAAATTTAATATTGATAAAGATTGTGTTTTGAGATTTGGGAAGGGGTTATGTGTGCCTTTTGATCCACAATTGAAGAAAGAGTTGTTATGTGAAGCTCACATTTCTCCATTTTCAGTTCATCCTGATAGTTTTAAGATGTATAGAGATCTTTTGAAGTATTACTGGTGGTATGGAATGAAAAGAGATATTGTTGACTTTACTGTGAATTGTTTGACTTGTCAGCAGGTGAAATTAGAATGAAAATTTCCAAAGGGGATGCTTCAACCATTTCCAATGCCATAGTGGTAATGAGAAAATATATCCATGGATTTTGTAGTGGTATTACCAAAGACTTATCATGGTAAAAATGTGATTTGGGTTAGTGTTGATAGATTGACTAAATCTGCTCATTTTCTTCCTATTCAAGATACACTGTCTCTAGATAAACCTTCTCGATTGTATCGTAAACAGATAGTCAGGTTACATAAAGTTCCTCTCTCCATTGTATCTAATTTTGATCCCAAGTTCACTTCTAAATTTTGGAAATGCCTTCAGAAGTCATTGGGAACTGAATTAAACATCAGTACAAATTTTCATCATCAATCAGATAGGTATCCAGAACGAACAATTTAGACCTTAGAGGATATTCTATGTGATTGTTCAATGAATTTCTAGGAATGTTGGGATAAAAATATTTCTTTTGTTAAGTTTTCTTATAATAATAGTTTTCATTCCATTATATAGATGGAACCATTTGAGGAATTATATGGAAAGTGATGTTGAACTCTAGCTTTTTGGGATGAAGTAGTTGAAAAGAAGTTTATTGGACCAAAATTGGTATAAGAGATGATATAAAAAGATCAGTGGATTCATAAAAACATGGGGGTATATCAGAGCAAGAAAAAACATTATGCGGATAATTGGAGGAAGGATCGTTCTTTTTATGTAGGTGATAATGTTTTTCTTAATGTTTCACCATGGAAAATTGTGATGCATTTTGGTAAGAAAGGGAAGTTGAGTCTGTGGTTCATTGGACCCTACAAAATCCTAGAAAAAGTTGGGTTAGTTGCCTAAAAAGTGGATTTTCCTTCGAGTTCATCCCAAGTACACAATTTTATTCATGTTTCAATGTCATGAAAGTGTATGCCAGATCTAGCTCATGTTTTTAGTCTAGAAGTTGTTCAGTTGGAAGAGAATCTTTCTTATAAGGAACTGTCAGTCCAGATTTTTAATCGTAGATAGAAAGTGTTGCAAAATAAGATTATTAATCAGGTTATGGTTTTTTGTAAAAACCATATGGTTGAAGAGGAAACATAAAAATATTAAAATTATATAAGGGATAAATACCCCCTCTTAGTTGATAAGTGAATAAAACTATGAGGACACAATTTTCAAAAGGGTGAAGGATAAAATATATCAGGTAAATATAGAATAAGACTTTTTCATATATATTAATATTTATGAATTAGATATTAATTTAAGTTTAAAGGGTACACTATGTACGATAGCATACCCAACATGCAACAATGACTCTCTCTGAAATCTTACGTTGCACACAAGATTGAGTTATACCGAAAAATAATACATTATTAATATTATTGTTATAAATGGAAGTCAATGTCTAGATGTTGTATTGGTGGGAATTAAGAGAACTAAATATATTATGTTTATACATGTTTATGAAATGTTTTTACAATTATCCAAGAAATTTTATTGTCTTAAAATGTGAATAAATCCAATTTTAAGCATAAAATACTCTAATATTTTTAAAAGGTAGTTTTACCGCCTTTAGATGGATAAACATTATTTTAATCTATTTTGAAACTTTTATAAGTTATATTTGACAAAAAAACTTATTATATGGAATTAGTATATCAAAATTTACTTTGGTTTAAATTTTGGTATTTTTCTGATAAAATTCATATTTTAATGAATAGTTAAAATAACACATTTTAGTTCAAAACTACTTTTTCGTCTAATTTATTTATATAATTATATTATCATTTTAATTATTTTTAAAGTATAATTAAATAATATTTTATCATTTAATTCAATTTTTTATTGGATGTAATTTCACATCTAAATTTGATATAAATGCATGCCAATTATTTGACGAGTTTTACTTTTAAAAACCCATTTTCTCATTTTGAAAATGAGAATTTATTTTAAATTAATTACTAAAAATTACATGTTTTAAATTATGAAAAATTGATTCCATATTTGGAATCAGCGATTGAATATTATTTAAATAGGTTCCTTTTATTTTTTTAGATTTTATGAATAATATCTTTGGTAATTTTTTATTTTCCACGGTTAAAGGTAAATGAGGTAAATTAGGGTAATAAATAATATTATAAGGATAATAAAATTACCCTAACACATTCCAAAATCCTATTGGATGAATAAAAGTCAACCCTTAATACCTAATAATCATAATTGATTCATTTAAGTGACTTCTTTCCATGAAAGTGATATAAATATTATTAAAATAAAATATAGTGACAATATGTCACCCTCTTATTTATTATAAGTATAATAATTTTAATATAGGGATAAACATGATAGAACTTCAATCATAAATAGTATCAATAAATATAATGAAATTATCTACATCATGGGAATATTTTCTGAATTTTTAGCGATTAAATAATTTTCATAAATATTGACCAAACAATGATACATTAATTATTTTATTAATAGAAATATCAAATAAATGTTATGAAAAATATTAAAAAAATATAATTCGAATTAATTAGTTTACTACAATAATTTAATAGGTGAATATAAAATATTATAAATCTATTAAATGGTTTGGTTAAAAGTTATCTCTTTGTTTGGGTTTTATTTAAATTCAATGAAATGAATAGTGTCAATATTAACACAATTGATATTTTATAAAAATAACAATTTATTAAATTATTTAAAAATCATAAAAATCTTTAAAAATTAATATTGGACATGATAATATATAAAAGTTCATTTAGTTTTCATTTATGGTTAATTGATCCCATATAAGTAAAATTTATAGCCTCTTAATATATAAAATATTGTTACCATAATTAAAATTAAATGAGAATAATTGAGGGTAAAATGAAAAGATAACATTTAAAATGAAGTCAAAACATTTATATAAATTATTGTATGAGAGGATTTAGAACCATAATCATATTTTATTCTACATAACTCAAGTTGGATTCACTTGGATTTAAAAATTAATTTATATTAATTTAATATTTTAAGAGTTTCAAAGGGTGCCCCTCTCCCCTCTCATATAGAAAGGTACCCACTATTATCTAATACACACACTCCTAAAACCATTTGTTTAGGCCAATATCTACCCAAAAACCTTCCTAAAATCCATCCCCACATTCTTGAGGCCTTTTTTTTGGCAGAACACCATCCTTATAGGTATTTAGGTGTTCTTTAAGAGTGATCAACCGAAGAAGAGGTATCATTTT
The DNA here is from genome assembly GCA_963277665.1 of Viscum album. NCBI lineage: Eukaryota > Viridiplantae > Streptophyta > Magnoliopsida > Santalales > Viscaceae > Viscum > Viscum album. The sequence continues at coordinate 1,194,981,023 of OY728164.1, forward strand.
TAAGTATTTCTATTTTATTTCTAATTCCACTTAGTTTCGATATACTCCAACCATGATTAAATAATAAATAAAGTAACCTAAATACTGATATGTTATTATGTTAATATCACCACCTGAATCCATCTCCAATTTCATCAAATGGGAAATGAACTTTTCGTTTGTGTGTACAACATACTACCACCTTGCAAACTGATATAGTTCATTTCACATCACTGTATTTAATGAATGGTTATAATTATATAATTAAATGTTCATATGTTATATTCATTACATTTTAATTATTATAATATAATAGTACATCAATTAATTTCATACTTTCCTTGCACATAAAAATGACAATTCCGTTCGTATGCACGTGTGAACTGTAACAGCCCAAGATTTTATGAAAAATATTCTTTTTTATTTTACTAATGTCTTGTGTTATACGCTACACCAAAAGGAGCTTGCACAACACGCATCCTTGACTTGCCTTGCATTACACGCAATCGCAACCTTCCTCGATAGCGTGTGTGGTACGTAATCCTGAGTTTCACGAAACAATGATATGCTATTAAAATATTATTAAAACTAGCCGTTATGAATAGTAATAACCACTTTTTAAAATTCTGTAAATCTTATATTTCAAAATGAACTTCATTTTTGGATTCGGAGTATCGAATTTAGCCTAAGGTGAAATTTTGGTACATTTCGGATAACTTTCATATTCTGATGAATAATGAAAATTACTAAATTATAATTAAAAAACAACTTTTTTAATCGAAATAATTAATAGTGATAAATTATTAATTTGAGTAGTTTTAAAGTATATTTAGAATATACTTTTACAATTTAATACAATGTTGGTCATTGGATGTAATTTCACATTTAAACTAGACATAAACAAGTGTCAATCTTTTGATAGATATTGTTTCTTAAAAACACGCTATTTGTTTTAACAGCGGGATTTAATTATAAAATTAATTAATGCAACTTTTATGTTATGAATTTGGTAAAATAGACTTCATTTTTGAATTCGGAATATGAAATATAGCTTGGGATAAAATTTTGGCATTGTTCTGAAAAACATCAATTTTTGATGAATAGTGAAACTACTAAGTGGTAGGTTAAAAACTAAATTTTGCATAAAACTTAATTTTACCGCTTCTGTGAATGGAATTTCGAAAATCCGAGAGACACGGTTAATATCAAGGACTAAAATGTGATTCAATGAGATGAAAATAATTTTTTGGTGAATAGTAACTTTTTACTTTTTTACCGCGGTTAATAGTAAATAGGGTAACTAAGGGTAAATATGATATTAATATTACCCTAACACATGTCCTAATTCTATTGGAAAAGTGTAATTCGACCAAAAACAATATTAGGAATAAAATATGACCATTTAGGCCCACTTGGATTAGATTAGGACATTTATTATTAATTTATTTAAAGAAGGGTTAAAATAGTTAAAATCAAAGTTTAATAAGTAAATCATTTTTAATATAAGGTTATACATAAGATAAATTCGATTGTGAATATTCATTAGAAATCTAAAACGATTTCCTACATGATGGTATTTTATTTGTAATTTTTAGACATCAAATAATTTAATTTATTTATGACACAAAGATGATGCAGTAATTATCTTATTAATGAAATATTGACAAAATTGATAATATAAATACCAAAATAAATGTAATTTGAGACTTTTTATGAATTCCACTAATTTTATAGGTTACTATGATATATTATTATTGATTTAATCAACTTGTTTCGAACATATAATTCTGTTATGACTTTCACAAAAATCATATATCAAATAGTGTCAAAATTGACACAAAATAGTTTTTAAATCAAATATTATATTATTAATTGTTATTTTATTCCTAAAAATCTAAGGTTTGGCCAAATGACTTAGATAAGGATATATGTATTAATAATATACAATTTGGGGTTCGTTTGGCATGTTATAGTAAGTTTATTAACCATATAGTGAAAGAAAACAAAAAGACACGGTAAAAGTTAAATTATTTAACTTAGAGTTAAATCTAATTGATAAGGTTAAAATAAGAACCTAAACTTGTCTAAATCTTATTGGTTGATAGGATTTCGACCCATCCCCACTTTAGCTTCGAAATAAGACCCTTTGGAACCATTATAAACCGATTTTGACTTTAATATAAAATAATATTTTGAGATATTCCTAAGGTGCCCCTCTCCTCCCCTATAAAAGGACACCTCCTCCCCCTCCTCCTCACACCAATTTGAGCACTCAAGCTCGGCCAACCCCTGCCAATTTCTCCTCTCCACTTCCCTAGCAACATCCTAGAGGTTCTGGTCTTCCTCAAAGACCAATTTTAGTTCCCTAAGAGGAGGTCTCAAAGAGGCACTTCAAAGAAGAGGTAATTACCGTTACCAATTCTTTCATCTTTATTTCTTCTTCCACTTCTTCTTCTTAGGTTGTTTCATTATGAAGTAATAACATCAGTATCACTCATATACTTATATGTTATTATAAGTATGAAACAACCCTATTTCATCATCTATCCATCCTGCGGAAAAAGAAATCACCGCGCGTGCGTACGTACGGAATACCGTCTCCACGCCGTGGTGTAATCTATTTTCCACCACCACCTTACATGGATGGGTATAATGGTGTAAAGAATAAATATACATAGTTATTACAACATCATATTGATTCTGATATATTGTATAATCCACTCCAATTCAATTCAATATTTATAGAAATGATATCATCGCTCGTGCGTACGTACGGAATACCGTCTCCACGACGCGATGAGATTCATTCTCCATGTTAACCATTTAAGAATGATTATAATGTATATATAAGAAATAATAATGAAATATATGACATTATAAAGCTGCTGGATTTATGTATATATATACATATGTATGTCATCTACTTACTTCCATTTCAAGACAATAAGGAAAGGAAAACAGCGTTCATGCGTACGTACGGACTACCGTCTCCATGAACGGTGTTTTTCATTTTATTTATCTACCTATTATATATATATATATACTGAATATATATGATATATAAATCATATTTTATATTCTGGAAGTAAGTAAATCATGATATAAGTAATAATGATGTCAAGAACAACAAGTCAAAACACCTACGATAAATGAAACGATTTTACCCAAAACGCTTCTTTAACATGGAATTTACAAAAGAACGGGTAATATAATGTCATAAGTGAACCATATATGATGAATATGATTCTGTAATAATTCAATAACATGATTTAAATCATTATACAGGAGGTTCGGACACTTACAAAGCAAGTCGGACCTAAGGTAAGGGAAATATCACAATCTCATTTTTATCCGAGATTGTTTATTCGTAAGTATTTACTGGGGTGTATTTTACCATCCACATCCATGTTTCTTCAATATGTAATATTATTTCCATCCACCTACAATTGTTTAAATCCAATTTTACCCTTTTGTGAGTTTTTAGAAAAAGATATGAAAGGAATCTTTTGTCGTTTTTCGTACGAGGTACATTTTGACTTTTTCGACAAAAGTAAAAAAGAATGTTTTTTTTAACTTATACGGCACGAACGGATTTCTACTGTTTTATGAAGCCTTATTTTCATGAAGCTTCCTCTAAAAGATTTTATGACTATTTTCAATAAAATATCTTTCTTTTAAAATTGCATGATGTTTTGTGAAAAGAAATTGATTTTGAAGAAGAAAGGATATTTTCCTCAAGAATTCAATGCAAGTGTTTTATCAAAATTATTTTCCATATAAGATAATAAAGGGTTATGTTTCTATCCATATTTTTACATTGATTTGACTATGTTGTGATGGAATTATGTTTATGAATTCCTTTATCTTATATGAATGGTTTTATGATGTCATGTTGTTTAAGAATCCCATTTTTATTACATGGGTTATGCAATGATGTATGATTTATGATTTTGTGGCACACATAAGAAAGGATTCATTAAGAGATGGGTGGGACCTATATCTCCCTCCAATGCATTGGGTAAAGATTTTATATCTCATGAGATAGACATGGCTGGAATGGTAGGTTATACCGGTTCAGTGAAACAGGACTGAAACGAGGATTACTCGATTCAGAAAGGGACTTTGTCCACTAAGATAGTCTTGGCAATGAGTCTTGACTAACAAGAAATGATTCTCTATGATTATGTGTGTATGCCACAATGAGTAATGTTTTAAGTTATGATTTCATTTTCACTTCTATGATTTATCCCATGTTATGATATTATGAGCTCTTTTGCAGGTTAAGATTTCCAAAAAGCTATGTTCTTTTGTATATGATGTGATTGATATTTCTTTTGTTTACCCTTACTGAGCATTTGAGCTCACCCTTTTATGTTTTCTTTTCCCCAGGATATAAAGAAAGGTTTTAGGTAAAAAAAAGGGGAAGATCTTTATGGGAGATATTGAAGATCTTTCACCACGATTAGAAGATTACGTTCCGAGTTTCCAAAGACACTAAACTATTACGATCCTTGTGTGTGTGTTTTTGTTATGTACTAAGTATTCCGCAAAAGTAATGTAATGTCCATGTACGATAAGCTTCGGGTCTCTACAGTTGGTATCAGAGGAAAGGTTTAGTCAACCTTTGGAAACTAGGATGCGAAAACGTTAGTGAGATCCCTAGAGATATTTCTCAGGTATGTCTAGGGATGTCCCTAGGGATAAGTATACGTATAGGTTATAGTAATAGAATTATGCTAACGATCATAGAATTAAACCTAAGATGTTGGATATTGAAGGTACTCCCCCTTTATTATGTTGTTTTCCCTATCATGATTTTTTCCTCTCACACTATTCTTTTTGGGTTTTAGACGATGGCTGGAACCCGAAGGAACCGTGTTGATCAATGCAATGGACAATGCAATGATTGCCCTCCTGAACAAACAAATGTTATGGGAGATGGAGTGCAAAATCTTATTGCTATACTTACACAAGCTATGAATCATTATGGACATCCAAATGAGCAGAGAAGGGAACAATATTCTATTGAGTCCTTCATGAGGCAACGTCCACCTTCTTTCAGTGGGTCTTCTGATCCACTTGTTGCTGAACAATGGATCAGTACCACTGAAAAGATATTTTCAGTTCTTCAATGTTCTGAACATGATAAAGTCATCTTAGCAGTGTGTCGTTTGGAAGGTGAAGCAGATCAATGGTGGAATCTTATCAAGAATACAAGGCAAAGAGATGAAATTGAGTCCATGGAATGGGACGAGTTCAAGAACTTATTTTTCAGTAAGTACTTCCCTCGTATTCTTCGAACAAAGATGGAGAAAGAGTTTCTTGAACTGAAGCAAAGGGACGATGAATCTGTTGGTACCTATGAAGAAAATTTTACAAGACTTGCAAGGTATGCTTCTGGCATTATCATCCAACCTGAAAGTAAAGTTGATCGATTTTTCAGTGGCTTAAAACCAAGTCTTCGAAGGGCATTAGCTATAAGAGACTTCAGTAGCTATGAAGAAATTGTGCGTTGTGCTATGAAGGTAGAAATGGAAGTTGGTGTTACATATCCATCTCATGGTTTTGACAAGAAACGAAAGATGGAGTTCAAGGAGAAATCTCAGAATAATGGTGAAAAGAAGATGAATGTTTCCTTATGCACAAAGTGTGGAAAGAAGCATGGTGGAGATTGTCTTAAAGGGACTAGAAAATGTTTTAAGTGTGGAAAAGAAGGTCATCGAGCAGCTGAGTGTCGAAGTAATGGAAAAAGGGTTTCTAATGATGTGAATAAAGCAAACACTGTAGAGAACGCACCACCAACACTTCAATGCTTCAAGTGCAAGGAAATGGGGCATTATGCTAATAATTGCCCTAATCCAAGGGTTAGTGATGATCGACATGAGCAACCACTGAAGGCAAAGGACAAAGGGAAATCACATGCGATCACTATTGGAAATGTTGAATATGACAACGATGTGGTGGAATGATTAAGTGTTTATGTAATGGGATAATGTTGTATCATTGAGTATTGCAATATTTGTTGATGTGGTATTCAAAGTGATTGAGATATTTTTTGGAAATAAGATGATATGCGCATAATGAAGACGAGAAAATGAAATGTTTAATAGTATTCATGAGCTCATGATTGATATAAGGACTAAGTGATATCATGGTTTGAGTATATAGAATTTTGAGGATTTTGGTATGTGGAAAGTGTTAACTTTTAACTGCACTCATGTTTTCACTAAGGTATTCAAGAGAATACACGATTAAGGACTTTGAATGTTTGGAATGTGACCAACAAGACATATCTTATGATATGTGGGGATCAACGACAGTATTAAATCTCTGGTAATCGATGTCACTATATTATGAGAGTGGACTGCAGTATTATGTATAAGCCTAAAGATTAGACTGGATTATGTTGGACATAAGTTAGTATTGTTTAAGGATAGAAGATTTTCGATATTATTGATGGGATGTTATAGTAACGTAGTTTTAGAAAAAGGACAACCTGCAGGACGGGCGACAGCCCATCGCTTCGGACAAGGCTGTAGGAATCGAACCCACAACCGAAGTGCGACTGGCCTTTATCGCCTACCACTGGCCTACAGGAAGTCCCTGTTTAGTAGAAACTAGTTTTATTATATTAAGCAGTATGATATATGAAGTATAAGTCCATTTTAGAAACCATATGTGATTAATCTCACTATAGATCGACTTATGTATATAATTTTTACTAACCTTTTGTTTGAGACAGATGGAATGACTCGTCATTCTATCACATGATCTACTTACACTTCACGAATAACAAATTCAACTTCATTTATTTAAGAGATGAAGTAGAAATTGTTCAAGGCACAAACAAAAGTGAGATTGTACCAAAATAAAGTAAGTATTTATTCTAAGCAAATTTTCAACTTTAGGGAAATGATCTTGAAAACCAAAAAAAATGTTGTCCTAGTGATCTTATACCTGATGAATCAGATGGTACCTTATATCATCACAAATCTATGGATTTGTGATTACTGGCTTTTCCATAGCCATGTTCTCTACCACTCTCCATCAGAACATGATGGTTAGATTTCTCTTCCATATCCATATTTTCACCTATGTGGAAACCCAGTGATTAGTTTATTTGGGTAATCGTTACATTTCATACTTTAGTTTTTAAAGCCAAGTTTTGGTATTCCCTTTTACGATGTGGGTTTCTATTAAAGAAACTTTCGAATAGTAAACCATTTATAACCCCGACGAATTTCGAGGGCGAAATTCATTTTAAGGGGGGTAGAATGTAACAGCCCAAGATTTTATGAAAAATATTCTTTTTTATTTTACTAATGTCTTGTGTTATACGCTACACCAAAAGGAGCTTGCACAACACGCATCCTTGACTTGCCTTGCATTACACGCAATCGCAACCTTCCTCGATAGCGTGTGTGGTACGTAATCCTGAGTTTCACGAAACAATGATATGCTATTAAAATATTATTAAAACTAGCCGTTATGAATAGTAATAACCACTTTTTAAAATTCTGTAAATCTTATATTTCAAAATGAACTTCATTTTTGGATTCGGAGTATCGAATTTAGCCTAAGGTGAAATTTTGGTACATTTCGGATAACTTTCATATTCTGATGAATAATGAAAATTACTAAATTATAATTAAAAAACAACTTTTTTAATCGAAATAATTAATAGTGATAAATTATTAATTTGAGTAGTTTTAAAGTATATTTAGAATATACTTTTACAATTTAATACAATGTTGGTCATTGGATGTAATTTCACATTTAAACTAGACATAAACAAGTGTCAATCTTTTGATAGATATTGTTTCTTAAAAACACGCTATTTGTTTTAACAGCGGGATTTAATTATAAAATTAATTAATGCAACTTTTATGTTATGAATTTGGTAAAATAGACTTCATTTTTGAATTCGGAATATGAAATATAGCTTGGGATAAAATTTTGGCATTGTTCTGAAAAACATCAATTTTTGATGAATAGTGAAACTACTAAGTGGTAGGTTAAAAACTAAATTTTGCATAAAACTTAATTTTACCGCTTCTGTGAATGGAATTTCGAAAATCCGAGAGACACGGTTAATATCAAGGACTAAAATGTGATTCAATGAGATGAAAATAATTTTTTGGTGAATAGTAACTTTTTACTTTTTTACCGCGGTTAATAGTAAATAGGGTAACTAAGGGTAAATATGATATTAATATTACCCTAACACATGTCCTAATTCTATTGGAAAAGTGTAATTCGACCAAAAACAATCTTAGGAATAAAATATGACCATTTAGGCCCACTTGGATTAGATTAGGACATTTATTATTAATTTATTTAAAGAAGGGTTAAAATAGTTAAAATCAAAGTTTAATAAGTAAATCATTTTTAATATAAGGTTATACATAAGATAAATTCAATTGTGAATATTCATTAGAAATCTAAAACGATTTCCTACATGATGGTATTTTATTTGTAATTTTTAGACATCAAATAATTTAATTTATTTATGACACAAAGATGATGCAGTAATTATCTTATTAATGAAATATTGACAAAATTGATAATATAAATACCAAAATAAATGTAATTTGAGACTTTTTATGAATTCCACTAATTTTATAGGTTACTATGATATATTATTATTGATTTAATCAACTTGTTTCGAACATATAATTCTGTTATGACTTTCACAAAAATCATATATCAAATAGTGTCAAAATTGACACAAAATAGTTTTTAAATCAAATATTATATTATTAATTGTTATTTTATTCCTAAAAATCTAAGGTTCGGCCAAATGACTTAGATAAGGATATATGTATTAATAATATACAATTTGGGGTTCGTTTGGCATGTTATAGTAAGTTTATTAACCATATAGTGAAAGAAAACAAAAAGACACGGTAAAAGTTAAATTATTTAACTTAGAGTTAAATCTAATTGATAAGGTTAAAATAAGAACCTAAACTTGTCTAAATCTTATTGGTTGATAGGATTTCGACCCATCCCCACTTTAGCTTCGAAATAAGACCCTTTGAAACCATTATAAACCGATTTTGACTTTAATATAAAATAATATTTTGAGATATTCCTAAGGTGCCCCTCTCCTCCCCTATAAAAGGACACCTCCTCCCCCTCCTCCTCACACCAATTTGAGCACTCAAGCTCGGCCAACCCCTACCAATTTCTCCTCTCCACTTCCCTAGCAACATCCTAGAGGTTCTGGTCTTCCTCAAAGACCAATTTTAGTTCCCTAAGAGGAGGTCTCAAAGAGGCACTTCAAAGAAGAGGTAATTACCGTTACCAATTCTTTCATCTTTATTTCTTCTTCCACTTCTTCTTCTTAGGTTGTTTCATTATGAAGTAATAACATCAGTATCACTCATATACTTATATGTTATTATAAGTATGAAACAACCCTATTTCATCATCTATCCATCCTGCGGAAAAAGAAATCACCGCGCGTGCGTACGTACGGAATACCGTCTCCACGCCGTGGTGTAATCTATTTTCCACCACCACCTTACATGGATGGGTATAATGGTGTAAAGAATAACTATACATAGTTATTACAACATCATATTGATTCTGATATATTGTATAATCCACTCCAATTCAATTCAATATTTATAGAAATGATATCATCGCTCGTGCGTACGTACGGAATACCGTCTCCACGACGCGATGAGATTCATTCTCCATGTTAACCATTTAAGAATGATTATAATGTATATATAAGAAATAATAATGAAATATATGACATTATAAAGCTGCTGGATTTATGTATATATATACATATGTATGTCATCTACTTACTTCCATTTCAAGACAATAAGGAAAGGAAAACAGCGTTCATGCGTACGTACGGACTACCGTCTCCATGAACGGTGTTTTTCATTTTATTTATCTACCTATTATATATATATATATACTGAATATATATGATATATAAATCATATTTTATATTCTGGAAGTAAGTAAATCATGATATAAGTAATAATGATGTCAAGAACAACAAGTCAAAACACCTACGATAAATGAAACGATTTTACCCAAAACGCTTCTTTAACATGGAATTTACAAAAGAACGGGTAATATAATGTCATAAGTGAACCATATATGATGAATATGATTCTGTAATAAGTCAATAACATGATTTAAATCATTATACAGGAGGTTCGGACACTTACAAAGCAAGTCGGACCTAAGGTAAGGGAAATATCACAATCTCATTTTTATCCGAGATTGTTTATTCGTAAGTATTTACTGGGGTGTATTTTACCATCCACATCCATGTTTCTTCAATATGTAATATTATTTACATCCACCTAAAATTTTTTAAATCCAATTTTACCCTTTTGTGAGTTTTTAGAAAAAGATATGAAAGGAATCTTTTGTCGTTTTTCGTACGAGGTACATTTTGACTTTTTCGACAAAAGTAAAAAAGAATGTTTTTTTTAACTTATACGGCACGAACGGATTTCTACTGTTTTATGAAGCCTTATTTTCATGAAGCTTCCTCTAAAAGATTTTATGACTATTTTCAATAAAATATCTTTCTTTTAAAATTGCATGATGTTTTGTGAAAAGAAATTGATTTTGAAGAAGAAAGGATATTTTCCTCAAGAATTCAATGCAAGTGTTTTATCAAAATTATTTTCCATATAAGATAATAAAGGGTTCTGTTTCTATCCATATTTTTACATTGATTTGACTATGTTGTGATGGAATTATGTTTATGAATTCCTTTATCTTATATGAATGGTTTTATGATGTCATGTTGTTTAAGAATCCCATTTTTATTACATGGGTTATGCAATGATGTATGATTTATGATTTTGTGGCACACATAAGAAAGGATTCATTAAGAGATGGGTGGGACCTATATCTCCCTCCAATGCATTGGGTAAAGATTTTATATCTCATGAGATAGACATGGCTAGAATGGTAGGTTATACCGGTTCAGTGAAACAGGACTGAAACGAGGATTACTCGATTCAGAAAGGGACTTTGTCCACTAAGATAGTCTTGGCAATGAGTCTTGACTAACAAGAAATGATTCTCTATGATTATGTGTGTATGCCACAATGAGTAATGTTTTAAGTTATGATTTCATTTTCACTTCTATGATTTATCCCATGTTATGATATTATGAGCTCTTTTGCAGGTTAAGATTTCCAAAAAGCTATGTTCTTTTGTATATGATGTGATTGATATTTCTTTTGTTTACCCTTACTGAGCATTTGAGCTCACCCTTTTATGTTTTCTTTTCCCCAGGATATAAAGAAAGGTTTTAGGTAAAAAAAAGGGGAAGATCTTTATGGGAGATATTGAAGATCTTTCACCACGATTAGAAGATTACGTTCCGAGTTTCCAAAGACACTAAACTATTACGATCCTTGTGTGTGTGTTTTTGTTATGTACTAAGTATTCCGCAAAAGTAATGTAATGTCCATGTACGATAAGCTTCGGGTCTCTACATGAACTGTCACCTCTACAAAGCGATGCAAATTGTTTTTATTCACCACATAACTTGTATGATATATATAAGTATATTTATACAGTTATTATGATTTTAATAATATTATGATAATTCTGTAAATATAAAATAACAATTACCTCATTTCTTTAATGATCAATGAAAAATGGAAACGTTACTGATGCATACATACAACCTAGAATCTCCATGTTTGTAACATTGTTCATTTTTCATATCAATATTTAATGAATGTATTTAAAGGTATAATTGATATAAAAAAGTTATTATTATTCCATTAATGTTATTCTGGATATGATGGACTTATGACCCCATGGACAATTTACATCACAACATGTTAATTTTCGACTCGACTACCGAATATCGACAAAATATAAAATATGAACTTAAATAATTATGTATTATTTATAACATGGTATTAAGTTATATAAAAGGAATGATAAAATTTAAAAATATTCTCAATAAAGTATAAATTTACCTATGTTTATTATTTAGGAATATAATGATTGTATGTGATGATTCAGACACAAGGCAAAGGACTTCATCTCAATATCCTTTCATTGATGCATATTTTGATAACATACACCACCTTATTTTTTATGGTTTATAATAAAAAACTTTAACTTTTAATTTAATTAAAATGTTTTCAAAAGGAATATTTTCATATGATGTGTTTTACTAAACAATGAAAGGAATGTTTATTTTTAACATACGCGATGACAACGACCTTTTCGCCACTGTGACCATTATTTGATATTTGGATTCCTCAACAAGCCTTAATGTTTTTAAAATGAAAATAAATACCATATTCTCTTTTCATGTATTTTTTTATTAAAAATTATTTTCATAATGGATTTGTTATATCAATATCTTGAAATGATATATTACAATTATAATGTGGAAATACTATTTTTCCTTTATTCTTTTTTATGTGCTATGAATATATTAAGGTTCTTGCGAATTATTTATGTATATGGGTGGATCCATGATAAACTCAGGGTGGGTAAGCCCATGATATATCTCCAATGCATTGGGTAATGAGATAGAGTTAAACAGTTGGGTTTCTCCAAAGATATTTAGGTAATATATTGTGATGGGTATTCCAAACATAACCATTAAGGTTACTCCCTATGTAGCTGTGAAAGCTACAATGTAAGCATGATATGTATTCTAGAATATACCTTTATGATTTGTGATTTCTAAGAGGTTTTTCATGAATATTATGATTTCATGAGGTATGTTTAATAGTCTATGTTTCATGGGTGAAAAGTATGATTTGATGGAAATGTTTTCATGTGTTTAAAATATTCGTGGGATAAATGTTTCATTCCTTATTTTAAATCCCTCACTGAGATTTTTTTTTCATACCATGTTTTTTAAATGTTTTACAAAGGGTATAATGATGGTAAGATAAAGGAAGAAGTAAATATGATTTTTATCAAGAAAAGAAACCATGTTTTATTTTAAGGAGTTTTATTTTGTGAAAAGAAATATATAGTGAGTAGAAGTGTCTACTTTATAATATTTGAGTTGTTATTTAATAGTTATAGCCTAATTTTCTAAAACTCTAAACCTGAAAAGATTCCCAATGTGAATTCTTGACTTAACTCAAGATTATGTAATGTTTAAGGCTGGGGCCTTATAGTATGTAGAGTCCAAACATTGAATGTTTCTCATGTTTAGGGACCTCAACTAAAGCATGGTTGTGGAGTTGGTCATCAGTAAAGAGATATAGGAGTTGGGTGTGGTTAGTTCCATATAATGGAGGTAGTATTACTAGAAAAGAAAAGGATCATTTGAGTTATGCTCAGTTTATCATCTATTATTATTAGTTACTTGTTTTATTCAATAGATTCACACTCCTTTGTTTAACCCACTCTAGTAAATTCTCTAGGGATAGATTTAGAGGGGATTCTCATTCCATTGGTGTTGACTACACCAGTCGGAGGCCAGAAAAACCTATATGATGTGTGCCAGGGGTGTAGTCTGATGATGGGGACATATCAGTCCCATGGATATATTTTATTGTGACATATGTAGCCATATGATGTCATCCTAAGCATCAATTGGTTCCATTATACATGTGATATTGTTAAATACTTTTGTAAGAGAGTTTTTTTTCAGATGTGGATGGCTAAAATGTGATTTTCATTGGCGAGTGAGGTTGTGAGATAAGAATTCAGCATGTAGATCCCCTTATTTATTTTATGGTTGAGTTGTTGATAGAATCAGTTGATGATGGTATAGTGGGGGTCCACAAGGTTGTGGAGGAGTTCATGGATGTATCCCTAGAGGATTTTGTGATGCTACCCCATTGAAGTGATATTGAGTTCAGGATAGACTTGTAGCTTAGGTATTCTATGACTTTGATGAATCATTATTGGATGAAACCTTTTGAGTTTTCGGAGGTAAGGATTTTTATTGATGATATGATGTAGAAGGGTTTTATCTAGCCTAGTTTTCACCAGGGGTGCTCCAATGTTATTCATGAAGAAGGATAATGGTTTTTTGAGTTTTTGTATAGACTACCAGAGGTTGAATCGGGTGACGGTCAAGAACCATTACCCTTTTATGAGGATAAATGATCTCTTATAATAGATAATAGGGGAGAGTTTGTATTTTAAGATCGATCTATGGTCTGGATATCACTAGTTGAGGGTAAAGGAGGGTGATATAGAGAATAATACCTTCAGATGCAAGTATGGGAACTTTGAGTTTTTAGTCATGTCATTTAGTGTTTTGAAAACATTATCCATATTCCTGGAGATTATGAAATATTTTTTCCATGATTTTCTAGACCAATTAATCTTCATGTTCATCGATGATAACGTGATATAGTCAAAGTCATAGGAGGAGAATTCTGATCATCTCAGAGATATCTTATAGGTTCTTCGTTACCACCAGCTCTATGGAAAGTTTTCCAAGTTTATGTTTTGGATATGAGAGGTGTATTTACTTTGGGAATTTTGTTTCTTAGTTGGGTGTTGAAGTAGACCCATCGATGTTTGAGGGAGTTATTTCTTCAGTAACACCCAAGAATGTGGTAGAGGTATGTAATTTTATTAGTCTTGTAGGATATTATCGGAGGTTTTACATGATTCATCTCTAGTTTCATCCCCATTGACATCATTGAATAGGAATAAATAATATTTTTTTGTGTATTAATCAGTGCCAAGAATTGTTTTTGTTACTTGAAGGGGAAGTTTTTTAGTGATACAATTATTCAGTTTCTTGAGGATAGTATGATATTTGAGGTGTTTAGTGATGATTCAAAAATGGGACTATGATTCATGATGATGCGGTAGAGATAAATGATCTATTATGGGTCTAATAAGTATCATTACCTTGAGTGTAACTATTCCACCAATGATTTGGAGCTAGAAGCAGTAGTGTTTTCCCTAAAGTTGTGGTGAAATTACCTCATTTGGGAGTACTTTATGGTAATAAAATATCAAAATAATTAGAGGTATATCTTTTTTCATCATGATTTGAATTTAAACAAAAAATATATAGATGGATATTCTTCAGGATTATGATTTTGATATCTTATTATCCTCAGAAAAAGGGAATATTATGGCTGAAACTTTGAGAAGGAATTCGAGGAATGATATTGTTCGGCAGTCTTGGGATGATTGGAGAGTAATAGAGGAGTTGGTAGCCTTGTAATTATATTAAAGGGTGGATTATGGTATCTTTTTGATTTTTATTTAGATGATGGTGTAGTCTTCTCTAATGTGGATGGTGGAGGAGTCTCAGTGAGGAGACTCATAGGCAGAGGTGATACATGATCGTGTTAGTCATGGTGATCTTTCATAGGGATGTATGGAGGCTAGTTAAAACTGAATGTTTTTTCTTTGGAGGATTTTTTTACAGTAGTGATGCATGAGGGAGTACTTAATGAGTTTCATAGATCACCTTTGGTATTACACACTGGAGTTTCCAAGATGTATCATGGTTTAAGGATGTAGTTTTTGTAGACCAAGATGAAATGGGTAGTGGTAGAGTTTGTGGTGATGTTTTTGGTTTTATAGTAGGTAAAGGTTGAGAATCATGTTCTTAGTGTTTTTTTAGCCTTTGGATGTTCTCGAGTGGAAATGGGATGAAATCTCGATGGATTTCATCACAAGGTTACCCTGTAAACATGGATTTTGTGTTTCTATCTAGTTGATCATGGATCAGTTGAGTAATTAAGCACAATTATTATAGGTTAAGGAGTCAAGAACAATGTATTAATAGGACAAGAGGTATATGAATGAGGTGGTATAGTTCCATGGATTTCTAATGTCTATTATCTCAGATCAGGGCACACATTTTACCTGACGAGCTTAGAGGGGATTACAAAATACTTTTGGAAGCCAGTTACACCTCAATACTTCTTTACACCCTCATAAGGATGAACAGATAGAGATGACCATCCATATTCTAGAAGATATTTTTTAGGTGTGCATCTTAGATTTTGGTGGATCTTGGGTATGATACCTTTCTTTTTTGGGTTTTCATTCAATAATAACTATCACTCTTAAATTTTCATAGATTCATTTGAAGATTTTTATGGGAGACTATGTTGTTCTCCATTACATAGGATGATGGTTGTGGAGGAAACATTTATTGGACCTGATGTGGTGTAGATAATATCATTGAATGTTCATCTTGTTTATGAGAGGATTAAAATAACAAAGTACCCAATTTTTTTTGATTGAAAAGGAGTACCTTAGAGTTGAAGTTTGGGTACCATGAGTTCTTGATGGTTTCCAATAGACATGGGTAGCAGAGGTTTGGAATGGGGTAATCTTTCTAACAAGTCCATTAGGCCCTTTGATGTGTTGGGTTGACTTGGTGAGTTAGCGTATCCAATAGAGATTCTATCATAGTTGGAGAGGATCCACAAATTCTTCCATGTGTACCAGCTACGTTAGTATCTACATGATGAATCCGAAAATATTGACTGGGGAGAGTTGGATATTGAAAATGATTCCACATTCGTGGAGTGTCCAACAGGGATCCAAGATCATTAAGATAGGGCACTGCATGGAGGAACCATTAGATTGGTTCACGTATTTTGGAGGCATGGTGGTCTGGAGGAGAGTACTTTGGAGAAAGAAAAGTATATATGCACCCAGAATGTGAAGTTGATTTGAGTTTTTCTTTTCTATGTTTTTCTTGAGATGTTATGTTTGGATCTTTTTTTATTACGAGATGTGATTTTCCCTTTGATGTATGATGTGTGATAAAGTTTTTGATATGAAAAGGCTAGGATTTGATTCCTAACCAAGACGCATTATACTATGATGTGATTAAACCCATGTAGAAGAGTTAGTTCCAACTAGAGTGGATATTATCTTGGTATAGATGATGAAATTCATTGATTTGTATATTTGGGGTAGTGTAGTTTTTTAGTTATGACAGTTGTTGGTTTGGGTTGTAAGGAGGTTGAATGGTTTTGGTGATGTGGCACTGTGATAATGAGCTTGTGAGAGATGTGTTGTGGATGTTTGGTTTGATGTTTTTAGTTTATTTTAGTGTTTAAGGTTTCCAAAAATAATTGGAAGGTGTCTTGTAGGGTTGTTGTTTGTACCACTTTAATTCTAAGCTTGGTTTTTAATTCTCAAGGGTGAGAATCATTTGAGAGGTATCTTATGTAATGGTCCATGAATCCTTGGCTGGTTATTTTTCTGTTTTTGAGTGTTGGAGGTGTTTTAAAGGAGTCTTAAGGAGGTTTTGTGGTGGTTAGAGGTGAAATAGAGATAATTCAGGAAATTCACATCATGTATTGTATATATTACACAAATTTTTGTTTCATGACTCGTGAATATGGACATTTCATGGATTATATACATGAATATGGGGAACCCATGAGACGAATTCACATCATGAAAGTAGAATTCATGATATATAATAAATTCATGCTAAGGCGATTCAATTTTTAACAAGATTGGAAATTTTGTGGAATCCAATGAATTACACGTCATGAATGTATGAAATGATTTGAAAATGGTAGGATCCAAGTTTTAAAGTCCTTTTGTTTTTATGATTCAATTCATTTGGCTATGTATTCTTCCCCTCTCATTCTAGATAAATCCTAGGCACCTCGAGGATATATTCTATCCCTCTTTATCCTCCTTTGATCTATTAGTTTTGGTGGATGCCTATTGGTGATTAGTGGTAATATATTCTCTTTTATTTTTGTTATTTTATTTCATTATACCCCTGGGGATTCACTGCACTGATTCAATTTTGTTTTGGGATTTGATTTGGGATACGTTTTGATGATCCTTTGGTGTGGAGTAGATTGATTTGTGGTTTCCCATGTGTGGTTGTGGTTTGCAGGCATTTATTCTTCATTCTGAAGTGCAATGTGAGTTGACAAAGCTATTTGAGGTAGGGAACCCCACATTTATAATTATTTTGTATCATATAAAAGGGGTTTACTCTTATTTATCTCCGGGATATGGTTATACTGGCTTAATAAATGATAAATAATTGGAAAATTAAAATTGAAGAAGGAAAATGTTAATGATTCCCATGATTTTATAGTTTTGATATTATTGTGATCTTGTGTTTGCATGGGCAGAATGCCCCAATGAAAATCATGGCTATTGGGATCCTTTTCTGGCACTGTAGTTTTTGTGATATGGAATCCTTGTTTCAAGTTATTGTGATATCACCCCAAAATTGATATTGGCTAACAATTTATATTTGGAGAACAAAATGGTTTCCCTGGATTTATGGATTTTGTGATAGTTCCCCTAAAATAAAGTTAAATGTGATAGGTGATAATTCATTTGTCCGTTCTTTTGGGATGGTAAGGTGATATTTTGTTTGGATGTTATTTTTGGGTGGTGAGGTGATAGTTCATTTTGTAGTGCTTTTGGGGAGGTGTGGCGATGGTTCCTTTGTCCATGATTTTGGGATAATGAGGTCATGGTTGTTTTTCCATGATTTTGGGGTGGTGAGGAGATGGTTCGATGGGAATGATGTGCTACTTGTGATGTATGGTTTCTTTGTTCCAGGTGCATGAGTAGTGATAGACTAGTTGTTTAATAAATATTAAAATGGATGGGGTTTGGTTTGTTTAACCTGGTGAAAATGATTAATTAAAAATTAAATGATAGGTGGTGTGGTTAAATGTGGATGATGATTAATAATGAAATGAATGGGTTGGATAATGGAATTCATTTGTGGGGTGATGTGTCTTGTAGTTTGTGTGGTGTTATGAATTTAGTAGTGGCAGTGAAAGTGGAGGTGTTATGATTTATTTTGTGTTTTTATGTAAACCCATATGTTGGGCTTGTGTGTGGATATATGTATATACTTTTATATTCCTCTTGATTTAAATATTCACCCCACCCGCATCAAGCACTATGTTCTGACATAATTATTTTCACATGGGGTGTAATTTTCCCAATATCTCGGTGATGAGGATGGATGGATGGATACACTATATTTTACTCTCTCTCTTCCAAGTGTGTAGATATTCATAGGTTGTTATGGTTGGAGCTCTGTTAGTGCACTAGGTGATGTACCATGTGTTTTTGGGTGAGATGTGATATGACAAAACTATGGGGTAGTGGACCAGGTGTTTTCAAGTGAGATGTTATATAACTATAGTGTTGGGTGGTGGACTAGGTGTTTTTGGGAATGATGTGATGTGATCATGCTATGGGGTGGTTTCCTAGGTGTTTTTGGGTGTGATGTTATGTGATAGTGTTGTAGGGTAGTTTTATATGTCATTCCGGAGATATAGGGGCACTTGGACGTACGATGTTGTTGGGTGAGAGAGGAAAATCAGTGGGAAAGTGGGGCATGGTAACCATTATCAAAATGATTCTTGTTAGTTATTATACTTTTCTTGTGTTATTTTGTGAGTGTGTATTAGTGAGTTTGGGATGAATACTTGATTTATTTAGGTGTTTTCGGTTCTCATATTTCCTCACAGGTTCCTTAGTATGACATTATCACATGTGCACAAGAGAAATTGGTTTTCCTATTGAGTATATTTGTATTCTCACTATATGTATATAAAATTATTTTCAGGTTTCTAAGAGGATTACATAGATCATTAAAGACATTACTTGCTCAGATATTTGGATATTTTTGTGTCACTGATTTATCTTTACTTTTGGGTATTTTAATTTTGGGGACTTTTATCACAATCAGTCTTATTTATACATGAATTATGGGATGATTTTGGTTTCTTTTATATTATGTCATGGAGTTTCTTGTGGCTGTTTCATCTTATCATAGAATCCTACATTATTATAAAGGTTAATTTTTTCTTTTTCATGAGATTTTTTATACCCTCAGTTATAGTCACCAACCCTGAGCTTATTAGATGTGAGAATCAAGGGTCATTATCTCTCTCCCCTCATTATGGTATCTTTGGAGGGATGGGGTCATGTAATTTGATTTGGATCTTTTTTATTTTTAATATATATTTTAAAGTTTTAAATTTAAATTTTAGATTTATAATTATTTTTAATTTATGTTTCTTTCTTTGTTTTTTATTATGCTGCTTTTCTGCTGGGCTATTGTATCTGAATTTCATCTTTTTAAAAAAATCATTTTTCATGTTTTTTATTGTATAACTATCATGGAAGATTTAAATAAATATACATTTCACATTAGTTATACAATAAATGATATGAAAAAGAGTTTTTCATATCAATTATTTTCAATAACTAATGTGATAAAGGGGTTTTCACATCATTTATACAATAAATGATTTGAAAATACCTTCTCATTCAGGATATTTTCATAGATGTCTATAACAGTTTTTAAAAAAACTGATGTAAAATACAGTTTTTTCAAATTAGTTAATAAAAATCAATTGGAATATATATATATATAGAACATCACTTTCAATATCATCTCTAGATAATTTATGTTAAAAACCAAAGAACTAATGTTAAAACTTTATTTTTCACTACTGTGTGATGTACATATATTACATATAGGACTAAATGCTTATCTAGACTACTATTAAAATATTTATCTTGATATTTACGACTAACCTAGATATATATAGTTTCACTAAATGCATGATAAATTCATCCCACATATGAATTATAAATTACCATCCTATATATTAGCTTAGTCTAAAGAAGGCAATGTTGATTACCAAGGTGGGTGCATGAGCACCTGATGACATTAATTGTGTACTAAATGTGTAATTTTTCACTTAAATTTCAAATTTTATTGACATGAACATATATTATGGATTATATTAATGGACCATCAGTGGTGTCCTATTTGGTTTTACACTCTTACCCTATATGTGCACATCATTGGATATGGAGGCCATATATTTTGTATGTAGGCCATGGTAAGGGCCATAGTATATGTGAATAACCATGAGTAGGTAAATGGGGATTTAGAGACAATATTAATGAAAAAAAGGTTATTTTATTTGCTTAAACCTTTTATTTATTTATTCATTTTTAGTTTTTTAATGTATATGAGTGGCCCACTGAGGAATCTCTATTGATGGATGAATAATATGTCATGACATGATTTCATATATCATCACATGGTTCATGTCATTTATTACAATAGGATTTCTAATATGATGCCATATTATATTGATATTATGATGTGTTTTATGGATATTTATATTATTTAAAAATAGTGTATGATTATTATATCATTGGTATATTCTCCCCATAGTATATTATGAAACCATCACCGTTAATGGAAAACATTTAGTATTGGAGAAGGCATGCCTGAAGTTCTATATTAACCCAATTTGGATACTTTTCATGTAGAATGAGATGTGGATGTTATAAAAATGAATTAATGATTAATTTTAATTTTCATTATGATTTAGAACTTGGTAGATAGAAATAATCCTGGTTAGAACTAGGGAAAATAATTTTAATTATGTTTGGACAATGAAAATATGGGTAGAAATCCATGTTACCATAATGTTGGGATTGTGTTAATTAGTTTCAATGGTTACAATTGAACTCTTTTTGGTAAATTATTTTGCTTATGTATTATGATTTATTATTCTACTCTTTCCTTAGGTGGTAATAATTATGTGTAGAGGAATCATACTCGGTATGTTTTTTATATGGAATGTTCATTCTTTTGTTTCATTGGTGACTATTTTCAAAAATCAATTTTAGTTAATTAAAATATTAATAGTTTCTTATTTTTTGTTTTATTGAATAACTTATTTATGTAAAATTAATTAATTAAACTTTACTATAATGAATTATAAGATCCTTATAACTTTATAGAAACTTTGTTTTGAGTTATTCATGGATGAAAAAATAACCCTAGAGTGGATGGAATGACTATGAGGATACCTTAACATAGATGATAACCCTAGATGGATATATTAGTGTAAAATTCCCAGTGTTATGTGAGAAAAAAGTATTGATGTTTTTTCATATGTTGTTACTTTGGGAGATATGGTTCATATAATTGGTAGGGGATATCAGGTATGATGAGGTAAAACTAAGGATAGTGTATGTCTAGTGCATTAGTATATTGCTGATGTCTTGAAAAAATCCATGCTACCCTGATTTGATACATGAGTTAGCCCCCAGTAAGGGTTGAAGGGTATTACTGATCCTCATAGGATAAAATTTAGTTCCTGGGCATAAATGAATCACTTTTAAAAATTATTTTTCCAAAAATACATAACTAAATAAATATCAAAATCTTACTAGGAATCCAATATGGCTGGTCTATAAGTTGGACATATAAGAAAGATAGATAAAAAGAATTCACTAAAAGAAAATAAAAACATGTAATAACTAAAAATAAATTTCCAATAAAGAACCACATATCATAAAATATGTAAAAAAATGATAAATATCCCAAGGAAACCACCAAATCAAGATTGGCCAATATAATATAAAACAATAAACAAAATACAACTAAAATACCAAACCAAGAGACTCCATGTAACCCATATTAACCATAAGAAAATCATAAATCATTGATGATCCATGAGAATACCAAAATAAATATTCTATATAAAATATACCCCTAAGATTATAAACCAAATTTTAAATATTTATAGTCATGAGAAAAACACCAAGTAGGCAACCTCCCCACACCCCATACAGAATATTTAAAAGTAAAAGTATTTAATTATAGTTTAAAAATTCAACAATGATTATATGTTTTTAATTTAAAAAAAATAACATGAAACTATTTGATAAATTATATTCCATCTCAAAGGAAGAATTACCCACTAAAAATCAAAGTTGAGCTTAATATGTTTTAAGAAAAAGAGAAAATTTAAAAGAAGAAACCTTTTCAAGTATTTTTTGTTTGAAAATGCTTTGTTTCAAAAAATATACATAGATAACCAAATTTTGAAATAATTATTTTTCAATCTAAAATTCAACTATCAAAAAAATAATAAAATTATTAACTTTGAATTTCCCTAATATAAAAGAACTAAAAGTAACTTGCTATAATAGAAACGTAAGATGGTAAAATAAAATTCTAATTAAATGCAGAAACAAAACATTTGATGAAAAATGGAAATAATAAAAGTAAACATTAAATAAAACATAAAATTTATGTAAGAATGAAAACTAAATAATATTAAGGTAGTGTCCCTTAGGAAACTAATGTCAAGCCACCTAAGACCTTATACTATCTCAATGAACAAACCATTATGAACAGCTACCCACAATCACTAGGGAACATAGCCTCAATGCCTAACAAAATAGGTCACCCCAGAAAGTGACTCTATAATACACATAATATAATTATTTAGTGAGTATTATGATATATTTTAAGTATATGCATGATGAACCATGCCTCATATAAATTTTACTAGTGTTCCATACCCAATTCCCCAGGTTCCCATGATCAACAAAAATGAAGTTGAGTGTGTAAGCATGAATAAATCACATGAAACACCAAAACACATAAAACACACCTCACATCGTATTTAATATATCATTCACCAAATGACACCTTTTTATCAAAACACAACTTAATTAATAAAACTATCAAGCTCAATTAATATAGAAAGAAAATAAATTACAGACCATATTCATAAAGTTCTATCTGAACTTTAATACCATTTTAAGAGACTAAAAACATGAAAATACTTTAATGTTTTTTCATGTTTCCCTTTAACCAATAAATAAAAGTTTTAAGACATGGAAATTTCCTTTTTAAACCTAAAAATGAATCCATGATTTAAAACCGATTTTTTAAAACCAAAATGAGAATTAATTTCCAAAATAAACAAAATAAGAACATTTAATAAAAAACATAAACATCATTTAAAATATTACTAGAAAAAATGAGAGTCAAACCAAATAATAATAACCATAAAACAATAACCATGGAATAACACAACATAATAAAAACCAAAACATCATTCAAAAGGGGGAAATTAGATTTGATAACTAGTTGGAATACTCATGATATTACTTTTATAAAAACTTATATAGTTTTTAGATATATTTAACATCCTTTTCAATCTAAATTTTTCCTAATGAAATCTTAGAGGTATTTTTTCAAAAACTTAAAACGTTTAAAAATTAGTTTTGTCTATATGCAGCCTAATTGTCACCGAAAACTCATTTATATGACATAAAACCATATAGATCAGAAGAAATGGATATAAACCTCATAAATTTTAATAAATTTTAACCTCATATTAGAAGAAAATAATATTTTAATGTTTAAAGAAAAATATATAGAGAAAACTACCTAAAACTAGTAGAAACACATCACCTTCGATTATTCCTAATTGAATAGGTCTCAAGACATGTCGGGAATGACCTAGATTGAAAAACCTAAAAATTAGAGTCACCCTTCTATCTATGGTTTGGTCACCATGTCCCCTAGATATGAGAAGAGGAAAAAGAAATAGTAAACAAGGAAGAGAAAGGAGAAAGTAAATCTATAACCTCAAAGGAACCCTTTGGAATCAAATAGGAGGATATGAAATTTGAGGAGTAGTAGAGGTGGCATGCCTAGGGATCCCATCAACTAGTTTGAGTAAATGTGGAAAGAGGTGGGAAAAAAGTTAGTTAAATAAAGAGGGGATATATTCATAGTTTTTTAAAATCAAATAATATTTCATGGTTAAACTCATGATTTACGAAACCATACACCAACTATACATCCCTCACTGGACATAATGGGGAAGCATCAAAATGTGGTCACACAGTTAATAAAAACTTGTACCAACCATGTAAATACTCACTAATAAAGTATTTAAGGTTTTACATGGTTTTCGTCATGGTTATTACTAACTATACACCAACCGTGTACTTTTCATTACATCCATTTTTTTCAAAATTCATACAAAATTATCCAAAACTCAAGGGACAAGCTAAAAACCAATTAAAAAATAAAATAATAAGTAAATTAAAATTTTGAGGTGAGAAAATTCTCTAAACTATAACACTTTTCACCCCTAGAAACTCACTAAGGGACCAAGGATTGAAAATCTCCTAAGAATTCAATTAAAAGAGAGAAACAACAGATGGAACAACCATTGAACTAGGGATCAAAGGAAACATGGTCAATGTAAATTCTTTAAATACCAAAAAACCACCCAATACTGCAAATATATAGTCTATAAACTACACAAACACCGAAAACCGGAAGGGAACTAATCAAAACCACAAACTAAGATAAGTCTACCCACCATTTAAGGTTTACACTAACCCAATTGAATCCCAGAAAAATGCAAAATGAACTAAGTGACTGTCAAATGAGTAGGTTAAAATGAGTAAGCAACGAAACTAAAAATCCATATCCATATGGAAACAATCCTCACATTTTCTAAAAGATAAAAAATTTTGAGAATTTTGAAAGATATCAACAAAGGATAACCATAACTATAAAATAGGTAGGTAATAAAGTAAAAGGATATACATACTGAACATGACCTATTAAATTACTATCTAGATCCCAAACATGAAAATGATATTATAATTTTCCAATATGGGGTATTAGAATTACTAAACCAACAACACTAGATCATATAATAAATTTATCCTCAAAATTTAAAGGGCCTTCTATAAGACCAATAAAAATCGGGTTAACACCAATCTTGGGATACCACTTTATATACCTACCTCACTACCATGACCCCATAGATCAAATCATTAAATGAATATTGTCCTAATTAGATAACTCTAAAAATGAGGTTTAGATGAAGGTATTTTAAAAAAATAAATATTCATTGAGTCCTTGACCACAGACTCAAGATGAAGAAATTCACTCATCGAAATATGAACATATATTGAGGGATTAACTCTAGGTAAAAGATAAAGCACTAAGTTAGGTTTTTCTCCACTACTATAATGTGAGTATGGGTAGGTTTAATAATTTATAAGACATCACACTCAACCCCTAAGAGTATTAACATTATAGAAACTCTAAAACAAGGAATCCTCAAAATTTTGTTAGAATTTATCTAGAGTAATACTTTAAATAAAAATTAAAACTAGGACCAACCTACAAAAAAATCACAACCAAAGGAAAAAATCATAATCATCCCTAAAAGAGACTAAAATAAAATAAACTTTAGATAGACTAGTTTATACTCTTTTAAAATCATGTAACATCACCTAAAGAAAATTTTTAAATCCACTAAATCACCAAAAAAATCATTTTCACATTCAAAAACATTAAATTTATTTCAATTCACATGAAAGGTCACTTTTTAAATTTTTAAAATCAAGTTTAAATCATTAATACAATGTTTCCACCACAAAACCATAACACAAGTAGTTCTTCATTTAGAATTCCATCATAAAAACTTAGAATAATTCCTCATTAGTTTCAAAATCATTAGAATTAATTTAAAATTAATTTTTAATTTTAAAAATCCTTAATAGAAAAAAATTTGAAAATAAAAAAATATCTAACTAATTTCAATTAATTTAAAAAAATCCATTTATTACATTCAAAACATAATATTGTTCATTAAAACCAAATTTTCCAACCCAAAACATAGACATAATCCAATTAAATAATAAAAAATCATCATAAAAAATCCCTTTAATATATTATAAATAACATCTACAAAAACCCAAAGTACTTAAAAATAAAATGGATTCCAAAATAAAAGTTTGATAGGGTTTAATTTCTATTAATGGTTTTTCTTCATGGTTTGGTGGACCATGATACAACTATGAATCCACTTCTAGGAGCCTAATATATAACCACATGAACAAGCATCACATGGTTTACCATACCATGTGAGCTAACTATGTTCCTCTGTTTCTTCTCCCATTTCCCCTAAAAATTAAAATTTTCAAAAAATCTCATATGATCTCAATATAATCAATAACACTATCAATTACAAAAAAAATATTAAAATTAATTCAATCCAAATTTTAAATTCATATTTCAGATCCACTACCCATGGTAACTTGAAGATTAGTATATAATAGAGCTAGGAAAACTCTCCTATCACATAACTCTTGAGATTTGATATTTCTATTTTGAATTTATAAGAAAAAACCAAATAATAGAGGGAACTCATGAACCTTGTAACTTTCAATAACCTAGGTTGTGGTGCCTTTTTTTTCTTGAACCAACCCAAGATATCCTAATTCAATACTCGAGCCATCTCATGGGAAGGCTATAAAGATATTCTCGATAGCTAAGGGATGAAAAATAGTACTTGAGAATCAATAAATCAACTTCAGGAATTATTTCTCCCAAAATACACAACTAAATAAGTATTATAATATTATTATAAATCTAGTATGATAGATCGATAAGTTTAACGTCCATGAAAAAATATGAGAATAATTAAATAAAAGACAATTTTTAAAAGCATAACTAAAAATAAATGTACCATAAAAAAATATCAAAAAAGAGGTACAACAATGATGTAAACACTCCTAGGGAGACAACTAAAGCAAGATTGATTGATACAAACATGAAATAATAACCAAAATAAAACCCAAATACAAAACTAAGTGACTTCATGTGACCCACAATAACTATTCAACATCATAAATAATATATACACCATGATAATCCTAGAAGAAGGAGTCAACAAAGATTGAGCTTCCTGAGAATATGGACTAAACATAAAATATTTATAAGCATGAGCACAAATCACAATAGGTAACCTCCCACACCCAATGCATAATATTTAAAAGTAAATGAATTTCTTATGAGTTTGAAAATACAACTATGAAGATATTATTTTCATTTTAATAACAAAACCACATATAATTGTTTTAGAAATTCTCTTGAAGAAACAATTAGAGTTTAAAAACCAAATCTAAGCTTGAGAAGTTTTAATAAAAAGTGTAAATTTAAAAATAATAAAACATTTATATAAAATCATACTTGAAATGATATATTTTATAAAATATATAGATACAAGTCACTTTTAAAATAACCATTAAAAAAATCAATTGTCAGTGAAAAAATATATGACTAACTTTGAAATTATTACATATAAAATAAATAAAAGTAACCAATTATAGGGGAATCATATGGAGGAAAATAAAAGACCAAGTAAATAAGCAGTAAAATATATGAGGAAAAAGGTTCATAACAAAAGTAAACATTAAATAAAACTAGTAACAAAAGAAAGAACCTAAATTATTCCACATAATGGGAGTGAAGATAGTGAAACTATGGTAATGGAAACCTTGAAACATATACTATCTTAGTGATTTGTCATCATAAATAACTATGTAAATTTTTTAGGAGAGTGGAATAAATTCATAGTGGAAGAGGTCACCCTAATAAGTGAATAACTAATACAAATCACAGAAGTGTTTAGTTTGTGTTGTATTATAGTCTAAGTCTAGGAACAATGCATCTTTCTTAGTAACACATTTATTGTATTCCCTAACCAAGTTCTAGGGTTACCAAGATCAACTAAAAGGGAGATGAGAGTATAAGCTAAAATCAATCAGATGAAAAAACAAACACAACTCCCAGAACAAACTCTCTAGCACCACCTTCCCCAAACCCACTTTTTATAAAAACATATCCCAATCAATATAATCATAAATATTAATAAGTACACCAAGGGGATAAATCTTAAACAAAATTCATAAAGTAAAAAATAGGATTTAATTACTATTTGAGAAAACATAACCATTAAAATATTTTAATGTTTTTCTAAGTGGGGCATTAATCAGTTAATATGTTTTTTAAGACATTGAAATCTACATTTTTTAAAAAAAATGACTCCATTCTTTGGAACCAACGTTTTTAAATGAAAAATGAGAATCAATTTCCATAATGAAAACATTAAAACTATATAATACAAAACCAAAAAATAATTATAATATTATTACACAATATTAGATTCAAACTAAATAACAAGAGCCTTAAAACAACAAAGGAATACCAAAAATCAATAAACATAAAAACCTATTTTAAAAGGGGTCTATTTTACTTGAAAAATAGTGGGTGTCCTCATTTTATTATTTTTAGATAATATTTAAGGGTTGTTATATATATTTATAATCCTTTTAAAACTAATTTTTTCATGGATAAATCATAGATTCATTTTATTAAAAAAATATAAGGTTTAAAAATTAATTTTGGATCTAGAAAACCTATGTGTTAATGAAAAACCCATTTATAAAACATGAAAACCATCTAGATTAGAAGTAATAAATGTAAAAATTATAAATTTAAATAAATTTAAAACTTATATTAGAATAAAATAAGCAATAAATTTTGGTTTTTATGTTTAAATAAAATTCATGGAGAAACCTACCTCAAACCAATAGAAACAAATCAACTTTGATGAATCCTACTATAATGGGTCTCAATATGAGATGCATAATCCCTAGGTAAAAAACCCATAAATTAGAGACAACACTTTTGTATAGGGTTCATTCACCATGACCTCTAGGTAAATAAGTGTAAGAATAAAACCCAAACAAGGGAGTGAGAGGATAAAATAAATCCATAATATCAAAGGCAAGCCTTGGAATCAAAGAGGATTCCATGAAATTTTAAGAAGAGGGGGATACGTGGAATTACTTGGGCCCCATAATTTTTATAAAATTAATGGGGGGAGAGAGAGGTTAAAAGGGATTTATATTGGAGGTTGGTAGAATATGTATTTCATAATTTTTAAAATCGGGGAAAGTCTCATGGTTTGTCCTTACAGTTTACCAAACTATGCACTAACCATACACCCCTCACTAGAAACACATGAGAAGCTATATGGTTTAGTATCATGGTTATGAAAACCATGATCTAACCATGAAAATCCCACACTAATAAGGGATTTTAGGTTTTCACTATTATCCTTACTTTTAATACTAACAATGTGCCAACTATGAACATAACACAGTAACCTAAATGTTTTTGTAATTCAAAGGAAAAAAGAACCAAAACTTCTAGAATGAGATAAAATAAATAAATAAATAAAATAATAAATAAATTTGAAGGTTGGGATGGGTTAATAGGGTTATTTTACAATTTTTATTGATATATATTTTAATATATAGTATTGTGATAATACTGTGATATGAGTATATGAGAGACAATAGCCTGTGTTGTGAGTGGGAGACCGAGGACCAAATATTTTTTATATATTTATTATCATTACATACATATAGTATGATATATACATGTTATTATCTTACCAAAATAGTGTGGATAATTATATATCCATTATATTTATGGAAATTTCATTAAATTACAAGTCATATGAAAATTTTATAGCGGTTCCCACGATATAATGATAACCTATAGATACCATGATAGTAATTTTAAACTTATGTACTATGGTATGAAATCATCATGTTGATGGGACACAGATGACATGCGACTATTAGGTGTTGGGGGATCAAAATAATTGGGACTTCTTCTCATAAATTTTACATGTGGTGATATTGAGTATATGAAATCATGAGTACTGAACAGCCATTAGGAGCTGCAAATGTTTCAGGTGTATTTTGTTGTTCCTATCTGTGAACATGGGTATTTTTCTCTTGAATTAATATTATTATCATTTTATACCATTTTATTACATACCATTATTAAAGACAAAAACCTTGAAATTTATGTTGTGGTGAGGTCGCTTGTTTTGGGTACACAATTAGTGGCATGACATTGATTTAATGATCAAGATATAATTTTTCTCTTCTGAAAGGAAGTGATATCTCATGACCAATTGATTAGGATGGTAGTACCTTCACTAAATACATGGCCATATTAGAATAAGTTAAGTCTTCCCAGTTAGGTGAATGAATAATAAAACATGAAAGGATGATGACAAAAAGTGTCTGTTATGCTTTATGATATATAATGAGATAATGAGACTATATTACATGATGTGTTTTTATAGGAGGTTGTAATTACTATTAATATTCATTATCTCCTCATGGGACTTTATGGGTTTCTAGACTCCACTCCTATCCTATGAATAGTATTCACTTCTATCGAGATAAGGTCCTAGAAAGTTACACACTTAGTGTATTAAAATGTATGGATTATTATAATGAATAGGAGTATAGGACATCGTAGAACCACCATGGGTTTTGGGATATGTCTAAGTATAATGACAATCATGAAATAAATAAATTCATTATTACTAAACTATAGAATAATTTTCATTAAATTTATTTATTTAATTCATTTAGGATTACTTAAGTGAGTACATGGGTAAATATTTAATGAATGGATATTATTTTAATATTCAAGGTTTATTTAATATTTATGGGAATAATGAGTTGAGTTAATGGATAACTTTTATCATGTAATATATTTATTATATAATAAGTTAGTGATAAAAATATAAATGAGATTTATAACACTATTAGCTGGTCATAACATGTTTTTTATGGATTATTTAGTGGGTAATATATATTTATGGTCTAGGGAGCCATTTATGGGTATTTTATATCCCAATAAGTAAGGGAGTGGAGGACCTCATTTGGTATTCTATTAATCTCTAAAATTTTAGATACTATCTCTCATCACTCCAATATACTAAAGAGACAAGCATATTATCTAAGAGATCAATGCAAGTTATTCATTATAGATTAAAGGATTTGTGTTGTGGTGATCATAGAGATTCAAAATTTTTCATCATATCTCTATGAAATCACCTAGATATTAATGAACAACAATAAAAAATACTTTTTAAGTATATATGGATGATATATTAGGGTCTATCCCTGGTTACTTTGAGTGAAAATTACTGATGATGAATGGTCGTTGAACACACCTTAATAAATAATGAGGTAATTGTTAGATTTAATTTTTTTCTTTATTATTTCATGTGATATCCTTAGAATTTAGTAGTCTATGAATTAACAAAGATAACATTTTAACATATATTTACATATAAAAAATTGTAAACCCCTAGACCATCTACTAATGCTGCATGCCCCAGCACCAATAGTTTTATAGAGGGGTTGTATAGTAATATGGAAGCCTTGGGTATCCATGGGAATGAGAGAAAAAAATAATTATTGTGGGAATTGAGGCTTGAAATTCATGGTTGGATGATTAAGAATGTGCAGATACGATCATTGGAATTTGAATCATGATGAAATGAGTTGAGTTGGGTATAAAGGTATTACATGAGTGTATAACTCTTCATGGATAGAATTCAATGGTATGGATCTAGATTAAACATACAATAATGAGATTTTGGATTAGTTTTGGGAATTACATGGTTTTATAATCATGTAAAATGTGTTGTTTAGAGATGTAAATTCACTTGGAGAGTGAGTATGAGTATTTATAACCATTTGGCTTACAAAACCTTGATATGTTTTAGTGTGTCTATGATAGTGGAAAAGATTATTTTATTCACTAAATTCATTAATATAAGTCATAGTATTGTAGGGTAACTTTAATGAATTATCACACATGTATTATGAATAGGATATGGGCTAATACATGTAAAAGTAAGATATACTATGTATTGAAATGGAAATATAATAGGGGGTTAAGAAATGTGATTCTATGTCATGTGTGATTTAGAGTTTAAACTTCTATAATGATAGTTGTACATGGGATGATTAGTGAAAACTTTTGGAATGTGATATAACTAGATTTGGAGATGGATCTCTATGATATTATTATAAAATTACCAAGGGGTCATGAAATAAATGGTAAAGAAGATATAATTATCTTGTATGGGTGTGAGATGTGACCTCATGACAAACCAAGGGTATAGAAAGATATGAGATGAGATTATAAATATGTTATATGGAATATTGATTAGCCAAGCTTTATAGTGTGTTTAGTAGTGAGGAGATACCTCTTGGGGACTATAGTTGGACACAAGTATATACTTATGAAATTTAATATGGAAATATGAGTTATATTCTATCATAGAGTGAATATTGACTGAAATATTTCCTTAACAGTGATGAGGAATGAAACTAGTAAAAATTATTGGGCTTATCATAGAGAGGTATTGGGATTGTAACTGGTGAGAATACATGTATCATATGATAACTATGGGAGTCTGTAGACTTGAGGGTATCTTTAAAACTTGAGTTTAGTAACAATGAATTATTAGTGATTTATAATAGCAGCGGCACAAAGAACCATGGAATCATTATATTCTTGAATAAAGATTATTATATTGGTCTATTTGGATGAGATGATCATGGATCATGAGAAATTATGTTTGGGTGATGATAGAATCCATATGTGTAGATAAATACAAAGTAATGATAATAGAAATCCCATGGTTATGATAACAATATTTATTTATTAAGGGTAAGACCCTTCTTCTAGGTGGATTAGGGTAAGTGTTAAGGTAATGTGTACGATGATCCTTGAATAGTGGTGGTTGAGGTTTCATGTATGTGATTGGATATAAATGGGTAAGATATATCTAGTTAATGATAAATATCCATATTTAGGAATTTATTTATGATATTAAATATGAGTTAGTACATTCAATAAGTAATGAATGTGGAGTTATGTAATTAAAATAATACAATGATCGATATCAAAGAATATTAGTACTCATGATGGGGAGTTTTAAGACATGTTTAACAGTGGAAGCTTCATGGAGTAGATAAAATCTTGAGCATGAGTTTAAATTGTAATGTGTATGATTAAGAGTTTCTTAGATGTAGATCAAAGTGCATAGTGGTTATGCACAGTACTATGATTCCTATTATTAGAGATCATCCTCAATAGTTGAGTAATTTATGAATTTTTCCTAGTTTGTAAGATTTTCAATAATGAAATTGAATTAGTTAGTGCTATAGTTCATATGTCATTTAGTTTTAGGAGAAAGTTGGTATAATAAATAATCAATTGAATAATTTTTTCTAAATAATTATGACTTTTAATTTTACTAAATCACATATTATGATTTATTACTATAATTTATTATATATTGAAGCATAAAACCTTCATAGAAAAGATAGTTCTTTGAGATTGGGTGTGGTGGTTGTGAGACCACGACTAGTAAGAGACTTGGAGATATAAAGAGGGATTCAATTCTTAGTGGATCATTTAGTTTACTAGAGATACACAATTATAATTATTAAGGATAAAAAAACCTTATTATAAATATTTTTTTAAAACCCACATCATTAGGTATTGATGGAATCAGGAGACACTAGAATATAGTGGGGTGAAATCTAAGAAATATTTAAAATCGTGGTATAAAAATCGATGATAAAAGTATTTTGGTGTTTTGGAATGTTTCAAATGAATTTTATGTCTATTAAAAATGGTTCGAAATACCTACATTAGTGTTTTAGGTGTTATATAAATGGATAATTTTGTAGGTTAGAGTAGCAAGCTACTAAAAGTCCAGTGGTACTCTGTTATAGATCTATTGGGTTGGATAGTGGTACAAAACCAAAACTCCTACCATTATATATATTTTGACATGCTATAAAAATCATATTAGTCTCACCATGATGGTAACATTACTTTTAGTGGTGAGCCTGAACCTCACATTAATTGGGCTCCTTTTAGAAATTTCAAGAATTTTTATTTGAGAAACCTATTAGTATCTCCATTATTGGGTAAAAAAAGAAATTATAAAGTCTCTCCCACAATCATATTATTTCAATATTGGCTCCCCATCAATTTGGGGTCATCTTATAATGATTTCTCATGTTAAAGTAGGTAGTATTTCTATAATTTTTCTTTTATCATTCTTCTTCCTCTCAAATATTTTAATTTTATGATTTTATAGTAAGGAATTAATATTTAATTTTTTCAAAAACTAGGTGATCCAAAATAAATATTGATATTATATTTATTTTCAATCCATTTTCCAGTTGATGATAGATTTTGGAGACAAAGGGATATGGTTAAAAGTAAATGGAATAGTTTAATAGTGTTTTAAAAAATAGTTGCAAAAATAATATTGAAGATCAATTTTTTTTCTATAGGAAAGGCATAGATTTTACAATAGTCAAAGAAACTTCACACCAATTTAGGTATGTACAATCCTAGGTGAAATTATCATGTTGGAAAATTTGGGTGCCATGGGAAATTCATGTTCCCTAGTGGTTTAAGGTTCCATTGGATTGTTTATAACTTTTCATGTGTTGAGAGAGTTAAGGTTCCACACATAGATGAAGCTACATGAATGATGAACAGTGAAAATTGGAGCTTATTATTGAGAAAAAATTGTGTTTTTTTCTTATAAATATTGGAATAACCTCTCATTTAGAGTTAATGAATATTTTGAGAAGGATCATGGACTCTCTCAGTGCATTAGGTATACTTTGATTATAATCAATTATGTAAAAGAGGCTTGGGTGAAGCCATTTGGGAGGAGTTATGTGAGTTAGGAAGAGTGAAGGAGTTTATACCAAGTGATCTGAGAAAACCACAGTAAAGATAATAGACTTGAGCGAGATCACCTGAGAATAAAAGATGTGAAAATATATATGGAGTGAAGTGGGCTGTGAGAATGAACTTTTGGGAACTAGACCTGGGTGAATGACACTGGGTGAAGATACTCAGGTGAAGGATGTTGTTTGAAGTGACCTAAATAAACTTACTTGGGTGAAGTGTACAAGGGTGAAACATATATGGGTGATGTACAAGCTTGAGTGAACATACCTAGTTAAAATATACCATGGTGAAAGGTAGATAACTAAGAGAATATTTATGGGTGAAGGGACCTTGGAGAAGTAGTTTTACCTGATTGAAGTGGACCTTGGTGAAGTAGTCAAAGATGGATGAATATTCTATGGTACATTTGAGCATAAAAAATGAATTTAATGATGAAATTTTCAAGCACTAGTAACACTAATTTAAGAGTGACCATCATGAAATTAAAATGTGGGAAACTTTTTATGAAGTAGTGTGAAAGGAGAAGTTGGTAAAGGTGATCTAAGGGAGGTATTTCAATATAATTGGATTAATTTTATAGGAAGGGATAATGGAATAGGGTGGACATTTCTAAAAGTTTTAAATATACTAAAACTAGTAAAACATAGTGTATTTGGTACAACTGAAACATTTTCATATTCTCCTTGGACTAGTCCTTAATTTTGAACAACATAAAAAGTTTCTCTATTCTATTTAAATTATTTTGGTTATGTGATTATGGTGAATGAACAATTAATCCAGGAATATACAATTATTTCCTACCAATGTGGGGAAAATATTTATAAAAATGTAAAAAGTTTAAACTCTAATTCACCCATCTCATTATAGGGTGTCCTATGTTGCAATAAGTGGTACCAGGTACGCAAGTTAAAGAAATTATTTTTATTATCAGAAATTTGACTCCATGGAGAATTAAGTTAATGTCAAAGGATTTACTCTCTTTGATGGGAGAAAATATTAGATTTAAAAAAAATGGATGATATTATATCATCAATATTTTGGGATGTAAGCTCTATTTGACACTATTCATGGGATTCAAATTATTAATGAGACATGACATTCTATGACTGAAGATGATAGAAAGATTCTAGATGGTGATTCCAAAGATCAATATAATCTAATAGGATACCTATTAGATCATATTTATTTGAAATTGAAAATCTACACTTGAAAAAATACCATGATTTATAAGTAAAATAATATTTATGAAGGTGAAAATAGGGTAATGGATGCTATAATTCAAGTTTTGAAAAAATAAGTTTGATGGCCAGGAAATTATTCTCTATGGGAATGCAAGTAATTTATTTAGTCATATTACTAATGTTTTTAGATCAATTAAAGGTCTCATATAATAAGTTAAAGATATAAATATTATTAAAAATATTTCACAATGGATAAAATATTTGTATAATATGAAAGTATCAACTCTTAAAGAAAATAATTTTAGCAAATTATCTATTGATGATTTTCATAGAAGTTTGGTGGCTTAAGATATGTCGGAAAATATGAAAGGAACATTAAGTCATTCAAATAATAAAATGGACTTCAAATATATAGATAAACATAACATCATTAAATGTGGTGAGGATTAATAGGATTTAGATGATGAATTATTATCCCTTAAAGGTAGAAAATTCAACTGAGGACAAGGTAGATTAAAAGTTATGTTACCTATGATATTATTTAAATTTTATAAAATGGGATATATTTAGTAAGGTTTAAAATGAGGTTGGATGATGAAGAAAGTGAGATAGAATTCATATATAAAATGTAGGGTAAATTCCATCCTAGAAAAGAGTCTAAAATTGGTAGTTTATTTGGAAGAAATTTTGAAATGAATACATTCATAAGAAAAGAAGAAGATAATGAATAAGACTGTGTATAGAAAGAAAAAACATAATTTAAATCAAATACATAAGATTAATTGATGGAAAATATAGAAAAAGATTAATCTGGAAAGAAATGTGATACTGAACCAAAAGTTTTTGTTGATATATAGTAGGAACATGAGGGGAATATAGAAGATATCGACATTAAAAGGAATAAAAATATAAGAATAAATGACTTTATTAAATAAAATTCTATGTATGTGGACCATCTTGAGGATGAAATTTATTTTAATTAGATAAATTTGTAAAATAAATCACCCATTAATGGATATTTAAGAGTAGTTATCGAACTCAAATTGAAAATTAAAGAATAGGATAAGGTAATATATGGAATTAATGATAGTCTAAAGGAGGGGACCAAGAAAATAGAATATCTTGAAGAACATACTATCAATGTAAGAAGAAAATTTGAATCATAGGTTAAATAAAGTGTGATAAAGAAGAAACTTCAATTTTTAATGTTCCTATATGTAGAACTTTTGGAGAGATCCATGTGTGTATTGGAAGGTGTTGATAATATTTTAGTAGATAAAATGCCAAGATACATGAGAGAAGGTGTAATTTTCTTGAATTTAGAGTTATACAATGTAGTAAATGTGAAATATTAGTGAAATTGAAAGAAAAATGTTGGTGGTGTGGACACCAACATTAAGATGATAAATACACGCAGCATGATTGCTCATACAGATAGAAGGCAGAGGGTGAAGAGTAGTCCTTGATTTCTGAGGTCTCATCCTTTAGTCAATAATATCTCAAATGTTAGTAAATAAAAAAGCTTCCCTTTCTTGAAGTGTCGTTTTTTGGTAATCTAGGCCACACCATGTCCAAATTTGAAGAAGAGATAATCTATTTGTGAAGTGATTCACCTAGAAGTTAGAAATTATGGATGAATTTATATCCTTAATGTATCTGAATAAATAATTTATATGGTTATTTATTTTTATGTTCTAATTATAAAAAAAAATATATTAATTATAAACCAATAAAGGTAATAAATTTTCATCATGGAGGTCAAGGATAGATGAATAGAAAAAAAATTGTATGAAAGTATAGATACAACCTACTATGTGAAGAATATTAGTATGACTAAACTATCAACAATGGAAATAAATAGGACATTACAATATATTACACTACCCAAATTGGTATCTCATGGAAGGAAAAGAAATAAAGAAAGAAATAGAGGGAAAATATGGATAAAATCACACTAACAAATTTAAAGAACATTAGCACCTATTACTCAATAATTGGTTCTCATCATATATTATTGGGACTGATTTTTTTAAAAAAATATAGAGGTAAGAGTTGATATAATCGCTCATGTTAATAATAAAGGATCATTAAAAATCAAAGTTTCAATACCCATTTTATAAGATATGGTATTAAGAGTAAAAACGTTCTATATGTGGATGGTATACATCACAACCTCATAATTGTGAATCAACTTTGTGACTCCAATATGAAGGTTACATTTAATCAAAAGGTGTATTTTATCAAGAAAAAATCTGAGAACCTTATTATGGGAATAACTAGGATAAAAAATCTATATCAGGAGGACAGTCATGATAAAAAAATTTCATTACTCTTTTTGAAAGGAATAAATTTTTGAATCCGAGATTTGGAAACTTTTTCCAAAAAAGGTGTAGAGAATATTTCCAAACTAAATGTTATGGTGGGTATTCCAATATTAAATACAAGATAGGGAAAATAAATGTGATGTGTGTATGTGGGTAAAAATGATATGAAACATTTATCATTTTAAAAAAAGGTAATAAAATTTTATTAATCTAGTCAACATTGATGTTCATAGTCTAATGAATATATATAGAACACTTAGAAAAAGATATTTCATTCTATTCATTTATAACAGTAATATAATTCCATTTTATATGTTTATATAAAGTTAGAGATAAGTTATAAAGTGCATTACGAGGTATATAAGAAGAGTTGAAAATGAGTCTGGGTGCACAATTAAAACATTATGGTCTAATAATGGGATGAAATATACATCTAATTATTGGGATAATTTGCTCAAAAATCATGGTATAAAACATGAATCTTCATCTATAAGAAATATATGATAGATTAGATTCATTGAATGATGAAATCAAATAGTGAACAATATTTCCAAGAAACTACTTATTCATGGTGGAATATCACTCCACTATGGTAAATAGGTAGCAACAGTTGCATTATACACTCAGAACCGGATGTTTATAATCCCTAGGTAGGGATGAATTCACTTTGAAATGTTATATGTTTAAAATCCAACATTGAACCATTTAATAATTTTTGGAATATGATACTATATTTGAAACAAATAAGGAAATCATAGAAAGTACAATGATGTAAATGATGAAGGAGTTTTCTTAGGCTTCTTAATGAAGAGTAATTCTTAAAAAGTTCATAACGATAAGATGAGAAACATTGTGGAGATAAATGATGTCATGGTCATTGAGGAAAAAATAAATGAAGAATTCTAGAATCTCAAACACCGAGGTTTTATGAAAATAAGAAGAGAAAGAAAATAAAATTTGTATAAATCTTGAATTTATTCATAAGTGTAGGAATGATGAGGACTCTGAGGATGAATCAAAGAATGAAATCACTTTTTAAGAAGTGTAATCTACACCCTAGAGGAGAAACTAAATAGTATAGGTATATCTATCCCATATAATTAGAGATAGATAAGCACCAAATAAAATAAGGAGAATGAGGAATGTAGGACATGATTCTTTATTTTCTGTAGTAAAAAAAGAATTATTTTATGAATCAATAGAGGATGAGTCCTGGGTTATGTCCATAAATAAGAAACTGGATCAAATCAATAAGAATTAAACTTGGGAGATTTTTGAGAGGCTATAAAATCACAATGTAATCAAAATAAAGTGGATATTTGAGAAAAAAATTAATGAGAATGGAAATGTGATTGGAAATAAGGAATTCTTGGAATATAAAGAAAATATTGAGATTGAATGATTCAATATTGAATAAACATTCACTCCAATGGAAAGACTATAGTTGACCAAGCTATTTATGCCTATAATAGTTCAAAGAGGATTCAAGGTTTATTAAATAGATGTCAAAATATAATTGTTGAATTGTTTTATTAAATAAAAATTTTATGTTGATTAACCTATGGGATTTATAATTTGCAATGATGAAAATAAGGTGTATAAGTTAAATAATTCCTTGTATAGAATAGATAAGGCACTGTGAGAATTTTATGCTCGATTGGATTTTTTGGGGAAAGTGGGAACCCTATAACCAACTTGATTAGTACTTTTCAATTAACATATAACGTATAGAGTGATTTGTGCATGATATATTATTGAAATAGTAGTGTTGATACTTATGCATCCACTATTTTCTTGGTAAATTAATTATCATATCAATAGGTTTTAAAAGTTACCAACTATAATGGGAACCTCAAGATAATCAAATAGAAATATTAAACATATGTCCTATAGTCTAGATACATCATACTAATAGGACATAAATTATTTATACATATTAGATTATAGGGGTTCATAATCATTGAGAATTATTCTTATGAGTTTCAGAATTGTTGATCCATAGTAGAGGAGATCATGAGAAATGACCCCCAATAAGAACCCCACATATTTTGGTTGTCATTAGATATTCCTATCTATGAGTATGTATATTCATCTACTAACTTGAGATCATTATTAAGTTGTATCATTTTATCACATACTTTGATACAAGACAAAAAATATGATATTTATGTTATGGTGAGGTAGCTTGTGTTGGGTACATCATTGGTGGTATGAAATTTTTTAAATATTCAATACATTATATATCACTTCTAGAAGGAAGATATATCTCATACCCAGTTGGCCAAGAGGGTAATACCTTTATTAAATATAGATATATGGTGGAAGAAGGAAGTCTATGTAATGATGCTAGTGAATAAATAAAGAAAAAAGAAGGATGTTAGAAAGTGTATTCATCCTACTTAATGAGATACCATGGGGTAAATAGATTATATTACACAAAGTGTGTTCATAGGAGGTAGTAACCACCCGATCTGGGTTCCACACACTAGTGCTCTGATCCGGTTGGTTATATGACCTCAAATGCATCTCCCCATATTCCAAGGGTTGTCGACTACTAATGAGGGTATAATATAATTTTTTTGGGGAGACTATACCATCTTTATCAAAGTAAAAAATAGAAAAAATAAATAAATGATAACTAAATGATAATAACTAATAACTAGAATAATACATAACCAATAAATACCACCATCACATGATAATCCCAAAACATGGATAAATTAATATAAACCAAAGATATAGATATTTAATGATATATAAGTGTCAAGTTTCAAATACAAACAAAAAATAAAGACACACTAAAAACTTCTCAATTGGGTCTTGACATCATGCCTAGTTCCCTCATCCATGCTCTATCCTAAACCCCAACTCAGTCATCTAAAATAGGGATCTTTCCCTTATATTGTCCTATAAACATGAAGTCTATTCGGGTACTGATCAGGAAGCCCAAGTAGGGTGTTATTACAACTTAGTAGGCCACCAAATATTATGTATAAAACAATATCCAGTCTATAAAAATATATGGAGTTATATAAGGAATAAAATAAAAATGATAAATTAAATAGTTTTCATAATGAATTATTCTTTTATTAACTGCATAATCCCTAGGTTCACCATGACACTCAAATCAATAAGTCCTACTTCGACATGTGATAGAGTTTGAGCCATCCACAAAGGGATATCACATATAATTCTATAATGGGTTACTATTAATCATTTAATTCCAATTTTACATTCACACAATGGGGGTCCAGAGCAGCAGTCTATAACCCCTTGGGTATTTGGAGTAGTAGTCCCTATCCCACAACTCAGTGATAAAATACAATACATATATATATATTTGGGTCCTAGAGTGAAAGTTTATCACCTCACATGTAATTAGAGTAGAAGTCCTTATCCCGAAACTTAGTCATAAATACTACATCCCATGGTTCCACATTCAAAACCCATTTATTAGTCACTTCTATAATTCATTATTCAAACCATTTCATAAATTCATTTATCAACTATTTATAATTTATAAACATCATTTCATTAATATCAGCACACCCCATGGGTTGCCATCAATTTCCTAATCCCATTAATTAATCAATTTCATAAACCCATTATTCCGCTAATTTCTTAATCACCTATTAATCCAATTGATTAATTAAAATTAGAATGAATTTACCCAATGTGGAAATTGAAATTCCAAAATTACATACATGAAATTATAAAAAAGACTACAAGAATTTAAAATTAGACCACCTACCTCAAGGCCATCGATGAACAATCACCAAACCTAAATCACTAAATTGGTGCAAAATAACCAAAAACACAAACAAACGAAAGAATCTAGGACCAATACCTAAGATAAATATCCAAAGGAACAAGATACCATAATACCTAGATCTAAACCATCAATAATAGAGGAAAAATGATCCAACTTCTTTGGGAAATAGATACGAGAGACAAAGTAAATCAAATGGGGAAGGAATTACTTACCAATGAGGAGGTGATACTTTAGTTATATCTTCATTTCTTCAATAAAGGGGTTATAGAAGCCTTGTAACCCTCCTTAGATCTTCCAAATTCAAATAAATGTGTTTAGGGAAATTCTAGGTTGATTTGGGGTTAAAAGGGGGGGGGGAGGTTCGAGAATTTTAATAAAAATTTTCAGTGGATTAAAAACTAGACACACGGTTTCTTGGACAGAGGGGATGGTTTTCCAAGACATTATCCTTAATCATGTTCCCCTTCTCATGGGATGAATGGTTTGAAAAACCATGCACCAATTGTGAAAATACCCACTGTATCAGAGTGCATGATTTGGGGAGGGTGGCTACACGATTTAGCCAAACCATGTGCCAACTGTGGGCCACCCCCTAGGGCTCCAAAAAGGGGAACATGGTTTCCTGGGGAAACTATATAGTTTTCCATAATTGTGAACCAACCATGTAAAACCCCATGGAATTCCAAATTTCTCTAAATTTTCCCAAAATTAACCAAAATAAAAACCTAACCGAGGTATAACAAAAAAAAGGGTAAAAGTGTACCCAAAAAAGAGCACAAGTATCTCTATAATGGTCGGGATCTTACAATATCCATACCTTATAATAGATCTTCCTTGTTATACACTCCTAAGAAACTCGAATATTATAAGTTAAAATGGTCGGTCCAATAACCAATCATATCTTCTTCCCTCTCCAATGTTTCCACCTGAACATGTCTAAGATGCCACAAACTCTAACTATTGGTAAGATATTTCCGTATAACAGTTTCCCATAATGATACATAACATGAATAAGATGCTTCTAAAAGGACACATTAGCCTCAAGATCAACATCATTAACATCGATCACATGAGAAGGGTCAGGGTGATACTTCCCAAGACATTACACATAGAAAACATCATGTATAACACTATGTCTCTAAGGAATAGTCAATTAGTACACCACTAGTCCGATCATCTAGTTAATCTTAGAATGTCCAACAAAATTAGGTGCTAAATTTCCCTTCCTCCAAATCCTATCATCACCTAAATCTATTCAACACCCTAAGGAATACACATTAACCCAATATAAACAAAAGGGGTCATAGATATCGATCTACATATGATTTATGCCTTTTATGATCCATAACAATATGTTTCCAAACAAATTAAACCTAATATGAAGTCTCCAACATGAGAACTAGTCCCAAAAATCAGACTCACTTATCGTCATCCAGAATAGAGGTGATCTAC
Source organism: Viscum album (assembly GCA_963277665.1). Classification (NCBI taxonomy): domain Eukaryota; kingdom Viridiplantae; phylum Streptophyta; class Magnoliopsida; order Santalales; family Viscaceae; genus Viscum; species Viscum album. The sequence goes on from OY728164.1 coordinate 1,195,024,958, forward strand.
ATGGCCTACCAAAAAGTGTCTCATTTGGTGCATTCTGAATAGTATTATGATAACTGCATTTATAAGTGAACTCAATGAGAACTAATTGATTCTCCCAAGACCCAGTAAATTCTAAGACACATACTTGTACCATATCATCGAAAACCTATATGGTTTATTCCGACTTCCCATCTATCTTCATGTGGAAATCCATACTAAAAAATACCTGAGTATGGAATGCCTTCTATAATACTTTCTAGAAGCATGAAGTACAACACAAATCATGGTCTCAAACAGTACTCCATGGAACCCCATTTAAACAAACTATCTCTTGAACATACATATCCCCCAATTTATCAATTCTTAAGGTCTCCAAAATAGGCATTAAATGTGATAATTTCATCAATCAATTCACCATCACCCAGATAACATCATTATTCTGATGTATCCTCCAAAGAACTAACACAAAGTGCATAGTAAAATCAGCCCACTTCCATTCTAGAATAGGATACAACTATAGTAAACCACCAAATCATTGATGTTCAAACTTTACCAGCTGACATGTGTAGCATCGTATCATGATCCCTCCAATATCCCTTTTTTTAAGTCCAACCACTAATACTATCGATGTTGATCATGATAAATTTTGGTAAAACCAAGATGCACTGCCCATTTCAAGGAATGAGACTCAAAAATAAATTCTTTTCACATACTCATAGGCACAAAAACACGGTTCTAGATATATATGATTTCATCCTCATCTATAGTACAATCAAAATCTGACTCCATACCTTTAAGGCTTTCTCCCATGGGAAAATTTTTAAGATATTCATACTACCTTTTTATGATCTGAATAAAAAGTGTGGACACCAGTGATACTGGTATGAGGGTAATCTTCTTCTAGACATCCTGAACTAAAATATTCATATCATCTAGAAAAGTTATAATCTTCCACTCAGAACTAAACTCTTGAACTACCTAAGTCTGTGTACTCCCTCTTAAAGCGTCAGAAACAATGTTTCATTTCCTTGATGTATAGCTTATCTGAAAATTTAAAGTCTATATATAGTCAACCCATATTTGTTATTAGAGATTAAAATATCACTATAAAATGATATACATTAAGATTTTATAGTTGGTATACACAGAATTGTTTTTACCCAATAGATAATTCTGCAAAACATTAAGTAATAAAACCCCAAATCTAATACAAGGTCATGTGTTGAGTAATTAAATTCATGTTGTCTCAACTACCGTGGCCCATATTCCACAACTTGACCCCACTATATCAACAATTATCTAAGTGAAAACCTAGATACATCACAAAACACAGTATACTCCTCACCAGACTTGGGTAGGATCAAAACAGGTGAGGTAGTCAAACACTGATTCAATTCTTGGAAAAAATTATCACATACTCTAAACCATTCAAACTTTATCCCTTTATTGGTCAATCCCAAAAGTGGTGTTTCCAAGTGGGAGAAGTCTTGGATAATCCTTCGATAAGAACTTGACAAACCTAGAAATATATGAATTTAAAAAACCTTATTGGGATTCTCCAAAGTGACCACTACCTACAAATTCTATGAGTCCACTAACACACCTTCCTCAGAGATTATGTGACCCAAGATATATTCCTTGTCGATCCAGAATTGTAACTTTGATATCTTAGCATTTAGCCGATTCCCTCTCAGTTTACTTAGTATGATTTCAAATTATTGGGAATGATCATCATGAGTCTTATAGTACAACAATATTTCATCCAAAAAACACCAAAAAAAGATCTAGGTATAGGTGAAATATTTGGTTCATCAATTCCACAAACACATCCAAGGAATTAATTAGCACGAATGGAATGATGATGAACTCATATATTCCATACTTTCTTATAAAATTATTCTATGGAATATCATAAGGTCAAACTCTGAACAAATGACACCCTGATCTCAATTCAATATTGGATGAAACACTGGATCCTATCAACTGATTAGATAGATCATCTATATACAGAATAGGATACAAGTTCTGCATTGTTATTTGATTCAACTTTTGGTAATCAACACATAAATGAAAAATAATGCCATCCTTATTAGAAAAAGACCGAAGAACCCCAAGGAGATGTACTTGGATAGTTATATTCATTATCTATTAACTATTACAGATGAGTATTAAGTTCTTATTTCTCTATTATTTCTATTATGTAGGGTGTATTGGAAACTGGATCAACTCCCGAAATGACCTTGATTATAAACTCAAAATCCCTCTTAGGTGGAAGTACTAACAAGTCCTCAGGAAACAAATCCTGAAACTTTTCCACTATTTTTTGAAGGAAATAATTCTTCACAGCCCCTTAATATAATAGAATACTTTCTACTTGGGTGGGGATCTCTCCTAGTTGCTGATGAACTGGACTTGAGTCGACTACCTATATATCCTACTCTCCACGATAAATATAATTGTTAACATCAGGAGACATGAATGTCACTATCCCATGGTAAAAATGATTATGGGCTCAGTATACTACCAACTAGTCAATACCCACAAACAAGTAAAAACCCAACATTAAAATTTTGTTAAGATAAAAAAACTATACTCCCCAACCTCGAGAAAACACCCCTTACATAAACAGATTTCCCTCGACTACAATCCAAAATATGTGTCGATCATCATAACACCACACACAAACTCTACCGCCAATATCAAACCATTCAAAAGTTATATATATAAAATAATGAGAGGCTCCTATATCAATTAAATCACTAAAAAGAGTATAATATATATGAATAGTACCTCTGATTGTCGATGGTCCTTCCTCACTATCCACATGTGCATGATGAACTAAATTAAATTTTCCTACCCCTAATCCTTATGCTATAGTCTAAGTACTCTAATATATACTACTATGAAGATATGGGTGATCTTTAAATGAGGTACCACATCCACCACCTCTACTAACATGGCTAGAAGAACTCCAACTGATTATATGATATAGGGTAGAAGACCCCTTTCCAGCACTTTGATTTAGCCTGGTTCCCCCATCCCTACTCATCAGTTGAGGGTTCCTACAATACCTCTATTATTGACCCATACTACCATAATATCAAAAATCATTCGGTGTTCATGTACACTAGATACAAATATGGCCTAACCTACCACACTGGTGGAAGTATATTCGGTTACTACTTCGAGTGACCAATTCTTCTCCCTGGCCACTCTATCTTTCATCTCCTTGGTTAAAATTTTCAAAGTAAAACTTCAGACTCACAAAATGTGTACCTCATTTTCATCTACTAGAAAACACATACACAACACTTGAATCATTTTTAGTATTCCCTTAGAAATGATATTTTGATTCACCCATTTATAAAACTTCTTCATCCAAAAGATGCTACCCTGGGACTTAATCACACATTTAATCCCATCCTAGAAATGTTTCGCAGCCATGGGATCATCTCTTGATAAAACGAGAATAAATAATTGAAAAATAGTTAAGATACAGACATATTCCATCACATACATACTCCCTTGTGTCAACTGGATAAACTCTGATAAATTTTCTTACTTGATCATCTTTGGGTAAAAGTGTTCTAGGAACTTCTCCTAAAATTCATTCCATACCATGTTCTCAAGTTAACCATCCTGACTTTAAATGTCCCACCAATGATTTTCGAAACAATGTAACATATAAGCATTCAGTTTTACTCTTTTATCTGCATGAGTCTCTAAATAGTCAAGGATCCTCTAGATATACTCATTCTAGAACTCATCTACCCAGGTCCACCCTCTCCAGTGAAGGTCAGAGGGTACTGAAATTAGAACTCTTGTATTAGGCTAGACATAATTCACCAAACCTCTGGGTCCATTTCCACAAACTATATAGAGTTAGAAAAGTTCTATTGGGACTAATCTTCGACTCCTTCACCTAGAACTATCCAAGCCTCTAGATTCACTGATGAAGGAACATTTCCAACGATTTCCTCCTGTCATCATATCAATAGGCATAATCATGGAGGTATATATCTACAATTCCAAACAAACATCTTAGGACACATAACACACTATTAACATAGATTAATGAGATTTATTCACATAAAGACATAACGAGTCATCCCCCATACCTCTCCATTTGGTCAAAACTGAGGCACTATCACCACCTTTAACCATACCTCATGTTAATTATGGATAACATAGGGTAAAACACTACCATATTTCATAGTTTCCCATTAGACACCCATTTAGCAATTTTAAACCACCACATTTAGCATAATTTAAAATTTAAAATTTTCTTATTAGGAACTATTTAATATTTATAATACTCCAACAAGGAAAATCATTTTAATTACAAACACTTACAAAAAACCTATTTTTCTATGAATTACAAAAATGATGCATGTGACATAAAATCATGAGTACCTAGAATGATGAATGTATACTCATATTTTGTGCCATACCGAGCCATGAAGAAAAATATCAGAAAACAATATATCACACAACAATTTCATCAACCAAGGTATAGTATCATCCAACTATAACAACAAACATCAATAACAATAATCCCACCCTGGGTAATTTGGATTTTCCCCCATACATGGGTTAACTACTCCCATGAACGAGCTTATGAACAAGGCCTGAATCATCTTAGTCTCCTGTCTAACATTCCAAAATAGTAAAATTACTAAAAAAATTAAACTCCTTTTATACCACTTTGTAAGGTCCCAAACCGAGTGCAACACATCGATCACCTAATCTAGTTGGTTACGTGACCTCAGGCGCACCTCCCTGCACAATAGAGGCTTCCAACTAACAACGAGGGTCAAATATATATCATGTGGAGACTATACCCTCTTTATTAAAGTATAACACCAAAAAAAATCAATAAATGATAACTAGATGACAATAAACAATAAACATAATAATATATAACCAATAAATACAAACATCACATGATAATCCCAAAACATGGATAAATGTCTATAAACAAAAGCTGTAGATATGTCATACCATATAAGTGTTATGTTTTGAATGAAAAACAAAAATAAAGACACACTAAAAAAATCCCTAAGAAGGTCATAACATCTTGTATGGTTCCCACATCCATTATCCATCCTGAATCCCAACTTATTTATTAGCCATATAACTCTTTCCATTATCCTATCCAATAAACATGAAGTTTATTCAGGCACTGACCAGGTAGTTAGAGTAAGGTTTGAGTAAAACTCAGTATTACACCACCAAAAACATCTAAAACTATATCTAGTTTATAACAATGTATGCAGTTTTATAAGAAATATATTAAAAATGATAAAGTAAACAATTTTCAAAATTAATTACTCTTTAATTAACCACATAATCCCCAGGTTCAAAGTGATACCTAAATCAATAATACCTGCTTCAGCCCATTCTGGATTCTAAACCATCCACCAAGGGATACCACATTTCATTCTATCATGGGTTTCCATTAATAATTTAATTCTAATTTCCTATTCATACAATGGGGGCCAAGGTTAGCAGTCTGGAACCTCGTGGGTATTTGGAGTAGTAGTCCCTATCCCACAACTCAATGATCACATCAAATACCCAAATATATTAGGGGCCTAGAGTGATATTCTATCACCCCATGGGTATTTATACTAGTAGTTTCCATCCCAAAAATCGATCGTAAATATCACATCTCATGGTTCCACATTCATAACCCATTTATCAACCACTTCCATAATTCATTATTCAACCCATTTCATTAATTCATTTATCAACCATGCATAATTTGAAAAAATTATTTCATTAATATCAGCACACCCAATGCTTCTCCTTCAATTTCATAATACCATTAATAAATCAACTTCATAAACCCATTATTATGTCAATTTTTATAATCCAATGTTGTACCAATTGATTAATTAAAATTAGCATGCAATTTCCCGACATGGAAATTGAAATTCCACAATTACATATACAAAATAAAATCTAGAATATGAGAATTTACAATTAGAACACCTTCCTCAAGGTCGTTGATGAAATTTCACCAAACCAATTGTGCTAGTGCCCACTGTATCAGGGTGCATGATTTGGGGAGGGTGGCTGCACGATTTAGCCAAACCATGTGCCAACTATGGGCCACCCCCTATGGATCCAAAAAGGGGAACATGGTTTCCTGGGGAAACTGTATGGTTTTCCCTAATTTTGATCCAACCATGTACAACCCCATGTAATTCCAAATTTCTTTAAATTTACCAAAAATTAACTAAAATAAAATCCAAATCGAGGTATAACAAAAAAGGGTAAAAGTGTACCCAAAAAAGAGAACAAGTATCTCTAGAAAGGTCGGGATCTTACAGTATCCCCACCTTATAATAGATCATCCTTGAGCTATACAAGAAACTCGAATATTATAAGTAAATAAGGTCGGTCTACTAACCAATAATATATTCTTCCCTCTCCCATGTTTCCACCTGAACATGTCCATGATGCAACAAAACTCTAACTATTGGTAAGATATTTCGCTATAACAGTTTCCCACTATGATCCATAACATGAATAAGATGCTTCTAAAAGGACACATTAGCCTCAAGATCAACATCATTAACATCGATCATATGAGAAGGGTCAGGGTGGTACTTCCTAAGATGTGAAACATGAAAAACATCATGTATAACACTATGTCTCTAAGGAAGAGTCAATTAGTACACCACTGGTCCGATCATCTAGACAATCTCAGAAGGTCCAGCAAAACTGGGTGCTAAATTTCCCTTCTTCCAAATCCTATCATCACTTAAATCTATTCCACACCCTAAGGAATACACATTAACCCAATATAAACACAAGGGGTCATCAATGTCGATATACATATGATTTATGCCTACTATGATTTATAAAAATATGTTTCCAAAAAAATTAAACCTAATATGGAGTCTCCAACATGAGTACTAGTCCCGTAAATATACACTCACTTATCTTCATCCAGAATAGAGGTGATCTACATGGCCTACCAAAAAGTGGCTCATTTGGTGCTTTCTAAATAGTATTCCGATAACTGCTTTTATAAGAAAACTCAATGAGAACTAATTGATTCTCCCAAGACCAACTAAAGTCTAAGAAACATACTAGTACCATATCATCCAAAACCTATATACTTTATTCCAAATTCCCATCTATCATCAGGTGGAAATCCATATTAAAAAATACCTGAGTATGGAATGCATTCTATAATACTTTCTAGAAGCCTGAAGTACAACACAAATCATGGTCTCAAACATTACTCCATGGAACCCCATGTAAACAAACTATCTCTTGAACATAAATCTCCCCCAATTTATCAATTCTTAAGGTCTCCTAGATAGGAATGAAATGTGATAAATTCATCAATAAATTCACTATCACCCAGATAACATCATTATTCAGAGGCGTTCTCCAAAGAACTAACCAAAGTGCATAGTAAAATCATCCCACTTCCATTCTAGAATGGGAAACAAGTATAGTAAACCACCAGATCATTGATGCTCAAACTTCCCCAGCTGACATGTGTAGCATCGTATCACAAACCCTACAATCTCCCTTTTTTCATGTCCAACCACTAATACTATCGACGTTGGTCATGATAAATTTTGGTCAAACCATGATGCACTGCCCACTTCAAGGAATGAGACTCAAAAATAAACTCTTCTCACATACACATTGGCACAAAAACACGGTTCCAGACATCGATTATTTTATCCTCATCTATAGTACAATCAAAAACCGACTCCATACCTTCAAGGATTTCCCCCATGGAAAAACATTTAAGATCTTCATACTACCTTTTTATGATCTGAAAAAAAAGTGTGGACTCCAGTGATACTGGTATGAGGTTCATCTTCTTCTAGCCATCCTGAACTAAAATATGCAAATCATCTAGAAAAGTTATAATCTTCCACTAACAACTAAACTCTTGAACTACCTAAGTCTGTGTCTTCCCTCTTAAAGCGTTAGAAACAACATTTCCTTTCCTTTATGTATAGGTTATATGAAAATCTAATGTCTGTATATACTCAACCCATATTTGTTATTAGAGGTTAAAATATCACTATTAAAGGACATACTTTAAGATTTTATGGTTGGTATACACACAAATTTTTTTACCCAATAGATAATTCTGCAAAACATTAAGTAATAAAACCCCAATGCTAATACAAGATCATGTGTTGAGTAATTAAATTCATGTGGCCTCAACTACCATGGCCCATATTCCAAAACTTGACCCCACTGTATCAAAAATTCTCTAAGTGAAAACCCAGATACATCACAAAACACAATATACTCCTCACCAGACTTGGGTAGGATCAAAATAGGTGAGGTACTTAAACACTGATTCAATTCTTGGAAAACATTATCACATGATCTAAACCATTCAAACTTTATCCCTTTCTTGGTCAATCCCAAAATTGGTGTTTCCAAGTGGGAGAAGTATTGGATAAACCTTTGATAATAACTTTCAAAACCTAGAAATCTATGAATGTCAAAAACCGTCTTGGGATTCTCCAAAGTGGAAACTACCTACACATTCTATGAGTCCACTAACACACCTTCCTCAGAGATTAGGTGACCCAATATATATTCCTTGTCGATCCAGAATTGGCACTTTGATATCTTAGTGTTTAGCCAATTCCCTCTCAGTGTACTTAGGATGATTTCAAATTATTGGGAATGATCATCATGAGTCTTATAGTACACCAATATTTCATCCACAAAACCACCAAAAATAAGATATAGGTATCGGTGAAATATTTGGTTCATCAAGTCCACAAACACATCCAAGGAATTCATTATCACGAAAGGCATCACAATGAACTCATGTATTCCATACTTTCTTATAAAATTATTATGTGGTATATCATAAGGTCTAAATCTGAACAAATGATACCCCGATATCAATTCAATCTTGGATAACACACCAGATCCTATCAACTTATTAGATAGATCATCTATATACAGAAGATGATACCAGTTCTTCATTGTTATTCGATTTAACTTTTGGTAATCAACACATAAATGAAAAATACTTCCATCCTTATTATAAAAAGACCGAAGAACCCCAAGGAGATATACTTGGATAGATAAATCCATTATCCATTAACTCTTCCAGATGAGTCTTAAGTTCTTATTTCTCTATTAGTTCCATTATGTAGGATGGATTGGAAACTGGATCGGCTCCCGAAATGACCTTGATTGTAAACTCAAAATCCCTCTTAGGTGGAAGTACTAATAAGTCCTCAGGAAACACATCCTCAAACTTTTCCACTATTTTTTGAAGGAAATAATACTTCATATCCCCTTCATCTAATAAAATAATTTCTACTTGGGTGGGGATCTCTCCGAGTTGCTGATGAAGTAGACCTGCATCAACTACCTGTATATCCCACTCTCCACGATGAATATAACTGTTAACCTCAGGAGACATAATTGTCACTGTCCCATGGTAAAAATGATTATGGGCTCAGTATACTACCAACTAGTCCATACCCAAAATTAAGTAAAAAACCAACATGAAAATTATGTAAAGATAAAAAAACCATACTCCCCAACCTCGAGAAAACACCCCTTATATAAACAGATTTCCCTCGACTACAATCCAAACTATGTGTCAATCATCATAACACCACTCACAAACTCCACCGCCAAACTCAAACCATTCAAAAGATATATATATAAAATATTGATAGGCTCCTATATCAATTAAAGCACTAGAAAGAGTATAATATATAAGAATAGTAGCTCTGATTATTGATGGTCCTTCCTCACTATCCACATGTGCATGATTAACTAATTTAAATTGTCCTACCCCTCATACTTATGATATAGTCTAACTACCCTAATATATACTACTATTAAGATATGGGTGATCTTTACATGATGTACCACATCCACCACCTCTAATGACATGGCTAGAAGAACTCCAACTGATCATCTGATATAGGGTAGAAGATCCCCTTCCAGCACTTTGATTCCGCCTGGTTCCCCCATCCCTACCCATCAGTTGAGGGTTCCTACAATACCTCTATAATTGACCCATACTACCATAATATCGACAATAAACTGGTGTTCACGGACACTAGATACAAATATGGCCTAACCTACCACACTGGTGGAAGTATATTTGGTTACAAATCTGAGTAACCAATCCTTCTCCCTGGCCACTCTATCTTTCATCTCCTTGGTTAAAATTTTCAAAGTAAAACTTCATACTCACAAAATATGTACCTCATTTTCATCTACTAGAAAACACCTACATTACACTGGAATCCTTTTGTAGGATTCCATTAGAAATGAGAGTTTTATTCACCCCTTTAGAAAACTTCTTCATCCAAAAGATGATACCCAGGGACTTAATAACACATTTAATCCCATCCTAGAAATGTTTCGCAGCCATGGGATCTTCTATTGACAAAACTAGGATAAATAATTGAAAAATAGTGAAGAGACAGACATATTCCATCACAGAAATACTACCCTGTGTCAATTGCAAAAACTCCACTACTTTTTCTTACTTGAGCATCTCTGTGTAAAAGTGTTCTAGGAACTTCTCTTAAAATTTTTTCCATACCATGTTCTCAAGTTAACCATCCTGACTTTGAATTTTCCACTGATGATTTTCTAGACCATGTAACATATAAGAAGCCAGTTTTAATCTGTTATCTGCATGAGTCTCTAAATAGTCAAGGATCCTCTCGATATACTCAATCTAGAACTCAGCTACCCAGGTCCACCCTCTCTAGTGAAGGTCAGAGGGTGCTTCAATTGAAACTCTTGTATTAGGCTAGACATAATTCACACAACCTATGGGTTCATTTCCACAAACTGTATAGAGTGGGAAAAGTTCTCTTTGGACTACTCTTCGGCTCCTTCACGTAGAACTATCCAAGCCTCTAGATTCACTGATGGAGGCACATTTCCATCCATGTCCTCCTATCAACATATCAATAGGAATAATCATGGAGGTATATATCTACAATTATGAAGACATATCTTAGGACACATAACACACTATTAACATAGATTGATGAGATTTTTCACATAAATACATAACGAGTCATCCCCCATACCTCTCCACTTGGTCAAAACTGAGGCACTATCACCACCTTTAACTATCCCTCATGTCGTTTATGGATAACATAGGGTAAAACACTACCATATTTCATAGTTTCCCATTAGACACCCATTTATCCATTTTAAACCACCGTATTTAGCATAATTTAAAATTTAAAATTTCTTATTAGGAACTATTTAATTTTTATAATACTCCAACAAGGAAAATAAATTTTATTACAAAAACTTACAAAAAACCTATTTTTCCATGCATGCCAAAAATGATGCATGTGACATAAAATCTTGAGTGCCTAGAATGATGAATGTATACTCATATTTTGTGCCATACCGAGCCATGAAGAAAAATATTAGAAAACAATATATCACACAACAATTTCATCAACCAAGGTAAAATATCATCCAACTATAACAACAAACATCAATAACAATAATCCCACCCTGGGTACTTTGGATTTCCCCCCATACATGGGTTAACTACTCCCATGAACGAGCTTATGAACAAGGCCTGAATCATCTTAGTATCCTGTCTACCATTTCAAAAGAGTAAAATAACTAAAAAAAAGAAAACTCCTTTTATACCACTTTTTAAGGTCCCAAACCGAGTGCCACACATCGATCCCCTGATCTAGTTGGTTACATGACCTCAGACGCTCCTCCCTGTACAATAGAGGCTTCCAACTAACAACGAGGGTCAAATATATATCATGGGGATACTATACCATCTTCATTAAATTAGAACACCAAAAAAATCAATAAATGATAACCAAATGATAATAAACAATAAACATAATAATATATAACCAATAAAGACAAACATCACATGATAATCCCAAAACATGGGTAAATGACTATAAACAAAAGCTGTAGATATGTCATTCCATATAAGTGTTAAGTTTTTAATGAAAAACAAAAATAAAGACACCCTAAAAAATCCCTAAGAAGGTCCTAACATCATGCATGGTTACCTCATCCATTATCCATCCTGAATCCCATATTATTCATTAAACATATGACTCTTTCTCTTATCCTGTCCTACAAACATGAAGTTTATTTAGGCACTGACCAGGTATTCCAAGTAGGTGTGAGTAAAAATCAGTATTACACCACCAAAAACATCTAAAACAATATCTAGTTTATAACAATGTATGCAGTTGTATAAGAAATATAGTAACAATGATAAAGTAAACAATTTTTAAAATTAATTATTCTTTAATTAACCACATAATACCTAGGTTAACTGTAACACGTAAATCAATAATACCTGCTTCAGATCATTCTGTATTATAAACCATCCACGAAGGGATAACACATTTCATTCTATCATGAGTTTACATTAATAATTTAATTCTAATTTCACATTCATATAATGTGGATCAAGAGTAGAAGTCTGGAACCTCATGGGTATTTGGAGTAGTAGCCCCTATCCCACAACTCAGTGATCACATCAAATACCCAAATATATTAGGGGCCTAGAGTGATATTCTATCACCCCATGGGTATTTATAGCAGTATTTTCCATCCCAAAAATCGATCGTAAATATCACATCTCATGGTTACACATTCATAACTCATTTATCAACCACTTCTATAATTCATTATTCAACCCATTTCATTAATTAATTTATCAACCATGCATAATTTATAAAAATTATTTCATTAATATTAGCACACCCAATGCATCTCCTTCAATTTCATAATCCCATTAATAAATCAACTTCATAAACCCATTATTATGTCAGTTTTTATAATCACATGTTGTACCAAGTGATTAATTAAAATTAGAATGCAATTTCCCACAATGGAAATTGAAATTCAACAATTACATATACAAAATACAATCTAGAATATGAGAATTTACAATTAGACCACCTTCCTCTGGGTCGTTGACGAACTTTCACCAAACCAAAATCCCTAATTTGTCATGGAATGATAAAAAAACAATAGTGTGGAAGACCTAGGACCAATAACTAAGATCAAGATACAATGGGAAAATATCCATTAAAATATAGATATAAACCATCTCCAATGGTGTAAAATCATCCCTCCTCATCAAGAAAGAGAGGTGGGAGATAAAGGAAATAAAATAGGGAATAAATCAGTTACCAATGAGGAGACGATCCTTCAATCAGATCCTGGATTCATTAATATAGGATTTTAAGGAGCGTTGGAATCCTTCTAGGATCTTTCAAATTGGAAATAATGTGTTTAGGGATATGTTAGGGCGATTAGGGGTTAAAACGGGGGGGGGGGGGGTCATGAATTTTAATAAAAAATTTGAGGGTTTAAATCCCATGAGCATGGTTTATTGAGAGGAGGCACACATTTTCCCAAATAGTATGACCCAACTATGTGACCCTACTCATGGGGTGCTTGTTTTATCATCTGGGGAACACCGTTTTAAAAACTATGCACCAACCATACAAAACCCCATTGTATCAGGGTGCACAGTTTGGGAAGGGGGGTCGCACGGTTTGTCCAAATCATGTGTCAACTGTGCGCCACCACCTGTGGCTCCAAAAAGGGTTGCACAGTTTCCAGGGGAAAATGGAACAGTTTTCCCTTTCTATGTTCTAATGATACACAACCTCATTGGCTTCTAAATTTCTCCAATTTCACTTGAAACCACTACAAATAAAAACCCAACCAAAGTGTAGCCAAAATAAGGGTAAAAGAGTACCTGAGGCATCTCTGGAAAGGTCAGGATCTTACATAGTCATAGTTATGACTTATCCTTATCTTTTTAGGGGTAATAATGTGTTGCTTTAAACCAGTCTTGGACTATGGCTATGAATCAATACTATCAATATAATTTCCTAGATGGTCACACACAAAGTGCATCCACAAGTTCTACCTTTTCATATAAATGGAAGTTTACGATGAATTGTACCCCCGACATGGGGTTCAGTGAATGTCCAAGTGTGAATGATCACAAGATAATTAAATAAATTAAATTATTTATGTTTATAATAATAAAAAGTTAGTTTATTTCTCAAGTTATCCACAAATAATTAAAGTATAAACGTAAAAATTATAAAATTTTATTTTTGAGATGAATGTTATGCATTCAAGGTTCCTTAATTAATTAAAAGAGGAATAAGATGAGTAATGGTTCAAATTTTATCATGTGTAATTTTATTAATGTCATAATAAAGTGATAAAATATTAATTACATTCAAAAAATTTCTAATAATTTATTAATGTCATTTTGGGATGGTTTAAGTGGTTAAATTTTTCTAGGAGATTAAGTGCAATTTTTGAAAGTTCAACCTACAATTTAATCTAATTTTCACCCATGAATAGAATACCTAATAATTTTCATAAATTTAGATATATATTATGTGATATATTTACTCTCTAAATATCTAAATAGAGAAAATAAAAGAAGAGAAATGCTGGATTGATATTGCTTCCTTGGATCGAGTCTTCGTTCTTCACACGATCGAAGTGACATTGTAAAGAGATTTAATTTCACATGATAAAACAAAAAAAATTAAAGAATTATTTTATAGGATATGTGGTTATTGTGTGAATGACTTAGGGTATTAATCTCTTGTAATATTTGAGCTATGACACTCCAAAGAAAGTAGATCGTATTGGCATTGACAAATGAACAAGGTACTATTTACGATTTCATTATATTTTTGTTCTTTATGATTAAATTAAATTGAAAAGAATACATTGGTCAAACTAGTAAATGATATAATATATTAGATATTAGAACTCTAATTTGATTATAGTTTTTAAAAATACCAATATTTCACGCTTTCTCTATTCTAAGTTCCTTCAATTGTTATCAGAACAATTGTTTAATAATTTAAATTGATGGTTAAATTATAGTTTCTAGAATTAAGATATAGGGTTTGGATATGGAATAAAAAACAATGTAAACACATCAATATAAGTTCAAATTTCCAAGATATGGACTTAAAAATATTGATAAATGGTTTTTTTTAAAAAAATAAAATGAATATTTTTAGACGAATAGTTTCCCATGGTTACTATTCATCTGTGAAAAAAATTGAACACGGTGGGGGGTTAGGCACAATGTTAGGAATGTTTCTAAAATTTTACAAAAAATAATATATATATATATATGTGTGTGTAATATTATATATAAAATATTGGTGGGGGGGGGGGGGGGGGTTATGTGGTTAAGCCACATAAGGGGGAAAATAAATAAATGTTGATTTTTACAGGTGGCTATGTCACCAGCCCCACCTTTCGCACCACCTCCCCCACATTTGACTAGAGTGTAGAGCCCACCTACCACTCTCAATAAATGGGTGGTGTTTTATAAAGATAATTATTTATTTAAATTAGGTGCACAAATAGGGTTCCCCTTGAACTGCTACCCCTTGATGTGGGCTAACCCTCATGCACCCCTACAGGTCCACTGGACCCTAGCTAGGCTGGATTGGGTCAAATATAACCCTCTTGACCCATCAGGACCACACTAGGCTAATATTGACATCTGGGGGACCCTTTTCTTCTTTATAAAAACCCATGAAATTTTATTTTTTTAGAAAATTAATAAAAATATCTATAATTTCCTAAAAACTTTCATGTTAAATTAGACGTATTGATAATTCATTAAAATTATTTTAATGAAATTTTATTGCATTAAAAATACAATTGAGTTGAATTTTATCTTATTTAATTTTTATTATGTAATATTATTTCATTTTAACTAATCTTTAATTGAAAATGACCCTTTCTTGTTTGGTATAAAAATTAATTTAATTTTAATTATTGTGATGAAATTGTTTTTTAGTAATTAGTTATTTAAAATTATTTTAGCTGTTGTGTGATCTATCCATCCTCATTAAATGTATAATGTCACATGTATCTACATTTTTATTGATTAAAATGTAATTTTTTAACATGAGTACCCCTCACCCATGCATGAGTTTTCATTGTAAAAATGAAGGAGTACAAAATGTTGTGGTTCGAGTCAAGAGTTCGTGTGGAACAAAATAAGAAGAATGCATGGGATTTTGACATTTTCTGAAACTTGATATGGTGCATGGATCAAGGAGTTTCCCTAGGGTCTCAATTAATCCCTAATTTTCTTGATGGATAAACTAGTATAAATAGCTCATAATCACATCATTATTTATTTATTTTATTATTCATAGATAATTGTTTGTAAATGTTTAGATGACATGAAATCACATAGAAAACTTAACAAACATTCATAGATAAAATAAAAGAATATATGTGATGAATTAATTTTATTTATGATTTATTAAATTTTTGTGTGTGATCGCTTAATAACAAGTAATATAAATAGAATCAAATTTCAGTCATAAATATACAAATTTAAAAACCATAGAGGTGAATATTAATTCACTAACACTTTCCTTCACTTAAGTTTTAATATAACCATATGGTCGAGGTGATCTCATCCCTAGTTGATGGTACCTCTTACTAATGGGAAATTATTATGAAAGTGGTGGGTAAAATTAAGTAAAATTAGATCCAAAGATGAATTCATAGATATCTTGGTGAAATTTTCGGGGAAAATAGTTGAGTAAATCAATGTTACAATTTATAAGAGATATATATTCACTCAACAAATCAAATATCCATGAGTCTATGTGTTTGGCCTACCAAAATACCTCCCCATACTCTTAGAGTAGAGGTAATGACATAAATGAAACTATGAAGAGAGTTTTAGGCATCCTTTCCTCTATAATACTCAAGAGACATAATATTTTGAATATATTAGTTTAGGGGTACATGAATTTGATAGAATAGTGGGATATATTTAAGATTAATAAAACTATAATTTTTAATAAATAGTAACCAAGATAAAATTACTAATATTATTATATTTTATTTTGTAGAAATAATTGAAATTAATATGATATATTTATTGTGATTAATAAAAGAAGAATAATATGTCCTAACCCTTATAAATTCCTTAGAATGATATAGAATCGTTTGTAAAGTACTATGAAATGAAAGGAAATTATGTGTTCTAAAATCCATATAACATATTGATCCACATTAGGAATAAACCGAAGTATATAAATAAGATTACATGAGACTAATAGATAATTAATTTTATATTTACATCATGATGAAATCATCAATGTCAAGTAAGTTGTGAAAGTAACATCATGGCATGGATGGATATACCATGTTGTCTCATCTTTGAGAAGTTTGTGAGGATAAAGATAAATTACAAGTGAATGTTATTATGATTATATTGATCATTTAAATTAATATATGAATCATGATCTTTCAATACATATCATATTCCATCCCTATCACCCAATTATCCCAGTTACTTTGATAATTATAAAAATAAGATTATAGAAAAACTAATTAAATATATTTTGGGTAAAATTATTCAATAATATATAAACATAAAGAAAGATAAATATTTAGTTCATATGGTAACCAAGATAAAATACCTGGTGAAAAATACAATAGAAAGTACATTTCCCATGGTACCTTCACAAATACCTTCTAAGAAACCAAAGAAAAAGTAGGTAAACATTAAACAGAAGAAAATTATCTTCTCATATGGAAAGATAAGTCAATGGAAGTGATATTATAATTTATTGGGGTAGAATTAAGTAGAGTCTTTGAATTCATTTATATTTATCATTTCATGTGATGTTTCTATTTTACTGCTTATCTATTAGATAATGTATGTGTTCTATACATTTGTATCCAAATATAGTATCCATGTAAGTTCCAAAACATTATAAGAAGTGATGTGAATTCACCAAGTAGATAAGGCATGGTGATTCATATATCAGTAAGGAACACCATGAATCCTTATTATCCCAGATGATTTGTTCTAATCATGTTATTATTGAGTATTACCAAAACATTTATTTCATGTATCCAATGGATATGATGAGTCATTATTTATTTATATAATTCATGTTATTTTTGGTGAATCATACTCAACTAATAGTTTAGTAATACCGAATCATTGGCAATACATGATGAATATAGAATATAATACCCTATAATACCTAGTTGTGGAAAGATAATTCATTTTCAAGTAAAACTAAAATTAGTTTTCAAGTATATATTTAGAACGGTTCTTAGAATCTTTGATTTTAAAAACCTTCAATATTAGTAATACCATTACATATAAAGTTTAATACGAAGAAACCTTTTGAAATAAAGGTAAGACAATAATATTATAGGAATAATTCAACATTATATGTGTTTAATTATTTCATGTAGAATCAAGAGGTAAATTTATATACTACATGTGATTATTTTGAGAAATGTTAGTAATGTAAGAGTGAATTAAGGAACATTCATGGTTAAAGATACGAGTTTCTTTAGGACCGTGAGCCAAATAATATCTTAACCACGAATTCATCGATCATGAATATGTAGAGTGGATTTATTACTAAACTCACATTTGATTATACACATTGAGATAGAAATTATGTAAGTACAAGTATGGTAAATGATGAGTCTTATATGTATTTAAAGTTTTATAATTCCTTTTCAAGCCATTATTCAAAAATAGTGGAGTTAAACCATAACCACATAAAAACTATAATGATGAATGGATATAAAATGAGTTATAGTATGATATAAATTCATTATGTCACAAAAAAACAATTAAATGAATTTTTAATGATATTTCAGTAAATAGACATTCATCAATGGAAAATACAATGTGAATGTCAGGTAATCATTCTATAGTTTATACAGGATATTACATGAATCCCTTGTATATAAAGGTTATAGTCAAGTGATAGACTATATTTCTATAAAATGGTGAAAATATATATTAAAGATAGTGTAAGTAATATTATCTTGTATAAAGTCAAAGATATAGATGCATACATAGTTCATATAAGAACATGTTACATAAGAGCTCGTTAAAGGGGCAGTGTTCTAAACATATATACTGTGTATGATTATTAGAACAAAAATGTTGGTTTTATATTCATTGCAGTGAGTGATATATTATTATTTTTAGACTAATGAACCTTTGTATTTACTCAACCTAGGTTTCTATTTGAACCAAAACCCAAACTACAACACCACTATCCTGAGGGATATTTCCAATACCCACAGGATGAAGTTAAACTCTATGGAATCAATAATAATCATTGAGAATGATTTCAAACTTAAAAATATTTTAAGAAAAATATAATTCATACAAAAATTATATCATGCCCAATAAATAATTTAGATACCCATGAAAAAATCAGATATACAAAAAAATAAAAAAATAGGCATAAGGTATAAACAAAACAATAATAGAATAAAAGAGATAAAAAATAAAATCTCTGCTCACACTGCAAACACCCCTAGCTAAATAAACCTATAGAAGATGCCTATCACTTACCACCATAATATCAGTTCACTTATAATTATAGAAATCATTAATAGGCCTACAAGACCAAAGTAAATCATTTAAAGGGAAACAAATAAGACATTTTATGAAAATAATGGCAAGGCCTATAAATTATTTAATAGGTACACTTATCTAAATGTGATAAAATAAAGCTAACCTTAAAGAAAAAATCAATCAATGTTCCAATAGTGGTTAAAATTCAATGAAAAACCTTAAAATGAGATATAATATATGCACCCATATATAATCAATTAGTAGTCCACCACCCGCCTTTCCACATAACCAACCTTTTATTTAAGATCCATTTTCAGGGTAGATTTTAAAAATAAATTTGAAAACTATAGTTTTCATAAGCCTTTACATAAAGGAAACAACAACACCTAAAATTTGTTAAACTTAATTTTCTTATTTTTAAAAAAAGAAAAAAATCACTTTAAAAAACCATTTAAAATATTCGAGGCCCTATTTTTCAATCATCCATTTATAAATCACTTTCAAAATCAAGGATAAAATCCTTTAATTCAACTCACTTTCTAAAACCTCTTTAAAAACCACTTAAAAAATAAAAAAATAACCATGCCTAAAAAAGAGAGCATGAAACAAAGTAAGATCCACAATTCTCAGGAAGATAATAAAAGTTAACAAGAAAATGTGTCACAATCAATACAAGAAACTGTGAAAATAGTTAATCACAAGATATAGGTTGCATATATAAACCACTAATAAAAATGGAGGTGTCATGGGATCTAGTCTAGGTATTAGTGTAACATGATCCGAACTAATGATGTGAATTCCTAGGATAACACTAAGAACCAATATATCCCTAGTATCTTCATCGAGATAGCTAAGTCCAAATAAATCACCCAAGAAGTAAAATTCTTCATGGTCTGTATGAGCCATCCTGATAACTCTTTTAATTTATCCATGAACCTAACCTTGATTGGAACAAAATACAAACTTTGTCTTATACTTATCCAGACATACCTAGTTACCCGAGTTCCCAAAATTGAATTAAATATAGGTGAGTTAACTATCTATCCACAAGAACATCCATCAAAGTATAAAAAATAATCCATCCTCTAACTAAATAACCCCTAACTAAATTATTCAATAATTTCCAAGCAATCGTAACCCCTGAAGGCTAATCCATGGAAAAGAAACAATTAAAGGCTATATAGGGTTTCACATACAAAAGTGATGGTGAAAAATTTAAATTTCCAACTGGGACTCCATGAAAAATCAACTTGGGTGCACTGAGTCTTTTGTACCATTTAAAACCCATTTACCCCATTAAAATCATTTAAAATAAAACCATTAAAACCAATAAATTCTCATTTAAGATATGGGATAAGATTATTTCAAAACCACATTCATTACCATAAACATATAAATATATACTTACACACACAAAACAAAACAAATATATATAAGAATATCCAACTATGCACGCATTTAGAAATTATATTGTGAATGTGTACATATATACATAAATACACAATAATATATATATATATATATATATATATATAAGTTCATGAGATTCACCTTCTAACACTCTAAATTTTAAAATATAATAAGGAAATATGTTCCTAGCTTTAAAAAAACTTTTAGAAGGGAATCAAAAAAATTATAGTTCCTTGAGAATTTAAAACATATTTTTTTAATATAAGTTCACCCCTTTAAATTCCAATCAATCATTTATAAATCTATATGTAAAACCAAAAACACCATTTACAACTTTGCTTAAATTTTTAATATAATGACTAGAGAATTAAATAAATAACTGGTGTGAAAAACTCATGAATAAAGTATAAAACATTATATAAAATAATAAAAACCTTTACTTATAATGGTAATCAAGGAAAAACCTAATTTACACTTCAAAAATTCAATAAAAATATTTAATTCTATAATTAGAAGTCCAAATTGTAATTTTATAAGAACAAGAAATTGACAGTTCTAAAATCAATGATTAGGGCATGGGAAAACCTTCCTCAAATCAACTATGATCAATATGCAATGTGATTACATTGATGGAGAACCTACAAACATATAAGAAAATTTATTAAATAACCCATCACATTCCCTAACATTAAAGGAATCAAAAGAGACCTGTCAAAATGAAACCCCTAGTGTTTGTTTAAGGAGGGTATGCAGCTAAGGGAGAATAAAACAGGGGAAAATAGAGAAGGGATAATATATGAGACCTTACTGAGGTAGCCTAAAATAAATTTCAAGAAAATATTAATGAAATAGTGAAGGGAGAGGAGGATGCATATGGTAGAGTTATCTCACACAATGGAGGGGGTTGATGTTATATGGGAGGAGGAAGCCCTCTTTTATAATAATAATAATAATAATAATATTTTATTTATTTCATTTTCGTTATTATTCATTATCATCAATTATTCATCACCATTTTTACTAATAATTATCAAATTATTCTTATTAAACCTACAAATAGAATTAAATAAATAAATAAAATAATACCCAAAATATGGTGTATTTATATCTCCCCATAATGAAAATTTCAATCCCAAGAATGTATTTGGTCCAAAACCAAAGCTAATAAACAAGGGAGACCATTTTACTTATAATAGAGAATGAAAGCTAATATCAACTCTCCCCACCATTTATAAATATTCTAAATGGTGAGATGAGAAATTATAAACCATTAATGAAATGATCCATAATAAACCACTCACCCCCCAAAAGAGAACAACCATAATAATATCCATAAAGTGGTTCCATCAACAACATTAAGTTTAATATAACCAAAATCAATAAAGCACACTAGAACTTAAATCCTTCATGTTGGGTCATCAAGTGTTAGAATAACCACCAAGAACCCCAACCATATTTTCTTTAGATAATTACAGAATATCACTAAGCACATTGGGATAACCTTTCCAAGAATAACACCTAGAAAACTCCATAAGCATGATTAAAAATCACTGCTTATCCATGGGACCACATCCTTGATTGAATATAACTACTTCAGCAAGTTCTAGAGTGTCTTTGATCATGTAAATATGACCATGAAAATAATAGTATCATGACCTCTACATATAAATTTTCCAAAACATCCATGATCTCCCTATAGATAGTTTTCATGAAATCCCTATAGTGAGTTTTCACAACCATTGTATAAGGATTTTCATAACCTTAATAACCACCCCACAAATATTTCTCATGAACTCCCCATAGGTATTTTTCACAAACTCCCCCTAAGGAGTTTTTATGACCTCCCCACAAAGAGTTTTCATAACCTCACCATAATTATTTTGCATGACATCCTTGTAGGGATTTCTCATGACCTGCCCATTGGGAGTTTTTATAACATCCCTATAGGTAGTTTTTCTAACCTCCCTATAGATATATTTCTTGACCTCCTCATATAGAGTTATCATGACCTCATTAGAGAGAGTTTTTACGGCCTCCTCATAGGGTGTTTTCATGGCCTCCCATAATGGGAGTTTTCATAGATACCCTTATGGTTTTTTCATTAGGTTTAATGACCATAAAAATAAGTTTTTTCTATGATAAAAATACTAATTATAAGGGAATTTTCATTTAGTAACTCAATACCAACTCAAATGGAATTTTCATTACTTAGTATCATGACTGCCTTGATGGGAATTTTCCATATCTTTAGTTCAGAACCACCTCATGGGTGAAGACCCATATAATATCAAAACCAACCCAAAGGTTCTTTACATTAAAAACACCATGACCACACTAAGGGTGTTTTCATTTCATTTAAAGTAGTTAATCACACATATCACCATTTCTATAGATAAACCACAATCATAATTTCATTTTATGGGTAAAATTTACAACATCACTTTATTAATTTAAAATGAGGTTATCTAAATCCTTTACAATTCTCATTCATCATATATTATTTAATTAACCACTTCATACCAATTCAGGAGGGATCTTCTTAAAAATAATTCTTATAGTTCTCACCATGAATAATTTCCAACAACTCCATTAAAAAACCATTTAAAAAAATGAATTTAATATTATAAGTCCCATGATTTATTTAAAATTATTAGTTCATCATTTCATGACCATGATAATTTTATTTCATAAGGGTTTTTGGGTTAATCAATCCAATATTATTTCATAATTCCAAAATTCATTTTTAGAAACTAAACCGTGCTTTGAAAAATTCCATTATCATAATCATCGATTTTTATAAAAATTCATATCAAAATAATAAATTTTAGGAATAAATACCATTTAATTATTAAAAAAATAGTTCAACAATTTATAGGTTCAATATATTTAAATTCTGAGATCTCCCATTAATACATAAAAACCTATAGTAAGATTCATTATTTTATTAGACATAATAAGGGTCAAGGGAACAACCTAGTAGTTCCTCTCAAAAATACCTCTCACTAAGTTTATTAATATTTTAAAATGGAACCTTTATTATGGTGAAACTATAATTAAAATATTTTATTTAAATTAGGCCAATTAATGGTGAACCCAATGTGACTGCACTACACCCCACTTGAAAATGAAGCGTGGCTATGTATTAAGTTAAGGTTCCACCTACCTTAATTTATCAATTAACTTTTTATTACCCTTATAGAACTTACGACCTTATCACATCTAGGATATAAAATCATCTATAGGCTCTAAGAGACCATGTTGTATCAAAACTATGACCAACCGTAGACAAATGGTCTATAAAACACCCTCAAAATTAACCCAAGACAAGGTTTTAATTATTAAAACCAACCAATTTATAATTTAATTTATTTATAAAAAATTACCCTAAAAAAACCCAATAGTGTGCTGGTCTAGGATCACCGGTTAACTGGTGGCTCACTAACTGACTATCCTAGGTAAGATGGATGGCCGACCTAGGTACACCCATTGGACTGTGGCCTACCATATAGTAGTAGGTGGTTTCATATTTCTAAATTTTAGCAGTGAAACCAACCAATCCTCTCTCTGACACTCTCTTAAGCACTCAAGATACCTTCCAATTTATAACCAAATTTTAAAACTAGTATCCTAAGGTGTTATAACTCTCATAATTTCTACCTTAGTTTCAATTATAAGAACAAGAAATTTTCATCAAAAGGTTTTCATTAAAAACCCTAACTATCAAAATTCTCCAACCCTTTTAGTCACTTTAATAAAACTAATCTAGTCATAAAAAATCATTTGATAATTAATTTTTTTATGAACAACTTAAAAATAAATTCATAAATTAAAATCTTTTCCAAAATCACCAGCTGTTTGAGCCATCTCAATTAAAACCCCCATTCAATAATAATTTACATATCCCTTATGACCATGTATGATTTTTCATTTCCAAAAATCGGTTTTATAAAAAATAAACCATTACAAAAATCATTTTCCTATGGCGGACTAGTAACACATGGAAAGAAACCAACCAAAAAACTAATAAAACATCAAACCTTAATGATCCAATATTAATCTAATAAACCCTTATAATATTTACAAAAAAACCATTTCTATTATAAGTTTCCTCAATTAATAATGGGTCCCAACATGATTTTATCAAAATCCATATTGAATTCATCAACATGTCATAAGAAGACCATTAGTTATCTTCCCATTTCCATTTCAACCTAAGGAAATATAAGTAATAATTATTCTAAATGGAAAAACCAAAAAAGTATATATAATCTTTCCCAAATTGGTAACATTTTTATAGAACACATTCCAATCATGCATTGGTTCTTAAAATGGATACAAAATCAAGAGTTTGGTGGTTCCATGGTTTATTAGTCCATTCAATACAATCTCTTATACCTGACTTCATCACCATTTCTGTCCAAAAAAATGAGAGTATTCCTTAAGAAAATACTCCATTCCAGTATGGACCAAATAACATCATCATATATCAGATCCGAATCCATAAATAAACTAAAATTAAACTGAAATTCCAAATTCCATTGAAATCTCTAGGGTTGTATTGGAAAATATATATCTATAACCTCCTTCTAATCTTACCACTTGAGTCCTAATAGTCCAAATCCTATACTAAAATCAATTCCTAAATAAAAAAACTCTGATACCATTCTTAATGATTAGGATTGAGTTTTTATTTGAATTAAGACTCAAACTGGTATTCCACTCAACCGAGGTGTGTTACCAATCATTATAGGATGATAATAAGTACCTGGGTATCAATAAAGTGCATTAGGAATTATTTTTACATTAATTTAGACTTTAAATGACTGAAAATGAAAATGTTATTTATAAATAAATCAATTTTAAGGGTCAAGTGAGTACTAGAAAATTGGAAAACCAAACAAAGGTAGTTAATCTTCATAAGACATCACCACATAATTCCATAATAATTTTTAAAAAAATTGTTCCATGCACCATATGTGATCTCCATTCAAAAGAAAACTAATTCCTCACTGGTTCATCTTTAAACATTTCCGAAAAGTAGAAAGACATTTTTTTCCCAAGCCTTAATGTATAATACCAGTTCAATCTTTCCTTTTTTGAAGCCATGAATTAGGATTTAGTCTTGAGAACTGATCCATATACTTTCATCATCACTGATGTTAACCTGGAGTGATATTTTATGCATTTTATTAAATTCCACCAATGTTGCTTTTATTTCTATAAAATTTTCTTCCATCCATTCCTTAGAGTGTACAAGAATATCTAAAACATATGTAGGAACTCAGAACTATTCCATTCCAATATCACATCCCTTTTAATGTAATAAATGGGGCTTAGTAGTGGAGGCACCATTACCACCTAGATCAGAGGAGAACATGTCCTTAGGTTTCAAAATTTTAAGAGTTTTGTGTTTGGGGATACATGAACTCTCTAATATAACTAAAACTCAATTAACCTTGTTACGAGGAGGGGGGGTATCTTCACAAGGATTTAGTCATTAATATTTTCTTTCTGATCTAGTTTCCATGGTTTTGGGCTGGGGGGAATAGTACTTTATATTTATAATTTTATATCCTTTTTTAATCATGTAACTAATAAAGTTGATGCCTCTATTATTTTCATTTGTTCCAACTATATGAAAGAGGTTTCCATATTGAGAATCCTTTTCATAGTCAATGGAGACCTTAATAGTGTCTTCTAACCCTTGGAGATTCTTAAAAGGAGTAGGTACCTCTGATTGCTAGTGGTATGCTTGTATCCAATCTATGAGTTTATCTTTTTCTCCCATCATAATAAAATACGTTATTTTCCATTTATACATTGGTTTTTGCATCATTATTCCTCACTTTTATCCAATATCTCACCTCTTATAATCTAGAACCTATTTTATATTATAAATTATATGCTCACCTCCTGTATAGAACCAGATCCCACTTGATTCATATTAAGTGGGAATGCGGTTCTATATGCACCCTCTAGTCACACGAAGCCACATCCAAACTTACTCAAATGAGGTCCACCTTCTTTACTATAAATATAACACAATGTGTAAAAAATTAACAATAGAACAAAACAAATACAAAATAAACTATCTACTCACACTCCAAAAAATCCTCCCCTATAAAAACGATATCCAATATATTCCTATCCTTTTCCACCACAATATTAGTATACCTATGACTATAGAAAGCAATAAAAGTCCTACATGGCTGAATTAAATCATTTAATGGGACACATACTAGATATTATATCAAAATAAAGAAAATTTATGTAAATCATATAATAGGAACACTTGGTTTAATGGATTAAAATAAAAATAACCTCAAAGACCAAATCAATCAATACCCTGAGATTAGTCAGAATCCAAAACTGAACCTAATGATGAGATATAATATAGGTGTGAGCCCATAAGCACTCAGTATGACTCCAACAACCCTACCACATGACCAGAATTTAATTTACGATCCTTTTTCAAGATAGTTAAAAAAATACATTTACAAAACATGGTTTTGATAAGTTTTTACTTAAAGTAAACAATAACACCTCAAAGTTGTTAAAATTGCTTTTATTATTTTTATTAAATGAAAAAACCTCTTAAAAATGTTTAAAATATATGAGAACCTATTTTTTATCATCTATTTTAAAACCACTTGGAAATCTAGGATATAAGAATTTACTTTAAAAGATATTCCAAAACATCTTTAAAGACCACCTTAAGTAAAGAAAAAAACAAAAACCAAGCACAAGGAATAGAACATGCTATAAAGTAATATCCAAAAGTCAAAGGCTACTAATAAAAGTAAACAAGAAAAGGTTCCCTAATCAATATAAGAAAGAGGGATAACTTTTAAGCATAAGATATAGGTTCCTGATATAAACTACTGATCAAGAAGGTGTCTTCGTGGGATTTTGTCTAGGCCCTATAGTAACTTGTTCTAAACAAACAACATGATTTCCTAGGCAATCACTAATAATCAGTCTTTCCCTGGTATCCCCATCAATATAGTAAGACCCTAGTAAACCATCTTGGAATCATACCTCTTTGTTGACCACATGAACTATCCTAATATCTATTTCAGTCTATCCATTCACCTCACCCTAGTTAGCACACAATCCACACTAAGCTTCAAACTTATCTAGAATTACCTAGTTAACCGATTTTGCACAATCAAATGAAATATAGGCAAGTCAAAAATTAATCCAGATAAATATACATTAAATAATATTAAATAATTCATTCTCCCACTAAACAACCCATTTATAAATATGTAACAACTTAATACTCACACTTTCAAATTCGGAACAAAATAATGTTGTATATTATATTTATAACAGAAACTAAAAATATATAACCCATTATAAATGTGAGGATCTTTTCCGGTCTTGGATTTGTAGGAAAATGACTAATCATTACAAAATATTCAAGTTTAAATAAAATACAAATGGAAAAATATTTAATTTTTTCTCTCACTAACTCCTTATCAATGGTAAACTCCTTTGAAACTTCTAAATGATCTTGAAAACATTTTTAAAAACATTAGGTGATCATAATTTCGTAGTAAAGGGTTTTTAAAAACTAGAGAAAAACATTTTTGAAAAATCATTTGAAAACATTTTTCTTCACATCAAAATAAATATTTATTATATATAATTTTAAAAAATTATACTTTTCTAGGGTTTCAAAATATAGTTTTTATACTCTTTAAATAATTCCTTATAAAAAATATATAATTTTGAAAATCCTCTCCAAAATATAATAAGCTTTGAAAATAATTATTTCTTAAAAACAACCTTTTAAAACACATATTTAAAAATATAACAACATTTAAAAATAATTATCGCTTTTAAAACATTATATTGAATTCAATTTTCAAAATATAGTATATTTTAAAATACACGGATTTCTAATTTATGTTTTAAAAACCATTCATTTTGAAAATAATAATTTTTTATGGAAGGAAAAAGATACTAAACCACCCTTATGTAGCCACTTGGGATATCACTTCTTAGATAGAGTCCACTTGAGGTCATGGGTTCAGTACCCATTCTTCATGATCACTTTTGATACCCAAGTGCTAGGATTTTATAAATTTTTACGGTTGATTTTCTCATTTAATTTCCGCTATTTTTTTTAAAAAGCATATAATTTATTTTTAATAGAAAATAAATTTACATCAAATAAAATTTTGCAAAGTCACTTTTTTTAAAATAGCATCTTTTTCTTCATTTCACAAAAAATAGAGAAATCTATATTTTATAGAACACATTTTTTGAATAGTTCTTATAAAGGAATAATTCATTCACATGATTATATATATATGGTATGAAATGTCATGAATATATATGATGTATATTGATAATCATTATCATGAATGACATTTTTTTTGAACAAACAATCCATATATAAAATGATAGCTTGAAATGATATGATTTAATCACATGAAATAATGGAAATTTTTACCATTATTTCTTACATGAAATAATACTTGTAAGATATAAGTTTTTTAAATATATAAATAATCATAAATAATTTATTTTAAAAATAATTATATAACTAGAAAATCATAAATAATAGTTTTGGAAATATAACAAGCTTATATAAATAAGGGTTTTTTTGAAAATTATACATAAAATATATGATTTAAAAATGAAACTACTCCTTTACATATAAGGGGTTTTTAAAACCACACATAGAATTTAAAAAATTTTATATTTCATCCCAATATCCAGAGTTTTCACAAATAATAAATTTTTGGAAATAATATACATATATCTCCATAAATAATATAATACTTACATATCATATCATTTATTTAGAGCTATTTTTCCTTTTAAAAATGGGGTTTAAATAAGAAAACAAACTTTATTTATAAGATAATGCATTCCAATAATAGTTAAAAAATAGAAATCCCTTTTTGTATTGTTTGAAAAGAAAATGATGATTCTGTCTGTTTGGTGTTCTCAGACCGAGTGAAAGAAGTGTCCTTCTATCCACTTGATTTGAGTGCTCTAACTAGGGGGAGAAGAGAAGGAAAAATATGGAATTATAGGATTGAGAAGGGATTCTCCTTCGGGTGAAGAGGGTTTTTTTTTCATAAAGTGAATATGTGTGTGTATATATATATAGGTTCGCATATGCGTGGCTTCAGCTTCTAGGAGAAGCTGTGATTCATTGATATTACAATAGTCAATATATTTTGGATCTCAACTGAGGTGTTTAAATATCTTTTTCTTATGGTTTTAATCCAATAAATCAGTTTTTATAAAACCAATCAATTTTGTTTTGAAAAAAATTAAAATGAAAAATACATGAATTTATCTTTGATAAACGTTATGTATATGCATGTATGAATGTGACTGGATTTCCAATATTTCTATCACTAATGTTGAGGTTTCTATGGGTTGAGGACCTACTAAATAGTTTGAGGTGAGGTCTTTGTAACTAAAGATAGATTGTAAAGAGAAACACACTATAAGTAGGTATCCCTTATTACAGTGTGGTAAAATAAAATTGAAGAGATCCATCGAGGTTGGAAGTGATGGTTTGTCATATGGAAGTAGCCATTTGAATAGTTAGGGGTTTGAGGAAGATAAAAAATGTAGAGGAGATCAGACGACCGTCGAGGATTTGATCCTGCAATCACGATATATGCAGCATTTTTAACTCAAGTAAATAGTACCCACTATCCTTTGTCCCACATAGATATTTTAATTAGTTTAGTGGTGATTTATTAACCAAGTTTTGGTAGTGACTCTTCGATCCAACAGTGGGGGAGACTCCTGAAACATGTCACACACCACTCACATGATTCGGCTTAGTAGGCTTTTAGCCCAAACCTATGCGTGATCTCTAAGGGCTTATACATGGCCCTATGTGATTTATGCCCTGCCTATGCTGGACCTTTCCTTTATCCAAGTCCACTACCATCATTCTTTATATGGACTTGTATATCCCCATGGGATGTTATTTCTCCCCACAATGGGTTGAAGGGATGGACAAGCATGCATGTTTGGCCAGTTTTAGTAACTAAAAATTAAGAATAATGATACTTATGAGTTCTTATGTATTTATTTTTGGATGATTCATTTTAACTAAAATTATAATTACTACCTTAAAAAAAAATTTCAAAAAATAATTTTATTAAAATAATTTTATTAATTTTTTATCAAACTTAAAAATATAACATAACCTGTTGTTTTAAAATATTTTACATAAGGGTTTTAATAATAATAATAATAATTTGACAACACTACTCAAAACAATATTTTTTTTTAAAATAAATTAATGTTTATATTTATAATAAGAAAAATTAAGTTATTAAATATAAATTATAATATTTTTAAAAATATAAATTCATAAATTTATTATTTTTAAATACGCTTTGATATAATAAAAGGATATAGTTAAAAGGGAACATTTTATTAAACTTTATTTTAAATAATTTCATAATAACTTTTATTTATATTATTAAAATGAATTCTAATTTATGAGATAACATTAAAAAGTCACATTAACATATTAAATAATTATTTTTAAAAATATCAAGTTAAAGTGAAAATACATTAATTCAATGAATAAAAAAAAATTCCCAATAAAATATTATAAATTGGAGAATAGAAGTAATATTTTACAAAATAAATTTTTATCTCATAATCAAAAACTTTTCTTGATTAGAAAAATCATTTAATTTCATAAAGAAGAGTATTAAAACATTTATTAGTTTGGTTTAAATTATAAAATAATAAATTTATTGTACTTTAATATGAAAATAATATAATTAGATTCCTGGGATGTTACCACATCATTCAACAATTTCCAAAAATAAGGACCCCCAAATGGTTAATAAAGAGATAGCAACAATCAAGGGCTATAGAGGATTTCACATACACAAGAAAAAGTGAAAAAATTTAAAGTTTCAACCGAGCCAAATTGATAAATCAAATAGGGTAGGTTGAGTCTTTTTTACCCCATAAATACATTTAAAACTTTAAAATTATTTAAAAGGAAATAATAAAAGCATTAAATGTTCATTAAATAGATGAGACACTTTTATTTGAAAACCACATTCATTACCATGAACATATAAATATATAATTACTTGTATATATAAAAACAACCCCCAATGAACACATCCAATGAGTATATTGTGAATGTGTATATCTATAAAAATATATACATACCATTATATATATATAAGTGTATGAGATTCACCTTCCAACACTCTCACATTTAAATTAAAATAATGAAAAGGTGTCCAGATTCAAAAACACTTTTAAAAGGGAATGTCAAATATTAAAGTTCCTTGAGAATCAAAAATATAATGTTTTAATAGAATTGAACCCCTTTAATGTCCAAAAAATATTTTATAAATCAAAATGTTAAATCAAAGATACAATTTACAACTTCCATTAAACTTTTAAAGGGCCAACCAAGCATTTAATGAAATAACCAATGTACACAACTGATGAATTAATATCAAACCTTTCATTAAAATAATAAAACCTTATCTTCCAATTTAAATCAATAAAAAACCTAATTTACACCGTATAAATTCAATAAATATATGTAGTACTATAATTATAATAAAAAAATAATAATTTTAAAATAATAAGAAATCAATGGTTGTAAAATCAAATATTAGGCCATGGTAAAACCTAACTCAAATCAACTTTTATCAGGCTAGAATAAGTCACCATTGAGGGAGGACCCCCAAACATAGAATAAAGTAACCTAAATAAACTATCCAACACAACAACAATGAAGGGATCAAAAGAGCTCAGTCAAACCAAAAACCCTGGAGTTTTTCCAAGGAGGGCATGTGGCCATGGAAAAATAAAAAAGGGTTAAATAGAGAAGGTATAAGAGAGAATATATTACTGTAGAAACCTATATTAAATAATAAGAAAAACTATAAGAAATAGTGAAGGGAGAAGAAGTTGAAAGGGGGTCTCATGTGGGGCATGGGAAGCTATAATGAGGTAGGGGACCTCTTTTTTTCATTTTATCATCATCATCAGAATTTTCTTTTCATTTTTTTATTTTAGTTAATATTATATTTTTTATTATTCATTATGATCAATTATTCATCACCATTATTTACCAAAATTTATTCAACTATTATTATTAATCATTAAAATAATATGAAATAAATATATAAAACAATACCTAAAACATGGGGTATTACAATATTCATTCTAGAAGGAAGTAGTTAATGAAAATAATTTATGATTAAATAGTTTATAAGAATGTAGTAAACTATATTCCTTGTAAAAAAATAAATTTTTATTTGGGTAGCTTCTTCTATTTATGTAAATCCATTGGTGGGTATTCAAGAGAAACTATACTTGTGTTATACAAGTATGGTACCAAGAAGGCTCAATTTAATTATACCAAATCATCATTTTAAATCCATTATAATTCTACCTACTATATTAACTTCCTATTCTCATTATATTTAGTATTGGGTTTCAAGTCACTCTTTCAAGGAAGCTTTCGATACGACGCAACCAGAAAGGGTTATTGAAACCATATAATTCAAATAAGGAATGAAAGTTATAGATATCCATTTATTGACTAATAAAATCATCGTGACTATAGAATATTCATTTAGAAAAAAATTATTTTAGGTGTCTATAAGAGGCTAGTATGAGTGATATTGTTTTCTAATTAAACAAATTAAAAAAATTATTATTCTAATAGTTTGATAATAATATTTTGAAAGTATCTCTCTAAAAATTTATTTAATGTTGTAAACCAAGTTATAGGGAATATTATCTAATGTGGTTGATTTTATAGGTCACATGGACCAATTCAAAGTACATATATTGGTGAGGTGTTGAGAAGTAAAAGCTAGAACAATTTGAGAGAGAATTGATTCTAATGTCACATGGCATAAATTCCTCAAAGAATACATTTATAAGACATATGAGGAGATTGAAATGGTGATTATAATTTTATATGATTCAACAATGGATCTATCACATATTACATGCTATGTAATAGATAATATATTTCCAACACATATATTATAGTAGGAAAATAACAGATTAATCTAAAAGAACTTCATGTTTAGTAGTTAAAACTATCAAGCAATACTTAATAAAGTACAAGGGATACATACTTGGGCTATAGATAAAATGGAACAATAGTTTTCATGGGGACACAAAATTTCTTAATTTTTGTTCTTTATGATCTAATGTCACTATTAGTATAAGGAAACGAGAAATAGTATCCTAATAAAATAACTAGTTTTTATATATGAAAAGATCATATATGTTACGACTTCTAATAAATCAAAATAAGTTGTATAAAATACATAATTATTTTTTATAGTTTTTGTAATTTCACCTAAAAATTATTGTATTATCAGAATATAAATTATTGTAAGATTATTACATTGGTACTAGCTATATCTCAAGGTTATAACAGAGGATAAAATAGACATAATCTTGGATATCATTTCATTATGAGTTTTACTCTAGGAAGTGAAGTCACAAATAATAGAGTATACATGTAGGAAACTATGGAAGGGCAAATTATAATTCTATAACATAATATAAGTATGATCTTTTCATGTGATGGATAACAGGTTAATTATTTTTATGCTATATCTAGTTCAAGTGTTAGTGTTGTGAAAGTAGGCACTGAAGACCCAACTTGAATAGTATTTTTATTACAATAACTTTAATATAAAGAGTTATGAATGATTTATTCTTACTATAATAGTGCTGATACTACTACATCTAAAATTTACATGGTTATTTTAATATATAATAAAATTGACTGGCTATAGAAGTTCATCACTCTAATGTTAACTCCTTTATACTATGGAAGTTATATTACAAAATGACATACAATCTAGATAAATAATACTATTGGGACATAAAAGATGTCTGGCTATCAGGTGTTAGGGAATCATAAGCATTGATACTTCTTCTCATGATGTTCTCACTTGATGATCTTGACCTGGTCACTAGGGACTGAGGAACCTCTTCCTTTTAAAAGAAAAAACTATGCCTTCTCCATTTAATTAAGGTCATACCACAAATGACACACCCAATTAAAGTGATATTTTCACAATATAAATGTCATTATTTTGATATTATATTAAATAATGTTATTTAATGCTTCAAATTAATAATGAAACATAAGGATTGTGACCTAAAGTGTACATCCAGCTTTAAGATATATCACAAGACAAAAAAGGTTATATTATACAAATAATGTTTTTAGGAGGTATTTGTGGCTATAAATTATCATTATCTCCTTAGGGTCCATGATGTATTTTTAGATACCACTCCTAGTCTATGCGTAACACTCAATTATATTAATATAAGGTCATAGATAATCACACACAAAGTGTATCCATAAGTTCCGCCTATTTGGATGAATAGAAGTTTAGGATAATGTGGACCCGACATGTAGGGGTCGGTAAACATCTATGCGTGAACAATCAAAAGTTAATTATTTCAATTAAATTATTAAAGTTTAGAATAACAATAATTGAATTCATTTCTCAAGGTATTCGCAAGTAATATAAGTTTAAAAGTGAATATAAGAAAATATTATTTTTTGAATGAATGTTACACATTCAAGGTTTGTTAAGTAATCATGGTAGGAAAGAGTTGAGTTAGTGGTTCAAATTTTATTATATGATATGTTATTAATTCCTTAAGTTAGTTATGAAATATTCATGAAATTTATGACATTTATACAAATTTATTCATGTCATTTTTGGCCGGTTTAAGAGGTTAAACTTGTCTAGGGGATTTAGTGCAATTTTGGAACATTTAAAATAATATTTAAGCTCATTTTTTCTATGAATAGTATCCATAAACATTTTAATGAATTTATATAGATATTTTCACATATCTTCCCTATCTTAATTGATTGAGAGAGAAAAAATATGTTCAGATCGATCCCACTTCCTCAAATTGAGTTAGTGTTCTTCATGTGATCGTAGGGAACACATAAAGTGAAGTGATTTAACATTATATCACCATAGAATCAAATAATGATACTCCATGAGTTGTGGTACATTTTTTTGATGATTTATAGGATTCCTCACTTGTAACCGTTGATCTTCAACATTCCAACAATAAGTTAATCATATTTGAACCGACAAACAAACAAGGTACCAATAACAGTTTCACTTTATGTTTTTCTTCATGCTTAAATTAAATTTTACATGATCAATGGGTGAATCCAGAAACCGTTATATTGGATTTGATGTTATAAAAATAATACTGTTTATTTTTTTTAAAAAAATATATATTTCATGCTTAAAAAATGCTTGATTTCGTTCAGAATTCATATTTGAAGATATTATAATTCAAAAGAGGCAGTGTTGATCAAGATCTCTATGTGAAGGCATTAAAAGAAGAAAAATTAATGTTTTTGGTATATTTTGAAGGCATAAATTTTATAATAATAAGGAAAGGATATATGGAAGAATTTTCTAATAACACAAGATTATAATTAGAGAAGTCTATTATTGGAAAACTAAGATATTTTCTGGGACTATAGGTGATTCAAAATAAAGGGTACACTTTAATATCCCATGATAAGTTTGTGAGATAATCCCTAGGTAATTTTTTCATGCATCATTTAAAACCTATGTCTACTCTGGTTTTTTTAGAACCAATCTTGGAAAACAAAAGTATGATAAATCTATTGTATTTGAAAAAAATAAACCATATATATTTTATCCAACATGCTTGGAAGCCTATTTTTTGATTAATTATAAAGGAAAACATCTTTCACTATGGAAAAAATAATGAGATACATCAGTAGAACTCACCACTTTAGATTGATCTATGACACAATAAAAGGTCATGAACTTCAAAAAATTTCTAATATAGACTAGGATGGTGATGTTTAAGACCATAAGTCCATGAGTGGTAATGAATGTTTCATTGTAAATAAATTTCTTTCCCAACTGAGTAAGAAATATGATAGAACAACTAAATCCCAATATATCTTAATGAAAAAGTCATGAACATAACACTTCTGAATGAAACAATAGTTAGAGGATATTTAAAAAAAGTGAAATAACCAATAGTGATATTTTGTTATAAAAAAGCATAGATGAGCTCATAAAAAATCACATACAAGACTCTAATATAAAACATATTGGAATTTATTATCACTTCATCAAGGAAAAGGTGGAGAAATGTTTGTAAAAATTGAGAATATTGGAACTATTGAACATGTGGAAGATACCATGTGTAAACCATTATCCACCCTCTCATTATAGAGACCTCGAATGAATCTTAGTTTTCAAACAGCTCCTTATGATTGAGGAGGCTTGAAATTTTCCCACCCAAAATGTTACCTAATACTTTATATTATGATTTTTTTGGATGATTCTTTTTATTTTTGTTTATTATTAAAGGAGGAGAAAAGATTTTAAAATTCAATTTAGAAGACCTAAAATTAAAAAGATAAATTTTTTCAGATATAAAATCATATTCAGGGTGAGTATATGGAATGAAATCCAGGGGGAAATATAATCCACAAGGAATTGGAAATTGTAATTTGATCAAGATAGATGTTAAAGATAGTTCAGGAGTGAAGACTAACATGATGCATGAAATAATCTCTCTAACTCTTGTTTTCTATGTCAATCATTACTCATATATACTTATAGTAATGTATGGGTTATTTCACTATTATACATAAAAAGTAATAATTTTTTACAGAATTTAATTTGAATTTGGATTTCCAATAAAACCAAAGTGGGGGGATGTTATAACCAAGGTGTTTCAAGCTAAATATTGATCTTGTGTTTATTTTTAAACCATTTATGGGTTGATAGAAGAGTTTAGAGACTATGGGATATGGTTTAAAGGAAATGAAAATTTTTTCTAGTGTTTCAGTAATTTTTGGGGATGAAAATTTTAGGAAAGATTGAAGTTTTTGTTTCTAGATCAATGGAAAAGATTTTACATTACTCAAAGTATCTTAATTATAGATTGGTTACATACAAGTATGGATGATAATCACACACTGAACAAGATTAGTGTTTCATGTATGTTATGCACACTAGTGTATAAGGGTACCACAAACTTCTTTCATTCTATCCAGGTGTCATGAGAGTCAAAGAACTATACATAGGTGAAGTTTTTTTATTAATGTGTTCAAATATGAGTTCTTAATATTGAGAAAAAATTTGGTTCTTGAATATAAATATCATCCTAAAACCTAACATGGAGTTTTAAAAATATTGATAATATAATTAATAAACATTTTTATGAGTAAGGACTAATTGAGTCTAGTCACTTGTATAATAGGGACTTGAGTGATGCCATTTGAGAGAAGGGGTGGTCTGAAGAAGGTAACATGATCTAGGAAGAGAAAAGGAGGTATAATGAAGTCACATTATAAAACATAAAAATGTTAAGTATACATGAATGATCTCACATGATCATGTGATCTGCACAAAACTATCCTGATAAAAGTGGGATTCAAAAATTCACTTGAGTAGACTAGAAATGGGTGAATAACATTGCGTAACGATACTCAAGAAAATGAATTTGTAGGAAGGGACCTAAATGAACTCACTTGGGAGAATAATAACCAAGTGCATCATAGATGGGTGAATTCTATAATTTAGTGAACAGACCTAGGAAAATGGTACGGAACTATGTGGATATACATGGGTAAAAGGACCTAGGTGAAGTAGTTGTACCTAGGTGAATTATACCCAAGTGAAGTAGTCAAAGTTGGTTGAATATTGTGATGTACATTTTTTCATCAAACATAGACTTTAATAATATAATTCTTAAACATAATTAACACTAATTTTGGAGTGAAATTTAAGTTTTTAAACTAAGGAAGAATCACTTCTAAAGAAAGCGAAAGGAGAAGTCAGCGATGGTAATCCAAGGGTGGCAATACACTATCCCAATATTCATTATAAATGTAGTGAACCTAGAACTCAGTGAAAATTTAAATTTTTTTAATCCATAAAAACTAGAAAATCCTATAGGATATTGTTATGAAAGAAACATAATCTGTGCATACTCTATAGACTATTCCTAAGCGTTGAACAAAGTAAAAATGTGTGTTTTTTTCATTTCATTTTTTTTACTTTTGTGTTTGGGTGAATAAGTAATTCAATAAGACAGGGGTTACTAGTTCCTATAAATGTTAGGATAAGATCTATAAATAAAAAAGAAAACGTGACAAACTTATTCACCCCTCCACTCTTACGGCGTTTTAGGTTGCAACATATTTCATAAAATCATAGAGAAATCCAATTGATAACATTGGAATATTTCTTTTGGTACCTAGAGGATACTTGAGGAGGATGATTATGGGTGGTTGGGGGGGGGGTTTGTTTTTATATTTTTATTATATCTATAAATTTATTCTTTTTTTTTAATTTTGGTTAAAATCTAAGGTTGAGATAAAATTTAAAATTATAGATTCCACTTGTATGTGATTAGAAGCATATCATGAAATCTTGACATTCCACTTGTGTAACATTCCACCCTAAAATAACCGTGTCATAGAGGCAAAATTCCAGACGGACTCAAATATGCTTCCCGATCACCAGAGGTAAGTGACTAGCACCAAGGGTTTAGATAAATATTTTAGGGAAAAATTTACTATAGCACCCCAATATTCCACAATATTCTTCTCTTTGAATAATACAATAGCTTGCGTTGTATGTATCTTCGAATTCTTACTCATCCCGATCAATCAAACTAGGCATTTAAAAAGTAGTTATGAATAGTTATACCCAATTTTTAAAATTTTTAAAATTTTATTTTTTAAAATGGACTTTGTTTTTGGATTTGGAATATCAAAATTATCTTAGAGTTAATTTTCGGTACTTTTTTGATAACTTTCATATTTTGATGAATAGTGAAAAATACTAAATTTAAATTAAAAACAACTTTTTCAATTGAAATAATTTGTAGTGTTAAATTATACATTTGAGTAGTTTTAGAGTATCATTAAATTATATTTTTATCATTTAATATAATTTAGTTCATTGGATGTAATTTCACATTTAAATTGTACAAAAACACATATCAATCTTTTGATAGTTTTTACTTCTTAAAAACCCGATTTTTGGTTTTTACAATGGGAATTAATTTTAAATTAATTAATGAAACTTATGTGTTTTGAATATGGAAAATTTTATTCCATATTTAGAATCATAAGTTCCAAATTGTGTAAATATGCACCTTTTATTTTTGGACATTATGAATAGTAACTTCAGTAATTATTTTATTTACCATGGTTAAAGGGTTATATGGTAAATAAGGGTAATAAATAAAATTATAAAAATATTAAACTATCCTAAAATATGTACTAATATTATTTTATGATATATTTACGACTATGGTATTAATTGGGTGTATTTTGGGACCCCATGGAGCCACTTGGATGTGAAAAATACATTTTATAAGAATTAATTTAAAGTATAGAAAAATATAACATAAACATGTATCTTTCAGTAAAGAATTTTTTATATGAGGTTATATAATTGAAATATTCAACTATAAATATTAATGAGAAAGAAAAAAATATTTCCTAAGTCATGATATTTTATTTATAATTTTTAGACATAAAGTAAATATATTTATTTGTGACACAATAATGATGCAATATTTTCCTTATTAATGAAGGAATCAAATAAATGATATTATAAATATTAAAATAAATATAAATTGAAAATTTTGATTCCATGCATGAATTTTATATTTGAATATGAAATTTTATTATTGATTTAATTTATTTTTTCTAAGTAATAAAGTTATTATGATTTTGAAAAAAACCAAATACTAAATAGTATCAAAATTGACATAAACGAGTTTAAAAAAATACTATTTTATTAAATGATATAATATTCTGAAAAATATAAGATTAAAAAATAGGACTTATATAATTTTATATGTGTAATTAATTAACCACTTTAGGTTATCTAGACATTTTATAGTAACTATATTAACCATGTAATATAAAAAAACAAGAAGACATGGTAAAAGTTAACTATTTAACTAAGAGTTAAATCTAAAAGATAAGGTTAATATGGTGACCTAAACTTGTCCAAAAACTATTGGTTGAGATTATTTACACCCATAACCACCTTATAATTGAAATAATTTCATTTCTAGCTATTAGAAACCGAAAATGATTTTATAATAAATTAAATTTTCAAGCCCTTCCTAATGTGGCCCTCACCTCTCTTATAAAAGGGTACTTCCCCTTCTCTTAATTTCACAGCTCCAAAACCATTTGGCTCGGCCAAAAAATACTCAAAATATCCTCCCAACTACCCTAAATTCATCCAAGAGGCCTTAATTTTATCATAATGACAACCTAAAGATCCCTTTTGTTCAAATAAAAAGGATGCACCTGAAGAAGAGGTGATTATTTTATCACCTCTTTCAAATTTCATTTCCTCTTCCACTTCCTCTTTATTTGTTTTTACACAAAAAAATAATAAATAAAATACCTTATGTATACTGAGATGTTATTATCAATATGGTATAACCATATTCATTATTCTATCAATCCTATGAATGACAAAGTCACCATATGAGCGTACGTACAACTTACCTTCTTTGCGTCATGGTGTAGTTTTTTATTCAACACTTCATTATTTGGATGAGTTTAATAATGAGTATAATTTATATAAATAATTAATATAACATGTTAATGATTCTGTATATATAATATACCATCCAATTACATATGCTTTCACCATCAATATACTGACAGTGTCACTCATGCATATGTACAACTTATCGTCTCCCCGACCCGATGAGATTTCATTTCCCATCGCAACCATTCAAGAATAATTTTCATTTGATGACTAAAAAATGTTTAAGAACTTAATATAATTCTGGATTGTAATCAAATACATCTTATCCATAAAAAACATGATTTACGTAACAAAACATATAATGAAAAACGAATAAGTTAACACCTGAAACAATGATACTACTGAAATATTATTAACAAAGAAATCTTATAGGATCATATATGATGTCATATTTATGTATGTGTTTCTTGTATAATTTAATAAAAATTATTTAACCATTATACAAGAGGTTAATGTACCCTCAAGTGAGGAAAATTTCAAGGTAAAGGTTAATTTTATAATCTCTTTATTGTCCGTGGTTATTTATACGTAAGTACATTCTGGGACTTCTTTACCTTCCATATCCAAGTTTCTTAAAAATGTATTTCAAATTATTTTACTATTTTTTATACTATGGGTTAAATTAATTTATACCCTTGTTTGAATTTTTATTAAATGTTTTCAATGGAATATTTTTGTTGTTTTCTAAACAAGGTACTTTATGACGTTTTTGACAAATTAACGAAAGAATATTTTTTAACTTATTCAGAGGGTGTGGCTATTTTCCGACATTCTAAAACCTTTTAATCTTCGCATAAAATATTATATGAATATTTTCAAAATAAATGTTTTCTTTTATAATTATGAAAATTTAAAATTATTTCAAATTAGAAAGAGATATTTCTAGTTTTTAGATTGATTTCATTTTTGTCAACATCTATTGTTGGATTGTATATTTAATTGAAGTTGATTTATTATGATAAAATATTCCATATTTTATTGATAGTTGTATGATATTTTTTTTCTATGGATGTTCTATTTTTATTTCATTTATGGTTTATGGTTAATGTATTAATATTTTGTATGTTAGTTTAATACGAATGTCTATGTTATGTTTCACCCTTTTCATATGAGGAATGCATTGAATGTAGTAAGTGATGGCCGGTGCCCTCTATATCTCCTCTATGAATCGGTAAGTCTCATGATACAAAATAGTATATTGGTACAAGGCTTTGGGATAAGGCTTTGGCAATATTTTTACTTGTAGTATTGGCATGAGGCCTTGAATATGTGGTTATAATGTCCAGCATTATTCATTACATAATTACGAGAATTAACTATTGATATTACATGTGATTATTCATCTAGTATAATATCCATGTGAATAAGTAAATGGAATTATTTGATTTATCTTTGCCATATTATGATTAGGTTTATGTTAAAAGGATTGTGTTTTAGTCTTATACATTGGCTTAAATGTTTATGCTTATTTATGATAGTTTGCACTATATTGTTATCCTTACTAAGAATCCGAGATCACCCCTTTCTTAGGTGTTATTTTTTCTCAAGATGTGGAGAATTATATTATGAATGACCTACAGGAATAGGCTAAGGGATATGAGTTTGTTCAAGGGAGACACAATGTTACTTTTTCATTTCATAATGTAATGTATAACTTATGTATGTATCTAGTACTTACAAGGATACTTAAATGATCGGTATTTTTGGACTTGATCTCTTATGATCATGCCAATGTTATGTAATAATGCACCGACTCTTTGTAACTAGGGTTGGGGCATTACAGTTGGTATCGGAGGAAGTTTAGTACAAACCTTGGAAACTGGATTTAGAAAAAAATCTGATTAGAGAACATTACCCTAAGATAGACGTTGAGGATTAGTATAGAATAACATCCAAAAATTTTGGTAATGTAGATATTATTTGGGTCTTCCAGGAAATACATCCATATCTGGATACTACAAGTGGATGTGGCTTTGGAATATATGTACCTAGGAGAGAAAAACCTGACAAGGAGTTTCAGGCTTGACCTAGGGTATCTTGGTACATGAAAACATGCCTTAATGCGCACCTGGATTGACACTCATGGGGAATATGTTTAGGATAATTCAAATTTTCTTTAGAAAACATTATGATAGATTTATGAGTAAATACTTCCTCAAATATTTTTTTTATGATTATGGATTATATTCATAAACTGTTCAATTTATGTTTGGTATTTTATAAGTTTGGAATTATGCATTATGATTCATAAACTAACCTAGTGTATGACATTGTTTAGAAATGTAACCTAGTGGATGGAATGTAAACCATATTAACACATGTAATCTATATAGGGATTTCCATCCTATTTAAGATAATTATAGTGGATATGGTGATGTAACTGGTACAAAACATATTATAACCATACTGGGACAACTCACCCAGGTTATGAATAATAACTTTACCCATATGGAGCACCTTGATCCACAATGCAGAGGATCAATGCTAGAACACTTCATGAGGAAACAACCACCGACATTCAATGGGACTAAAAAACCCTTTTTAGTTGAGAAATGGAAAATTTCCTTAGAGAAAATATTTCTTACTTTGGGGAGTAGCGAAAGAGAAAAGGTTGTCATGGCAGTTTATTGCCTCTTAGGAGATCCAGATCAATGGTGGTCATTAATTAAAAACATAAAGGAGGATTAAGAAGTATCAAATATGGAATAGAGGGATCTTAAAAAGATTTTTTTTAGAAAAATACTTTCCTCATGAACATCAAGATTATATGGAAAGAAAATTTCTGAGATTGAGGAAAAAGGAGGATGATAATATCACAAAGTATGAGATGAAGTTTACAAGGTTATCAAGGCATGATGAAGATTGTATATGTAACCCAAAATATAAGATTGAACGATTCTTTGATAGTTTAAAATCATTTCTCTTTCATACAATAGTCTCACAATCCATCTCATCGTACAAAAATATATTTTCATGTGCTATCAAGAAAGAAAAGGAATTATCTAAGTCTTACAACCATAAAGAAAATAAAGATAAGAAGAGATCTGTTGAACACTCTATAAAAGGAAATAAAGTTAAGAAAGGGAAATTTGACTTTCCATCCTACAGTAGTTGTGGAAAGAAACACCCTGGTACTTGAATAAAGGGAATGAGAGTCTATTATAAGCGTGGATAAAAAGGCCACCAAGATCGTGATTGCAAGGGGAAGAAAGAGGATATTGATGTTAAATAATTCAATTGTAAATAATTGGTACATTATGAAAATTAATTTCCTAATAATCAAGGAGACTTA
Organism: Viscum album; assembly: GCA_963277665.1. Taxonomy (NCBI): domain Eukaryota; kingdom Viridiplantae; phylum Streptophyta; class Magnoliopsida; order Santalales; family Viscaceae; genus Viscum; species Viscum album. The sequence continues at coordinate 1,195,069,677 of OY728164.1, forward strand.
CCATAGAAAAGGCCAAGGGAGAAAGTATATGCTTATGAAATCACAACTGCTGAGGCTGAAGCTCTGAATGATGTGGTGGTAGGTACTTTAATCATTTCCTCAAATTATCCAAGGCTTTATTTGATTTTATATCATCACATTCTTTCACATCTTCCTAGTTTTTCAATAAAATTAGATATTTATAATTTGAATCAAAAAGGTATTTTTTAGTCAAATCTCCTAAAGGAAGTATCATAACAACAAAGTTTTGTTAATCAGTTACCATTATGGAATATAGAAAGGCTTTATCTACTGATATTATTGTCTTACCCATGATTGAATTTTATATAATACTCGTTATGGATTGGATTTCGGGCCTTGATGCAAAAATTTATTATAATAAAAAGTAGGTTACGATTTTTTATAATGATGAGGAATCCATTATCTTTAGAGAAGAAACATCCCCATATGATTCTCATCTAGATCCACCCCCATTAGCTCTAAAAAATTCAATGATTGTGGAGGAAGAGAGTGAAATAACTATTGGTGAGGAAAGGAATGTTCAAATAGAGGATATAACTGTTGTGCAAGAATATGTTGATGTGTTTCTAGAGGATTTACCTGGACATACTCTAGAATGAGAAATTTAGTTTTCCATTGACCTAATTCCTAGTTCAAAGCCCATAGAAAAGACCCGTTATTGAATGGACACTATGGAATTAGTGAAACTAAAGAAAAAAAGCGGAATTGAGTAATAAAGTATTTATTTTACCTAGTGTTTCTACCTAGGTAGCCCCAATTATTTTTTAAGAAGAAAGATGGATCTATGAGGTTGTGTATTTACTACATGGAGAAAAATGTTATAACAATAATGAACAAGTTCCCCTATACTCACATTGATGATTTATTTGATCAACTTAATTGAGATCAATATTTTTCAATGATTGACCTTCGATCTGGATACCATCAGTTGTGCATGAAGAAGGAATACATTCCAAATATATCATTTCAAACTAGGTATGGGAATTATGAGTTTATAGTAATGACTTTTAGAATGACTAATTCACCACATGTTTTTAGGGATCTAATGAATAGAGTTTTCAAAAAACATCTTGCTGAATTTGTAGTGGTATTTATTGATGATATCTTTATATACTCCAAAAGCTAAAATATCATGAAAATCACTTGCACACTATTTTAATTACTCTTAAAAGAAATTAATTATATGAGAAGTTTAGCAAGTGTGAATTATTGTTTCAGGAGATTTCCTTTCTTGGCCATATTGAATCTAAGGATAGAATCTCTGTTGATCCTTCAAAGACAATGGCAATCCATGAATGGATGGAATCGATGAGTATAAATGAGGTACACAGTTTTATTATTCTATCAAGTTACTATCAACATTTCATCGTGAATGTTTCCCAATTGGCTAACCCATTAACCAAACTCACACATAAAGAGGTTAAATTTTTTTGTACAAAAGAGTGTGAAGAATGTTTTGAATAATTGAATATATGAATAGTTAATGCTCCAATCTTGAATCTACCATCGGGGAAGGATGGATTTGTTATTTATAGTGATGCTTCAAAGAAATGACTTGGTTGTATCTTTATTCAGAATGATAGAATTATTGCCTATGCATCACGACAACTAACAATTTGTGAACAAAACAATAATACTCGTGATCTTGAGTTAGTAGCTGTAATATTTGCTCTGAATATATGGAGACACTATCTCTATCATGAAAAATGTGAGATATATACTGATCACAAGAGTTTGAAGTATATTTTCTCACATAAAGAACTCAATATAAGGTAGAGGTGATGGATCGAACTACTTAACGATTATGATTCCACAATACACTATCACCTAGGGAAGAAAAATAAAGTGGAATATGCTTTGAGAAGAAATAATAATGGAGTTATGAACAAGATGAGAGTTAAAAGAGATCCTATGTTCATGGGCCTAGTTAAGATGGATATGAGAATAACCAAGGAAGGTGGAACATCAATATTTTTTCAAATGGTTTCCAAACCATATTTACTAGAAAGGATAAAATGTTCTCAGAGTAATGATGAGGAGTTTCAAAAGAAAATTAAAGCTGTGAATAATGGGAGATTAATCAACATCGCATATGAAGATAAATTCTGAAATTTGGGAAGAGGCTTTGTGTTCCCGATATACCTGATCAAAAAAGATAATTTTTGGATGATACTCATAGAACCAATTTCTCTATACACCTTGGTAGCACTAATATTTATAGAGATTTGAAGGAATATTTTTAGTGGGAAAACATGAAGAGGGAGATTTCTAATTACGTATCGTAATGTATGGTTTTCCAATAGGTGAAGGCTGGAAGACAACATCCTAGAGGATTCATGCAACCTATTCTCAAACCTCAGTGGAAATGGGATGATATTATGATGGACTTTGTCATGGGGATACCAAGAACTCAAAGAAGGAATGATAAAATATAGGTCATTGTCGATCGTCTTACCAATTCAAAATATTTTATTTCTATAAGAGAATATTTACCACTTGAAAATTTAGCCACACTCTATATAGATAAATTTATAATAATTCATGGTGTAACCCTATCCTTTGTTTGTAATTGTGATCCCTGTTTTACATTAAGATTATGGAAAAGACTTCAGAAATATCTAGATACTGAACTTCGGTTGAGAACTACCTACCACCCTAAAACTGATGGACAATCATAACAGACTATTAAAACCATAGAAGACATGTTTAATCTTTCTCACTTGACTTTAAAGGTATGTGTGATTAGTATTTACCTTGGGTAGAATTTTTCTATAATAACAGATTCCATTCAAGTATTCAGATGGCACCATATGTAGCATTATATGCAAAGAGATGTCGAACACCAAATTGGTAGGATGATGTTGGTGAAAGGAAACTCATAAGACCAGAACTTGGTGAGGAAACAATGAAAAAGGTGAATATTATCCAAACCCACATCAAAGAAGCTCAAAGTTGGAAAAGGAGCTATACCGATAACTGAAATAAGGATTTGAAATTTCAAGTTGGAGATCATGTTTTATTGATGGTATCTCCATAGAAGGGTGTTATAAAATTGGGTAAGAAGGGTAAATTAAGTCCCAGGTATATCAGACCTTTTGAAATTCTAGAACAAATTATAGTTGTAGCTTACTATTTGGAAATGCCGCTAAGTCTCTCCAAAGTTCATGATGTATTCCATGTATCACTATTGAGAAAATACATGCCTCACCCAACACATGTACTTACCTATGAAGAAATAGAACTAGATCCCGATATTTCTTATTGTGAAGATCCTATCAAGATTCAAAATACCAGAAAACAAGTGTTGAGAAACCATACGACTTGTCTGGTGAATGTTCTTTGGAGAAACCATAAAATGGAAGAGGCAATGTGGGAACCTGAGGAACTTATAATGAAGAACCACCTGAATATCTTTATTCACTAATATTCTAGAAATTTCAAGGAAAAATTATTTGAAGGAGGGAAGAATGTAACACCACTAGCTTCCACTGCATGCTTCTCTTTGAATAATACAATATCTTGTGCAGTATGCATCTTCAAATTCTAGCACATCCCGACCAATCAAACTAGGCATTTAAAAAGTATTTATGAATAGTAATACCAAATTTTTGAAATTTTATAAATTTTATCTTCCAAAATGGGCTTTTTTTTTGGATGTGGAATATCAAAATTATCTTAGGGTGAATTTTGGGTACTTTTCTAATAGCTTTCATATTTTGATGAATAGTGAAAAATACTAAATTTTAATTAAAAATAACCCTTTTAATCGAAATAATTTATAGTGTTAAATTATAGATTTGAGTGGTTTTAGAGTATCATTAAATTAACTTTTTATCATTTTTATATAATATATGTCATTGGATGTAATTTCACATTTAAATTGTACATAAACACATGTCAATCTTTTGATAGTTTTTACTTCTTAATAATCCTCTTTTTTGGTTTTGACAATGAGAATTAATTTTAAATTAATTACTAAAACTTCTGTGTTTTGAATTTGGAATATTATATTCCATATTTGGAATCATAAGTTCTAAATTGTGTAAATAGGTACCTTTTATTTTTGGACATTATGAATAGTAACTTCCGTAATTATTTTATTTTCCATGGTTAAGGGGTAAATCTGGTAAATAAGGGTAAAAAATAATATTATAATAATATTAAACTACCCTAAAACATTTCTTACTCATATTGGATGAGATATTTCTGACCATGGTATTCCTTGGGTCGATTTAGGGACCCCATGAAGCCACTTGGATGTGAAAAAGGCATTTTATAAGAGTTAATTTAAAGTATAGGAAAATATATCATAAACATGTATCTTTCACTAAAACAATTTTTATATGATGTTGTATAATTTTTCTATTATAATATAAAAAGTAATTAGAAATATAAAAATATTTCCTAAATGATGATATTTTATTTATAATTTTTAGACATAAAATAAAATAATTTATTTATGATTCTATAATGATGAAGTATTTTTTTTATTAATGAAGGAATAAAATAAATGATATTATAAATATTAATATAAATTTAAATTGAATATTTTTATTCCATAAAATTTTTTATAGGTTCATATTAAATTTTATGGAAGATTCAATGTATTTTTTGTAAGTAATCATGTTTTTATGACATTGAAAAAACCAAATACTAAATAGTGTCAAAATTGACATAAATGAGTTTAAAAAAAATACTATTTTATTAAATGATATAATATTCCTAAAAATATAAGATTCAGAAAAAGGACTTATATAATGTTATATATGTCCTTACATAACCACTTTAGGTTCTCTTGGAATTTTATAGTTACTATATTAACCGGTTAATATAAAAATACAAGAAGACATGGTAAAAGTTAAACTATTTAACTAAGAGTTAAATAAAAAAGATAAGGATAATATGGCTACCTAAACTTATGTAAAACCTATTTATTGAGAAGACATATAACCATAAAAACATTATACTCTAAATAAATCCATTTGGAGCTATTATAAACCGAAAATTATATTATAATAAATTAATATTTCAAGATCTTCCTAATGTGCCCCTCACCTCTCTTATAAAAGGGTACTTCCCCTTCTCTCAATTTCACAAATCCAAAGCCATTTGGCTTGGAAAAAACCTACCCAAATATCCTACCAAATAACCTAACTTAATCTTAGAGGCCTTAATTAGATAAAAAAGCAAACCTAAGGAGGCAATTTGTTCAAATCAAAAGGAATCACCTGAAGAAGAGGTAATTATTTCATCACCTATTTCAAATTTCTTTTATTCTTCCACTTACTCTTTATTTGTTGTTTTCATATAAAAATAATAAATAAAGTACCTTATACATAATTATATGTTATTATAAATATTTTACAACCATATTCATTATTCTATCCATCCTATAAATGACAAAGTTACCATAGGTGCATATGTACGACTTACTATCTCCACGTTGTGGTGTAGTTTGTTATTCAACAGTTAATTATTTCTATGGGTATACTAATGAGTATAATTGATGTAAACAATAAATATAACATTTTAATTATTATGTATATATAATTTACCATCCATTTACATACAATTTCACCTTCAATATAATAATATTGTTGATCGTGTGTACGTATGGCTTACCGTCTCCATGACGCGATGATATTTCATTCCCCATCATAACTATTCAAGAATAATTTTCATTTGATGATTAATTTTTTTAAGAACTTAATATCATTATGTATATTTATAAAGTACATACTATCCATAAAAAACATTATTTACATAACAAAACATATAAATTAAAAATAATTAGTTAACACCCAAAACAATGATACTACAGAAATATTATAAACAAAACAATATTATAGGATCATATATGATATCATATTTATATATGTGGTTCTTGTATAATTTAATAAAAATTATTTAACCATTATACAAGAGGTCAACATACCTTTGACTATGTAAAATTAAAAGTCAAGGGTTAATTTTATAATCTATTTATTATCTAAGGTTGTTTATGAGTAAGTATCTACTTGGACTTCTTTATCATCCACATCCGTGTTTCTTAAAAATGTATTTCAAAATATTTTTAATATTTCCTAGACTATGGGTTAAATTAATTTATACCCTTTTTTCACTTTTTATAAATTTTTTAATGGAATATTTCCGTCATTTTCTAAAAAATGTACTTTATGACCTTTTTGACAAATTAAAGAAAAAATGTTTTTTAACTTATACGATGGGTGAGACTTTTTATGCCATTATAACACCTTTGAAACTTACCTTGAAATCTTATATAAATTTTTCAAAATAATTTTTTTCTTTTATAATTTTAAAACTTTTAAATTATTTAAAAGTAGAAAGATATATTTCTCTCAAATATTTTTCATATTGATTTCATTTATGTCAAAAAATATTTTTGGATTGTATGTTTAAATGAAGTTGATTTATTATGATACAATATTCCATATTGTATTGATAGTTTTATGATATGTTTGATTGTGTATGTGCTATTTTTATGTCATTCATGATTAATGGATACATTATTAATATTTCATATGTTATTTTAATACGAATGTTTATGTTATGTTTTACCCTTTTCATATGAGGAATGTATTGGATGTAGTAAGTGACAGGCGGGGCCTGCTATAACCCCTTTATGTAATGGTAGGTATCATGAGACAAACTAGTTTCTTGGAACAAGGACATGATAGTATTTTTATTTGTAGTGTTGACATGAGGCCTTGACTATGTGGTTATGATATCAGACATTATGAATTCCATCATTATGAGATTTAACTCTAGATATTACCTATGATTATTCATCTAGTATAATATCTATGTGAATAAGTAAATTACATTATTTGATTTATTTTTACCATATTATATTGAGGTTTATTTTAAAAAGGCTTTTGTTTTAGTGTAACGTCCCGACCCCAGTTACCCAAAGTCGGTGCATTATTATATAACATTGGCATGATCATGAGGAAATCATGTCCTGATAGACCGATCAGTTTAGTATTATTGGAAAAAAGATTCATACATATGTTCAACTTTACAGCTTGTAAAGAAATACAACACTAATTTACTCCATTAGAGACATCCAAGCATCCTAGATTATGTAGGATCAAAATAACGATGTAGATGCTCAATATACAAGAGGGGGTGAATTGTAAACTTTAAAAATTTCCTTAAACAAGGAAAGATATAAGTTTAACAAAGTTAAACTTAATAAAATTTACAACACCTCTAACACCAAAGAATTATTGGGACAAAGTATGAAGTTACAAACTTCTAGTTCTATGCACTTGCTTAAATCTGGAAAGTGATTCCGAAAAACAGGTTCCGGAAATATGGAACCAGAAATTGAAACTTAACCAAAGTTTACAATATGAGATTATACCTTAAAGCGTATAGAATCTAAACTAATCAGAGTACAAGAGTAAGGAAATATAAGAAGATTATACTTTCCTTACAATACACAATGCAGCGGAAAAACAAGTTGTAAAACTACAAATAACAAACAATAACTCTTTTAACCCAAAGAGAAGGGTATCCAACAACCTTGGATAAAGGTCCCTTGATTTATACTTTCAAAAAAGTAAGTCTTACCCACCCCAGGGTAAGCCCTCGATAGGAAGATCGGAGTCTCTGTCTTGCTATCCCTACAAGCCCTCAACTTCAAGGTAGTTGGAACCTCTGTCTTCCTTAGAAAGGAAGCCCTCAACTTCAAGGTGTTGGAACCTCTGTCTTCCTATTCCCAGAAGCCCTAGAACTTCAAGGTAGTCGGCACCTCTGTCTTCCTATCCCTGAAATCCCTCAAATTTAATCACCAACATTCAGAGTCACACGAAGAAATCTGAACGAGCAGTTCAGTACGCACTAGGCATGAAAAACTTCTCTCTCTAGAAATCACCATAACAATGTGTGGTCTCTAGAGTGATCACATTTTTCATTGTTTTATGCTCTTTCAAATGAGCTCCTATTTATAGTTTTAGTTGGAATGGTTTGATCCTTCCTTCAACAGTCATATTTTCCTTAAATTTCGGAGGGACTTGTACACGTGTCACTTAACCAACGGTTAGTTAGAAACAGAATGGACGACATCGTTTTATAAAAAAACATGTATAACTGAATACATGAAATCATTTTGTAATGAAACAAGTGTAAGTATAAGAAAAACTGAAGTTCAGAATGTAAGAAAATAATAATTTGGAGTCTAACAAAAATGAAATTCGGAGTCTATAATAAAGAGATATTTGGATTCTATTTTATAAGAATTCAGAACCTGAATTCTGAAGAAATATGGAGTCTGAATTTCTAAGGAAATTCAAAGTCTAGTGTCACCAGAATTCAGAATCTAAACTTATAGAGTTTGGAGTCGAACTTGTGGATGTTCGGAGACAAACACATAAAAGTTCGGAGTCGAACTAGTAAAAGTTCAGATTCAAACTCATATAAGATTAGAGTCAAACTATTAAAAGTTCAGAGTCGAACTCATAGAAGTTCAGAGTCGAACTCATTGAAGTTTAGAGTCGAACTCATAGATGTTCGAAGTCCAGAATTCAAAGTTTGAACTTTGTTAGAGTTCGTATCCAGAATTCGGAATGGAACTTCATTTGAGTTCGTATCCAAAATTCGGAGTGGAACATCATTACAGTTCATATCCAGAATTCGGAGTGGAACATCATTACAGTTCAAATAGAGAATTCGGATCCTAAAACAGAATGATTCATATCTAAGTATCATATGATTCTAAGGTTTTGGGTATGAATCTGATGTTTATACTTAAGAAAAATATTGATATGAATAAGGAAATCTAGGTTAGGATAAATTTCCTTAAGGAAGGAAATTTTCCTTATAGAAGTAAAATATCGATTTGCTTTAGTGTAAGGTGTTTTTGATTTTCAAAACAAGAAGGAATGAAAAATTCATAAGGAAAACCTTATTGAATCAAAAATATCCCCCTTTTTGGAAAGTACAAACAACCTTTCGAAACAGAATATAAGGACTTTGAAAATTTTCATTAGACTTTGAAATTAAAACTTATCTCCCTTTGTTCATGGATGATAGTGAATAAAACTAACTCCCCCTTAGGCATTGAAACTCTAAAGATTGTATTCTGGATCTCTAGAATGGAGTTTTCATTATCATGGGAATGAAAAACTTCATAATGAGGAACTCCCCCTTACTTTAAGGATATCTTCACTTAGAAATTTTTCCTTCTCCATTTTAAATTTTTCCTTCTCCCCTTTTTTAGTAGTTCTTTTTCCTTCTCCCCCTTTGTGATTTTCAAAAATAATTTAAGGGAATTGGAAATAAATAAAGTACCCGAAACCTTAGTACATAGTAACAAAAGATACAACCAACCAAAATTTCATTAGAGTTGAAATTTTTTTTACAAGTAAAGAAAAATGCAACAAAAGATTGGATTTGTCTATTTGTCCTCCTTTTCCTTTGGGATAAGCTTCTTCAAAAGGGTTTTAATCTTCTTCAAATCTTTCGGATCCTCCTTAGCTTGCCTCTCCAAAGCTTTTATCCTTTCATCTTGAGCTTTCAAAACTTTTGCCTAAGAATTCGTGGCCTCTTCTTGCATCTTCAATAACTCATCTTGCTTTACAAACTTTTCTTCGAGCTCAATCCGGAGATCTCGATCCCTTTTAAAATTTTGAGCAAGGGAGTTAACCTTCCCATTAAAATTCTTCACTTGTGGATTCTAAGAAATTTTTTCAATAATCAGCTCATCCTAAATATTCTTAATCTTGGCATCCTCGGTGTAAAAAGCATCTTTTACGTCATTCTGAAAATTTTCAAACTCAACCAGGTCATCATCCACCTTCTTTAACCAAAGGGTGATTTTGCTGCAAGATCTTCTATGAACATCATAATTGATGAAAAAATTTCTATGGTCGGCTTCAATTTTCACACACTTATCCATCACCATGGATAAGGATTCCAATTTATGATTTATACTATGTTGCAGCATTTGGCATCTGGAGTCTATAGTGGGAAATATCGGAATGGTGTCTACTAACTTTTTCAAAGATTCAACAAAAAAGTCATGACCCTCTACTAATGACTCCGAATCCGATAACTTTCTTGGGGATTGTTCTTCTTGAGTTTCAACCAACTTCCTTTTAGAGAAACCAACAACCTCCTTCTTTATTATAACATCTTTTGTTGGGGTGTACATAAGTACTTGCTTCCCCTTATCAACTTTAAAAACTACCTCATCAAGAGATTCTTCCTCGGATTCAGATACTTGAACAATTTTATCTTCATCTTGCTTCTCTTTTTTTGGCCCTTCTTCAAGAAAATGCTTCTTATAACTAACTTCCTCTTCAGATAAATAATTCTCTTTTTCTTCTTCCTCAACAACATCTCTCTTATCATCTTTGTCAACTCCCTTTCCCGGAGTGAAAAGTTTTGCGGATTCAGCCTTTTCTTGATACTCTTCTACTTTTTTGATCAAGTAATTTAGATTAGCACTTCCTTCTTCTTCTTCTTCTTCCTCTACTACTTCTTCTTCTACTTATTCACCAGCTATTTTCTATACTTCTTTAATAACATCTTTCCCTTTGGACGTTTCCGAAGTGAAGAAATTCTTCCCAAGAGTCTCTGGTAATGGTCGGATATCAAAGGTTTCTAGAATGGGAATCTTCTCAGAGGCTATTTTAGTATCTCTCAACAGAGATTGTACAAGCTCAGCTTCAGAAATCTTTTTCTTCATCTTTTTCTCTTTTTCTTGTTTTTCTAACTCATCCGTAGCTTTTTCTCTTAAGGCCTTAGCCTCTACAGGGTCTTGTCTGAACTGTGGATCCCATTCTTTCCTCTTCTCCTTGTCTTCTCTCCATTTAGAAGCTACCTCATCTGGATATGACTTCTGTTTTTTGGTCTTGGGATGTGTGGACTGGTTTTCCTTATCTTTGGGGGTTTTTTCTTCAGCAACCACTTCCTTAAACTTCCTCTTCTTGGTAACTTTCTTCACTGGATAAACTTTTTCAACATTTTTTGGAATGATTTCAACCTCTTCCTCTGGAAAACTATAAAACTCTCTTATTTCCTTAGAAAAATCCATATTCATTCTTTTCAGCGTGTCATCACTAACAATCATAAGCTTTCAATTCTGAACTTTATACTTACATGCAATCATGAAAGACTCTAAACACCAAACTATCAGCTTTGATAGTAAGGTAGGGTACATGATGATTTGAGCTCTCAAGTTTTCTTCCTTGATGTTCTTGATCGTCACAAGGACATGCCTCATCAGATTTATTTTTCTTAGATTCACTAAGAAGTCCAAGAAATATATATCAATTTTCTTCAGGGTATCTTTATCACCCTTTCTTGGAACCAAGAAACCTTGTACCCAAAGATGAAGAATCTGATTATTAGGAGATAGGTGAGAAATCTTTTCTGTCTTGACATCAGTAAGTCCAAGACATTGTATGGACTTAACCTTAACAAAACTACCTTGAGCATCCGGGAGTTTTTGTGAACAAAATTCAACTTCTCCTTCATATGCTAGCCCAACCAAGATTTTTTCCTTAGTGTAAGTTAGTTTCTAAGTCTTGCCATAAGACTTGAAAGAAAAATTTTCTCTTCCATATTCCTTATAAAAACTTGATGATTCATAGAATTCTACAAGTAACTCTGGATAGACCGCATCTTGATCACTTGTCTTGGATACAGATACATCTTCCCAACCATTCAACTTGATATTCTTGGAGATGATAGAATTGTCCATGTAAAATTTCAGATGGACAAGTCTTTCTCTGTACACTTGAAATTTTGAAATTGGCTTTGAGGTAGACATATCTTGGGAAGTAGCTTCAACATACATTCAGAATGGAGGATATCTGAAGGATTCAGAATGGCCTTTATCAACTGATGCAGAGCTTCGACACGCGAGAGCTTGAAATCGATGTGGGACAACCACCGGGGGTACCCTTTATATAGGCGATGGAGTTGACCTTTGAACTTCCCAAAATCATCTAATGGTTGAAAAAACCCTTTGATCTAATCTGACGGTTGAAAAAATACCTGCAAGGAAATCATGAATCCGATCTTTTGAGGTTTTAAGAAAAAAAATCGGATTTAAGAAAACTAGAATCCGAGAAATTTTAAAACTCATAGGAAAATACCAGCAAGCAAAATATGACTACAAAAAATTAAGTAAAGAAATAATACCTTTTAGATTGGCCAGGAAGTTTAATAGTAATAAGTGATATTCTTCTTGAAGAAAAATTTGACCATGAAAAACTAACTCTGAAAAAATTACAGTTGAAAAGACTTTGAGTATGAAAACTCCAGTACGAAATGTATGACTATGAAAAATTTCAATATGAAAAGTATGAGTACAAAAAATTTCAGTACGAAAATTCCCATTATGAAAGTTTCAGTTCCAAAAATTTCCATTATGGAAATCTTAGTTCCAAAAACTTCATTAGGAAGATTTCGAGTACGAAAATTCTCATTACGAAAGTTCCTGTTCTGAAAATTTCTGTTACGAAAATTTCAGTTCCGAAAACTTTATTATGAAAATTTTAGTTACAAAAGTTTGAAAAACTGACTACGAAAATTTTGATTATAAAAGCCTTAAAAAAACTGACTACGAAAATTTTGATTATAAAAGCCTTAAAAAAACTGACTACGAAAATTTTGATTATGCTAACAAACAAATGTACTCCCCCTTTGAAAAGAAGTTTATTACTGTAAGGAGAATTGTTCAACAAGAGGTTAATGTAGAAGGATTACCTCACGGTTATCATTCCAAACTTTTATTTAATGTATTCAAATCTATTGGAAGGTAAAGATTTTGTGAAAATTTCAGCAAGTTGATCTTGCATTCCGATAAATTGAAGAATGGTATCTTCTTTAAGTGTGTGATCCCTAAGAAAGTAATACCAAATATCTATGTGTTTTTCACGAGAGTGATTTGCATAGTTTTTACTAAGGGCAATGGAACTTGTGTTATCACACAAAATTTGAGTCTTATTAAAACTCAAGCCATAATATTTGAGTGTGTGTTGCATCCACAACACTTGAGCACAACAACTTCCAACTGCTACATATTCAGCTTCAGCAGTGGAGAGTGCTACTGAGTGTTGCTTCTTGCCTGACCAAGAAACTAACAAATCCCCTAAGAAATGCCAAGTTCTGAATGTACTTTTTCTATCCATTCTACATCCACCAAAGTCAGCATCCGAAAAACTCTTTAAAACAAAATCATTTCTAGAAGTATAAAATAGTTCTAGATCCATGGTTCCCTTTATGTAGCGAAAAAATGTTTTCACTGCCTTTAAATGATATTCCTTAGGATTGGATTGATATCTTTCACATAAGAATACATAAAACATCAAGTCTGGTCGACTAGGTGTCAAGTAAAGTAGGATTCCTATCATACCTCTAAAAGATGTTTGATATACTGGTTTCCTAGCTTCATCAAGATCAAGTGTGTTCAAGGTACCAATAAGAGTACTTATACTCTTAGTGTTGTCATACCCATACTTTTTAAGAAGATCATTAATATACTTATGTTGATATATATAGGATCCTTCTAGTTTTTGAGAAATTTGAAAACCAAGGAAAACTGTTAACTCACCCATCATACTCATTTCAAACTCAGATTTCATTAGATCTGTAAAAGAATCAGTTAAATATTGTTGAGTTGAACCAAATATAATGTCATAAACCTAAATTTGAACAATAAAAACATTTTTCTTATCTTTATTTATAAAAAGGGTTGGATCTTAATTTCCCTTAACATAGTTATTTTGAAGAAAAAATCCTGTAAGTCTATCATACCAAGCTCGTGGGGCTTGTTTAAGGCCATACAATGCTTTGGTAAGTCTAAAAACACGATTAATATGTTTTTTATCTTCAAAGCCAGGAGGTTGTTCAACAAAAACTTCCTCTTGAACATAACCATTAAGAAAAGCACATTTCACATCCATTTGAAAAAGTTTAAAATTGAATAATGCTACAAAGGCAAGTAAGAAACAAATAGATTCAAGTATAGCTACTAGAGCATAGGTTTCTTCATATTCTACTCCCTCTTGCTGATTATAGCCTTTAGCAACTAATCTAGATTTATTTCTAACGATGACTCCATTTTCATAACACTTATTTCTGAAGACCCACTTTACTCCAATAATAGAAGTTTCCTTTGGTCTTTCAACCAAGGTCCAGGCTTTATTCCTTTTGAATTCATTTAGTCCATCTTGCATGACATTAATCCAATCATCATCACCTAAAGCATCATCAGTGCTTTTTGGTTCCAATTGGGAAATGAATTCTAGATGCTCTACTTCATTCCTTAAGTAACTTCTAGTCCCTACAAGTTGATTCACATCACCAATGATACTATCACTGGGATGATTATTAAGAAACACCTGACTTGGGTTTTGTAAAACTTGTTCATCAATATAGGGTAGAAAATATTTTGGGGTAAATGTTTCAGAAATATTTTCTTAAACATTTTCCTTATTAGAAGGATCTTCTAACAAAGGTTGATAATTAGTTTTTGAAAACACATCCGAGGATATAGGTTGGGATGGTTTAAAAACAAAAGGATCAGACTCATCAAATTTTACATGTACTATTTCCTCAACAGTACAAGTGTTTTTATTATAAACTGTATAAGCCTTAGAAGTTGTGGAGTAACCTAATAAAAAGATTCAGACTTCTTTGATAGAAAATATACCCATGTAAATCTAGTGTAATCATAAACTAAAACAAACACATAGTATTTGCCTCCAATGCTTATAGTTTGTGTTGGACCAAAAAGATCCATGTGCACCAACTATAACGCATCAGTTGTTGAGACTTCACCGATTGATTTAAAACTATATTAATGTTGATTTCCATATTGACAAGGATCACAAACTTAAGAAGAATAAAATCTAAGCTCCGGTAGATCCTTAACTAGTTTTTTCTCAGAGAGTTTACATAAGTTTCTAAGGTTACAGTGACCTAGTCTTCTATGCCATAACCAATAATGGTCTTCAATTGCACTAAGGCAAGGTAAGTCTTGGCTCCTAAGGTCTTTTAAGTTCAAAGTGTAAACATTCTCTTGCCTATGGGAAGAAAGAATAAACTCTTCCTTGTAATTGTGTACTAAGCACTTATAATTCCTAAAATTCACAAGGTATCTTTCCTCACATAATTTAATTATGCTAATGAGGTTGTTCTTAAGACCCTTTACAAACAAAACATTTGAAATTAAAGTTTTTCCAAGAAGAACAATATTACCTATACCAAAAATTTCTCCCTGAGCATTATCTCTAAAAGTTACTTTTCCTCCTTTCGTATTGATAATCTTTTCAAAATAGCTTTTGTTTCCAGTCATATTCTAGGAACATCCACTATCTATGTACCAAGTATCGTTGTTGGTACTTTCACTATTTTTCTGAAAATAAGAAAAGAATTAGACATTCGGAATCCAAACTTTTTTGGATCCAAGATTTTTATAAAAAAAATTTTTGGGTATCCACATTTGTTTAGAAAAACATGATTTATTAAACCCAAGATATTGAACTCTATTCAAAGAATAGTTTTTCTTCTAATTCCCACCACTTTGAAACTTAGTGAAAAAAGGGTCTTTAGAAGGAACCAAATAGTTGTTTTTGAAAATCGGTTTTTGGTGAGTATAACCTACTCCAGTAGTGTTTCTGTGAGGTTTAATTTGTGAATAGATCTTGTTAAAATTTTCTTTCCCAGAGGCAAATTTTTCAAGAAGCTTCTTTAGAGAAAATATTTCAGATTTTAGTCTAATGACAAAATTCCTATCCTCAGGAATCATTTATTTAGAGTTAGATTTTTCCTCAAAAAATTTCATCATTGAAATAGAATTATTAAGATCTTTAGAAAGTTCTTCCTTATCAAAATTATCTTTCTCAAGGTCTTTAGAAAGTTTTTCTAAAAGCTCTTCATTATCTTTAATATCTGAAGAAATATCTGAAATCTCTTTTGTAATAATTTCTTCCCTAGTATTTACCTTCTCTAATTTCTTATAAATTTTACAATTTTTTTCTTCAAGTAACTTGGAAAATCTAGATACTTATTCATATGAAGGTTCTTCATTTTCTGAGGATGAAATATCTTCATTATAAGTAATATTTTTGGAATAGTAATTCTTATCAAGAGATAAATTTGTTAAAGCCTCGATAGAGCTTACCTTGGCCATATGACATGTATGTGGAAAAGAAGTATTAGTAATGAATCCCATATTCTTCTGAGCTGATGAATCATATTCCGAGGATTCACTTTCTAAATATTCTCCAAATCTATCACTCCAAGTAGTATTAGCTTTCATATTTTTCTTAGCTTTAGCTTTGTAAGAATTCTTCCTATTCCTTTCAGAATGCCTTTATTTTCTTTATTTCTTTTTAAGCATAGGGAAATCAGGTCGTATGTGTACACTTCTCTTGTATTCATAGAATGCGACCTCTGAATCTTTCTTATCTTTCCTTTTCTTCTTCTTATATTTGGATTGGAAATTTCTTTGACCAGCTATCTTGTTCATTATTAGAGCAAGATTAGATAACTCATTTTCCGAGACTTCACTCTCACTCGATTTGGATTGGATAGTAACCTTCTCAGACTTGGATCTAGTTACTCTATCAGGAGTCTTAGCTTTCACGTGATTTGATGTTGTATTAAAAGCAACAATACCATTCCCATTCTTCTTTTTGATGTTGTCAACATCTCTCTTCATCCTTGTTTCATGTTGAAGAAGAGTTCCAAATAGTTCATCAAGAGAAATTTGAGTTACCTTTCTGTTCTCATCAATAGCTGTTCTCTTTGATTCCCACTCATTGGGAACAATATCAATGATCTTGTCAACAAGAGCTTCATCATTTAGACCTTTCTCTCCTATAGATTGTAAGATATTCACGATAGTCATAAACCATTGTTTCACCTTACAAATGGGTTCTCCATAAGGAAAATTAAAAACATGATACTCAGTTCTCAACATAGATCTTCCTGTCTCTATGACTTTGGATGTACCAAAATGAGTAACTTCAAGTTCCTTCCATATACAGTTAGCTGTTTCACAAGAAGAAATTTGGCTATATATGTTCCTAGTCATTGAACATAGTAGAGTATTATGTACCTTATAGTTTAATTGATAATCATGCTTCTCTTGGTTTGTGAAAGTACTAACTTCCTTGTCATGAATTTGATAACCTCTAGTAAGTATAAAAAATTTATCTACTCCAGTATTGATAAAAAAAGCCTTTATTCGATCTCTCCAATACTCATAATCATTGCCATCAAAAATTGGTTTTCTTGTAGGACATAGGTTGTCGATGGAACCAACATTGAAACCTGCCATCTTAAAAATCATTCTACACAAAAACTTGTTAAAAACAAAAGTTTGGATTCAAGGAAAATATTCCTAATTAAGAAAAATATAGAAAAATGAAAAACTGAGCAAGAAAAACTTATATATGAGTATAAGTATTTCAGAGACCTTCCCTGATACCAATTGTAGGATCGAAAAAACGATGTAGATGCTCAATATACAAGAGGGGGGGGGGTGAATTGTACACTTTAAAATTTTCTTTAAACAAGGAAAGATATATGTTTAACAAAGTTAAACATAAGAAAATTCACAACACCTCTAACACTAGTGAAATATTGGGACAATGTATGAAGTTACAAACTTCTAGTTCTATGCACTTACTTGAATCTGGAAAGTGATTCTGAAAAACGGGTTCCAGAAATATGGATCCGGAAATTGAAACTTAACCAAAGTTTACAATATGACATTCTACCTTAAAGTGTATAGAATCTAAAATAATCAGAGTACAATTGTAAGGAAATATAAGAAGATTATACTTTCCTTACAATACACAATGCAGCGGAAAAATAAGTAGTAAAACTAAAAGTAACAAACAATAATAATTTTAAACCAAAGTGAAGGGTATCCAACAAACTTGGATAAAGGTCCCTTGATTTATACTTTCAGGAAAGTCTGTCTTACCCACACTAGGGTAAGCCCTTGATTTGAAGATCAGAGTCTCTATCTTGATATCCCCGCAAGCCCTCAACTTCAAGGTAGTTGGAACCTCTGTCTTCCTCAGCATAAAAGCCCTCAACTTCAAGGTGTTGGAACCTCTATCTTCCAATACCCAGAAGACCTCAAACTTCAAGGTAGTCATCACCTCTGTCTTCCTATCCCTGTAAGCCCTCAAATGTAATCACCAAAATTCAGAGTCACACGAAATAATATGAACGAGCAGTTCAGTATGCACAAGTCATGAAAAACTTCTCTCTCTAAAAATCACTTTAACTTCGTGTGGTCTCTAGATTGATAAACTTGTTCATTGTTTTAAGCTCTTTCAAATGAGCTCCTATTTATAGGCTCGGTTGGAATTGTCTACTCCCTCATCCAACCGTCATATTTTCCTTAAATTTCGGAGGGACCTGTACACGTGTCACTTAACCAACGGTTAGTTAGAAACAGAATGAACGACATCGTTTTATTACAAAACATGTGTAACTGAATGCACAACATCGTTCTGTAATGAAACAAGTGTAATTATAAGAAAAACTGATGTTTGGAATGTAAGGATATAATAATTCAGAGTCCAACCAAATTGAAATTCGGAGTCTATAATAAAGAGATATTCAGATTCTGTTTTATAGGAATTCGGAACCTGAATTCTATAGAAATCTGGAGTCTAAATTTCTAAGGAAATTTGGAGTCTGGTTTCACCAGAATTCAGAATCTAAACTTACAGAGTTCGGAGTCGAACTTGTCAAAGTTCGGAGTTGAACTCATAAAAGTTCAGATTCAAACTAGTAAAATTTCAGAGTCAATCTCATATAAGTTCGGAGTCGAACTAGTAAAAGTCCGGAGTTGAACTCATAGAAGTTCAGAGTCGAACTCATAGAAGTTCAGAGTCGAACTCATAGAAGTTCAGAGTCCAGAATTCAGAGTTTGAACTTTGTTAGAGTTTGTATCCAGAATTTGGAATGGAACTTCATTAGAGTTCATATCCAGAATTCGGAGTGGAACTTCATTACAGTTCATATCCAGAATTCGGAGTGGAATTTCATTACAGTTCAAATCCAGAATTCGGATCCTAAAACAGAATACTTCATATCTAATTATTATATGAATTTGAGGTTTTGGGTATGAATATGATCTTTATACTTAAGAAAAATATTGATATGAATAAGGAAATATAGGTTAGGATAAATTTTCTTAAGGAAGGAAATTTTCCTTAGGGAAGTAAAATATCGATTTGCTTAAGTTTAAGGTGTTTGTGATTTTAAAAAGAAGAAGGAATGAAAAAGTTATAAAGAAAACCTTATTGACTCAACAGATTATGCCCGTAGGTCACTCATAACTAACTTCTTCATATCCTGGTAAAATGAAACATAAGAAAGGGGTGAGCTCAAATGCTCTGTAAGGGTAAGTAATACAACAAAAGATGTCATAAATATTAGGTATAATGAATAATTGAAAACACATGCCTTTACAAATAATAAACATGAACACTTTTATGGCAGGAATATGAACTGAGTAAATAATGCCATAATAAAACATAGTCATGGGTATTCTACTAATCGAATAACCAAATGATCCATAACTATTATTTTCATAATGAGGGAATGTATAATGCCGGACATTCCGAAACATCTTGTAAAGGCCTCGGCGAAGACGTCTAAAAATGATTAATCCCTCAGCCAAAATCATATATCAAATTGGGAGAGGCCTCGACCAATTCCACGTCTAGTTATCTCATGAGACCTACTGATGCACTGAAGAGCTATAGCGGGCTCCACCCATCACATATAAGTCCAATACATTCCTCATATGAAAAGGATGAAAAATAACATAAACATTCATATTAAAACAAGAATATGAAATGTCAATACTTTAACCATAAACCATGAATGGTATAAAAATAACACATCCACATTCAAACATATCACAAAACCTTCAATAAAATATGGAAGATTTGTATCATAATGAAATGACTTCAAAAGAGTATAAAATCCATCAAAAGATATTGACATAGATGAAATCAAAACTATTTGACAGAAATATCTCTTTCTTTTTGAAATCATTTAAAGTCACATATTTATAAAAGAAAAAATTTATTTTGAAAATATTCTTATAATCTTGTAATGGAAGCTTAGATGATGTTATAATAGCAGATAATAACCTTACCCGTCGTTTCAGTTAAAAAAAGGAACTGTTACCTTAGTTTTGTCGAAAAGGTCGTAAAGTACCTTGTTTGGAAAACGACGGAAAGATTACTTTCAAAACATATAAGGTCAAATAAGGGTATAAATGAATTTAACCCATAGTCTAGTAAATAGTAAAAATGTTTTGAAATAAATTTTTAAGAAAACACAGATGTGGATGATAAAGAGGTCCTAGTAGATACTTACGAAAAAACTACCTCGGATAATAAAGAGATTGTTGAATTAACCCTTACCTTGTTCTTTTCCTTGGTCGAGGGTAGTTTAAACTCTTGTATAATAGTGAAATAATTGTTATTAAATTATACAAGAACCATATACATTAATATGATATCATATATGATCTTCTAATATTGCTTTGTTAATGATATTTTAGTAGTATCATCGTTTTGGGTGTTAACTGATTCGTTTTCCTTTATATGCATTGATACATAAGCCATATAATTTTATGGATAGGATGTATTTGATTCATATCCAGAATGATATTATGTTATTAATAATTATTTTTAATAAAAAAAATTATTCTTGAATGGTTATGATGGGGAAATGAATCTCATCGCATTTGTAGAGATGGTAATCCGTACGTATGCACGGGTGACAATATCATTATTTTGATTTAAAACGTATGTAAATAGAAGATATATCATATATAAAGAATAATTAACATGTTACATTTATTATTTATATCAATTATGCATCACCCATCCAAATAATAGTGTATTTTAATAACAACTATACCACTACGTGGAGATGGTAAGCCGTACGTACGCACATATGGTGACATGTCATTCATAGGATGGATAGAATAGTGAATATGGTTGTACCATATTTATAATAACATCACAGTATATAGAAGATACTGGATTTATTATTTTATAATGGAAAAACAAAGAAAGAGGAAGTGGAAGAAGAAAAAAACTTGAAAGAGGGTGGTGAAATTATAACCTCATTTTCTGGTTCTTCCTTTTGATTTGATCCAAAGGGATCCTTAGGATGACTTTATGAATAATGTAAGGACTCTAGAATGAAGTGAGGGATGTTAGGAGGATATTTGGGAATGGGTTTTATAAGACAAAGTCTTGAGAAGAGTGAGAAATGGGTTGGAAGTGAGGGCTTTTTATAAGGGAGAGGAGGGGCTCTTTAGGAAAGTTTGAAATAATTATTTTATTATAAACTCATCTTCAGTTTCAAAAGGTCAACTAATCGTTAAAATTGAAGTTAATATGACTCATGGTCGAAATAAAATAATCCAATAATAATTGGACAGGTTTTAAATATTTTTTTAATATTTATAATCTTATTTATTTAAATCATTTATTAATGAGGTAAATATTGCATCATAATTGTGTCATAAATAATTTAATTTATTTGATGTCCAAAAAATATAAAAAAAATACCATGATGTAGGAAATATATTTATATTTCAAAATAATATTTACAGTCAAAATTATAACTTATATAACCCCATGTAAAAGTTGATTTACTAAGAAATATTTGTTTATGCCATTTTTTTCTTTACTTTAAATTAATTAATATAAAGTGTCATTATTACTCCCATGTGGCTCCATGGGTTCCCCAATTTGACCCAAGGATGCACATGGTAGGATAGTTATCATCAAATAGGATTAAGACACATGTTAGGGTAATTTATTATTATTATAATACTATATTTTACCTTTAGTCATTATTTTTACCCTTTACTCATGGTAAATAAAATATTTACTGAAGTAAATATTTAAAATGTATAAAAATAAAAGTTAACTATTTAAACAATTTGAACCAACTGATTCCAAATATGGAATCCATTTTTCCAAATTCAAAACACAGAAGTGGCAGAAATTAATTTCAAGCTAATTCCCGCTATCAAAACAAAAGCATGTTTTTAAGAAATAGTAACCATCAAAATATTGACACTTGTTCATGTACAATTTAAATGTGAATTACATAAAATAACAAAAAATAAATAAAATGGTAAACATATAATCTAATTATACTTTAAATTCACTCAAAATTATAATTTAAAACTATAAATTATTTTGATTAAAAAGTTGTTTTTAATTAAAATTTAGTATTTTCACTATTCATAAAAATATGAAAGTTATCAGAAAATTTTAAAAAATTCACCCTAATCTAATTTCAATATTTTTAATCCAAAAAAGAAGTCCATTTTTAAAGGTAAAGTTTATAAAATTTCAATAAGTGCGTATTACTATTCATAACGGCTACTTTGATTGGTCGCGGTGTGTTAGAATCTTGAAGTTGTGTATAATGCATACTATTGCATTATTCAAAGGGAAGCGTACTGTGGAAGCTTGGGGTGTTACATTCTACCCTCCTTAAAATAATTTCATCCTTGAAATTTCTAGAATACTACCACATAAAAATATTTGGGTGGTTCTTCATCATAAGTTCCTTGGGTTCCCACATTGCCTCTACCATCTTATGGTTTCTCCATAGAAATTTTACCAGTCGAGTTGTCCAGTTTCTCAAAACTTGTTCTCTGGTATCAAGAATCTTGACAGGCTCTTCAGAATAAGATAGATCGGGTTCTAGTTCTAATTCCTCATAGGTGAGTACGTGTGTTGGGTCAGGAATGTATTTTCTTAACAGTGATATGTGGAACACATTGTGAGCTTTGGAGAGACTTGGCAGCATTGACAAACGGTAAGCTACATCCCCAATTCGTTCTAGAATTTTGAAAGGTCTGATGTACCTGGGACTCAATTTATTCTTCTTACCGAATTGTATAACTCCCTTCCATGGAGATACCTTCAAGAAAACATGATCTCCAACCTAAAATTCAAAATCTTTTCTTCGATTATCGACATAGCTCTTCTACCTACGTTGATCTTCTTTGATGTGGGTTCGGATAACCTCCACCTTTTCCATCATTTACTCAACAAGTTCTGGGCCTACGAGTTTTCTTTCACCAACATCATCCCAACAAGTTGGTGTGCGAAATCTCTTTCCGTATAATGCTTCGTATGGTGCCATCTAAATACTTGAATGGAAGCTATTATTATAGGAAAATTCTACCAAAGGTAAATATTGATCCCACATACCTTGAAAGCCAAGTGAGAATGATCTTAACATGTCTTATAAGGTTTTAATAGTTCATTCTGATTTTCTATCAGTTTGAGGGTGGTAGGTAGTACTCAAATGAAGTTCAGTATCCAGGGATTTCTAAATACTTTTCAAAAAACATGCTGTAAAATGAGGATCATGATAAAAAACAATTGATATCGATTCTCCATGAAGTCTTATAACTTCATTAATATACAGTCTTTCTAAATGTTCAAGTGGTAAATCTTCTCTTATAGCAAGAAAATGTGTTGACTTGGTAAGACGATCAACAATGACCCATATTGCATCATTCCTTCTAGTAGTCTTTGGTAGTCCCATGACAAAGTCCATCATAATATTATCCCATTTCCACTTAGGCATGGGAAGAGGTTGCATGAATCCTCGAGGATGTTTCCTTCCAGCTTTCACTTGTTGACAAACCATACATATTGTCACATAATCAACAATCTCTCTCTTCTTGTTGTCCCACAAAAAATGTTCCTTTAAATATATATACATCTTGGTGCTCCCAGGGTTTATAGAGAAATTGGAGCTATGAGCATCATCCAACAATTCCCTTTTTAGACCAGGTATATTAGGAACACAAAGTCTCTTCCCAAATTTCAAAATTCCATCTTCATATACGAAGTCGATCAATCTCCTATCGTTCACAAGTTTAATCTTATTTAGAGATTCCTTATCATCAGTATGAGAAATTTTTATCCTTTCTAGTAAAGATGGTTTTGAAACCATTTGAAAAAGTATTTATGTTTCACCTTATATGGTTATTCCCATATCCATCTTTACTATATCCATGTATATCAGATCCTTTTCAACTCTCATATTTTTCAAAAATCCATGATCCTTTCTGTTCAAAGCATCTGCCACCTTATTAGTCTTCCCCAGGTTGTAGTGTATCATGCAATCATAATCCTTGTGTAGTTCAAGCCATCTCCTTTGCCTCATGTTGAGTTCTTTCTGTGAGAAAATATACTTCAAACTATTTTGATCGGTATATATCTCATATTTTTCACCATAGAGATAATGTCTCAATATTTTCAGAGAAAAGATTATAGTTGGTAACTCAAGATAATGATTGGGATAGTTTTTCTCCTGAATTTTTAGTTGTCGTGATGCATAGGCAATAACTCTATCATTCTGCATAAAGAGACAACCACGTCCTTTCTTTGATGCATCATTATAAATAAAAAACCCATCATTCCCCGATGGTAGAGTCATGAAAGGATAATTGACTAATCTTCTCTTAGGTTCTTCAAAATATTATTCACACTCTTTTGTCCAAACAAATTTAACCCCTTTACATGTGATCTTGGTTAATTGGTTAGCCAATCGGAAAAAATTTTGGACAAAATGTAGATAATAACCTGTTAAACCAATAGAACTATGTACCTCATTTATACTCATCAGTTTTGGCCTTTCTTGGATTTCTCGTTTCTTAGAAGGATCAACCATGATTCCATCCTTAGAGAAAATATTGCCAAGAAAAGAAATCTCTTGAAGCCAGAATTCATACTTGCTAGACTTCCCGTATAATTCATTTCTTCTGAGGGTTTTCAGAATGGTGCACAAGTGATTTTCATGATCTTCATAGTTTTTGGAGTATACTAATATATCCTCAATAAATACCACTACAAAGTCATCAATATATTCCTTGAAAACACTTTTCATTAGATCCATGAAAATAGAGGGTGCATTAGTCATCCCAAAAGGAATTACTGTAAACTCGTAATGCCTGTACCTAGTTTGAAATGCTGTCTTTGGAATGTCTTCAATTTTCACACACAACTGATGATATCCAAATCTGAGGTCAATCTTTGAAAAATATTGAGCTCCATAAAGTTGGTCGAATAAATCCTCAATGCGAGGTAAGGGATACTTGTTCATTATTGTTATAGCATTGATCCCCCGGTAGTCAATGTACAACCTAATAGATATGTCTTTCTTCTTAACAAAAAGGACAGGGGATCCCCATGGAGAAAAACTAGGGCATATAAATACCTTATTACTCAATTCCTCCAGTTGTTTCTTTAGTTCCAATAATTCCACAGTGGCCATTATATAAGGGGTATTTGATATGATCCTTGAAACATGAATTAAATCAATAGAAAACTCAACTTATCACTCTGGAGGATGTCCTAGTAAATCCTCTAGAAACACATAAACATATTCTTTCAAAATAGGTACATCCTCTATTTGAACATTCCTTTCCTCATCCATAGTTATTTGATTCTCTTCCTCCCTGATAATTGAATTTAGTAGAGATACTGAGGGTGGATCTTGATAAGAATCAGATGGTGACGTTTTTTCTCTAAAGATAAGGTACTCCTTATCATAATAAAAAATTGTAACCTCCTTCTTCTTACAATAAATTTTAGCATCAAAGATCGAAATATAATCCATACCAAAGATTATATCAAATTAAATCATGGGTATAACAATGATATCAATAGATAAATAACCTTTATATGCCCTAATGGGAACTGATTCACAAAACTTTGTTGCAATGATACTTCCCTTAGGAGTTTTGACTGATAACTCCCTTGTTAAATCAAATTGGAAATATATAATTTTCTTAGCAAACTAGGAATATATGAAATAATGTGATGATACAGAATCAAATAAAGCATTTTCTAAACTTGAGGAAACCATTAAATTACCTGCCACCACATCTTTCGGAGATTTAACCCTAGCAGTAGTGATCACATAATCTTGGACTTGATCCCCTGACCTATTATGAGGTAAGTTTCCCTGATACTTTGGACATTCATTTTCATAATGTCCCATCTCCCTGCAATTGTAGCATTGAACATTGCTAGCTTCTTTCTTCCCTTTAAATTCACAAGAAAGTTGGCCTTTCTTTCCAAATTTGTAGCACACTCATTTTTCTTTTAGACATGAACCAGGGTGCTTCCTTCCGTAGTTATCACAAGGTGGAAATTCAACCCTTCCCTTCTTCCCTATTTCCTTATTTCCTTTACCAGAGTGTTCAATATATCTCTTCTTCTCTTTCTTTTCTTTAAAGTCGTAAGACTTAGAGAATTCCTTTTCTGTCTTGATAGCACATGAGAAAATATCATTGTACGTTGAAAATGATTGTGAAACTAATTCTCGATGGAGAAATGGTTTTAACCCATTAAAGAAACAATCAATCTTACTTCTTGGGTTATGTATATAATCTGTAGAATTCCTTTCTAACCTTGTAAAGTTGACTTCATACTTTGAGACATTATCATCCTCCTTTTACCTCAGACTCAGAAATTTCCTTTCCATTTCTTCTCTATGGTAATGAGGAATGTATTTTTCAATGAAAATCTCTTTATACTCTGTCCATTACAGACTTGATACTTCTTCATCCTCCTTTGTGTTTTGAATCAATGACTACCATTGATCTGCATCTCTCGTGAGACGATAAACTACCATGACAACTTTTTCTCTTTCGCTACTCCCCAAAGCATAATATATTTTTCCTTAAAGAATTTATCCATTCCTCAGCTACTAATGGATTTTTACTCCCATTGAATGTTGGTGGTTGTTTCCTCATTAAGCGATATAACATTGATCCTCCATGTTGTGGATCGGGGATCTTCATATGGGTAAGGTTATTATTCATAAATTAAGTGAGTTGTCCCAGTATGGTGATAAGCTGATCAGCACTAGTTGCATCACCAGATCCTCTATAATTATCTTGAGTAGGAGGGAAATCCCTACATGGATTACGTGAATTGATAAAATTTCCATTCCATCCCATAGGAACCATTTCTAAACAATTTCATAAACTAGATTAGTTTATGAATCAAAATACATAATTCCAAACTTGTAGAACACTTAACATAAATTGAACAGTTTATGGATATAATCCATAATCATAAAAATCTTTTCTTTGAGGAATTATATACTCATAAATCATTCATAATGGTTTGTAAAGTAAATGAGAATTATTCTAAGTATATCCCCCGGGGGTTTCGTAACCAAGAGTGCAGCAAGGCCCGTTGTCGTGCACTAGTTCCCATTAGAGTCTAGCTCAAAATAGTGTTTTCAGGTTTTACCCCTAGGTAAATCTGTGCCAGAGATGCCTCTACCTGCTCGTATCCAAACATGGATTTATTTCTTGGAAAATAAAAAAACATCTCTACATTACCAAAATTTTAGAAAGTTCTTATATATTAATCCTCAAAGTCTATCTTAGGGTAATGTTCTCTAATCAGGGTTTATCTAAATCTAGTTTCCAAGGTTTGTACTAAACTTCTCTGATACCAACTGTAACTCCCCAACCCCAGTTACCCAGATTCAGTGCATTATTACATAATATCGGCATGATCACAAGGAAATAATGTCCCAAAAGACCGATCTGTTTAGTGTTATTGGAAACAATATTCATACATAAGTTCAACTTTACAACTTGAAAATAAATACAACAATAATTTATTCCATTAGAAACATCCAAGCCTCCTAGATTATGCCTATAGGTCACTCTTAAATAAATTATTCATATCCTGGGAAAATGAAACATAAGAAAGGGGTGAGCTCAAACGCTCAGTAAGGGTAAGAAATATAGCGGAAGATAACATAAAAATTAGGCATGGTGAATAATTGAAATCACATGACTTTACAAATAATAAACATGAACACTTTTATGGAAGGAATATGAGCTGAGTAAATAATTCCATAAAACATATTCAGTGGTATTATACTAGTCGAACGACCACATGATCCATCAATATTATTTTAATAATGAGGGATTGTATAATTCCGGACATTCAGAAACATCTTGTCAAGGCCCTGACCAAGATGTCTAAAAATGATTAAGGCCTCGGCCAAAACCATATATCAAATTGGGAAAGGCCTTAGCCAATTCCACATCTAGTTGTCTCATGAGACCTACTGATGCACTAAGGAGCTATAGTGGGCTCCACTCATCACATATAATTCCAATACATACCTCATATGAAAAGTTTGAAATATAACATAAACATTTGTATTAAAACTAGCATACGAAATGCATATACTTTAACCATAAACCATGAATGGTATAAAAATAACACATCCATAGTCAAACATATCACAAAAACTTCAATAAAATATGGAAGATTTGTATCATAATGAAATGACCCCAAACAAGTATAAAATCAATCAAAAGATGTTGACATAGATGAAATCAAAACAATTTTACATAAATATCTCTTTCTTTTTGAAATCATTTAAAGTCACATAGTTATAAAAGAAAACATTTCATTTGAAAATATTCTTATAATATTGTAATGGAAGCTTCAACAATGTTATAATAGCGAAGAATAATTGTACCTGCCGTATAAGTTAAAAAAAGGCATTCTTACCTTAATTTTGTCGAAAAGGTCATAAAGTACCTTGTTTGGAAAGTGACGGAAAGATTACTTTAAAATCATATAAGGTCATATAAAGGTATAAATGAATTTAAACCATAGTTTAGTAAACATTAATTTTTTTTTTAAATATATTTTTAAGAAAACACGGATGTGGATGATAAAGAGGTCCAAGTAGATACTTACGTCAAAACAACCTCGGATAATAAAGCGATTGTGGAATTAACCCTTACCTTGTTATTTTCCTTGGTCTAGGGTAGGTTAACCTTCTATATAATGGTGAAATAATTGTAATTAAATTATACAAGAACCATATGAATTAATATGATATCATATATGATCTTCTAATATTTCTTTGATAATGATATTTCAGTAGTATCATCGTTTTGGGTGTTAACTGATTCGTTTTCCTTTATATGTTTTGATACATAAGCTGTATTTTTTATGGATAGGATGAATTTGATTCATATCCAGAATGATATTATGTTCTTAATCATTATTTTTAATAACCAAATGAAAATTATTCTTGAATGGTTATGATGGGGAAATGAATCTCATCACATTCGTGGCGACTATAATCCGTACGCACGCACGAGCGACAATATCATTATTTTGATTTAAAAACGTATGTAAATATATGGTATATCATATATACATAATAATTAACATGTTACATTTATTATTTATATTAGTTATACATCATTATTATACCCATACAAATAATAGTGTATTTGAACAACAACTACACAACTATGTGGAGACGGTAAGCTGTGCGTACGCACGTATGGTGACATATCATTCATAGGATGGATAGAATAATGAATATGGTTTTACAATATTTATAATAAAATCACAGTATATAGAATATTCTAGAGTTAATATTTTATAATGTAAAAAACAAAGAAAGAGGAAGTGGAAGAAGAAAAGAACTTGAAAGAGGGTGGTGAAATTATTACCTCTTCTTTGGGTTCTTCCTTTTGATTTGATCAAAAGGGCTCCTTAGGTTGGAGTTATGACTAAATTAAGGACTATAGAATGAAGTGAGTGTTTTTGGGAGGATATTTGGGTAGGTTTTGTACGATACAAAGTCTTGCGAAGAGTGAGAAATGGGTAGGAAGTGAGGACATTTTATAAGGGAGAGGAGAGGCTCTTTAGGATAGTTTGAAATAAGTATTTTATTATAAACTCATATTTGGTTCCAAAAGATCAAATAATAGTTAAAATATATTTTAATATGAATAATGGTCTAAATAAAATAATTAAATAATAATTGGACTGGTTTTGAATATTGTTATAATATTTATAATCTTATTTATTTAAATCATTTATTAATGAGGTAAATATTAAATCATTATTGTGTCATAAATAATTTAATTAATTTGTTGTTAAAAAACTATAAATAAATTACCATGATGTAGGAAATCATTTTATCTTTCCAAATAATATTTATAGTCGAAAATATAACTTATATAACCCCATGTAAAAACTAATTTACTAAAAAATATTTGTTTATGCCATTTTTGTCGTTACTTTAAATTAATTAATATAAATTGTCATTATTACTACCATGTGGATCCATGGGGTCCCAAATTCGAACCAAGTATGCCCATGGTCAGATATTTATCATCAAATAGGATTATGACACATGTTAGGGTGATTTAATATTATTATAATACTATATTTTACCCTTACTTATTATATTTACCCTTTACTCATGGTAAAGAAAATATTTACTGAAGTAAATATTTAAAATTTCTAAAAATAAAAGATAACTATTTACACAGTTTAAACCTACTGATTTCAAATATGGAATTCATTTTTCCAAATTCAAAACACAGAAGTTCCAGAAATTAATTTAAATTAATTCCCCCTGTCAAAACAAAAAGCATGTTTTTAAGAAATAGTAACTATCAAAAGATTGACACTTGTTTATATACAGTTTAAATGCGAAATTATATAAAATGACCAAAATTAGATTAAATGGTAAAAATATAATCTAATTATACTTTAAAACCACTCAAAATTATAATTTAAAACTATAAATTATTTTGATTAAAAAAGTTGTTTTTAATTAAAATTTAGTATTTCTCACTATTCATAAAAGTATAAAAGTTATCAGAAAAGTGCCAAAAATTTACCCAAGCTAATTCCGATATTCCGAATCAAAAAATGATGTCTATTTCTAAAGATCAAATTATTTCAAAAACTGGATATTACTATTCATAACAGCTACTTTGATTGGTCGCGGTGTGTTAGAATCTCGAAGTTGCGTACAATGCAAGCTATTGCATTATTAAAACGGAAACATACCATGGAAGATTGGGGTGTTAAATTTAGTCTTATACATTAGATTAAATGTTTATGATTATTTATGATAGTGTCTGCTATATTGTTATCCTTACTGAGCATCTAAGCTCACCCCTTTCTTACGTCTTATTTTTCACAAGATGCAAAGAAGTATATTATGACTGACCTACAGGAATAGGCTAAGGTATATGAATGTGTTCAAAGGAGACACAATGTTACTTTTAATTTCATAATGTAATGTAAAACTTATATATATATCTAGTACTTCAATGGATACTAAACTGATCGGTCTTTCAGGACATGATCTCTTGTGATCATGCCAATGTTATCTAATAATCCACCGACTCTGGGTAACTGGGGTCAGGGTGTTTCATTTACCCTTAAATAGATCATTAAATAATTAGTAAAATATAACTAGGCCAAATAATCATAATAAGTTAAATAAAATAATAAAATTACCAAAAAACTATAAAACAATATCCTAATGATTCTGAATAATAATAGGTAACCAAACAAAGTATATCTATAACTCAATTATAGTGATGAAAAATAATAAAATAGAAGTAATAAAAAAGTAATAGTACTTCAAATCCTCTAAAAATACTGAAAATATTATATAAATAGTCTCCATGGTAATTTGAACATCGATAGATTCTAAAAATGTCCATTTGCATTCCCTCCAACACAACTTTTAGAGTTCATACCCTTATGAGATGCATACATACAGGGTGTGAGAAATAATTTTAATAGAAAACATTATGGCACTAAGAATAAACTATAGTTTACTATGTTCTAATGTGAGTAGTGTAATTTTATTAAATTATTGTAACACGTCATAAATAACACACATAAAAATAAATTAGGTTCTCAATAAACCCCCTTGATAACTTATATACTTTCATTGGCCAATGCTGGTGTATGTTTTGAATTTCAGATATGAAATATTATAGAAAAACACAAGGTTCAATAAAATCACTTAAAAACATGTAATATGTCAAATATCTATAGAACTCATGGAATTTAGAGTCTTATTATCAAACACATGAACTCATACATATCACAACTTAACACAACTCTTATCCAAACTTGTGGATCCCATTGTCTCATATTATAATGAATGACTTCCTTACGTGTCACCCAATCTTACAGAACCTTCAATTTAATGATTAATACATTATAATATAAATAATAAGTCATCAAATTAAATATATTAAATACAACTAAATTAAATTTCAAAATAATTAATAAATTTTGAAACCCCACCAAAATGTTGTAACCAATAGTCAATATTAATACAAAAATTATATCAAATATAATCAAACAATTTCCTACATATAACTTAATGATTATTCCCTTTTCATTGAATAAAAAAAATAATCAATCAATTTTCAATTTATCATGCAATTAATCGATTCTCAAAAATAATACTTATACTTTCATTTCAAATTTTAGCAAACAATTACCTCATTAAATTTTTTCCTTACACATACTAAATCATCATTCTTTAAATTCACACCCCAGAACTGATTCATCCAACTCATTCGCATGGGTTTCATTCAAAATCATATATTTTGACCCAAAAAATATAATTCTTAAGAACATGTTAATGAATATTAACATTTAATTTAGATATATATCATTCCCAACAAACCATATAAATTCACAAAAACAGAAACATAGATGAGAGTCATCTCAATCAAAATTTTAAAACATTATTGAATCATAAGTCAATAATTTCTAATAAAATAACCACATTATTATTACATATAATAATGATAAAATTCTCTTCATGATTATAATCATCAAAATTAGTAAATATTAAAAACTATTTAAATATATTTTATAGAAATACATTATATGATAACCATACATTTATGAAAAATTAATTCATCCAATTTAACATTTTATTTGAATGAATTTTTTCCTCATTACATTTGGCACACACATTTCTAAAGATAGAAGAAATAATTCAAAACTAATATGAAAACACTTAATTAAACACCATGAAAATGAGCAAGTCCACAAAAATCTTGTTTAAAAATTTATCCAGACTAATGACCCATATTTATTTCATATACATCCATTATAAACTCACAATTTCAAAAAAAAAACATTAGAAAAAAAGGGTTTGAACAAAAGAGAAAGAAAAAATCATCACATTTTATAATAGGAAAAGTGAAGCTCTTAAATCTACGATAAAAAAATAAACATGCCAAAATAGTCCTTGGTCCATGGGATTTATAATAAAACCCATGGATATAGGCCAGTTCAGGTCTCAATTTTCCCTATTTTAAAAGCTATCTAAAAAAGTAAGTTGAATAAAATATCTATTAGTACGGGCCCACTGAAAGGTTAATGGGAAAAACCACCTACCTGTATATAAACCAACATTCCTCATTTTTTTCATTTTAATATTTAAATGTGTAGATATATAACACCCTAGGATTTCATGATACACTATCTCTTTAAAGTAATACAATAGCGTATGATGAACGCAACTTTGAGTTCTAACACACCACGTCCAATCAAACTAGCCATTATAAATATTAATACCCAATTTTTGAAATTTTATAAATTTTATTTTTCAAAATGGAATTCATTTTTGGATTCAGAATATCAAAATTGTCTTTGGGTGAATTTTTGGTATTTTTCTGAAAACATTTAATTTTCGATGAATGGTGAAAACAATGTGTTATTGTTTAAAACCGGCTTTTTATTTAAATAATTATTTATTTTATTTAAATTTATTTTAAGTAAAAATAGATACATAATACCTATATAAGTTTAATATAATTCATTGGATTCATTTTATAATAAAATTATATGTAAAGAATTTTATTGAACTTTTTAACGTCTTTTACCCAACTTCTAGGCACATTTGCAAATTTTCCAAAAACGTAATTATAAAACTTCTGTGAATTTAATTTAAAAAATATAATAAACAAATTTTACATTATTAAGTAAAATTTGGTTTAATAGGATGAAAATAATTTTTTGTGAATACTAGATTTTGAATTTTATTTACCACGGTTAAAAGTAAACATGATAATTAAAGGTAAAAATGCTATTATAATAACCCTAACACATGTCCTAATTCTATTTGATAAGTTTTTTTCAACCAAAATCAACCATATTAATATAATATTATCCTCTTTTATCAACTTGGATTTGATTAGGTCATTTATTATTATTTTATTTAAAGAAGAGTTAAAAGTGTTAAATTCAAAATTTCATAACTAAATAATTTTTAATATAGGTTTATACATAAGATAAATTTAAATATAAATATTAATTATAAATAGAAAAAGATTTCATAACTAATTTTATTTTATTTAAAATTTTTAAACATTAAATAATTAAATTTTTTATAAAAAAATGATGATGTAGTAATTAACTTATTAATGAAAGATTAAAATAATTAATATTATAAATATAAAAATAAATGTAAATTGACACTATTTATTCATTAAAATAATTTTCTATGTTAATATGACATGTTATGGTTGATTTAATGAATTTTTTTTCTAGGTAATACAGATTTTTTGAGTTTCACAAAAACCAAATATTAAATAGTGTCATAATTGACATAAATGAGTTTTTAAAACAAATACTATATTATTAAATGATATAATATTACTAAAAATCTAATTTTTGAATAAATAACATATATAATGATATATATGTTGTTAATGAACCACTTTGGGTTCTCTTGGAATTTTATATTATGTTTATTAACCATGTAATATAAAACTACAAGAAGACTTTGTAAAAGTTAAACGATTTAACTAAGAGTTAAATATAAAACATAAGATTAAAATGGTGACATAAAATTATATAAAACCTATTAGTTGAGTGGTTTTAGACCCATAACTACATTATAAAAGACATAAATTATTTTGGATCAATTATAAGCCTAAAATTATTTTATAATAAAATAATATTTCATGCTTTTCCTAAAATGACCCTCACCTCTATTATAAAAGAGTTCTTCCCCTAATCTCAAAATCACACCTCCAAATCCATTTGGATCTGCCAAACCCTGCTATAATATCCTTTAAACTACCATCAATTTAACCTAGAGGCCTTACATTGATCATAAATCCAACTTAAGGGCCATTTTTATCCAATCAAAAGGAAGCACCAGAAGAAGTGGTAATTATTTCACCACCTATTTCATGTTCTTTTCTTCTTCCAACTCCTCTTTCTTTGTTGTTTCCATAAAAAAATCCAGTACCTTAAACATAATGTGGTGTAATTATAAATATGGTACAACCATATTCATTATTCTGTCCATTTTATGAATGAAAAAGTCACCATATATGTGTACGTACGGCTTACCGTCTCCATGTCGTGGTGTAGTTTTTTATTCAACACTTAATAATTTGGATGAGTATAATAATGAGTATAATTTATGTAAATAATAAATATTACTTGTTAATTATTATGTATATATAATATACCATCCAATTACATATGATTTCACCATCAATAGGATGATATCATCACTCGTGCGTACTTACGACTTACCATCTCCACGACCTGATGAGATTCCTTTCCACGTTCACCATTCAACGATGATTATAAATATATATATTATTAATAAGTATCAAATATATGAAATATTAATTAAACTGTATATATATATAAATATGTATGTATTTACATCTATCACATTCACTTACTTTCATTCAATACAATATGAAAACAGAAACGACGTTTATGCATTCGTACGACCTACCGTCTCCATAAATGGTGTTTTAAATTTCACATATCTATATAATAAACATACTTATATTCTAAATATATATGAAAAATAAGTAATTTTTTATATTCTAGAATTAATTAAATCATGATATATGTTATATGATCAAGAATAAAAAGTTAAAACACGTATGATAAAGAAAGCGATTATTACCCAAAATGTCATTTTAACGAAGAAATTATTATTAAATGTGTAGTATAAATCCATAAATGAATAAATTAGGATATCATAAATATTAATATGGGTCTGTTATAATTTATTAACATGCTATGATCATTATATTGGAGGTTAAATATACCCTTGACTAAAGGAAATTACAATGTAAGGGTTAATTCCTCAATCTCATTATTATCCGAGATTGTTTATGTGTACGTATTTACTGGGACATTTTTATCATCCATGTTCATGTTTGCTAAAAATGTTTTCAAAATTAATATTTTAAGGATTTGTGGAAGAGAATATTTAGCAATATAATCATTTTAAATGCTTTAATGATTTTTTTCTAAATCATTTCAATTACTGTCTATGTTTTAAAAATGATTTTACGGATTTATTTATATGGACATTATTGTTTTAAAATATTAATTCCTCTAAAAAGTTTCAAAGTGGTATAAGAATCTTTGATTCAAAAATCTCTTTTAAATTAATTCCTTAAAAAATTTGTGACTTTTAAATGATTTCACAAAAGAGATATTTCTCTCAAAGAGTTTTACTGATCATTTTCATCTTTTTCAACATCCTTTACAAGATATTATTATTGATTGAGGTTGATTTATTATAATATAATATTACATAATGTATTTAATGAGTTATGATATTTTTTACTGTGGATGTTCTATTTTTATACCATTCATGGTTTATGGTTAAAGTATTGACATTTCGTATACTAGTTTTAATATGACTGTTTATGTTATGTTTCAATATTTTCATATGAGGAATGTATTGGACTTAGTAAGTGACGGGTGGATCCTGTTATAGCTCCTAAATGTATTGTTAGGTCTCATGAGACAAACTAGTTTCTTGGAAGAAGGCTTTGAAAAAATATTATTTGTAGTCTTAGCATGATGCCTTGACTATGTGGATATAATGTATGACATTATTCATTCCATAATTATGAAATTAGCTATTGATATTACATGTGATTATTTGACTAGTAGAATATCCATGTGAATAAGTAAATGGAATTATTTTATTTATCTTTTCTATATTATGATGACGATTATGTTTAAAAAACTTGTTTTTAGTCTTACACATTTCCTTCAATGTTTATGCTTATTTATAAAAGTTTTCTCAATATTGTTATCCTTACTGAGCATCTGAGCTAAACCCTTTCTTATGTTTTATTTTTCTTAGGATGTGAAGATGTATATTATGATTGACCTACAGGGATATGCTAAAGGATATGAGTGTGTTCAAAGGGGACATAATGATGTTTTTTATTTCATAATGTTATGTAAAACTTATGTATGTATCTAGTACTTCCAAGGCTACAAAACTAATAGGTCTTTAGAGTCTTGATCTCTTGTGATCATGCCAATTTTAGGAAATAATACACTGAATTTGGGTAACTAGGGTTGGGTAATTACAATATATATATATATATATATATTATTTCTTTTAATTCTCAACCCCACCTTTTGTACCTATTATTTTCCTAATCCATTTTATGTTTTCTTATTTTTAATTATTATTTCAACTTGAAAAATTTTAATAACACACGAGACACTTATAAATTTATTCATTTTTTTATTTTTTTTAAAAACATGGTATATAGGTTACACATGGGAGGGGAAAAATTATTTTCCCAGAAATTTGAGTAGGGAATCAAATATTAATAGTGCACACATTTTTAAAAATGATATTAGACTATATTCATTTTATAACTGAAAAATATTTATATATATATATATATATATTCATTTTCTGGGCATATATATATAAATAAGACTACCCATAAACTTATCCATCTTTTATGAAAAATGTTTCTGGTCTAAAAATTTTTACCATTAGAAAAACATACCAAAATATGAGAACCCAATAAGGGCCCAACATATTTTTGCCTAACCATCCCCTTTTTCCTACCGAATTACAAAAAAACTTCAAAATCACAAATTTTCTATGAATTGATGAATAAATCTATATAATAAGCTATATATAAAATGAAAATTTTTAGAGGGAGTGAATATCATAAAATAATTTTTTAAAAGAATAAAATGATAAAATTAATCTAAATATTATTATAATAGAATTATAGATATACCCTTATTAAAAGGGCTCAGTAGCACACCAGGTACCCAATGAGTAATCACCTTCCACTTGGGAACAAGAAACCAACAACTCTGTGTTTGAACTATAAATTATTTCTTTGCTACCTCCACTAATCAGTACCCAATACACATCCAGCATGTACCCGGTGGATCATTTTACTACACTTTAATAAACAAAACTAGTCCTTCCTATATCATATCCCCCCATATACCTAAAATTTCATATTTTATGTATAAAAATTCAATATATTAATACATTTAATTTAAACAAAATATAATTATGTACCTGGAAACCTGGAGTTATTGGAAACTCCCCACCATAGGTATTTTAATCCTGAATATTCATCATCGAGTTTCTATAGTGATAAACTATGGACATTGAGACCATATATCATCTTATCATCCCCATGTCTAATATTTCACATGAACACACTACAAAAAATACACATACAAGTGATGTGACCTTTCCCTTTAGAACCTTCTTACACAGATTAGTGATATGTATTAGATTCTAAATAAATTAATCTTCTATCTCTAATTCTACATCATTGAAATAAAGTACATGAGATAAAATTGATTCATGTTTCCTCAACTGAGACACATGAAATACATCATGTATCCCAATATAGTTAAAATTTAAAATAAAATCGAAAACAAATTCCCCAATCTTATATAATATCTCAAATTTTTATATAATGTGAATAGGTAACTTTCCTTAACAAAATACTAATGTACCAAATAAGTTAAGACATGAATAATGGATTGACCCCAAATAATAAACTCATTAGGATAAAATAATCTATAAATATATATATATTTACTTATATAAATCATATAAATACCCTTATTGAAAAATTATACCCAAAAAATATATTCTTAAACCATTTTAGACCCAAATAAATATTCCATACCAACCTTCAAACAATATAAAGATGATCAATACAAAATTATATGTAATGTCTCAATTACAGATATCTAAATACAAGGTTGTTAACTATTTTAATACAAAAACTACACTAAATAAATATTACCCTTGGATAAGTATAAAATCAAGGATACATGATCAAATAATATCTTTAATAATTTGTATTTTTTTCTTATAATTCCCATTAATGTTAGAATGAAAATCCATACTCAATTTTACCCAAGTACCCCAAACCTTTTACAAGACTTATAAAAACAAATATGTAAATATCAAAACATGATTATATAAAATATTATTTATTATTATATTAATTATTTCATTATTTTGGCTATTAATATTTCCTTTCTCATCAACTATTTATGTTTCTGTAAATTTTAGAAATTAAGAAATATTAGCAAGTTGATTAGTAACCACCAAGGCTACATTACTATCCTCATCAAAATAGAAAAAATGGACATAAAATCTATGGTAACCTCATCCCATTTACATTTTGGAATGTTTAACAACTAAATTATCCTGCTAGATGATGATGTTCATTATTTACTAACTAATAAGTAAGTCACTTCAAAGAAAAATCGAGTAATATCCATCATGGACACTAAAATTATTATTGAACCCTATAATACATCTTGGTTATACTAGGATAAACTAACCATCAAGAAACATAGAATTCTAACATCACATATTCCTATAAACCTAATAAAACAAAAATACATAATTGAAAATATATAGGACAATCAACATTCATAGTTCATTTAGTAATTTTCTCTCTATCATGTATGATGTTATGAAAAATCAAATACTCAAAATCTGAATCTCAACCTCCCTTAACTCTCTATATCATAGAAAAAATGACATTCACGGGGGATAGGACTACAAAAACCAACACTAAAATTATATAAAAATATTACTATGATAAAATATACATGATTTTTCACTCAACCTTTGATTCATATACTACATCCGATTAAGATTTTTTCTGAAAGAATTAATGAAAAAATTCCTTTTTCTAATATTTTACTTCATTTTAATGTCAAATGACTAGAGATGTTAAAAACTTATTCTTTGTTTAATATTTTAATCTCATAAATATAAAATATATCTCATGAATTTTTTATTTTTTACATGATACACTTCTCACAAAATAAAAAATGTCAACAAAGCTTGATCAAATTAATCACCATTAATAGCTCAAGATCATGATTTAGTTAATTATTATCATGTTTCCTAAGCTATTAATAACCATATTTCACAACCTGACCCTCTAGTATTATTAAAAACCCCAGTCCATGAGTTAATACATTATAATTAAGCACATGTAAATTATCTAACTATAGTAAAATGATAATAAACAAAAACAATATCATTCTCTTCAACTCTTTAAACATATCTCCATAACTGTCATCCCAAAATACATAACCCCTTTCCTAATGAATTCTATTATTGGTTCAATCAAATGAAATAAAATCTAATTAAATCAATTAAAAGAACAAAAAATCCCCCAAGAAACTCTAAATTTAAAAAACATACTCATGTATTTCCCATGATATCAGAACTATCACATTTTTGTGATCCACATATATTCCATAATAGAAGAACAATTTCCTAGGAAAATTCAATTCTAAAATCCAAAATTTAAACTTTGATATTATAGAATAAATTCTATAATAATTTAACATCTCAAAGACTATAAATAAATACATTATTATATCCTATTAATATTATGAATATATCAATATCATTAATTAACATGGTAAAAAATGAGTTTAGATATGTATAGACGGATATATGAATCAAATCCATGAATATGGTAGGATTTGTATTACCAAATGGCATAGAAACATTGAAAGTTCCCAAATCTAGTTTATAAAGATATCATTGTTATATCGTTAACTCATACCCTAAGCTGGAAATGTCCTGATCAATGATTAATTTTTTGGAAACCATTAAACCCCTATTAGATATTCAAATATGTCGTCAATATTTAGAAATTAATATTCTTTATTAATAGTAACTAAGTATTTCCTTCAGTAAAAAACACACAACTAAATGTTCTTAGAATATTTTTTTAGAAAAAAGTATATGAGCACACTGTGGTGATACACTATATATAATTAATCCATCTGATTCAATATCATCCGACAAAATATTTAATCTATAATATCAAATAGACCATATGGGAAGAATACATAAATTTATGATCAATAACCAAACCTAAATTTATTACAAATTCCAGTTCCCGATCTAAAGGAAATCCCCAAAAATCATCACAAAACATGACAATTTATAAATCTATAATGGGAGGAAAAATTACATTGATAACACCCTAAACTTATCTAAGTATGTTCCTTAAAATTTTATATTTAATAATCCTTAGTAGGTCAAAATAATATATGATTATATTGAAATTATAATCCACCTTTCTAAATAAACTAAACTCATTATATGAATGGAAGAAAGTAACCTTTCTCCAGTAGTTGCCAATGAATTACTAGAAATGTGTCAACTAATCCATCCTAATAATCATACAAAAAAAATTAATCTCTAGAATAAATATGTCCCAAAGATATTAAAAAATTATAATAATAACAATAAAATATGTGAATATATTAATGGTATATTCTATTTTCCCTAGTGGAGTATCAACAATTAATACTCCTTGAAACAACACGACATACAATTCCAATTTAGATGCCAAGAAAGTGGAGATAAATTAATTATATACGTCAATACTATTTTACACTATAAAAACTATAGGTGATTAATTTCATACATCTAATAACTAAATTTCCCTCCCTAATAATATCCATCTCACGTTCTGTAATAAATAAGAGTCCTTAACATATCACACAATCCAAACCTTAAGTCACATAATTCCCATGATCTATAAATCGATGTTGAGTTTTTCACTAGATTTTCTACCACCTCCTTGATGAGACCTACCATATAACATCCAACAATTACTTGAACAAGGTGAACTAACCCATATATTATATGATTGAGCTAAATAATTTTTTTACCTCCACTCTTTTGGGTCCCAATATAATTTTTTTATGGTATCATATCATTCCATATGAATGATATTACTTTGGTTCCTTGAGATATAAAACTAAATAATGATCTTTCTAGACACCTTGATAAAACATTAGCAATTCCCTAACTCAAAAATAATGAGAGTAAAGAGTCATTATCTAACACCAAGTCCATTCACTAGCCTAATGATAATCAGTATCCTCCTTCTTACTGTTCAAAGATCCAGAAGTACACACTTGATTTATCGCTTTTGCCTCTAAATCTATATCATGCTTAGGTAACTTTTTAATTATTCCTTAAATACAAGTAAATAGAAAATTATTACATGCGAATGATAATTTAACTTTAAATTATAGCATCCCTAGCTTAGTTCACCTCAACTATTACCAAACTAGGTGCCACATACCTCAAGAGTGCCTCATCGTATGCTATAGGTTGTAGAAAAATGATGAGGGTCTATGTATATCATTTAAATATTTTACCCTTTTTGGTTTAGAAAACCATAAATCAAAATGGAATAAATATGTAAATCATCACAATAAAACAGAAGCAGTTTAATAGTGGACATCACTATTAAATGCCAATCATAAGTAAATAAAAACTCACATGTTATAACAAAATAAGATACTATAATGTCATATAAGGAATATAGGTATAAAAAGGGCTACCTATGGTCCAATTATATACAACATGGTCTTAAAATTAAAAAATATTGGGGGAATATACTAACTAGACTCAATTAATCACCCATTCTTACCTCCTAGCTCTAATCAATGCCCCATAACCCAAACATCATAAGCCATTAGGACATTTCCTTTATTATATCAAAAAACATGAAGTTTTCTTAGGTAATTTTGTTCTAGAGTAGGGTGTTATCATAATTCAGTGGGTCACCACTAATGGTGCACCTAAAAAATCTAAAAAATATAGGTTTACACCCATTATTATATATCAAAATAATAAACAATAGTAGCCATAAATAATATCACACACTTGGGTGTTCAAATACCCAACTAGGGAACTTATATGCCTACTTAATTTAGGGTTAGGATTTATTTTAATATATCATTATAAACTATAAGGCTAATGGGGAAGTATATTCCCATACCTGTAAGGATATAATCCCATAGGGTGTCTCAATCATCATGTATAATGATGTAACAACAATGTAATAGGTGTCCCCAAGACTGTATCAATCTCAATCATTAGAAATCTTGATCATAACTCATAATAATGTAAATACCATGGTAAATACAACCTCACATATGTATCAGTCTCAAATCATAGGTATC
Organism: Viscum album; assembly: GCA_963277665.1. Classification (NCBI taxonomy): domain Eukaryota; kingdom Viridiplantae; phylum Streptophyta; class Magnoliopsida; order Santalales; family Viscaceae; genus Viscum; species Viscum album. The sequence goes on from OY728164.1 coordinate 1,195,112,915, forward strand.
ATTACTATAATACAATGAAACAAGGTCAAAGGGAAAGGAAACATCTACCACTATGATATTATCCTCTAAGAATCCAGACCCAAGATTAGTATAATATAAAATAAATAGGAAGGAAAAACCTGAATATAATGACATTAATCCATGAAATCATTATCATGGAACATCAATATCATGAAAAATGAGTAAGGTAACCCCTATTTATATAGTCTCACCCCATGAGAATCTGATCCTCACAAATCAATATTAAGATAAAGGGGGACATGAAACCCCTATCTATGTAGTATCACCTCATGGGAATCTAAACATGGAATATTAATATCCTCCTAATGGACTGAAGGGCTTATTTTTATTTTATTATAGATAATCCCCCTTTTAAGGTTTGAATGGGAACTCGTACATGACCCGTAGGCCCAAGGCACAAGGCCCGATATGACCCGCAATACATGGTAAAATCCTCTAGGAACCATTCAACTTAAAGGAGTGGGTTACATATCCTTTATACATGCCAAACAATCCAAAATATTATTTACATGATTTTTTAATTCTTAGAAATAGACAATCCACAACTATATCCTATGGTGAGTACACATTTCTATGTCAAGGATGTTAATTAGAACCTACGTAGGTCTATTAGGTCAAGATACAAATCAAATCACATGTAATTGGATTCTGAATATAAGACTCAACAAACATTATATCATTCCCATGTCCATTGGAAACTATAAAACAAAATCATATCAATAAGGGGGTTCATTATGACACAACACATCAAAACCTACTCATAAGGGGTAATGAGAAATAATAAGGAATAGTTTTAGATCAATCACACTCATTCCTTGAGACCACTTATTACACATAACATAAAAACATATATAAACCATTAGGAATTTTTAGGGATCACCAAACTTATAACTGTATTCCCATGTTATTTCACTGTTTGAAATTACCACACATGGAAGAAATCAAAAAATCTATCACAAATTTCATATCCATTTCATTTTAAAGTAAATGAATGGAATAATGAATGAAATTTTTAGTAGTGGGGAGAGGAGTGATATACTTATCATAGGTGATATACTAGGACCGACAACACTAACATCCAAAAAAGGATGTAGGGGAATCACCCATGGGTCATTAGACACCCGATTACCCACAAAGTCCCCTCCACCCCTCTATTTAACACACCAGGTACATGGTATTATACCACTGGGTACCCAATGGAGATTATTACAAAATGATAACTCCCATACTAGTTTTAACTTATCAAAAATAACCCCAACCTCTACTAAATTCTTCAAGATACTCATGAAATTATTATACATGTTGTTTGATGAAATTTTAATTGAATTTATAACTCAAAATAGGTAAGGTTTTAAAACCTCTCCATCATATAATATCTTACCCCAAAGATACATCACTGAGCATCGTTGATAAATAACTGTGGCCACTACTCTTTCATATAATCCTTACTGTCCCAAGTTCTTATCATGATATGATCGTGAAACCACTACATTAACACCATATATTCCTTATTCACACATGGTATCTTTTTTTTACTCTATTCTACAATAAAAACTGGACACTCCATGAATGGAATGTTAGTGTCCTTCTTGAAATCATCAATTTTAATCAGATGAGAAGGGTCAAGGTGGTATCTATTAAGTTTTACGACATCGAATAATCATATAGATCATAGAAACTTAGAGGCAATGCTAATTAGTAGTCTGTAACAATAAAACTATTTATAACCTTAAAGGGAACCACATACCTAGGATCCATATTCCCTTTCCTTTGAATATATTAGTGTCTAAAAAATTGTAACAACCTTATGAAAACCCAATTAACCATATCAAAATAAAATGTAAAATATCACTAGTTTCCATTTAAATGTTATATACTCTATGCAGTAACTAAACAATTCTAGATCAAGCTAATATACATTTAAGTCTCCAGAATTATAATTAGTTCAATAATAAGATATTTTTCCTCTAACTATTATAGAATTGATCAATACAACCTTCCATACAAGGCCTCAAAATCTTACCTTTGATGAGATTCTCAATAATAATTATTATAAGGTAAATCATCTAAAGATAAATGACTTCCATGAGATACTAAAATATAGGATACACACTCCCAACATGTCCTCTAGAACATAGATATTTTTTATAGGATGCTAATTAGTTTGAGTATATTACGCTCAAATTAACCTGAGTATCAAGAACCATCAATAGTTACTTCTCAAATAACGATGTCAATTGAGTGTCTTGATCCAAAATAAAACTTTTGGGAACACTATTCTATTACACTATCTCCCAAAGACATAACCTAGCTAGTTTGTCAACAAATCAAATCTTCTTGACCGGTAGAAAGTATGTGACCTTTGTCAACCATTTAATAATAACCCATACTACATAGATAACATGATATGACCTTAGTATCCCCATAATAAATTCTATTATAAAACCATCAAATTTATACTTAGGAATTATAAAAAACTAATGAGATCCTACAAATATATAATGCTCATCCTTCACCCTCTGACAAGTTGAATATCATGTTACATACCTCGCCACATCTTACTTCATTCGAAGCCACCAATATAGACTATATATGTCATGGTATATCTTGGTAGTCCCTAGGTGAAAAAGCTATCTTGAGGAATGTTATCCCACTTCTAATACTCACATAATTTTGAATAAACTATGACTCAGACTCATATATACAGGACCCTATTATCAGCATAGGACAAATATAGTAGTGGCACCCCACCATATATATTTCCCCTTATAACACTATAATATGAGTTGAAAAAATAAATCTCATTCACCATATTAAGAAGTGACGAGGTAATAGGTAAGGAAATACATGTTTCTCTACCTTGATACTTTTTAATATTAAGATTCATCTCTACAAAGGGGCTCATAAATTTACACTCACTAATAGACTCATAGAACACCTAGGTCGGAACGTTTTTAGTCAAAGTTCCATCTACAACATTCCACTAACCATGGTTATATGCCGTCTTGAAGTCAAAGCACAGAAGATACTCTTCCCAAATTTTTTATTGAAGTGTCACGACCCGTCCTCAGGACCCGTGCCATGACTACCCCATGCCCGCCTTCCCTAGGCCAGGGGCTGGCGACTAGCACCAAATGTGTAAATCCTGAAAAAGGGGAAGGCATTGCCTTTATAAAGTAAACAAACACCACAGTGTAAGACATCAGAAGTAAACACTAAGTAAAATAGGGTACAAAAGTAAGTGCCGAAAGTAAATGTGCCAGAATACAAACCCAAACTAAAATTAAAGTACAACTAGAAATAAAGTACAACAACTGAAAGTAAAGAAGCAACGTCAAGCCATCCACTGGAAGTCCCACCTGAAGGGTGGGTACAGATAGCAACCTCAGCCCCACGGGTCCATCCATCCGCTCCGTGTACGTCTCGCCCAATGGTCCTCCTCCAGGTACTGACTGCTCCACTAGCCTCAACCACAATCAGTGATGTCTGTCATCTACATCCAACACAATGTAGTGCGGGCATAGCCCGTGCAGGGGTGAGTATACGCTACTCAGTAGGGACCCCGAGACCCCCCGAAGGTCTCCCAGAATCCACAAAGGATAAAACACAAAGGAAAGATACAATCACGAAGTAACAACCAACACTACTTAGATATATGCCCATACATATACCTAAGTCATCAATTCCCGTTCGGCTCCAACATCTGAGCCCAAGATCGATCACATCCACATATGAATACAACCCAATCCACACAGGATAAGACAACTCAATCCACATAGGAAAGCAAGTCAATCATATCGAAGATATTGATTGAAAGTCAAGACTCATCTCACACAAGTATACTTCTTCGTAAGGTAATAGAGAAGATCAGATGTAGCCACTGATTCATCTAAGATGGGACCCACATAGGATACTAAACCAGCTAAGCTTTCAGACCCACATAGGATACAGACCAGCTACTATACCAGACCCATGTAGGATAGCAAAAACAGAGTCAAACAATGCCAGACCCACATAGGATACAGGAAAAGTAGTAATAACCGTCAAACCCATGGAGGATTTCAGTACGGTCTTCATCACTGCCAAACCCACGGAGGATTTCAGTGCTATCTTCATCGCCGTTGAACCCATGGAGGATTTCAGTACGGTCTTCATCGTTGCCGATCCCACAGAGGATTTCAGTGCAGTCTTCATCGCTGTCGAACCCAAGGAGGATTTCAGTATGGTCTTCATCGATATTGAACCCACTGAGTATTTCATTGCAGTCTTCATTGCTGCCGAACCAACAGAGGATTTCAGTGCAGTCAGCATCGCTGTTACAGTCACAACCAGCTCTAGGGTTCCCGCACACAACATGCTCGTTTCTGGGAGGGTCGGCTCCACGATCCAAAGGTATTAGATACATAAACTGACACATATTCTGGAGTTTATGTATCCCAAAGTTCCGTCTCAACAAAAGGAACACAACGTGATAGACGGCGCATCAATCGGACGCCCAGTCTAAGAGTTATAGGACTTTTCGTTCCAGGGGAACAGTTGGTTTTTAAGTCAAAAACTACGCGACCATACTCCAACTGTGTCCAAAACTTGAGTGGAGTAAGTCAAAATGTCCGTCTCACTAATAGGAGTCCAACAAAGTCGACGGCACGTCAATTGGACGTCCGGAGCTCATGTTATAAGCATTTCCGCTCCGAGGGCCTGATTGGTTTCATGTTCGAACCAACCCATCCATACACAAAGTTCTCCAAAACCTTGGGTGTAATATACCGAAACGACCGCCTCGATCCAAGGATCTCATCGCAACTGACAGTGCGTCGATCGGAGGTTCGTAGACCAAGATATTACCAAAATAACGAACATGTCTGGTTTTAGGGGGTTTTGGGCCCGGCTCGAGACCCCCTGGGTTGGCCCGAACCGGGTCCACCCAAACCGGGTTCGGGTATAGCCCATTAGGGTGCGGACCGGCCTTGTGGGCATGGCTCGGGCCGGCCTGGGCGGCCAGTTGGCCTGGCGTGGGCGCGAACCGCGTGGCCAGACAGCTCGACTCGGCCGAGCTGTTGTGGAAAGGGGGGGGGGCACTGCCCCCCTGATTGAGAAACGCAGCCCCCCCCCCCCCCCCCACGCGGGGGCCGCTCCTTGCCAGCCAGGGGTTACGACCCCATGAGTTTTCCATACGAAACGACCTACCTGGTCCGGCCGGCCGGTGCTATCGTCGCGGGACCCCGCGGTCCCGCCCCGCCTTGCACCGTCGCGGCTTTGAGCCGCGACCTTGTCTGACCGGCGCTGCGCAACAGAGCCGCGCCCCTCCGCCACGGCCCGGCTCCGGCCACGGCCTCTTCATGGTTTTCCGGCACCGCGCGACGGTGCCACGTTTCTTCACCCGTTATTCTTTGTTTCTACGCGGTGTCGTTGCACTGCGCTACCTTTAATCGTGCCGTGTCAAACACAACATCATAGGGGGAGGAGGGTCGGTCGTGTTCGTGCGGTCCGACCTCCTCCCGTTAATCCAATAACAGGCGGACATAAAATAAAGACGAAGAATGGAAAAGAAAAATCTATGAACATCAAGTTAACCCATACCTCGATGATGTCATCGAACGAGGTTTGTCGCGGGAAAGGGATGTCGCGGAAGACGACGTCACGGAAGGTGGATCGTCGGCGTCGCGGTACACGGCGTCTCGGAGAAGAGGACCATAGGCATCGCGGTACACGGTGTCACATCATCAATCTCTAAGGAATCAGCATTATTCATCGCCCTTCATCGGAGGCTGGCGTTCTTCGTCGATGACAGTGCGTTCTTCGCCTTCTTCAAGGAGGTAGAAGATAATCCTCAAGAGCGCAAGAGTCCTCTCTTTCCTTTCGCACAACGATTTTATCCCTCCAATAAAATAAGTCATGTCTTATTTTATTATCACTCATGCATCCCATTAATTTGAAATTCAAAAACAAATCTCATTCAATTAATTGACTTAATTGAAGAGCGTTTAATATCCAAATTAATTTTGAGGGTGTACATGGCATTTAAAAGGGGTTCGGGTGAGTTACATATTAAATGTACGAGAGGGAGGTTAAAAAGGGATTTGAAGGGGTGGGGCTCATGTGGACCCCACTTCACTAATATCCTACCTATTGGAGTTAGGATATTAGTGGGTCCCACTACAACCACCAAGAATAGGCTTAAACTACCTAGAATAGAAATAAAATTTGTAGCACAATATTTTTATTTCATTCTTTAGTTAACCCATTTATTTAATAACCCCACCCGAGAAAACGCAACTTTAGAAAAGGTGATCTTAAGAAATTACCAGCACTGCGGTTTCATTGGTTCCCTTGGATTTCGATCCTGAGAACCAGTTCAAAAGTTAGGAAAACAGCTAGGTCGTTCACTGAACGTACCCGAGCTAAACTTCGGAAATTGATTCCGGGCACACCGGGCCTCAGAATCAGGTGCCGTCAGAAACTGCGTTCTTGTAAAATCTAAAGAAAATTAAGAAAAAAATTTCCTTGAATTTTACGGGTCTTTACGTTACTCCCACCTCAGGTATTTACATCCCCGTAAAGATACATCATAAACTAGGGGAACAAATGTGGGTACTATGCACGCATCTGAGCCTCCCGCTCCCAAGTGCTCTCCTGGAGGTTCCCGTGCTGACATATGATGTGCACTAAAGGAATCGGCCGACCACGTAGGACCCGCTCCTGTTGATCCTTGATCTCCACAAGGACCTCCGCAAAGGTCTCCCCATCATCAAGGTCCAGGTCCACATGGTCAATGATATGCGTTGAGTCGTGCACGTATCTCTTCAGCTGAGATACGTGGAAGACGTCATGCACCCGATGCAACTGAGATGGTAGAACCAGGCGGTAAGCCACCTTGCCTACCTTGCTGGGGACCTGGAATGGTCCGATGAAGCGTGGTGATAACTTTCCGCCCTAGCCAAATCTCTATAATCCACGTCGAGGCGAGACCCTCAAGAAAACATGGTCTCCATCCTCGAACTCTAGTGGCCTCTTCCTCCTATCAGCATAAGACTTATGCCGGCTCTGAGCTATCCTCATCCACTCCTGGATGACCTGGACCTTCTCTGTCATGGCCTGGACCATCTTTGGTCGCACAAGTGCTGACTACCTAGGGTCTGTCCAGCACAGAGGTTGTCTGCACGGCCGGCCGTACAATGCCTCGTATGGTGCCATCCCAATTGTGGAGTGGTAGCTGTTGTTGTACGCGAACTCCACCAAGGGTAGGTGGTTCTCCCAACTGCGACCAAAGTCAAGGACAAATGCACGGATCATGTCCTCAAGAGATTGAATGGTTTTCTCTGTCTGACCATCCGTCTGAGGGTGAAAGGCGGTGCTCAGACGTAGCTCCGTCCCGAATGCCTTCTGCAGCCCCTTCCAAAGACCGAAAGTAAAGAGAGCATCTCTATTGGAGATGATAGATGATGGCACACCATGAAGCCATACGATCTCCTGAACATAGAGGCGTCCCAAGCCCTCCACTTCACCCTGCTCTCTGATGGGTAAGAAGTGGTCCGACTTGGTGAGTCGGTCGACAATCACCCAAATGGAGTCGTGACCTCTGGAAGTGCGTGGATGTCCAGTCACAAAATCCATAGATATCCCATCTCACTTCCACTCCGGGACCTCCAAGGGATATACCAAGCCTGCTGGGACCTGGTGCCCCGCCTTCACCTACTGAATGGTGAGGCATCGAGAAACGAACTCATCTACAACCTTCTTCATACCTGGCCACCAGTGCTATTGTCTAAGATCCTGGTACATCTTCGCCACTCTTGGATGTACCTATAAAGGGGAAGTGTGAAACTTTCTCAGCACCTCCTCCTATAACGAAGTTGGTACCACGGTACGTCCTCTGGAAAGGACATCGTGCTCTCCTCCTATAGAGAATCCATCAGGTGTCTGTCCTGAGGATATCTGTGCACATCTCGTCTCATAGTCAGCGTCCCCACACTATGCCACTCTAACCCCCTATAGTAGTGGAGGAGTGACTGTGAGTGACTGAAGAAAGGCTAATCCATCTCTATCCATGAAGGATATTTACAAAGCGTCTAGCTGCTCCGTCGCCTCCTCGAGTAGCTGAATTCCCGTCCTCCTGTTGAGAGCATCGGCTACTACGTTCCCCTTTCCAGGAGTACAGACTATCTCAAAGTCATAGTCCTAGAGGAACACGAGCCATCACCACTGTCTCACATTCAGGTCCTTTTATGAGAAGATGTACCTGAGACTCTGGTGGTCAGAGTAGACTATAAAGCGCTCGCCCATCAGATAGTGTCACCACATCTTCAGAGCGAAGACCACTGCTGCTAACTCTAGGTCATGGGTAGCATAGTTCTCCTCATGCTTCCTTAACTGATGTGATCCAGATGTGATCACTACCCGCTCATGCATCAGGACACATTCGAGTCCTGTCCCTGATGAATCGCAGTAAACTACATACCCTACTCCCTCCTCCGTTAGCCTCAAGATAGGTGCGCTAGTCAATCTCTGTCTCAGCTCCTGGAAGCTCTACTGATATCTTTCAGACCAAACGAAGGGTTTCCCCTTCTTCAACAAAGCTGAGAGTAGTGACGCAACTCTGGAGAAGTCTGGAACAAACCTCCGGTAGTACCCATCTAGCCCCAAGAAAATACGCACCTCCGTCACGCTCCTGGGTGGCCCCCAAGCAAGAACCGCCTCGAACTTCACAGGATCCACCGCAACTCCCGCCTCAGAGATGACGTGTCCCAAGAAGTGGACCTCACGTATCTAGAAATGATACTTCGAGAGATTTCCATAAAGCTGGTGCTCTCGGAGTGTGTCCAGTACAACCCGCAAGTGGTAGGCACGCTCCTCCTCAGCGGTCGAGTATATCAATATGTCATCGATGAAGACCACAAAAAATCGATCGAGGTATGGCTGAAAGATCCTATTCATGAGACCCATGAACACTGCTGGAGCATTGGTTACACTGAAAGGAATAACCAAGAACTCATAGTGGCCATACCGACATCTAAAGCTCATCTTCTGCACGTCCTCATCCCAAACTCTGAGCTGATGATAGCTTGATCTGAGGTCTATCTTCGAGAACCATTGTGATCCCTTGAGATGATCAAAGAGGTCGTCAATCCTTGGTAGCATATACTTGTTCCTCATGGTCACATGATTCAGGCGACGATAGTCGACACACAGTCGCAAGCTCCTGTCCGCCTTCTTGGCGAACAAAATCGGGGAAGCGCAGGGTGAAACACTGGGTCGGATGAATCCCTTTCCCTGCAAGTCCTCCAGTTGTACCCGCATCTCTCGAATCTCAGAGGGAGCCATCCGATATGATGGAGTTGATATCGGGGCTATCCTGGGGTATACGAAAATATAAAATTCTACCTCTCTATGAGGAGGTAGTCATGGAATGTTGTCAGGGAAAACGTCTGCATACTGATCCACCACTACAGGAAAACTCAGACTCCGCATGTCAACTACTCCTAGGATGAGGCTATCCAACTAATGAGTGATGGGATGTCCTCTCCTCTGCGTGAGTCCATCCTACACTACAAATTCTCCCTTCTCTCCGGTGAAGGTGAACCTGCTCCCGTCGGGGCGTATACACCACACCTTGCACCTAATAAAATCGATCTGAGCATGGACTATGGATAAACAATCCATGCCCAAGATGACGTCATAAGGACTCGACGCCGCTACAAGAAGATCCCAGCCGAAGCTTTCGCTTCCTAGAGTAAGCCCACACTACCAACACTAGTGCGTAATCGTCGAGTCTGCTCCCGTAGGAGTCTCTAGCCATAAGGATCGAGCCAACGGCTCTGTCGGAATCTCCGAGCACCGAACAAGGGAAGCAGCAATAAAAGAATGATTCGATCCTGTGTCTATAAGAACTGCAGAAAGGGTGGAGTAGACACAGATAGTACCTCGAATCATCTCTGGCGCACCGTGGTCGTAGGCCTCTACTGCCTGAAGCTGAGCCTGTCTCTGCCAGCCAGCTCCCTGTGGTCAGGGTGGACCTCCTGGTGGTGGTGGTGGAAAAGCCTCAAAGAGTCTCCCACCACCTGTTTCTCGGCCATCTCCCCTGCCTCGTCCACCTGCTCTCAGCGGACCGCCATGGTCGACCCTCTGCCTCTGGCTGGGTGGCCCCTCAACCGTCTGCTACTGCTCTGCACGGCGGGTGAGGTAGTCACGAGCCATGTGGCCCTGCCCGCCGCATGCGAAGCACTGCTTGCTCCTTGGAAGGCTGGCTCTGCACCCTGTGCCCCGCACCTCTGAGCCAGTGTCCTGAGGTCATCTGCCTGATGGTTCTGTCTGCCTGAAACCCTGTGACATCCGTCGACAGCCAGCTACAGACGACTCTGCTACGTGCCGCCCTGCGGTAGGTCTCGCTGCTTGTGTAGGCTCAGCAAGGAAGATCTATATGAGAAGAGCTCCCTCCTGTACTCCTGCCTATGTCGGAATGCTGAGGGAGATCATCAATGCCCTGATCTCATGCCTCAGTCCCTGCTCAAAGGTCCAGGCCCGGAAGAATGGGTCCCGTACCATGTCCGTCGAATAGCGCGATAGATCGGTAAATCTCGCCGAGTACTGGGCGACCATCATGATGCCCTACCGCAGATATAGAAGCTCTTGGATGCGCACCGCATGGAGGGTGGCTGGGACGAACTCCGAGCGGAAGAGGCTCTCAAAGTCTGTCCAGAGGAGAGATGCCTCGTCGTGCACCTAGAGCATCAATATCCACCATCTTCCTGCTGCCGCGTGCAAGAGGCTCGCTGCGAGGATCATCATGAGGTCAGCTGATGTCTCCACTAACATGAAAACTCACACAACTGCCTCCAGCCAATCCTCAGCTGCCTGAGGGTCCATCTCCCCGTGGAACCTGGACGGTCTCTGACACTGAAACTCATGCAGTGCACTAAGGTGACGTTCACTCTCAGTGGCTGGGGCTGGTAGAATCGGTGGCTCGGCGGGTAGAGGTACCACTGGTGCCTCCGCTGAAAAAGGGCCCTACACCGAGGCCTCGTCACTCGGTGGGCTGTCGTCTCGCAGAAAGCTCGGATCCCTAGATAGTTGCCGTCATGGGGCCATCCTAAAAAGAAACATGTGCGCCACGGTCAAAATAGTATACCTGGTAAGATGAAAAAAAGTAATCACAAATAAAACTTTTGTAACACACATGAAATCAATGTTTTCGTGCATTGATTCAGAAATCAGAAGTCAGGGTCCTGGTGTACAGATACATCAGCCGCCACACCAACACTGGACTCCCTGGACTGATAACCACAATCAATACCCATAACACTATTGCTTCACATAGAAGAAAGATCAGGGTCCTGAGTTCTGCGGTAGAACCGAACTCCTCTGATACCAATTTGTCACGACCCGTCCTTGGGACCCGTGTCGTGACTACCCCAAGCCCGCCTTCCATAGGCCAGGGGCTGGCGACTAGCACCAAAGGTGTAAATCCAGACAAAGGGGAAGACACTGCCTTTATAAAGTAAACAAACACCATAGAGTAAGCCAATAGAAGTAAGCACTAAGTAAAACTGGGTACAAAAGTAAGTGCAGAAAGTAAATGGGCCAGAATACAAACCCAAACAGAAAGTAAAGTACAACTAGAAAGAAATTACAACAATTTTAAGTAAAGCAGCAACGTCAAGCTGTCCACTAGAATTCCCACCTAAAGGGTGGGTACAGGTAGCCACCTCAGCTCCACGGGTCCAGCCGTCTGCTCCGTGTACGTCCCTCCTAGTGGTCCACCTCCAGGTACCGACTGCTCCACAAGCCTCAACCACGATTAGCGTTGTCCGTCGTCTGCATCCAACACAATGTAGTGCTGGCATAGCCTGTGCAGGGGTGAGTATACGCTACTCATTAGGGACCCCGAGACCCCCTGAAGGTCTCCCAGAATCCACAAAGGATAAACCAGAAAGGAAAGATACAATCATGAAGTAACAACCAACACTACTTAGGTATATGTCCATACATATACCTAAGTCATCAATTCCCGTTCAGCTCCAACATCCGAGTCGAGGTTCGATCACGTCCACATAGGAGTACAACCCAATCCATACAGGATAACACAACTCAATCCACATAGGAAATCAATTCAATCATATCGAAGATATTGATTTAAAGTTAAGACTCAGCTCACACAGGTATACTTCTTTGTAAGGTAATAGGGATGATCAGATGTATCCACTGATTCATCTAAGTTGGGACCCATGTAGAATACTAAACTAGCTAAGCTGTTGGACCCACATAGGATATAGACCAGCTACTCTGCCAGACCCACATAGGATAGCAAGAACAGAGTCAAACATTTCCAGACCCATGTAGGATACAAGAACAGTAGTCATCGCCATCGAACCCACAGAGGATTTTAGTATGGTCTTCATTGCTGACGAACCCATGGAGGATTTCAGTACAGTCTTCATCACCGTCGAACCCACGAAAGATTTCAGTACGGTCTTCATCGCTGCCAAACCCACAGAGGATTTTAGTGCAGTCTTCATCACCGTCGAACCCCAAAGGATTTCAGTATCGTCTTTATCCCTGCCAAAACCACAAATGATTTTAGTGCATTCTTCATCACTGCCGAACCCACGGAGGATTTCAGTGCAGTCATCATCGTCGTCGCAGTCGCAGCCAGCTCTAGGGTTTCCGCACACATGATGCTCGTTTCTGGGAGGGTCCGCTCCACGATCCAAAGGGGGTCGATAAATCAACTAACACGTAGTCCGGAGTTGATGTATCCCAAAGTTCTTTCTCAACAAAAGGAACTCAATGCGACAGACGGCGTGTCAATTGGACGCCCGGTCTAAGAGTTATTGGCTTTTTCGTTCTAGGGCACCAGTTGGTTTTTAAGTCAAAACCATCCCAACCGCACTCTAACTGCATCCAAACCTCGAGCGGAGTAATAAAAAAGGTCTGTCTCACTAAGAGGAATCCAACAAAGTCGACGGTACATCAATCAAACGTCCGAAGATCAAGTTATAAGCGTTTCCGCTCCGATGGCCCGGTTGGTTTTGTGTTCGAACCAAACCGGCCATACACAAAGTTCTTATAAACCTTGGGTGTAATATACCAAAAATACAATGTCGATCCAAGGATCGCATTGCAATTGACGTTGCATCGATCGGAGGTCCGTAACCCAAGATATGGGCAAAAGAACGAACCTGCCCGGTTTTAGGGCGTTTTGGGCCCGGAGCGACCCGGCCCGAGACCCCCTAGGTCGGCCCGAACCGGGTCAACCCGAACAGGGTCTGGGTCCAGACCATTTAGGGTGTGGCCCGGCCTGGCCTGGGCGGCCGGTTGGCCTGGCGCGTGCACGGCCCGCGTGGCCAGACAACTTGGCTCGACCGAGATGTCGCGGAAGGGGGGGGGGGGCGCTGCCCCCCTGATTGAGAACCGCAACCCCCCCATCCCCGCACGGGGGCTTCTCCTTGACAGCCAGGGGTTACGAGCCCTGGGTTTTCCATCCGAAACGCCCGGCCTGGTCCGGCCGGCTGGTGCTGCCCCTGCGGGACCCCACGGTCCCGCCCCTCCGAGGTCCCGACGCCCGACAGTTCCGGCTGCCCCACCCTGCACCGCCGCGACTTTGAGCCGTGACCTTGTCCGACCGGCGCGGCGTGAAGGCTCCACGCCCCTCCGCCGCGACCCCGCTCCGGCCACGGCCTCTTCTTTGTTTTCTAGCGTGGCACGATGGCACCGCTGCTTTGTTCGGCCTCAGCGGCACCACCCTTCTTTGCCCATTCTTATTTGTTTTCGCGCGGTGTCGTTTCACCGCACTACCTTTAATTGTGCCGCGACAAACACAACATCAAAGGGGGTGGAGGGTCGGCCGTGTTCATGCGGTCCAACCGCCTCCCATTAATCCGATAATAGGAGGCCATAAAATAAAGATAAAGAACAACAAAGAAAAATCCACGAACATCAAGTTAACCCCTACCTCGATGTAGTCGTCGAACAAGGTTTGTCGTGACAAGGGGATGTCGCAGAAGACGGTGTCGCGGAAGGAGGATCGTCGGCATCGTGGTACACGGCATCGCGGTACATGGCATCATGGAGAAGAGGACCGTTGGCATCACCGTACACGACATCACGTCGTTGATCTCCGAGGAATCAACGTTATTCATCGTCCTTTGTCGGAGTCCGGTGTTCTTCGTCAGTGATGGTGCATTCTTCATGTTCTTCAAGGAGGAAGAAGATAATCCTCAAGAGTGAAAGAGTCATCTCTTTCCTTTCGCACAATGAATTTATCCCCCAATAAAATAAGTCATGTCTTATTTTATTATCACTCATGCATGCCATTAATTTTAAATTCAAAAACAAATCTCATTCAATTAATTGACTTAATTGAAGAGCGTTTAATATCCAAATTAATTTTGAGGGTGGACATGGAATTTAAAAGGGGTGCGGGTGAGTTACATATTTAATGCACGAGAGGGAGGTTAAAAAGGGATTTTAAGGGGTGGGGCTCATGTGGGCCCCACTTCACTAATATCCTACCTAGTGGAGTTAGGATATTAGTGGGTCCCACTCCAACCACCAAACATAGGTTTAAACTACCTAGAATAGAAATAAAATTTGTAGCACAATATTTTTATTTCATTCTTTAGTTAACCCATTTATTTAATAACCTCACCTGAGCAAACGCAACCCCGAAAAAGGTGTTCTTAAGCAATTACCGGTGCTGCGGTTTCATTGGTGCCCTCAGATTTCGATTCCGAGCACCGGTTCAAAAGTTAGGAAAAACCACTCATTCGTTCACTGAACGTACCCGAGCTAAACTTCGGAAATTGATTCCAGGCACACCAGGCCTCGGAATCAGGTGCCGCTAGAAACTGCGTTCTTGTAAAATCCCAATGAAAATTAAGAAAAAATTTATTTTGAATTTTACGGGTCTTTACATGAAGGTTCAAGATACACTTATAAAAGATATACTTGAGGATATTGTGGTTAGTATACCACAAAAATCCCGCCCAAAAGGTAGATATGTAAACATATTTGTTCATTAAATACCTATTACATCTATAAATCATTATTTAGAAAATTCCACTCCTACAACCTCAACTTCTTAGATCAATAAGAAACCACATTCCCATCATTCACCATAAATAATCTAAGGCCTTCCCTTGATGCATCATAATATTGGGTATACTCGTTAACTAGATTAGGTCAGGGTCACCATTGGTGTTTTCATATGAGATAAATTCTGAATAAATATCTTATAGTAGCATGCTTAACCTATGATTTAGTGGATAGAAAAAATATTCTTGGGTCTTTCTCAAGAAACAATTTCATAAAACTTCTAGTGTCTACCAATATACCAACCATCAATATCACATTCCACAATAAGTGAACTTTAGAGATCTAGAATTTAAACTTAGAGAGCATGGAATAAATATGAGGATCTCTAAATGAACTTAATAAAATCTCCAAGTATCGATAATGATCCTCCCCCAACTAAGTGTGCACTAGATTATATTCAAAAAAATCATGAAGGAATCCAAATATGGTTAGAGGAACAAATTACTTAGCTCCATAAATTCTATCAATAAGTTTTCAATAAAAATGACATCAAAATATTCACATAAAGGCAATACCATCTTCTAAAAGAAGTACATGGAATGTACTATGGTATCAAAAACTACTAATGATTGCTCAACCTCAAGTTAATCTTAGATAACCACTTATATCCCATAGAAAAATAAAATAGTTCCTTAATATGAGTAAGAGTATATCAATTATTGATCATCTCCAAGTTTAATCTCTAGTATTATATATATATATATATATATAATCACATTGATCCATAAACCATCATGGTAAAAAAACAGGACCACCAAACGGGAACATGATAGGGTGAATAAATCCTTTTACCTTAAGGTCCTTTAGTTGATTCTCCAACTTTCTAAGATCTACAAGAGATGTCCTACAAGGAAAAATGGATATAGGCTCTATAATTATATTAATATCAATCATCAAATTGACCCCTCTATTGGGTTCAAATCTCAAGAAATTTTTAATAAATATTTCTTGTAATCAATTAATAATTAATGTAATAATAGGCTATCACATCTCCTCACCTCTTAGAACAACACCAAATTTTTATTAAATCATTGTAAACATCCCATGGTTTGGACCCAGATGTATTTAGAATAAATAAAACTATCCAAAATGGGTATAGTGATCACCCTTAGCAAATATAAAGGATACCTATCCCTAATAGCAGTTTATGTGTAATTGATAGTGAGTTAGACAATCCATTCCAATGATTACATCAAAACTATACATCTCACCCCTTAAGGTGGAGTTGGTGCATCACCTCTTCCACAAGAAGTAGATGGAACAATCCAACATAATATCTAAAGATGACTTATAGAGATGAAATCCAAACACTCTAGATGATCTCTATCACACTAAGGCTTTATATTCCACTACCATCTACACTAATTTCATACAACAGAGCTACTAGTTTGGTATCTCTGGCCACCACTTCTCTGTTGTGAAACCTGAAGGGAATGTTTCCAGCTATCTGAAGAACTACAATCTTATCTTATCACTTGTCCTTTATTCCTAGTACTATCACCTTCCCTCATTTTGAGCTTAGTGATACGAGCCTTATTGAAAATATCAGAGAGATTAGGCAGGAAAAAGATATTTAACTAAGTATGTAGCGAATGCATGATCCCATCAACAAATTGTCTAGCATGCGAAAGATCATCACCTACTAGAGGTGGTAAAAAGTGATGTAACTTATTAAACCTCAGTGAATAATCCATAACTGATATTACACCCTTCCCAAGATGCATAAACTCTTTGTCTTGGTTGACTCTTAGTGTTTGAGGAATTAAGTGATCAAAGAAAGTAGTATGAAAATCATCCCAAACCATACCCTGATGATGACCAAACCGAGTAATCACATCACCCCAAATATTGTTTGAATCATAAAGCATGTACAAAACAAGATTTACCCTCCACTATGAAGAAATCTCAGGATGCTCAAATATAGATAGGATGGACTCTATCCAAGACCCAACATCCTATGAACCACCAGCCCCAAGAAGTTGGGAGGATGCTGCTATTGGAACTCATGTGTGAGATCATCCATCTTAGGTGGAGGTCATGGATCACCCTGCATGAACTGCATCATATATAGGAAACTTTCACAAAGCTGAGTATCAGTTCCTAGATCAGGTATAACAGGCAGTGCCTCAAGTGGCGCTCCGAATGGTAAGACTAGCCGCTCATGGTCTACAATGTCTGGAGCATGGTCATCACCATCCTCCTGGAACACGTTGCAAGTATGTGATGGAAACATTGGTCTAAAAATTTAAAGAATACTCCTTAGAACAATATTATAAGTAGATAGAAGAACTATAAAAATCAGAACATATAGAAAGGGATCACTACCTAGTGTATACTACCCCAACTATTCACTTAGAAGGCCAAGTATTAGTATGTTTTCAAGTTTAAATTACAGAGGTACCTATAGGTGAAAGGTAAAAAGTAATTTTCCTCTTCATTTATTGGAAACCAATTTATTTTTAAGTCAAGATTTAAATTTTTTAGTTTCATTTTATTATATAATTTTGTCAATGTCTAATTTCAAATGAATTGTCAGTCCTAGTGAATTAGGGACCAAATAACTTATCAATAGAATTAACACCCATTTAATTCAAGTTAACCGATTATATATTAGGTATCTGTATATAACGAGTTTTATACAATATATTGACTTGATAAACTAACTATTCGAATCCACGAGGACCATACACCTCATGAACTAAAATTATAAATCACTCAATCACTACTAAAGTAAAGTATATTAATATATATAAACAAGATCACTCAACAATCACAGGTATATCAATAAAATGTATGTAGTAAAATGTAACTATATGACATGGAAAATGCATGGAATGTGAATTCTAGTTGCCTATGATGCTGTATGTAACAATGATCATTTACCTCTTTTTATCAGGCCAAGGATAAAAGAAATCCTCAATCATAATAAAAATAACAAACACAACACATCATGTGTGTCAACCAACGTTGAAAGGATATCAAGTATAATAATAAAAATGATGAAAAAAAATCTTATTTTAGGAAACTCATTATTTAAGCCAAATTTGGGTTAGATATGCCTAATAATGACTTATAACCAAGTTCCATAGCATACCCAATATTATTCTTATTATCTCAAAATAATAAATCATAAAAGGAACCGCTTTGATAAAACATTGTGATGTATTGAACTCGGGTTCCACTCAAAGGTTCCCCAAGACTGGTTAGACACATGGACTTAAGTGAATCTCCCTGAATTCTAGAGGTTGCTGTCTAGAATCGAGGTCCTAAGGTGTGTCTTTGGGGAGACTATTCTCTCATTACCAGAGTGTAGCATAAAAGATAAATAAGATGAAAACAGGTAAATAAATAAAGATGTAAGATAAACATATGTAACATTATAAGTAGTATAGAAGTAAATAAAAACTCATGAAATAGATAATAGTCAACTATAACTAGAAGATGAATCATTTAAAAAATTATGATGATATATGTCATGTCTCTATAAATTGGAAAACATGGATACATGGTAATGAGAAATATATTCTATGAAGAAGAATAAAAATGATTAAAAAAACAATCCAAGCATCCAAGCTTTAGGTTGGTCATATTCTACCAAGATCCAACCAAATTAGGCATGTAATATCAGGTTTCTAAAGAGGGATTCTTCCCTTTGTCAATACCTACATGCATGTAATCTGCCTGTGTACCGATAGAATCTCAAATAGAATGTCAGATAAATTGTTGTAGGCCACCACCAATGTCGTATATAACATCCAATCCATGTAATATAAACTAAAATAGTGTGAAATCATTCATATATAAAAGTAAATCTATACAATAGTGTAAATACCCAAGTAACTACTTTGGCCTCATTTGGTGTTTGACCATGTAATAATTTCATTTATTAATTATGTTCAAGTTTATATAAATATTTTATGTGAGGCATTACTAGAACTAAAATCACATAATGATAATAATAATAATAAAATATATGATATATAACTAATCATCTTGTAATGATGAAAATAATGAAGAGGATTCAAGGTAATATACAAGGAATGATTGAACTCATGGGTTGATCCATCTTAGTAAAAACCTATATCCGAGATTTAAGGGTAGGAGGGTAATCCAAGGAGAATCTCCCAAATAATACCATAAAAATTTAATTCTAATTGAGTCCAAGGAGTTAATCCAAGGTAAAGTGGGTTAAGAAATAACTAGGCCTAAGGGTGTATCCAAGGAGCCTCATGTCCATCGACATCAAGCTGGATCCAAGGAGTGTATCCAAGGCATCATATAATAATAATGGATGGTTTATATGGTGTCATACTAATCATCCACAAGTAGAAAAGTATTGGGTTCCAAGGTGGGTATCAATATTAGAAACCAATATCCCAAAATTGGAATGGCATCCATGAGTGCTCATGGAACTCCCTCAGGAATCCAAAGATGGATCAAGTCTAACCACTCCTATAATAATATCATTTTCTGTATATAATAGGCACCTTAAAATTAATTCCTTCAATTAATTAGTCCATGTAATAATATTTCCATATAATACGTCATATGGTTCAAGTTGTTGCCTTTCATTAGTGTGATAAGTCTAATCGAGAATGCAACCATTTATTTCATTTAAGTCATAAACAATTTATTAGGTTCACTACAATACCATTCATTAAACATGGAAATGTGTGCTATAAATTTGAAACCAAGTCTTCCATTCACATTTAATTGGAACAAGTCATATAGTTAATATGCTTCCCAAAAAACCATTTAAAAATTAATTATTTAACTAGAACACATACATTAGAAGGTTATAGTGATGTGAATCTATTTTATATAAATTTATATTTCATTTAATTAATTAACAATTACCTTTATCAAGGAAAAGTCACAATAGTCTCAAATGGTGCAACAAATAGTATAACCAACCACTAAAGGAATAATTAAGAGAAACGCACTAAATTGGGTGGTTAGTGTTAATGTTGAAACCTCTAATGACATGAATAAAACTTATTAAATATGATCTGGAACATGATCTTAATCACTATAATCAAGGTAAGTGAATATAATAGTTCATTCTTACTGAAATTGGTGTTAAAAAAACTATGAAAATTTATAAAATAAAAAAAACATAGGTGATGAGTTATAAAACAATTACCTTAAGCTTGTACAACTCTCCTCTTCCAGTAAGAGCCTTTAATTTGGCTTGGATTGGAAGATATATGAAGAACATATCAATGAGCTGAAAATAGATAATATGAGTCCACATCAAAATAGTATCATCTAGGGGAATAATAATGATGGATGACTAAAAAGGAATCAATCACTTATCGATGCATATCCAACATGACCAATGGTAATTCGATCCGACTATGGATGGATAGATGATTTCAAATTATACCAAAGAGGGGTTAGAGATCTAGAAAATCAGATATGATCCTTTTCTTTATGATGGAGAGAAAAGAGATAAATAGGTGTGTTAAAACATATAATTAAGGGAGAAATGGTCATTTCACCCAAAAATTTGGGTTGAATGGTTGGAAAAACCATGCGCCAACCGTGTGCCTCCTCCTGCTTAATAAGGGTACCCACATGATTAGGCTACACTATTTGTGAAATTGTTTACCAACCCTGAAAAACATCTCTACTAAAAATACAGACAATTTTCATGGGCCTGTGACCCATGTGGTATGGTTAGGGAAAACCATGAACCATACTTCAACCCACTATCCAGCCCCACATAGTTATTAGTGATCATGTGGGTTGGGTTTCATGGTTTATACTAAGCATGAAACCTAGTGTTTTTCTCCAACGACAAGGGTTCTGAGCTCCAAAAAAGCACCAGACACCCCCGTAACCTCTTTAACCTTATTGGGAATCCGTATTATGATGAAAATAAAGAATGAGAACAAATTTAGAAGGATAAATAAATGAGATAAAAACCAGGTTCTTATAGTCTATAAATCACCTCATGGTAAAAAAGAGAAATTAAAACATAATACTAGGTGAGCATAAATTTTTAGTAAGGTAAAACATAAAATATAATTCATAATAGGATAAATAAATATAGAATAATATTGAAGAGATAAACAACAATAAAATATGATATACAGATAATTACATAAAAAAGAAAATAAATCCATGGATGACATAGAAATATAAATATTGACATATATAGTAAAATATAGACCTCTAATGATAGAAATAATAATGTGTGACAACATAATCTTATCATCAATGTAACAAACCTAGATTTTCTAAAATATTTTTTTTCAAATAAATTTAATATTTTGGATATTTTGTATTACATGTCACATTAGGTACATTTTGTGTTAAAGGAAACACTAGGTTTAGATTGTGTTACAAGAAACACTATGTTTATCTTGCATTACATGAAACATTGAGTGTAGATTGTGTTACATGCACCACCGAGTTTAAATGAAACATGACATACAATTAAAATATTATTATTTAATAGAATAGTAATCACCTAGCCATTATAATTGAATGTATGAATATAATTAACTAAATTATTAAAATATAAATTTTATATACGTATAAATAATGAATTATTTTGTGACCAATTGATTAAGAATGAAAATGAAAACCATTTTAAAATAAATAATTTTTTTGTCAGAAAAAAAATTTTATGAAAAAAATTAATTTTCTATTAATAAATAAAATAAAACACTTTATTTTTATTATTTTAATAAAATAATATATTATATATTAAATAAAAGTCTTATAATTCATATTTTATGTTTTATAAACAAGAGATAAGAGTATGTCCAATATTATGCTCAAACATAGTATTTTTCTAAAAAGAAGTCGTGTCACCTTTTTGTACACCTAATTTAAAATTAAATTTTCCTATTTTAGAAACTTTATTTGAAAAAACGAACTTTATTTTTAAATTCTGCATGAATAAATTATCTTGGAGTGCATTTTTGAGAATTTTATGAAAAAGTTAAAATTTTTAATGAATAGTTAAAAATTCTTGTTTTTATTAAGAATTATCACTTATTTCAATGAATTTTAAAAACAAATTATTTTAATATGGTTTTAAAAGTAAAATTAAATTAAATTGGTATCTATAAATTCATTTTAATAAATTTGATATTCAATTTTTATATAAAAACTTTTTAAACTTTTGAATATTATTTCTTTGGAAAACCGATTTTTCATCACGACTTTGGGTTTACATTTAAATTAAAATTTTCCAATTATATGTGTTTAATTTTAATAAATGTATTAAATATTTATAATAATCATGAATTATTTTATCTAATAATTAGAACTTAATTTTTTCCCAAAATGAATTGTAAAAACTGTATAAACTATTAACCATGGTTAAGGTAAAAATAGGTATATCAGGGGGTTGAACTAAAAAGATAAGAGTTAAAAATGACAAAAAACATTCCCAAAAATAATTGGATGATTTTTTTAACATTATAATTTTTAAGTATTGATAATTATCTATTATGGATCCTTTTATCTTCTAAAAAACATGGGTACACCTTATTCCTTCCAAAAATTACAAGTGTTTAACTCACCTCACTTATAAAAGGCCACCACTTATCCTCTATAATTAGTACATAAAAAAATTTGGTTTAGTTATAACATACCCATATATATTCCTTATTTATATATCATCATCATATATTACCTATTTTTTCTATAAATATAGTCTAGGAAGGGAGTTGGTGCAAACCTAAGGAGGTCACCTGAAGATGAGGTAACATTCTTTAACGAGCATTTTTATTTAATTTCTTCCTCTATCTCCATAAATTATTATCAAAACAATTATTATATAATATCCTCAATATATTACATATAATTATTTTTTTCTTATATTAATGTAATGACATATTACCACCTCCTCCCCTATCAAATGGGACACCAAATCATCATTCATGTGTGCGATGGACTACCACCACGTGAACCGATGACATTCATTTTCCATAACCACCACTCATGGATTGATATAATTATGAATTACATGTTTATATATATTATATTTATGTTATTATTATATTTCTATAATTATTATTCCACATATAACTCCCAATATTCCATTCTATGGGAATAATATAACGTTTCTCATGTGAACGACAGACTACCGCCTCACAAAGTGATGTGATTCATTCATGCTTTACATGGAAGGTAATAATGATGGGTTAAATAAAATTATATAATATATATGAAATAAAAATGATTCTATAGTTTCAATATATTATTTACCTTTCTTTCATTTATTCTATTAGGAAAATCGAAAGAACATTCATGCGTACGTACGACCTACCATCTCCATGAATGGTGTATTTCAGTTTCAACCTATAAATTTTATCGATTAATATAAATACAGACATATATATTGAATATATATTATATTTATATCATGTTTAATATTATGAAGATTATGTAATCATGATCAAATTATGAAGAAAGAAAAACAAATCAAAGCATACATGAAAACAAAGTAGTTATTTCCAAAATTATGACATTAACATCGCATTGTTAATAAATGAGAAATAAAAGGTCTTAAGTAAATCATATATTTTATGATATATATAGTGTTATTTAATAAATTTATAAAAAATTATATTATTATACAATAGTTTTTAATATGTATTATGTAAGAAGAGACTTAAGAAAGTGATTTCTAGTATCTCCTTTTTTGGGTGACTTATGTCATATTTAGCACTCATTTTTGTGTGTGGTTATATAATGATTATTTGAAACATTATATCATGAATATACTAATTTTAATTATATTTAAATTTTAATTTGATGTTATTTATTCATGGGTTTTATGATTCAAGATATTTCCAAATCGGTAAGATATTTTTTTTCTAAATTTCTCTTCATTGGGACATATGTTATTTTATTCACCTATATTTTTTATTATGGTACATAAATTGACCATTTTACATTTAATATCATGAATTTATTTATTTTTTAGATCTTACAGGTTGTACTAAATTGTATTCTTTCATGGTGATTACAATTCAATGTTAGAAAATTTTTAATGGTTTTATGATATAATATAATCGTTTATCAGGATTACTTATGATTATGATTCCAATGATGAATTCCCAAAATATATACCTCAATAAACTCATGAATTTTCTTATCCTATGGCAATTTTTTGAGAATACATGTTTTCCCTTCATTATCCACTAATTATGTACTCAATATTCATAAGTATATTTTTTATAGCAAACAGAATATTTTCTATCTTCCATTAAAAAACATTTTTTTCTTCCATATCCATGTTTTTTAAATATTTTTTGGAATTTTTTTTAACATTACCCAAAAAATTTATTAAATACATTTTAATTTTTTTTAAATTTTTTAATGTTTTTGAAAATCAGTATTCATGTCTTTTTCAAAAAAAAGGTATGTTGGGATTTTCCAAAAAATGTCAAAGGAATCTATGTTTTTTAATGTGTAGAGAATTTTCCACCATAATAACTACTCAATGTTTTAAATATTCATTTATAACATTCAAATTTTTTTTAAAATAAAAGTATTTTGAAATTTTTTTATGTTTTTAATAGTGTTTTTAATATGTAAATATTATTTTTCGCAAGAAATGTTTTAAAATATTTAAAATATTCCTTTATATGTTTTCAAGGTTATTTTCAAAGAAAGGTATTTTGAAATGTTTTATGTTTAAAAAAAGAGTTTTAAAAGATTAAAGGACATTTTACTCAATAAATGTTCCAAGAGATATTTGAAAATAATTTTACATCTAAAATGACATACTTTTTTGAAACATATTCTTTACTGAAGATATGATCTAAGGACACCATTATTATTTTTTCTCTGAATGGTTTATGTTTATGATGAAAATATATTTATGAAAACCATTTCTCTTCCATGGGTTCTACCATGATACAATTCTTCTAAAACCTACTTCTTTTTACATAGCTTATGTTTCTATGGATTGATGAAATGACAACTAAATCAGTTTCTTTTCTATAGGTTATGTTTTGTGGAAATATTTAATAAACACATTTAATATCATGGGTTCTGATATGATGAATATTTTATGATCTCATAGAACACATATGTATTATTTTAATTATGTTATGGATGATAATTATATCTCCCTCCAACTCATTGGGTAAATAGTGACATTTCATGAGATAAATAAGACTGGAATGGGGAGTTCACCCAGTTTAGTAAGGAACAATACCCACTATGATAG
Source organism: Viscum album (assembly GCA_963277665.1). Taxonomy (NCBI): domain Eukaryota; kingdom Viridiplantae; phylum Streptophyta; class Magnoliopsida; order Santalales; family Viscaceae; genus Viscum; species Viscum album. The sequence goes on from OY728164.1 coordinate 1,195,138,224, forward strand.
TCTTGGGGGTGAACCTTTACTACTAAAATGGATTGAGGAGTGAACTCATTCAACTATTATAGTTTAGCTAATTATCCTTGAATACTGAGGAATTGATTTTCTTTGCATATGTGTATGTCGAATATCTATTTCTCATGATAATGTTATGTTCTCATGTTTCATGTTATTTGAATTAATTATCATTTATATCTTAGAAAATTCCAAGATTTATACTGTGGACCTTTTTTATGATCTATGATATGCTGGGTATAGTTTAAAAATGGTATACTCATGTTCTGATTCCCTTTTTCTCATGTTATGTTGATATCTACATGGATTTCACTTACTGAGCATTTGAGATCCCCCTTTATTATCTCTTATTTCCCCATACTATGATGAAAGGTATTTTTTATAATATTTAAAATAAGGGTTTTAGTTATTAATATCATAGTGGGACATGATGCAACTTGCTTATGGATCAATTGTTTAAGTTTCTATGTTTCTAAAGGCAATATACCTTTATGATAATCAAGTGTGTGTTTGTGTAATATAATCAATATTCATCTAAAAAAATATAATATCTATGTATAATAATTTTGTGTATTTATAGTTGGTATCAGAGTATTGTTTTATTTAACTCTTGTAAACTAGGATATGCAAAATTTAGTTAGAATTATAAAGACATTTCTATGGATATTTCTGAGGATAAGTATAAAGATGATTCAAAGTATTAGAAAATGTAATGGAATTTTGTTAATGGATAGAGTGAGTGGTTTCAATTAAAATACATCCTTATATAGATACTATATGTGGACATGCCTTTAGAATAAAGGTACCAAGGGGTAATAACTATGGAAATGTATGATTAAGATGTACTCATTTGTCACTTTGTGCACGAAAATTGGAATTGTAGAAAACCAAGATTGACACTCCAGTGGGATATGCCTTGGAAATTCACAAACTCTTTATAAACCATAATAAATATTCCAATAATTAAAATTAATTACCTAGTTTAATCCTAAGGTTTCATAGATTAAAAATCTGGTTTCATGATTTAGACATCCTATAATTGATTTTTCATGATTATGTCATTCCCCACTATGATTATTATTACTTACACTATTCTTTTTGTTTTTATTAAATGGTGGGAACTAGAAGAGAATAGATTAAATTTTAATATGATTGAAAAAATAATGATGGAAAACCAAAGGGTATGATGATTAGAGTAAAGGATATTGTCATTGTTCCAAATAAGTTATCACAATATATGATTAACTTATTTTACCTTAACTAACTCTCAAACTCACTAAATAAGAGAAGTATTGATTTCATTGAGAGTTAATGTTATGGTGACCATGGAATAAAGAATATTTAGTTTCTTATATATTTATAATATGGGAATAGGACCCCAAGTGAATGAATTAATGGAATGTGAAGGTGTTGCGAGTGTGAAAAAATGGTACAAAAAAGTAATTATTAAGGAAAAATGAAAAGTTTATTTAATGAAATCAATGATAATAATGGTATCCATAAGGTATCATCAATGGTTGATTGTTTTAAATTTATAATCTATAGGAATTATTAAAATCTATGTCTTAGGGGGAGATATAATAAAGATAATCAATAAGGTGGTATGATTAATGGTTATACTACTGATGTTGAAGAGTCTAAAAAAATATATGAAAGGATTTCATTGATCCGATTGTAATTTTTTATGTTAATTGTTAGAAGAAATATTAAATTGAGGTTTATTAAAATTAAAACATGATTCATATTTCCTATTATAAGAAAGAGTTATTAAGGAATAAGATTACAAATCCTAGTTAATAGTTTAAGAATAAAGTAGAATGAGTTAAGTGTTTATGTATTAGAATTTATGAATTATAAAATATAAACGGATTGTTTAGTATATGTTTTTCATTATGGATTTTCAAGAATATGTTGATACTACTAATGACCTAGAAAATTGAACTAATGGAAGGGGTATGTTTTGCAAATAACACTTGATTAAGATAAGATAACCCTAAAAATGTTCTTGATTCTGAGATAATGATTATAGGATAATGAGATATTGGATTTGAATAATGTAAATTGGATAATATAGTTTACCTTTGAACTGAATAATGAATTTTGGAAAAAGTTTTTTATGTTATCATTGATGGAATTTACATCATTATTTTATTTATGTAATATATTAATTAATCCATGGTTTTACTCAAGGAATGAAGAAGTATGTATGATTTCATTAAGGTTTTATGGTAATTCAGAGTATTACCATGTTTCAAGAAAATATAGGATAGATGTATTCACATATTTGGTATGTGGCATTAAGAGATAAGTCATGTTATTTGGGGGATTAATGATAAGTTAATTTTTGGAATTTTTGTGACCCTCTTTCCAAATTTTTGGAATTCAATTTTGTTTAGGCATGGAGGAGACTTAAGGTTAACTATTCATGGAATAGATTACGTTGAACATTGGATGTTATTGGATAACCTATGATAATAATTATTTTTATGATAATAATTAGAGAAACAAGAAATTACATATCATTATTTTAGGGATCTTATGATCCATTAGTGCCTCTATCCTAAAAAAAATTCATCTTTATTTCTTAAAGTAAGAGATGAAGTGTCAATTTATCAATAAATAACCAAAGAATGAGATTGTGTTTTTGAAATGGAATGAAATCACATTAGTATATCTTATCATGAAAATTCACCAACATTAGAAAAAGGATCCTGAAATAAAAAATTTTCATATTACCATTATATCATTTGATATCAATGATGTTTTCACACCTCATTAGTTTATAGTTTTAATGTTTTTTATTTTCTTATGATCATTCAATTTCTTGTGATGAATGATATCTATCACTTTACATTATTATTTGGACATTAATACTTTTTTTAAATTTATAAACCTTCACTTAAAATCATTGTTATACAATTTGGAAACATAGTATGCATTATTTAAATGAATTTCACACATCTATTTTTTTTATTTTCAATAAGATATTTTATTAACCCTTTTTACGATGTGAGTTTCTAACAAATGGATTTTCAAATGTTAAACCCTTGATTACCAAAAATAAGTATAATTTTTTAAGAAAAAATTTATTTAAGTGGGTAAAATATAACACCTTGAGATATTTTAAAATATATATTTTTCAAATAAATTTAATCATTTTGATATTTTGTGTTACACAGAACATTGATTTTAGCTTGTGTTACACACAAAACTAAGTTTAGCTTACGTTACATGCAATAATTATTTTTTCTTATATTACAAGAAATACTAAGAGTATCTTACATTACACACAACACGGAGTGTAGCTTTTTTTACATTCTATAATGAGTGTAGCTTGTGTTACACACAACATCATGTTTTAACAAAACAAGACATAATATTAAAATATTATTATTTAGAATGATAGTTGTAACCCAACTATTGTAATGGTTAGTATGAATATGTTTAACTAAATTATGAAAATATATGGTTTTTACATGTATATATAATGAGTTATTTGGTTACAAATTAATTATAAGTGAAAATAAAAACCATTTGTAAACAAAAAAAATCTTTTTCTGAAAAATTATTTTTATGCATACAAAGGAGTTGAACCTTAATAAATTAAACTGACCAGTTTGGTGAATATTTTTAAGGAAATTTTTATATTATATATTCAATAGTTTTTTTAAATTCATCTTATATTTTTTTCTGGACAATATATCAGAATAAATACAATGTTACGCTTAAAAATGTATTAAAATAAATAATTTTTCACGTTTTTGAACACATACATAAAAATTAATTTTTAAAATATTTAGAAAATTTAATTCAAAATATAAAATTAATTTTACAAATCATAATTTCAATAATATCTTGGTGTTTAGTTTTTTTAATTTTTTTAAAAGATAATTTTTTTTATGAATAGTGAAAATACTGGTTTTCATTAAGAACTATCAATTAATTTAAACCATTTTGAAAACTATAAATTATCTTATGATATTTTTTAACAAAACATTAGTTTAATTATACAAATATTAATATAATTTAGTTTGTTTTAATAAATTTAATATTTAATAAATATATATATATATAATTAAAGTATTGAATATTTTCTCTTTTGATAATCGCTTTTTCTTCACCTTTGAAAGTTTAATTTAAAATTAAAATTTTACAATTACATGAGATGAATTTTGGAAAAATGATTCAATATTTTGAATCATAATATTTTTTATTATCTAATAAAGGCAACTTAATTTTTGACCAAAATGTATAATAACAATTGTGAAAATTTTTTTCCACAGTTAAGATAAAAATGGGTTTCCTAGGGGTTAAACTAAACAAAATCGGTTAAAAATGAACCAAAATGTGTAAAATTTCCATTTTATAGAAATATATAGACCTTATATGGTCTAATTATCTATAAGGATTTACTTTTGTGCCTTTTTTAATGTAAAAAAATGGTACACCTTTTTCATTCAAAAAAATACATGTGTGCCACTCACCTCACTTATAAAAGCCCACCCATTCTGCCATCCCCTTTACACTTAAAAAATATTTTCTTTCAGCCATGAAATGACCAAAAATATTCTTAAAATAAATAATCTCATCCTATATTCACTATTTTGGTCATAAATACAACTTGGGAAGAATTTTGGTGCAAACCAAAGGAGTTTACCCGAAGAAGAAGAAACATTCTTCAGTGAGCATGTTTATTTTTTTATTCCTCTACCTCCTTCAATTTTTAATAATCCATGATTATACAATATCATTAGTATATTTATTATACTGATAATCTTTTTTATGCAATTACGTACAAATATCTCCACTTTCATCAAATAGGATATGAAATCGTTATTCATATGTATAACAAACTACCGCCTCACGAACCGATGTTATTCGTTTTCCATCACCACCTCTCATGGATGATTATAATGGAAAATTAAATATTTACATATTATATTTATGATATTATTATACTTATGGAATTATTATATCATATACACCTCTATACTTTCCATTTTATGAGAATATGATAATGTCGCTCAAGTGTGTGATAGAGTACTGCCTCACGAAGTGATGTGATTCATTTTCACTTTATATGGAAGGTAATAAGGATGTATTTAATTAAAATACGAGATATATATGAAATAAAAATTAATATTTAATGATAATATATTATTTACCATTATTTATTTTAATCCATCAAGAAAATGGAAATAACATTCATGCGTACATATGACTTACCATCTCCATGAATGGTGTATTTAATTTTTACCTATAAATTTTAGAGTCTATAATAAATAAATATATAATAAATATATATTATAGATATATCATGGAAAATATTATATATATTATTGAACCATGATCAAAATAATAGATGCAAAAAAATAATAAATCAAAATAGGAATGAAAACAAAGTAGTTATTTCCCAAAACGTGACTTTAACATCGAATTGTTAATAAATGGGTAATAAAAGGTCATAAGTAAATCGTATATGGTGTTATAGATATATTTAAGGTACTATAATATATTTATAACAAACCCATATTATTATATAGTAGGTTTCTATGTGTCTGAAGCAATCTAAGACATGGGGTAAGGGATTTATAGTCTCTCGTTTATTTCTAAGTGACTTATACCATATTCACCACCCATTTATTTTATGTGGTGTATATAATGAACATTTGACATTATATATCATGAATATATTTTTTTTAATTATATTAAAAATTTAATTTTAGGTTCTCATTTAATGGGGATTATGATTAAAGATATTACCAAATTAATAAGTGATTTTGTTTCTGAATTTTTCATCTTTGGGACATATGTTATGTTATGCACCAATATTATTTTATGAGGTGTATATACAGACCCTATGAAATATAATATAATTAATTTTTTACTCTCATTATATTATACTTTTTATTTATTATTATTATTTCATGGGGATTACGATTCAATGTTACCAAAATGGTAACAGTTTTATGACACAATCTTATCATTTATTAGGATAGCTATTGTTTATGCTTCCAATGATGAAATCTTATGATATTTATCTCATGAAAATATTTTATTTTATTCTCCTATGGTTATTTCATGAGAATACTTGTTTTCCATTAATTTTACTCTCTTTATATACTCAATATTCATAAAGAATTTTTTTAACATAAATTGACTTTATTTCTCTCTGCAGTCTAAAACCCCTTTTTATTCCCTATCGATGTTTTCTAAAAAGGTTTTGAAAAATTTATTAACATTCCCAAACGGTTTATTAAAGACACTATACCCATTTTTTAATCTTAAAAATATATAATGGATTATTCATGTAATTATCAAAACAAGGCCTATTTGGATTTTACTGAAATGTGAAAGTAATATTTTTTTTAATTTGTAAGAAATGTCCTGACATCACGAGCAATCAATTTTTTGGAGTATAATTTATAATATTTAATGGTTATTTTAAAAGAAAATGATTTTTAAAATGATTTTTGGTTTAAAAATATTTTTCAATGTTTAAAGGATATTTTCATCGATATATATTTTAAATTATTTTTAAATAATTCTTTATATGTATCCAAATTTATTTTCAATGAATAGGATTTAAAAAATGTTTTATGTTTTATGTTTTAAAATGATTTTTTTTTTGAAAGTGGAAATGGTTATTTTCCTCACGAAATATTCCAATTGATCATTCAAAGTCATTTTACATGTAAGATGATGTACTTTGATGTAACTTATGCTTTACTGGGGATATGATCTAAGGATAACATTCTTATTCTTTATTTGAATGGTTTATGTTTACGATTAAATGATGTTTATGAAAAAATTTCCTCTTCCTTGGGTTATACATTGACAAAATAATTACGAAACCCACTTCTTTTTTCCATGGGTTATGATTTGATGAAATGGTGAAATGATTATGAAACCTATTTCTTTTCTATATGTTATATTACAGTGAAATGTTTATGAAACCCATTTCATTTCATGGCCTCTAATATGATGAATATATGTATGATTTTCATAATGTGAAGTGTGGTACCTATACATCCCTACAATTCAATAGGTAAATATTGATATCTCATGAGATAAATAGGACTGGTATGGGGAGTGGACCTAGTTCAATAAGTGAAATTTTCTACTGTGATAGTCTTGGGAGTGAACCTTAACGATTATAATGTGTTGGGGGGGGGGGGTGAACCCATTCCACTATGATAGTTTTAGAAATGAGCCTTAACTACAATGGAAATGATTATCTATGATTAAATTTATTCCACAAATCAATTTCTTTTGAAACTTTTATGTTCACATGGTTAATGTTTTTTGATTAATTTATTATTCATGTATTATGAACTACTAATTTTTATTCTACGAATAATGTTTATGATATAATATATTTTGGGTATCATTTTTTAATGTTATACTCATGTTCTCATATCATTATGCCCATGATATGTTGATATATTCTGGTTTTACCCTTACAGAGCATTTTATCTCATTATTTCTTAGGTTACCTTTCACCATGTTATGATGAAATGTATTATGTATGACATGTATAAGAAGGGTTCTAGTTATAAGGAACATAGTGTGAGATGATATATCTCACTTATGGACCCGTTGTTTATGTATCCAAGATTCTAATGTCACTAAACCTTTATGATCCTCAGGAATATGTTTGTTTAATGTAATGAATATTCATCTATATACAAGTAATATAAATGTATGAGATTTTTGGGTCTTTAAAATCAAAGAATTATTCCACGAAATCCTAAATAAATAAATAAGGAATATGCCAAATACCAAAAATATTTTTAATAATGAGACCTATTGATGAATTAAGGGTATAAAATGGCTTCTACCAATCACTTACTAAGTATAATACTATTATTATATGAATTAAATGTATAAAAATCAATAAATAATCAATATAAACATCTTTATTGAAAAAATAGATTACTAAATGTTCATATTTTTCCCTGACAAAAAATAGAATAACATGATCATAATTTATATAGAGAAATATGATGGATGATATCATTATAGTATATCCTTGGAAAATAAAAAGATTCAACAAAGGATTTTGACATAGATAAAAATAGTTTAAAAATATAAATGGAACATTTCATGAAGAAAATAGTCTTTTCATTTTTCAATCGCTTTTTTAAAAATCTAAAAATTTATGGAATAATTGGGAAAAAAATTTCTTTCAAAATAATCATTTAAAAATTTAAAGGATGATTTAAAAACAATTCATGATTTCGAGAAAATTAATTCATGTGGTAAATTTCAAAATGAAGAATCTATTCATGCCTTTGAAAAAAAGAACTTTGTTAATAAAATGATAAGAAAATTACATTTAAAACAATATTATTAAAAATTAAAACATGTGTAAAAATTAATTTAAAAAATAATTAGAGAATATTTAAACCATTATTCTAAAAATTTTAAGGAATAAATATATATATATTTAGAATAAATAAATTTCTATTCTGATATAAAAATAATGATGGTTTTCCATTAAAACGTTCATTTGGACATTTCAATAATTAGAGAGAGAAAGAGGGAAATGAATGTAATGCATGTAATTTTAAGAAATTAACCAAGTATAATAAAATATATAAGCATTTTTAGTGATATATTGGATTGTTTCATCATCATAAATCTAAGCATAAAGAATCCAAGTAAACAGTTAGATTGTAACATAAAAACATTACCTCAAGTTTGAATTTCATTATAAGTGATTTTATCCACCTATATAATAAATTTAAACTTAGTATAATTATATAATAAAACTATATACATACTTATAATATAATATATGATTAATTTATAAAATTTTAACCCCTGTATATTAATAATTATTTTTTAAAATTTTTATTTCTGAGTGTCAACTGTTTCATTTTTCATATATGTTTTAGTTATGTAGTTTCAGGCCTTGTATCATAATCATGGTTACATTATATTAATTTTTTTATAATAATCATATTTAATAAATATATACAATTTCATAACTATTCATATAAATTGGTTATGAAAAATGAATTGCATCACTTCCTGGAGACGGTAGTCCGTATATAAGCACATGTTGTGTTTCCACTTTTGGATTCATGAAACAAAATAAAGGTAAATAATAATTCAAATATCTAAAATCATTATTATATCATAAATATTATATATATTAATTAAATCTATCCTTATTACCATGAATTTAAATCTAAATGAAAAATGAATCACATCAATTCATGGAGTTGGTAGTCCACACATATGCAGAGAAATGTTATTATTTCCCAGTAGATGATTGGGTAAAAAGTTAGAAAAGATATTATAATCCAAGAAGAATTAATATGTCATAAATATCATATATAAACATTGAATCCATCATAATAATAAACCACAAAATATAGTGATGTAAAATGAATCATATCACTATGTTATAGTGGTAATCCACACGTACCCATGAGTGATACTTTCATTTCTAGTTTGATTGAATGGAGGTGGGTAATGGTTGTCCCATAGTCATTATAACATTTTATTAAATTAGTGGTACTATTTTCACTACATTAGGATGGATAAATTATATTTATATGAAGTATAGGAATAAATAAACATTTTATGAGTTGTTAAATATGATTACAAATTATTTTTGAGACTACTGTCAGATTACACCATAACTCTTAATAAGATGATCTTAGAATAATATCAAACGTTAATCAAAAGAGGCACATCATAATGAATCTTATATAATTTTTATGTAAACTACTAATAATGACCAGATAAAATTTAAATAATTTCACTATTAAGTTTAAAAACTTCATTAATATAGAGTCTCACAAGGTATTAACATAGTAGATCTTCCCATATATAAATGAAATGTATAGACTTAGTAAAGAGATCAATAATAACCCCAATGAAATCATTATTTCTTGGAGTCTTTGAAAATCTAGAAAAAATTCCACAATAATATCATCCCATTTCCACAAAGTAATAAGTATAGGTTGTATTAATCCTATTTGATTTTGTCTCTCATACATTACCTATAGAAAAATAAATCATCTTTATATGTAGTACACTATATCCCATTTCATATTATCCCAAATAAATGTTCCTTTAAATCTTGAATTTTTTTGTTAAAATGTGGTGTTTAGGGAAATTTAAGAATGAGTATTATCTAATAATTCTCTTTTAAACATTGGAATGTATGGAACACAAAGCCTTTTCCAAATATCAAAATACAATATTTATTAATTAAGTCTACTAAATTACCATCATTCATGAAATCAATATTCTTATGAATATTCTTATCTTCAATATGGGGAATTATTCTTTTCTATAATAAGGATGGGTTAGAAATAATTTACAATATATTTGTTGTTTTCCATTAATTAATGATTCCCAAATCCAACTTTACTATATCCATGTATATATATTATTTAAAAATTTTATTTTTAGATAAAACACCCTTATCTTTCTCTCAACACAAAAAATAGCTTATTTTCCTTCGTAGGGTGGTTTTAATTGAGAAATCACAATCCATGAGTATTTCTAACTATCTCATTTGAATCAAGTTGAGATATTTCTATGAGAAGTTATATTTAAAAAAAATATTCAAATTTATTTAACATCTTCCACCATAAAGGTAATTCATCCATATCAATATTTACAATATTATGACTGCAAACATAATATATTGGGTTGAATAATTCTCTTCATTAATATATATCTTCCTTTATTTATAGAAAAAACTATATCATTTTCCATGTGGAAACATCTAAGTACGTTCTTAGGATGCACCACCATATATCATAAATACATCCCTTCTATATGGTAAAATCAATATCAGCTCATTTACCAATATCCTCTTTAATTCAGTAAAACATTCCTTAGTTTATTTTAACCACATGAACTTAACCCCTTTATGTGTCAAATTGTTTAATGTGTTAGATAATTAAAGATTTGTTTTAAATAAATTATCAATAGTAACATGAAAATCAATGGAAACTATGAACCTCAGTTATCATCATTGGAATTGGTATTTACAATACATACTTTATCATTAAAGTATCAATTTATAGTCCATTTTTAGAGAAGACATAGTCATAGAAAGAAACTTTCTAAAATAAGAATTTTTAATTTCTAAATTTCTTAAATAACCCCTTTCCCCTAAGAGTCTAATGAATTATTTGTAAATGAATATTATTATCAAAATAGATTTCTGATTATATCAAGAAATCATAAATAAATACCACAATGAAATTACCATGATAATCTATGAATACTCTATCCATTATATCCATAAAAATAGAGGGTGTATTAGTAAATCCAAAATATATCACTATAAATTCATAATGTCCCTACCTCATACAAAAATATATATTTAAAATATATTCCTTCATTAATTGCAGTTAATGACACCTCAAATAATGATTAATATAGGTAAAATATTGATCTTCTAGAATTTAGTCAAACAATTCATGATTTTGGGGAAGATGATACTTGTTATTTATATTAATCATATTTATTTCCAAATAATCGATGTTTAACATAATTGACCCATCATTATTCTTAACAAAAATAACATGGGATTTCCATGGTGAAACACTAGGGAAAATTTATCCCCTATCACACAACTCATTCATTTCTTTTCTGATTTCAATTAATTCCACTACATTTCCTTCTTATTTGGAGACTTGAATATTTTTTTCTTCATCAAGGATGATATCTATGGAAAAATCAACTTCACACATAGGCGAGCATTTAGATATTCCTTTAGGAGAGAAGTAAATGTATACCAACACAATATGTACATCCTCTAATATCAGGATACCTTTAGCATTGAAAGGTTGTTTATCCTCTTATTATTCAATAATTTCAGTAATGAGAGATACTAGGGGTGGATCTTGATATAATTTGGATGATGTAGTCACCCCTCTGATGGAAAGTTATTCCATATCACCATTATAAATTCTAATCTCTTTCTCTCAGTAGTACATTTTCTCATTATGAATTAATATCCATTCTATACCAAGTATTATATAAATTTTAACCATATGTATAATAATCAATTTTTTAAATAGTGTATATCTATATGTTATAATGAGTGTGGAATAACATATAAATTTTCTAGTAAGATCTCCTATATGATACTTTATTTATAACACCTATATTTTGGTTTTTGGGGAATAAATAACATTATAGAGAAACATAGAATATTTGAAAGATTGAAAATATCTTCAATAAACTAAATAAATGGCTGAATTAAAATCTATAATCAACACACCCAACACTATATCCTTAGGAACTCCTTAGTGATAGTATATGATTGGTCATGCACCCTTGTATTTTTTTGATGAAAAATCCATTGATGATGGGAGATTTTAGTTAAACAGTGACCTATCTAATTAAAGTTGAATCACTATACATTTTAAGGTTCTTTATTTCCCTTAATATCGCTAGCCTAATGGACTTTCTCTCCAAACATAAAATAAAATCCCAATACCATCTTGCTCGTTCCATGGTGTTTCATTCAATAATTATTAAAAATTAGAAATTTCACAATTCCATTCATCCCTTTGGACAAATTTATTTTTCTAGAGTGCTCATCCACATGATTATTTTCTCTTTTTTCCTTGGAAAACATAATACATAGATAATTATTTCTTTATTTTCATGGAACATGATTCTATATCCTTATATAGTAAAAATGTATAAGAGACTACTACAATTTTAAGGCTATTATTTATCATATTAATGAAATGATCAATCATACTCCTTGGATAAAATAAATAATCTACAACCAAAGTTATTATCCTTATAAATATAGTTTCATATTTAGTGATATTTTATCCTTTGTTTTAACTTATATTAAAGAAATGATTCTCCATATCATCTCATTTCTCACGAGAGAATTATATTTTGAAGAATATTTCCTTGAAATCATTCCACATGATAATATTTATTTCTCGTGAGTACTTAATGTTATGGGTAAATTCCCACCATTTGTCAACATCTCCATTAAAATGATAAACTTCCATTATAACATATTCTCTTTCAATATTTTCTAATGTTAAAAATATATTACCTGAGGAGTTGATACCTTGCTCAACTATTAATGGATTTTTATACCCATGAAATGATATAAAAATTTATTACATGAAGTAGTACAACATTGTTGCACCATATTGGAGTTTAACAAGCTTTCCAATACTGGTATGTTTATTAGTAATAACCCAAGTCAATTTCCCAAATATAGTTATAAATTTTTATCACATGATCAAGATTCATTATAGCTTATATAATGGGAATCCATACTTAGATTATATTAATTGATATAGTTTCCATTCCTTTAACTAGGTGGAATTTCTAAAAACCGGTATATATGTAATTAATCCTAAACATTATAAATTATAAATTATAGTATATAATTCTAAATCTAGTGCAAGACATAACAAAAATTAAAAAATCATGCATAACTAATATTAGAATCATTATCATAGTATCTTTAAAATATCTTTAAATCATAAAATTATTTTAAAATATTTCATAATGCCTCATAAGGAGTATGTGAATCAATAAAGACACATCCCTTCAACGTTTCTAGCTATGTGTATAGTCTTAATTCCTCTCATCATGCATTGGTGAAGATTTAGTTAATACCCAATCATCCCCCTCCATATTTGTTACCCCTAGGTGCATCTGTGCCACAAAAGCATCCACATTCCATTATCTGTACATAGATGTTTTTTCTAGTAAAACCATAAAATATCTAAATTACAAAATATTTGTGATATTATCTAATACATACACTTATCTTTAGATTCTTTCATAAGTTTATGTTTTATAATCTATTATTTCTTAAATCTACTTCCCAATATTTGCATTAAAATTACTTTAATACCAAATGTAACCACATGGATCTCATAACCTGGATTCGATGGTTATTTACTATATTGGAACAATATACATGAGATCAAATCCGGAATGATTGAAAGGTTTAGTAGTCTTGGGAGACTAGATACATACAGGATTCACAGATTACATTTGAAAACAAGAAATACATGATAATATTCTAGAGAGTAACTTATAATTTCCTTTATTATATCTATAAATTAATTCTTAAATACATTTTGTGTAACCTATGTAATGGGAAAAATAATAAAGGTTGAGATTGAATTATCATTATTGTAAATCATATAATATAATATAATATAGGATACATAAATCATACATAATATAGAAGAGAAAATAATGATGAAATATTACATATAAGTAATATCATTCAAGGGGGACTAAATCCTTCGATGAAATAAAAACATAAATAATCACATGGATAATTAAATATTGTCTCATAATGATGAAATTAATAATGCGAGACATCATAACATTACCCTAAAGGCATAGTTCTAAGTTATCATAAATAAATAGGTAAGAAATACTCTAAGTAAAAAAACTAGTTTATCTCATGAGACCTGATAATTCATAAAGTTTCTATAATAGTCCCTACCCATCATGTACTATGTCAAATTTATTCATTATATTAAATAAATTAATAATAATTCAATACATAGTCCACAAAAACATTCATACCATAAAATACCGATCAAAATGTTAATATTTCACCAATTAGAAAATTGAAAAACTTGATAATAATCCATCAAAATAAATATTCTAAATATTATCAATAAATTGTATTCTTATTAATGAAAAGTATTCATCAATGTATTTTACCATATATTAAAATACTTTTAAAAATCACTAGATTTTTTTTGAGAAAAATACCATTTTTATTTTGAAATAACTTATTTAAAATATATAAATTTTCGAGGATATTAGAGAAAAAAACTTTATTTGAAAATAATAATGGATATTTTAATTCATTATAAATATAAAATAACCATAATTACATTGATAAAACTCATTCATTATGTAAATTTTAAAACAAATATTCAATTCACACACTTCGTAAAAAGTTTCTAGTTCAGAAAATGATAAGAAGATTACTTTTAGAACCGTTTATAGAAAGACAAACATTGTTAAAAATGAAATTAACCCACCATCGTAGAATGATAAAAAAATTTGGAAACATTTTAAACAAAATTTGGATTTTGAAGAAAAGTATTCTTTAATAATTAGAAAAAGTACGGTTTTCCATAAATACATTCATTTATAATTTCGAGTACTTAGTGATTGAAAAATAAAAGAAAAAATTGTAATATTTATAAATAACTAGATGATAATAAATGAAATAATATTTTTCAGAGATAAACCATATAATTTGATCATTTATAATTTATGAATAATAAATCTTGGAAAAAATTACATTGTTATATTAAACCCTTACCTTATGTTAGACTTTCCATATAAGTTTTTTAAAATAAAGTCTAGTAAATTTAAAACCCATTAATTTATTTTATCCATTAACTCAAGTTATTTTTTTATAATTATATAAAATAACCCTATAATTACTTATATAATCATATTCAATCCACTTATAACATTTCAACCCCCATTTATTAATAATTCTTTATTCAAATCATTATCCAGATTGTTATTATTTCATTTTTCATGTAAGTTTCAGTTATGTAGATTCATTACATACATAATGATCATGGTGAAATCATTTATATAACATTAATCAAGTTATATTTGTCATATTTATTCATTATATAAACTTTTATAACCATTTATATAAAGTGGTGATAAAAAATTAATTACATCACTTTGCAGAGATGACAATCCATACTTACACATGATTGATGTCTCCACATTTTGAAGAATGTGATGTAATAATATTTATAATAATTAAATATTATAAAATAATTATTATATCACATATATTCATTAGATCTATACCAATTACAATCAATTAAAATTAGAAATGGAAAACGAATCACATCACTTCATGGAGGTGGTGGTCCACATGTATGCATGAGCGATGTTGTCATTTCCTGATAGACAGAAAGCTAAGAATTTAGACAACATATTATCATTATAGAAGAATAATTATTTCTTAAATATCATATATAAACACTAAAAACATCATACTGACCAACCATGAATGAAGGTGATGTTAAATGAATCATATCACTACATAGAGTTAGTAGTCCATTTGTAGGTACATTTGATACTTTCAATTCTTATTTGATGATAAATAGGTGTAAAATTGTTTGAATATAATCATAATAAATTCTTTGTATAGATATGATATTGGATTAAATATTTTAGGATGAATATAACAGTTTTATAAGGATTATAAGAAGAAATAAATATTTAATGAGTTAGTAAATATGATTAGATATTCTTTTAGATACCTCCCTTGGGTTACACCTTAAGCCTCAATAATATGGTATTAGGAGAAGAAAAAAAATCCAAAAAATTAATGGAAGGAATATAGGAAGGTTTTTGGGATGGCATTGAAAGATCGATATTCTTCAATGTTTTTTCATAAGGGAGGATAAGAGGTTCTCTTATATAAGTGATGAGAGGTACACACATGTAATTACATAAAATATTTATTTAACATTAAGTCATTTTTTTGAAAGTGTAAAAAATGGTTAGTAATATAAAGGAACGATAATATAAGGTCAAAATATATTCAAAAAATAAGTTTTATAATTTTTAATTGTAATTTTTACCCTTTTCTCTAAGTTTAACTTTTTCTAAACGCATTTTAACCCTAACCATTATAACAATTATTTTACTATTTTACTCTTAATTATGGAAAGCATAAAGATAAAATTGTTACCTACAATATTTATAGTGAGTAAAAATATGGAATACATTTTTTAAGATTAATTTTTTATAAGTAAAATAAATTAATTTTGGTATAAGTGCACAAAACACATCAAAACCCATGTTTTGAAAAATGTTTTTTTTGCATAAAAATTATTTGAAAAAAATAAAGCATAATGTTTTTTTAAAATGGAATTAATTATATTATGTTAAATTATAGGATACTTATTTATCTTTGAACCCAAACCAAAATCTAATGAAACCTTAGATATACTTGATTAAGTGGTAAGAACTAAAATAAGTTTTTATTTGAAAAAAAACATTACATTGATTTGAAAAATGATAAGCATATATTTCTACGTTGAAAAACATATTTTTATTTGAATTATATTATTTCATTAATATATTGTTATTCTAGAAAAAAATGTTTCATAATATTTTAGTTTATATCATTTTGTTGTTATAAATGTGAAATATTTTTTAATGTCGTTATTTTTAACAACTCATCCGAGAATCAATTATTTCTAAAAAGTGTAAAAAATTAACCATAAGAAATTTTTTGACATGTTTAATTGAAAGATAAATTTATTTTAATAAAATTAAATTAATAAAATTTAATAATTTAGTTTTAAATAATTTTCATGAGTAAATTTATGTACATTATATTATTGTTTTATTTGAAAGAAAATATCTTTATAATTTAAGCTATGGTGTTACACATATAAAGGGAAATTTTTGTTAGTATCCCATGTTGATATGTTTGTGGAAAATTTTTATTTCACAATTAATCTATATTATTTTGTACATTTTTTAGCTCATGTAGACTTATATTCGATTAATTTATAGCACATTTTTTAATATAAATTTGATGTCATCCTTCCCTCAAGTGAATTAGGTTTTACTTTTAAAATGAAGAGAAAATGGAGTTTTAGATAATATTAGAGAATTATATGAGTGTTACAACCCCTAATTATGATACATTGTATTTATTTTTAATAATAAGGTATATAAAAAGAGAGAAACTACTGAGAAAATATTGTGATTGATTTTTTCAAAGTATTTAATGGCATTAATAAAAAAATCTATGGGGGAGATTTCACAATAAAATGTGTTTTTTTGGGTATTTTTGTAATTATGTGAAGCAATAAACATTTTTTGGGTATGATAAATAGCCTAGTTATTGATGAGATTTAATTATCACAACATTGATGAAATGTTTTATTAAAAAGGAAGATTGAAGTGTTAATGGAATGAAATATAGCGTGGAGTTACTAGGAGAATTTTATGTACAATCATTCATTTGATATGATGAGGAAGATCCATTCACAAGAAAACATATTTAGATTCATTGAAATGTGTTGATATATGGTAAGAGAACTATCTATCATATGATACATGATCAATATAAAAGGCTAGTTATTGAAATTCTTAAATACACATGATTACATAAGCACAAAAGATATATAATGTGTGAGAAACCATACTTGGATTATAATTTATAAATAGTTATGTAATAATTGGATAATATACCTTAAATAATGAATTTTTTTAAAGGTTTTAATAGTGGAGAAATATTGATATTGGTATCACATTTACAACATACTAAAGCTCTAAAATTGAGAAAATATAATGATTTTGAATTTGATATTTATTGAGGTATTAAAAAGTTATTTAAATACAAAAAGAAGAGTTTTTATTCCCCAAATATGATTTGGGAAGTTAGATGAAGAGTTTTGGGAATGTTTTTTATATTTATAAGATCATTTATGTGTTTTGATATGTGAAGGAGTGGCTAGAGATTCTTAAATAATGTTTGGAGATAAAGAATTAAAAAAGGAATATGTGTGATTATCTTATAATATAATATTAAAGATATACTTAATCTTACTAGGATACATAACATTCGATGTATGATACATAAGGAAATATATAAGTCACACTTTGATATATAAAATATTTCAAATGGTACACAAGGTTTTTTTGCTAATACATTATATCTCCTAGTGTATATTGAAGATATATGTATATGTTTATAATGAAATAAATAAAGGAAAAAAACTACTATGATTTATAGTATACTTTATATCATAGTTATGATATTTGAGATGATATGTATCATTTTGAAGAATATATATAAGATATTATATAGTATATATAATATGAAAGTAAACATAAATATGATTCACTCTGGAGATTCAACGTTATATGTAGGTTTTATGTGATCTTGCTGAAGTGATACATAAGATATTCTATTTACTACTTAAGGTTTATTAGTTTGAAAGTTCTAATAATTATGGTGAATACAATAATATGATTATTATTCTAATATTAAATTATTTAAATGCTATAATTTTTTTGATGATTAATAGTGATTCAATAATATAATTGAGAATAATTAATTAGGTATTTTGAGGGGATCTTGGTGAGATAACTTTTGGTGTTCAACCATAAATATTTGAATTCAATTTTAAAGATCAAAATAATATTTTTTATTAGAAAAAATATTTAACCCCTTTAAACGATGAATAAAGTTATTTAGGGATAATCAGTTGAGATGGCCTATTAGAAAAAAAATATCATAAAATTATAGAAAATAAGATCAAATAATTATATTGATAAATTAAATAGGAACAATGAGAGGATCATGTCAATGAATATCATGATATTTCAATATTAATTTTTTTAAATGTTTATATGATTTGATAATTGGTAGAATATATAGAATAATTAGTTGATGATGGTTTTTTTATTATAAAACAAATTAAGTTGATACAATGATTCATAGTGATTTTATATATCACAGAAATTGAGTGAGAGTAAAATTTATTATATTTAGAGTGAGGATATCATAAATACTGATTAAGAAGAGAAGAATAAGAATAAGAGAAGTTGAAAGAGGGTGATGAGTTACTCATATTGAATTCACTATTAAAATAAAAAACATATGAGATGGAATATGGAGAAAGAGTGAAATAATTAGTGAAGAAAGGAAGACACTATTATAGAATAAACACAATCACACACCAATAGACATATTATTTTTGTTGATACATTCAAAGAAAAAGGGTAATATTGGGTGAGAAACACCGAAATGATACTAGTTCTAGGATTTATATCATTTAGTGAAGTTTATAAAGTTGTGGAAGAATAACACCATGTGAAGGTAAATGTAATTACTGAATTGATTATTCTGAAATTGAGATAAAGTGTAAAATACTTGTTTTCTACTATAGTAGAATACATATTGGATGAAAAATACCTATTTTATGGAAAAAAATATTATTTTAGGTTGTGACGTTGTAGATCATATATAAGATCTTTTTTATTAGTGTTTTTCATAAGAAATGTTTTATACAATAGGGAGCCTGTATAATGAGCCTGTTAGGTGAGGTTATAGGATTTTTAGGAATATCATTTGGGGTAAAAGATAATAACTTTATAACTTTTATTAACTTTACATAGTTTAGTGTGTTTGGAATTGATAAGAATATTCATTTACACTAACCATTTTAGAGGTTTGAATATTATGAGGGGTAATTAATAGATAAAATAATTTATCAAAATTGGTTCATATCAATTTATCCCCACTCCTTCAGAGTGATTGTAATGATCACAAGGAACTTCAGGGACATTTGAAATGATTATGGTGATCCAATTAAGTATCCTCTTTCTCTTGTTGGTGATCTAAATGGGGGTTAGTCATTTCAAGAGATATATACACTTGGTTATTAATTTTCCCCAAATAAATTGTCTATTTCTTTGGTACATAATTGGTTTTATTTTTATTTTTAATAGAATGTAATTTTGGGTTGGATTGTTTTATTTTGGTCTTGTAAAAGAAATTTATTTTACTTATTAACTAACCAACTATAACATTTTTAGTGGGGAAAATAAATATTTTTTTAATTGTAAAATAGGGAAAAATCTTTCATTCCCTTACACTTGAGATATCAGTGTACCTTGGAATCCCTATAACCATGCATAATGGATGGAACATGGAAAAATAATAGTTACCCCAAGGTTAATGTTCATGTTATCTATTTTAATGTTCTATAGGATGATCATGATTATAATTAACCCTCAATCAATTATTTTTACCAAAATAAATAAAAAATTTAATAACAAGTAACTTTTAATGAATTTTAGTTCACGTTGGTTTGTTTATTTTTTTTCAATCATTATCATAAAAACTCCATCATTGAGTTTTTTTAAAAAATTATTTAAAATACACACTTAGAATCCATCAACACGCTTTAAGAGGGGGCATATGGACTAATTACAATTATATATTATCATTAAAAATTAATTAATTAAATGCATAAAAAACATGATAAATAATAAAATATATGTCTTTATAGAAAAGAAAATGATTATAAATTCCCAATTCATGAACATAACGATAGCGAGACTTCCAATAAATCATAAATAATATTCAATCATAAAAGTTATATAACATGATATCTATTAAACAAATGTATCTACACACAATCACCCTCTATATGTATCTCATACATCATTACCAATCCAATAAAAAATATTTAGTTTTTTCCAACAGGGAAATATCTGTTGGTAAAAGTACATTTTTTGGTAAATTTTTCACCAACAAATATGTCCCTACTAGTAAACTATTGGTAAAAACCCTATTTCTATTTTTGTTGATAGATAAAATAGTTTTGTTACAATTATAATAATACCAATAGATAATATATATATTGGTTAAAGTGTTTAGAAACATGTCCTTATGACAAATATTTTTCTATGGGCAATAATATTTCCAACATATAATATAAATTTTATAAATAATATTTGAATAAAAATTATAAATTCATTTCTATTAAAATTCCATATTATATTTATTAATTTAGTATATATAATTCATATATTTTAATTATTAAACCAAATCTAATTTACAAGAATGTTCAAACTTGGGAAAAAATATATTAATAATGAAATTTATACAAAAATATACGAAAATACCACCAATAGGATCACCCACACCGCCAAACAGGATCCCCCAAGCACCCATCCCTCTAATGTACCACCAGCAAGCCAGCTTAAAAAATACCATAGATTTAAGCACATTAGAAACCTCAAGTAGTAGCATTTAGCTCCAACATCACCACCACACACGAGCTACCTCTACCTCCATCCCCAGTGAAAATCAAATCAATCCAGATCTAATATGATTGAGAGACTTTAAGTCGCTATTTTTCCACACCCTTACAGTCTAGTATCAACATCATAAACTACCAAAAATTATACCCATATATCAATGAAAAATATCAACATGAATTGAAACCAACATAGAAAAAAATAAATACATAAAAAATGATTTTCATAGTGATCAATTTTTATCATCCCTATTTATATCACAAGGATTTGAGAAAATGATAGAACTTCCAAAAATCAGTACTCAAATAGTGAATTATATAGATATGTTGTTCAATGAATCAAGAAACCAAATAAGTGGAAGCTTATAACAACTAAAATTAAAACAGAAAAACTCACATTTTTCCCATGATTTAATGCACCATGTATTGAAAATGTCCATCTCCTGGAAGCCTTCAATAATGGCCTTTGAGCCCAACTCTATATAGATCTAGTGCATTATATTCAAGGAAACAAGAAACCAAACAAATTGAATATCATATAAACTAATATTGATACAAAAAAATCATGTTTTTTTATAATTGAATCCATAAAGTACCAAAAATACCCATAGATTAGAAGCCTTCAATAATGAAATTTATGAATATCTCTAGAGGGGTGAATTTGATGCCCATTATTCTATATTTATCATTGAAAACCTAGTGTTTTGGGTAAAAAGGTTTATGATTCATGCACCTTTGAAGTGTGGGATGGAAGCTGTCATAATGAAAGTATGGTTAATATTTTTGACGAAGTGGTAATATTGAAATACATAATGATTCTATGACTCTAATGTGTATAGGGCCTAGTGGTTTCATATGGTCTGTTAATGTAAAATAATGGAAGAAAAAAAAAACAAATCAGATTAATAACACAAAAATATAAAGAACAACATGGTGGCTTGACACACACAAGAATAATGATGAAGGATGAAATTACTAGTTCTAAATAATTTGTCAGCATATAGATATCATAGAGAAAGTGAAGAGAAAAAAGAATAAATTTATGAAAAGAATTAGTATAAATCCCTAGCAGAATAGCCCCTTTTATGAGATTTTATTTTAGTAAGAGAACGAAGTAGTAATCAAGAAAATATTCCACCTAGAGTGAAATTCAATATCTAAAGCAGAGGATATAGAGAAATTGGTCACCGGTAAGGTATGTGTTATCATATCTATAGAATATTATCCCATATAACCTCTATCCTTGGTAGCATACGGAGTTTCCAAGCTGTATGAGGTAGTTTGGCTCCAAAATCTAGTAGGTTAAACAAGTGGGATACTGGGTTAACAACTTGATCTTGGTTTAAGTGGTGTTGCAGTTGGGTTTTTTGGGTTTGATAAGTTGGGCTATATGTTTCAAATTAGATTTTATTGGGATAAAAATTTAGGTGGGTAGTATAATTTCATGGATAGTTTTTTAGAAGACCTAGTTTCATGTGGGATGGTCTGGGATTTAGAAGTGGCAGTTTATTGAGTCTAATTGAAGTGGAACATATCAATAATGAATTGTATTTGTATTGATTACAAGGTAAAGGGGTAATGTTGGTATAAGAAAAGTTAGGTGGATGGGGAGGGATGTTTTGGTAGTCTTAGATGGAATTTAATGGGCCACTGAGGAGGAGGTGGATTGGTACTTGGGTTTCAGTATAGGTAGGCTGACATTGTAATGGTGGGTGGATTGGGTTAGAAATTGGAAATGGTGAGGTAAAGGGTAGGTTGTCTTTGGAGTGGACTGAGAAAGCTAAAAGATTTTAGTTTTGTTGATAGGTTGAGTGTAAAATGGTGTCAGGGTAGATTACCTTTTCTAGGAGATACAAGTGTCCACCCTCTTTGATTGTTGTAGTGTGAATCCCAAGAGTGGGAGGGGGGGGGGGGGGTTAATTCTTGATGATATGAGGATGAGATTTTTTAAAGTATTTTCAAACTGGTCTTTTTGATAAATCTCATTGACATAGTTTTTAATTTAACTTATTGGTTGATCATATAGATTCCATAAATCCATTTGAGGTCTATGTCAGGGGGAAACTTTCTCTCTTAACTTGTTCATTTTTTCAACAAGTGATCATTATAAATAAGCACACTGATTGAATTCATGTTGAAACTACATAAATATTGAATACATGTTGAATCTACATGAAAATTGAATTTATTTTGAAACTGTATATAATATCAAAGTGATAGTATTTATTTATGTTGAAACTACATAAATAAATGAAAATTTCTTATTAGAGATAATCAGATAACCGAGAATCAGATACAGTAAAAGATATAATATTCAGTAATAACATAAAGTTTACCATATTGAATAAACTTAAGAAATCAAATAGGAACATTGAAAAGTTTTAATAAAATACACACACACACACATAACAATATATAAACAAGCATACATAAATTAAAGAGACTAAACATAATTATAACAATACTTATTAAATCTTCATTAAGAACCTTCTTTTGAATAATAACTTCAAAGAAAATTCAATCAAATACAAATAGTGGGATTAACCATATATTACAGATGATGTAAAAAAAAAAAATAAAACTATCATTATATATTTAGACTATCCATACAGTAGACATGTAAATTTTTTTAACCATATCCTTTATTATGCCCTAAAAATTCAATTATCATAAAATGATAAACAACCATTCAATCAATGAAAAAAATAAACATGGTGTTGGTAGCCTATATAAATTCACTCTAAAAAATACCTTGCATTATAGAACTTATTCAAGACTTTATTGAATTCATAATTCATAGAAAAAAATAATATTTAAAATTCAATTAAAACGACATAATATTACCTTGTAAACATATCTCATCAATATTTAATTATCATGATCAACAAAAGCATGCCCATTGGACAGACCTTCCCCTAAAAACAACATAAAAAATGTGTTTCAAAATTTAAAAAGTATGAAATATTAAATAGGTGAAGGAAATTAAAATGAATAATGCCAAAAAAATATATTACCCAAGTGATTAATCTATCATTTCAAATAAAAAAACATAATTTTGAAAATGTAGAAAGTATTACATGCTTAACAGGTGAAAAAAATGATTACAAACAATGGAAAAGTCCAAAAAAAACCTATGTCTCAATAATAATAGGTTCTTTATTGTGTCATATTTTCTTACAA
This sequence comes from Viscum album, assembly GCA_963277665.1. Classification (NCBI taxonomy): domain Eukaryota; kingdom Viridiplantae; phylum Streptophyta; class Magnoliopsida; order Santalales; family Viscaceae; genus Viscum; species Viscum album. The sequence continues at coordinate 1,195,163,234 of OY728164.1, forward strand.
GCCTGAAATCTAAATATGAATAAATATAAACATGTATTAACAAAATATGAATATATAAAAACATTAATTTTAAAAAAATATAAACCATTACAAAGAAATATGAACTTGTATGAAAAATATGAATATCATACCAAATTAATTTATTTGTATAGTAGAACTAAATCTAATGAATACGAATAATCATGCGGCTGAACATTGGTTACAGATAATATAATAAATAAGTTTGAATAAAATAAATAACCTAGATATGAATATTTCTTTAAATTAAATTCCAAGATTGAACATAAGTTTTATCCCACACAGGCTTCTAGTGACATTTATAGAATCTACATAATTTTTTTTTCAAAAGATCCAATCAAAATAATAATATTGTTTTTTATATTATTTATAATTAATGGGACTTTGATATTACAAACAAATTACTACTAAACTGTATGGAATAAACTAGTTAAATGGTAAAGTCATGTTTTACTATGAGTTTCCATTCAATATAGAGCTCATATGTTTAATGAAATCATCCTAGATTACACAATTTATTGGTACACTATAGAAATTTTTTTTATTTGTTTCATCTATAGTAAGAAATTTTTTATAAAATAATAAACAAATATGAACCTCAATAAAAATTAATGATAAAAATATTGTTATATAACAATAAAAAAATGTGAACATATATCTTCAAGTTAAATCTATTAGTTTCTTAATATATATGAAGCTGTGTGAAAAGAAATGAATAAATTTGAACCTATATTTAAAAAATATGAAACAAATTGTTTGTGAAGAAAATGCAAAAGAGAAATATATGTGAATTTTTTTGAAAAACCAGTGAACCTGTAGCGTTGATTTGGGGCACCCAAGAGAGAGGGGTCATGTGGGGATTCCACTCTAAAATGTTGTGGATGATGACCGTCAAGCATGTAGGAACAAAGTTGAGTTGGGATGATGAATTGGATCACATGGTATGGAAATGCCTGATTAGGGGTTTCCTATGATGATTCCAGCCGAGAATCAGGAGGGGGTTTGCAAGATGATGTCAGAGAGGGACTCCTATTGGGGACAATGAGGGGGTTCATGTGAGGTGGTTTGCGAGGACAACTGAGAGGGATGTGAAGGTAGGGTTGGGGGAGGGGGAGAATTGTTGTGGGAGATGGAGGAGGGAGAGAAGGGTCATGATAGATGGTGAGGGGGTAGGGTTGGGTGAGGGGGTTGCAAGATACGACGGTTGGGGGGGGGGCATATTAGGGTGAGTTTTTTTGCACACACACACACACACACACATATATATGTATATAATAGAATGTTATACATTTATATAATTAATTTTATTGTATAAGGATTATGGTGACATAAATATATATTGCCAATAATTATTACTAAATTATGGATATTTAAATTAATTATATATATTTATTATTAAAATTATATTATTTTAATATGTAATATATAAATATATATGTATGTTTCTATATATTGACTTTTTTTGGTAAAATATTTGATATTGTTGAATAATTTATTGGTAACAGATTTTTTTGATGGTAAAATATTTGTTGGTAATAATACCTAATAACAACATATTTACTTACCGTTAAATCAATAGTTTCTATTAGTATGAAAAGACAACAAATTTAAAAGTTAGTAAATGATTTTTTGGTATTGAAATACTAATATAAATAGATATATCTGTTGGTAGAAATAATTGTTGGTACTAATAATTATTATCAATAGAATTTAATATATGTTGGAATTAATCATTTTACTAACAGATGTATTATATGTCAGTAAATTTCTATTATTAAATGTCACGTTTTTTTATAGTGATCACATACTATCTTTTAAACGGAAATAATGTATAACTATAAGAAATGAAACATATAATCCTCTATAGGATAACCCATGCATTCTGTGTAATCGAAGTAATGATATACTAATATTGAATAATACATCACATGTCATTAATTTAAGTCAATAAACCCAAATTTATTTATCGAAGAAGATGATTACATCACATATCACTGAACTAGTTATAACCATACACTTACTTGATCATTATCATCAATGGAAAAAAATTTATATCTATTATATAGATAAAAAACTAGTTTTATTAAATTAAAACACATAACAAGATAAACAACATCACGAACCACCAAATTTTAGACTAACTTCAGGGATAAAATTTGAAAACTATCAAAGAATAAAGGTTCACATACAATATAAATTATTAGACATATGTAATGGGGGATTATATAAACCAAAGAAAACAAGTATACCAATTATTAAATGTATGAAAATTTTATGTAGTATAATCTATTATATCAACATAGACCACAAGTAACACTTATGTCTCATTGTTTATTTGTTATCTCTATATAAGTCCATACTCATGTTGGTCAAAACATATTTCCACAATGTGTGCCTTTATATTTCAAAAATTGATCAATATAACTAATATATTTATCTCTAAATGGTTATTTAATAATCTAATATCATGATATAAATATGGAAATAATGGATAAATGATGAATTGTAACTGACTTTGTGTAAAAGGATACATTTATATACTCACAGTTTTGTTCTAAAATATATTTACCAAACCATATACTAAGTGTTATTACTATCACATACTGATAATAAATGACCATAAATGAACATATCATTTACTAATTTTATCATTATTATAAAAAAAATACTATATTACAAAGTTAAATTAGTTACATAATCGAGTAGTTTTCAGTTACATGACCATGTGTCAATTTGTTAAATCAATTCCCACACTAAACACTTTATTAAAATAACATACATGGAGAAATAATATTTAGATAATTATGATATAAAAGTTCCCAATTTGAATCAAATACTTTTTGGAAAATTCTGGGATAAAAATATTCAATCCCTGTATTTAATACATGAAAAGGTTTATCAAAATAACTTTATTATGTTCAAAATTATGATTTATTTTTACTCTTATTTTCTTAAAAATAATAAAAAAACATTAATTTTATTAGTATTTTTATATTATTATTAATATTTGTAACTTTTCCATTTAAAAAATATAAATATTCACTAAGATTATTTAACTTAAAAGAAAACATTAATGTAAATCATACAATTATTATAATGAATTAGCCTGGGCTACCACCAAACCAAGCACCCGATGCGATTCACCACATGACCCGAAGGGAAATAATGATCCCCATGGGTTGGAAACTTTTTCCTAGGAATTATAGGATTCCATTTTGGAATGATTTATTCCAAATAATAATTTAAGATAGTGAAATAAATAAACATAAGAACCAAATATAATAAACATTAAAAATAGGTCATAATAAACTATAATTATCCCACCCATTTTCATAAACATAAACATCATACATATTCTCAGAGATATATCCTAGAAGAAAAGATTCAATAGGGAAGAAGATACAAAGCTTTCCATAAAGAAAACAATAACAAACCAACCTAACCTGAGCATGAACCAACTCTATGAAACCACTAGTTACTCACCACCACTCAAATCACCCCACATCAGCCTCAAATAATGAAGAACATATCCAACTGATAACCTAGAGCCTAAAATATATAGGCATGAGCTAAAAGAAAATTAGGTCACAAAAACACTCTGAATATATAGAATATTTTTCATAAGAAAATCCATCAATTAATTTTTGAAAATATACTATAATGTAATATATACACATATAAGTGATGTAAAATCAGCAGATGAGCCTCAACCCAGTTGGTGAGGACTCCTAAAGTGCATCCAAGAGACCTGGGATAAAATCCAGGTGGGGGATAATTTATGGGGTACTGTAGTAGTACTGTAGCAGGTACTGTAGTAGGTACTGTATCAGGAACTATAGCGGGGACTGTAGCAGGCACTATTTGGCACTGTAGAAGTTGGGAATATTCCCCCATTTGGGCCTTCGGGCCACCAATTTGGTCCCCGAGTCCTTTGAGGCCTTCGAGCCACCCAGGAATTCGGGTCAGTAAGGCCTTCAGGCCACCTCAAGGCCTTCGGGCCACCTTAAAGTGCAGAAGAAAACCAGACAACCTATAAGAAACAAGCTTCAGAAGGAGGAGGAGAAAAGAGCTTTCACAATAATAGAAGCTAAACGGATTGCAAGAATGAGAGGGTATGTCACCTGCCATCGGGAAAAGCCTGTGCATGCACGAGAAAACCTATCCGAACAGCCATGCGATGGTGGAGAGAAGATTTCACGATAAAGATGCTGGGGAGGTGCAGTTCCAAGTAGTTAGTCTGGGTTGTATGTAATGTTTGAATCCTACGGGCAATGAATTCCTATAAGGCCTACGGGCCATGTAATGCTTACGCCTACGGGCCTTTTAAGGGTTCCACATCACCCCTTGAAATGTGGATTATCAAAAATCAATATAAAATGAAGGCCTTCGGACCATTGGTGGTGGTGGTTGTGATGGAAAATCAAAAAAATCCAAAATAAACTTTCAAAACAATTCACATTATTTTTCAAAACAAAACAAATTTATTTTGAAAATAGATCCAATGTCCAAATTTATTTCAAAACCATACACACCACCATCATTTCTCAAAAATAACACTTCTATTTTGTTTAAATGGTAGTTTCCACTTTAAAACAGTTCACTGGATGAAGCCATCTAAAAAACAAACATTTTTAATCCTCTTTAAGGCACCCACACAAGAGTCTTTAAATTTACTAAAGGTTTTCCAAGATCATTTAAAAAAATAAAAATGAAAAAACCAAACACACCCACAAGATTCAAGAATAATAGGTAGGTACCATATATCATAAGGCATACATCAATGTAAAAAATAATGTTCCAAAAAACTACATGGTTAGTACTAAACATAAAGGATAAAGGTTCACCTAGATTAAACATATAATAATATAAAATTTCATCACACAGTAACCAAAACTAAAAAAAATCAGATAAAATAACTTGAAATAAACAACATCCTAACACATAGGGTGTTAAAAACTACCCACCATCCAACTTTATGCCCCAAGAAAATCCATAGTTGAAAATAAGAGGCAAGAAGTAATAAAATATCCAAGGAGTAACTAACCAATAAGAAGAAATAAACAAAATTTACCCTTAAAAAATCAAAAAAATCCTAAAAATGATCAACCAAAAAAATCCCATATGCCTACAAATGGAACCAAAACAAGAATATAAAATAATAAGTCTTACAAAGCATGGGAGACCCAATATGGTCTCCCCACTATTTAGAGTTACAATAAAATAGTCTCACCACTATTTAAAGTTTCTTTATCATGGAGGTACCAAAGAGAACTACCGAGATATATATCCTTGAACAACCTAGAAACCATATGATAATATCGTTATCAAACTACAAGAACCTCAAAACCCAAAAGAAAGGAAAAAAACAACAAGATGACAAAAAATAATAAAAATAGTTCTAACCTTGGCCCACAATACACACAAATAACCTTGGGTTTAAAACTACATCACCCTCACAAGGTATATTCTAAATACCCACATCCAACACCAGCTAGTATAATGACTTGAGGTGGTAAATCATGCACCTTAGTTACCCAATTCTACACACAAGGACTTTCTCATATCCAAAAAATGATAACCTCAATGTTTTAACACATGAATGGGTGTAATACTAACTCTTAAAAAAGTTTCAACCAAACAAAACGAGGATCTGTAAATTAAACCCAAAAAATACCAAAAAAGAAACACCCAAGAGGGATAGAGATGGGGGATCGTTCAAAAAATAGAAAAGGTATACTGTAAATGATATTAAATACATTCCAAAAGAATCATCATAATGGAAACTATTTAGAAAATCCTAATAAAATTTGCTGATGATCCAAAACCAAGATTCAAACACCAAAGGAAAGGTCCCCAAAACTAATAAGAAATCCTCAAAGTATTAAACATGAGACCTATTTTGAAAGGAAAGAATATAAAAACTCTGAAGTTTACCCAAATGATTAAAAAAGAGGAAAACAATAGGATATTTATGATATGAGGGATTAACATGATTTTTATCATCACACTAGAAGCACACATGAGATATTTTCTTTCCATGATGAATACTCCATGATTCTTTCTTTTTATTGTAGTACTTTGAATCCTCATCCTTCGAGTTATTATTTTTACTACTAAATGGAATAAAGGAATCACCTATCACTGGATTCCAAGACTAGTCCATTTCTATTCCAAAGGACTCATTGAAAGCTATTAGAAACGATGTAAGACTAAACACAAGTATAGATAAACCCAAATCTGGGTGATGGCCACCTCCGAAGAAATCAACTTTCTCAGAATCACTAGTGAAAATATTTAGATAAAATACAACCAACATCAAAAAGTGACTAGAATACTTCTATAATGATCGGTCACCATAATTAATGGTCACAATATCAAGTGCTCTCTCTTCTTTCAAAACATAAGGAAAGGACCACTAAACCAAATAAATCCTAAAAAAATCCCAGGAAATACCTTTCCATAACAGTGTATGTACCATTTAATCCAACTAAACACAACTAAAACCAATAATAAATATCTCAACAACTCTCAATCCCGAATCTTCAGGTGACCCATGAGATTTATGGATCACCATAATTTTTTCTAATAACCTCACTACATCCACTAACCCTTGATCACTCCTAAAATAAGGAAAATTATGATTCCTGAAGACTGAGATGAGATCTAATCCTGAAGAAGGTTTCACATCCACCACTCCACTTAGAGTTAGGGTAGGAACCAGAACTGAAGAATCCTTTTTGACCATTTTGGGGGGAAACAACAAAAAATATTGGAACCACATAAATGCATGTAAAAAAACTAAAACCCAGTGACTCCACCTCAAGGAATAAATGAAGAACAAAACAAAAAACCCTCAAATAAGGCACAAACAAATCACAACAATAGAAATTTTCTTTTTAAATCATAATTTATAAGAATTAATTTTTAAATTACACTCCACCAAGGAGTAAAACTTAAATCCAAGCCAATAAAACTTTAAAAACAAAACAACCTCACTGGAACACATACACATTTCCCCAACAAGTCTAGTTACAAAAACTCATTTCAAAATTTCATTTATCATATTGTTTTTTATTATTAATATCCAACTACCACAATATGGGTTGTTTTATATGATATGTGGGTATTTACAGGGGCTCAAAATATTACAAGATATCATTCATAAACTCAATCATTCAATCCAAGGGTAATATTGAGAAAATATTTTTTTAAAAACGTAGAAACTTTCAACTAATGGAGGAAAGGTAGGTGGAACCTACACTTGATTATATCCAAATACCATATTAAAGATATTAATAGTGGTGGTCACTAAATATCTAAAGTCATGTATAGATCAAGAGAGATAAAAAATTAAATTATTATTTGAATTTTTTACTTATCACATACTAAACAAGTAAAGATACACCCCTTTACTATAAATTGATATCAGCCTAAAATCACATCATCTAATATATATGAAAGATGATGTTGAAGCTAGGAATATACATCATAAATAAACCCCATAAGTGACCATATCCACCAACCACCATGAAACATCTAGGGGTCCTCTGAACATTGTTCATGCTAAATCCCAATTGTGTATCTAATGTTAATTTCCCAAAATATTACTATAAAATGATCCCCAAACTGATCATCATATACAAAAATATAATAATTATTTTCCCTATTTTAAACAATGTATATTATAACATGGATATTACTAGGATAACACCTATTAAGAGTGAAGATCCCTCACCCACATCTAATAGAAGCATGCATATCATTAAAATTTAGCTTATGTCAAATATATAGACATTCCCTTGTAATCCTTGATTACTCTATGGTACTAACTTTTATGGAACATTTTTCTACTAACTCTTGGAACTTCACCCTCCTCCTCAGCCAACTCTACTGATATTAAAAATATATCTATTTGTCGTTATATCCCAAAAAACACTTCAAAATCCTATTTTTAGGAAAAGAGTCACCCAAACACTACTTTGGAATCCTATTATAATTTCATTATAAATGGCCATTCCATTAGTAAGAAAAAAACTCCTTTTATTAATTCCAACTTTATATTCAAACATAACCACATACCCTATAGTAGAAGAATAAAATAAGATCTCATACTAATATAGTTTGTGAAGAAACTTTTCCCCAACCGATTTTCCCTCACCACTCTAATCCATCTCCTCTAATATCCTCTTTCTTCCACTAAAAGAGCTATGACATAATCTGATGATATAAGGAAATATATATGTTGACCCACCATCTATAGGGATATTCTTGGTAGTAAGAGACTTATAAACAACATTTGAATATGATACCAAACTGAAAAACCTCACCTTATATATAATATTTATTCATAGTCCTATCTCAAACAGGTTTCAATTTTGGTTCCAATTTGCAGTAATAAATTGTGTAATGAAAAGAAACATTAAAAATTTATTATTATGGTACATCACCAAAAACCTTCCTTGATGGATATCAATTAAATCCAACACATTCTAAATATTGATATTATTAGGAAATAAATCCACAAATAATATATTTTTAAAGTCCTACAACATCAATAAATCATGAATTTGTCTAGAACCATAACACCCTAACAATGCCAAGCCTAACCCTAAGTAGTAAAAGTGGATAACTTCACAAACTTATCCTTAGGAAGATCATACAACTTTAATATAATTTAGATCACATAAACGTAATCATCTTTGTTATATGGGTATATCTTACCCTGAATGTTTGGAAAATGTTGTATGTAAAATGCAATAGTGAAATCCACTATAATGGACTCACCCTACTTTAATCTTTTTAATACCACAAGGACTTACTATAACACGATATCCTAAAGAGGATCCCTTACCCAAGATACTATAATATTCCTATAATCCAACTAAACTCCTCCATTATGAATATATATAGGTACCAATGTGGAATTCTCAATCAAATCCCTCTGCTTCTCCACAAGATGTCATTATGGATTAATTTTTAGAAAATAAAAAATATCGATTAATTAAATTTTTTAACAATTTAAAATTTCAAAATATATTTAATGAAGAGTATATATATTTCATGAACCAATACAACTACCAAGGTACCCTAATAACCGAGGAAGCTTTGACATAGCTTAAAGGGAATTCTTGATCCCCACAGGTTGGTGACTAGCACCTAGAATCAAACAATATCAAAAGGGAAAAAATTTCCACATAAAAGTGGAAGCTAAAAGATACAAGTTTGTATGATCAACAATCCCAAAAAGAAAAATTACTATAAAAATAGGTATAATAAAACCCAAAGTTTTAAATCATTAAGGTAATCATAATAAAGGTGAACATACCAAAGTAAAATACATTGTCAACTAGAAAACATTCTTAGAAACTTTTTGTACGAAGTGGAAATATCTCCACCAGACACCATCAATACTCCACATTCCAAAAAAATCACATACATACACCACCTCCAAGTGATGTTTTCATTTTCTCATACATAGCATAAGAATTTATAAAAATTCTTGAAGGAAAAGGTATGGTTTTAGTTATAAATCCCAGTGGGGTCTCACCAAGTGTTCCATAATCAATGCTATAAGAATTTTAAATTTATGCTATCAGATTAAATAAAAAAAGACATGGAATTTAATTTTCATATATTATACCAAAACATTCCTTTATAAAAAAAAGGATAGAATATATATAAAAATGAATTTCAAAAAGTTTTTATTGAAAACTTCATGTAAAAAAGTATTTATAAATCATATGGGATGAGTAAACCATTTCAATAATTAATGGAATGCATAATAATGTAACAAATCATAGAAAATAACCTTCCACAAAAGTCTTGTGGTAAGAAAATTTATTAGGTAATAGGATCCTCACACATCACATAATTATCTCATATCGACTCAGGTGTGAACACACATATACACCCTCAAAGGGGAAACCATCAAAGTTAGTCTACAACCCAATAGGGGAACCCATCACAGACTGTCATGAAACTGTTGTTTTATTGGAACTTATTATCATTAATACATATATTGGGATTCAAGGTCCTAACGTTCTTGTCCCTATTACAACTAACTACCCATGTTAACATGTTCTTAAAACAATAAATCAATAAAATTTGAAATCAATCATTTTAAAACATGTTAAAATACCATTTCTAAATTTCATTTTTCAACATGCCTTATCATTTCAAAACCAAATCATAGATTTTCATCATTTTATTCCATTTAAAATAACATTTAAACTTAATCCATTTTCTCAATATCAATCATCAAATCATTTAAAAAAATTAATTCCAAACCAGTCTATCATTTTTTATAAATTCACCCCACAATCTCAATTCCAATGAGATTAGAGTTTTTTATTCTAAATTTCCATACCCATTTCAAATAAAAGATTTAATCATCTCAAATAAATGTTTGTAAAACAATTACAACTCATTTAAATTTTATAATGTAATTCTATGTTTTAATCTTTGTGGAAATAATAATGGAATCACCTACCTTTAAGTCAAAGATCCTGAAATCAACAACTGTAAAGAGATTCGCCAATATAGAATGAAGGTGTGAAATTTCTAGGAACACATCATATAATAAATATCCAATCGAATAGAGTTTAGATACATTAATTAACTTATGATATATCAAAATATAAAGAGGATATATGGAGATATTGAGAAAAAATACATGAGAGAAGATCCCCTTACCAATAAGAGATTGATTAATATCAAAGATTATTTGATCCACCAAGGAGAGGATTTATATGGTCCAAAATAACCTCTTAAGAGACTCCAAGGATGAAAAAATAATATTATAACTTAATGGGTAGGTTAGAAATCATAAATGAAGATTTTAGTAATTTTAAATTAATTTTTGGAACATTAAAATCCCGTGCACCTGATTAGCTGGAGGGGGTGCATGGTTAGGGGAAACCATGTGCCAATCATTCCCCCTTCTATTTGGGGTTCATGGTTTCCCCTAGGTGGGTGGACCTCTGGGAAACTATTCACTAACTATGAATCCCCTACTATCCATGGGGTGCATGGTTTTTATTGGGGGTACACAGTTTTGTCAAGACACATGCCAATGGTGGACAACCCAAAAGCCTACAAAAATTAACACAATCATCAAGAATGACCCCAAAACAGGACCCAAATTAAAGGAGATCAAAACCAGGGTCAATAAATTCCAGAGAAAAAGTTATAATATGTTACAAACTCCTCACCAAAAACATTTATATCACCAAAAATTCTATAAATAAGTTTTTATATCAAAGTGATGATGCCACCACTCTCTCAACAGTTCCCAACACTCAAATGTTTCATGAGAATCCAAACCATGATGCCATATAACAAAGACCAATGCTATATTCCTCCCATGAAGAACCATTTTATTAAAATAGACAATCCTAAATAGTTACTCAGTCATGGATAAATCAGGCTCAACAATAATATCCTTTTATCTTATAACATGAGATGGGTTAGAAAGATACTTCAAAATTTGAGATTCATGGAACACATTATGTATCAACATAAAATATGGTGGAATTCATAAATGGTAAGACACATTACATACCTTCTAAAAAACATCAAAATGTCCCAAAAACATTGGAGTAATATTCCCTTTACTCCTAAGACAATGGTAACCCAACTGAGGTGAAACTCTCAAAAACACTTGGTCACCAACTAAAAAATACAACAGTAACCTATGATGGCCAACATAAGATTCATACCAGATATGTTCTATCGGCATCCTATAATGAACCAACTAAATATTTAATATAATCTCTTTAGACAAGCTTATTCTAATCAAATAAATTTCCCCAATCCCCAATGAACACAACAGAGATGTAGACGGCCTACCATGAAAGGCCTCAAAAGGAGCCATCTGAATTGATGAATGGTAACTATTACTATAAGAATACTCAAATTTTACCAAATGGACATCCCAAGAACCACAATAATAGATTACTTAGGTATGTAACATGTCATTATGAATATATACAGACCTTTGTTTGACCATCCATCTACAGATGGTATTCTGTACTCAAACAAAAATTAGATCCCAATTTATCCTAAAGGATTTTACAAAAGATAGAAGCAAAAAGGGGATCTATATTATATATTTTAATTTATGTAAATTTTTTCCAATGAAAAATATCTTTCATAGAGATATTTCTTAACTCCTAAACTTTTTATATATATTAAATGTGCACTAATTGAGATAATTTCATAAGCCTGTCAATCCCACCCCATATCAAATTATTTCCTTGAGGGTTACATGGAAAGAAAACTATAAAGTATATTGAAATCTCATCCAACGTCCATGCCGACACTAGAAGTGGATGAAGAAAACTCGAAGGTCTTTGGTTATTGGCCTTGACCAACTGATAGGTATAAAAAAGTGAGACTAATTTTTTGTTACCCCGTCTCATATTTCACCACCAAAATCATCACCACATAACATAAAAAATCTACATGGTACCTAGGTGCACTGCTCACTGGGAAATATAGAAATCATCCCACAAATTTTTTCTCATAGAAAAAGACACAATATAATGATTACAAAAACGTATGATAACCTCAAAAGAGAATGAAGACTCACCAACAGTATCCCCACTAAAAAGAGAGTACCTACTATCTCATGATTCCTAATCAATATACTATTCCTAATGAATCATCCCAAGAAGAGTAGAGGTCAACTAAACACTTTAAAAAAACCTTGGACTCCTCCTCTTAGACACCAAAATTTAATTTTTAAAAAAGAGCCATTAAGTTCTACTTATTTGATGATTCCTTTATTAATTTGGTCAGAAGTTTTCTACTCAAATCCTTAGCAATGAAATTTCTCTTCCCTAGCATGTAGTCATTATTGAAATCAAAATATTTTAGTTACTCCACCCAATGACTCTAACAGAGGTTAAAATATTTTTGAGAGAAGATCTATCTCATGATTTTTTAGTTGTAATAAATGATAAACCATTATTTGAAAAATAAATGCTTTTAATGATTTAGTACAAGTATCATGACTATGGGTTCAAGGTCATGGGTCATAAAAATCTTCTCAAGTGGACTAAACTGACGAGAACCATATGATAACACTTGACCACCACGAATAAGAAAGAAACCCTAACCTGTACCACATGTGTCTCAAAATACTACATAGACTTGCCAACCTCTAGAATAGTCAACATCAATGAAGAATTAAAAATATATTTCAACTGAATAAAAGAACTATGAAATCTATAATCCTAAGAGAACTTCACCCCCTTCAAATTGTTATTGGTCATCAGAGAAGCCAAATTTGAGAAATTCTTTTCAAACTGGTTATAATATCCTGCTAAAGATGAAGCTATAGTGATGGTACATCTCACAATCATTGGACCTGTATCAGCTTCCTCTAGAGACTCTTACATTTCATGAATAAGCTTCATTGTAGATGAATATGGTTGAAACCCCTTAGATATTGATGCATCTGATTACAAAACAATATTTTTAGTTTTTGATAATCATCAGATAAAACATGAAATCAAAAAATTTCTACAGGTGTCTTGAGAAACTGTAAGAACTACATATCTTTGTCTTGTTTGGGAAAATATATCTTGAATTCCAAACCTTTAAACATTTGAAACAAGTAAAAGGGTATTTTTTAGGAACTGTAGGATTTTTTGAAGACACATTCTATCCAGATCCACCACATGACTCATTACACTTTCACTTTCATTTAATGAAACTCACATAACTACCACTAGGAGAAAAAGGAACTCCCATCATCCCGACCTTACTAGCCATATCAAGATCAACAAACAATACTCTATCCCATTTTTATAATATAGAGTGATATTTAGTAAGAAAACATTTGAACAAATATTAGGTAAGATACACATCTCGGACCATCAAGTCTCCATCTTCACATTCGATATAATCTCAGGTGAAGACTACACAATCTCAGTAAAATGGTTCACATAATGAGGCACAATCCTATCTTCCTACTGGAGGATTAAAATTCAAATATCCATAGCTAGTAATATTGACTCTATATACAATAGATTAGTGAAAATAAATATAAGTTATTTCCACTCCAAACCCTCATGATTCTTTTCTATTTCCATCAAATCCCACCATCTCTTATCAGGACCTTTTTCCTTAGAGGTATAACACTACACATTAATAGCTTCACATGTTTACAAGAAATAAAAAATATACATTACCTTGTTTAACAAATCCTTAGACTCTTGAGGATCATTAGTTCCTTATAATGTAGGTGGATTCTATAGAATAAACTATTGAGTAACATTCCAATTTTCTTCTCTTTGAGGTTCCAAAACTGGAGCCTAAACTGGAATAAGTGTAGGGGCTTGTCCCATAGATTGGAAAACTCACATAACGATCTCAATAATTTTATGGTCCAAGGGAGGATCCAATCAATATGGTTCACCAATAGATCCTCTTGGGGATTATTCATACATATTTTCAAAGGAATTATGCTACACAACATCAAAAAACAATATTGAAGACATCATATGATTACTCAGATCAATAAATCAAAAAACATAAATGAGTCTATTAATCCCATTTGGTATGATTTAAAGATTTGGGTTTTTAACATGCCCAAATAAAAAGATTGTAAAAGAATATAGTCAAATTAAAAAATTCCTCAAAGATACTTTTCCAAATCACCCATGGTGACTTAAGGATCATTACGATGAGATATTTCTAGACACTCACTTGAAACATCCTCTTAATTCCCATCAAGATATCCCATATTTTATATTGACATCAAGGAAATATAATTATCCTTCAAATTTGATACCAATTTTTCAACAAAAAACCTAGATAACTTGGTACCCAGGTACTAGATCTGGCTATGACATGGACCAAAGGGTGTTCCTTATCCCCATTGGTTGGAAACTATCACCTAGGATCATACATGATCAATAAAGAACAAATTTTGCCCATAGTAACAGAAGATAAAATATAAAATTCAGTATTATCCACACTCCCAAAAAAGAAAAAGTACCATAAACTATTGGTATAATAAAACAAAAGTAGAAAATAATTAAAGTACTCAACATAAAGGTAGATACACCAAAGGAAACTACAATGTAAACTTAACAAAAGTGATTGAAACCCTTTTTAATAAGTGCAAAACAGCTCCACAAGTCACTATCTCCACCCCACATTCCAAAGGATCAAGAAAACCCACAACGTTAAAGTGTATCATTCACTTTTCATGGACATTGAATACTAAAGTCTATAAACAACAAGAGAAAAAGGCATGATGTGATTTAAAATCACAATAGGGTCTCACCATGTGTTTAATAATCAATACCATAACAATTTACCATTTATTCTATCAAATAAAGTAAAAAAATTCATGACATTTTATTTACATATTTTAAACCAAAACATGCATTCATAATAAAAGGATAAAAGATATATGAAGATAGATTTCAAAAATTATTAAATAAATATTTAATATAAAATAGTTTTTTTATAAATTATTTGGCATGAATAAAACATTTCAATAATTAATGACATGTATAATCAAGTCAAAAATCATAAAAAAACACTATGTATGAAATCCCAATACTAAGTCATTTAATCAGGTAATATGATCCCCACACTTATATTAATGATATTGGATATAGTCAAGTGTGACCAAACAAATACACCCCAAATGGGGAACCCATCATGGTCAGTCTACACCCCAATTAGGAATCCCGTCATGGGTAGTCATTCCAAAATATTTTTTGTAACATTTGTTATCATAAATCCATTACTAGGGATTCCAAATCCTAGTGTGATTTTAATAGTTACCACTAACTACCCAGGTGAGCATATGCTTCAAAAAATTAATCAATCAAATAAAAATCAATGATTTAAAAACACTTTAAAATAAAATTTTCCAATTTTAGTTTTCAACATGCCTTCTCATTTAAAAATAAAATAATAGGTTTTCATAATTTAATTACATTTCAAATAACTTTTCAATTTAGTCTACTTTTTTAATATCATTAATAAAATAATTTTATCAAGAAAATATCTGAATCAAGCATTCATTTTTCATAAACCTGCCCCACAATTTCAATCCCATTGATATTCAGTTTTCCTATTAATTTCCATACCCATTTCAAATCATATATCGAATCATATAAAATATATGATTTTAAATAAATTAAAAACTCATTTCAATTTAATAAAGAAATTCACTCTTTCAATCATAGGGAAAAGAATTATATAACCACCTACCTTTAAATCAATGATATAGAAATAAACATGCACAATGATATTCATCAACAAAGAGTGAAGGTGTATAAGATCTTAGAACACAAACTAGAATAAAGATACAATAAATGGTGTTTAGATCCATAAATTAAATGAATATATATCAAAATATAGGGAGTAGAGAAATATATTCTGGGAGAAAACATATGAGAGAAGATCCACTTACCTAGAAGATATAGATCAAGATCAACCCCACTTTGATCTTATAAGGAACGAGTTTTAAGAGACCAAAATCACTTCTTGGGAGCCTACATGGATGAATAAAACATGTTAGGTCTGAATGGGTAGGTTAGGAAACATAAATGGGGGTTTGAAATTTTAAATTAATTTACATAACATTAAAATCCTATGTGCATGGTTAGTTTGAGGGGGTTCACTGTTAGGGGAAACTATGATCCCATGCTATTTTGGGTGTATAGTTTCCCTTGGGTTGAGGAATGGTCAGGGAAATGGTGCACCATTAACACATTACCCACTATCTAGGGGGTTCATGGTTTTCAATGGTGAGGTGCATGGTTTGTTCAAACCATACAACAACCATGACGAGCCCAAAAATCCTCAGAAAAATCCAAAATCTCATAGAACATCCCTAAACAAGACCCGACCGAAAGAAGATAAAAAATAGTGTCAAGAAATAATTAAAAACAAGTAATAGGATGTGGAATTAGATACATACACACCACTCATAAAAAGAAACACATGTCAATATCCCAACACTCTCTAGACATATATCACATACAATCCAACTCTATCCCATGAAGCAATAAAAAATGATTCAATCTTGGATGACTAAAAATAATAATAATAATTTACCTAAGGTTTAAGATTGAAACACATCTATATATTCATAATATAATTTCATAATTTTAGAAATCAAAGAAAAATATCTCACTATGGTTCTAATTAGTGTGAATGAAATTAGTGACTTATTTGAGAAATTAATAAATAATTCATTATTAGAATTCAATCAATTAAAACCCTCATTTAGAAAAATCTTCCAAAAATAAAAAAATATTTACATATTTTGTATAATTATTTTTTGAAACTGATTCATTTACGAATTCTCTCTCACAATACAAAGCTAAGAGTAAATTAATAAATCATAGTTAACAACAAAAATTAAAACAAAAATGAGAAACCATAACCATCAAAATCAATAACAATAATCCCATAACCCCAATATATTGAGGGTCCATTATATAGGTACTAGAATCAGATTATAATTATGTATGGCCCATAGATTTTAAATTCTATAATCCATTAAGACCAAATATGTTTGATAACACGCGATACACGCATGACATAAGCACAATAAACCATAAAAGATTATATAAAAAATTAAAATGTAGTTGTAGAAAGGGAAAGTAAAGATATATGTAACAATATAATGATATATATATATATAAATATATAAACAATTTTCATTATTAATACTCATACATTAATGAAAATTCAATTATTGCACCTAAATAATTAATTAGACTATTTTTTTCTTAAAAATATAATGTATCTAAAAATTATATATTTTTTTGTGTGTTTTTAGAATCTCAATATATAATAAATATAATATATCATACATACTAGTAATATATTATCATTAATATTATTATCAATTTAGTTAAAATAACAATATAAAAATTAAATATTTTTTAAAAATTTATTTTCATACGAAAAATTTTCATAAAATTTTTATTGTTATTATTTAAATATTAAATTATCAAATTTAAAAAAAATTAATCTAAAAAATTAAACATCATTTTTAGATATATAATTTAAATATTATATTATGATTATTTTTTTTATTTGATAAAATAGTTGATTTTTAGGTTAATATTGAAAATATTTATTTTTCTTAAAACTGTCACTTTTATGACATTATTTTAACATGAGAATTAATTAAATGATTTTTTAAAACTTTTTTATATATAAAATATATATTTATAATTTAAAATATTATTTTAAAGTTAAAATTTTGAATTTATTAAACCAGTGTTTACCATTTTGAAACATAAGTAATATTTTACTCAACCTTTTTTTATTTAGTCATATTAAAAAGTAGTTTTCATCAATTTAAGAAATAAAATATATAAAAATAGATATAATATTTTACATAAATATTATCAACATATTAAATATGTTCAAATTATGTTTTTTTTATAAAATTATGATTATTATGATTTAGGTTAATGACCATGAAAATATTAACACTGTGAATTTCATAAAATTAATTTGTTAATATTGTGTATTTTTATCAATTAAATTAAATTAAGATTTCATAAATAATGACACTAATATAATTTTTTTTAAATATATAATTATATTAAAACACATTAAATTGGTAACCAATTCTAAATAATATAAAGAACACATTGTAATTAAACACATTTTTCCTAAATTTTTTTTATATCATATGTTTTAATTTAATATTTAATTTATTATTATTTTGAAATTAAAAAAAGTTAAATGGAGATTAAATTTAGGTTTATGACATAAATATATTTTTTATATGGTTTAAATTATATTTTTTTTAAAAATATATACTAATAGGGTGAAAAATAGGTACCAAGATAAAATCAAAATGGTCTAATGAAAAAATAAACTGTTAAAAGGTTTGAAACAAGATTTAAACAACTCATAAAATTAGTGGTGGAGGATTTATATACCTTATCTTTTAAAAAATCAATTATTTTTCACATTTTGATCCCATTAACCATAAATAGTTCAATTTCATTATTGAAAAATAATGGGTGTTCACAAATGTTTCTTTTTATTCACTTATAAAATGGGATACTTCGACCCCTATATGCCATGCTAATTACATCGAATTTATTCCTTAGAATATGAAATTTCTATCCTGTAAAATTCATCTCTCATGTTCATATGTCTATTCTATTTATTATTTAGCTTAATTACTTCATTTCCAAGTATACTTTCAAGATAAAATTTATGGTACCAAAGGGAATATTACTTACCCCTTACCATTAATTCTTAATATTTCTCTTCTAAACCTACCTTAATTATGGAAATATAATGAGGAAAATATAATAAAAATAAATATGTGTAATTATATTATTTTAACAACAATTATTTATTACTTTCCATCCACTTATGAAAACAAAGGACCGTTAATTGTATGTTGTGAAGACTACCATTCCACAAAGTAATTTTTTCCATTTTTATCTTGATTATCATTATTTATCCAAATTAATTAAAATATGATTATATAACATAAAAAATATAAGAATAATATCGTTATTATTATTTTATAATAGAATTATACACATCCTTAACCATACTCACCCATCGAGATATGGCATATTCATGTTTGGGGTTGGTTTAACAACATAGTTGAACAATTATATAAAAATATATAATTGATGACTATGTGAACATAAGTACTATTTATATAAGTTAATAATAAAACAATTACTATTTTTTGTTTCATTAATGATTATATTATGTTTTTAACTTATTATTAAAATATCCTCTTTGATCGCTAAAATCACTAAAATAAGCCAACACTGATTCAACATTCACACAATAATAAGAAAAAAAGTATATAATAATTAAATAGAATATGAAAAAAAAAATTAATATTGAAAATATGGTTCCTTAGAATGTATATTATAAACTCAATTTTATTATCTGGGATGTTAGACACATTTTCAGAATGAATCAGAAACTAGAAAACAGTTTCTTATCTTGATTTTCCACTCTTGAGACATAATTCTTATTATACACCATGCTTTCAATGGAATGGAGTATCTACTTCCCCTTTAATATTTTTTATCATGTTTTTTTCATTAGTCATGATATTTAATGTTTCATTTCAAATCATATCCTTCAATGGGTTTTCATTTTAAAGTTTCTTATGTCGTTAGGGTTTCAATGAATAAATTTATGAAAGGATGGGTCATATTATATATTACCTTGTTAAACATTTAAAGATTTAATTTATACTAAATTTACCCTGTTTTATATGCGATCTCATTTCTTTATTTGTGGAAATTAATTATAATCCTTAATAATAACTTCATTGAAAAAATGTTTATTTAAATTAAATTATAACATTGGAAGGAATAACTTTCATTCTTATGAATGTATATTTTATACCATGTCCATATTTTCATTTATAAAAATGTTATACTCCATTTTTTAGAAATAAAATATGGAATATTTTCTATGAATATCATAATTTTATTTATCCCTTTTCAGAATTTAAATGTAGAAATATTTATATGATGCGAGTAACCAAAAAAATGATTTTCAAAATATTAAAAGGGTTTTCTGTCCTTGAAAAATAAAATATTTTATCTTCCACCCCAAACTTATTTTGATAACATTAATGTCATTTCAAGGATCCAATATTGAATATTCCTTTTCAAAAGTAAAATTTGTAAATGTGATTAATTAATTATTTGGAAATAGTTTTTCAAAGTGACATAAAACTCCATATTATATTATAATGTTAAAAATGTTTTCCAAAGTTTATATTAAACACATAATTCCACCAAATTTATATTATCTATGAGTAATCATCTATAATTTCTCATGGATTCTAAAAGAAATTATTTTTATTCAGGTTTTATAAATATTTCTTCAAAAAAATTTCAAATTATTAAGGATATTTCTTATTTCCCAAGTGATTTTTATGAATCTCCTAAAAAGTGTTTCTCATCTAAGTCATTATAATTTATCATATATTATTATTGATAAAATAAAATTTTCAAATTTCATTATCCACCTTATTTATTTGTATGAGTTTTCTTACATTCTTCTCTATAAAATTTATGATCCATTAATATAATTTTCATCCCTAACCATCCACCATGAATATGCATAATTTTTCATCCAATGAATTTAATGTTTGAAAACCCTATCTTCCATTTCATTTATTGAAGGTTGTTCACATAGATTTCATACATCAATTTGCTGGGGAAATTATTTACTTATACATATATAACTTATTAAATATATTGTTAATTTAAGGGATACTTACATTGAACCTTATTCTATTAGTTAATTTGGATAACTATTTAAAAAAAATATATTTTTTTGTTTTGATATATATGTTTATTGATTACGCATCTAGGTTAAATATGTTATGTTTTTTCAATCATCCTTCTTCCTCTAGATAGAGTATGAACATGTTATCCTATTTATTTACATGGGGAAATCTATTAGAACTTCTTATGTTGTTATTCCAATATAGATAATTATTTTAAAGATGAATATATAGTTTGTAACCTTCCACATTCTTTCTAGGGATGGGTTATGATTGTGTTTCCCCTTTTATTTACATGGGGACAAGGATTAGAATTACCTATGGAAGTACAGGTCTAGGAGTGTGGGTTCAGGGAACCATAGTTGGTATCAGAGTATTGTTTATTGTATCTTTGTAGATTAGGATAATATTTATTTATGATTTTAATGTAATTATGTCATTATAATTTAAAGTTAATAATAATTTCAAAGGTATAGAGAACAATTTTTCTTAGATGAAATAAGATTTAATATTTTAGGAATTGTGATAATATAATTTTACTGGAAACCATAGTGATAAATATAAAGGATAAATTTAATTATAGGATAACAACCTGAAATATTGGTAAATTAGATATTGTGATGTTTTCTATATAATATAATCTTTTCCTACATAAAATAAGTGGATGTAGTTATAATGACCCAAACCACAAGGGATCTCTAGGAAGGAAGAAGGATAGGACCTCACAACACCCAATCCAACCTCTAATAGGCTAGGGGATAACAACAAGAGTAAAAAAGGAATAATTAAAATTTACAGAATTTTCATAATGTACATTTACACATGCACCAAATAATATCTATTAATCAGTGTAGTGGAATAATAATAAAATGGAGTAACATCTATAGTAACCCATTAATATAATAATCTCCACCAAAAACCATCAGAGTATGATAGAATATAACCAAACTGTAAAGGGGAAAAATAAATTCCCAAACAGAAAATATGTCCCAATCTAAAAATACTAGAATAAAGTAAATATAAGAGAGATCCCAACTCTTGATCTCCATGACTGACCACCATTCATGGTCAATGTGTCCTGGTATCACTATTATCCACTTTAATCACCATTGATCTCTCATTCGTCTACAAAAGACATGACACATTCAAGAAATTCTCATGAATGAGTGTGTATATAAAAACCTAATAGGATTCCTTAAAAACTATAATGGGGAGATAGAGAGATACAACAATAGTCATATCAACCTAAATAAATAGGGGAAAAACCCAAAATAGACACACACACACACACACACACATATTTTCATAAAGAAACCTAGATGAGAGAGAAATGGGATCTACATCTCACAACCCAACCCAGGTCAATCAGTATTCCAATAGCCCTACAAGTCTATCACTGATGTCCAACATCAAATATAATGTAACGAGAATATGTATGGAGGAGACCTCTCTTCACAACTACACTCTACACCCAAGGGAGACACACTCTATAGAGTAACCAAACCCTATGAAAGCTCAAAAAAGGGGGAGTACCACTCCATAAATAGATGACTTATGCTCTGAATAGGGGAGTACCATATCTAACTAATTAATGAGTATGGGGACTCACACCCTAGTGTGATAGGAGAGTACCAACCCTATAGATAGAGGAACCACATATCAAATAGAGGAGTACTATATATACCTAAATAAGTATTATTGGATACCTATGCCCTGGTCTGATTGGGCAGTACCATCCCCGTAGATAGAGGACCTATAACCTAAATAGAAGAGTATTATATCTACCTATCTAATGTATATGGGGGACCCACACCCTAGTCTGTCAGAGGCATAACATCCCCATAGATAGAATACCTATGACTTGAATATGGGATTGTCATCTCTACCTAACAAATGAGTATTGGAAACCCACAAAATATTATGACAGTGGATTACCATCCCCATAAATATGGGACCCACACCTTAAATAGTGGATTACCATCTCTAACTAAAATATCTCTGATAATCCCACCTAATTAGTGCTATCACCAAGCATCACATATGGTAATTTACTTCTTATAACATCTAATATCATTCCTTAAAATCCACTAAAATGGAAACCATCATATTATATGTGTAAAATTACTCAAGATAGTTTACCCACAGGAGGAAATCCATGTTATAGAGAAGGATATACATGAGGTTGAAGATCCACATAGAAGTACATGGTGTGTATGGGGTATACATGTTTTGTGGAACCACTCCGCTTCCTAGTTGTGGTCTCTCTAGACAAGGATTAGGATACTATGTTTTTGTATTTGGAATGATATCCTTGATACAATGCATGTATGACCACCCGTGGTCCTAGTCAAGAATCTCAACCCATGTTGTGTATTCATACCCATGTCTGTGTACTTTAGTAGATGGCCTTTCTATTCACATGGGGAACTGGGAATTTTTGGATGGAACAAAACATATACACCAAGGTAGGTTTATAGGACATGTAGACCCACCAACATGGAATTTGATATTTAACTTCACCCAAAACCCTAGCATCATAGATAGGGGACTACATCACATATTTTCTTCCAGATTATATATAGTGTAGTTTGGTTTTCCATAGGTAAAAAAACTTTGATTTCATGAATATACTAATCCACTAATTCGATTATAATTTCTACCATTTTACCTCCCATGATTTATGGAATAATCTTTTATCCCTTTATTCCTTTCCTCCGATGACCAGAAATCAGAATTCCTTGATCCCTAAAAGTCTACATTTCCTCTCAGCACCCATAGCGACTCAAATTGCCATCCATCACCATTCTGGGTTCAATATCCGTGAAGAACTACCCAAATATCAGGTTGATTTATCCTTAAATCACTAATTTGGTCTTGGTGCACACATCTACTATGAATTTGGGGGTTATATTGTTCTTAGACACACCCCAAAAATGTCAAACCCTGACCCTATAGGTTAATGATTAAGAATGTGAAGAAAAAATAGAGAAAAGGAATAAGAGAAAGGGAAAATGAATTTTTAACCATGAATTGGTGTCCAAAAATCATATGTACTTTGATAATATGGGTAACATCATGGAATAATAATAATAAATCGAATAAACAATTTAATTATTTTAACAGGATCATGTGAAGGGTGTGAAAGTGGTGATCAAGAATAGAAGAAAGAAATCCATGATTAAACATTCAATAAAATTACTGAAATATCATAATTGATAAGAATTAACTTTATTATGGATCAGTTTTTGTTTAATATTTTATTTTAATGAGATATTGAGGACCCACTACATTTTCTACCCTTTGATACACCTAAATCTAATCACTATATTGTCATTCGATGCTGATATACTAATGGCGATCGATCTCCACCTACTCTCAGATCTAGAAAGTTTTATGAGGATAGCCCTTGAAAAATAATAAAATATTGTATTTCTAGAGGAATTTTAATTTATATATTTAAAAAAATTAATAATTTACTTATTTATTTTAGTTTAACGAACCCTCCAAAAGCTGCCTCAACCAGACATCCAGTGCTGACCAATATTAGGTTTCACCTAGGGTAAAACCCATATCTTAGAATCTACCATGGTCTCTAATTTATAATTTTATTATTGGGTCAAGTGTTAATCCACTATTCCTAATAAACTACAAACACAAGATATTAATATATTTAATATTTTTAAAATATCAATTTTGGGTTCATGTGGCCTCAGAATCTCACGCCTTCTTATCGCATGGCTCCAAAAATATTCCACAATATATTTTAAAGTATTAAAATGAAAAATGGGGGTCAATAAATTATTCCCACCTTTGATCCTTTTCTTCCCCAAAAATAAAGAGCTAAAAAAGGTGGGGATACTGATCCTCTAGCTCTCTCGCTCCCAGGAGCTCTCATGCATGCTCTTGTGCTGGGATAAAACATGTACCAAGGGAATGGTCCACCATTTCAGTATCCTCTTATATTGATCCTCGATTTTCATTGAGTAAATTGTGAATGTGGACCCATCCTTTATTTCAATCTCACCTCCTTGAATAATGTTTATAATATCATGCATGTATCACCTTCAATGTGACACATGACCGACATCATGCACCCGCTCTAACTGTGCTGGCATGACTAAGGGAGAAGTACCCTCACCAACCATCCATATGATATCGAACAGCCTAATGAACCATGATGATATCTACCCTCCCTATATGAATATCTATAATGTTCATCATGAGGAGAATATTATAAAAACATGGACCCCTACTCAAACTCCAAAAGTCTACAAAGATGATCTGCATAATATTTCTTTCAACTTTTGGATTTCCAAATTTCCTTTTGGATCACCTAAACTATCTTTGTCATTGTCTACACTATCTACAGTCTAATAAGAGGAGTCTCTCCAACCATAGACTGGTATATGGGTGATGTATAGGGTCTCACATTCCAGGCCTCAAAAGGTTCCATATTGATCTTAATGAAATAAATGTTACTATAAGAAAAGTATACTAAATGATAGTGACCATTCCATCTCTGAATGAAGTGAAAAACACAACCTCTAATTATATACTCAACAACTAGATAACATCCTTGGTCTACCTATCAAAATGGGGTTAAAATTTTATACTCATATACAATTGGGTCTCAAATGGCTTACACAACCCTCTCAACAATCATGATGTGAACTACACATCATAGCCAAAGTAAATCATCAATGGTTCCCCATGGAGTCAGTCAATATTCTGTATGTATAACTATCCATGAATCTCCACCAATCTATACTCCCTAATTTGAAGGAAATGAGCTGACTCCATATGATGGTCAACAATCACCCAGATGGTATCATGGACTCTCGATGTCCATGGGAGAATTTTCATAAACTACATAATTATATCATCTAATTTACACTCTGGGATCTCAAGAAGTTTTGTCAAACCTATTTTAACCTAGTGCTCAACCTTCACTTGCTCACATGTGAGACACCAAGAGATGAACTTGGTGACATTCTGCCTCAGGCCGACCCACTAAAACTATCACTGAAAGTCCCTATACATATTCAATACATTGGGGTGTAAATACAAATGAGAACTATTGTTATACGTAATCAACACCTCTCACATCATGACTAGAATGACCATCTATCAATAGAAAAGGATGATATGATCTCATTCTTCATAAAACATGGTTGGTGAATCTCCTGATGATATATAGTCTTGAAGAACCTTATAGTCAATGTCTCAAAACTAATCCCCCCTCACATGATGAAGAAGAGTAGGATTAAATACTATCAACTAAAGAAAAGACACATCCCTATCCTCCACCAGGGTTAGATACAAAGAAGCCAATTGGTTAGACACCTCCTCCACTAGGCAAGAATGAAGCTTCCTTCTAAGGGAATATGATAACATGTTTTCCTTCTTAGGAGTATAGACTATCTCAAAGTCACAGTCCTTTAGAAACTATTTTTAGTTCCACTGTATTAGGAACATATATCTCTATGTGACGATATATTTGATATGCTAATGGTTTGAGTACACAAAAAAGTGATCTCCCAGAAGATATTGCCTCCACATATTCATAGTAATGAATATCATGGTCAACTCTTGGTCAAGAGTAACATAGTTCTACTCATTGTTTATCAACTTCCTCGATCCATATATGATCACTACCTACCAATTCCTTAATATGCACCTGAGACTATCTCTAAAGGCATTGAAAAACACTATGCACTCCAAACCCTCCTATGGTAGTCTCAACATAGGATCACTGGTAAGCCTCAGGATAAACTAGTAAAAGGAACTCTAACATTTATTGGATCATGTAAAAGGCTTCTATTTCTACCTTAGTGTGTTAAATGGATAGAAAATACTATATAAGTCTTCCATGAACCTCATGTAGTACCCCGACAGGAAAAGGAAACTCTGCACCTTTGACATGATCTTGGGGTAGCTCCTAAGAAATGACTACATCAATATTCACAAGGTAAATAACTAATACTTGTTCAGTTATGAAAATCCTTAGAAAGTTAACCTTTTAGATATATAAATAGCTCTACAAGATCATAAAACAATCCTAGTTCTCCTTGAGTAAGTCTAGGTTCATCCTCAAGTGCACTGCATGCAACTCCTCTGATAAAGAGTTGATGAGTATGTCATCAATGAAGAAGAACAAAAATCAGTCTAAGAATGGATGGAAATTTTGATTCATAAAATACATGAACACAACACGGGTATTCATGAAACCAAAATGCATCACCTAGAATTCATAGTGTCTATAGTGGCATTGAAATTCCAACATCAAAATATCAACCTCAAGAACTCTAAACTGGTTGTAGTCAGACCCGAGATAAATCTTTGAGAATAAAATTTCTCCTAATAACTGATCAAAGAGGTATTAAATCAATAGAAAGGGGTAATTATTAATTATCATTATCTATTTAATGTGATAATAATCCACACAATGCATCAAACTCTGATCCACCATTTTCACTAAAATATTGGAGCTCCCTAGGGGAAGAAATTGGGTCTGATAAAAACCTTATCTTGATGGTTCTCTAACTGCACCCTCAATTACTAGATATCATAAGGGACCATCTGATGTACTATTGAAGGTATAATTTTGGTCTTGGGGTGCAAGTTGATATATAATTCCATCCACAACTTCATAGGTATTCCTGGAATATCCTTGGGGAAGACGTTCAAACAATCATCCACTACTGAGGGAATCTAGATGCCTAAGGAGACCACTATTTCAAGGGTACAATTTTCTAAATAATGTACGATGGGATGAAACATACTACCCCCAAGGCCCAATTACTCTTCCATGAGATCATTATCAACTATAAAAGATAATATCATCCCATATACCTAAATGCATCTAAAATTTTATTGATGATTGTTGATCTAGGATCAAACCATCTACAACAAGTCCATAACTAAGATGAATTTATAAGGATTCATTGTGATTACCATGAGGGCCCATGTGAAACTCCCTACAAAAAATTATATCTTGGACTACTAGAAGATAAGTGATATAAAATAATCACACCCTGTTTGAACCCCTAACAATTGTTGTTGTGCTATGGTCTCAATAGGGAGATCTGGATCAAACATAAGGGATATGGAAATAAAGAAGTGAATTTAAATTTTTTATACAAGTACTTTATAAAGTATAGGATAAAAATAGGTCATACATTTTTTCATCTTGTAAAATAGTGGAGTATAAGCATCTATGGCCTGTATCTACACACAACCCCATCCAACAACTCCCTAAGACTAGAATGGGATGCCGAGTGGTGGTGGTGGAAGTAGCTCATATCATCACCATCCAATGGAATCCCATCCTCCTAGATCCCCACTAGCTCCCCTTCTAGCTCCACATCCCTGGGGGCCTCCCTGGCTATGCCTATGATAACCAAGATCACGACATTGTCTCTATCATGGAGGTCTGTCAGTTTCCTTCCTTCTCACCTATGCTTGATGGGTCAGGTTTTCATGTGCAATGTGACCACACCCATCACATAGATTACATAAACCCTCTATAGTCTATCATGGTAGTATATGTGGTCCATATACATCACGAACACATGCATGAGTCTGATTATAGGTCTATACTAAGACCTCGAAATCATTTACCTACAAGACATTGCAAATGACTCAATGTAATGCCCCCACCCCAGTTACCCAGAGTCGGTGCATTATTACATAACATTGGCATGATCACAAAAGATAAATTCTCGAAAGACCGATTAGTTTAGTAGCCTTGGAAACACTAGATAAATTAATAAAGTTTACATTACATCATAAAATAAAAACTACAACAACATAGTCTCCATAGTACACACTCATATCCCCTAATAATATCCCTACAGGTCATTCATAAAATAAAACTTCACATCCTGGGAAAAATAAAACATATAAAGAGGTGAGCTCAGATTACCAGTAAGGATAACAATATAGTGGAAACTTTCATAAATAATCATAAAAATTTAAAGTAATGTATAACTAAAACAAAAGCCTTTTAAAATTGAACTTAATCATAATATGGCAGAAATAAAATGAAATAATTCCATTTAATTATTCAAATGAATGTTCTACTAATCGAATAATCACATGCATTATCAATAACCAATTTCATAATGATGGAATGCATAATTCTAGACTATCATAACCATGTAGCCAAGGCCTCATGCCAAGACAACAAATAAGATTTTTTCAAGGCCTCATGCCAAGAAACTAGTTTGTCTCATGATACCAACCGATGCATCGAGGAGCTATAGCGGGCTCCACCCGTCACTTATTAAGTCCAATGCATTCCTCATATGAACAGGTTTAAACATAACATAAATATTCGTATAAAAACTAGCATATGAAATGTCAATACTTTCTCCATAAACCATGAATGGTATAAAAATAACACATCCACAGTCAAAAATATCACAAAACCTTCAATACAATATGGAAGTTTTGTATCATAATAAATGAACTTCAAATAATCTTAAAATCCATCAAAGGATGTTGACATAGATGAAATCAAAACTATTTGAGAGAAGTATCCCTTTTTTTGAAATCATTTAAAATTCACATAATTATAAAATAAAAAGTTTACTTTGAAAATATTCTTTTAAGATTGTAAGAGAATCTTAGAATATTTTACAATGGTGGAAAATAGCCGCACCCACCGTATAAGTTAAAAAAAAGACATTCTTACCTTAATTTTCCCGAAAAGGTTAAAAAGGACCTTGTTTGGAAAATGACGTAAATATTCCTTTATAAAATTATTAAAAAAAGTCAAAAAAGGGTATAAATGACTTTAACCCATATTTTTTAAAATAGCGAGAATGTTTTGAAATACATTTTTAAGAAACATGGATGTGGATGATAAAGAGGTCCCAGTAGATAATTACATATAAACAACCTTGGATAATGAAGAGATTGTGAAATAAACCCTTACATTGTACTATTACTTGTTTGAGGGTAGGTTAACCTCCAGTATAATGGTGAAATAATTGTTATTAAATTATACAACAATTATATACATTAATATGATATCATACATGATCTTTTAACATTGATTTGTTAACAATATCTTAGAATTATCATCTTTTCGGGTGTTGACTTACTCATTTTATTTTATATAATTTGTTACATAAGCCATGTTAGTTATGAATAGGTTGTATCTTAGTCATATACTGAATGATATCAAGTTCTTAAACATTATTTTTAATCATCAAATGAGAATTATAATTGCATGGATACGAAGGGGAATGAATCTCATCCCATTTGTGGAGACGGTAGTCTGTACGTATGCACGAGCGACAATATCATTCTTTTGAAATTCAAATAATATATAATTGGATGGTATATCATATATAAAGAATAATTATCATTTTTTATTTATTATTTACATAAATTAAATATCATTATCATACCCATCCAAATAATAATGTTTTTGAATAACAATTACACCACGATGTGGAGACGGTAAGCCGTACGTATGCACGTATGGTGAAATTTCATTCAAAGGATGGATATAATACTGAATATGGTTGTACCATATTTATAATAACATCAAAATCTATAGAATATAATGTAGTTATAATTTTAGAAAGGAAATAACAAAGAAAGAAGAAGTTGAAGGAGAAAGGAACTTGAAAAAGGGTGGTGAAAACATTACCTCTTCTTTGGGTTCTTAATTTTGATTTGATCAAAAGGGATCTTTAGGTTGGATTTATGATCAAAATAAGGCCTCTAGGTTGAATTGAGGGAAGTTTAGAGAGTATTTGGGCAGGGTTTGGCCGAACCAAAAGGCTTTGAAGGTGTGAAGAATTGATTAGAAGTTGTGTCCTTTTATAAGGGGGAGGAGGGGCTATTTCGGAAAAACATAAAGTATTAATTTATAATAAATTCATATTCGGTTTCTAATGGCTCAAAAGTTGATTATTCAAGGTCTAATGTGGGTATGGGTCAAAATCCATTCAACCAATAGATTTTAGACAGGTTTGGGTCATTATATTAATCTTATATTTTAGTTTTAACTCTTAGTTAATTAGATTGACATTTACCATGTCACTTTGTATTTTTATATTATATATTTAATAAACTTACTATATACATCCAAGATACCCCCAAGTGGTAAATTAATGATACATATATAATGATATACGTCCTTTTTCAGAACCTTTTTTTTAAGAATAGAATATCAATTAATAATATAATACTTGTTTTAAGAACTCATTTATGACAATTTTGACAATATTTAATAATTGATTTTTGTTAAAGTCTTAACAAATTTATAAATTAGAATAAAATTAATTTAAGAAATCATAAAATGTAATATTAACCAATAAAATTCGTGTATGAAATCAAAACTTTCAAATTATATTTAATTTAACTTTTATAATACCAATTATTTGATTCTTTCATTAGTAAGGAAAATAATGCATCATTATTGTGTCATAAATAAATTTAATTATTAAATGTCTAAAAATTATAAATAAAATATCATTATGTAGGAAATATTTTTATCTTTCTAATAAATATTTATAGTCAAAAATATAACATGCATAACTCTATGTAATTTTTTTTCTAAAACATATATGCTTTTTTATTTTTGTATTTACTTTAACTTAATTAATATAACGTGTCCTTATCACCTACAAGTGGCTCCATGGAGTCCCAAAATCATCCCAAATATGCCCATGGTCGGAAATGTATCAACCGACAAGGTTAGGATAGGTTTTATGGTAATTTAGTATTATCATAATATTATTTGTTACCCTTATTTACCAGATTTATCCTTTAACCATGATAAATAAAATATTTACCGAAGTAATTATTCAAAATATATAAAAATAAATGTTACCTATTTAAACAATTTAAAAATCCCGATTCCAAATATGGAATCAATTTTTCCAAATTCAAAACACAGAAGTGGAAGAAATTAATTTAAAATTAATTCCCGTTGTTAAAACAAAAAGCGTGTTTTAAAGAGATAATAACTATCAAAAGATTGACACTTGTTTATGTCCAGTTTAATTGTGAAATTATGTCCAATGAACAAAATTGAATCAAATGGTAAAAATATATTCTAAATACACTTTAAAACCACTCAAATTCATAATTTATCACTATTAATTATTTCGATTAAAAAAGTTGTTTTTAATTAAAATTTAGTAATTTTCACTATTCATAAAAATATAAAAGTTATCCGAAAAGTACGAAAATTTCACCCTAGGATAATTTCGATATTCCGAATCCAAAAATGAAGTCCATTTTGAGAGATAAAATTTATAAAATTTCAAAAAGTGGGTATTAATCATCATAACGACTACTTTGATTGGTCACGATGTGTTAGAATCTTGAACTTGTGTACAACACACGCTACTGTGTTATTCAATGAGAATCGTACCGTTGAAGCTTGGTGTGTTACATTCTCCCCTCCTTCCAATAATTTTGTCCTAGAAATTTCAAGTATACTACCACATGAAAAGACTCAGGTTGTTCTTCATCATAAGTTCTTCAGGTTCCCACATTGCATCTTCCATCTTATGGTTTCTCCATAAAACTTTTACAAGATGAGTTGTTTGGTTTCTCAGTACTTGTTCTCTCATGTGAAGAATCCTGATGGGATCTTCACAATAAGATAGATCAGATTCCAGTTCTAATTCATCATAGGTTATTACATGCGTTGGGTCAGGCATGTATTTCCTCAACAGTGATATGTGGAACACATCATGAAATTTGGAGAGACTTGGCAGTATTTCTAAACGGTAGGCTACAACCCCAATTTATTCTAGAATTTCGAAAGGTCCGATGTACCTGGGACTCAATTTACCCTTTTTACTAAAACTTATAACTCCCTTCCATGGAGATACCTTCACGAAAACATGATCTCCTACCTAAAATTCCAAATCCTTCCTTCAGTTATCGACATAGCTCTTCTGCCTACTTTGGGCTGCTTTGATGTGGTTTTGGATTGCCTTTAACTTTTCTATAATTTCCTCCACCAGTTCTGGGCCTAAAAGTTTTTTTTCACCAACGTCATCCCAATAGGTTGGTGTGGGACATCTCTTTCCGTATAATGCTTCATATGGTGCCATCTGAATACTTGAATGGAAGCTATTGTTATAGGAAACTTCAACCAGAGGTAAATATTGATCCCACATACCCTGAAAGTCAAGTGAGCATAATCTCAACATGTCTTATAAGGTTTGAATAGTCCATTTTGATTGTCCATCTGTTTGAGGGTGGTAGGCAGTGCTCAAATGAAGTTCAGTATCCAAGGCCTTCAGAAGACTCTTCCAGAATCTTGAAGTAAAATGGGGATCACGATCAGAAACAATCGATAGGGGTACTCCATAAAGTCTCACAACATCATTATTATATAGCATTTCTAGACGTTCAAGTGGTAAATCGTCCCTTATAGAACGAAAATGTGCTAACTTGGTAAGATGATCAACAATGACCCATATTGTATCATTCCTTCTAGGAGTCTTTAGTATTCCCATGACAAAGTCCATAGTGATATTATACCATTTACACTCAGGTATGGGAAGAGGTTGCATGACTCCTCCAGGCAGTTCCCTTCTAGCTTTCACTTGTTGACAAACCATACATCTTGTCACAGAATCAACAATCTACCTCTTCATGTTGTCCAAAAAAAAAATGTTCCTTCAAATCTCTATACATTTTGGTGTTCCCAGGGTGTATAGAGAAATTGGAACTATGAGAATCATCCAAAAATTCCCTTTTTAGATCAAGTATATCGGGAATACAAAGTCTCTTCCCAAATTTCAAAATTCCATCTTCATACACAAAGTCACTCAATCTCCCATCATTCACAGCTTTAATATTCTTTTGAAATTCTTCATCATAGGTCTAAGAACTCTTTATCCTTTCTAATAAATATGTTTTGGCAACCATTTGAAAAAGTATCGATGTTTCACCATCCATGGTAATTCCCATATCCATTTTCACTAGATCCATGAAAATAGGATCCCTTTCAATTATCTTCACGTTCAAAACTCCATAATCCTTTCTGATCAAAGCATCTTCCACCTTATTTGCCTTCCCTAGGTGGTAGTGTATCGTGCAATCATAATCCTTGATTAGTTCAGGCCATCTCCTTTGCCTCATATTGAGTTATTTCTATGAGAAAATATACTTCAAACTCTTATGATCGGTATATATCTCACATTTTCACCATAGAGATAATGTATCCATACCTTCAAAGAAAATATTACAATAGCTAACTCAAGATCATGATTAGGATATTTTTGCTCATGAATTTTCAGCTGTCGTGATGCATATTAAATAAATCTATCATTCTGCATAAGGACACAACCAAGTCCTTTCTTTGATACATCACTATAAATAACAAACCCATGATTCCCCGATGGTAGAGTCAATATAGGAGTATTTACTAATCTTATCTTTAGTTCCTCAAAAAATTCTTCACACTCTTTTTTCCAAACAAATTTAACCCCTTTACGTGTGAGCTTCGTTAATGGGTTAGCCAATCGGGCAACGTTCTAGAAAAAACGCCGATAATAACCTGCTAAGCCAATAAAACTGCGTACCTCAGTTATACTCATTGGTGCTGGCCATTATTGGATTTCTCTTATCTTACCAAGATCAATAGAGATTCCATCCTTAGAGACAATATGTCCATGAAAAAAAATCTCCTGATACCAGAATTCACACTTGCTAAACTTCCAATATAATTCATGTCTTCTTAGAGTCTTCAATATAATGCGCAAGTGATTTTCATGATCTTCTTAGATTTTGGGGTATACGAAGATATCATCAATAAATACCACCACAAAATCATCGATATATTCCTTGAATACTCTGTTCAGTAGATCCATGAATACAAAGGGTGCATTAGTCAGCCCAAAAGGCATTATTGTAAACTCGTAATGCCCATACCTGGTTCGAAATGCTGTCTTCGGAATGTATTCCTTTTTCACAAACAACTGATGGTATCCAGATCAAAGGTCAATCATTGAAAAGTAATGAGCTCCATGTAGTTGGACAAATAATTCATCAATTTGAGGTAGGAGATACTTGTTCATTATTGTTATAGCATTGATCTCCCTGTAGTCATTGAATAATCTCATAGATCCATCTTTCTTTTTAACAAAGAGAACAGGGGCTCCCAATGGAGAAACACTAGGGAAAATAAATCCCTTATTACTCAATTCCTCTAGTTGTTTATTTGGTTCAACTAATTCCATAGTGGCCATTATATAAGGGGTCTTTGATATAGGCCTTGATCCAAGAATTAAATCAATGGAAAACTCAACTTCTCGTTCCAGAGGATGTCCTAGTAAATCTTCCGAAAACACATCTAGATATTCTTTCACAATAGGTACATACTCTATTTGAACATTACTTTCCTCACCCACAGTCATTTCATTCTCTTCCTCCCCAATAATTGAATTTAGTTGAGCTACTAGGGGTGGATCTAGGTAATAATTAGGTGGTGATGATTCCTCTCTAAAGATAAGGTGTTCCTTATCATCATCATCAAAAATAGTAACCTCCTTCTTCTTATAATAAAATTTTACATCATGGTATGAAAGCCAATCTATACTGAGGATTATATCAAATTAAATCATAGGTATGATGATGAGATCATCAGATAAAGAACATTTATGTGCTCTAATGGGGACTGATTCACAAAAGTTTGTTGCAATGATACTTCCCTTAAGAGTTTTAAATGACAACTCCCTTGTTAAATAAAATTGGAAATATCTAATTTTCTCATCAAACTTGGAAGATATGAAACAATTCGATGATCCAAAATCAAATAAAGCATTTTCTAAACTTGAGGAAACCATTAAATTACCCGCCACCACGTCTTTTGGAGATTCTACCTCAGCAGTAGTGATAGCATAAGATTGGCCTTGATCCCTTTGGCTTTTCTAAGGTAAGTTCCCCTTACTCTTAGGACATTCATTTTCATAATGTACCATCTCTCTACAATTATATCAATCCACACTGACAATAACTCTCTTTCCCTTGCAATCCTGATCTTGGTGGCCTTTTTCACCACACTTGTAACATACTCACATTCCCTTCAAGGGAGTACCAGGGTGTTTCTTCCCACATTTACTACAGGACAGATAATCAACTTTTCCCTTATTCCATTTATTTCCATTTCCAGATTGGTCAGCAGATCTCTTCTTCTCTTGATTTTCTTAAATTCATAAGACTTAGAGAATTCCTATTCTGTCTTGATAGCACATGAGACAATATCTTCGTACGATGAGAAAGATTGTGAAATTAATGCTCGACTGAGAAATGATTTTAACCCATTAAAGAAAACATCAAAATTACTTCTTGGGTTACATATATAATCTTTTGCATGCCTCGCTAACCTTGTAATGTTATCCTCATACTTTATGACATTCTCATCCTCCTTTTCCCTCACACTCAGAAATTTCCTTTCCATATCTGCTCGATGGTCACGAGGAATGTATTTTTCGATGAAAATATCTTTAAACTCCCTCCATTCCATATTTGATACTTCATCATCTTCCTTCGTGTTTTGTATCAATGACCACCATTGATCAGTATCTCCAGTGAGGCGATAAACTGCCATGACAACTTTTTCCATTTCACTACTCCCCAAAGCCTGAAATATTTTCTCTAGAGAACTTATCCATTTCTCAGCTACTAATGGATTTGTACTCCCATTGAATGTTAGTGGTTGCTTCTTCATGAAGCGATCTAATATTGATCCTCCACGCTGTGGATCAGGGTGCTCCATACGGGTAAGGTTATTATTCATAACCTGAGTGAGTTGTCCCAGTATGGTGATTAGCTGATCAGCACTAGTAGCATCACCAGTTGCACTATAATTATCTTGAACTGGTGGACAATCCCTACATGAAGTGTGTGCATTGATACATTTTCCATTCCTTCCACTAAGCACCATTTCTAAACAATGGCATAAACTAAATCAGTTTATGAATCAAAATACATAATTCCATACTTGTAAAACACTTAACATAAATTGAACCAATTATGTATATAATCCATTATCATAAAAAATGTTTTCTTTGAGGAAGTATATACTCATAAACCCTTCATAATTGATTGTAATGAGAATGAGAATTATCCTAAGCATATCCCCCAGGAGTGTCGTAACCAAGAGTTCATTAAAGCCTGTTGTCATGCACCCGTTCCCGTTCGAGTCTAGCTCAATGCGGTGTTTTCACGTTTTACCCCTAGGTACATCTGTGCCAGAGCTGCCTCTACCTGCTCGTATCCAGATAGGGATGTATTTATTAAAAACTCACAAAATCTCTACAATACCAAAATTATAGGAAGTTCTTCTATAGTAATCCTCAAAGTCTATCTTAGGGCTATGTGCTCTAATCAGAGTTTATCTAAATCTAGCTTCCAAGTTTTATACTAAACTTCCTCTGATACCAACTATAACACCCGGACCCCAGTTACCCAGAGTCGGTGCATTATTACATAACATTGGCATGATCACAAAATATCATGTCTCAAAAGACCAATTAGTTTAGTATCCTTGGAAACACTAGATACATTCATAAAGTTTACATTACATCATAAAATGAAAACTACAACAACATAGTCTCCATAGTCCGCACTCATATCCCCTCATACTATCCCTGTAGGTCATTCATAAAATACATCTTCACATACTGGAAAAAACAAAACATATAAAGGGGTGAGCTCAGATTCCCAGTAAGGATAAAAATATAGCGGAAACATTCATAAATAAGTAAAAACATTTAAGGAAATGTATAACCAAAACAAAAGCCTTTTAAACATGAACTTCAACATAATATGGAAGAAATAAAATGAAATAATGTCATTTTTTTATTCACATGGATATTCTACTAATCGAATAATCACATGCAATATTAATAACCACTTTCATAATGATGGAATGCATAATGGCAGACTATCATAACCACATAGCCAAGGCATCGTGCCAAGACTACAAATAAGATTTTTTCAAGGCCTCGTGACAAGACACTGGTTTTTCTCATGAGACCTACCGATGCATTGAGGAGATATAACGAGATCTATCTGTCACTTATTAAGTCCAATTCATTCCTCATATGAACAGGTTTAAACATAACATAAACATTCATATTAAAACTAGCATACGAAATTTCAATAGTTTCTCCATAAACCATTAATGGTATAAAAATAACACATCCACAGTCAAACATATCACAAAACCTTCAATACAATACGGAAGTTTTGTATCATAATAAATCCACTTCAAATAATATTAAAATCCATCAAAAGATGTTGACATAGATGAAATCAAAACTATTTGAGAGAAGTATCTATTTTTATGAAACAATTAAAAGTCACATAAATATAAAATAAAACATTTATTTTGAAAATATTTTTATAATATTATAAGGGAATCTTCAAAGATTTTACAATGGTGGAAAATAGCCGCACCCACCGTATAAGTGAAAAAAAAGACATTCTTACCTTAATTTTGTCGAAAAGTTTAAAAAGGACCTTGTTTGAAAAATAACATAAAGATTCCTTTATAAACTTCTTATAAAATTTCAAACAAGGGTATAACTGACTTTAACCCATATTCTGTAAAATATTAAGAATGTTTTGAAATACATTTTTAAGAAACATGGATGTAGATGATAAAGAGTTCTCAGTAGATAATTACGTATAAACAACCTCGGATAATGAAGTGATTGTTAAATAAACCCTTACCTTGTACTTTTCCTTGGTTGAGGGTAGGATAAACTCTTGTATAATGGTGAAATAATTGTTATAAAATTATACAATAATCATATACATTAATATGATATCATATATGATCTTTTAACATTGATTTGTTAATAATATCTTAGTATTATCATTGTTTCGGTTGTTAACTTACTCGTTTTCTTTTATATATTTTGTTACATAAGACGTGTTTGTTATGGATAGGTTGTATCTTATTCATATACAGAATGATATCAAGTCCTTAAACATTATTTGTAATCATCAAATTTGAATTATAATTTCATGGATACGTTGGGGAATGAACCTCATCGCATTCGTGGATATGGTAGTCTCTACGTACGCATGAGCGACAATATCATTCTTTTGATATAAAAATAATATATAATTAGATGGTATATCATATATACAGAATACTTATCATGTTATATTTATTATTGACATCAATTACATATCATTATCATACCCATACAAATAATAATGTTTTTGAATAACATTTACCCCACGACGTGGAGATGGTAAGCCGTACGTACGCACGTATGGTAACATGTAATTAAAAGGATGGATAGAATACTGAATATCGTTTTACCATATTTATAATAACATCAAAGTATATAGAAGATACTGGAGTTATTATTTTATAAAGTAAATAACAAAGAAAGAAGAAGTTTAAGAAGAAAGGAACTTGAAAAAGGGGGGTGAAAACATTAAATTTTCTTCGGGTTCTTCCTTTTTATTTGATCAAAAGGGATCCTTAGGTTAGCTTAATGATCAAACTAAGGCCACTAGGTTGAAGTGAGGGAAGTTGACAGAGTATTTCGGTAGGGGTTGTCTGAACCAAAAGGCTTTTAAGGTGTGATTAATTGGTTAGAAGTTGTGTCCTTTTATAAGGGGGAGGAGGGGCTATTTTGGAAAAACTTAAAGTATTGATTTATAATAAATTAATATTCTGTTTCTAATGGCTCCAAAGTGGATTATTAAAAGTCTATGGCGGGGTGGGTCGAAATAAATTCAACCAATAGATTTTAGAGAGGTTTTGGTCATTATATTAACCTTATCTTTTAGTTTTAACTCTTAGTTAATTAGATTGACATTTACCATGTCACTTTGTATTTTTATATTATATAGTTAATGAACTTACTATATACATCCAAGGGACCCCCAAGTAGTCGATTAATGATACACCTATCATTAT
This sequence comes from Viscum album, assembly GCA_963277665.1. Lineage (NCBI taxonomy): Eukaryota > Viridiplantae > Streptophyta > Magnoliopsida > Santalales > Viscaceae > Viscum > Viscum album. The sequence goes on from OY728164.1 coordinate 1,195,203,457, forward strand.
ATAAGTTCTTTGGCCGAACATTAGATTTTTAGGAATAGAATATCAATTAATAATATAATACTTATTGTAAAAACTCATTTATGCCAATTTTGACAATATTTAATAATTGATTTTTGTTAAAGTCTTAAAAAATTTATTAATTCAAATAAAATTAATTTAAGAAATCCTAAAATTTAATATTAACCAATAAAATTTGTGGATGGAATGAAAGATTTCAAATTATATTTAATTTAACTTTTATAATACCGATTATTTGATTCATTCATTAATAAAGAAAATACTGCATCATTATTCTGTCATAAATAAATTTAATTATTAAATGTATAAAAATTATAAATAAAATATCATTATGTAGGAAATATTTTTATCTTTCTAATTAATATTTATAGTCAAAAATATAACATGCAGAAACCTATGTAAAAATTGTTTTGCTAAAAGATATATGCTTATTTAATTTTTGTATTTACTTTAACTTAATTAATATAAACTGTCCTTATCCCCTACAAGTTGATACATGGGGTCCCAAAATCGACCCAAAGATGCCCATGGTTGGACATATATCAAAATTGATACTTGTTTATGTCCGGTTTAATGTGAAATTTTGTCCAATGACCAATATTGTATGAAATGGTAAAAATATATTCTTAATATACTTTAAAACCACTCAAATTCATAATTTATCACTATTAAATATTTCTATTAAAAACGTTTTTTTAATTAAAATTTAGTAATTTTCACTATTCATCAAAATATAAAATTTATCCAAAAAAGTACCAAAATTTCACCCTAGGCTAATTTTCGATATTCCGAATCCAAAAATGAAGTCCATTTTGAGAGATAAAATTTATAAAATTTAAAAAAGTGGGTATTACTATTCATAACTGCTACTTTGATTGGTTGCGGTGTGTTAGAATATCGAAGATACGCACAACACATGCTACTGTATTATTCAAAGAGAATCGTACCATGGAAGCTTGGGGTGTTACACTAAACCCTAGGATGCCAAATTTTGAAACCGAATATCTGACATCCTATTAATAGAAAGCACTCTATAACTAGATCTCACTCTATAACTCCCACATAGGTAGTGAGACATAAACATACCTTTCTAGATTTGATTTCTTTGTGTATACATTTCTCAAAATTAGTCACATAGAAGAATCCATATCACATCATGTCGAGGGAGTACCATGTATGGTTAGTGAACCATGTGGAATACACAACTAATGAAATACTACCCTGAAGTAGCTCTATAAGATCCTAAATATGAACTAATATGAAGAATGAATGATAATAATCCACATGAAATAGCTACTGGAATTCTATCCATGAGAGTGTATTCTCATCATTCATCTATGTGACTAGAATCCACCAGTTCACTACTACTTCATGGAAAATACTTTCTTCCAGTTCAACCATATGATCAGTTGGGTTATTCAAAAGACTGAAGATTCATATCACCAACTCAAGAAAATCCTTAGCTATATAGGGATCTAGTTTACTTCAGAACCGCAATGACTTCTAGCATTAAAACTCCTAGAGTACAGTAAGCATGCACACATCCTCAACCAACCCTGATGGTACAATATACTACATGATAGGCGAGGGTGATTCTAACTACCCTCATAGAGGAATGATATCATGATATGACATTTATATTATCTCTTCATCACTCATATAATCATTATCATGATCTTGAATTAGTAACCAGCTGGCTATCTTCATTTAGGAATACTAAAAAAAATCAACATGTACCACAATCTGATGAGAATATATATATGATGAGATGAATCATGAAGGAATATAAAAATACTCAATCCTATATGATTCTTGTTCCATTATTCCCTACAACTAATGTCTCAAAGTACTGAGTTGAAAAGTATGTAGTAAGATTCCTATTTAGTGGATTTGTCAGCTGCTGGTATAATAATGGGTTCCATGGACTGAAATCTACACTTGAGACACTTTGAAATAATTTACCTCTATCTTAACCAATACTTGAAAGGGGAAAACTCTGAATTTCATCCCATCGATTGAACTAATCTGATACCTATCTATAATTACTTGAACCACTAAGGCACACCTGGATGATAGAAGACCAATCCACCACAACCCTAAGACCTCCTATAATAGGTTAGGGGATGGTGACAAGCATTGAGAATGCATAAATAAAATGGGAGGCCTTTTCCTAATGTACCTATATGAACACACCTCAAAATATCCATGAAGAAGTGCATATTAAAAATAATAATAAAAGGAAATGACATCTAGAGAAATCCAATCTTGCAAAAACCTCTAGGAAAAAGAATCAGAGTATGAAAGAATTCAACAAAACTGTAAATAGTAAAACTAAATACCCAAACAGAAAAGTTGTACCAAGATGAAATAACTAGAATAATGTAAATCAAATAGAGATACAAACTATTTATCTCTAAACCAAACCATAATACATGATCAATGAACCCCAACACCACTATGCTCCACTATAATTACCACAGATCTATCTGTCCTTTTTATAAGATATGAATTGTGTGGGAAGAGCCCATTCATGGGTGGTTATAATCATACATAGTTGGATGCAATGAAAACCAAAATTGACTGATAAATAGATAAAATAATAGTCATCCAAACCCAGATATAGAGGAGAAAACACAATAGATACACACATATATATGCTCGTAAAGAAACCTAGATGAGAGAAAAAAAGGATCTTCATATCGAAGCCCAAACCAATTTGATGAGTATTCCAACATCTTTAAAAGCATATCAATTATTACCAACATCAAACATAACCTGAAAATAATATGTGTGGAGGGATCTAATCCATTAAAATATTCTCCTAAACTAAGGGAGATACACTCCATGGAGGGCCTACACCCCATCAGAGCTTGAAGGTGGTGGAGTACCCATCTATAGGTAGAGGACCTAATCCCAGAATAGGTAAGTACCATCTCTACCTGACTAAAGAATATGAGGTACCTACACCCTGGGGTGATAGGGGGTACCATCCCCATATAAAGATGATCTACATTCAATGAATAGGGCTGTAATATATCTACTTGATTAAAGATTATGGGGAACCATGCCCTAGTGTGATGAGGGAGTACCTTCCCCATAGATTGAGGACCCATTCCATGAATAGAAGAGTACCATATCAACCTAACTAAAGAGGCAGGGGAATCCTGAACAATGGGGGATAGGGGAGTACCATCCCCATATATTTTTGACCCACATACATAATATGGGAGTACCATCTATACATGACTAAAGAGTATGGGAGGCCTGCACCCTGGTGTGATAAGGGAGTACCATCCACATAGATAGAGGATCTGTGCCCAGAATAGGGTAGTACTATCTCAACCTATAATCTCTATGATGATACTAATAGATCATTTTCATTATTGATCATTGCCTAAGGAAACATCCTTCTCATAACATATCACATTATACCTCAAAAGTCATAACTAATATGAAAACCCTTATCTTTATTACACATTAATTCATGATTTATTACATAATAATACACATAATACAACCTATAAGATCATGAAGTCTAGTTTATTTTTTAATTAGGTACATTATGTAATAACTTAAAATAGGGGGTATATTGATATTTTTGAAAACTTCCTTCACATGCTCATATCATCCAATCATTCCTAAAATTTCACAGGATAACTTGGGTACATACATATGAATGGGAGGATATATGAGCCACCATAAGGGAATAAATATGGAATAACATGAAAAATTTATTACATGTAAATAATAGGAATTTCAATAGGACATAAAAGGGATGAGAATAATAAAAATGAACAATGATTTATGATATAACATGATAATATAATGGCAACATGGGAATTTGGAAAAAACATTAAACATTAAATCATGAATATAAATCATGGTTAACTAAAAATACATCATAATGTGATGTTCTTAGGATAACCTCAAATACAACATACATGACATATCATGAGACTAAAACATTACCCAATGCATTGGATCACTATCTGGGTGCACCAATCATAATCATATCATGTACATGCAAACATGTTCCACATAGATCATATAAAATAAGGCCATATTTCATAAAATTCAATTACATGAAAAAGGATTGTGGAATAACTATATTTATGTTACCAATAAAATATTTATAAAAATGTATCAGTGTATTCCCTTGAGTGAAAATATAGATGGTATTGACAACGAGAATCCTTAGCATGGAAAAATTACAGTGAAATTGCAGTAGCATAACGACAGTTTATAAAGGTTAATAAAATGATTTTAAGAGAGAGAAAGGGGTCTCTAATCAGTTTTAAATCAAATGGTAAGTAATAGGTATGTGTAAAATTATATCCCAAAATTAAAAATTGGATATAAAATGACATAAAATTAAGATGATGCTTGAATGAAAATAAGGATAGGATCCCTTTCCTTGATAGGGTGATTCTAAATGCTTGGGAGGAACTTATTAAGAGATTAGGGGGACCTTGGGAGGAATATATAGAAGGTAGGGTAGAGTAAGGACATGTAACATGGTTTTTTAGTGAAGATGAATGGGATCTTGGGTGGGTTTATATAGGAAAAGTAAGTGGAGTTCTTTATTATTTCCCAAACATATGTTTTGTACTCAATATAACAAAGTAATCAAAACCACAAAATATTCCCATGGTATCTTTCATTGTATTTTCCAAATATAAGTTTCTTTCATTATTTTATAAGTACAAGGACTGAAATTATTAAAATATTACCCTTGGTGTTGTGGAAGTGAGTCAAGTTCTTAAAGAAATGATTTTAAAACCTTAAAATACAGTATAGGTTTTGGAGGATTCATAGAGGATTTATAAAATTAATCAAATATCATAAAAAACATTAATTTAAATTTCAAACATAAATTTGGTTGTGGGTACCTTTTATAGAAATTATCACATCACTTTTAGGTCATTATAATTTTTTAATACACACTATATATTTATATCATATATAATTTTTACCTGAAAATTTGATTGTATTAAAAAATTATAAAAAAATAACCAATGGATAATTTTGATATAATAATTAAAAAAATAATATTTATTTTAACAATATATTTTTCTAAATATATGAATGTTCACATTTAGAATAGAATCTATATTTATTGAGAAATGCTGAGTTTTTTTTTGACAAAAATTGTTTTCAAACCCTTATAAAAATTACATTTAAAATCATAAAAACTATATTATAATTTCCATTTAATAATAATTATTTAATAATAATATTTTATTCATATTTTTTTATTTTAGAAATCAATTAATTAATCAAAATAAAATTCAGAATTGAAAATTTATATTATCCAACAATATAATTTGTGTTTTATCATATCAAAATCAAAATAATTTATAAATAACAATAATAAGAAGAAAATATTTTCATTATTATATACAATATATATATTCATATTTATTAGGATCTTGATACATATCCCTTTATTAAACCACCAAACATCCTATGAGTAAGGTGTGTGATTGTGAAATTTTCATGGGGTGGTTTGACGTATATGGTTTGGGCTGTGATCTCGATGTGCTTGAAATTATCCCACAAATGGTTTTGGTTTTAATTTAGTTATTGAATCCTGACTTAATAATGATCAGGGAAAAATCCCAATGATGTTACCTCCCTCATATGCTCAAATAAATGGGCATCATTGGGTACAATCCTATTGGTTGAGGCCACCACTTCCTTTGTTTGTGTCAATTGGATTTATCAAAACCCTATATATAAAATAATCATATGATCACTCTTAAATGGATATATTATCAATGGTTATGATTCTTAACAACTTTTTAAATCCTATAGTATAAATCCAAATAATTTCATGTTTTTTTTATATCCATAATAGTGAATTTAATTCAATCGAAAAGATAATTTTATTTATAAAAGTTTGGTTGTTACAATCTATACCATTCAAAACTTTCACAGTATAAATTTTCATTTCAAACACAAAATAGATTAGGGTAATTTTGTTTCCTCACCTCCTCCAGTTCCAACATTTCTTCTTCCAACTTATGGTTTCTCCATAACCCTTTTACCAGGTGTGTTGTCTTATGTCGTAGAACATTGTCTCTATAAACTAAGATCTTCATTGGATGCTCCACATATGAAAAATCATTCTCCAATGGAACCACATATATAGTTTTTTACATATAAGGGTTTTGGTATGTACTTTCTCATGGGTGACACATGGAACACATCATGTACTTGAGATTTGTTAGGTGAGAGTAATAGTCGATAGGCCAACACTCAGATACATTTAATGCTCTCAAATGTGCTGAAGTATCTTGAACTAAGCTTTCCCTTCATCCAAAATATCATGAATTTATTCCCTAGAGATATATAGGGGAATACCTTATCTCCAACCTCAAAAATACAGGTCAAATCAATGATTTTTAACATAGATCTATCTTCAAATTTGAAAATCACTAATGTGATTATGAATAGTCCTAACCTTTTCCATTATTTCATCGACCATTTTAGGACCTAGTAGTTTGAATTCCTCAACTTTATACTAGCTTGTAGGTTTTCTTCTCCTCTTCTTATAAAGGGAATTATAGGGGGATATTTTGATTCTTTATTGTAAACTATTAACGTATTAGAGATAAAATAGAGGAATATGTTGATTTCATCCTTCTTTAAAGTTAATTGATCATGATCTCAACATGCCATCTAGTGTTTGGATAGTCCACTCAGATTAGCCATTAGTTTGAGGGTGATAGGTGGTGATGGAATAAAACTCAATATTTAGTTAATATTAGAGACTCTTCTAAAACATGAAGGTAAATTTTTTATCTTGATCTGATATAATAAATAGTGTTTTCCATGAATCCTCAACACTTTCTAATGTTTATCGTTGGATGTTGATTGAGTGAGAAGTCCTATCAGATTGAAATGAAGTGAGAAAAATTTATAAGATGATCCACCAAAACCTATATAGAATTATTTCCTCTCTATAGATTTATAAGACCAGTAAAAAAGTCTAGGTTATGTCTTCCCATTTCCCCATATGTATGGGTAATTGTTGCATCATCCCCTTGGATTTTTTTCTTTCATCCTTCACATGGTGACATACAAGAAACCTTGATGTATATTCTATGATCGCCTTCCTTATATTTCCCCACAAATAGTGCACTCAGAAATCTTGACACATATTTTTCCTCCATATATAGATGGAGAAGGTAGAACTATGAACATATTCCAATAACTAATTCATTGACTAGGGGTTTTATAGTACACATAGTCTTGAACCAAATATAAAAAATCCTTACTAATTGATTCTGAACTTTGAGGATTTCTCTATTCATAGATCTTCCACCTTCTTCTAAATTCCCACGTCATTTATTTTTCATAATTTTTCTTCTCTATAAGAGATGGTTTAGAAATCATTTTTGAATATATTGACAATTTCGCTTCCTTTATGATTCCCATGTCCATCCTTTTTTAGTCCAATATGATCTGATCCTTATCAATTCTCATCAATGATAAAATTGAGGGTTTCTTTCTACTTAGTGTGTTTTCTAATTTATTTTCATTACCTGGATGGTAGAGGATTTGGAATTTATAATCCTTTATCATCTCTAACCATCTTCATTAATGCATAATCAACTCTTTCTATGTGAATATATACTTGAGGAAATTATGATCCGTATATATTTTAAACTATCCCTGAAGAGATAATGCTACCAGATTTTCAATATGATGATTACTCTAACCGACTCTAGATCATGCATTGGGTATTTATATTCATAAAATTTCAATATAATTGAATCATAGGATATCAATTTTTTATTTTTCATTAACACATATCCCAATCCCTACATTGAAGTATCACTGTATGCCAAGAAAAGTTCCCCACTTATGGGTAGCGTAAGTACATGTTTAGGGATAAGACACATTTTAAACTCCACGATGAACTCTTAATATTCATTACTCTGAACAAACATTACTCCCTTCCAAGTTATTTTAGTTTTAAGATTTTAAAATCATGATAAACTTCTCTCGAATTAATGATGTTACCCAGCTAATCCAATGAAACTATGAATTTATGTCATTGATGTTGGACTTATAAATCATTCAATGGCTTGTATATTTGAAGGAAACATAGATATATCAATTATTTTGAAAATATTACCCAATAATTATAAATATTTTTACTATAAAAAAATTTACTATAATTTTCATAAATATTATCATTTCGTATAGTCTTTAAAATAGTCATGAGATTCTCCTCATGCTCTTCCTTGATTTTTGATTATATTAGAATATATTCTATAAATACTACCAAATATTTGTTTATGTAATCTCTAAATATTGTCTTCATAATTTCCATGAATATTTATGGAGCATTAGTGAGTTCAAATGAAATTACTCTGAACTCATAATACCCATAACTTGTATGGAAAGAACTCTAGGGGATATCCACCTTCTGCCCCCTTACATGATAATACCATGACCAAATATCCACCTTATACAAGTATTAGACTCTAAATAACTAATCAAACAAGTCCTCAATCTATGGTATAGTATACTTTTTCTTTATCATGATCTTGTTTAGCTCATGATAATTAATACAATAGTGAATTGACCCATCCTTCCTCTTGATGAAGTGGATTGGGGCTACCCCAGGTGAAACACTAGGGTGTATGGACACTTTATAAATATTATTCTATAGTTTTTTCTTTATATCCTAAAGTTCCACAACATAAATTCTATATGGATTATTGGATAATGGAAATGACACAACTATAATCTCGATTAAAAATTATACTTCTTGGCTAAATGGAAAACTATACAATTATTTAAGAAACACATCCGATTATTCATTCACAATGGGAATGCCTTCAAGGATGATATTTTCCTTAGACTCAATCATTTGATCTAGATAATATTTCTCATAGGGAAATAATATCCATGATTGATATGATGTTAATAAAGAATATTCACCCTCCTGCTTACACTTGTATAGAATTAGATGACGATTCGTGATACATTTAATGATTTACTTTTCCTGGAACATTATGTTGGTTCTATATAAAGAAATTTAATTCATACCCATAATTTCTTTAAATTACACTAAAGGGAGTATCACATGGTTTTATTGGAACCCAAAATTTGACCGGGGAGGATTTATATACCTGTGATTCAATAATTTTCCAATTTTTCATTTTCACAGAGAACTATACTCATATGTTATATGGTAGTGTTTGAATAGTTCGACTAAATTTGTGTAATATAAAGTAATAAATAGTACTATAATCAAAAATTACATTCGTTATTCTTGAATAAATAACTAGCATGCATATACCCACTTTGTTGTAGGGATCCACTTCAGACGTTATGATGACATAAGATCACCCTTGCTGCCTTAGAGGTTATTAGAATAAATTTTCTTTGACAAGCCTTAGATTTGTGTAGTGGTTCACAGAGTGTCCTTATTTCTTGTAGTTGAAAAATTGGAAAATATTTTGAGGGTAGGATGGATCATTCTTTTATTCCATTTCATTGGTGGGGTTTTCTCATTACAAATCACTATTTATTATCCCTTCCTTTCCACACTTAAAGCATTTCCTCATTCCCATTAAGAAATTTTCAGGGTACTTCTTTCCCCATTTTCTAAAAGTGGATTGTTGAAATTTATTAACAATAATATATTTATCCATCACAACACTAGAATTAAAATCCATTTTCCATTTATTATCCTTATGAGACCCTTCAGATTTGTTGATTTCTATTTCAACTTTGAGGGAACACTGGAAAATTTCTTCATAGCTATCAAAGTCTAAAATCACTTGGGATTTTTATAGAATCATTTTTATCCCACCAAATAAGTTGTCATATATACTAATTCAAGGTAATGTAAATTTTTGAGGTGTATTGTGAATGTATTATGATGTTTTCACTCTACACTATGATGGGTTCATTGTATTTTTTTATAAAGGAAATGAAATAAATACCCATTTTATATTGGAGAGTATGAGAAAAATATTTGACGGAAAACAGTTTCTAGAATTCCTTCCACACCTTTACTTTTATCTCTTCCTTAAGATTTTTATTCTTGATAAATTTCCACCACTAATAATATTCTCCCACTATATTAAAAACGACCATTATAAACATTTCTTTCTCAGAGCATTAAAGGATGTAGAATAACTTTTTAATAGACATTATTTATTGTTCTATGAATTAGGGATCAGATGAATGATTTAAATTCAAGGGCCTTTGTGACATAATGGTATCAATTATATATAGTTATTTCTTAGGGGGGGTTGGGTATTTATCCTGATTCATATTTCTATTCAAAACCTGAATCAATTAAGAAAGTATCATCACAAAGTTCACGATTCTTGCTCACATCAGGTTGGGAATCTCATTTAACTACCATCAAATTTCCCTTCACATTGGTTATTTATTTGGTTCCTCATATTTCTGGCTATTGTCTAGAATATAGTGAAAATTAGGGATGATTATTTTTTAACTATTTGATGCGTAAATGTGAATCCAATGACATTAGATGGAAAATATATAAATGTGATTTATCTGTTAACTTATAAATTTCTTATCCTGAACCTATTTTATCCATGATATGTTTCCAAACATAAGCATTTATGTCATTTTTTGTTCCCTTAATAATTGTTCATAATGAGATTATGAATTTACCAAAGCATATCCCATGGGAGTGTCAAACTAGGTGTGTATCAAGGCTTGTTTTCATGCACTATTTCTCATTGATTCTAGCTCAATGTGGTGTTTTCAGGTGTTACCCCTAGGTTCATCTATGATAGATCCACATCCACTTGTAGTATTCATACATGGATGTATTTTCTTGGAAATAGATTACTCTATAATATACCAAAATTTATGGATATATTTAGATGTTTAATCTTTTCCATAAGGCTTGCGCTATATTTTTCTAATCATAATCCCAAAATAACTAAACTAGCCTCTAACACCAACTATGAAAACGATTTTTATTATAAAACATTAATTCTTGATTTATTACATAAGAATAAACATGATAAAACCCAAAATATATATAATTATATTGTATTTTTAATTAGTTATATTACACAACAACTTAAAATAATGTGGGTACATCGACATTTTTGAAAACTCTCTTAACATGCTCATATTATTCCATCATTCTTAAAACTGCATGAAAAACCCTGGGGACATACATAATAAAGGGGTGAAATATAAATACCAGTAAGGGAATAAACATGTAATAACATGAATAATGTATTACATGTTCGATAATAGACATTCTAATGGGACATAAAATGGGTGATAATCATAAACAAGAAGAATGGGGCATGATTTAACCTGATAACATAAAATGCAACATGGGAATGTTGAAACAACTTTGAACATGAATTAATTAACATAATTCAAGATTAACCACCATGAAATCATTACATAATGTTCTTAAGGTAACCTCCCACACACTATACATGACATATCAGGAGACTAAAACATTACCCAATGCATTGGAGCGCTATTTGGGCACACCCATCATAATCATATCATGTACATGAGAATGTGGGCCTCATAGATCATATAACATAAGAACATATTTCATCACATGTAATTCAATGATAAATTAGTGTGGAATAAATAAATTTATGTCCATCTTAAAATAAGTATAGTTATTTCTAGGGGAATACCATTGTGTGAAAAAACGGTGGTATTTATAAAAAAAGGTTTGGTAAATAAAATCACAATAAAATTTCAATAGCACAATGACCATTCATAAGGGTTTATAAAATGTTTTAATGAGATACAAATAGGTCTCTCATAATTTTGAAATAAAATTTAAAAAGAATAGGGATGTGTCAAAACATATCCCAATATTTTGAATTGGAAATAAAATGGCATAAAATGAACAAAATGCTTGAATAAAGAGAAGAAGGAGAAGATCCCTTACCTTAAGAGGGTGATTCAAAAAAAATTGGGAGGATATTATTAAGAACATAAGAACACCTTGAGATAAATTTATAAAAAGGATGGAATACTAAGGAAATTCTCCATGGTTTTTGGGTAAAGAGTAACAGGGTCTTGAGTGGGTTAATATAGGAAAAGGGAGGGTAGTTACTTATTATTTCCCAAACATAGATTTTGGAATCCATATAATAAAGTAATAAAAAACCAAAAACCTTTTCATATTTTCTACCAAATATGAGTTTTCTTAGTTTTTTATAAGTCCAACGGATGATGTTATAAGAATGTCATAATACACAATATATTTATACCATATTTAATTTTTACCTGGACATTTGACTGTCTGAAAAAATTCTGAAAAATTAACCATTGTATAATTTCAATGTTATGATTCCAAAAAAGTTATTTATTTTATAAAATAAATTTTTTAAATATATTATTTTTCACTTTTAAAACAAAATAAACATTTATTGGGAAACATGAGTTTTTTGAGAATAAATGTTTTCAACCCAATATAGAAATTACATTTGACATCAATAAAAATTATATTATAAATAAAATTTAATAATAATATTTTAAAAAAATATTATTTATTTCAAAAATCCATTAATTCATCATAAGATATTTCTTAATTAAAATTGCATATTATTGAAAAATACAATTTCTATTTTATCATATCAAAATAAAAATCATTTATAATGTAAAAATATTTATAATAAAATGAATTAAATATTATATAAAATATACCTATTAATATTTATTAGGGTATTGATACATTTCCCTTTATTAAACCATCAACTGATCCAAGTGTAAGGTCCACGACAGTGAGATTTTCACGGGGTGGTTCGATGTACATGGTTTGGGCCATGATCTCGATGATCTTTAAATTATTCCATAAATTGTTTGGATCATGATTTAGTTATTGGATATAAACATGGGATTGGTCAAGGAAAAATACCAATTGTGATATCTCCCCCAAAATATCTAATTATGGGGCTTTATAGGGTATGATCCTACTAGTTGAGGTCATCACTTCATTTTTCTCTGTCAATTGGATTTATCAAAACCCAATATCTCATAATCATAATTTATTCAATAAATTAAAGTTTAAGTAAAGAAATCTAAGGATGCCTAAAATAGTGATGTTTGAGAGAATCCCCTCTTACAATATTCTCCCCCTCATGTATCAATAAGTTCATACTAGGGAAGTAGGTGACACTGGATCCTCAATTTTTTATTAAGGTGAGATGGTCGGTTACCTTGTTGACATCATGCCAAGTGTGAAGAAATTGAATAATATTATTTAGGATTATTATTCATTTCTTGATTATATATGAGATCAAACAAGGTATTGTGCCTATTAAATATAGATAATTATGTAAAATAATTGAGTTTATTTCCACTTTTTTCAGGTCTATATTCCTCTAGCAGAATATGTTTAAGCCTATGGGAATTACATTATCACATAATAATCATATGATAATTATTGAATGGCTATATTATCAATGGCTATGATACTTAATGGTATTTAAAATCTGATAGGATAAAACCAAATAAGTTCATGTGTTTTATATAACCATAATATGGAATTTAATTCAATCAAAATAGGGAATTTTTACTATAAGAGTTCAGGTCATTACAACTAATCCCATCATCTCGTTCAACTTGGGAAAAATTTCAAGATAGGATAATCATGGGAAAAATTATTGTTTTGAAGAAGGAGATACTAGAGTTATAATATTCAAATCGGCGTACACGACATGTATGGGGTCCACACGATGTGAAGACCTTCTCCACTGCCTATCCATCTACTACCTAAACATGTATTGAAAATCATTGTCTCTATTAAATATGTTCTCCACATGATACCTGATGTGTATGAACACTTAGGGTCCTAGACATGCATATCATCCCATTCCATGTATTATTTCCCACTACAGTGAACTTAGGTACACAACATGTATGTACACACATGGCCCTAGGTGTGTGCAGCTGGAACATGACTTAGCTTCCTGGTTTGGATTATTTTGTGTGTAGTCCCACCAACATGGAATATTATATTTAACTTCACCTGAAACCCTTGCACCATATCTAAGTGATATATTATGTGTGTTCTTTCTGGCTACATGTCACATAGTCAGGTTTTCTATAGGTCGAACAACTTGGCTTTCATATGTCTCCAGATCCGCTTAAACTACCAAATTTCATTTCTTTGACCACATAGAATCAATGGAAAACACCTCTAACCATCGATTATCATCCCCTAATGATTGGAAATCAAAATATGTTGATCCTCTAAAATTTCATATTGCCTCCCATCACCCTTAACACCTCGTTTCACCATCCATTACCAATTCAATTCCAAGATAAAAAAATAATTACCCACAAATAAACCTGATCAATCCTCAAATAACAAAACAGATCAACTTTCAAACATAAACCATGTATCATGGGGCCCTATAATGCTTAGACTTGCCTAGAAAAATTGAAAATGCAACCATGTATCTCAATGAATAAAATTATGAATAACAAATGGGGAAAAGTGTTAGGAACACGATATACCATTATTGGAAATAGTTTATTGGGAAAAAATAATTTGAACATTATTCTTGAAAAACTAAATACATGAGATATTAATATATTTAAAACTTTTATAATATCAATTTCAGCCTCACCAGGCTTCAAAATCTCATGTTGTCTTAGTGCCTGGCTCTAAAAATATTAGTTAATATATTTTAATGTCTTACAAGGCTAAAATAGGGCCACTAAAGTATACTTGGTGCAGTTGTACCTAGCGATAATAGACCTGAAAAGGGAATGTTTGGTATTAACCCAAACGTCACACTGTGTATGAAAAAGAATCATATCTACACATGTGTTTTTACACTTTTAGGGGATACAAATTAGTTAATTCCATTCTATTTATAAACCATTATAATTTACATATTCCTTAAGTAAATTAAATTATTATGTTAATTTGTATGAGAGAAAATAACATAAATGTAAACTAGTTTAAACCAAGAAAATAATAGAATGATCCAATTTTGGAATAGTATAATAGGTTGAAATTAATGTTCCACTGGAGATGATATCTTATTATTGATCTTTCTTATTCACATACAATAAATATTTTTTATATTATCATAACCGTTCTGGTTTTAGAATTTCTTTTAAATAAGATAAAAAAATGAAGCAAATAA
Organism: Viscum album; assembly: GCA_963277665.1. Taxonomy (NCBI): domain Eukaryota; kingdom Viridiplantae; phylum Streptophyta; class Magnoliopsida; order Santalales; family Viscaceae; genus Viscum; species Viscum album. The sequence goes on from OY728164.1 coordinate 1,195,218,621, forward strand.
AGTTATTATCTAGAAACTACTATGTCTTATAATAGAATATGGTATCATACTTAAATGGTGGATAATTTTTATATATACTAGTTATGAAAAAAAAGAGAACTTTCTAGTCTTACTGTTGGTAGTGAGGTTGATATCATAAATGAACTTAAATATTGATACTCTTAGGTATTTTCATTAGTGAGTTACATTTATCAATGATATTATAATATATTCTAAATTTTGTGGGAACTATATAAAAAAAGAAAAGGATTGCTCTTAAATATTTTTTCTTTAATGGTTTGAAAACTTATATTGAATTTAAATAATAACCATAAAAATTGATATTAAGAAAATACTATATTTTCGTGGATAACTAATGAAGTTCACAAGATTGAGGGATGGATAAATCATAGGTTTAACAAACTCTTTTTGTTGAGATAACGAAGGGTTGATTGAATTTAAAAATACTGTTAGACAATATTAGTAACCATAGTAAATACAAGAGATTCAAAATATTTTTGTACATTTTATTGAATTTTTGAAACTGTAGTATACATTAGAAATACTGTGATATTATGTCATAGTGATTAATGCCATTTGAGGGTTTAATATAGTTTCAATTTATGGATGAATATATGGTTTCACTATAGTTTATTTTATTAAATTTTTAGATGGTTTTGGAAGGGAAAATTTTAGATAATGTATGATTAGGGTATATACATACCTATGTAAATAATTATATGAAATATTAATGTTGTATCAAGAATAATAAGTAACGTAATCTATACAAAGAGAGTATGGTAGATGTCATATTAGAATTTATATCCCCAATGATAAATAAGTGAATAATACCCCCACCTACATTCATCATTGAGTAATAACTACAATTAGAGGGATGCAATTTATTTATGGGGGAAGAATATAATTCCCAATGATTTTAAATTCTATATTCCATTAATACATAATATGTTTGATATCATATAGTTCATACAACACTAAACCATAATGAATCTAGGAATATTACATAACTTTTGAAATGTAACCATACAAATGGTGAGTAAAAATATATGTAACTGAATTATGGAATACATGTAGAACAAAAAATAATGGACAATATTCATACTAAGACATTCATGAAATCTCGATTAGTCTTTCTAACTAATTAATAAGACTAATTAATGATTTAAAATGTAACCTTTCTATAAACTGTTCTTTATGGGTTTTTTTTAAGAATATAAATTTATTATGTATAAAATATATTTTTTATATGATTAATATATCAACACCAATTTGATTATGAATTTACAATAAATAATAATAATAATAGTTAATATGTTTTAAAAATATATTTTTTATGAAACGTTTTTTATTATATTTTTAGTATTTTATATAAATTATAAAATCTAAAATTTTATAATATGAATTTTGAAAATTAAACATAAATTTTAGATTCATCATTTCAGTTATATATTCTAATAAATATTTGTGATTTTTTCTAAAATAATTTTTTAGATAAAAATTGAAAATACTAATTTTGGTAAAACATGTCACTTTTATGACATTTTTTTAACAAAAAAATGACCTAAATGATTTTAAAGGGTTTTTATATAACCCAATATATTTATAATATAAAATTAATCAATTAGAAATTATATTTTGAATTTATTAAACCCAAGTTTAACTTTTTTAGAAATTTAAGTAATATTTTACACTAAAAACAATATGTATGCACTGTTAATAAAAATCACCTTTTAACACTTATAGAAATTTAATCTATAAAAATGGATTAAATTTTTTATATCAACATTATTATATCATGTAATATGTTTAATTTAGTTTTTGGGAATAAATTAACGATTAATACGAATAAATTTAATGACCATTATAATTTTAAAAATGTGACTTTATTTATTTTTTAATATTATAAAAATAATACCTAATGAATTTATGCAAAATATTTTAATTAAATAATATAATATTATCTTTAAAATATATATAATAATATTAACATATATTAAATTGGTAACCAATTTTAATGTATTAAAAGAACATATAATGGTGAAAACACTATTTTTCTTAAAAACCCAGTTTATATATATATTAAATGTATTAATTTAAAATTTAATTTCACATTATTAATAAATTTATTTCATTTAGAAGGAGTTTAAATATAGGTTTTTATTAATAAAATTTGGTTATATTGGTTACCTTATATTTACATTAAAATCTAATATATTAGGGTAAAAAATTTCTTAATAAGATAAAGCCAAAACTATAAAATGTAAAAATGAGGTGTTAAATGGATTGATAATGATTTAAAAAAAGTGAGAAAATTCAGTGGTTTATTTATATACTATATATCATAAATAAATACATCATTTCTCATTTTTTTATAAATTGGCCCATTTATATTTTCATTCCATTATTGAAAAACAATGGGTGTTCAGAAAAGTTCCATTTTCTTTACTAATAAAAGAGGACACTTTTTCCCCATCATGACACACACATTAATTATAATTAGATCCTTAAAAAATTTAATATTTATACATATATAATCTTATATCATGATCATAGGCTTTTGTACTTAACTAGTTAGCCTAATCTCTTTAGTTATAAAAAGATTTTGAAGAAAAATGTTATAGGTTCCAAAGTGAGTATCACTTTCTATATATAATTTATTCTTAAAATTTCACTTAAAAAACTTTCATAAACAATGTAATATAATGAATTATGTGTCATTTTTATATTTATGTGTTATTAAATTAATTTAAAAATCTTATTTATTCCTTTCTATCCATTTATAAAAAAAATGAACATTAATCACGTGTCGAGTGAATTACTTCCTCCATGAAGTAACATTTTTTGATTTTTTTATGTTGACCTTCATTAAATATCATAACAAATTAAACTATTATTAAAAAAATTAAAAAATAGATTCATTTTTCTTTTATTATAATTATTTTATACACATATATATACACATGCATTGAGATATATCATTTTCATGTTTATGGTTTGTTTAACCACCTACTTTAATATTATTGTAATCCTAATTAATAGATGACTATATGAACTTAAATACTAATGTTATTATAATTTTATAAGAAATTAATGATTTTTTTTCTTATATAATGGATATATTATTTATTTAACATATTATTCAAATATCACATTCGATCACTAAAATCACAGAAATAAGATGACACCAATTCAACTGTCACTCAATCATAAGAAAAAAATATATATATTAAACACATATAATATGATAATATTTGATATATATTAACTTAAATATAAATTAATATTTTTTATAAGAAATTATATAATAAATATTTTTTATTATTTAAGAAGTTAGAAATATGTGCAGAATGAATCAAGAACAAGTTAATGGTTTCATGTCTTGAATTTTCACTCCATGAGGCATAATTCTTATAATAAAACATGTTTTATATGAAAACAATGTATATACTACCAAATAGATATTTTTTATTAGGATTATTTTATTATTAATGATATTTATTATTTCATTTTGAATCATATCTAATAAGGGTTTTTCAATTAAATGTTTCTAATGTCGTATGAGTTTAACTGACTTTATGTTCAGTAAATATGTTCATAGACATTATCTCGAGAGTATATTTTCAAGATTTATTTTATCCTACAATTTACTTATTTTATATGCTATTTGATTTTTTCTCTTGGTAAATCACTTCTCATCATTAACAACCACTTCTTTGGAATTGTTTTCTGAAATAAAATTATAACATTAGAAAAAATAATTTTAATTCTTACTAATGAACCTTTTATTCCATGTCCAAATTTTTGTTCCTTCCAAGGTTCTACTCTATTTTTTATAAAGATAATATGGATTATTTTCTATTATTATAATAATTATCTTTATCCATTTTCAAAAGTAAAGTATAACATTATTTGTAATATTTTTCTTTAGAAATAGAAGAATTTAATAATATTAAAAATGGTTTTTTATCCTTCCCAAACCAAATGATTTATATTAAAACTCAAATTTATTTCAATAAAAATTATTTCATTTTCAAGGATCTAATAATTATGTTTCCTTTTTAAAAAATTTAAATTGTTTCAATTAATTGTTTTTGAAAATAACTTTTAAATGTGACCATTTACATCATCTTTATTAATAATGTTATTTTTCTCTAAAATTTACTTTGAACACTTAATTCCACTATTTTTAACTTATATATCAAAATTAATCTCTATAGTTTCATTGGTTTAAAAATAAATTAAATTACCACATGTTTTACAAAATATTCCTTTAGAATTTTTTTTCAAAATATTAATGAATTTTTTGATTAAAAAATTATTTTTTCAGTACTTCTAAAAAGTATTTATCATATATGTAATTGTATGTTTACATATCTTATTCTTGATCAAGGATATTATTCAAATGTTACCATAGAACTTATTTCCCATGATTCTTAATTTAACAATACTATATATATAATATATGATCCACAACTACCTTTATCATTCCTAACTATCCATAATGAATAGAAACAACTTTTTATCTAATGCCTTTACTTTTTTAATACACTATTACATATTTATTTTTTAAAGGTTATTCATATATATTCCATATATATATTGATTAATTAAATTATTTACTTAACCATACAACCATTGCTCAATGAGGTTTGATTTTAATGGATTATTACATAGAAAGATATTCTATTTATTCATTGTAGAACTACTAAAAATCAATATATTTGTTATTTAGACATGAATGTTTATTTTTTTTAGAAAATTTGATTTTGTATTGCTTAACCATCCACCTTCTTCCTACTTATGTATTATTATCATGTTATCCCATTTATTTACATGGGGAAAAGTATTGGAATCTTGTATTTTATTATTTCAAATGGATGATTATTGATAATTTTATTATTCATTGATTAACCATCCCCATTTTTTCTCATAATTTATTATGATCATGTTATCCCATTTTTTGACATATGGAAAAGTATTAACATTCAATATATTATTATTAAAATATTTATGATTATTTGAAATCTCACTATGTATTTTTTAACCATCAAAATATATTCTTCACATGGGTTGTGATAATTTTATCACATTTATCGACCTTGGGAAAAGTATTGAAGTATTGAATGTTATTATTTTAATATAAAATTCTATTGAAAAGATAATTATGAATTGTTATTGATTTTATCATATGGTGAATTAATTGTAATTAAAAAAGATATGAATGGGTCTTGATATTATATATCACCTTAATACATCGATAAGTCTCATGAGACAATCTATCTGGGGAATTTTTATATATTCCTACCAAAAATAATAAATTACTAAGACTAAAATCATTGATTGTAAGATCATAATGTCTACAATTTCTGTTTCTCGTCATAGGGGATGTAATTAGTTTTCTAAAATTATGAATTTCATCACCAAGGAACAAACTATTGATACCCATGTGACTTATTTAATTTCATTATTATCTTTGTATATGTTATGATTTTAGTTTCATTATATTGTGGAATTATTTATGATTATATAGTCCTTCTATATTATTTATTCTTATATTATACTCACTTATGATCTTAGATTGTTATCGCCTATTTATACCCTTATAGATAATTTTATCTCACCCATTTTCTATTTTCACTTTTAAAGGTTATGAAGAAATTTATTACACTTGACATTTCTAATAGAGTATATTGTGTGAAGAATTTATAGGACATGTTGGATACTTATTGTGGATTACGTAGATTCTTATTTTTTAAGTTGTCTATTTATTAAGACAGGCAGGTGAATTATTAGTTTATAATTTTTATAAATTATATAAATTTATAAACCTAAAAGGTTATGGATATATGTAATTCAATATTTTATTTTAGATAGGTAACTACGGGATAAATATGTCTGACAATATAACATTAATATCAAAGCTAGTATTTAAATTGTGTGTCATAGGAACTAGATATGAAACTGTGGGTATGAGTTACCAAAGTTTTCATCAGTGTTGAGTTCATATTGAATTAGATATTAGTTTTTTTTATGAATTAATGAGGTAAATTTATATAATGAGGGATAATTTAGGCTTCTTTGTAATTTCAATGGTATAGATAATGCTTTACGTTATTTGAAGAAATATTTAATATTTTAGTGATTATGATAAGATATATTTTGTTAAAATCATATGGATAAATCTGTGGATAAATATAAATATAATATAACATTAGTATTTTTTATTAAAGTAGATATCATCTAGTATTTATAGTGGTAATAACCCTAAAAAGGGAATAATGTGTATTTGCTCAATCGTCACCTACACACATAGTTTGACACTCCTGAGGGATATGATTTGTTAAATAACTATCTATTTATAAACCATTATGATTTACTTATTAGATGATTAATTTATGGTACTATTTTAAGTAGTATAAGAGAACACAACATAATTTAACATGTGTTAAACCAATAGAGTTATAAGATGAACCAAGTTTGAAATAGAATCATAGGTTAAAATGAAGGTGTCATAGGAGAAGACACTTAAAGATTGAGCTTTTATATTAATAAAATATTCTTATTATAGACAGTATCATAACCGATTTGGTTTAAATTTTTGGTTAAAGTGGGTTCATGAAAATGAAGTTGAGAAATGAATGAATCTAGAAACAAATATGCCTTATAACTAAATTATAGAGAATACATAAATGGTTGATAATTATCACATTTTCTTGTTATCGTAGAAAATGTGATTTTCCTAGTCATAACCAAGGTAGTGAGGTTTATAACTTAAATAAAGATAAATCTTAATACACATAGTTATTTTCAATTGTATGCGATATTTATCAATGATATTATGATATATTCTAAAAGTTGTGAGGATTATGTGAAATATTTAAGTAGTTTTCTTCAAATATTTTCCTTTAAAGGTTTTTAAAATTATATTAAATGGGATCAATAACCTTGAAATGCGATTTTATGATAGTGTTATATTTTTTGGGGATAACTATTAAAGAAAACATGATTGAGGGACAGATAAATATTAGGTTTATCATATGTTTTATGTGGAGATAATAAAGGGTTAATTAATTCTAATTAAATAAGTTATATGTTATTAGTAACTTTGGGATTGATAATTGATTCATGATATTTAGGTGATGTTAATCAATTTTTTGGGATTGAAATATATGTATTGTCTAGTGTGTGATCTTATGGCCTAGGAATTAATACCATTTTATGGTTAAATATAGTGTTAATTTCTAAATGAATATATGATTTCACTCTAGTTTAATATATTATAGATTCAAGAGGTTTTGGGAAATTTATATTTTTTAGAATGTATAATTAAGGCATATACATACCTAAGTATATTATTTTATGAAATATTATTGATGTCTGAGAAAAGATGTGTAACTTAATCTATAGTAAGAGAGTAATGTAGATCTCATATTAAAAGTGATATCCCATATGTTAAATATGTTAATAATTAGATCGCCTATATTATTCATAGAGTAATAATTAAAATTGTGAGGATATAATTTATTTAAGGGGGCAAAATGTAAAAAAACATTTTAAATTTTATAATACATTAAAACCTAATATTTTTGATAACATGTGATACACGTATTCCAAACCACAATGAACTATAAAAAATTATATAATCCTTAAAATGTGGCATTAAAAATATAAAATAAAAATAGATCTAAATAAATTATGAAATATATCTAAAAATAAAAGTAAATGCTATTATTAATAGTTAATCATTGATATAAATTCAATCAGTCTAACTAGATAATTAATTTGACTAATTTTTTATTTAAAATTTAATTGTTTAGCAAAAAAGTATTTTAATGAGTTTTTTTAATAATATAAATCTATTATAGAAAAAATATAATTATTATAAGAATAGTAAATTTATGAATATTTTATTAGTAATTGATAAAAAATATGAAGAAGAATAGTAAATATTTTTTAAAATTTTATTTTCCAATGAAAATAGTTTTTGTTTTTATTTTAGATTTTCATGTACAATTTAAATCGTTAGATTTTAGAATTTTAGTTTTAAAAATTAAAATCATTTTTTATATTTATCATTTAAATATTATCTTTACATGATTATTTTGATTTTTTAAGTAGTTTATTTGTAGATGAAAATTCAAAACAATGATTTTCTAAAGAAACTATCACTTTCATGAAATTATATTAACATAATAATAGTTTCAAATATTTAAAAAAAATTATATATAAAAATATATATTTTTATTATTTAAAATATATCATTAAAAATATAATATGTTAAATTTACTAAACCCATGCATAAAATTTTGGAAACAAAAGTAATATTTTTCACTAAAAACTTTTTTTATTCACTTATATTAATAATTAATATTTTAACTTGTTGAAATTAAATTCATAAAATTGTATTTTGTATTTTTTCAATAAAATTAACATATTATTTTATAATTTCAATTTAGTTATTGGGTATAAAAATACGATTAATAATATTAAAGTTAACGACCATGAAAATGTTAAAATTGTGATTTTCAAAAGATAGTTTTTTAATAGTGTGTAATTTTTATTTAATAATTTAAAATAACATATTTGAAATAATGAATCTAATATTATGTTTAAAAAATATATAATTATATTAAAAAATATTTTTCAATGGTCTAAACATTCCTGACTATTTAATTGGGTTTTTTTGAGTCTTAGTGTTACCGAGAGGGAGTTTAGATGTGTTCTTGTGGAAAGAGATGTGTTTTTTCCTTTAAAAGGGTAACCATGTCCTAGTTTTGGGAATGGTATAGGATTATTTGGTATGGTGGTGTGATTTATGGGGAACCATGATTAGTACCATGGCATGTCAAGCCATTTCGGAGGCTATTTTGGCTATAGTGAGTTCCTGTCTGAAATGGGAAATAAAAAATTCCTAGAGTTGAAATTTATATAGGAATAAAAAATTATGTTGATGCCTATTTTCCATGATTGTTGTAGCATCACAATTAATGTGGTATTAGTCTTTATAAAGTAAAAATTACCTGGTATGGGAAATAAACTCTAGTAGAAGACACTTCAATCTTGAATGGTTATGAATACCACAACCAAGACTATTTCATGGTAATCATATGTATGTTTTAAAGTAGATGAAAGCATCATTATTCATCATGTATCATGACCATATTTGTGGGATAAAATTATGGATCATTTTTTGGGTCATGAATTTTAATTTAATTCATTCTTTTCTCTTATTAATCAATCTACACCCCTCATTTTTATGTTCTTTCAAAATCTTGATGAACCAATAAACCTAGGTAATTGTTAGATTGATCTACTATATTAAGGATATTTTGTAGATATTTTTACCTGGTAAGTGTTTTTTATACATCTATTATAACCCAACAATCTGCTACATGAAGCCTTTAATCCTTGGTTTGAGGAAAAGCCAATGATTTTGGTTTTAGTTACCCTTTTTCTCTCTTTCCACCCTTCATCCATTATTACTTTTTTTTGGTGATCATTGATATAATTTACCTGGTTTTAGAGATATGTATTGAGAATGATTTATTGGTTGAATACACATATAATTTTTGGTGAAACTTTCATCATCTTTGTGTGGGTTTTTTAGTGGTGGTTAATCCTTGATCATCCATTCATTCCTGAAGAACATTTATCTCCTAAATCAAGGTAGGGTATTTCTTTATTATCCTTTGTCTTATATACAATCATAATATTACTATGATTTATATCTTTGGTTACAATATAATTAATCATACTAAATATTATCCTAGAATTAAAAAATGAATATTGGTTCTGGTTAAGTTATCACATGTGTTTGTACCATGATATTGATTTCCCCATTTTTTCAAGATAGTTTTCTATCCATGTGTATGAAATGGTTTATAATGTTTTTTATACTGGAATTGTATAAGGAATATACAATATGTATATATTATATAAAAAATAGAAAATATTCATGTTTAATTGAAATAATTCTTCCTTATAATTTGATGGAATTAAAAGTGATTCATGATCCATTAAAAAAATAAATAAAAATTAATTATAGTTTCATAAATTTAGATGTTGTTATTTAATGAATTTTTACTTATCTTATAGTTTCTGATGGGTGATGCCTGAGGTTTCATGATCTTGTAACCTATGATAACTAAATTATTTAATTCAAGATGGTAATGAATCAATTGTTTCAAAAACAATAATTTTTTATGGCCAAGAGTTACCATATGCTTGTGTGCATATAGTATATCTTGTCCTTGGTGGTGGTAGATTATTTTCTGAGAGATGATAATTGTAGCTGAGGTAAGGGCTAGGTAGCTTCCCATAGTGTTTTTGTGAGCTCTATGTATACTTCTTTTTTTTGTGATTTTATATGGTACCCCACCATTGTCTATTAGGAAACTGACTCGTATTAGACTTTTGGAGGGTGTTTTCCCTAAAAGTTAAGATTTTTAGGAATTTATGGGCAACTAACCACTCTTTATATGTTCTCTTCCCATGATTGTATTTCTTGTTTTTATTCATGGTGGTCACTTTTACCATATATTCATGTGAAGAGATGTAATGGATTATGGTTATACCACACACATTAATCATTCCATATAGTATTATAAGGATTATTATAGGCATGGTGTGTATGTTATGTGATGGATTAAGGTACAATACATGACATATTGGTTGTGACAGACCCCGAAAGCTAATAGGTTATTATCTGGAGATGTGGATATTAATGACGACATTTTGTTATATACAGGGTGCATGGTGTGTGTGGCTGATGAGATGGACTGATGCCTATGGTGTATAATATGTTATAGTTTCTCATATATTCTTTATAATACTAATATTTTTAGAGATATATCTCAGGACGTGTGATTTAATCATAGAGAAACAAACCAATTATAAAGACTTGAATTTAAACATTAAATAACATGAGTTAAGTTAATATTTTGAATTTATTTCATATTAAATATCTTTTCAAGTTTAGAGCTTTGAATAATTAGACCACAACTCACACATAAAAACTCAAATATTAAAAATTAGACAATTCTACTCACTATAATTTAAAAAAACTATTAAAATGAAACATGGTTAATTTTCATGTTCAATTATCACAACTTTTCTATTGATCCCATCATTATCTCTTTTATACCTTAAATCACGTGAAAAACATTTTAAAACATGGAATGAGAATAAAAATATCAATAAGGGATACAAAATGAAGGAAAAAATATTAGCTGTGGGAAAAATTTAAACCATCAATACTTTGTCATAAAGTAATACTTTTCTCCTTTAAGAATTATTAAATACACTTCACAAAAGATAAGATCATTGCTTACCGTTTTTATAATCAAACGATTACCATAAAACCCATATAAAGATACATATAACATATAAAGGTAGCTTTGGACTTAATCATTCTTAAATAGAATAACCATATGTTTTAAATTATTCACATATAACTAAATTGACTAACCATACAACCGACTTCCATACACAATGCATTGGAGGTTTTAACGTAACCATCTGTCCTTGGTTTATCACAAAACCACCCATATTTGGTTTATCACATAACCACCCATCTTTGGTTTATCACGTAACCACCCATAAAATGTACAAGTACCATTATATAATCATAACACATAAAATATTTCAATTATGAATATTTTCATCATCAATCAAAAGAAATCATTTCAATATATTGAAATATTCAATCCATATCTAAAACCATTTAAATGATTAAATAAAAATATTGTGGAATAAAATTGTCCCATAAAACTTTGAATTTTTTTAATGAAATTAAAATTATAGAAAATTATTTTCCACATAAATAAATTCATAAAAACAATTTTGAAAACATGGACATGAAATAGAAGTCTTTATAAGAATAAATATTTAAAACATTTAAAATGATGTTTTTATTCAAGAGACCCTTACCACTTGAGAAACACTTGAATAAAAATCATTAAGGAATAACATAAAAAAATATTTAAATACCATGAGAACAAATAAATTCATAATATAACATGTCAAAAGGGTTTTTTTACACCTTATTTGATAATAAAAGTGAATAACATCAAGATATGACTCAATGAAAGGAGATTGAGATGAAGTCCCTTACCTCAAGTCCAAATCATCTCATACGTTCTTTATATTCTTGAATAATAAACTTAAGTTAATTTATACATTATTTAAAACATTTTTCATGTTCATTATTCCTTTTATATCACTTATTATAATGTTATAACAACTAAATAACTATTTAAGTTCATATCTGCCATTTTGTCGATATTCAGTACTTCAGTCAAAACTGAACTTGGTACGATGTTAATAGTGCATGTGGTCATAAGTCCATTATATATAGACTAATATTCATTACATAATATTCACTTCTATATATAAAATATAGTTTTAAAAAAACCAAATATTTATGGTATGAAAAATTAGTAATGTGATAATCATGGAGATGATAAGTCATAGATTCGCATGAGTAACATTTCCATTTTTCATTGATCACTATGGAAATAAGGTAATAATTATTTTATATTTACATAATTACCATAATATTATTAAATCCATAATAATAATTTAAATATACTTATATATATCATACAAATGGTGTGGTGAATAAAATATATTCACATCACTTCATTGAGGTGATAGTTTACATATACGCACGAACAACGATATCATTTCTATGTGTATGGAAAGTAAGAAAATAAATGATATATTATGATATTATAATGATAAATATATAATGAACATAATATATAAAAATTAATTCCATCATTATGAATATTCCTGATATACGATAATGAAAATCGAACTATATCAGTTCACGAGGCGGTAGTTCACCGTACACAGAAATGAAAAGTTAATTTTAAATTTTATGAAATTAGAGATGGATTCGAGTGATAATATTTACATAATAAAATTACAGTATATTGAGGATAATGTTGTTATTATTTCATCATTTCTTAATTAGTTTTGAATAAGTGGAAGAAGGAATAATATAGAAATACTTAAATAAAATGATACCTCTTCTTCGGTTGATCATCTTTGAAGAACACCTTTACACATCTAATGAGGGTGTTCTTCTGAAAATAAGGCTTCAAGAATATTAGGAGAGATTATAGTAAGGTTTTTGGGTAAATATTTTCTAATATAAATGTTTCTTTAATTATGAGTAATACATAAGAGAGGGTACCTTTTTTATTGGAGAGGGGAGGGGCACCCTTGGAAGCTATTGAAATATTAAATTAATATCAAATAATTATTAAAAAAATGACTCAAAATTGATTTCTTTTCAAAGATAAGATGAATATGGTTATAAATCCTTTCATACAATAATTTTCAGACATGTATTGATTTAATTTTAAACCATATCTTTTTAGTTTATCCTTAATTATTCTATTTTAATTTTAACTACGGTAATAATATTTTCAAGATTAAGAGGATCTAAATATTATTTATATGGGAAAAATTTCCTATAAATGGAAAAGTTATGATATTTTAGAAATTATCCTAGTAACATTATAATTTTAAAATATTTTTATGATATTTAAATAATTTAATATTATAATATTTTTAGAAAATATCAATAGTGTCATTTTTGACACTATTCATTTTATTGAGTTTTAGTAAAATCCATAACAAGAGATAAATTAAAAAAATCATTAAATATACTTATAATATCTCATAGTAACCTATAATATTCATGGAGTACACTAATTATTTCTAATTATATTAATTTTAATAATTTTAATATCATTTATTTGAAATTTCTATTAATATAATAATTAATGTATCACTATTATTTTTGTATGTATATTAATTATTTAATATCTAAAAATTATAAATCAATTACCATGATGTAGATAATTTCATTATATTTTTATATAATATTTATTATTTAATTCTTATTATGTTTATAACTTTATTTAAATTAATATACTTATAAGAAATAAGAGGGTGACATGTTGCCACTTTCTATTCTTTTAATAATATTTATATCACCTTCAGGGAAAAAAGTCTATTAAATGAGTCAATTACGATCCTTATGTGTTATGTTTATGCTTTTAATTATATAATTGGATTTTCGTAGGTGTTCGGTTAATTTTGTATCCTTTTCATATTATTTGATACCTTAATTTACATGATTTACCTATAACCATTGTAAATAAAAATTACCATAATCACTATTCATAGTATTCAAAATAAATAATAGTAACATATTAATATTATTTGGACCCACTTATTACGAATATGGTATAAATTTTTCAAAATTTAAAACACATAATTTTTAGTAATTAATTTAGAATTAATCTATATTGACAAAATGCGAAAATATGTTTTTTAAGTAAAAACCATCAAAATATTGACTTGTGTTTATATCAAATTTCAAAAGGATATTACTTAAAATGAGAAAAATTGTATCAAATGATAAAAACATAATCTAATTGTACTTTAAAACCAATTAATTGGATAATCTAACTATATAAATAAATTAGATGAAAAGGTAGTTTTGAATTGAAATGTATTATTTTTCACAATTCATTAAAAAATGAACTTTATTAAAAAAATACAAAAATTTCAGCCAAAGTAAATTTTGATATCTTTATTTTGAAGAACTAGTTTATTTTTTTAAATAGTACATATAAAAGTGTTAAAATAATATTTAACATGGGTTCTCCAAAAAAGGCGGTAAAACTCCATTTTTAGAAAAATACTTCTTTAATATATAAAATTGAATTTGTTATTATATACTATCTAGAAAACAAATTGGATTAATTTAAAAAAATTTATTGAATTCATATTTCATTAATATAATCCAAAATATGTGATTTTATTAATTTTTAAACATAATTATTCACATTTAAATAGTTTTTCATAAAAAAACATCCTTTATATTCAACTAGTTTTTATTTTCATTATTGATTAATTTTATAACCAATGAATCGTTATATAAACATGTGTAAACCATATTTTCATTATTCAATTAATACTATTCATTACCACCAGTCTAATGAATATTTTATAATATAAATATTAAAATAATAATATTTCTTTGTTCATTTAAACATGATGTGGTGCATCATGTAAGCTATCGAACATAGTCTTTCGTTTTTAAAAACACAGGATGTTACACCAATGGTGATGTGGTAGTAGTGTAACATCATTTAATATTATGTTTTGTATTATATTATTAAATTTATTAAATATTTAGTGATATTTACAAGGTGAGGCTGGGAAATTAGCATAATTGATTTGGTGATGAGTTATCTTCACTTGTTGTTCACTGGGCATTAACATGCTTTCTCCATTTTTTGAAAGAGAGGATTTTAG
This sequence comes from Viscum album, assembly GCA_963277665.1. Lineage (NCBI taxonomy): Eukaryota > Viridiplantae > Streptophyta > Magnoliopsida > Santalales > Viscaceae > Viscum > Viscum album. The sequence continues at coordinate 1,195,233,957 of OY728164.1, forward strand.
GGGAATCTTATGATGCATAATTTTAGGTTGGTATAGAGTATGATATTATCCAATGATACTAACTATAGGATCAAAATGATACTGTAGATTCTCAATATATAAGAGGGGTGAGGGTGAATTGTATACTTTAAAAAAATTACTTTGGAACTTTTAAAGATGAAGATGTTTAACAAAGTTAAACAAGGTAAATTCACAAAACCTCTTAGTTCTATAGACATGCTTGATTCTAGAAATGTGGTTTCGAGAATGTAATCATAGAAATGTGGTTCCAGAAATGAAACTAAACAAACATTTACAAAGATAAAGATTCTTCCTTAAAGCGTATAGAATCTTACTAAACCAGAGTGTACAATTATATAGAAGTATAAAATTGTTACACTTTCCTCAACAAATAAAATGTAGTAGAAAACTTGAAACAATACATGTAACAAGTAGTAAGTATTTTAACCCAAAGAGAAGGGTATTCAAAAACCTTGGGTAAAGGTGCCTTGATTTATACTTTCAAGAATGTTTGTCTTACCCACACCAGGGTAAGCCCTCGATATGAATATCAGAATCTATCTTGCTATCCCTACAATCCCTCAACTTCACGGTAGTCTGCACCTCTATCTTCCAATATTTGGAAGCCCTCGAATATACTCAGTAACATTCGTAGTCGCACGAAGAAATTCTAAAAAAGATTTTCAGTACACACAAAGTAATAAAGTCTCCCTCTCTAGAAATCACTTCAGCAGCATGTAATCTCTAGATTGATCAACATGTTCTGAGCTCTTTCAAATGAGATCCTATTTATAGGCACAACCTCAATGGTCGGCTCCCTCCTCCAATGGTCATATTTTTACTTGAATTTAGGAGGGAAATGTACATGTTTCACAAAAACAACAGTTAGTTAGTAACTGAATACATGACGTCGATTTATAACCAAACATGTGTAAGAAAAAGTATGGTTACTTAACCAAATTCATTTTTCGGAGTGTAAGGAAAAAAGTTCATAGTCTAACCAAAAACCATTTAGTGTCTATAAAACATGGATATTCAGACTCTATATTTAAAAGAGTTTGGAACTTGAATTCTATAGAATTCAAGAGTCTGGATTTCAAGTAAATTTGAAGTCTGAATTCATAAGAATTCGGAGTCTAAATTTTAAGGAAATTCAGAGTCTGAACTCATAAGAATTTGGAACCTGAACTCAGAAGGTTTGGAGTCTGAATTCAGAGATTTCAGAGTCTAAACTTAGAAAGTTTGGAGTCTTAATTGGGGAGAATTAAGAGTCTTAACTTAGAAAGTTAGATTTCTGAATTTAGAGAACTCAGAGCCTGAACTCAGAAAGTTCTGAGTCTTAATTCAGAGAACTCAGAACCTAAATTCGAATCCTAAAAATAGAATTCTCTATATCTAAGTATATATAATATTCTGATGTTTTAGTTATGAAACCTAATTTTATACATAGAGATAAAATGAACTACATTAAGAAATGAATAATTAAAAACATGGTAAGGATAAATTTACTTGGGGAAGGGAAATTTTCCTTATCAAGATGAATCTTAGGGAAAATAAAATTTTCCTTAAGATATGGTGTTTGTGATTTTCAAAACATGGAGGAATGGAAAAGTCATATGGAAACCTTACTAACTCAACAATATCCACCTTTTTGGAAAGCACAAACATCCTTACAAAGAAGAATATATGGATATAGAAAATATTTTTCTAGACTTTTGAAAATGAAACAAATCTCCCTTAAAACATGGGAAAAGATGAATATGACTAAATCACCCTTAGGATTTGGACACACTAAGGATTTTATTGTATATTTATGGATTGGGACTTTGCATTTTATTGCATACGAAAATCTTCTTGGATAAAAACTCCCCCTTAGATGAACTCCCCCTTATTTAGGGAATTTTCTTCTTTACTTAGTATTCTTTTTTCCTTTTCCCCCATTGTAATTTTCAAAAAGGAATACAGGGAATGGAAAAGTAAATATGGTACCTGAAATATTAGTAATTGACATCAAAATTTATGAAGAGAAACCCAGAATTTCATTATTATTGAAGAAATTTGTACAAGGAAGGAATAAAACAAAAGATCAGTATTGAACAAAATTGTCCTTCATTTTCCTTCGGCATCAAATTATTCATAATGGGTTTGAGATTATTGAGATCCTTGTGATCTTCCTCTTCTCATTTGAGAAACTGATCCTGGTCTTCTACTTTATTCCCTAAGGATTTGATCTTTTCTTCCTAAGCGTTAAGAATATCAGCGTGAGCCTTCAAGGCGTCTTCATGCTTGGAAAGATTTTATTCTATCTCAATCCTGAGATTCCATTCTCTTTTACAACTCTGAGCAACTGAATATAAGTTCCCACTCAGGTCTTTTATTTCTTGATTCCAAGAATTCTGTTCCATAGTTATCTTTTCCTCAAATCTATTTGTGAGATCCTTGATCATTACATATTTGGTTTCAAATGAATCCTTGACACTTTCTTGAAACTCATGAATAATTCTCATGTCTTCTATAGTTTTCTTTGAATAGCTGGTCATTTTCTTGGAATATATTTTGTGGGATTCATAGTTTATGAAAAAAAGTTTTGAATCCTGCTTCAAGCTTGACACACATATCAATCACCAGGAATACTGAATCTGATTTCTGATTTAGGGTGTGTTAAAGCATTTTAAATCTGGAGTCTATACTGGGAAATATTGGTATAGTGCCAAAAAGCTTATTTAACGATTGTACTACGAAATCATGTCCAAGGGATGATGATTCCGAATCAAAAACATGACTAGCTGAGGGATTTTTCTCTATATCAGTAACTTTCATATTTGAATAACCACCAATATCTTTCTTCTTAACCACAGCTTTGGTAGGTTTATCAATAACCACCGATTTTCCCTTATCAACCTTCGGAATGGATTCCTATTAGTTAGGGGATTCATGTTCACAATCAGAGAGTTGATAAATTCTACCTTTATCAAACCTTTCCTTCTCAGCTCGTGCCTTAGCATCCTCTGGGTGAATGAAATCATGATTAGAACTTTCTTCTTCAGATGACTTATTCACTTATTCTTCACCTATGTCATCTTCACCTTTCACATCTTTCCCAGGGGTAGCATGATTTGGATACGAAGCTTCAGATGTTTGGATTGAAAGCTTCTCATATAGACTTTCCTTCTCATAAAAATATTCTAATTGCTTAATGAGATCTTCAGTATCACCACTACCTTCTTCTTCTTCTTCTTCTTCTTCCTATACTACTTTTTCTTGGACTTTTTCCGGAGTCAAAAATTTCATTCCTAGTGTCTCTGGTAAAGAATCTACTAAGAAGGATTGTGGTACTAGAATGTTCTCTGATGCTTTCTCTATAGCCTTGAAAAGATATTGCACAATCTCTACTATCGTCATCTTATTCTTTTGTTTCTTTCCTTTTACTTGCTTTTCAAGATCATCAGCATTATTTTCTTTTAAATCTATTGCTTTAGCAGGATCCAAACTAAAGCTATGCTCCTGTGATTTCTTTCTCTTCTTCTCTTCCCTCTATTTTTCTAATACCTCATATGGATATGATTTTTTTTCTTAGGCTTTGGTGGTGCGGACTGGGTTTCCTTAGCCATTGAGGTTTTTCCCTTTTCTTCTACTTCCTTCAACTTCCTCTTCCTTCATCCCTTCTTAGAGGTCTCAGCCACCTCATGTTTCTTCGATAAAGCTTATGCCTCCTCCTTAGGAAAATCATAAAATTCTTCATATTCTTTAGAAAATCCAACATTCATCCTTCTTAGAGTATCATCACTTACTAGCATAACTTTGAAATTTCTTGGCTTAGAACAACAATGTATTTTAAAGGACTCTAAACACCGAACAATCATCTTTTAGAGAATGGATATATACATAATAATCTGAGCCTTCAGATTTCTATTCATTCTATTCTCAATTGTAATTAGAATATTCTTAACCAAGTCAATCTTTCATAAATTCACCATGAAATCTAGGATATACATGTCACTCTTATTCAAAGTGTCATTGTATCCTTTTCTCGAAATGATGAATCCTTGAACCCACAATTCAAGAATCCAATAATTTGTAGATAGGTGAATAATATTCAGAGTCTTTACATCTGAAATACCAAGGAAATCCATATCCTTAACCTTAACAAAGATTCCTTGAATATCCAGCAACTTATGGGAACAAAACTCGGCTTATCCTTCATAAGGAACTCCAATCAAACTGGCTGGCTTGGTGTAAGAAAGAGCATAAGTCTTCCCAAAGATCTTGAAAGAGAATTTATCTTTTCCTTCTTCCTTGAAAAAACTTGATAACTCATAGAATTCAACAAAAAAGACTGGATATACCAGATCCTGAGCTCCTAGTTTCGATATGCAGACACTCTCCCATCCATTCAGCTTGGTGTTCTTTGAGATGATAGAATCATACTTAGCAAAGAAATTTGGATGTAACAACATTTCACTGTAAATCTTCCATTCAAAAATCAGCTTGACAGATGACATGTATTTATGGGAAAATACTTCGATAGACATTTGGAGTTGAGGAAACCTTGAATATCCGGAATGGGCTTATGTAAGAGGGCATGGATTCATCACATGAAAGCTTGGATCTCGATGTGGGACAACCATTGAGGTTCCATTATATTGGCCTTTAGGGTAACAATGCATCATCCATACTCAATCCAATAGTTGAGAAACATTCTGATTAGATCTGACAGTTGAGATGATAGTCGGAAGGAAATTTTGATAGAATCCAATCTTTTAAGGTTTTTAATAAAAACATTCAGATTTAAGAAAAAGTGAATACGGAAATTAAAAAACAGATGAAAACGCCAACAACTAAAAGAATATTATGAAATTTTTTAGAAAGGAAACATACCTTTTAGATTGCTAGGAAGATTATTCATGTTGAGGAAAATTATTCTTGAAGAACATTAGATTTCAAAAAAAATTTGATTATGAAAATTTTCAATATGAAAATCTCCATTACGAAAAAAAAATTTAGACTATGAAAAAATTGAGACTTTGAAAAAAAACTTTCATTACGAAAATTTTTAGAAAATATTTATTATGAAAATTTAGAAAATATTTATTATAAAAATTTAGAAAATATTTATTATGAAAATTTAGAAAATCTTCATTAAGAAAATTTAAAAAATCCTTATTGCGAAAATTTTGAAAATATTCATTAAGAAAATTTAAAAAATCTTCATTACAAAAATTTAGAAATTATTCTTTACAAAAATTTAGAAAAAATTCATTATGAAAATTTAGAAAATCATCATTACAAAAATTTAGAAAATATTCATTAAGAAAATTTAGAAAATCTTCATTATGAAAATTTAAAAACTAACTTACAAGAAAATGTACTCCCCCTTTGAAAAGGATTTTGTTGAAGTAAGGAGATATGTTTCAACAAGAAGTTAATATGGAATATTACCTTAGAATTATCATTCCTAACTCTTGTTTAATGTATTAAAATCTATTGGAGGGTAAATATTTTGTGAAAATATCAGCAAGTTGATCTTATGTTCCGATAAATTGAAGAATGATATCCCCTTTTTGTGTGCGATCCCTAAGAAAGTGATGCCTAATATATATGTGTTTTTCATGAGTGTGATGCGTAGGGTTTTTACTTAAGGAAATGGACCTTGTATTATCACACAAAATTTGTGTTTTTGTAAAACTCATACCATAGTCTGTGAGTGTGTGTTGCATCCACGACACTTAATCCCAATAACTTCATGCTGCTACATATTCAGCTTCAGCAGTGGAAAGTGCTACTAAGTGTTTCTTTTTTCTTGACCAAGAAACTAATGAATATCCTATGAAATGACCAGTTATGAATGTATGTTTTCTATTCATTATAAATCCACTACAGTCAGCATTTGAAATTTTTTTGAAAACAAAATCATTTCTAGAAGTATAAAGGATTCTTAGATCCATGGTTCCCTTTATGTAGCGAAAAATTATTTTCACTGCCTTTAAATGAGATTCTTTAGGATTGGATTTCTATCTTGCACATAATCATAATGAAAACATTATGTCTGGTTGACTAGATTTCAAGTAAAGTAGGCTTCCTATCATACCTCTAAAAGTTTTTTGATCTACTGGTTTCCCAGATTTATCAAGATCAAGTGAATTTGAGGTACCAATGTGAGTACTTATAATCTTAGTGTTTTCATATCCATACTTTTTAAGAATATATTTAATATAATTATGTTGGGATATATAGATACCTTCTGGTTTTTGAGAAATTTGAAAACCAAGGAAAAATCATAACTCACCCATCATACTCATTTGAAACTCATATTTCATTAGATCCACAGAGGAATCAGTTAAATATTGTTGAGTTGAACCAAATATAATGTCATCAACATAAATTTGAACAATAAAAACATTTTTCTTATATTTCGTTATAAAAATAGTTGGATAAACATTTCCCTTAACGTAATTATTTTGAAGCAAAAATCCTGTAAGTAATCATACCATGATCAAGGGGCTTGATTAAGTCGATACAAAGCTTTGGTAAGTTTGAAAACATGTTCAGGATGTTTTGTATCTTCAAAACTAGGAGGTTTTTCAAAACAAACATCCTCTTGAACATAACTATTAATGAAAGCACATTTAACGTCCATTTGAAAAATATTAAAAATGAATAATGCTCCAAAGGAAATTAGAATATGAATAGATTCAAGTCTAGCTACTAGAGCATAGGTTTCTTCATAGTCTATTCCTTCTTGTTTATTATAGGCTTCAACAACCAATCTTGCTTTATTTCTTACAATGACTCCATTTTCATCACACTTATTTCTAAAGACCCATTTTACTTCAATAACAGATGTTTCCTTAGGTCTTTCTACAAAGGTCTAGATTTTATTCCTTTCAAATTCATTTAGCTCATCTTGCATAGCTTTTATCCAATCATCCTCAACTAAAGCTTCATTAGTTCATTTTGGCTCTAATTGGGAAAGGAATAATAGATGCTCTACATCATTTCATAAGAAAATTCTAATCCTTACAATTTGATTTACATCACCAATTATACTATCAATGGGATGATTCTTTAGAAACAATTGATTTAGGTTTTTTAAAACCTGTTCATCAACATAAGGTAGGAAGTATCTTGGGGTGAATGTTTTTGAAATATTTTCTTGAACATTTTTCTTATCATAAGGATCTTATATCAGGGGTTGCTAATCAGTTTTTGAAAACACATCCAAAGATGTTGGTTGAGGTTGTTTAAAAACAAAAGGATCAGTTTCATCAAATTTGACATGTACTGTTTCTTCAACAGTAAAATTATTTTTATTGAAAACTCTATAAGCCTTATAAGTTGTGGAGTAACCTAAGAAAATTTCTTCATCAGATTTTAATTCGAATTTGTGTAGATTTTCTTGAGCATTCAGAATGAATACCTTGAAACCAAAAACCTTGAAGTAGGAAAGTCTAGGTTTTCTACCATTCCATAACTCATAAGGAGTTTTATTAAGAAAAGGTCTAATAAAAACACGATTTATTGTATAACAAGCAGTACTTATAGTTTCAGCAAAAAAATGGTTGGCTACCAAAAACTCCCTCAACATGGTTCTTGTTATCTCTTGAATAATTATGTTTCTTCTTTCAACAACACCATTTTTTTGAGGTGTTCTGGGTGCTGATAAGTTATGAGTAATGCCTTTTCTACTACAAAGATTTTCAAAATCAGAATTTTGAAATTATCCTCCATGATCACTATGAATAGTTACCAAAGGAAGGTTTTTCCCATTTTTAACTTGGACTCTAAAAATTTGGAAATAACAAAAAGCTTCAGGTTTCTTTTCTAGTAAATAGACCCACGTAAATCTAGTGTAATCATCAACTATGAAAAATACATAATATTTGTCTCCAATGATTCCCGTTGGTGTTGGACCAAAAAGATCCATGTGCACTAACTGTAATGCATCAGTGGTTGAGACTTCACCGACTAATTTAAAACATGATTTATATTGCTTTCCATATAGACAAGAATAAAAAAAAATTGAATAAAGAAATATAAGTTTTGGTAGATCCTTAACTAGTCTTTTCTTAAGGAGTTTTCATAGATTCCTAATGTTACAGTTTCATAAACTTCTATTCCATAACCAAAAATGATCATCCATTTCACTAAGGAAAGGTAGATCTTTGCTCCTAAGGTCTTCTAATTTTACTGTGTAAATATTGTCTTGCCTATTGGTAGAAAGAATAAAATCTTCCATGGAATTTTGTACTAAGAATTTTTCATTCCTAAAATTCACAAGGTAACCTTCATCACATAATTTTCTTATGCTATTGAGGTTGTGTTTAAGACCTTTAACAAATAAAACATTTTAAATCAAAGTTTTTCCAAGACAAACTATGTTACCTATACCAATACTTTATCCCTTCTCCTTATCTCCAAAAGTTACCCTCCCTCCTTTTATCTAGGTAATATTTTCAAAGAAATTTTTGTTACCAGTCATATGCTGGGAACATCCACTATCCATGTACCAAGTATTGATGTTGGTACTTTCTTTGTTTTCCTAAAAAAAGAATGTTTGACTTTAGGAATCCAAACATTCTTGGATCCGGAAACTTCAGAAAGTAAAATCTTAGATATACACATTTTATTATAGAAATAAGATTTATGAAAACCTAAAGACTAGGTTTTGTTTAAGGAACAATTTTTCCCCAATTCCCACCACACTGACACTTAGTACAGAATGGAGCACTTTCTGGAACAAAATAATTGTTACTAAAAATTGGTTTGGAACTAGTATAACAAAATCCAGAATTATTCCCTTGAGGTAGAATTTGAGAATACATTTTATAAAACTTTTCCTTTCCTAAGGTAATGTTTGAAAAACACTTCCTTAAGGAAAATATTTCTAACATCAGTTTAATAACTAAGTTCTTGTCTTCCAAAACATTATTTTTAGCATTAGAGATAGGCTCGAAAGCATCTTTCTTAGAAATTACTTTTTCTAGACCCTTAGAAATTTTATCCCTATCATAATTAACTTCCTCAAGGTATTTTGAAATACTTTCAAAATCAAGAGTTTTCTTATCAAGATCTTTTGAAAGATCTGATATTTCCTTAGTAAGAATTGTATTTCTAGAATTTTACTTATCAAGCTTTTTCTTGAGTTTTAAATTCTCATTCTCAAAGAGTTTAGAAAAACTAGAAACTTCTTCATAGGTAGGTAAAGTATTATCTTCATCAGATGAAGATTCATCATTTGAGGATTCATAGTATTTTCTATTACTATTTAAAGATACATTGGTGATGGATTCAACATTTTGTACCTTATCCAATAAGTAGTGATTTTCAATTGGTAGTCTGGCTATTAAACCAAGATTCTTTTGTCCAGAAGATTTGTAATATGATTATTCAACTGAAGAGTCACCACCATTGGCACTCCAGGTGTCATTAGCTTTCAGAACGTTCTTAGCTTTAGCTTTGCAGTACTTATTCCTTTTCCATTCAGAATTATTTTCCTTTCTATCTTTTCTCTTAAGAATATGACAATCATGCCTTATATGTCCAACTCTTTTGCATTCATAACAAGTTACTTCCAAGTCTTTCTTATCCTTTTTTTCTTGTAACTATATTGAAATTTCTTCTATCCAACAATCTTGTTCATACTTCGAGAAAGATTGGATAATTCATTTTCGAAAGATTCACTTCCACTAGAGTCGGATTGAGTAACAATCATCTTAGATTTGGATCTTGTAACTCTCTCAGGAGTCTTGAATTTCATATGATTTGATTTTTTTAAAAATCCACACTTCCATTTCCATTCTTCTTCATAACATTGTCATCATTTCTCTTCATTCTAGTTTCATGTTGAAAAAGAGTTCCAAAAAGTTCATCAATATAAATCTGTGTAACTTTTCTATTCTCACATATAGAGGTCCTCTTATATTCCCACTCATTGGGAATAATTTCTATGATTTTGTCCACAATATCTTCATTATATAATCATTTCTCACCCATAGATTGTAAACTATTAACAATAGTCATAAATATCTATTGTACCATACAAATAGTTTCTCCATAAGGAAATCAAAAACCATGATACTCATCTCTGAGCATGGCTCTTCTGGTTTCAATAACATTGGAAGTACCAAAATGTGTAACTTTAAGCTTATTTGATATACAATTTGCAGCTTCACAAGATGAAATATGGCTATATATATTTCTGGTCATAGAACAAATCAATGAATTGCGTACCTTATAATTTAGTTTATATTCATGATTTTATTGGTTGGTGAAAGTATTTACTTCCTTGTTATGGATTTTATATCCTCCAGTAATCATAACAAAATTGTCTACACTAGTATTGATAATAAAAGTCTTCATACGATCTCTCCAATATTCATAATCATTCCCATAAAAAATAGGTGGTCTAGCAGGATTTAAGTTGTCTATAGAACCAACATTGACTCCTATCATCTTAAAGAAAATATTCCACACAAAATTTTCAGTAAATTTTTTTTAAACAAGGATAAAAATATATTATGCAAGGAAAAAATAGAACAATGAAAAAACAAAAGCAAGAAAATTTATATGTAAATATAAGTATTTCAGAGAACTGCTCTGATACCAATTATTAGGTTGGTAGGACGTATTATATTCTCCAATTATACCAACTGTAGAATTGAAATGATACTGTAGATGCTCAAAATACAAGAGGGGGGGTGAATTTTATACTTTAAAAAATTCATTTATAACTTTTGAAGATGTAGATGTTTAACAAAGTTAAACAACGTAAATTCACAAAACTGCTTAGTTCTACAAACTTTCATGATCCCAAACATGTGATTCCGAGAATGTAATTATAGAAATGTGGTTTCGGAAATTAAACTCAAAAAAAGTTTACAAAGATAAATATTCTACCTTAAAGCGTATATAATATTACTAAGTCAGAGTGTACAAGTATAATGGAGTACAAGATAGTTATACTTTCCTCAACAAACAAAATCTAGAAAAAATCTTGAAACAATACAAGTAACAAGTAGTAAATATTTTAACCCAAAGAGAATGGTATCCAACAACCTTGGATAAAGGTCCCTTGATTTATACTTTCAAGAAATCTATCTTACACACCCCATGGTAAGCCCTCAATACAAATATCAAAATCTGTCTTGCTATCCCCGCAATCCCTCAACTTCAAGGTAGTCAGCACCTCTGTCTACCTATCCCCGGAAGCCCTTGAATGTACACAAAAACATTTAGAGTCACACGAAGCAATTCTGAATAGGATGTTCAGTACACACTAAGCAATAAAGTCTCTCTCTCTAGAAATCCCTTCAGCATCATGTAATATCTATATTGATCAACTTGTTATGAGATCTTTCAAATGAGCTCCTATTTATAGGCACAACTTCAACGATCGACTCCCTCCTCCAACGGTCATATTTTTCCATGAATTTCAGAGGGACCTATACACGTGTCACTCAAACAATGGTTAGTAATTAATTGAATGAACTAAATAATTTTATAACCAAACATGAGTAACAAAAAATATGGTTACTTAACCAAATTCATTTTTTTTAGTGTAAGGAAAAAAGTTCAGAGTCTAAGAAAAAACCATTCGGTCTTTATAAAACATGGATATTCGGACTCTGTCTTCAAAAGTGTTCGAAATATGAATTCTATAGAATTCCAAAGTTTGAATTTCAAGGAAATTTGGAGTATGAATTCATAAGAATTTAGAGTCTGAATTTCAAAAAAATTCGGAGTCTGGAATCATAAGAATTCAGAACCTGATCTCATAAAGTTTGGAGTCTAAATTCAGAGAACTCAGAGTATGAACTTAAAAAGATCAGATTCTGAATTCATGAGAATTCTGAGTCTGAACATAGAAATTTTGGAGTCTGAATTCAGATAACTCGGAGTCTGAACTCAGAAAGTTTGGAGTCTGAATTCAAGGAACTCGGAACCTAAATTCAAATTCTGAATGTAGAATGATCTATATCTAAGTATTTATAAGATTCTGTGGTTTTAATTATGAAACAAAATTTTATAAATCGACATAAAATGAACTAGATTAAGATATGAATAATTAAAACCACGGTAAAGATAAATTTCCTTAGTGAAGGAAAATTTTCCTTATCAAAATGAATCTTAGGGAAAATAAAATTTTCCTTAAGATAAGGTGTTTGTGATTTTAAAAAAATGAAGGAATGGAAAAGTCATAAGGAAACCTTACTAACTCAACACATAACTATTATGGTCACCCTAAATTTATAAAAAATATTTTTTTATGTTATAAGGAGAGGTTTGGTGTTTGATATTGACATTACTATCTCATGGTATTTTTCTAGAGATATTTGGGAGTTTATGTTACTGGTAAGGATTTTTTTTCTAAATATCGTTTATTTTTTAGTTACCTATTTTATGGAATTCCATGCATGTATTCGGATTAATTTTATTATTTTATGAGTAGTAGTTTTTTTGTTAGAGCTATCTTATCACTCATTAATCATGTTCTATTAGTGGGAAATGGGTCTCATTTTTTTATAAAATATTCATTCAACGCATGCCATCAATCAATTTCTTATTGGAGGTGTGATTTATGTGTCACTATGTCCATTCTCTTATTATTGTCCTAGTAAGGGTAATGTTTTGTGGGTAAGGGGTCTTGACATAGTAGTATCAAAGTATTAAGATGAGGGATATAATAGAGATAAGAGGTAGGAATTGGCGAAGATTTCATGGGTTGGTTGAGAAATAGTGTAAGGTTAACAAATTATGTAATGTAAATAGGTAAATCTAGCTAGAAAGTAGGTATTTTGGCCCCATTGTGAACTTATGTGAGATGATTTAGGTTTACCTAAACTAATAATAGAGTTGAAGATTATTATGGGTTAGAGACCTAGGAAATGATTATGCATGATACTTGTCTGCACCTGGGTTTGAAATGAGAATACGATGGGTTTATATTAAATATTAATTAATGAACAAATATTAAAATTCCATTTTCTTGGTTTAAGATTCCTTAACTATTTTCTCATTTATAGGTATGGATCCATATTGATGCCCTTCTCATGTATGTGTCGAAGATTTCCAATAGGATGTGTCATAAGATTAACATAGAGTTACGGTCAATGATTATGAAACTAAAAGGAGGGCACTTTAGGAGTTTTAGTTCTAGATTCTATAAATGTATGAGGGTTACATTTCAGATTTAATGGAAGAGAATTGGTTGGAGGAGGCTGAGATAACATTCTGTTTTATCAATGCTTTGGAAAACAACTATGTGTCTTTTGTAGGGATCACTATTAAAAAATAGGCCTTTAACAGTGCTAACCTTTATCAGTGCTAGCAAAAAGTGATGATAAAGAGTACCTTTTATCAACACATTTTTAGAACTAGTAAAGGGTAACCTTTATCACCACTTTTCTTTATTGCTGAATAAAGGTACCCTTTATAATCAATTTGTTTTTAGAAATGATAAATGATATCCTTTATCAAAACATTTATAGAACTGATAATGTTCCCGAATAAAATGAAATAATTAAACAAATAAATTTTTTAAAGGAGTTAATAAAACAAAATATTTAAAAAATTATTAATTAAATAATTATTGATAAAAATGAATAAATTTAATATACATATATATAAATTATAAATACTAATAAATAGTATATACCAAATATATAGATATATAAAATGAATAAAATGAAATAATTAAACAAATATAAAATAAAAAATTAGTAAATTAAAAAATAAATTAAACATTTTATTAAATAAGTATTTACTGATAAAAATGAATAAATTTAATATACATATATATAGATTATATGTGTCAATTAATAGTATATATTAAATATAGATATATAAAATAAAAAAACTGTTATATAATTAAACAAAATAAAAATAAAAATGAATAGTCTATAATAATTAAATAAGAAAAATTAAAAATGAATAAATTAAAAAATTATTAATAAAATGAATAATTTTAATATATATATTTATTATAAATAGTAAGAAATAATATATATTAAATATAAATATAGTAAATGAATAAAATGTAATAATTAAAAACATATTAATGTATTATTCATTTTTAATGTCATATATATATAATTAATCATTAATATATTTAAAATAAAAATAAATATATATATATATATATATATATATTTGAATGTATATAATATTTCCTAAAATATGATTTAAATAATAAAAAATATTTATGCTTGACATCAAATAAGTCATATATTTATTGAAAAATGTTTTATAATTAAAAAATAAACCAAATTAAAAATAATAGCTAATTACATCAAGTAATGGACATAATTGAATGTCATTTGATCTTTCAATTTAACAAATCAAATTTTTGTTACATTGATTTCAAATACATATACATAATTAATGAATTTTAGTGTACAAAACATACAAAAATATTTACGTAATTAATGAAATCTTATATAGAAATAAATACACAAAATATTTATGTAATTTATTCAAAATTTGTATTCATTTTAGAATTTGATTATAACATGATACATTTAATATAGTATGTGTTTAATCGGTAAATTTTATTTATTTATTTTTAATATTCTTATAGTTGAGTATTAACTCTTTTTTAATATTTTTAATTTTTTGTTGGGAATTTAATCATTTTTAATCATTTATTTTTATATATTTTTTTACAATGTTTTATTATTTTAAATATTTATTAAAATTTATTTCTATATAAATAAATTGTTTTAAAAATTTATATCTAATTATTCAAACATATCCATTTTTTCAATATTTTAAAAGTGTACTTATTTTTAATTATTCAATTTCACTCATTTTTAGCATCCATGCATTTAATATTATATATTGATTAGTAATGTTAAAAATATATTTGTAAATATTTATAAATGAATATATTTAGAAATTTATATTTACTATATTTATAAATTTATAAATTTATAATTATAAATAAAAAATATTATTGTTTAAGTATTTATAAAACGATAAATAAATAATTATACATATTTAAATAATTATAAAATTATAATAATTTTATTTAAATAATGATTATATTTACTATCTATATATAATTACATAAATATACATAATTAAATAAATATATAAATATATAAATATTATTTTTATAAAGAAGTTATTTTATAATTATAAATTAATAATTATATATTCAAATAATTATAAATTTATAATAAATATATATAAATAATGAATATATATACTATATATGTTTATATTTATATATATTTAGTGTATATATATATATATATAAATATATAATGATATAAATATATTTATAATTACAAAATTATAAGAAATATACATAAATAATGAATATATTTACTATGTTTATATTTATATATATTTATTAAATATATATAATTATATATATAATGATATTAATATAGTTATAGTTATTAATATATAATTATATATTCAAATAAAAATATAATTATGATAAATAAATAAATAATTATATAAATATATTTACAAATTTTTTTAATATATAATTATAATTATAAATATTTTATCAGCGCTAAAGTCGTAACCCTAATAAAGATGTATTTTTTCAGTGGTTATCAATTTAGCAATGATAAAATAGATCTTTATGTGCACTTTTTGGAAGCACTAATAAAAGTGTCCCTGATCTATTTAAAGAACCCTAACCCATCCCAACCAGTCATGATATCTGAAGATTTTCATAGAAGCCACCTACTATCGGTGTTCATCCTCATTGAATCCAAACTCGGATCAAGGCATGAATCAAGGATTCAAAAAATCTAAGGCTCTAAAGAATCAAGGCTGAAACAAGTCCAAGGCTAGAGTGAATCCAAGATTTGGCAATATCTATACTTTCTCTCAGACGAATCAAAGCTTCAATCCAAGGCATGTTAATTTTTATCCTCCTCTTCATTGATTGATTTTTTAGCGATATCTTTTTTTTTGTTCATTATCTATTGTTATTCATTATCCATCAATAATTTCCTTTCTAATTGGATGTTTCTATGATTTTAAGGGATTTTCATGCTTCTTTTTAGCATATCAAGAATTCCACATGCAACCATGAATGCTAAAATTTTCTAAATCTGTGTTTTATCTAAAGAAAATTCTATTATATTTATCAATTATGGGGTAATAGATTTATAATAGTTTTTCTTAAGTTATCATTAAAATAAAAGTACATTTTCATATGTTTAAATGTGTTGAACTTCCTTCTATAGAAATAACACACACAAAGTGTTTGTTAAAATGACACCCCAGATTTTGATTGAATAAATCGAAATGGATTTTGTGTAATGGTTTGTAATATAGATTGTTCATGGTTCATCGATATCATTATATTGTTTATGTCATTATGAAGGGGGTTGTTCGTTAAAGTGTGTTCAAAGGTGTGAGTGGGTTTATATTTTTGGAAAAAAAATTAATAATTACATTTATTGTATTGATATGTGTAATATTGTATTTCTCACTAGTACTTACATGTCATGAGAAACCTTGGGTAGCTTGGTGAAAGATATTGGGATGAGTATTACAGTAATGTAAGATAAAAATTTTCAATAAATAGTTCATTTTAAGGGTTTTATCCTAATTTATAAATTAATTTGTTTAGTAATATACCTTGATATATATTTTACAAGTGGATTTACAAGGTACTTACATGAGTTTTCATAAAAAATTATTTATTTAACATTTTAAAACAATTTTCTCACATATCACGTTTAAAATTAAAATATTTAGACTTTACATTATACATGAAACTCTAATATTTTGACATTGTTTATTAACTTCCACAATTAATGGAAATAAAAGGCATTGGAATATCACATAACATAAAATTCTATTAAAATTTTTATGATTAATTTTTGGGTTCTACAAGCTGTTAAAGTATTAAATTCTGAATCTAATGTTGAATTTGGAATTCCTTTTTATTTCCCATCCCATAAATGAAATAATATCTAAGAGTAAATATCCATCCATATAGGTGTTGATAATCTCCCATGACTTTATTTAAACTTGAATTATTTCATTTTTAAAGTAGTCAGGTAATCATTATAAAATAAATATGATTTTTAGCCTTCTTTATGTATAAAACTATTCTAATTATACATTTGCAATGATCCCCACATTCATTAATAGAATATCAAAGCATTTTACCAACCAAAAATGTGATACTGTGTTTATTATATTATATCACATACATTGAAGAACAATTTTCACTAGAATGTTCATTTTTTGATATGTCTATGCCTGTATTAATAAAAAAAATTACACTAAATTCAAATAGAGTATTTGTATCTTTTAAACTGATAAGATCAAATATCTTCAAAATATTTAAAATATAATTACACAGAACTAAATAATAACCCCCACTATGTATTCTTACTTTAATTAGTATAGTATTTATTATTATAATATTATTCATTTTAATCATGGAGGATAAATATTTATTCATCTCATTAATACCAATCATGTTGCTTTTAAAAATAAATATTTCTTTGACATAGATACACCTAATAACTTATTATTATTTTATGGAAAATAAAAAGTACACTTATCAAAATTTTTATGTAAAAATCCATTAGATGAAATTATAGAATCATAATTCTCATGTTTTAGGCGTTTCTTTAAGAAAATAAGTTTATTTAACTAATTTACATAATTTATTTTAAATATATTAAATAGAAAACTATCAAAATATTCCATGTAAATTTATTTATTTAAATTGTCATTTAAGAAATCCATTTAATGAATAAAAAATTATTTATCAAATTTAAAGGAAAATAATATCCATATTATCATAATTTGAACTAAATGAGTATAAGTATAAAAAATAACTATTAAATTCCATTTTTTAAAACCATTGATTACTAATATAAATTTTCAAAACAATAATATTATCATTAGAGTCATAGATGATTCAAAATACACATTTACAACCAAGATTATTTTAATATTTAATTTTTTTTAAATATGTAAGTATTATTTATCATAATGGAATATATTTCACCATTAAATGATTCTTTATAGAAAGAAACATATTTTAAAGACAATTATTCTTTATATAACTTGCGATCATCTTGTTTGGTTAGCACCATAAGATATTTTTTTTCAGAATATTATTATGTTGATCTCTATCAATACTAAAAATGAAAGATTTGAAATATATGAATTCATGATATGGATTCTTATGCTTTCTAGGTCTTTTATTCCAGTTATATTCAATTCAAGAATAATCATTATTTTCTGCCATTATATCTTAACTAGATGAAATTCTAGATCTATGGCTATGAGGAATAATTTTATTTTAATTATCTTTATAAAATTTATTCATAAAAAAGTATAGTAATCTTTATTCAGATACCAAAATTAGATTCTATGAAAATTATTCTATTTTATTTATTGTTATATTCTATAGGGAAAAAAATATTTAATTATTTTAGTTTTAATTTTAGTTATTTTAGGAATATAAAATCGAAAAAATTATAAGCACCCCATTTTTTATATAATAAAGTCTTGGTTTTATCTTTATCATCTTCATCTCCCGAATAATTATTACTTTATTTTGTTTCTTACTATTCATACCCTATGTCTTCTATGTTTCTTGACCAAATCTAATATGTAGTCATCCAAAATGATCACTAATACCTAAAATTGGATGACTATTTCTAAGAGTAGTTCAAGAAACATAGGTGCATGTCTAGAAGATATGGGGGATGAGTCACCATAAAAAAATTACGTAATAACTATATTTGAGATGAAATTGATGAGGGTGAAAGTTGTATATAATTTTCATATTTTGAAGAATTCAGAGGATAAAACCAACAATAATAGAGTAATTATTTTCATAAATTAAATTAACCACTTCCTCCAAATAACATTTAAGTTATTTGAAACAATCAAATGTTGGGTTCCCCTTATCTAAAAATTTCACATATCATAATTAATATATTATGTTTACTTATTTATTTATTATAAAAAATTAATATTTTCTGAACCTAATTTGATGGATATGAACTGAAAATATATTCATGCTAATCATTTGAAAAAATACTATGAAAATGGAGTTAAATACTTCCTCATGTTTGCAATAGAGCAGGCAAACATCCCTTATCAAATAATTTTTCCATGTTTACATTGTTATTATTCTAGAAAACGTAGTCGATAATATTTTTAAGAACATTTGATTTTTTAGGGAAAAAATCAGATCTAAAAATTAGGGGCTAAACATGGGAAAAAATTGAACATGCACACCAATTGGGAAGATACTACGACTTATAGATAATTTTATTTGAATACCAGTGTAAATTATGATGGTTATCGCATGGAAGAGATTACAATGGCAATTGAGGATGACCTTCATGATTGTCCACAGTTGTTTGAAAAGTTAAATAAATGTGAAACGAGACCACTATATACCGGTTGTACTAAATACCCAACATTGTTAGCTATATTGAGGCTATAGAATTTTAAATATGACAGTGGATGGAGTGACACAAGCTTTACGTAACTACTTGGTCTCTTGAATGATATAGTAACAAACAAAAAAAACATCCATGTATAACATATGATGCTAAAATAATTCTACGTTCAATGGGAATGATTTTTAAAAAATATGTACTTTCCAGATGATTACAAATTATTTTCAAAGGACCATGAATCACTCATAAAATGAGCTAAGTGTGGTTCATATCACTTTAGGAAAAACTAATTTAGTCCTTATGGTACTTTCCGGTCATTCCCTGATTTAGAAGACTTTATGGATATTAGGAAAATGCGATACAATTGACATGGAATGTAGATACAAGAACAAAATATGGTAACCTACATCTTCTATAAGATTATACTCAATAGAATAAATTTTTTAATTATTATCATGAATTTGGAAATGAGGTGAGAAAATTTGCACCTACGTTTTCTAGAGTTGGAATAAATCTTTTTAATCTAAAGTATAGTACTCATAATACATGGCCCTTCATGTTGGTAAATTATATCTTGTTTTCATGGTTATGCATGAAGCACAAATATATTATGTTGTCTCTTCTTATATCAAGACAAAAGAATCCCGGTAATGTTATTGATGTCTATTTGTATCCATTGTTCATATATTTAAAATTGGTGTGGGATATAAGTGTTAAAGTGAATTATTCTCTTAGAAGTGAATAATTCACATTGAGTAATTTTTTTATGGGATGATAAATGAATTGTTCTACTTAGGTAATTTTTTTAGGATATAGAATTTAAGAAATGTTAGGGTTCCTAGTTTATGAATAATGCACACACTCAGTTCAGTTAAAACATTCCTCTAAGACTGCATTTTTAGGGCATCAAAATTTTTACCTCAATGACATAAATATCTATTGTAGATGACAACATTTGATGGGAATACTGAACAAGATACAACACCATCTCCACTAACAGGTGATAAATTATTCATTGAAGTAAAATATATTAGCATTGTTTTTAGTAAACTATTTTAAAAAAACATTACAAAATCATGATTGAAGAAGAGATCAATTTCTTCTAATTTTTGTATTGGAATTTTCTACATGTCAGAATTTTTCTTGATGTCATTCATATAGAAAAAAATGTATTTAATTTTTTTATTGAAATGTTACTAAATGTTCCTGAAAAAATGAAAGATGGATTCATGGCTTGATTGGACATGATTGAAATGGGGATAATGGAAGAGTTGGCACCAGTGATGGGTAAAGGGTATAATTTTTTTTTCCTCCAGCAGTTTACAATATATCCAAATAGAAAAAAGTACAAATTTTTCTTTTCATTAATATTTTAAAAAGTTACAGAGTGGTATTCATCAAAAATCATTAATGCCATGTCAATGAATCATTTGAAGTTACATGGCATAATATCATATGACGATCATGTTTTGATGCAATATTTGATGAGTTTTTCTTACATTTCATTCTCACTAAAAAAGTGTGGTAGATATTAACCAGAATTTTCTTCCTTTTCAAATCCATATGCAGTATTATTATAGACCCAAAGAAGTTTCCAATAATAAATAAGGATGTTGAAGTAATATTATGTGAATTATAGATGATCTTCCCACCATCATTATTTAATATAATCATCCACCTGATGGTTCTACTAGTTAGAGAGGCTCAAATGTGTGGTTTGGTCTATTATATATGGATGTACACCATTGAATTGTATATGAATATTTAGAAAGGGTATGTCAAGAATTGAATTCATCTATAATGTTTTATTGAAGAATATTATATTTCTGAAAAAATATTTTTAATTCTAAACTAATTACCAATAATATTTTGACATTATCATTCTCCAAAAGTCCCATAAAAATAAATGAATTATGGGGGAAGGTATTTCTAAAAGAGATGTTACTATAATTACACTCACAGAGCGAGAGCAAGAAAACCTTTATATTTTAAATAATAGTTAATTTTTTGATCCATATGTTTAATTACACAAATCAATTCTTATATATTTCAACACATCAAGGGATAAAGAATTGATATCAAATAAAAATAATTAATAGTTTATTGTATGCTTTCAATATAACATTTATAAGGAGTTATCTTGAAATTTGAATTCAATTTCTAAATAACATTGATAGGTAGCTGAGTGATTGAATGAAAATTTTATATCATACATTGGTTTTGTAATCAATGGTTCTACATTCTATATATAAGAACATTATGACTTCAGTATGATAAGAAATAGTTGAGTTATGTTTGTGGATGAAGCGATGCACATATCTGGTTCAAGGATTAAAATCAAATTTATGAAAATATGTCAAATTTTGGAATTATTGAACAGATATATGAGTTGCATTATAAAAAATTTAAAGTTCCAATTTTCAATTAAAAATTGGTTGAAAAAAGGAGTATAGTGAATGTTGGTGAAATGGGATTCATGAAGGTGAGTTTTAGTGTTCAAGGGAAAAAAGATGAGTTGTTTATAATGGCATCACAAGCAGTGCAAGTGTTTTATGTCTTAGACCCAAAATATAATAATTGGTCAATTTCCTTTCTAGAGAATAAAGAATTTAGGGTTAGATGAAAACTTAATCAAGGATGGCCCTTTCATTAGTAGATCACATTCAATTTTTACTATTCCCAATGTAGACAATGTCTTGTATGTTATAGGGGACAACAAAGAGGGGATTTGGATTCTCGATAGAGGATGAAAATCCCTAATACCTTAGAAAAGAAATAAACTTTAATGAGAAGGTAAAATTATTTTTTAATATTCTATGTTTTCCTCATAATATTGTATGTTCTATTATGCATTAACATAATATGAATTAATTTATTAACTACTTAGGTAAAAAATGTCCTCTACACGTGATGATGATTCCAACCCTACCAAATAATAGACTATAATAAAGAAAACCCTTTAGAACTATGTAAAGGTAATGTTATGATATACTTTATCTATTTTATTGAAGAATAAAATAATGAAACATTGATTTAATTTCATTATTCCTTGTACAATTTGTGTATGTTAGAATATATTTATCTTACATTCATGCCCTTCTACACCAAAAATTCCACATAATTCTTCCCCATAATTTTTTTTCACCCCTGTAGTGTTGGAATTTATCACTTTCCTTCAATTTCCCTCCACTACTATAAGAACCCGGATCTTCCTTTTAGGTATGTTTTCCTTTTTTGGTCATTTTTGAGAAAAAGTAGAATTTATGGAAATTTTCAAAGTACATGCCATGTACTGTATGAGTTGGGATGGTTGCCTTTTTATGTGTTTAAAGTGCATGGAATGATCTGGGGAGAGGATGGGAGAGTTTGGAATGGTTTTGAATAAGTTTGGAGGATTTTCTAAGGGAGCATGGTTTGAGCATGATTAGGGGAAACCGTGCAGGTTCTCGAGGAAACCGTGTAAGAGGAGACAATAGGCTTTGCATGGCCTGCACAAGGTTTTCCAAACTATGTGAGGCAACCCTACTGACCCCTCCTCTCAAGGTAGTGGCGTGCGCACGGTTAGCGCATGGTTTTCCAAACCGTGCGTACTCTCCATGCGACCACGTAAAATTAGGGATTTTAAATTCGGGCTCCCTCGAGGGTGAATCATTTCACTCCAAAATCTCTCCCACTCGATCCTCACTCGGAATTTTGGGTTTTCAAATATTTAAGGTGTTATCCCACTTGTTTTGGAAGCAAATCGAAGGGGTTTCTTGTTGGATTGAAGTCAGTTCTTCTCGGTTAAGTTTCTCCTCTTGGTTTCTCTTTGGTTTTCACTAGGTCGTTTCTTCCCTCTCTCTATTTTTTCTAGATATACATCCTTTTCATGTAGATATAGTTTTGGGGTTGCTTTATTTGTTGATTTTAAGGCTTTTGGATAATAGGAAAGGAGATATAGAGAGGTTTTCATGAAGCGTTTTCCCAGATTTGGGGTGCGGTTGTTTGTGGGTCGATTTCGCTGGAACCCTAAATGTAGGTGGTTTGTGCCTTTTGGTTGAAAGTCTTTGAAATATATGTGAAAAATAATTAATTCCCATGAATGGGGTATTGTGTGTTTACTATTCTTGTTTAACCCTATTATTTGCCTGCTTTTC
The DNA here is from genome assembly GCA_963277665.1 of Viscum album. NCBI lineage: Eukaryota > Viridiplantae > Streptophyta > Magnoliopsida > Santalales > Viscaceae > Viscum > Viscum album. Next base: position 1,195,257,496 of record OY728164.1, read on the forward strand.
TGGTGTGTGCGAGTAGAGGTTAATTGTATGTGAATAGGGTTGATTGCTATGTTTTGGAGGTGTTTACCATACATGTTTTCACTATGACCCTTGTGCTCTGCTTAGCCTGTTAGGATACCATGTTTTCCCATGCATAGTTGTAGGATGGTGTGATTGATATATGACATGCTTGTTATGCTGTAGACTGTTAGCCATGTAATTCTGTAGGTTTAATTTGGTCATATTGCATTGCTATGCTCGTTTGACTTACACAAGGACATGAGAAACCGATGTAGTAGACTATAAGGGGAATTGACCATGTGAGCTTCCTCACAAAGTCTCTAATTACTTTTGGGCTATAAGAGGAATAGGCTGCATGAGCTTCCTCAGAGAGTCCTTTTAATCACTTTTGGGCTATAAGGGGAATTGACTATGGGAGCTTCCTTAGAGAGTCCTAGAACCATTTTAGACTATAAGGGGAACTGACTGAGTGAGCTTCCTTAGAGTGTCTTTGACCACTTGGGGATATTAGGGTAATTAACCATGTGATCTTCCTCCAAGAGTCCTTGACTACCGTAGACTATAAGGGGAATTGGCCATGTGAGCTTCCTCGAAGAGTCTTTAAACACTTGGGACTATAAGGGGAATTGACTGAGCGAGCTTCCTTAGAGATTCTATGTAGTATCCTTGTTTTGATTGAATTAGAGGGGTTAGGCTGAGAGTACTACCCAGAGGGTTCCCTGCTTATTTTCTATCGTTGATGTATGTAACTAATTGCATTGAAACTGTAGGACTGGTTCCCGCTGAGTACTTCCTTATTTACTACTTTCTTTTGTTTATTAACTTCCATTTATTCACTAACCGTTAGGCTCATATCTTGTGGTGATTTCCTACTAGTATTTAGCCTCACAACCTGTTTGGGCTATGCATTTGGGACCAAAAAGATTATATTGCTGCAGGTATAGATATGGTCAAGTGCCCTTCTACTTTACGTACTTGATATGCTGTGCAGTTGGAGAGCATGTGACCAAGCTGAGGCTTGCAATGATGAGGAGTAGTTTATCTATTTTCGTTTTTAATTCGGCTTAGTACTGTTCTGTATTCCAAAACTGTGATGTGTTTGGATGTTTTCCTAGACATATTTACCATGCATCATTTATATATATATATATATATATGTATATACACTCCAGCTGTTTATTTCTTCAGACTTCTGATGTTTACTTTCGTATGGATTATTACTGCTTCTTCTATTGTTATCTATTTTTTTCTCTTCTGTTGTGTTACTCTACCAATGAGGGCATAGTTTTCCTACTAACATGCCAAAGGCCCTCACTTTTAGTCAGCATCCTCTGGTGTTAGGGGAAATTCACTTGAGGCCATGTGACCAACTGGATATGGGGCGCCTCTAGGTAGCTTCCAGAACCAGGACGTTACAAAGTGGTATCTGATGAATTATTTTCTTCTTGAATTACTATTTGCAGCCTATAGCCAGGGATATGAAGGAATCGGTACTTGGTAATAAGCTGTTCCTGGGAGTATCTAACTCTTGTATTGGGAAATTCCAATCTACCTCCTTTAATTGCAATTTTTCTGGTTTTGAAATTATTACAGTTGATTTGATTTCACCTTGAGTGACTCACATGCTTTGTGCTATTACTGTTGATGTTATTGAGGTTCTATTTCTTCCGCAACCCGAATAGATGAGGGTATTCCATCTCATGCATCATATAGTCACTTTCTAGAAATCACATGTCATGCATTCTTTCCATGCCATTTATGGTGTATTAGCAAAATGCAGGTTGTTGTGATAGATGTTGTGTAGAATATGCATACTTTTGTGATAGTTTCCTGGATATAATACATGATGTTTGATAGGGTATCGTTTGTGTAAGGTTTTGTTTGGAATTAACACCAAATTTTGGTTCCTGAGGTGTTATGGTCCCTAATGGACCAGAACATGGTGGATCATTGCCTTGTATTTGCTTGTTTATAACATTTATAAGATGCCAAGATTTGATTTTTGGGGAGTATGGGCCCTCAAGGATTAGAATTTGGAACTTTCAATGTTTGTTTTAGTGTTTTTCTGGGTTCTGGAGTATTTTAGAAGGCTTACTATCTGGAAAATCCCAAAATACATGCTGTGTAGTTTTGACTACATGCAAACTGTTCTTATATTTAGGAAGAAAATTTTTTTCTTAAGTACACGTATTATACTCTCTGTACACGTTGTGTAGTCCTGTCTTAGGAGAGTCATATGGCTTAACCATGTAGAAGGACTTGGTTAGTGAAAGAGGATTCAATTACATGCCGTGTGTTAAGACAACATGCCTTGTGTTTGGGGTGTTACGTGACCTAGGCTGGCAGAAGTACACACCCATGTGAATGGTTTAAGGGAACACACCGTGTAGTCATGTTTTGTAAAACTTGAATTCTTTCTTTCTCATGTTCCCCTTCTTTCACTTCTAGTTTTAAGTCCTTGATAATCTTGATCTAATGTGTGCACTTGACCTTGTAGATTCATGCCACCGAGACTTCCTCTGGTTGTACACCAGTTTCTAGGCGATGATCAAACACCAGACGTGGATGATCCGGGACTTCCAGTAGATCCTCTCATTGTGCTAGTCTTGGAACTATCCGTTATACCTGACAGAGGTGATGATTCATAGTTCAGAGAGGGCTTCATGATGATGATGCATAAATTTCAGGGAGCGCCACCTCCTTCCTCGTCAATGGAAGATTTGACGCGGGTATTTCAGTAGAATCATCCTCCCACTTTCTCAGGGGATGGAGGGCCCCAAGCTACAGAGTCATCGCTAGAATCCACGCAGATGATCTTCGAGCATCAGGAGATACCTCCAGAGATGAGGTCCAATATCACTACCTACATGCTTCATGACTCCGCCCAGAGGTGGTGGGATGTGTTCTCACAGGCGGGGTGCTAGAAGAATATGGTCTGGGATGAGTTTCAGTGCATAATCTATGGTTACATCTATCTAGAGACCTTGGGGGATGATCGATCCTGAGATTTTATGAGTTTGGAGTAGGGTACTCTTTCTGTGATGGAGAATTCCTATCACTTCATAGAGCTACAGCATTTCACACCTATTCTAGGAGGCGATGATTTGTTCCTTTCATGGAAGTTTGGGGATGGTCTGAGGCATGACATCCAATCGCTGGTGAAAATATTCAGGTTGACTTAAATATACTATACAGTCAACCTGGCGCTTATCAAGGAGTGCAATCTGAGGGATTCTAGAGCTGTGGGTCAGGGAGGTTCAACATCCAGGGTTAGTGCTTCTCTAGTCGATAGCTGGAAGCACCACAGGGAGACTACACGAGGATATTAGAGTAGGCAGGATACTTCTTCTGGTATCCAGGTGGTATGCTACCAGGGAGGGAAGAATGGGAATACGAGGAAACATTGCCCGAGAGACCCAGTAGAGTGCAGATATTGTGGAAAGATGGGCCATATTCAACGTTTCTTTCAGATCTTCTCACCAGTAGCTGGTGACATAGGTTCCTTTATGACCCCACATTCAAGAGAAACACCACCAGTTTCTCACCAGTCTAGGAACTGGAGTTCTTCCAGCCGTTCAGGCCAATGTGGGGGTTGTGGTCGTGGTATCCAGTCAACAGGTTTCCAGCGACGACAGGGTAGATCACCTCAGAGCGGTCAGGCAAGGTCACAGGGCCACAATACAGACCATAATTTCGTAGTGGAGCAGACCAAACAGAACCAGGATCCTGAACCCTCTACAGTTCTAGGTACGATCTTAGTAGTCTTAGTTTTAGCTTCTGCTCTTTTCGATACAGGGGCTTCCCGTAGCTTTATATCAGTCACTATTATGGAAAGCCTTAGGATCTGTATCTTTTCATCTGCTGATATCTTGACACTAGACAATCTGTTGCGGACTAGAACTATGATCATACGTTAGTGCATGGAGTTCCCTATAGAGGTTGGTGGGTGTCACTTTTTATGGGGCCTCTATTTCCTAGAGATAAAAGGCTATGATTTCATTCTCAGAATGGATTGGTTAGTTCCCTTCCAAACATTCATTGATTTCTATCGCTGTAGGCTGAGTTTCACAATACAATAGGGAAGATCTTTTCTTCATAAGGGCGAGCGGGATGTCCAGGCGAGAAGAGTGGGACCTGAGAATCATGGGTTAAGAGGAGTTATAAATCATATTTCTAGTCTATATCTGGATAAACAGGGGACTTCACAGTTAGACTTTCCTTCAGTGGTGGATTGTTTCAGAGATGTCTTCCCAAAATACTTTTCAGGTTTTCCTCCGGAGTGTGAGGTAGACATTTCTATTTACCTTGTTCCCGGAGAGACACCGATGTCCATTTCTCCTTATAGGATGGCTACACCAGAGTTATAGGATCTCAAGAATTAGTTGGAGGAGTTGGAGGAAAAGGGTTTTATCCGAACCAGTAATTCTCCTTGGCGTTCGCCTATCCTGTTTGCAAAGAAGGCAGATGGTACCCTCAAGATCTATGCGGATTATCAGAAGCTGAACTAGTTGATGGTCACAGACCGATATCCCGTACTGAGGATTGATGATCTCTTTGATCAACTTCAAGGATCCTGGTTGTTCTCAAAGATTGAATTGAGATCCGGTTATCATCAGTTGCACATTAGACCATCATATATACAATTCATAGCCTTTCAGAGCCGGTATGGTCTATACAAGTATATGGTTATGTCGTTCGGTCTCACGAACGTGCCTGTAGTTTTCATGGAACTAATGAATTGAGTGTACCATCCATACTTGGATTCTTTCGTGGTGTTCTTTGTGAACAATATCTTGGTGTACTCTCACACTTGACACGACTATGACACCCATCTTGAGATCGTTTTCAGTTCATTGAGAGAGCATCAGTTATATGCTAAGCTCTAAAAATTCCACTTTCGAATGGACCATATTCACTTTTTAGGTCGTGTTATCTCGGAGATAGAAGTATTAGTAGACCCAGAGAAAGTGAGAGTTGTAGTTTCTTGGGAGAATCTGAAGAATATCTTTGAGTTACAAAGTTTTATAGGGCTGGATGGATAAAACAAATGTTTCTTACAGAACTTTTCATGCTTATCAACACCTCTGATGATTCCTGACTAAAGAAAGTGTGATGTTCTTGTGGTCATATTCTTGTGATTTAGCCTCTCCGAAGATAAAATGAAGGTTGAATTCATCCCTGATACTAGTTTTTATAAAGACATGAATGAGCTATACTATGTACAATGATGCTTTATGTATCAGGCTGGGAGCTGTGCTTATGCAGGGAGAAGGATTCATTTCATAAGGGTCTCGGCAGTTGAGGCCACATGAGATGAATTACCTGATGCATGATCCCGAGTTGGCTGCAGTTTTCAGTTCCTTATAATGTTGGATATATTATTTTCTGGGAGAACATTTTATGGTTTTCACCGACCAAAAGAGTCTTATGTACATCTTTACATGGAATGATCTGAATTTGAGACAGTGAAGGTGGGTTGAGTAACTTTATCCATTTGACTTTGAGCTTGCCTATACGCCTGGGAAAGGCAATGCAGTGGCTGATGCGTTGAGAAGGAAGACTCAGATACAGACAGTTCTGGAGGCCATAAGTGAATGGAAGCTTATGTAACTATTATATGAGATGCATTTGGAGGTCCAAGACAGATAGGGGCTGAATTTTCTTTCTTATGTGGCTGTTACCTCTACTCTTCTTGATCGAGTGAGAATGAGGTAGCTATCAGATTCAGAAGGCCTAGTCTTATGGGAGAGAGTGTCAGGAGAGGACCCTATTCTGGGATGGAAAATAGGCGAGGATGAGTTCTTTCATTTCCAGGGGCACGTATGGGTGCCAGTAGACATATGCGAGGAGCTGATATGGGATATTCATTCCTCGGTTTTGGCAGTTCATCCTGGTGTCACCAAGACTTATCACGATCTACACCATCGATATTGGTGGCTAGGTATGAAGAGAGATGTTATTGGTTTTTTCATGAAGTGTTCCCCCTGTCATCAGGTGAAGGAGTAGTATCAACAACCATCAGGGCTTTTACAGCAGTTGCTTATTCCCAAGTGGAAGTGGAATGATGTCGTGGTGGATTTTCTGACAGGTTTAATGAGGTCACCTTGAGGGAATGATGCAGTTTGGGTTTTCATTGATATGCTCAAGAAGGTTTCTCACTTATCTCCAATCAAGGAGACCTTCAATGTTGATGATCTAGGATGGTTGTACATCCGTGAGATTGTGCGATTACATGGAGTTCCACACTCCAATATTTTAGGCAGAGATGCATTTTTCACTTATCAGGTCTGGAAGGTGCTTTAGAAGCCTTTCGGTACACATGTACTTTTGAGTACAGCTTACCATCCCCAAATAGATGGCCAGGCTGAGCGTATGATTTAAGTTCTTGAGGACATGCTTCGTTCATGCATCTTGGATTTTGGAGGTTCTTGGGAGTAACACATACCTCTTGTGGAGTTTACTTACAACAATAGTTTTCAAGAAACTATTTAGATGACACCTTATGCGGCTTTGTACGGTAGGCCTTGTTGATCACCCATTTGTTGTATGGAAGCAGGAGAGATAGTTATGCTGGGAACCCATCTTGTTCAGGAGACCGCAGAGCTGATAGAGTTGATTCGGAAGAGGATGACTACTGTAGAGTCTCGACAGAAGCCTTATGCTGATCATCAGAAATGACCTCTGGAGTTCGATGTCGGGGATTAGGTTTTTCTGCGTGTCACACTAAGGTTGGGGAACAATAGGATTAGGAGACAGAGTAAGCTTTTTTCAAGGTACTTCAGACCATTTGAGGTTTTGGAGAGAGTTGGTCCGGTTTCCTATCAGTTTGTAGTTACCTCAGAGGTACCAGGATATGCACGACGTCTTCAACATTTCTCAGCTTTGACGTTACTTCTTAGAACCGTATCATGTCTTCTAACCCAAGGATTTGAGTTAGAAGTGGATTCATCATTCTAGGGGAATCCTATCTGGATTGTCAATCGATTTACAAAGGTTCACCATGGCCGGTCTGTTCCTCTGGTATGAGTGATATGGTAGCACGGATGAGTACAACATGAGACATGGGAGAGGGAGGCAGATGTACGATCATAGTGGCCAGAGCTTTTCAGTGTTTCTTCTTATATGCTGCCTTGCTAGGGAAATTAAAGGATGAATTTTTTTAATGGGGGAAGTTTGTAAGAACCCAAATCTTCCTTTTTAGATATGTTTTCCATTTCTGATCATTTTTGAGAAATAGAGGAATTTCTAGAATTTTTTGAAGTACACACTGTGTACTTTATGATTTGGTCCAGTATCCTTTTATGTGTTTAAAGTGCATGGATTGAGTTATAAAGAGGTTATTCGAGTTTGGAATGGTTTTGAATAAGTTTGGAGGCTTTTCTTAGGGAGCATATTTTGAGCATTGTTAGGGGAAACCATGTGGGTTCTCCAGGAAACCGTGAAAGAGGTGATATTTGGCTTTACAAAGCCTGTGCATGGTTTGCTAAACCATGCGAGGCAACCGTGCAGACCCCTCCACTCAAGGTATTGGCAGGTGAACTATCAGAGAACGGTTTACCAAACTGTGCGTACTAACTATGCGACCACTTAAAATTAGGGTTTTTAAATCCAGGCTCCCTCGAGGTTTAATTTGGCCACATTTCATTGCTATGCTTGTTTGACTTACACAAGGCTGTGAGAACCTAGTGTAGTATACTATAAGTGGAATTGATCGTGCAAGCTTCCTCAGAGAGTCTCTAATTAATTTTGGGCTATAAGAGGAATTGATTGTGTGAGCTTCCTCATATATTCCTTTAAATCACTTTTGGGATATATGGGGAATTGACTTTGAGAGCTTCCTTAGAGAGTCATTGAACCATTTTAGACTATAAGGGGAATTGGCCGAGTGAGCTTCCTCAGAGAGTCTTTGACTAATTGGGGTGGGAATTGACCATGTGAGCTTCCATAGAGAGTCTTTAAATGCTTGGGACTATATGGGTAATTGACTAAGATAGATTTATCAGAGAGTCTCCGTAGTATCCTTGTTTTGATTGAACCAGAGGGGCTAGGCTGAGAGTACTACCCAGAGGGTTCCCTTATTATTTTCTGTCGTTGATGTATAGAACTAATTGCATTGAAACTGTAGGACTATTTACTACTGAGTACTTCCTTTTTTACTACTTTCTTTTGTTTATTACCTGCCATATATTCACTAAATGTTAGGCACATATCTTGTGGTGATTGCCTTCTGGGATTTATTCTCTCACCTTTTTTGGGCTATGAATTTGGGCCCAAACAGATTATATTGCTACATGCATAGATAAGGTCAAGCATCCTTCTACTTTAGGTACTTGATATGTTGTGGAGCTAGAGAGCATGGGACCAAGCTGAGGATTGTGATGCAGAGGAGTTGTTTATCTATTTTATTTTGTACTTTTGCTTAGTATTATTCTGTATTCTAGCATTGTGATGTGTTTGGCTGTTTTCCTAGACATATGTACCATGCATCATTTATATATATATATATACACTCCAACTATTTATTTCTTCAGAATTCCACTATTTACTTTCATATAGATTATTACTACTTCCTCTATGGTTATTTGTTTGTTTTCTCTTCCACTGTGTTACTCTGCCAATGAGGGCCTAGTTTTCCTACTAACATGCCCAAGGCCCTCGCTGCTAGTCAGAAACCTCTAGAATTAGGGGAAATGCGCTTGAGCCATGTGACTAACTAGGTACGAGGTGACTCCGGGTGGCTTCCAGAACTGGGATGTTACAACTGCCTTTGCAAGAAGAGAAACAATGATGCCTATTCTCAATGATAGAGGCAATATTGATGTTTTCACAACCAAATTGTTTTTCATAGAATTAATGTATTTTTTAATATTTATGTTTAATTTATTTCTTTTTATTATTATTCACATAATAATTGTTTTCTTATATAGGTGAATTCCTTTTTTCTATTTTGGGTGGTTTTTTTCAACGATACTCAAGCTGATGAGATATTGGACTTTTGGGTTTCAACTGAGATAATGACAACAAGGAAATGGGTCTAGAATGTATACGACCATCATGAAAATCATAATTCCTTATACATATTTATGTAATTTTTCATAATTTTATCTATATTTTGTATGGTAATTTATTTATCATTTTTATGTAATAATTATTTATTTTTTTCACAGATCATTTCATAATTCATATTTTTTTCAATTATATGGAACAAGACATAAAAGAGGAAACATGTTTCTTTCTTATAGAAGATGAAACCCCATGCTCCCTGAAAGGTGAAATGTTTTAGGGAATATGAATTTTTTATTCCATCAGAATGGGACATGTTATCTATATTTTCGTATTTTTTCAGATAGTTGAAATAAAAACACATATTTCATACTCAATCAGCCACACCTCAATCTGAAAAATAGTGTGCTCAAAATGACTAAGACAGTATTTTTTTAGTTTATAATTTATATTTTATTTCAAACTGCACATAACATATTCAAAACCATGAAGATGAATTAATATTATTTTGGTACTTTAGAAAAATAATACACAAGTCATTCTTAACATGAACGAATCATCTTCACTTCGATCTGATGCACAGTATGCCCATTATGACTCCAACTGTATATTTTTTTAAAACATGCATTAATTTTAATAAAAAAGAAAAGTTAAATACTATAAATTGTGAAAATATATACAAATTGTCTTCATAATTTAATAAAATAATTCATAAGCCATTTTTTATGTGTAGGTATTAATCTCACATCGAACTAACACATGATATGACTGGTATGACTCAATGTGTGTGTTTCCAATTTAAAATGACATTTTAGTAAAAAAGAAAAGGGACATATTAAAACCCAATAAAATGAATTCAGATTGTTCTGATGCATTATTATAATGATCCATAAGTCATTTGGGACATATATAAATTATATTTACCTCAATATGATGCACGATGTGACCGGTATGACTCCAAGTGCGTCCTTTTATTTAAAATTGACATTAATTTTAGTGCAAATGAAACTTTCATACTCAAAATCAAGAAAATACAATCATATTGTTTTAATAATTTTGTAAAATGATTCAAATTTCATAAGTGATGTGTAGGAATTAGCCTTACCACAATCCGATACACAGTGTTTCCGATACGATAGATTGTTACCATTATCAATTTAAATTAAACATTATAGTTCAAAAAGTATCACTCACAAAAAACTGAACAAACTCGCTGGGATTTTATTGATAATATAGTAAAACAATTCATAACTCATTTGTGATGTATAATAATTAGTCTCATATCAAACCAACACAATATGTAATTGATATGATTCAAAGTTTAGGTTTCCAATTTAAAATGACATTTTAGTAAAAAATTCAAGTGATGTACTGGAAATCAAGAAAACACATTCATATTGTTTTTATAATTTTTTAAAATTATCTATATGTCATTTGAGATGTATTTTAATAATTTACAACATAATATAACACATTTTGTCACCGGTATGATTCAATGTACTTCATTTTATATTAAATTGACATTAATTTTAGTAAAAAAGAAAAATAACAGACTCAAAACCAAAAAAATGCACTAATAATTATTTTATACTTTAGTAAAAAAAATACATAGGTAATTTTTGACATGTAAGAATCAGTTTCACCTCAATATGATACATGATATTCCCAGTAGGACTCAATGTTTTTGTTATCAATTTAAAGTTTACATTTTAATTCAAAAAGTATCACTCACTAAAAACCAACCAAACATGACCAGACAATAAAAATAATTTAGGAAAATAAATAATAAATAATTTTTTTTTCATAGGAATCATTTTCATGTCAAACTAATACATGATGTGATGTGTGTGACTCAAAGTGTGTGTTTCCAGTTTAAAATGACGTTTTAGTAAAAAATGAAAAGTGACACACTCAAAACTAATAAAATTCATTAATATTATTTTTATAAATTTTTAAAACAATATATAAGTCATTTTAGATGTATAGGAATCATCCAAAAATTATTCTTATACATGGTGTAACTTATATTACTCCAAGTGCATCTTTTTATTTAAAATTGACATTAATTCATGTAAAAAAGACAACTAACCTACTCAAAATTGATTAAACACAATCATAATTTTCTTATACTTTAGTAAAATGATCCATAATTTTTTTGACATGTAGGAATCAAAATTCAACTCAATATGATACATTTTTTCCTGGTATGACTCAATGTGTCCATTATCAGTTCAAAGTTGACATTTCAGTTTAAAAGGTGTCACTCACTCAAAATTGAGAAAACATGCTCGTATTTTCTTGATAATATAGAAAAGTTATTCATAAGTCATTTTTAACATGTAGGAATTAGTCTCACATTAAACAGACACAAGATGTGACCAATATGACTCAAAGATCATGTTTTTAGTTTATAATGTCATTTTAGTAAAAAAGACAAGTGATATACTCAAAACTGAGATAAAACATTCAGATTTTTTTGATACATTAAGATAATGATCCATACGTTATTCGGGACATGTATCAATCATACACACATTAATCTGCACATGGTGTGACTGATATGACTCTATGTGTGTCTTTTCAATATATAAGTTTCCTTTTAGTTTAAAATGCGCCTCACATCACCAAAAACAATAAAATGATCCTAGATTGTTTTCTCATCACATTATATTCTATTAAATAATTAATTTCCTTCTATTTTTTATCTTATACAAATTTAGTTAATTTTCACTCAGATAATTCTTGACAATGAACAAGAAATGGTGTGACGTGTAAGAATCAACCACAACCCAATCCGACACATAAGGTTACTAGTATGAATCAATGTTTAGTTGAAAATTTACATTTTATTTTTAATTAATTTATTTATATTATTACTCACATAAGAATTTTTATATTATACATGTTAATTCTTTTACTCAGGTAGGGGTGGTTTTTTCAGTAATAACATGAGTTGGTTTTAGGGGAAAATAAAAAGGAAACCTTTTCTTTCAATGAGTGTTATAATTTTTACATACTCATGTAATTGTATAAACTATTTTTGAAAAATCTATATAATATATAATTTTTTCTTTCATTTGTGTTTTAGAATTTTTTTCATTTAAATTATATATTTTTACGTGATTTTTTTACTTTTGGTGTTGTTCCTAGTGCTATAGTGTCTTATTGAAGCACACTACAATGGTACTGAAATATGCTACTACATCAAAATTCAATATTTACCTTTATAAGCACTATTAAATTCTATGATAAATTATTCCTTTATCACCAATTCTAAAAGTGATGATAAAGGACCCCTTTATCGGTGCTAAATAAAATCATTGATAAATAGGGTTCTTTATTAGAACTTCTAAAAGTGTTGATAAATGGGACCTTTAACCATACTTTTTGATGGATGATAAAGGAACCCTTTATCAAAAATTTTCTAGTCCTGAAAAAATATTGGGGCTTTTAATATCTCTCTAGTAGTCAGTACTTTTCTAGTGCTGATAAAGGCTAATTTTAATACTGTTAAAGGACTTTTTTTGTATTACTAGATGATACTGCTTTGGGAATATTGGAATTGGTGGTTTCTATTCCATGAGGATCAAGAGAAGTAAACTATATCATGGGAGAAGTTATATGTTCAGTTTGATCCCATTTTCATTATTGGACCATGAAGAAAGGCAGTCTCAAGGAGAAATTGACCCTTTAACATCAAATCTATAAAATTTCAAAGCATTCGATCTATTTTAATGAACTTATATTATATTATTTAGACCTGTTTACATATTAGGATGTTACCTAAAGTCATTTCAAGGACTCTATACATCCATAAATGCAGCGCCAATTTACACTTTTTTTGTTGTTTCCATATCATGAGGTACCAGTGAGAGTAAAGGTTATTGAGAGGATGATAAACACCCGGTAGTATTAAGAGGGGAGTATTAATCCTTCTTAGCGTAGAAGAGATGTTATACAGGGTTCCCAGTTTCCTAGAGATAAGTGATTTTAGATATCCAAGGGTATTTCCCATTCATCTTCATCATATATCTCTTGGGTTAGTGGATCTCAGGCCCCTACCATGGGTTCAAATTTTTATTTTCTTAAGGAGGTTACGGTCATCAACAACAGGAGTTCACAACGTCTCTAAGATGTAAGTGTTCACCTTATGATATTCTTTAGATAATAATATTTCAGTATCTTCTTCTAAGTAATCAGTAGTATGTTTCTATATATTTTTAGTAGTAGATGGGAGATAGGGTATGCAGAGGGTTTCCAAGTGATGATATTTGTACATAGTGAGTAGATTGTGGTTGTGGAGGTGGTAATTAACAGGGTTAGTGAGGCCATTAAGGATGTCATTATTAACTTCATCCTTTATAGTTTCTTGTACCAGGTAAGCCTAATTTTCTTCAAGGTACCCCAATTTTCTATATGGGTGAATTATTTTGAATTTCATTTAGGATCTATGAAATGATTATTATCACCAAAGGTAGTATGTGCATTGATACATGAGGTAGATAGGATAATAATTTTATTATCATTTACTATTCCACACAGATGTAAAGCATATATGTGTGAAGTATTTAGAGACTTTGAACTAGTGTTGGGGTAGCACCACTCTTCGTCAGACATCTATTTTTTTAGAAATAAACCATATGACATAATCTAGTGCATTGATTTTCTGTATTCATTGTATGGTATCATGAATTACATTAATATGTATATTGTGGTCTATAATGATAACATAATTTCAACCATGTTTTTTGGTGAGTGATGCCCACATATAGGTTGAACACTTGTTCAATTCATGTCTTCATTGATGCTTAAGTTAATTTTGAGTTCATCAGAGGCTCAACCAGTGGTGTTTCCTGGGGTCATAAAAGAGTACCATGATGACCTTCCTGAGGAGATTGTGGTTTCAACCCCTCAATAAGGGATATATCCTAGGATAAATCTATAGTTTCTCATTTCTATAATATCATTATAGCTATATAGGATGATTACATATGAGTTATGGGAGTTAAGAATATAGAGAAATGATCTCTTGAAGTATGGTTTTATTTAGAAAAGCATATACCATGAGGTGATTTGGTTTTGTTCGCAATTATGGGCAATGGTAGTCTACATCTATGTAATGAATATCATCTAACGAGTCAGATGAGAGTAAAAAATAACTAACCACTTTTTCATGTGGAGGATTTATTTGAACATTTTATAAGATATATTTGGTTTTCAAAGATCGATGTACTATCAAGATATCATTAGATGCGAGTAAAGGATTATGATATATCAATTACATATTTCCGATCACATTATGGAAATTATGAGTTCTTCATAATATTTTTTGGTGTAATTAATGAGCCAATAATATTCATGTTCTTGACGAATCTGAAATTCGAAGAGTTTCTGGACTGTCTCATGGTGGTTTTCATAGAAACATCATTATATACACCACGTTTGAGGATGATCATGAAGATCATAAATATGCAGTTTTGGGAGTTATTATTCTTCAAAATAGATATGTAGTGATATGAAAGTGTGATATCTAGGTTCATGATGTTAATTTCCTGAGGCCATGCCTTGTCCTAGTATGTTGCAGTGATAGATAATTCGAGGATCAATGTAACACCCTAAGATTTTATGAGAAATGTTTTATGTCTTATCTTATATGCAACACCCAAGGAATCTTTCACAGCACACAATACGGACTTGGCTTACATTACACGCAATCACGACCTTCCTCGATAGCTTATGTAGTACGCAATACCGGGTTTCACTAAACAACGATATATTATTATGAACTAGCCGTTATGAATAGTATTAACTACATTTTGAATTTTATTATTCATCTTACACATTTTCTAGAACATGGTAAGAGAACAAAATAAATTTTTCGGGTAAAATAAGTATTTTTCAAAAAATGCAGTTTTGCCACCTTTTGATGGCGCACCTACATTAAATCTAGTTTTGACTTGTTTATAAGTTCAATTTGAAAAAATAAAATTCTTCTTTTGAATCAGGGTATAAAAATTTACTTTGGATAAATTTTTGATATTTTTCTGATAACTTTCATATTTTGATGAATAGTAAAAATACGCTAATTTTTAATTAAAAACAACTTTTTTCATTGAGATAATTTATATGGTTAAATTATAATATTGAATGCTTTTAAAGTATAAATAGAATATATTTTTAACATTTAATATAATCTATGTCCTTATCATTAATTTCACATTGAATTCATAGGTAAAAACATTTCAATCTTTGGCAATGTTTTAACTTCTAAAACCCATTTTCTTAACAACGAGATTTCTTTTAAATTAATTACTAAAACTTATATGATTTGAATTTTGAAAAATGGATTCCATATTAGTAATTAGTGGGTCCAAATTATGTTAATAGGCTACTTTTTATTTTTGGGCATTATGAATAGTAACTACGGTATATTTTATTTACCATAGTTAAAGGTAAATCGGGTAATTAAGGGTAAATATAAGATTATAAAATTACTCTAACACCTTCAAAAATATTATTGGATGACTAAAAGTAGACCCATATCACCTAATGGTAATATTAGATTCATTTAATAGACTTTGTTCCATGAAAATAATTTAATTATTATTAAAACCAAAGAATGTGACAATATGTCACTTTCTTAAATATTATAAGTATAATAATTTTAATTTAGTGATAAACTTAATGGAACTTCGAACATGAATAGTCTCCATAAATATAATACAATTACCTAAATCATAGGAATTTATTTATAATTTTTATGGATCATATAATTATCATTAATTATGACACAATAGTGATGTTGAAATTATTTTATTAATTAAAATATCAATTAAATGGGGTTAAAAATATTAAAATAAATATTATATGAACTATTTAATGTTCTCCACTAATTTTATAGATATATAAGACATTTTCTGAATCTAGTAAAACTTTTAGTTCGAACATATCTTCTATATATATTTTATTTAAATTCAAATAAATGAATAGTGTCAAAATTGACACTATTGTTATTTTATAAAAATAACATATTATAAAATTGGTTAAAAATCACAAAAATATTCAAAAATTATAAATTAAAATTTATATGGTCTAAAATGTCATAAAGTGTCAAATTATGGAAAATTCACAACACATATGTAATTATGTATAATAATTTAAAATTTAGAATATTATTACCTCAAATAAATTTAAATTGATAAATAAGGAGAAATCAAGTTGATAATGTTTAAAATAAATTCCTAACATGTGTAAATTTTATTATTTGATGACATTAAAACCATATCTCATATAATATTTGGATATGAGTCATTTCAGACGTTTTTATGTGGGGTTGGGATTTAATATAAACTAATATTTCTTATATTTCCAAAGGTGCCCCTCTCCTCCCTTATAAAAGGGCACCTCCTCCCTCTCCTCCTCACACCAATATGAGCATTCAATCTCGTCCAATCCCTGACCATTTCACTTTACCACTTCCCTAGAAACATCCTAGAGGTCCTGGTCTTCTTCAAAGACCAATTGTAGTGCCATAAGAGGAGGTCTCAAAGAGGTGCTTCAATGAAGAGGTAATGTCTGTTACCGATTCTTTCAACTTTATTTCTTCTTCCACTTCTTCTTGTTTAGTTGTTTCATTATTAATTAATAACATAAGTATCACTAATATACAGATATTTTATTATAAGTATTAAACAACCCTATTTCACCATCTATCCATCATACGGAAAATGAAATCACCGCGCGTGCGTACGTACAGAATACAATCTCCACGCCGTGGTGTAATATATTTTCCACCACCACCTTACTTGGATGGGTATAATGGTGTAAATAATGAATATATATTATTATTGTAAAGTGATATTGATTCTTAAATAGTATAAATACACTCCAATACAATTCCACGATCATGAGAACGATATCATCGCTCGTGCGTACTTACATAATACTGTCTCCACTATGTGATGTGACTCGTTCTACATGATTTTCATTGCATAAATGAATTGAGTGAATAAATATGATATATATTACACTAATAAAATTCTTTAAATGAGTTATCTATAACATAAAAAGAAGAATAAGAATTTATTTGACAAAACACGCATAAGAACAAAAAGTAATAAACACCCGAATAACAAGTAGCAATGAAATATTACTAATAATAAGCTAATAGTATGACCATATATGATATTATAACAATGAGTATGATTCTGGAATAAGTAAATGAAATTATTTAAATCATTATACAGGAGGTTCAAACACTTACGAAGCAAATCGGACCTAAGGTAAGGGAAATATCACAATCTCAGTTTTATCCGAGATTGTTTATACTTTGGAATTTACTGGGGTGTATTTTATCATCCACATCCATGTTTTCTCAATATGTAATATTATTTCCATCCACCTAAAATTGTTTAAATACAATTTTACCCATCGGTGGGTTTTTAGTAAAAGATATGAAAGGAATCTTTTGTCGTTTTTCGTAGGAGATACTTTTTGACTTTTCCGACAAAAGTACGAGAAGAATGTTTTTTAACTTATAGGGCATGAATGGATTTTTAAAACTTTATTTCCAACAAGCTTCCTTTACAAGTTTTCAAGTTTATTTTTAATCAAATTATTTTAGTTTAGAATTGTATGACATGTTAAGAAATGAAAAGTGTTTTTAAAGTAGAAAGGATATTTTCCTCAAGAATGGAGTTCAAGTGTTTTGTCAAAATTATTTTCCATCTAAGATAATAAAGGGTTTTGATTCTATCCCTATTATTACATTTATTTGATTATGTTGTGATGGAATTATTTTTATGAATTCCTTTATCTTATATGAATTGTTTTATGATGTCACGATGTTTAAGAATCCCATTTTTATTATATGGGTTATGCTATGATGTATGGTTTATGATTTTGTGGCACACATAAGAATGGTATCATTATGAGATGGGTGGGACCTATATCTCCCTCTAATGCATTGGGTAAAGATTTTATATCTCATGAGATAGACATGGATGGAACGACATGTTAAACCGGTTCATTGAAACAGGACTGAAACGTGGAATGAACTCGGTTCAGAAATGGACTTTGTCCACGAAGATAGTCTTGGCAATGAGTCTTGACTAATAAGAAATGATTATCTATGATTATTTTTGTATGCCACAAAGCTTTATGTTTTATGTTATCATTATTGTTATTAAATTTCACTACCATGATTTATCCCATGTTATGAAATTATGATCTCTTTTGCAGGGTAATATTTCCAAAATGTTATGTTCTTATGAATATGATGTGATTGATATTTCTTTTGTTTACCCTTACTGAGCATTTGATCTCACCCTTTTGTATGTTTTCTTTCCCCAGGTCAGGACGAAGGTTATTAAGTAAGATATGCCAAAAGTGACTATAGATATGATGAAATAAATGGGAGACAGTGTAGACACTTTATGAACCCATTGTTTTTGTTTCCCAGTTTCTAAAGACACTATACCTATACGGTCCTTTAATGGTTTTGTTATATGTTGTAATAAGTGTACTTCAATTTTGAAGTACTAAAAATGTATGTAAAGTATGGGTCGTTATAGTTGGTATCAGAGGAAAGGTATAGTCAACCTTTGGAAACTAGGGTGTGAATGCCTTAGTAAGAACACTAAGGATAAGTCTAAGCATAGAACACAATCTTACTGTTTTAGAAATGGCCATGAATAACCTATGATAAGACCTTAAGTGTAAAATTTTATTCTTGATTATGTGGTTTTCCTATTCTAATTATTGTTGCTCGCACTATTCTTCTTGGTTTTAGTCAATGGATGGAACCCAAAGGAACCGTGTTAATGCGGAATGCGACAGGCAATGCAATGATTGTCCCCCTGAGCAACCAAACGTTGTGGGAGCTGGAATGAAAAATCTTGTAGCCATGCTCACACAACTTTCTCAAGCTATAAATCATGCAGGACTTCCAAACGAGCAAAGGAAGGAGAAAAATTCTGTTGAATCCTTCATGAGGTAGCGTCCACCTTCATTCAGCAGGTCTACTGATCCATTAGTTGCTGAACAATGGATTAGTACTACTGAAAAGATATTTTCAGTTCTTTAATGTTCTGAACATGAAAAAGTCATCTTAGCATTGTATTGTTTGAAAGGAGATGCTGATCAATGGTAAAATCTTATTAAGAATACGAGGAAAAGGAAAGAAATTGAGTCCATGTAATGGGTCGAGTTCAAGAACGTATTTTTCAATAATTACTTCCCTCGTATTCTCTGAACAAAGACGGAGAAAGAGTTTCTTGAACTGAAGAAAAAGGATGATGAATTTGTTGGTACCTATGAACCAAATTTTACAAGACTTGAATGGTACGCTTCTAGTATTATTATCCAACCTGAGAGTAAGATTGATCGATTCTTTAGTGGCTTAAAACCAACTCTTAGAAGGGCCTTATCCATAAGGGACTTCAATAGCTACGAGGAAATCGTTCAATGTGCTCTCAATGTTGAGATGGAGATTAGAGTAACCCATCAGTCATATGGGTTTGATAAGAAGAGGAAAATGGAATTCAAATGAAAATCTAAAGAGCACACTAAAAAGAAGATGAGATTTACCTTATGCTCAAAGTGTGTAAAGAAACATGGAAGGAGTTGTCTTAAAGGGACAAGTAAATGTTTCAAATGTGTAATGGAAGGTCATCGGGCATTTGAATTCCATAATGATGGGAAGAAGATGTCTAATGATGCAAACAAAATAAGGGATACACAAAATGAACCTACTACACTTCAATTTTACAAGTACAAGGAAATGGAGAATTATGCCAATAAATTCCCAAATCCAAGGGTTGATGATGATGGTCGACATCAACAAACTCTTAAGGCTAAAGAAAAAGGAAAGTCACATGTAATTTCAATCAGTGATGTGGAGTACGATAACGATGCGGTAAAAGGTACACTTACCATCCACTCTAAAGTAGAAAATGTTTTATTTGATTCTGGATCCACTCACTCTTTTATTTCTGAAGAAGTTTCTAAGGGTATCGCTGTATTACCTTAAAAATTAGATGTTGAGTTAGCTGTGACAACCCCTAATGGCACAACAGTCGCATCAAAAGTTTATAATTCTTCTCCGATTAAAGTTTGTGGTAAATTGCTTCTTGTAAATCTTGTGATCCTTCCTATAGTGGAATTTTATGTGATTCTTGGCATGGATTGGATTTCTCTATTTGGAGCTCATATCAATTTCCAAAGAAGGGAAGTCACATTTCATATTCAAGATCAATCTTTGATCGTCTATCGATGCAAGGATGAACATAACCTTCCATTGGAAATTTATTCCATCTTATGGGTCTTGATTCCACTAAATGAAGGTTATTTATCTCAAATGGTTGGTGAGAAACTCACGATTAAGAATATTCCCATTGTATGGGAGTTTGAAGATGTCTTTCTGGAGGAATTACTGGGTCTTCCACCAAATCGTGATGTTGAGTTTTCAATAGAACTCGTACTGGGTGCTTTACCTATTTCATAGACACCTTATAGAATGGACCCAATTGAGTTGCAGGAATTGAAGAAGCAACTCCAAGAGAATCTTGATAAGTGGTTCATACGCCCTAGTGCGTCACCTTGGGGAGCACCTGTTCTGTTTGTTAAGAAGAAAGATGGATCAATGAGACTTTGCATTGATTATCGAGAACTTAACAAGATCACTATCAAGAACAAATATCCTCTCCTGTGCATTGATGACTTATTTGACCAACTATGTGGAGCTCAATACTTTTACAAGATTGATCTTCGTTCAGGGTATCATCAATTAAGGATCAAAAGGGAGGATATACCAAAGATGGCTTTCCGTACAAGGTATGGACACTATGAATTCATAGTGATGCCATTTGGTCTTACTAATGCCCCTGCTATCTTCATGGATCTGATGAATAGATTCTTTAGATACTATCTTGATCATTTTGTGGTAGTCTTTATTGACTATATTCTTGTATATTCAAAGAGCAAGTAAGAACATGAAGATCACTTTAGAATTATATTGAAGACCCTAAGAAAGGAGAAGCTTTATGCCAAATTTACCAAGTGTGAATTTTGGCTTCAAAAAGTTGCATTTTTGGGTCACATAATCTCAAAAGAGGGGATATCTGTGGATCCAGCAAAAACAGAGGTTATCGAAAGATGGTCGAGACCAACAAAAGTAACTGAGATCTGAAATTTTCTTGGTTTGGATGTATATTATCGAAGTTTTGTGAATGATTTTTCACGATTATCTAATCCACTGACCAGGTTGACTCGGAAAGGTTTTAAGTTTGTTTGGACGGAGGAATGTGAAGAGAATTTCAAAGAGTTGAAAAGAAGGTTATCCAGTGCACCTGTGCTCACACTGCCTTGTAGTGGAGAAAGGTTTGTGATCTATAGTGATGCATTCAAGAAGGGATTGGGGTGTGTTCTTATGAAAAATGATATGGTTATAACTTATGCCTCACTACAGTTGAAAATCCATGAGCAAAATTACCCAACTCATGATTTGGAGTTAGCTGCGGTAATATTTTCATTAAATATTTTGAGGCATTATCTTTATGGAGAAAGGTGTGACATTTATACTGATCATAAAAGTTTAAAGTATATTTTCAAACATAAGGAGCTTAATATGCGCCAAAGAAGATGGTTGGAGCTGATTAAGGATTACGACGGCTCAATTCATTACCACCCTGGGAAAGCAAACAAGGTGGAAGATGCATTAAGTCGACAAGACCTTGCCAATTTATCCATGATGAGGATCACAAAAGATCCAATATTTATGGATTTACAAAGGATGGATCTTGGAATTTTAATGGAAGGGGAGAAATATTATCTTTCTCAAATGAATGTTCAACCATCTATACATGTGAAGATTCAGGAGGCATAAAAAGAAGATGTCGAGTTACAAAAGAAGGTGAGAAATGTTCCTGAATTCAACCTTGATTGCGATGGGATAATAAAGTTCAGGAATCGGGTTTGTGTTCCTCCCATCCACGAATTAAAGAAGGATCTGCTGGATGAGGCTCATAGTTCTTCATTTTCTATTCATCCTGGAAGCATGAAGATGTATAGGGACCTGAAAGAGTACTTCTAGTGGGATGGCATGAAAAGAGATGTTGTTGAATATATCTCTCGATGCTTGGTTTGTCAGCAAGTTAAAGCTAAGTGATAGAAGCCTAAGGGGATGTTACAACCATTACCCATACCAAAATGGAAATGGGAAAACATCACTATGGACTTTGTCACTGGACTTCCTAAAACATCCAAAGGAAATAATGCTATTTGGGTCATAGTTGATCGTCATACAAAGTCTGCACACTTCATTGCTATTAGAGAGAATTTCTCTATAGACCATCTTTCCTGGATATATGTAAAGGAAGTGGTAAGATTTCATGGAGTACCACTTTCTATTATATCTGATCGGGATCCGAGGTTTACCTAAAAGTTCTGGCGAAGTCTTCTGTATACTTTGGATACAGAGTTGAGTTTTAGCACTATTTATCATCCTCAGACAGACGGTCAGTCGTAGAGGAAAATTAAAACACTATAAGATATGTTGAGAGCTTTCTCTATAGATTTCAAAGGTGGTTGGGATCAACACCTACCTTTGGTGGAATTTTCTTATAATAATAGCTTTCACTCCAGTATTCCGATGGCTCCTTATGATGCTCTCTATGGAAAGAAATGCAGGACTCCAACTTGCTCGGATGAAGTTGGGGGAATGAAAGATATTAGGACCTGATCTTATTGATTAAATGTAAGATACGGACAGATCTATTCAACAACACATAAGAGCAGCTCAGAGTCGACAAAAAATTTATGCCGACAACCGAAGAAAAGGCCTAGAGTTTGAAGTGGGTGATAAAGTGTTCTTACGAATATCTCCCTGGAAGAGGGTCATGATATTTGGAAAGAATGGAAAGTTGATCCCTAGAAATGTTGGTCCTTTTGAAATTCTGGATCGTGTTGGGAAGGTTGCTTACCGATTGGCACTTCCACCAAATCTATATCAAGTTCATGATGTGTTCCATGTATCTCTCCTGAGAGAGTACATACCTGATCCTTCACATGTATTCAGCTCAGAAGTTGTACCGCTGGAACAAGACATTTCTTATGAAGAACAACCGATAGAGATTTTGGATCATAGCATAAAAGTCCTATAGAATAAGACCACTCGGATGGTGAAAGTTCTATGGAGGAATGACCAATTAGAAGAATCTACATGGGAACTTGAGGATATGATGAGGGAGAGGTATCCTCATCTGTTTGTAATGAAGTGACGAATTTCGAGGGTGAAATTCATTTTAAGGGGGGTAGAATGTAACACCCTGAGATTTTATGAGAAATTTTTATTATATCTTATATTATATGCAACACCCAATGAATCTTTCACATCACACAATATGGACTTGGCTTGCATTACACGCAATCACGACCTTCCTTGATAGCGTGTGTAGTACACAATACAAGGTTTCACTAAACAATGATATATTATTATTAACTAGCCGTTATGAATAGTATTAACTATATTTTTAATTTTATTATTTATCTTACAAATTTCATAGAACATGGTAAGAGAACAAAATAACTTTTTTGGGTAAAATAAGTATTTTTAAAAAAATGTAGTTTTGCCGCCTTTTGATGGCGCACCCACATTAAATATAGTTTTTGACATTTTTATAAGTTCAATTTGACAAAATAAAATTCTTCTTTTGAATCAGGGTATAAAAATTTCCTTTGGATAAATTTTTGATATTTTTCTGATAACTTTCATATTTTGATGAATAGTAAAAATACGCTAATTTTTAATTAAAAACAACTTTTTTCATTGAGATAATTTATATGGTTAAATTATAATATTGAATGGTTTTAAAGTATAAATATAATATATTTTTACCATTTAATATAATTTATTTCATTAGCATTAATTTCACATTGAATTCATATGTAAAAACATTTCAATCTTTGACAATGTTTTAACTTCTAAAACCCATTTTCTTAATAACAGGATTTTTTTTTAAATTAATTACTGCAACATATATGATTTTAATATTGAAAAATGGATTCCATATTAGGAATAAGTGGGTCCAAATTATGTTAATGGGCTACTTTTTATTTTTGGGCATTATGAATAGTAATTACGGTAAATTTTATTTACCACAGTTAAAGGTAAATCGGGTAATTAAGGGTAAATATAATATTATAAAATTACCCTAACACCTGCAAAAATCCAATTGGATGACTAAAAGTCGACCCATATCATCTAAGGGTCTGATTAGATTCATTTAATGGACTTTTTTCTATGAAAATAATTTAATTATTATTAAAACCAAAGAATGTGACAACATGTCACGATCTTAAATCTTATAAGTATAATAATTTTAATTTAGTGATAAACTTAATGAAACTTAGAACATGAATAGTATACAGAAAGATAATACAATTATCTACATTATAGGAATTTATTTAGAATTTTTAGGGACTAAATAAGTATCATTAATTATGAAACAATAGTGATGTTGAAATTATTTTATTAATTAAAATATCAAATAAATGGTTTTAAAAATATTAAAATAAATATTATATGAACTATTTAATGTTCTACAATAATTTTATAGATACGTATGACATTTTATAAATCTATTAAAGCTTTTATTTCGAACATATCTTCTGTATATATTTTATTTAAATTCAAATAAATGAATAGTGTCAAAATTGACACTATTGTTATTTTATAAAAATAACATATTATAAAATTGTTTAAAAATCACAAAAATATTTAAAAATTATAAATTAATATTTATATGGTCTACACTGTCATAAAGTGTCAAATTATGGAAAATTCACAACACATATGTAATTATTTATTGTAATTTAAAATTTAGAATATTATTACCACAAATAAAATTAAATTGATAAATAAAGATAAATCAAGTTGATAATGTTTAAAATAAATTCCTAACATGTATAAATTTTATTGGATGATGAAATTACAATCATATCTTATCTAATCTTCGAATATGAGTCATTTTGAAATTTTTAAGTGGGGTTGGGATTTAATATAAACTAATATTTCTAATATTTCCAAAGGTGCCCCTCTCCTCCCTTATAAAAGGGCACCTCCTCCTCCTCCTCCTCACACCAATTATAGCCTTCAATGTCGTCAAATACCTGCCCATTTAACTTTCTCACTTCCCTAGAAACATTCTAGAGGTCCTGGTCTTCTTCAAAGACCAATTGTAGTGCCCTAAGAGGAGGTCTCAATGAGGCGCTTCAAAGAAGATGTAATGTATGTTACCGATTCTTTCAACTTTATTTCTTCTTCCAATTCTTCTTATTTAGTTGTTTAATTATGAATTAATAACATAATTATCACTCATATACTGATATGTTATTATATGTTTGAAACAACCCTATTTCAACATCTATCCATCCTACAGAAAACGAAATCACTGCGCGTGTGTACGTACGGAATACCGTCTTCACGTCGTGGTGTAAACTATTTTACACCACCACCTTACTTGGATGGGTATAATGGTGTAAATAATGAATATATATGATTATTTTAAAGTGATATTGATTCTGAAATAGTATACATACACTCCAATACAATTTCACGATCATGGGAATGATATCATTGCTCGTGCGTACGTACGGAATACCATCTCCACGATGTGATGCGACTCGTTCTACGTGATTTTCATTTCATAAATGAATTGAGTGAATAAATATGATATATATTACACTAATACCAGTCTGTAAATGAGGTATCTATAACCTAAAAAGAAGAAGAATAATTTATTCGATAAAACACGCATAAGAACAAAAAGTAATAAACACCCGAATAACAAGTAGCAATGAAATATTACTAATAATAAGCTAAGAATATGACCATATATTATATCATAACAATGAGTATGATTCTGGAATAAGTCAATGACATTATTTAAATCATTATACTGGAGGTTCGGACACTTACGAAGCAAATCAGACCTAAGGTAAGGGAAATATCACAATCTCAATTTTATCCAAGATTGTTTATACTTTGGAATTTACTGGGGTGTATTTAATCATCCACATCCATGTTTCCTCAATATGTAATATTATTTCCATCCACCTAAAATTGTTTAAATCCAATTTTACCCTTCGGTAAGTTTTTTGTAAAAGATATGAAAGGAATCTTTTGTTGTTTTTCGTACGAGGTACTTTTTGACTTTTCTGACAAAAGTACGCGAAGAATGTTTTTTTAACTTATACGTCATGAATGGATTTTTAAAACATTATTTAAAAGAACCTTCCTTTACAAATTTTCAATTTTATTTTTAATCAACTTCTTTTAGTTTAGAATTGTATGACATGTTAAGAAATGAAAAGTTTTTTTGAAGTAGAAAGGATATTTTCCTCAAGAATGGAGTTCAAGTGTTTTATCAAAATTATTTTCCATATAAGATAATAAAGGGTTCTATTTCTATACCTATTATTACATTGATTTTATTATGTTGTGATGGAATTATTTTTATGAATTCCTTTATCTTATATGAAATGTTTTATGATGTCACGATGTTTAAGAATCCCATTTCTATTACATGGGTTATGCTATGTTGTATGGTTTATGATTTTGTGGCACACATAAGAATGGTATCATTATGAGATGGGTGGGACCTATATCACCCTCCAATGAATTGGGTAATGATTTTATATATCATGAGATAGACATGGCTGGAACAGAAGGTTAAACCGGTTCAGTGAAACAGGAATGAAATGAGGAATGAACTCGGTTCAGAAATGGACTTTGTCCACTAAGACAGTCTTGGCACTGAGTCTTCACTAATAAGAAATGATTCTCTATGATTATGTGTGTATTCCACAAAGCTTCATGTTTTAAATTATGATTATTGTTATTACATTTCACTCCCATGATTTATCCCATGTTATGAAATTATGATCTCTTTTTCAGGGTAAGATTTCCAAAATGTTATGTTGTTATGAATATGATGTGATTGATATTTCTTTTGTTTAACCTTACTGAGAATTTGGGCTCACCCTTTTGTATGTTTTCTTTCCACATGTCAGGAATAAGGTTATTAGGTAAGATATGCCAAAAGGGACTATAGATATGATGACATAAATGGGAGACAATGTAGACGCTTTATGAACCAGTTGTTTATGTTTCCCAGTTTCTAAAGACACTATACCTATACGGTCCTTTCATGGTTTTGTTATATGTTTTAATAAGTGTACTTCAATTTTTAAGTACTAACAATGTATGTAAAGTATGGGTCCTTATAATCAAGGTGGTTTTTTCTTTGGTTCCTACTAAAAATGTTAAAATGCTATGGTATTTCCCCAATTGTGTAGTCTATTATAAATGGTTTAAACCAAATATATATTTGATTTTGGATGCTTTTAGAGACTTGACTAGAATATATTAGTAATTATTAAGGACATACCACTACCTATTTATAACTAAGTATATGATGGAGAAGTTGTTTAGTGCTCCGAATCTTCATTTTTTAGAAAATGGAGTTCAATTGGAGGCTTTCAATGACACTTCACATCCTATCATAGATATAATCCTAATGTAGAAGAGATTTTTTTTTCTTTATGGGTCTTAGTAGTAACATCCCAATGAATGTAACAATACTTTACATGATCTCAAGTTGGTAGTGGTTTTGTTTTCAATGATGTTTTAGAGGCACTACGTCATTTATGAGAATTTAGTTTTCATTATTGATCATATATTATAGATGTATTTATTTTCCCCTTGTGACCTGATCTCTACATAAGGTTGTTATTTTGAATTATTATAGGATTATGACTTTGAGATTTCTAGATTATGTGATAAGAAGGAATACATGTAGTGATTCCTTTCATAAATATGTAGATTCATGGAGTGTATTAAAAGAACTCCCAATAATGCATCTGGATATGGGATAGTTTGGTGGAAGAGGATGCATATTTTATATAACAGTGTAGTAATAATTAGTGCATGATGTGTAAATGTCCTAGTTGGGGGATTTTAAGGTGGATATTTGGAAAGATGAAGTTGTCTATGTTTATTCCCATACAGGATGGTCTAAGGATAATCACCACAGTGTGTTTTTCTAGGGGAAGATTTTTGTTTCTTCAGTGACGTGTAAGGTGGTTCTCCATGAGTTTCATAGCTCACCCTTGGAATTACATCCTTGAAAAAAAGACGTATCACGCTATGAAACATTATTGTTGGTGGACTAGGTTAAAGTGTTCAATTTTGGTATTCACATGTATATTTTTAGTCTTCTATAAAGTGAAGGATGAAACATTTGTTCCCTATGGATTTATACAACCATTAGATGATCCTATAGGAAGGGGGGATGACATTTCAATAGACACCATAAATAGATTTTCTCGACTCTTCAGAGGATATAATTCAACATGGGTGGTAGTGGTATATTTGATTAAATTATCCCAGTTCATAGTGATATGGATTTTATCTCATTGGAGTTACTATCAAGTAAGTATTTGTAGGATGTGGTGAAGTTACATGGATCCCCAAGTCTTATAATCTCTGATCATGATAATTCGTGGGTTTTGATAATTCTCCAGCATGCTTTTGGATCTATATTTTTCATCAAAATGACTATTCATCCATAGATAGAAAGTTAGATAGATCCAACCATCAGGAATTTTGAAGATATGTTTCACAATTATGTCATAGATTTTGACGGTTTGGGAATGAGGCACCGAACTATTCTCACGTTTTCTTAAAATAATCCTTATCTCTTAACCATTTGAATGAAATATTTTTCATATTTATAAAAATAAATATTCCATTCTCTATTGTACTAAACTGTGGTTAGAGAGTCAACAACTCTCTATCCAAAACTGGTGTAGATCATGACAGAGATGGTTTTGGTGACTCATGAGAGGTTAAAAGTAGCACATGATCTTTAGAAGTCTTATATTGTCCATAATATGAGACCTTTGGATTTCAATGTTGGAGTTCATGTTTTTGTGAAGGTGACTCCTTTTTATGGGATGGGAATGTTTAGTCCTTGGAGTAATCTCTCACTCTAGTTTATTAGGCCTTTTGATATTTGAATCATATTCGATCCATCGCATATTAAATAGAACTTCCCATAGAGATGATCTTGAATTATTATTTCCTTAATATGTGATAGATTCATTACTATCTTCATGATGACTCTAACATCATTGATTTTGAAAAGTTATATATTGATGATGATGTGAATTTTGAGGACAAGATATGGGAGATCTAGTACCATAAAGAGAAAGTGTTATGACAACATGATATTCCCATGGATCGGGTCCTTTGGTGGAATAATGGCATATAAGAGATCACTTCGGAACTTATTTCATAGATATACTCACTATATCCTAAGTTGTTAGATGATTATAAATCATTCTTTATTAATGTTTTCATGACATTGTTGACTATTTGTATGTTATAAGATGTTTTTCTCTTCTTGGAAAACATATTTCTACCCTTTATCTTGTCTAACAGGTAACTCCCCTATTAGAGTGTTCGGCCGAGGGTTTTTTGTGTTTTGTAGTTTTTCAAATTATTCTTCTATGTGTGGTGGTTATACTTTTATGATTGTGAGATTATTGAGAGGTATCTCATGGTTTGGATACTTGGATGAAGCCTTTATATTTTCTTCTCTGTGGGTATGGTATTAAATTCTTTTGGATGATAACTATTTGAGAGGTATTTGATGTAATGTTCAAAAACTTCCTACCCTTTCTGTTATTCTTTTACAAGTATCAGTGGTTCTGAAAAATATTTTAGTGTTGTTCTACTAGCGATAGAATAGTTTTCCTTTAAATAAGTCACCACGACCAATTGGTTAGTGTGGTGGAGACCATTTTCGTCTATTTGTGTGGTGTTTAGTGAAATAAGTCTTTATACACAACTTGTAAATATATTTTTCTGGAAATTTTAGGCATAGTCGATTCCTATCTAAAATTAGAATTAAAAAGTACCTAAAATATGTGTAGAAATGACCATGGAGTATTAGAGAAATTATCATGGTACATGACAATAATAGAATCACCACAACCTTGGTCCTTGAAACAGTGAGGTAAAAACACCATGAGTGTGGGAAACAAGTCCTAGTAGAAGATTTTTTGGGCTATAATTCTCATGAACAGCACAACCAAGGCCAGACTATTGTGGAAGCCATGTTAATGGTCGATCTTTTTTTGAAACAAACAATTTTATCATCATTCTTCTTAGTTCTTGACCAGATTTAAGGGGGAACATGTAAAACATTATGTTGGTTTTAAATTAAATTTAAATTAATTCCTTTATCAAATTAATCTCTCCAAAAACCTACCTTTAACATTCCTTCGAATTATAGACCCCTTGAAGATACTAGGGTGTGGTTGGATTGAACTCTCAAATTAAGGCTCAATTGGTGAATTTTATATTGGTTATGTCTTATTTCCAAATCCCTATACTCCCTGTAATGAAATACTAGAAGTTTCTAAACCCTGGTTCATATAGAATCAAATGATTTATGTTCAAGGAAATAATTTCTTCCCCTTTCCCCCTTCCAACATTCTTATAATTGTTCAGGTTATCATTTTTTCAATTCCCATAATTTTCGAGCTACATTCTGTGTATTGTTTTTAATTGCTTGGGTATAATATGTTTAGAAAAACCATTCGTTAGCGTTGTGGTGTTCCTTTTAGTGGTATTTTATTGTTTAAATCAAGTTAGTTAATTAACTATTTGTCCTTATTCTTAGATGAAATAATAATGTTACTTTTATTTATGTATTTTTTGTAATTAGGGAATTAAAAATAACAAATAATTAACTAAAATTAATGAATGAATCATGGATTTGGTTAAGTGATCATAAGTGTTTACACATCAAATTCCTCTATTTTTCTAGATAGTGTTCTATCAATATCTATGATATTATATATATTGTATTTTATGTTGAAATTAGATAATAAAGAAGGATAGTAATGGTTATTGGATAAATAAAAAATAGAAATGTTTAATTGAAACCACACTCCATATAATTTAATGTAAATAAAAGTCATACTTGAGGAATGTTTAATTTTTTTTACTTCCTTATAGATTGATGTAACAAGAATTTATGATTGAAATAATGAATAATTTTATTATATATGGTGATAGAATATTCCTAATATTTTTTAGTTATAACATGTGATAAATTAGTTGATTAATTAAATATTCTAATGACTTGTTTGTACATAAAAATAATTATTTAGGGTAGAGTGAGCTTTTATTACAGTAAAGGATGGAGAAGTTGGCTTTAAGAGTTATATGATATTTAATTTTTTTTATTTTATTACTACCTATTGTGATTTCTCTTAATGTGATAATTGTGATGTGATTCTATGTGAGCCCGGGATATCTGAGGGTTTGGTGAGATGTGGGAGTGGATGACATGTTTTTGGATGAAATTTACACTTGTGATGGTTGAATGGATGATGATATGCATGGAGTAGTTTAATATTATCTTGTTAATTATGTATTGGGTTGAATATGGGATTATTTATTGATTTATTTTATAATTTTTTGGATGCCTTCATAACATTGAATATGATTTTATGACCAGATGGACATGTTTTTGTTACTATATTTCTTTCCCCACTATATAACACAACTATAAGTTCATGGTTGAATCATATTTTAATTTATCTTAGAATAAGTCCTAGGGAAAAATAGATTATTCAATAATAACAGGTGTTGAATAATTTAACCTATGGGGTTGGTGCTGGAATGAACTGTTGAAAGATGATAATTTTTGTGGAACTGTGGAATCAACTAGATTATGCTACGTGGGAATGTAAATAAATGGGTAATCCATATGAATATGAAATTATTAATAGAAAAAACAAATTAATTTAATTTTTCCTAAAAGGGTCGGGCATTTATACGATGTGTAGTCATTAGTTGTGGTAGCTAGGTTTTTTATAGATAATATCTGAATTTGAGAATAAGGATAGGTAGTTACCAGAAGTGTAGTTGTGAGATATATATATATATATATTTATTCTTATGTTATGTTATTTTATATTCTACCCCACCCATATTAGTAGGGTGAATGACATGTAGTGGACTCTATGATGGTGTTTTCCCAAATAATCTAGATTGAGATGAAGAGATGGATGGCTTCCCACTCATTCTCCTTTTCTGAATCCCAGTAGTATTACATAATATTATGCATGGTGGTTAACTTTATAATATATGTGTGTAGATATCTATAATTTATTTGGGATATTTCACCAATATTTATCTCTGAATAAAGTATTTGAAGGATTATTGTAGGTAATTAATGTATATGATTTGATGGATTGAGGTACAATAAAAGATGTATGGGTTGTGATGGATTTCAAAAAACTACGTGATTACTGTATGTATGTGGATGATGATGATGAGATAATGTGATTCATAGGGTTAACGATATGTTGTGATTACCAGATGACATGAAGCATGAGGTTCTTGATATGTTAGAGTTTACCATTTGTTTTTGGGTAGGCTTATATTTAGAGAGTGATGGCCTAGAACGTGTGACATTGGGGTAGAGTAGATAACCAATGAGGATGTAGAGTAAGTTAAATTAATTTAATATTATGTTTGATATTATATTATTAAATTTATGTGATACTTAGTGAGAGATCCATGTTAAATCATGAAAATTGTTATGTCTGTTTAGGTGATGAGTCATCTTCACTTCTTATTCATTAGGTTTTAAAATGCTTTCTTTATCTTTTTTTGAGAGGATAATGAGATGATCCTATTTATTATTACTATTTTTATCATCCAATATACACATATAAATTGTTTTTCTGGTGTATACAAGAAGGTCAGTGAATGGGAAAGACATTACAATCTTTTGGAGTTGTACAAGAGCTGGTTGGGCTTTGAGGTCCCTAAAAATAATTTTATTTTGGGACCTGTAGCTTCCTTTGTAGTTTCTTATCTATATGAAAGTACATGCATGTATTAATATATATTTTATTATTTTTTGAGAAGTATTTTTTTTCTAGTTTTATCTTATCTCTCATTCATCATGTTCTCTTAGAGGGAAATTCCTCCCATTTGTGTGTATGATATACCCTCGGTCATTTCCCCACACTAGTGGCCTATTTGAGGTTCAATTTGAGTTTCATTGTTTAATTTATATCATTTATAGCCTAGTAGGGGTACCATTAGGTGTGGGGGTCACAAAGGAGTTGTATCATGGTGTTAGGTTGAGGATAGTGATGGATCAAAGAGGTATGTACTGGTGAGAACTACATGGGTTGGTAGGGAAACAATGTGATACAAACATTTTATGTGATTTAAATAAGGGTGAATGGATAGGGAAAAAGTATTTAGGTCCCCCAATGATCCAATGCAAGTAAATTTATGTTTACATCTCCTATGAAGTGAAGTGATGCTAGTTTCACGGTAGAGACCTTTGAAAAGATAATGTATCATACTTTTTTACCTATTTTTGAAATGGTTATACCATGGTGATATGTTGAACATTAATTAATTAATCAATCATCACAATTCCATATTATAAGATTAGAAGTACTTCACAATTATTTCCAGTTTAGCACCAGGTGGACTTCTTGGTCAGGTTTATGCCTAATATGTTCAAAAGAATATACTAGAAGTTCTCCATAGAGTTAAGTTCGATGATAATGACACCTATATGAGTAGAATTCAAGAGTTTCAGCACCAAAGTCTGTAGAAGTATGAGGGCTCCTTTTCAGACTCAATGATATAGTATTGGTTCAAGGAGGTGGAGATAACCATCAGTTATATCTAGACCTGGAAGGATAATTGGGAATTTTTTCAGTGTTGATGTTGCAAGAGTAATCCATGTAGTGGTGGTTTCTATTCCACATGGATCATGTAGAGTCATATATTTTATAGGAAATGTTATGATAATATTTTTGAACCCATATGATTTATTTGACCATGAAGGAAACTACTCTTTTTGAGATATTGACCCTTCTATAGGGGACCTCTAGAGTGATGGCGTTTGGGATTCATTTTAGACCCTTAACTGATATGATTCAGAACTATTCTTAAATAGGGGGTCTATGACAGGGTATTTTTAGGAGGATTTATATCCAGAGATCATATTCTAGGTTACCCGATTTTTTATTCCACTATATCGTGATTTAATAGAGAGTGAAGTAGTTATTGAGAAGACACTTCCAAGGATTAGATTTTCATAAGATGGTATTTATAATTATTCTTTACATAGTAGAGATTTTTTATGGGGTTACTAGTTTCCTATAAAAGGGATTTTAGATAACTAGGGGTACATCCCATCCATCTTTATCTTGTTTCTTTGGGGAAGGAAGCTCTTAAGAACCTATAAATATATTGGGATTTTCTTTCTATAGAACATGTGGTAAAAAATGGGAAGGCTTCTCAAAATATCTATAAAATTAGCAAGCAACTGTGTTCAACATCAGGATCCACTTTTACAGAAGTTATAGTTGAGGAAATTGTATTATAGTTAGCCATATTTCATCTTTCATAATATAGAATGGGAAGAAAAAGTTAAAAATAATATTGTGAATCCTAACAAGGTTAGAGAGTCCATAGATTATGTCAGGGTCAACCAAATTCTTTGTATTTACCAATTCTAGGATAGATTAGTGTCATTAAAGTTATCCTTTACTTGTTTTTTATTTTGGTTCATTCTTTGTTTTATTTAAGAGATACACACACCTTTATTTCACTTACCCTAGTTAGTTATTTAGGATTTGAGGTATATAGGCTTCCAGTTCCCATGTAATTGAATATTCCAATTAGAGGTAAAGCTTCTCTATGTGAAGTATGTTGTGACTGTGAGATAGTATTAAGGTTATACCAATTTTTTAGAGACTCACTATATTTTCACATATTTCTATATGACATAATCCTCTACATGGAATAACTATATTTGGTACAGGAAGTCGGGATTTCTTCAAAAGGAATATTATGGTCTATGTTTCTAATGTGTAGTCTACCATGTTTGTTATATGGTGATACCCTCATATAGGTTATAGGTGTGTTTCATCCTTTTCATCATTTTTGACTAAGTTAATGATAAGCTCTTAATTGGTTAAACTAGTGTTATTTATAAGGGTTTTGTAAGATTATCTCGATGCATTTCCTAAGGAGTTTTTGGTGTAACCATCTCGAAGTAAGATCGAGTTCAGAATATTGTTATAGTAGAGATTTTCTCTAACCTCTATGTCTCATTATAGAATGATTCCTTCTAAGATACATTATCTGTAGATATAGATCAATGATCTCTTATAGTGAGTTTTTTTATCCAGGAGTGTCACCTTAGGGTGCTCCTATTTTTTCACAAAGAAGGATGATGACATTTTGTGTCTACATATCGATTAACATCACATGAATAAAGTCCTATTTTTTCACAAAGAAGGATGATGAAATTCTGTGTCTACATATCAATTAACATCACATGAATAAGGTGATAGTAAATGTAACGACCCAAAGTTTCATTAATAGCAAATCTCTCTTGATCTTATTAAATGTCTCTTTATATAAAATTTCTTTATTAAATGTCAACTTCATTGGTTTTATGATAAGAATTGCGACCACTAATTTTATAGCCATTTAACAGTGATCACATGATTAATATAAATATTGGGATTTAACACATCCAACTTTACTTAGACAAAGGAAGTGATGGCCTCCTCAAGTAGAATTGCCCTATACGAAGCCCATTTATCGGAGATCGGAAAAGAGTTGGAGTCCTTGGGCTTCGCTCTTGACCAATCCCAAGCTGAGCTTCACCGTGTCAAGCTCGAACGAGACCATCTACTAGAGAAGTGGAAGTTTATAGAAATTACCACTCGAGTGATTTTATCCGAGCCACCCAAGAGTCTGCACCATCGCACACCTTACCCTTAGGTCTTATGCAGCTATTTTAAGGGGTTATGTAACTAATCGATAGTACTATGTTCATGTACATTATTTTTGTATATAATAATGAATATAATTTCTTGTCATTATTGATACATTGTAAATAGTTTTTTAAAGTACAAATGGTGTTTTTAGTTATTATTTAATTAAGAAATCTATTTTACTAAATTATGGGATTTTTGAATTAAATAATATTTTAATAAAATATTATTATTATTAGATTAATATTATTATATATAAATGATAATATAATTGTATGAATGCAATTATAATTTTTATTAAGGTTTGAAATCCATTTTTGTCAAAACCCGTGAATTTTCGATAAATGTCAGTTTTTATTTTAAAAGTTAAAATTAACATATTTAGAAAATTATTTAGATAAAATAAATGTTATTTTTGGAATCAGGACGTCGAAATTATCCAACAGTGAAGTTTTCATAATTTTCTGAGACAATGAAATTTTTGAGTAAAAATTAAATATCGTTTAAATATATAATGTGTTTTATGACATCTTAATGACCAAATAGTGATGTAATAAAATACTATAATCTTTATGTTCGGAGAATATATGTTTTACCATTAAAATAATGTTATTTTGGGTTTGTTTGGCTTAATTTTAAAAGCATTAATGGACCCCTCAAGACTTATTAAACACCTTGTCTTTTTAAATTAATTTCCATGGGAGTGTGACTCACCTCCACATAATCAACCCTAATATTTTAAGAAGTTCGGACCTTGTCCTTACAAAATATTATTTTCCTCTTCCCTTTTCCAAAAACCATGGGCAAAAACCTTTAGATTAATTTAATATAAGGGGTCCTAAACCTAAATAATAAAGAATTCCCTCACCTTTACTATATAAACCTACCCAAGCTCCCACTCCCTCCTCACTCAAAGCCTTTGTAGTTCATCCAAACTCTACCCTACTCTCTTTAGAATCCTCCCAAGGTGCCCCAATCTCCCAAGAAGCCTCTCACAAGCCTCTATCTAGCCTTTGGGAGCACACTTCCAAGTAAGGGGTTTTTCTTCCTTTCTCATTTTTGTCCAATTTTCTTTATGTTGTTTTTCCCTTTTAATTTCAATTATGAATTGTGACAACCGGGTCCCGGTGACAGCACAACCACCCCGCCTTAACATGGTCGTCGGGTCCTGGCCCACCAGGTACCACTAGTTGCCCCGCAGACACGTGGGGCCCACCCCAGGGTCCACCCACATGCCTGAACGGGTCATCTGACTAATGATAGTCCCCACATGCCAACACATGTCCTTTCCAGTGTGCTTTGTCCTCACTCACACACACCCTGAGAAACTTCCCAGGAGGTCACCCATCCTGATCACTACTCCAAGCCAAGCATGCTTAATTATGGAGTTCTAATCAGACAGGCTCCCGAAAAGGAAGGTGCACCTTGTTGACATGAGTCATATCATTTAGTCATTTAACCCTTTATCATTTGGGGATGTTACAATCACCCCCCCCCCTTTAGAGCACAACGCCCTCATTGTGGGCCCTACATCTCAACCCAGGAAGTGCACCGCACTTAAGGCTGGGTTCCTCCTCTGATACCAAATGTGACAACCGGGTCCCGGTGACAGCACAACCACCCCGCCTTATCATGGCCGTCGGGTCCTGGCCCACCAGGTACCACTAGTTGCCCCGCAGACACGTGGGGCCCACCCCAGGGTCCACCCACGTGCCTGAACGGTTCATCTGACTAATGATAGTCCCCACAGGCCAACACATTTCCTTTCCAGTGTGCTTTGTCCTCACTCACACACACCCTTGGAAACTTCCTAGGAGGTCACCCATCCTGATCACTACTCCAAGCCAAGCATGCTTAACTATGGAGTTCTAATCAGACAGGCTCCCGAAAAGGAGGTGCACCTTGTTGACATGAGTCATATCATTTAGTCATCTAACCCTTTATCATTTGGGGATGTTACAATAATGTGACAACCGGGTCCCGGTGACAGCACAACCACCCCGCCTTAACATGGTCGTCGGGTCCTGGCCCACCAGGTACCACTAGTTGCCCTGCAGACACGTGGGGCCCACCCCAGGGTCCACCCACATGCCTGAACGGGTCATCTGACTAATGATAGTCCACACAGGCCAACACATGTCCTTTCCAATGTGCTTTTTCCTCACTCACACACACCCTGGGAAACTTCCCAGGAGGTCACTCATCCTGATCACTACTCCAAGCCAAGCACACTTAACTATAGAGTTCTAATCAGACAGGCTCCAGAAAAGGAAGGTGCACCTTGTTGACATGAGTCATATCATTTAGTCATTTAACCCTTTATCATTTGGGGATGTTACAATCACCCCCCCTTTAGAGCACAACGCCCTCGTTGTGGGCCCTACATCTCAACCCAGGCAGTGCACCGCACTTAAGGCTGGATTCCTCCTCTGATACCAATTTTTCACGACCCGTCCTCAGGGCCCGTTCCGTGACTACCCCAAGCCCGCCTTCCATAGGCCAAGGGCTGGCGACTAGCACTAAGGCATAAATCCTGGTAAAAAGGGAAGGAATTGCCTTTGTAAAGTAAACAGGAACCACATAGTAAGCAAGCGGAAAAGTAAACACTAAGTAAAAACAGAGTACAACTGAAGTGCGGAAAAGTAAAAAGGGGCCGGAAATACAAGCCCAACTGTAAAGTACAACTCAAAAGGGAAAACAACAACTGAAAAGTAAAGCTGGAACGCCGCACTGTCCTCTGGAAATCCCACCTGAAGGGTGGGTACAGATAGCTCATCTGCTCCTCGGGTCCCGCCGTCCGCTCCAAGTATGTCCCGCCCAGTGGTCCACCTCCGGGTACCACCTCGTCGTCACGTCCACCTCTAGGTACTGTCCAGTCCTCGAGCACTCGACCTCTGTCAGCATTGCCCGTCGTCTGCAACCAACACAACGAGGTGCGGGCATAGCCCGTGCAGGGGTGAGTATAACGATACTCAGTAGGGATCCCGAGACCCTCAAGGCCTCACTAAACCAACAAGGATAACCACAAAGAAGATCTCCACAGATAACTTCTACTTAGGTATATGCCCATACATATACCTAAGTTATCAAGTGACCCATCTCAATCATGAGGTAAACACAAAGGTCATGAAATCAACGGATAACCACTACTCAGGTATATGCCCATACATATACCTAAGTTATCAAGTGACCCATCTCAATCATGAGGTAAAAACAAAGGTCAAATGTCTCAGCTCAAACCAGGATTTTCATTATCGAAACCGCAACTGTTGAAGAGATCCATCTCTGGAGTGTACAGTGGTCCTGTCACAACTCCGAGGTACTGCTCACTAACCTTTCGCGGGTGCGTTACTTAGTGGAAAGAAACGGCAGGGCTCGTGCGGGCCCCACCTCACAAATATCCTACAAAGGGGGTAGGATATTTCTGGATAGCATCCTATCCGGTTCAACTCAGTTCAAGCCACCTTTAAGTGGCTTCAAGTGGCTTCCAAGTGGCTTAAGTGAAATAAAATAAAGTTGTCGAAAAATTATTTTATTTCTTAACTTCAAGCCCGAAAATTAAAAACCACACCCGAGCAAACGCAACTCGGGAAGAGGCGTTTCTAAGCGAAGTAGGGATTTTATGATACCCCTCTTTATATTCCCATGAACATTCTTTAAAAATTAAAGAACCGGAATCAAATAAACAAATTTATTTTATTAAAATTATTGGTTCATGTGTTGAACATTTTATTTTCTCCCGTTGATTATATCTAACGCGGAGGGTGCGGGCCAAACGAACACGGCCCGATGACCCTCCGCCGTTCTTCGTTTTGTGCGGATTTGACGGGCGACGATGGAACGTGCCTCAACGGATGTTTGATGTTTCCGCAGTGAAGGACGAGTCCCAGGAGGAGCAACGACGCAGACGGGAAAGAAAACGGGCCACCGGAGCGACTCCGACGGCGGCGCGGGTCGCCGGCGCGGCGGCGTCGGCGGCCGGAGGCGGCGGCGCCCGTGGACCCACGGCCACGCGGGTCCGGCGCGCCTGGGTGTCCAGGGCGACACCCCGCAGGTGCCGCGGGGTTGTCACGCGGCGCCCCGCGGGTGTCTAGGGTGACACCCTGCGGGTGCCGCGGGGTTGTCACGCGGCGCCCGGCGGGTGTCCAGGGCGACACCCCGTGGGGGCCGCGGGGTTGTCACGCGGGGCCCCGCGGGTGTCCAGGGCGACACCCCGCGGGTGCCGCGAGGTTGTCACGCGGCGCCCGGCGGGTGTCCAGGGGGACACCCCGCGGGTGCCGCGGTGTTGTCACGAGGCGCCCCGCGGGTGTCCAGGGCGACACCCCGCGGGTGCCGCGGGGTTGTCACGAGGCGCCCCGCGGGTGTCCAGGGCGACACCCCGCGGGTGCCGCGGGGTTGTCACGCGGCGCCCCGCGGGTGTCCAGGGCGACACCCCGCGGGTGCCGCGGGGTTGTCACGCGGCGCCCCGCGGGTGTCCAGGGCGACACCCCGCGGGTGCCGCGGGGTTGTCCCGTGGCGCCCCGTGGGTGTCCAGGGCGGCACCCCGTGGGGGTCACGGGGTTGTCACGCGGCGCGTCCGGCTGTCTGGCCGACACCCCGCGGGTGCCGCAGGGGTGTCACGCGGGGCGGCGGTTCCCCCCGTGTCGGCCGCTCGGCCGCGCGGCCGAGCCGAGCCGGGCCGGGCCAACCGGGTCGGACTCGGGTCGGGTCGACCCGGTTCGGGCCGACCAGGGGGGGCGGGCCGGGTCGGCCCGGACCCGGACCCCCCGTTTTTCGGACCGCTTTTGGTCAAATGCCAGTAACTTGAGCTACGGGCCTCCGTTTGACGAGCCATCTGCGGCAACGCGACCCTTGGATCGAGATGGTCATTTCGGTATATCGCACTCAAGGTTTCGGAATACTTTGTGTTCGGCCGGGTTGGTTCGTACACGAAACCAACCGGGCCCTCGGAGCGAAAACGCTCATATCTTGAGCTACAAACGTCTGATTGACGTGCCGTCAGCTTTGTTGAGTTCCTCTAGGTGAGACGGATCTTTTGGCTTACTCCGCTCGAGGTTGGGATGCCGTCGGAGTGTGGCCGGGTTGGATCGCACCGAAATCCAACCAGGCCCCTAGAACGGAAAAGCTGATACCTTTCAGACAGAACGTCCGTTTGACGAACCGTCACCGGCGTTGGTGATCTCGTTGAGAAAAGGTCCTTCTGAGTATACCTCATGAGAGTTCGGGGTACAGTTTGGGTACGGCCGGGTTGGTTCGCTCACGAAACCAACCGGGCCCCTGGGACGAAAAGGCTAATAACTCACAGACCGGGCGTCCGATTGACGCGCCGTCTATTGCATTGAGACCCCTATGACGAGGTGGTCCTTTGAGATACTTCCTTGCGGGACTTTGTGATACTTGGAGTATCGACCTATAGCTCGTGGAGCGGACCCTCCCGGAGACGAGCGGGCGGAGCACGGAGACCGTGTAGCTGACTGAGACCCGACGACTGCTGATCGAACGACTCGGTGTGTTACAGAGGTGCGCTTGGTTGTAGCGGCAGACCCACGATAGAGTTGCACTTGGTTGTAGCGGAACATGAGAGCTCTTGGTTGTAGCGACATACCCACTACAGAGGTGCGCTTGGTTGTAGCGGCACATGGGAGGGCTTGGTTGTAGCGGCAGACCCACGACAGAGGTGCGCTTGGTTGTAGCGGCACATGGGAGCGCTTGGTTGTAGCGGCAGACCCACGACAGAGGTGCGCTTGGTTGTAGCGGCACATGGGAGCGCTTGGTTGTAGCAGCTGGACCGCGGTACTCGTCAGGAGGAGCACCCCAGCAGTCTTAGGTTAGTGAGCAGTACCTCAGAGTTGTGACAGGACCACTGCACACTCCAGAGACGGAGCTCTTCAACAGTTACGGTTTCGATAATGAAAATCCTGGTTTGAGATGAGACATATGACCTTTGTGTTTACCTCATGATTGAGATGAGTCACTTGATAACTTAGGTATATATATGGGCATATACCTGAGTAGTGGTTATCCGTTGATTTCATGACCTTTGTGTTTACCTCATGATTGAGATGGGTCACTTGATAACTTAGGTATATGTATGGGCATATACCTAAGTAGAGGTTATCTGTTGAGATCTTCTTTGTGGTTATCCTTGTTGGTTTAGTGAGACCATGAGGGTCTCGGGATCCCTACTGAGTATCGTTATACTCACCCCTGCACGGGCTATGCCCGCACCTCGTTGTGTTGGTTGCAGACGACGGGCAATGCTGACAGAGGCCGAGTGCTCGAGGACTGGACAGTACCCAGAGGTGGACGCGACGACGACGCGGTACCCGGAGGTGGACCACTGGGCAGGACATACTTGGAGTAGACGGCGGGACCCGATGAGCAGAGGAGCTATCTGTACCCACCCTTCAGGTGGGATTTCCAGTGGACAGCTCAGCGTTCCAGCTTTACTTTTCAGTTGCTGTTTTCCCTTTTGAGTTGTACTTTACAGTTGGGCTTGTATTTCCAGCCCCTTTTTACTTTTCCGCACTTCAGCTGTACTCTGTTTTTACTTAGTGTTTACTTTTCCGCTTGCTTACTCTGTGGTTCTTGTTTACTTTACAAAGGCAATTCCTTCCCTTTTTACCAGGATTTATGCCTTGGTGCTAGTTGCCAGCCCCTGGCCTATGGAAGGCGGGCTTGGGGTAGTCACGGCACGGGCCCCGAGGACGGGTCGTGACATGAATGTTGGGGTATGGTTTCAAACCTCCCTCATACTTCCCTCTTTATGTTTGAATGATGGGATACCCCTTTCTCTCTCATTAAATTCCTCCCATGTACACTCGTTACTATGCCGAAATTCTGAAAGGAACTTCTCTCTCCTCATTTACATTCAAGCAATAATTTTGTATCATGAATCTAAATTCCGTTGCAATTTTTGGGACATGAATATATATGACCTAATTACTATCCATTACATGTAAATATGATGAGGAACCCCTTTCTCTCTCATCAACCAATTTTATGAATTCTTATGTCACGTCGTTACGCAGCCGAAATCGCATCGATTTTCTAAGCCAATGCCATTGTGTAGTGAATACCATGACCATTTCTCCCTCAAGGGTATTCAACTTTATGAACATTTACTTATTGATTATAATGTTTCATGTATTAATTCCACATTCCCTTATCATGGAATAAATGATTATGTTTTATGAATCCATGTTTTATGATCCATGTGGCACACTTATTCATGAAATGAAATGTTTAAGAAGGATGCACCCTTATAGCGCTCCAATGCATTGGGTAAAGTATAGTATCATGATACGTCATGTGCAATGAGTGTAGAATCATACTAATTAAAGTGCAATGAGGGTTTACTCGTGATTTATGTGCAATGAGAATTTACTCATGCTCCATGTGCAATGAGCCTTGGCTCATGCTAATTCCATGTTAAGTGTTGTTGCCACATTTCCATGTAATGATTATCATGCTTTATCATGCCTTTATGTTCATGTTTTTCTTATAATCTATTGATTTTACTATTGTCTAACATGTATTGTACTCCTCATGTTATTCCATGTGTACTCCCTTACTGGGCTTTATAGCTCACCCTTGTCTTATGCATGTCCTCAGGTTATCCCATGCAATGCTAAGTACGAAGGAATGTAGTGGTCATGTAAAAGAAGTTTTCAATAAAGATGTTGTATTTCATGTTTTATGTTTTTATATAATGATCCTAATCCCCAAATACACTAAACCTTTCAATCTTCTTTGTTGAATCATGTGAAGTTTTATGTAATAAATCATGTTTAAGTAGTAATAAAAACAGGGTTTTCATAGTTGGTATCAGAGGGTAGGTTTGGATATTTTTGGGATTAAAATTAAAAAACCCTAGTAAAGCCTTAGGTACAAGTATATGTACAATAAAAACATCACTAAGTTTTGGTTAGTATTAAGTAAGTGGGTTATCATGAAAATACATCCCTGTCAGGATACGAGCAGGTAGAGGCGGCTCTGGCACATATGTATCCTTGGGGTAAAACCCGAAAACACCGCTTTGAGCTAGACTCGAATGAAAACTGGTGAATGACAACGGGCCTTGATGCACTCTTGGTTACGACACTTCTGGGGGATATTATTTGATAAATTCACAAGCTTAGTATGAACCCTTATTAAGGGAATTACAAAAATGCCCCTAAGAATGTATGTTTGAAAGTAGATCATGAAAATCCTAGATTGAAGCCTTTAAACTCATGAGTTAAGGAAATGAAAGTTTATTTATAAGTCAT
The DNA here is from genome assembly GCA_963277665.1 of Viscum album. Taxonomy (NCBI): domain Eukaryota; kingdom Viridiplantae; phylum Streptophyta; class Magnoliopsida; order Santalales; family Viscaceae; genus Viscum; species Viscum album. The sequence continues at coordinate 1,195,301,667 of OY728164.1, forward strand.
AAAATTTTGTCTTTGGATTACCCTTTATGTGTTACCCCTAACTTTTCTTTTATTCCATCCAATGGCCGGTAATAGGTGGACTCGGGCTAACAACCATTGTGAAGATCAGTGTGATGACTATACTAATGAGATGCCCAGTCCAATGGGAGTAGGAATCGCAAACTTTTTCACGCTTCTCTCTCAGCTAACTCAAGTTTTGAATAGAAACACAGGTCAAGAGGAACGTCCAAACCCCCTGTGAAAGAATAAGACACTATCGAGAGGTTCATGAGACAAAGGCCTCCTAATTTAGTGGATCATCCGATCCCACGATCGATGAACAGTGGATCAACTCCATTGAAAAGATCTTCTCCGTCCTTCAATGTTTTGAACAAGAGAAGGTTCTCCTGGAATCTTATCATATGGAGGGTGAATCTAATCAATGGTGTACATTGATCAAAAATACGAAGCCTGAGGAGGAGATCGAGGCATTGGAATGGAAGGATTTTCGGAAGATGTTTTTTGATAAATATTTTCCGCGCACCCTCCGGCTTATGATGGAAAGGGACTTCTGTTCCATCAAGAAAAAAGATGAAGAATCTGTTGGAGTATATGAGGCAAACTTCACAAGTCTTGAACGATATGCTTCCGGCTTTGTCGTTACCCCAGAATGCAAAGTTGACCGCTTCTTTGGTGGGCTGAAGCCTAGCCTGCGGAAATCATTAGCAATCCGTGACCTCGACAGCTATGAGAAAATTGTCTGATGTTCCCTCAAGGTCAAAATGGAGATCAGAGAATCATAGGGGTATCATGGGGATAAGAAGTGTAAGGTGGACTTCAATGCTGGTTGTCCGATGGATAAATATAATGGTGCTAAGAAGATCCAGCACCCCACTTTCCAAAAGTGCAGAAAGAAGCACCCTGGAAATTGCCTTAAGGGGACGAGGAAATGCTTTAGGTGTGTAAGAGAAGGGAACCTAGCTGTTAACTGTTGGCAAGAAAGACCCACGGCTGCGACAGAGGAGAGGAACGCTCAGTTTTAACCTCAATGCATTTTCAATGCAACAAATGAAAAGAACCACATCATTTTTCAAATCAGTTCCCTAATCTAAGGGTTTTTGGAGACATCCAACAAGCTCCAAGGCAGTAAGGAAGATCTTTTTTCCATCACTTCTGCCAAAGTGAACCCCGAAAACGAAGTGGTGACAGGTACGCCAGTTATTCATTCATGAATAGTGAACGTACTTTTTGATTCAGGTTCTACACATTCTTTTATATCTCGAATGTTAGTAGAAAAATCCCAGCACCACCACAAATCATGGAAGTGAAGATGTCGGTGAGTACGGAAAATGGGGCAATCATTGCATCCCATAAATATAAGTCCTCCCATGTTATAATTTGTGGATTGAATTTCCCAGCGAACCTCATCATACTCCCTCTGGTGGAATTTTATGCAATTCTTGGCATGGATTGTATTTCCTTATATAGAGCCAACATAAATTGTCGAGAGAGGGAAATCACACTCCATATAGAGAATCGACCCCTGATTCTTTCCAAGTGTAAGGAGGAAGATGAATCTCCTTTTGCTCCATCATCTCAAGCATGGATATTACTGCCTTATAAGCACGCGTATCTGGCTCAGATGATTAAGTCCAAGGAATAAACCATCCTTGAAGAAATGCCTATTGTGAGGGAATTCGCTGAAGTGTTTCCCGAGGAACTGCCTGGTCTTCCTCCTAGAAGGGATGTTGAAATCTCAATTGAACTTATACCTGTGGATTTACCAATATCCAAGAATCCATATAGAATGGCTGTTGTAGAGCTTGAAGAGCTGGAGAAACATCTACAAGAGAATATGGATAAAGGGTTTATACGCCCAAGTGCTTCACCATTGGGTGCACCAGTCCTCTTCGTCAAGAAAAAGGATGTGTCAATGAAGCTTTGCATCGATTATCGTGAACTTAAGAAATCACGATAAAGAAAAAGTATCCTCTCTAAAGAATTGATGACATGTTCGATCAGCTGCGTGGAGCACAATTCTTTTTAATGGTATATTTTCGGTTGGGATATTATCATGTTAGGGTGAAGAAGGAAGATGTCCCCAAGACTGCTTTTTGTACAAGATACGGGCACTATGAAATCATATTAATGCGTTTCGGACTCACCAATGCTGCAACAATCTTCATGGACTTGATTAATAGAGTCTTTAGAGATTTCCTAGACATATTTGTGGTAGTCTTTATAGATTATATTCTAATATACTCCAAAACCAAGGAGGATCATGCAGAGCATTTAAGAACTGTACTTGAGACTTTGCGGAAGGAGAAGCTCTATGAAAAGTATAACAAGTGTGAGTTTTGGTTGAAGGAGGTATCATTCTTGGGCAATATCATCACAAGAAATGGGATATCTATGGATCCCTCCAAAACAGATGCATTTGAGGGATGGCCGTGGCCAACATCGGTAACAAATATTCATAGCTTCTTGGGGTTAGCTGGATATTATCGACAATTTGTGAGAAATTTCTCACGATTGTCCAACCCTCTTACCGAGATAACTTGAAAGAGAGAAATGTTTTCTTGGAGTGATGAATGAAAAGAAAGTCTCAAGGAGTTGAAAAGGAGGCTTATCACTGCACTGGTGCTCACTTTACCTACAAGTGGGGTGCTTTTTGTGGTATTCAGCGATGCTTCGATGAAGGGATTATGATGTGTGCTGATGCAGAATTATAAAGTGATATCCTATGCCTCAATGAAGTTGAAAATCCATGAGTAAAACTATCCGACTCATGATCTCAAGTTGTCGGGAGTGATCTTTTCCTTGAAAATTTGGCGGCATTATCTCTATGGAGAGAAATGTGAGATATATACTGACCACAAGAGTCTTAAATATATATTCACACAGAAAGAGATTAATATGCGCCAGAGAAGATGGATAGAGCTCATCAAGGAATATTACTGTTCAATCCATTACCACCTTGGGAAAGCGAACAAGGTGACATATGCCCTAAGTAGAAAGGATCCAGTGATTCTATCAATGATTAGAATTGAGAAGGATACAATCTTCTTAGACTTGATGAAGATGGACATGGAAATCATAGACAAGGGAATATCATCAATCCTTTCAGAAATGATTTCTCAACCGTCTCTTTTGGAAAGGTTAAAGGATGCTCAAAAGGATGATGTGGGAATTCAAGAAAAAGTGGGAGCTATCGAAAAAGGTAAATCCTTGGAGTTTAATGTTAATGAAGAAGGAATTGTGTGGTTTGGGAAAAGTCTATGTGTTCCATCATGTCTGGAGCTGAAGAAGGAACTTTTGGATGATGCACATAGTTCAAATTTCTCTATTCACCTAGGGAGCACAAAGATGTATCGAGATCTCCAAGGAAACTTTAGGTGGGATAATATGAAGAAGGAGATTGTTGAATATACATAAAAGTGCCTGGTGTGTCAGCAAGTGAAGGAAGAGAGGAAGAAGTCTAAGGGGATGATGCAACCCTTGCCCATACCAGAATGGAAATGGGAAAACATCACCATGGAATTTGTCACCAGACTTCCGAGGACATCCAAAGGTAACAATGCAATCAGGGTTGTTGTCGATCGTCTTACAAAGACTGCAAACTTCATTACTATTCAAGATGATTTCTCATTGGATCAACTAGCACAAATATATATCAGGGAAGTGGTAAGGTTGCATGGAGTACCACTATCTATTGTGTCTGACCGAGATCCAAAATTCACCTCTATGTTTGGGAAGAGTATTCAACATGCTCTAAATACTGAACTGAAATTCAGTATGACCTATTATCCCCAAAATGATGTCCAATCCGAGCGAACTATCCAAACACTTGAGGATATGTTGAGAACGTTCTCAATGGACTTTAAAGGAGAATGGGATCATCATCTTCCTCTGGTTGAGTTCTCTTATAGTAATAGTTTCCACTCGAGCATCCAAATGGAACTATATGAAGCCCTGTATGGGAAAACGTGCAGAACACCGGCATGTTGGGATGAGGTCGGTGAATGTAAGCTACTTGGACCAGAAATTGTCGAGGAAATGGAGGGGAAGGTGAAAACCATTCAGCAACATATCAAGGTAGCCCAGAGTCGACAGAAGAGTTATGCAGATAATCGTCGATGAGAACTTGAGTTTAAAGTTGGAGACATGGGTTTTCTACGCATATCTATGTGGAAGAAGGTCATGAGGTTTGGAAAGAAAGGGAAGTTAAGTCCAAGGTACATCGGCCCCTTCGAGATTCTTGATCGTGTCGGGGCTGTGGCCTATCGACTAGCACTTCCACCTACTATGGCCAAATTACATGATGGATTTCATGCATCGCTCATAAGGAAGTACATACCAAAACCTTCACATGTACTCTCTTCTGATGTGGTAAAATTGGAAGATGATCTTTCTTATGAGGAGCAAGCAGTGAAGATCGTAGATCGTAGAGAAAAAGTTCTACGAAATAAGACAATGCCCCTCGTCAAGGTGTTATGGAGAAACCACAAGTTTGAAGAAGCAACTTGGGAATCAGAGGAAGTGATAAAGCTAACTTACCCACATCTGTTTTAGTGTGGGAAAAGGAATGTTTTGACGGCGAAATTTCTTAAGGGGGAATATTTTAACGACCCAAAGTTTCATTAATGGAAAATCCCTCTTGATCTTATTAAATTTCCCTTTATATAAAATGTTTTTATAAAATGTCAACTTCATTGGTTTTATGATAAGAATTGTGACCATTACTTTTATAGCTGTTGAATAGTGATCACATGATTAGTATAAATATAGGGCTTTAACACATCCAATTTTACTTAGACAAAGGAAGTGATGGCCTCATCCAGTAGAATTGCCCCATACGAAGCCCATTTATCGGAGCTCGGAAAAGAGGTGGCATCCTTGGGCTTCCTCTTGACCAAGCCCAAGCTAAGCTTCACCATGTCAAGCTCGAACAGGACCGTCTACGGTAGAAGTGGAAGTTGATAGAAATTACCACTCGAGCGATGTTATCCGAGCCACTCTAAGAGTCTGTCACCATCGCACACCTTACCCTTAGGTCTTATGCGGCTATTTTAAGGGGTTATATAACTAATCTATAGTACTATGTTCACGTACATTATTTTTGTATATAATAATGAATATAATTTATTTCCATTATTGATACATTGTAAATAGTTTTTTAAAGTACACATGGTGTTTTTAGTTATTATTTAATTAAGAAATATATTTTATTAAATTAAGGGATTTTTGAATTAAATAATATTTTAATAAAATATTATTATTATTATTAGATTAATTTTATTATATATAAATTATCATATAATTTTATGAATGCAATAATAAATTTTATTAAGGTTTGAAATCCATTTTTGTCAAAACCCGTGAATTTTCGATAAATGGCTGTTTTTATTTTAAAAGTGAAAATTAACATATTTAGAAAATTATTTAGATAAAATAAATTTTATTTTTGGAATCAGGATGTTGAAATTATCCAATGGTTAATTTTTCATAATTTTATGAGAGTCAAATTTTTGAGTAAAAATTAAATACGGTTTAAATATATAATGTGTTTTATGACATCATAATGAGCCAATAGTGATGTAATAAAATACTATAATCTTTATGTTCATCCAATATATGTTTTACCATTAAAATAATGTGATTTTGGGTTTTTTTGGCTTACTTTTCAAAGCATTAATGGACCCCTCAAGACTTATTAAACACCTTGTCTTTTTAAATTAATTTCCATGGGAGTGTGACTCACCTCCACATAAGCAACCCTAATATTTTAAGATGTTCGGACCTTGTCCTTATAAAATATTATTTTCCTCTTCCCTTTTCCAAAAACCATGGGCAAAAACAATGGGGTGGTTTGTGGTTTGGATTAATTTAATATAAGGGGTCCCAAACCTAAATAATAAAGAATTCCCTCACCTTTACTATATAAACCCACCCAAGCTCCCACTAATTCCTCACTCAAATCCTTTGTAGTTCATCCAATATCTGAACTACTCTCTATATAATCCTCCAAAGGTGCCCAAGGATCCCATGAAGCCTCTCACAAGCCTCTATCTAGCCTTTGGAAGCACACTTCCAAGTAAGGGTTTTTTCTTCCTTTATCATTTTTGTCCAATTTTCTTTATGTTGTTTTTCCCTTTTAATTTCAATTATGAATGATGGGGTATGGTTTAAAACCTCCATAATACTTCCCTATTTATGTTTGAATGATGGGAGACCCCTTTCTCTCTCATTAAATTCCTCCCATGTACACCCGTTACTATGCCGAAATTCTGAAAGGAACTTCTCTCTCCTCATTTACATTCAAGCAATACTTTTGTATCATGAATCTAAATTCCGTTGCAATTTTTGGGACATGAATCTATATTACCTCCTTACTATACATTACATGTAAATATGACGAGTAACCCCTTTCTATCTCATCAACCAATTTTATGAATTCTTATGTCACGCCGTTACGCAGCCGAAATCGCATCGATTTTCTAAGCCAATGCCATTGTGTAGTGAATACCATGCCCATTTCTCCCTCAAGGGTATTCAAATTTATGAACATTTACTTATTTATTATAATTTTTCATGTATTAATTACACATTCCCTTATTGTGGAATAAAATATTATGTTTTATGAATCTATGATTTATGATCCATGTGGCACACTTATGCATGAAATGAAATGTTTAAGAAGGGTGCACCCTTATAGCGCTCAAATGCATTGGGTAAAGTATAGTATCATGATATGTCATGTGCAATGAGTGTTGACCTATACTAATTCAAGTGTAACGAGGGTTTACTCGTGCTTTATGTGCAATGAGGATTTACTCATGCTCCATGTGCAATGAGCCTTGGCTCATGCAAATTCCATGTTAAGTGTTGTTGCCACATTTCCATGTTATGATTATCATGCTTTATCTTGCCTTTATGTTCATGTTTTTCTTATACTCTATTGATATTCCTATTTTCTAACATGTATTGTACTCCTCATGTTATTCCATGTGTACTCCCTTACTGGACTTTATAGCTCACCCTTGTCTTATGCATGTCCTTAGGTTATCCCATGCAATGCTAAGTACGAAGGAATATAGTGGTCATGTAAAATAAGTTTTCAATAAAGATGTTGTATTTCATGTTTTAAGATTTTATGTAATGATCCTAATCCCCAAAGACACTAAACATCTCAATCTTTTTTGTTGTATCAATTGAAGTATTATGTAATAAATCATCTTTAAGTTGTAATAAAAAGCATGGTTTTCATAGTAATGAATCAACACCCACTTCCACAGATAAATGAATTATTTTATTATCGAAAGGGAGAAAGTTGGTTCTATAAGATTCATCCTAAATTGGGATATCATTAGATGCAAGTAAAGGATGAGACATACCAAACACTACTTTTCTATTCCATTATGGTAATTATAAGTTAATTTTAATTCTGTTTGGTGTGATGAAGGCCTAAAAAATGTTCATGGGATTGATAAATGTGGTGTTACAATAGTTTCTATATCGTTTTATTTTGGTTTTATTCAATGAAATCATTTTATACAATATTTCTAAGGATGAGAACACATAGAATTTTTAGGAGTTTTTGGTTGTTCTTATCATCCCCAGCTATTTGGAAGCTATTGAAGTACGAGTTCTAGGTTCATAAATCTTGTTTAATGGGATAATGTCTTCTTCTAATGTGGTTTATCCGTGAATCCTTAAAATATTTAGTAGTGTTTTTTGGAATACCTTTTGAATATTTCCATATGTAGAGTTTCCTCATTCTTGTATAAAATTATTGGATGTTAATTCTGAAATTCTCTCATATTTATATTCATTAAGTAGATTTTACTAGAAAGGATAATACATTCTTATAGGCTTCCTAGTGTTAGGATTTTTCAAGTACCAGATAGAAAGTATGGTCAGTGTACTAGTTCTTAAATTTACTAAAGGGGGAGTTAATTTTGATGTTTTATATCAATCCTCGTATCTTATATTGGGTAGTGTCCCAATGTAGTAGATGAAATATTTTTCTTTTAGGTAATAGATGTTATCTTCCAATTAATGTAATTATAACAACCATGATCTCATGATGGAAGAAATTTCATTGGCCATGAATTTTTGGAACTACTACCTTATCAATGATCAATTATTTGTTTTCTCCAATCATAATATCCTAAGGTATGTTTTATCCCAATTTGACATGAACATGTGGAAATGGGGATAGATGGAAGTCCTATAGTGTTATGACTTTGATATTTATTATAAAATGAAACTGTGAATTTTTAACCTAATACACTAAACAAGAGTTCATAAAATTATAGAATGTGTGAATTTTTATATTCATAGATATAAATGGAAGTGTTGTCTTCAATTATTCTTGATATGGGAGAGTTTGGTGGCATATGATTCATTTTCTATATGATATTGTAGTCATATTTGGTGTGGTATATGGAGTAGTCCCAGCTAGGGAATTCACGTAGTAGGTTTGGAGAGATTTATTTATCTATGATGATTCCCCAGATGGATGTTCTTAGGATGATCTGAAATAGGTGTTATTCTCGGGGATTCTTTTTATTCATTCGTTGATATACAAATGTTTTCTCTATGAGTTCTATAGATCACCATTTTTTGTAAATCCTAGCATGAAAATGATGTATTTTGCTCTAATAGGTCATTTTTGGTTGCCCAGGTTGAATCCATTAGTAACAGAGTTTGTTTCTAAAAGTTGTTTTCTGAAAAAAAAATCCCATTTTATTTTTCTAGCCATTAGAGGTTCCTCAATTGAAATGGGATTACATTTCAATTGTATTTTTCACCGATTTATATTGATATAATGAAGTATATGATTATATATTAGTGATAATGGGTAGTTTTATGAAATAATCATACATTTTTAGTGATCAAGGAATCAGTCTTAGTAGAGGTTTTGTCAAGGTAATATTTGGAGGTGGGGGTGAGGAACCTTGGAATCCTCAGGATGATCATCTCAGATTGTAATCCTTGTGTTATCTCCAGTGTTTGGAGATGTATAAAACATTCTATTATCTCTTATTTGTTCCTCAAAACTACTTTCATCCACACATGGATGGGAAAATAGAGTAGAATATCCAGAATCATGAAGAAATTTTATGTGGTTAGGTCCTAGATTTTGGAGATTTGTGTTGGAGGATCATGACTTTATTAAATTCTGTTTACAATAATAGTTATCACTCCACCATTGATATGATATTATTTTACCCTTTTAAAAAATAACCGTATCATTAATTTTTTTTCTAGATTGGGTTTGGAGAGTTATAAATTCTCAGGCTGGAACTAATGTAGAGCATGACATAGATGGTTCTGGTTATTCAAAAGAGGATGAAAGAATTATAAGATCATTAAAAGTCCTATGATGACCATAGTTGGAGGCCTATATAGTTTAACATTTGAGATCATGTAGTCTTGAATGTAACCCCTCATCATTGGAAATGAATTTATGGTCATGATAGTAATCTCTCGCCACAATTTATTGGACCTTTTGAGGTGTTAACATGTGTTAGTTCCATCGTGTATCAGATAAAACATCCCCCATTAACATGAAAAAATTATGATTTATTTAACATTTGACATCATTTATTATATCTATGTAATGAATCTACCATCATTGATAGGGGCATGATTTATATTGATGATGAAGCAACCTTCTATGATCAGCCTGTGGAGATCTATGTATTCTAAGAGAAGGTGTTATATGGGTGTGTTTTTCCCTGGATCAGTGTCCTTTGGAGGCACATTGTTTTTTAGGAGGGCACATGGTAACTTTATTTTTAGATATACGCTCATTATCCCATGTTTCTTTATTATTATCTCTTATTTTGTATCAGTTTTTTAATGATGTTGATGAATTTATTATATTATGTTATGGTTTTCTCTTCTTTGGTGCCTTACTTATGGCCTCACCCTTGTTTGATAGGTTTCTCTCCTAGGGGAGTGTTTGGGAGATGGTATTTAGTGTTGTATAGTATTGGTACTTGTTTGTCTAATTGAGGTGGTTATGATCCTATGATGGACAGATTCTTGAGAGGTACACCACAGTGTGGCTTTTGGGATACCCCCCCTTATTTTTTATCCTAATGGGTTTGATTTTAAATTTTTTGAGGATTATAATTATTTGAGAAGTATTTGATGTAATGTTACATTACATCACAACCTCTATTTTATGTTTTTTCCTAGGATCAATAGTGTTGAGACTATGTTTGGAGTTGTTTTGGATATCATAGAGTTTTTTTGGCCATTCAAAGGATCACCACACCCTAGTAGTTAGTGTGGTAGTGGCTGTTTTGGGATGGTGGTATAGATTTTTTTCTTCCATGTCTAAAATCATGAATTTTCATGCTATGATAGGAGATTATTTTTTCATAGTGAGTTCCTTTTAGAATTAATACTAAAAAATTACTAATGTAGGAATGTATTGTTATTGCTGCACATATGAACCATGACTATAAAAACATCACCACACGAGTGGCCTTGGGAGAGATGATATAAAATAGGCCCAATGTGAGAAACAATACCTAGAAGATGTACTGCTTACTAACATACTCAAAAACCCCATAACCAAAACTAGGGTACAATTAAATCCATCATGATGGTTAGGATTCTTTTGAAATGACCGAAATCATCACCATTCTCCTGGGATATTTTTTTAGGGTCAAAGGGGGAAATATGTTCAATATTATAGGGGGAATTAAATGAAATTTTAACTTTTTTTCTATTTTTAATCAGTATAGGACCCACTATTTGATTTTCCATCAAATTATAGACTCCCTATTGAAAATATGGTGTGGTTGGATCAATCTCTTGCATAAAGGGTCACCTGGAAAATTTTATCTCTATGTAAGTGTCAGTTCTATATCCCTTACCACCATATAATTTATTTTGGATGTTTTTAATAATTGGTTTATGGAGAATCTAATACTTTGGGTTCAAGTTACCCTTTCTCTCTATTTCCTCCCATATGATATTCTTCCTTTTTTGGATGGTCACTGTAGAAAATCCCTCAGGTTGGGGGATGAATTATGAATTTGGTTTGTTTCTATCATACATATGCTAGATTTAGGAAAACCTTCCATTGAATTGGTGGTGTTTCATTTAGTTGTCATTGATCCTCAATCATTCATTATTGCTCTGATAACATTGAAATTCTAAATTATGGTGTGGGATTCATTGCTTCTCCTTATTTATAAATTCAATCATAAAGTTACAATTCTTATATCTTTGGGTAATGGTGGAATTAATCTTAATGAATATTAAATGTAAATTAAAGAAATAATGTTGTATTTGGTTAAGTGATGGAATGTTTCTATACCATGAAAATGGGTTGAATCTAGTTTTATAGGATATAGGTGTACCTATGACTATGCTATGATTTATCCAGTTTGTTATATTGGATTTTGATAAATACAAAAATGTTAGTGGTGATTTTTGAAAAAAATAAAAAAGAGGCATGTTTAATTGAATCCTCACTTCCTTATTTTTCATGGAAATAAAAGTGATTATTGGGGCATGTATCATTTAATCATACATACTTATAGTTTGATAAATTTGTAAGTAAATATGAAAATTATTTTCAATTATCTTATTGTAATTACTAGCTAATGTATTAGGTTTCCTATGGTTATAACATGTGATAAAAGAATTAGTTAATTTAATATGGTAAGGAACTTGTTGTTTGATAAAAGAAATTTTTTGGGGCCAAGTGTGATTATAGGAATATGAATGATGGATCATATGGTTTTAGGCCCTACATTCCCTTTTGATTTTTTTGTTTTATTTTTTTCCTTCTATGATTACTCTAGATACAATCCTTATGATATGGTGCGATGTGAGTTTTGGATGGAAGACGGTTTGGAAAGACATGAGATGGGAGGCCTGAGTTTGTCATAGATGTTCATGCATGTGATAGTGGGATGGGTGATGATATGCATGGAATTGTTGGGGATTGTACCAATATTGAGGGATTGGGTTGAATTTATGATTTACCTTTGTCTTATGTTCTAAAATTTGGTATATTTCTTAATAATGAATACTATTTTAAGGATGGATTGATGGGTTTCTTATTATTAATTTTCTTTCCCCACTACTTAACAATGATATAAGTTCTTGGATAAGGCATATTTTTAAGGTGTATCAGGATAAGTTATAGATTTCATAAAATTAAGTAACTATAATTATCTTTTAATAATTTATCCCATGGTTTTGGTGGTTTAATGGAATTATAAATGATAATAACGTTTTAGGGACTGTGGGGTTGGGTGGATTATGCCCAAGGGGAAAAAAATAACTTGTTAATTATTTTAAATATGAAATGGTTAACAAAATGAATTATTAAATTGAATTTTTATTGAAATTATTGCACACATATAGGATATATAGTCCTTATTAGTGGAATTAGTGAGTCTGATAAGCTATAGTTGTAGTTGAGGATAAGGCTAGGTAGTATCCCAGAGTGGGGTTGTGGGTGATATTTATATTGTTATGTGATGATATTTCATACCATAAAATGCCCATATCAGTAGGGTGAATGAAACCTAGTGGACTCTGGGAAGGTCTTTTACCTGGTATCTATGTTGGTGTGGCAATGATAGATGACTACCCCCTCTTTCTATTCTCTTTTATCCTGGTAATATTATGTTTCATTATAAATGGTGGTTACCTTTCTCATATATCTGTGTAGAGTGATGTAATGGATTTTGGTTATTTCAATAACATGTATATTGAGATATAGTATCCTAAGGATTATTATAAGTATGAATTGTAGGGGCTATGATGGAATGAGGTACAATACTTTATTTACAAGCTATGATACATCTCATAAATTATAGGGATATTATAAAGTGATGTGGATATAGATGATGAGGTTATGGGATGCACAAGGTGCATGATATATTATATTTTCTTAGTGTTTTGAGAAGGATTATATTTCGAGAGAGAAGTGTATGCACATGTTACATCGGGGAAAAGAGTTAAACTAGTGAGGAGGTGGTAGTGGAGTAACTTAAACTGATATTATATTAGATATTATGTTGTTATATCTATGTGGTACTTATTGAGAGAGCCATAGTGTAGCTGAGAACTAAGATTACCTAATTAGGTGACAATGTTAAATTCACTTGTTGTTCAATGGGATTTCTTATTCATTCATTATATTTCTCAATAGAGGAACTAGATTGTATCTTACTATTTATACATGTTATTCTCACCCTATATATATATAATTTATTTTTCAAGAACATAAGATCTAGTTGGTGATATGGCTAGACAATCCTAGATTGTGGTGTTGTTTGGAAGCTGTTTTGGATTTAATTTCACTAATAAGGATTTGATTTTAGTACTTGTAAATTATTTTATAGTTCTTCAGTTGTATTAGACAACATTCATGTGTTAGGATATCTTTTATTATTTTATGATAAGGATTTTTTACAGATTTACCATATCTCTCATTCCACATGTTCTTTTAGAGGGTGATGCCTACAATTTTTGAATATGATATAAACTTGTTTGTTGTATCCAGTCCATGGCCTATTGAGTTAAGATTTAGGAATCATTATCTTTAATTCCTCATTTTCAGAAAAGAAGCGGTACCCTTAGGGAGACGAGGTCATGACAAAGTGGTATCGAAGGATTAAGATGATTGATTTGATTGAGATTTGGGAAGTCACTGCTGAATACAATATAGGGTTGTAGGGAAATAGTTTCATCTGAATATATTATATGATTTAAATAAGGGTGAACAGCTAATACATAGGTATTTAGGGTCCCCAATGATCCAACATGATTACATTTATGTATAATGATCCTACTAAGTGAAGGGATGCTGATTATAGGGTAGAGATTGAGAAAGGGATCATGAATCATACTTGTTTTCACCTATTCTTGAAATGGATAGAGCGTGGGTTTAGGTTGAAACTGAATTAAATAATATATCTTATAAATTCTATATTCTAGTTTTATGATTCCATAATAGTTTTCTCTTTTGTAGGTATGTCTCTAGGGTGACGTCCTCATCGGGTTTGTACCGAAGATATTTAGTATGATGTGTTAGCAGATCAGTAAATAGTTCTGTGACAATGTATCTTGGAAAAGAACAATATAAGAGTTTTATCATTTGAGTCTATAGAACTATGAGGTATTAAGTTTAGAGTTAGTGACATAGAACAAGTTAGAGGAGGTTTACATAGAATTCATATTGTTCCATGCTCAAAATAAGCACAAAATGTCATTGGAAGTGATACCTCTACAAGGGGTAGCCATGAATGGGTGGTATCTATTTCTTTTAGATCATGAAGATTTGATTTTAATGGGTGATAATTTCTGCGATTGGTTTCAAGATGAGTTACTTTCTTCTACTATGAAGGTTCCCAATCACCTAGAGATACTAACCCTTCAATAAGTGAGAACCAATACGTAGAAGTTAGGGATATGTTTCATAACCCTTCTATGATATGATTTACACCTTTTTCTAGATGATGAGGATAGGGTGAGTAATTTTTAAGAGGTTTTACATAAATATATCACATGGTTACCTAGTTGATACTATTACATATCATGAGTCTCTAGTGAGAGAAGAGATAATTGAGAAGATGTAGGCCAAGACCAGATCATCATGAGAGGGGAGATGTTTGGATTCTCCTAATATTTGAGATGTGGTCCAAGGGACCCAATATTCTAGATATAAGGTATTTATACTACCGGGGGAAGGTCACAAACCCCTTCATCTTGTTTATCTAGGGGTGGTGGTTCTCAATCCCCTTCCAAGGGATCAAAATTTTATTTTTATTCTTAAGGACATAATGATCAGTGATGGGAGTGCTCGACCATTAGGAGCTGGTAGCGTGTGTTAGGTGTTCCACTTCAGGTTACACTATTGTAATATTTTCATCAGAGGTAATATAAGAAGTAGTTTGTTGCACCATTTAACTAGTAGATCATATACATGTAAATAAGAGGAGATCCCCCTGAAGCTACTCATCCTCATCGAGTGAAAAACAATCATAGATGTGGTAATTATCAGGGACAAAAGGGATGAAGGAAGCTATATGTTTTGGACATTCCAATACTAGGAAAGTAATAGGTTATTAAAGGTACCCTTTATGTTTTTTCTTCTTGGGTGAATGATTTTATCGATTCAGGATATATGAATTCCTTCATATCACCTTTACTAGACCATGATTTAAGACATGAACTAGAAAAGATTCTAGTTCCCTTCGTATTAACTACTCTAGTTGGAGGATGATATTACTAGTTATATTTATATAGATAATATGTGATAGTTATGGGGTAGAAACAATCTTTTGGAGTTTCCTACATTTTTGTATATAGTCGTATAACCTCATCCTTAGCATAGACTGACTATAAACTGTTTAGTCAATTGTGAATTTCTTCTAGAGGTAGGTTTTGTTCTATAATGCTGATAGAGAGTCTTACTTTTTTGTTAGTGAGTAATACACTCTGATGGATTAGAGGCATGTTCCATATTTTTATACAATAATAGAAAATTTTATTCTAAGTTCAACAGAGGCTTAGCTAATGATGTTTATTAGGGCTCTGGAAGATTTCTCAAATTTTTTTAACGAGGTTGTGGTGTTACCATTCGAGATGGAGTTTGGGATAAATCTACAATCATAAGTTTCTCAAATCTCAATGAATCCATATAGTTTGGTTCCTTATGAGTTGTGGGTTATGTGGATACCGATGATTAATCTATTTCTATGAGGTTTTCTTATGAATCATGTCACCTTGGGTGTTCTAGTTTTTTTTGAAAAGGACAATGCAATTACTTATCATTATAGTAATTAAAATCAAATAAATCTAGTGGAATAGAAGAATTGCAAACCTCTTTCAAGAATTTATGATTTCTTTAATTATATGAATGGATATAGTTGGTTCTTAGAGACCAAACTATGTTTAGGATATCATCATATGTGATAAAATTATGAGGTAATACCAAAGACTACTTTTTGATGTTGTTATAGAAGTGAAAAATTTATTATAATGCTATTATGTGTGGCAAACACCCACTCTATGTTATTGGGCTTAATGAATGTGGTGTTCTAATAGTTTATGATTATGTTCATAGTGGTTTTCACTAACAATATCCTTATACTATCTATATCAAATATGGATCACATAGAGAATCTATGGTATGTTTTGGGAGTTCATCATCATGAGTAGCTATTTATGATGATTTATATGTTTGAGTAATGGGGTCATGAGATTTATTTCTTGGGGTCATGTAATGTCCCAAAATGGTTTAGTTATGGTTCATTTGATGATTTAGGTGGTTTTTTATGGGTAACCCCCATGAATGTTGTAGAGATGCATAGTTTTTTGGTCTTGTAGGTTCATAACTGAATTATTTCACATTTAGACTCATCTAAAATCCTTGAATAGAAAGGATCTAGTATTCCAGTGGATTGACAAGTAAAAGGTTAATTTTGAGTACTATATGGATATTTTGGTTAGCACTCCAGTTCTTTAATTTCTATAAGAGGGAGTCCACATTGAGGTATTATTTGATGATTCATGTCTTTTATTGGGTAGTGTCTTAATGTAGTATAGGATATTTGTTTCTTATAGTCATTATAAGTTATTTCCGATTGAATATAACTATTAAAAAAATGATATCATGTTGTCAATACTAGTTTTTAGGAGGTTGGGACAAATTTAACTCATCAATGAGTGTTTTTTGGGTTTCAACAATCACATGCGTGAGAGTTATATCATCTCCCAACATTACATGTACATCTGATAGTGACGGTGGATGTAATTTCTACATGATTATGATTTCATGAATTCTATACATTGGGAAATTGTAATGTTTTATCTGATGTACTGTGAATGAATTATCATAGTGATGATATGCAAGAATTTGTATATTCTTGGATATTTATGGATGAAATATTTCAATAAATATTGATATAGTATAGGTTTTTAGCAACAAATTACTATATTATATGAAAGTGTAGTCATGTTTGGTAAAGTAAGTGGATGAGTAACAGTTGGGGGATTCTAAGTTGGAGGTTTGGTGAGATCTAGTGGTCTAAGAAAATTCCCTTGATAGATGGTTTAAGGCTGGTAAATTGTGGGTGTTATTCTATGGTAGGTATTTTGTTCCATCGGTGACTCATGAGGTGGTTCTCCATTAGTTCCAAAAAAGAACCATTGGTGACACATTATAGCATGAGAATATTGTACTGTTCTATGAGAGGTTAGTTTTGTGGTCCGGGATGAAGTATTTAGTAGTAGAGTTTATGTTCAACTATATAGCCTATTATAATGTGATGTATAAACAATGCATTCCTAGTGGATTACCCTATCCATTAGATGTTTCATGGTTGAAGTGGGATGAAAATTAAAATAATTTTTTTCACCATTTTACCTCGTTATCATGGATGTTACAATGCTATATGGGTTATAGTGGCCTATTTTACAAAATCATCCCACTTCTTAGTGATCAATGAATCGATATAAATGGATGTTTAGTCAAGGTAGTATATAGAGGAGGCAGTGAGGCTCCACAAAGTCTGAATGATGTTCATCTTTGATTTTGATCTTGGTTTTACCTTCAGGGTGGTGAGAGGTATTGAACATGATTTTGGATCTTATTTATTCCTCACCACTACATTTCATCCTTAGATGGATAGTAAGATAGAGAAGAACATCTAAAATATTGAAGACATGTTTCATTAGTGTGTCTTAAATATTGAAGGTTCATGGATAATGCACTTTCATTTTGTATATTCTGGTTAAAATAATTATGTTCACTCCATTATTATCCTGACACACTTTAAGACTTTTCATGGCTAAACATTCTATTCCCAATTATTCTATATTTTGATTGGAGAATCATTAATTCTATAGATGGAACAAATGTATAGAATTATAGAAATGGTTAAAGTGATTCACAAGAGGATTAAACAATCACATGATTTTTATTATTCCTATTATGGACATAAGATGAGGCCACTTGAGTTTTATATTAGAGATCATGTTTTCTTGAAGTTGACTCCTTGGCGTGGGAAGTGATGAGTTGGTCATGGGAGTAATATCTCACCATATTTTTCTGGGTCTTTTGAGTTGTTTCATAAAATTATATATATCAAATATTTGATGGATGATCCCCCATAGGTGAGTTGGATTCATGATCTAGTTCATGTGTTCTGGTATCACGAAAATCGTTATAAGGACAATGAAATCATCTATTGTGGTTAGATTGATGTTGATGATGATCTATACTTCAAGGACCATCCTATGGATATTGAGGAGTACCAAAAAAATTTGTTTAATGATAATTTCAATCCATCATATTGTTTCATTTGGTGGAATGATGGAATGTTGAAGGGAACCATGGAACATGAGTTACAAATATATGCTCAGTATCCTAATATTTTTTATTATTATCCAGTATTTTAAGAAATTTTGATTATATTGTGTTCAATTTTAGGATTATGATATGGTTTTATCTTCTTTTATATTGTATATGTGGCCTTTATCTTCATTGACAAGTATCTCCCCTAGGAAATTGATTGGGATTTCATTTTTAGTGTTTTGTATTTTTACATCTTGTACTTATAACTGAAGAGGTTAGTTTCCTATTATGATGAGTTTCTTGAGAGGTATCTCATGAGGTTTTTTTATATTTCCCTCCACTTTTTTCTTTCCTCAATGGTTGTTATTAAATTATTGAGGATGAGAATTTTTTAAGAGCTATTTTATGTAATTTTATATACATGATCATCCTTTCCTTTGTATTTTACAAAGGATTAATAGTTTCTAGAAAGAGTTTGGATGTGTTTTAGAATATAAAGAAGAGTTTAATACTTTTAATGGGTCACAATTCCCTATTATTTGATTTAGTATAGGCCGTTTCAGTCTAGTGGTGTGGTGTTTGATTATCCATTTCTAGAAACACAAATTTTCAAGCTATTTTTGAAGGATATTTTTGTTCTACTGGGTTCATATTTTAAATAAGTACTGGAAAACCCTAAACATGGGCATGGATATGTGCATATATCACTATAGAAGTGAATATCGGCCCCAAACATTAAAAAATTACTATTCACATTGTCTTGGGCTTCATGAGGGAAAAGTACCGTAAGTGTGGGAAATATGGCGTAACAGAAAGAGTTTCTGGTTGGAGTGATCAAGAAGACCTGACTATGGTGAGGTTGTGGTGAAAACATAGGGACAACAATTCTTTTTTTTTAAATGGATGAAATAATTATTATTATTTTTGTATCTTGATGAAATTTAATTGGGGAAACATGTGCAATCGTTTATGTGTTTAAAATTTTATTTTAATGTGTTATTTTCTTCTATTAATAGAAATTGTTCACTCCCTTAGGAATTACCTCAATATCTAGATGATATGAATAACCTAGTTCATAGTTGGATCAATCTATCATGGCTATACTCTATTGGTGAATTTTTTCAAGTTAAGTGTTGGTTCTATATCACTTAGAACCCTGTGATCAACTCTTTGAAGTCTATAACCCCTAGTTTGTGAATAATGAAATGATTTGGGTTCATGGTTCAATTTTCATCATCTTTACCCTTATATTTTATTATATTTTTTGGGTGATTTTTATGAAAATATTATATGTTTTACGGCCATTTTCTAGGTTTTGTTTGTTGATGTCTCATAGATTTTAGGTTTTGTTGAACCTTCCTCTAGCTTGGTTTTTCTCATTTCAGTGGAGGTTGATTGCTGATCATCCATTATTTCCTAGAGAATGTTGAACATATATCTCATGTTAGGGGAG
Organism: Viscum album; assembly: GCA_963277665.1. Classification (NCBI taxonomy): domain Eukaryota; kingdom Viridiplantae; phylum Streptophyta; class Magnoliopsida; order Santalales; family Viscaceae; genus Viscum; species Viscum album. Next base: position 1,195,321,442 of record OY728164.1, read on the forward strand.
TTATTGCTTCTCATTGTTCTTTTTTGAAATATTAAATTTATCATGATTTTTTTGGGTATTGGTTGGATAAATCTTAATAAATATTAAACTAAAATTAAAGAAAGATTCTTTTTTTTTGTTTCTATGATCACATGTGTTTTTACTTTGATAAAATTATTCCTCCTATTTTTACAAATAGTATACTATATATATCTATAATTTTCTATAACATGTTTTTTGTATTATAATTGGGTAAAGAATATAAAAATGGTTATGCATGTTGAAAAAATAACAAAGTGTTCTATTTAATTGAAATCATTTTTCCCAATAATTTTACAGAAAAAAGGATCCTTTGGGGATGTTTTATTGAATTTTACTTCTTTATAGTTATATGAAACTCGATGTTATACATTGAAATCATGTTTACATATCATATAGTTTTTGAGTTGAACCCTTAGGATTTTGGTTATTGTGATCTATGCTAAATGAGTTTGCCAATTCATGACTTTAATGAACTGGTTTTTTTTTAAAAAAAAATATATTATTTTTGGGGATGAGTGAGACCTTATGAATGTAAAGTTTATATGGATTATTTTTAGGTCCTAGAATCCCTTTGGTATTTTTTATTTACATTCGGCCTTGTGTGAATGCTCAAGAAGTGAGACTTGTGATACAACATGATGTGAGCCAAGGATGATTGATGGTTTGGTGAGACATGGGTGAGTAGGCATGAGGTTATTATAGAAGATGATGCTTATGATGGTGGGAAGGATGAAGATATATATAGTGGTGTATGGGATGGCACTGGGATGGATGGAACTGGTTGATATTGGGCTTACACAGTGTTTGTGGTATTACAATATGAGGTGATTACTTCAAAATAAATATACTTTTAAGGCTGGATAACTGGGATTATTATTACTATTATCCATTACCCATTTCATAAAATAGTTAGAAGTTCATAGTTTATGAATATTTTTATAGTATATTATGAATAATAATTGAGTACCTAGAATTATGGAATGATAATGAGTGTCGAAAAATATAACCCTTGGGGTTTGTTGTTGAATGGAATGCTGAATGGTGATAAATTTTAAGGAACTATATGATCGATTGGATTATTCCTGGAGGTCATGGAAATAAATTGATAATTAATGTAAATTTGAAATGATTAATATAAAAAATTTATTAATTTAATGTTTCATCAAATTCTTGTGTGGTTACAAGATATATGGTCCTTATCATTTTTATCCAATAGTACTAGTGAAGATAACTGTAGTTGTGTTTAAGGATAGGTTTTTTCCCACCATGTATTTTTGATACATATATATACTCTTATGTTTTGTGATTATATACCCCAACCATTTTCGTATGGTGACTGAAAAACAATGAATTATAGGAGGGTGTTTTCCCCAACATCTAGGCTGGAAATGAACAGATGGATAACATGCCAGTCTTTCCCCTCTACCTTCTCTTTGGTAGTGTTATTTGATATTTTACTTTATGTTTACCTTTAATATATATAAATATATATCTTTCTAGATGGTAGTAATTTATTTTATTTTTTTCACAAACATGTATAAATATACCTATTATCCAATGGACTATTATATTTATGTAAAATATGAGTTATGAAAACTTTAAAAACAATACATGACGTCCATGATTTGGTGGATTTGAGAAACTACTCGATTACTATATAGAGATGTGAATGTTGATAATGTGAATAAGTGATTAATGAGTTTTATTATATTTTTTGATGATGATATGATATTAATCATATGGTGAAAGATATATTATAGTTGTTCATGTGATTTTGATAAGGATTATATTTGTTGAGAAATGGGTCAAGACATGTGAGATTGGGGAAGTTAATGACACAAATTGGGAAGTGGTAGTAGGGTACCTTTATTTGATATTATATTATCTATTTTATTAGTACTTGTATGCGATACTTTTTGAGAGATCCATGGTGTGTCTAGGAACATAGCATACCTAATTTGGTGATATGTTAGCTTCAATTTTTGTTTACAAGGATTTAGTACAATTTCCTTATATTTTTTACAAGATGATCCTAGGAAGATCCTAATGAGTATATATTTTATTCTATCTTGATGTATTTATATACTATTTTTTATGTCTATAGGAGCTAGTTGGTTATTGGGCTGAAAATTACTAACTCATAGTTTTTTTCAAGATTTGTTTTGGTTTTGAGGTTGATGCTGAGGATTTTCTTTTTGAATGAACAATATCTTATTTAGTTATATAGTTTCATAAAATTACATGAATGTATTAGGAACTATTTTATTCTCTTATGGGAAGGGTTTTTTGGTGGTTTTACTATATATCTAATTCCTCATGATCTCTTAGATGGTAATGCCAACTATTCTTTATGTGATATACCCCCAGTGCATGTCCCCAACTCATGGCATATTGGAGGAACACTTTAAGAATTATTATAACCCTTATCACATTACTAGACTATTAGGGGTACCTTTGGTGGGAGATGATCATTGAACATTTAATTTTTTACCAATGAAAAAATATCTTAAAAACATGTAATGGTTAGAAAACTATTTTTCTACAGAAAATAGATCATAAATATATTAAATGATTTAATTTAAATGTTAATTTCCTCTTATTTAAAAACTGAATTAGGATAATAGAGATGTAATTTTGGTTAAAAAATCATTATTTTTTATAAGGGTTACCTTATATTATTAATAAAATATAATTTTTTATGATAAAAAACTAATTACCAAGATAAAACCAAAATGATAAAATATGAAAACAAACATGTGTTAAAAGGCATTAAACATGTTTTAAACATGATGAAAATTTGTGTTGGAGGATTTATCAATATTATCTCACCCTACATCCCATTATTTCTCCCTTTTGGAGCTTTTGAACATTGAATAGTGTAATTACATTATTGAAAAATAATGGGTGTTACCAAAATTTCCATTATCTTCACTTAATAATTGAGACACATCCACCCCATTCTAAAATCATTCCTTATAATCCCTTCCATGAACAATATTATTTAATCCTCATATAATCCTCTTTCAATTTCAAATTCCTCAATCCTTAGTTATTTATCCGAATATCTTTATTTCCAATAAGACTTTAAAGAGAATGTTTAAGGTACTAAAGTGGGTATCACTAACTCCTAATCATTTTTTTTGTAATATTTTTCATAAAATCTATCCCAAATATGGTAATATAATTACATCAACATAATTTGTAGAGTAAAGTGTTATTATATTAATATAAAAACATTTATTTATTCATTTCTATTCACTTATACAAACAAAATAACATTAACTTTGAGATCTTTGGACTACCACCTCCACAAAGTAATGTTTTCTACATTTTTATTATAATTTATCATTTAAACCAAATTAAATCTAAATCAAAAACTTAAAAAATTAAAATTTTACCATTATTCTTATGTTATAATAATATTATACACTTCCTTAACCGTACTCACCCACCAAGATATAACATATTCATATTTGGGGTCAGTTTATCCACCTACATTAATAATGCTATATAACTATATTATGGATGACTTTTAGAAATTGAATAAAAATATTAATATAAGTTAATATTAAAATATTGTTTTTTAATTATGGAATGGTTATATTATGTATTTAACTTATTATTAAAATATAATCTTCTATCGCTAAAATCAATGAAATCAGATGACATGAATTAAACATTCATACAATCAGAAGAAATAAATTATGTAATAAATAAATATCATATAAAAATAAATGAACATTATTAAATTATATATAAATTTTTTTTATAAGCAAGTATTTTATAAATATATTTTTATTATTTACAAAGGTAGGAACATGCATATAATGAATTAGGATCTAGGTAAGGGTTTCTTGTCTTGATTTTTTACTCCATCAGACATACACTTTATTATATACCATTATTTATTTGGAATGGTTTATACAATACCAATTTAATATTTCCTATCATTATTCTAACATTAATAATGGTATTTTTTTTAAATCATATCATTCAAGGGGTTTTCAATTTAGTGTTTCCAAGGACATAAGGGTTTCATCAACTCAATTTACAATATATTAGGTCATAGTACTTCTTACTTTATTATACTATTCAAACAATATTGGATACTTCATTTCCTCTGTTTTAAAAGATATTTCATTATTTACACTCTTGAAATTACTTCTCACTATCAATAACTAGTTCATTGATATTTTTTTCAAAATTTAATGTACAAAAATTGATGAGAATAACTCTCATTCTTTCCAACAAATCATTTCTTCCAAGTCCATATTTTCCTTCAAAACACTGTTCACCACCATTTTTAAGAAATAAAATATGTATTATTTTCTATTATTATCATAATTTTATTTACCTGTCTTCAAAATCAAAATATAATACTCTTTTATTTATATTGGTTTTCAAACAATAGTATTTCATATAATTAAAAATGTTTCCCCTACTTTAAAAATATGATGTTTTATCACAAAATCAAAATCTATTTTGATAAAATCTATGTATTTTAGAGGGAAAATTATTCAATTTCCTTTTAAAAACTGATTAGTATCAATTTATGTTTTTGAAAATAACTTTTGAATGTGTTCTGTAACTTTATATTTTTATTATAATGTAATAAATATTTTCTAAAATATATTTTAAAGAGGTCATTCTACAATAATTTTCTTCTATATGAATTTTAAAATATATTTTTTCATGGTTTAGAAAATAAATTATATTTCTGTTAGTTATAAAAAAATTCCTGAATTTTTTTCTTCTAAAGATCATGAATATTTTTTATTCCAAATATGAATTATTTAAAAATACTAAAAACAATTTCTCATCTATTCCATTTTACATTGAAATATATTAGTATTGAAAAAGGATATTATTCAAATGTTCCTATCCTCCTTCTTTATCTCGATGAAATATAAAACATTATTCTGTTTTAATGAAATAATCCGTCACTGCCTTCATTTTTCTAACCATCCATTATGATTAGGCATAAATTTGCTTCTAATTCCTTTACTTTGTGAATTCCATGTTTTCCATTTCATTATTTAAAAGTAATTATCCTATATTACAAGAATATATTTATTGAGGAAATATTTTATTTAACTATATACCCCTTACTCAATATGGTTCTTGTTTGAGGGGTTCTTAAATAGAATGATATTCCATTTGATGACTTGAAAACATTTAAAAACCCATTTATTTGTTATTATGATATAGATATTTAGTAATTTAAAAGGATATATTATTATTCATTGTTTAACCATCCCCCTCTTCCTACAAATGGGTTTTGATCATGTAATCCCTTTTAATAACATGGCAAAATGTGTTAGCATTCTGTATATTATTATTCAAATATGGATGATTACTGGAATGTTGAATTTTTATTGTTTAACCATTCACCATGTTTCTCTATATGGGTTGTGATAATTTTATCCCTTTTATTAACATAGGGAAGTTTTTTGGTATTATTGATGTTGTTATTCCAATATAGATGATTATTAGAATATTGAATTTTTGTTTTTAACAATTCACTTTATTTATCCAAAGGGGTTATAATCATGTTGTACCTTTTATTAAAGTCTAGAAGAGTAATGGTGTTACATATATTCCAATATGATGATTATTAGAAGATTTGATTATGATTTGTTTATTCATTTTCTAATATTTTGAATCCATTGAACTTAAACAAGTGATAGGTGAGGACCAACATTCTATCGCCCCTAATGTGTTGATATGTATCATGTGACAAACAATATTTTTTATTTTGGTTTATGACTTTTCATAAAAAGACATTTCTTAGAAATAGGGAAATAATGGTATGATCATTATGTCTAAGATCATGATGATTTAGCCTAGGTCATAGAATTAGTTTTCTCACATTATTAATTTTATCACTAAAGAGTCCTTTATTGATATCTGTGTGACCAATTTACTTCTATCATTATGAACATATTTATTATTCTTTCATATTAATTATTCTAAGGAAATATTTTTGTTTATCTAGTCCTATGATATAATTTATTCTTATTTTATGCTCACTGATGATCTTCAGTTATTATGAATTATGTTTACACTTACTAAGTATTTGATCTCACCGTATTTTAGGTTTTAATTTCCTTAGGTTATGAAGAAATAATGTTTAGATGATATCTCGAATAGGATATCCTATATGGATAATTTTTTCATGATTTTGAATACTTATTATGGATTAAGTTGTTTCCAATATTTCCAAAAAAGCCCATTATTGATAAACACAGGGGATTTTTTTTAGTTTATGATTTTTCCTAATTGTAAAAGTTTTTAAACATAAAATATATTGAGAATGTATATATTTAAATATTCTATTTAATTCATGAAATTTTTAGATATTTATACCAGGTAATATAATGTTGGTGTTGAATAAATTATGTAAAGTATGTGTTTTGCACCAGATCTTGGTGTGCGGGTCTAGGGTGCCCCACATTACCTCTACTTCTAGTTTAAACAGAACCAAATATAATATAGTATAACCCAAAATCATATGTTAATAATATAAGGCCTCTAAAATTAATTTTTAATTTCTCAATCTTGATTACTCATTTATAGATAAAGAATTTCATGGCCTCAGGTGCATCACCTTATATGACAAAGGTTCTCAAACTAGGGTGAGGGAAGTTTTCATACATTGGGAGAGGAATTACTCGTAATATCATGTCTAATAGTAATAAAAATCATAAAATTACTTTTAAATATTTTTAAGCATAATATGAAATCTAAAATTCATTCAAGGTACACAAATAACATAATCATGTAATAAAAGATGGCAACCCAAATTGATTAAGAATCCACTATCAAAAGATTTATACATATTAGAAGTCAATTATATAAATGATAGTAAATAAATAAATTAATAAATATTTTAGGATATAATAACACAGTTACTAGGATATATCTTAGTTACACCTCCTTATGCACATCATGTTACCATTACTTAACCACCTCACTTAGGGGCCTTCCACTTACTCATATCCTGAATTGTTAATTCTACCAACCTACAAGGGTGTATGTGTATGATGTGAGTATAAAAAAAGGATAATCCACCAAAATCCCTTAAAAGGATAATAATAAAAAATATTTCATGCACCAAACAATGAATAAACAATAGAATACATACATGTATGTTTGATCATTGACTAGTAATCGGGTTTCCATAAACATAAACCTTGTTTATTCAACTAATTCCATTATAAATAGTTATACTGTACTATATGAATACAGATATACATTATAAATGAGAAAAAATATACAACATTTCATTTATGATAAAATAATATTATCCTAAAAATGAGTTTGTCCTATCACATTAAAGTTATCATTATAGAATAGTAAATGTGGTGGGAAACACTATTAGTTCAAACCCTAGAATCTAAATGAATTTTAATATATATCTAAACTATAAATACGTCCTAAAATGTCTACATCAGAATAATTTAAGAAAAATTGAAAAAAATAGATTACATAAACATTTTACAACAATTTATTTAATTAGTAAATCATCAAAATAGTGAAAAGGGTCTACCATATACCACCTCATTAGAAAGCATAACCAGATAAGTTAATTAAAAACCAATTAATTCTAATTATTTCACAGTTTTAATACATCCTCATATCAAATGTGTAAAACCTCAATCAATTAAAACATGACATGTACTAAATCTTCTACACTCTCATTGATGAAGAAGAAAACCATTTAGGATCATGAACTAAGGAAAACACCCAAACTACAATATCTATGACCCAAAATCCATTTTGTTTCCTATTTACCCAAGTATAAAAGGCTATGTGAAATCAACCTCATTTTACATAAGTTAATTATAACAAGTTTGTAAGACTCTTAACTAACCTCTTGGGAGTAGTTCTCACTTTTGTGATTCTATCATTATTCTTAGAACTTTTGGATGAATCACAGTATTCCAACACACAATCCCTCTATATAGAAGTTAATGTATTCCCATATAAATAATCGACATTGTTGATTACAACCTATCGAGAGACATTGCATGAAATCCCACTAATGGAAACAACATGATCTGAATTTTATAAACCAAATTCAAATAACCTAATATTGGACATCAAATTTAGAAATTTGAAATGATGGAATAAATAGAAGTGAGATAAAACCATGACTGGACTTTGGAAGAGGTTTTTTCATACTGAAATAATATAAAAATAATGACATTACTTGATTTTGGATTTAATCAAGCTTTATGGAGTTCCATTAAACAAGGGAGAGTGTATATAAGGAATCCAAGATTGATCATATCTTTATGGAGGTTGTCAACAAGAAATTAAAATTAATTTCAAAAATATTATTATTATTTTTTAATATATATATTTTATATGACATCAGGTACCTAGTGAAAATGTTCTATGTAATCGACATAGACCAAAAATTTACAAGGCGTACTGGAACCCCTATAATTTTTAGGGGAGCCCTGTGACCCATGATTCCATATTTCAGTAGTATATCCCCCACACAAAACCTATGATACATTTATAACAACAAAAAACACTAAAATAATATAAAATTATATAAAATAGAATAATTTAAAATGATAAAAAATAAATTCAAACTGTACTATAAAATTTAATGATCATTATAAAAACTTTTAGATATTGAAGGAAAAAATTCTATAAATGTTTCAAATGATTTAACTCATTATAATATATGATTCAATCAACCTACTGTTTAAAAAAATAAAGAGTGAATATGAATATTCAAAATAGTTAAATAAAAATCACATGATATTCTTACCAAACATGAATAATATATGATACTTATAAAAAAAGTGAAGAATTATCTCATTACACATGTATTTTCATTAACTAAACTAGGACAAATTCATCCTCTTTACATTGTTTCCTGAACCATTAAAAACCATGATGTGTTTTATTTTATTAACTCATGGTTTAACATTTAATGAAATTTATTTATTGTATTCCACTTAAATTAAATCCTCATAAATTTTATGGACATTCTCTATATGTATCATCATACATAATCACATATTCATCCTTATAAAAAAAATACATTAAATGAATTTTCAATGTTCTTTCTATAAAATATATAATTGATTTTGATCATTGGTTAAATCATTTGTAATAACTTATGAAAAACCGTCCAAAAATTCTTTTAGATATCCAAAAAAATAGGTTTAGGGTTAATATCAAATCCATGTATAAATAATTCGTAAAAAATCATAATATTTATTCATAAAAAATTAAAGTGGGATCCCACTGACCCTTATTGTGTTAATAACAGTTATATATTTTATAATGTATAATTTTTACCAAAGAACATATTCAATTAAATAATAATTTATCTTTATAATTTAATGTGATCTAATGTGATTTCAATCAAACACAGGTATAATAATACATGTTCCCACAAACTGTATCACATTCAAATATATATAATTATATAATTCCATTTTAGATAAATCAATTAAACATGAGACATTGATTATTTAAAGCCCATATAACAAAAATATATATTATTAATTATCCAGGTTTAGAATAAATAAATGGATAGAACCCCCACATATCATTCACCTAAATGAATGATCACATCACCTGTCACTCACCAAAATGAACCAAAATATCACATGTAACTTATATAGGTACGACCATGCACTTACTCAGTTTACCTTAATTGAGGTTCCATAATTCTTACCCATTAGATGAGTGGAAATATCTTATAATGTTTAATCCTTATCTTCATGATTGATCAATAACATACCAAACCGCCAATAATTTTCTCTAACTCTAGGATAGAATAAAAAAGGTATTGAAGCATGAAGGTTTTATTGTGATTTCTATTATAAACATCATGTGTAGACATTAAAAAAAGAATATTCCCGTAAGTATATTGATGAAATAGTGTATTGAATTTATTAGTATACTATTATCATAAGTCATGATATTTGACCTCCCGTGTATATTTTAATAATCATTAATATTTTTAAAAGATTAGGAAATATTTTTTTAATGTTATTTATACTATAAATAAAGTTAATAAATCAGAAATTTCCTAATAAGGATTATATAATTTATATATTAGTAAATTTTTATTACAATTTGTGTGAGTCTTGAAGTCAATTATTACTATTGAGAATACGATTGATATTATGAGTAATTATTTAACATTGGTTATATGAACTGACGATAAAATCTATATTTTGAGTAAAAATTTAATCATTCCACATCAATTATTTTCAAAACCATCATGGAAAGAAACCTAAAAAATTATTTATTTAAATAACCAACATTATATGATTCTTTTCACATTTAATATTAAATTAATTTAAGTTGAATGTTTTTTTATTTTAAAAATATTTTCATACACATAACTTTTTTGAGCTAAAAAACCCAAAAAATAGTAAAAATTTATTGAAATAAGAAATATAAAAAAATAAAAAATAACACTTTGACTTATTTTCTTTTCCTATGTAAAATTTCACTAAATTTAGAAATTTTTCTAGATATTAATTATAATTATTTCGTTTAAAAAAAATCATTTTTAAAATATTTAGGTTAATTAGATGTAGAATTTGGAGATTGTATCACTAATAACACTAACATAACTCAATCCAATGTTCAATCAATTTGAATTCATAGAGAAAATTCATCTTTTTCAAAAAAATAGAAAAATATATCTATGATGAAAATAATTTTTCAAAAAAAAATAATGTAATTATAAATACCATGTTGAAAATAATGAAATATTCCTTACAGAAGGAATGGGTTAATTATAGTGAATTGGTGAAATAATGGAGTTTTGACCATTTCAAAGAAATAATAACTCCAGTTGTAGGATATAGATTAAAATATAACAATTGATTGGGAATGAGTTTTGGGTTAGAAAGTAATAGATCTAAAAAATGAAAATAAATATGAGAACTATGTCTTATACATTTATAAAAATACTTTAAATGTTATTTTTAAACAATATAATGTTATAAACTAGATTTCCTATGTCGAAATATTTAACGACCAATGAAAAAAACCATGTTATGATTTTTATATCTATTATAAAAAATAAATATTAAATGTATTTTTAACATTGTAAAGATAAAAAATACATTAAAAACATGATACAATAATACTTTTCCACTAGTATATAATGTTGAGTTAGTCATCTTCTATATAAGTAATTTAATTAATGAATAATTTTGAGTACATGAGTTGAGACTCTATTTATATTAAATATCATACACTTAAATAGTGTTTTTAGACTTTATATCTCTTATGTCTAGCTTATTATCTATTGATTATTTTCTGGTTGTCTATTATCCCTAATACATCCTGATTATCATACTGATTTTAAATCATAGGATCAATAGAAATAATAATAAACATAAAGGCATCAAAAAAATCCTTAATATTCTTACTATATGTATCTTTATCGTCTATACAATCCATATATATAAGAGCATACCCAGAAATATTTTTTTTCCAACACACAAAATTTTCCCACTTATTTATGGAAAATTATAAAATTCATATACTAGTCTAATAATTTTTCTCCATTAAGATTTTATTTATATAGAATTGATTGCAATTAGTGTTAAATGATAAATATTTCATTTGATTGGTAAATTAATTTTTATTAGATGAACATCATTTTATAAAATTATTTATTAAGTAATTTTTTAAAAAATTATCCCATTGAAATAATAACTCATTTTACCTGAATCATATCCATTAGTGGTCCACTATCCATATTCCATCCAAACATATTACTGATCAACTTGTAATATTATCATTTAATATATCTATCAAGGAATCATGTTAATCATATCATTGTTACTCGTCGATAGTTAATTGGAAAGATCCATTCCCAATATTGGCATCCTAAAAATACCACGTCCACATTACAAAGAACACAATGATATAATCCTTTATTGAATAATACAAAGATGAATAATTACCACACTACATGAAGAATAAAAAAATATTGTCTTTATGTGTCTCGTGATTTCTTATTCACTTAGGGGTAGGAATCCTTCAAAACAATTGCTCAATCTGATGAAATGTTGATAAGATCATTCTAATATAAGAAAAAAATGAAACCATTCCATTATTGAAGGGTAATTTCTTGGAAATATTCAAATACATTTTAATGGAATTTATGATGTATTTTGTCTTTGAAAAACATAGGTTACAAGTTTACCTATAACATATGCGGTGATTAATTCCATTACATATTTATTTGAATTTTTTGGTTGAAAAAGGAGCCCTATATGAAAAGGAATAGATGTTTGAACATTGAATTTTTATTAATAATATAATAAATATTTTAAGGGTTAGTGAAATCTATGGATATTGAATATTTCCATAAAAAATGATGAGTGAATTCCTCAATCCATGCGAAGCCCAATGTCACAAACCAACCCAAGTTGTTAATTCATCGACCGCCCAAGCTATCTTGAGATAAGGTTCAAAAGGTTTTCCTGATCCCCATGGGATAGAAACTAGTTTATAGAATCTAGTTGGAGTCATTTTGGAATGGATTCTCCCAGAAAACAGTGTTTAATAATCTCTGTAAAATTGTACAAAAATTTCAGTATGACCAATCTAAATATCAGACATCCACACTGGTTAAAAAAATTAAATAAAAAATCAAGAAGGAACGTAATATATAACTGATCAACACACATAAGGAAGCAACAAGAAATCAAAGAAAGCATAAAAGGTAGGAAGACCTATCTAGATGATGTTTTAAGAAAAATAAATAAAACAAATAAACTATATGACCTCTATGTGACTCTATGAATCAGTATCCAAACTCTATCCAAACGTTCTCTAAGAGAAATAAAAATCCAATACCATAACCTAAAACTAAAATGTAAATATAGGTGTGAGAATATACATTCCCAGTAGGCCACAACCCTCTTTACAAAAAGAATACCAGTAATTATAGATCTATTTTCAATCATGTTTTAAATACATATAGAAAATAAGGTTTTATTTGTAATTTCATGAAACCAATTATTATATAAAAATCATTTAAATAATTTAAAAAATTTATCATAAATGATAATAATTTATTTTAAAACATTGGTGTATAAGTAAAATTAAGAGAAATTGTTTCTATGTACATGATTCAAAAAGAGGTAACAATTTTTAATAATCCCTTTTAAAAAGCACATGTGATTTACAAATTGTTCATTTTAATTTTATTAAAAACTACTAATTTATATAAAAAAATGGGATCCCCATAATGATAGACCACAAAAATATTTTTGAAAATCAATACTATCTTTGATTATTAGAAAAAATGATACCTGATATATTAACAAGTGTGGAAACCTATGCTCTCGGGGAATAAACTAGGGCTTGACACAATAACAACTAAATGTGAAATGACCGATGTTAGATACCAAAAAAACCTTCATTGACACTCATTATTTCATTTACTAGTCTAATCGAGGGAACAAAATACCATAATACAAAGATAGTATAGATTATAGACTCTAGACATACCACGATACTATACTAGTGTAGCATGTGTAGGTTTCCCTCCGAACTACCCTTGGTTTCCCATTATAGTTAAAATAGAGGTGAGTTTTGGAAACTACTCAGCATACTTATAAATTTCATTTCATAATTAAACAATAATCCCACATCCTCCCCACCAAATAGGCTTTAAATAACAATACCACTTCATATAATCCATCAATATAAATAGTAAACAAGCCCATTTGGAAATAATCCTTATGTAATACTTGAATGAGAATTCCTTATCTAAAATACTATTTTCATGGAAAAAATAGCTTTTATATTTCTAGGATAAATGTTCAAAGGTTCTAAAAAGGTCTGAACATGAAGAAATAACATTTATATTTTCCCACACATATAAACCTAGATATATAGAAACCTTCATTCTAGTTCTAATATTCAGATATCACTGTGTTAATATGTGGAAAGATATATCCTTACAATTATTTGTTTATAGGTGTGTAAGTATTAAATATATTATAAGGAATTAAAACACGGGATACAAGATTTGAAATACGTAATTTGATTCAAAATGAATACATTTATACAATTCATTAAATTTTAAAATACATGTTTACAGATCTGAAAAATTTCTAAAAATTCCAAATTAAATTGTATTATTATATCTAAACCATTAAATAATTATCAAGGGTTGAAATTTCAGAAAATAGGGTGCAAACCAGTGAAATAATTATAAAACCCTTCACTCCAAAACTATGGTGAATCCTGATTTTATTTAAATATTTTTACTTAAAATATATAAAACCAGTAGTAGATAATTTAAACATGAATTTAAAGGGAAATCCATTAAATGTTATATAATTAATTTTTTTGGTTAATAATAAAACCTCGATTGATTCATTATTGGATGGTCTGATGCATCAAAAAGAGGTAAAGGAATCCCTAAATCAACATAACACAACCTATGTAAATACCTGGATTTTCCATGTATTTTTTTTAAATATATGGAATTATTACGAGTCTTCAAAAATTGACGGTGTGTGATTCCAAGGCCTGATGTGCCCGAAATGAATTTCTGAACTCTATTTAAGGTACGTTCAGTAAACGTGCAGGCAACATTTTCTAACATTTGAACCAGTGCTCAGATTAAAAATATGGGGGCACCGTTGAATCCACAGCACTGAGATTTACTTAAGGGAGGCTTCACTTCGACCATAGAAGGTTGGGAGAAAATGATAGTTTTTGTAAATTTAAGAAAATAATAAAATAACAAAGTGATTTTATTTTTTTCTTTCCCTTTTCTTCCAACGGACAAGTGGTGGGGGTGGGAACAATGACAACTCAATCCATTAAATTGCTTGAATCCCATTTATTCTTGTAACCGTACCATTGGAATTATGAAGGTTTTTTATTTAAATGAACACCATTAATCCCACATGCATTACATACACTCCCCCTATCTAATTTATATAAAGCACATGGTAGAGTGTTGGAACAGATTCATGAAGTGACAAAGCTCTGGAAAAGTACCATGACACCAACCACGTGGAGGGTGAGGCTGGTTCTAGCGAGCGGTGATGAGCACCACCAAATCACGAACCAATGAAAATGGAGAAGGGGGGTTCTATCGATCATCATCAGTGAACATATCTTCTAGGTAGGGGGTTTATTTTGAAGATTTATTTGATGAATTAAATGTCTCTCCCTCTTAATATCATGTAACGCGGAGGGTGAAGGCCTAACTAAGAAGGCCCAGACCCTCCACCGCTTCATTCTTGATGTGAACTTCGGGGAAAAATTCCAAACTCAACATCAACATGAAATAGTGGGTCATGCTATGATGGTGATAGGGCAAGAGAGTTGTAGGCGTAGATGGCACCAAGAATGGACACCATAGAATTCCTGGTGACTCGTAGAAGAAACCACCAGTGCGCCATGTCGGCGGCGGCCGACGGTGGCCATAGAAAACCTGCAGCAACTAGCCACATGCAGTGGAAGGAAACATGCAATGTCATTCCATGGTGGCAGGAGGAGCTTGGCCTAAGATAGTCGCACAGGACATGGGCAGCGCCCGCAGTCTCCACCAGCGGAAGCGACCGCAGCCTGAAAGTCTCGGTAAGAATGGGTGGTGCGGCCTGCATCGCGCTGCGTTAGCGAAATTCAGATCGGCCAAGAAGTTGACCGTTAATTGCATTGGGGTAGTGTCCAACCAGATGACGAATGGCCCCGCAAGTGCAAGTCCAGAGGGATAAAATGGTCCACCTTCAGGTGGACCTACTCGACATTGGATGAACAAGGACCAGACCCGGCTAGCGGGCTGGACTCGGCAACGGGCCGGGACGGACCCGCGGCCCGACGGGCCATCGCCTGTGGGTCAAGCCCCACCCGGCGGGCCGGGCTAACCATGGCCCGGGCTCACAAACCAAACCGGGCCAACCCTATAGGCCAACCCTAGTGAACTGGGCTGACCCTCTATGGGCCGGACCTGGGTGTTGCCAGGTAGACCCTGAGACCCGTTGCATCGGGCCAGTCTGACCGAGTCGGACCGGACCCATACCCAACCGGTCCCCAAATAAATAAATGCTCGTAACGGAAAAAATGGGTTTCTGATTGACACACTATCAGTGGCGTTGGGAACCCCTTTTGGGAAGTGGTCCCTTTTTCATATTCGGGTGGTCCTGACTGAGCTAGGATGGACCGAGCTGTGATCACTACCATTTAACGAAAAGGAATACAACTAACTGACCGGGCGTGCAGTTGATGTGCCGTATATTGTGTTGTAACCATTAGGATAAGGAGGTCCTTTTGAAACACTCCACGAGTGTTTTTTGGAATGTTGGAGTATGGCCGGGTTGGATTGACACCAAATCTAACTAGGCCCTCGGCACTAAAATTCCAATAACTTAAAGATCGGGCGTCCAGTTGACGCACTGTCTTTTGCGTTGGGACCCTTATTATGTGAAAAATCATCAGGTAACTTTTTTGTAGTACTTTATACTAGTTGAAATAATACCGATGGCTTGAGGAGAGGTTCTCCTAGAATCAAGCATGCTATGAGCAGGAATCCAGTGGCTAGTATTGAGGTGGAGTGTGGAGACAGATCATACAGAGGTTAGTACCGGGTGATCCTATGTGGGTTAGCACCTAGAGATCCTGTGTGGATCATCACCTAGCGAACTTGTGTGGATCAACAACTCCCAACTCGACAAGGACTAGCCTTAGTGCAGCCCATCCTGGATCATCAACATACCAATCACATGTGGGTCAGATCTTGTGTGGGCTAGTGGTCAATGATCCTATGTGGGTAAGTGCTTACCGATCCTTTAAGGGTTTGATCCTATGTGGGTCATTGTGGGGGTTAGTACCTATCGACTCCAGGCAGGTCAGATCCTGTTTGGGTCATTACGAGGGTTGGTACATATTGATCCTGTGTGGGTTAGAATCTGTATTTTTAGCCAGATTGCCTCTTGATAGAATAAGATGATCTAGCTTCACGACTAATTATATGTATTTATATAGTTCACTAATATCTAGTTTGAGTTTAGACTTTGTTTGAGATTTATCAATTTCTTTGTGCTTTGTGATTGATATCATGCTTTGTGGTTTTCCTTTTTGGAATTCTGTGAGAGATTTGGGGGTCTTGAGGTCCCTACTGAGTATTTTTATACTAACACTTGCACCAGTTTCACCCAAACCTTGTTGTGTCTTGTGTAGACGATGAGCAGGTGGGTTGAGACTTGAGGGAGCCAGGACTAGGTGGTACATGGAGGATAATGGCTAAAAATGGGAGCAGTGGAGATGAGTTGTACCTACCCATCAGGTTGGATCCTTGGTGGATGATCCAAGAGTTGTTTTCTATTTTTAGTTATTATTGTACTTTTCAGTTTTTCTTGTATTCCAGCCCATTCATTTTTCGTACAATTTTTACTACAGTAGTTTACTTTGTGGTTGCTTCTTATTGTGTTCTTGTCTTTTTTTTTTGTACAGGTTTAAAGGAAATTACTTCTTGTTATAGTGATACAACTTTTTGGTGCTAATAGCCAACCAGTAGCCTATGGAAGACGGGCTTGGGGTAGTCACGACACGGGCCCCAGGGGACGGGTCATGACAAAGTGGTATCAAAGGAGTTGGTTCTGCTGAAAAACTAGGACTCTGATCTTTTAATTGAGAAATTGTGTTTAGTGTTTTGAGTGTGGTTTTTAGTTTTTGGAATCCAGTGTTGGTGCGGCAGCCGACGTATCCATACACCAGGACCCTGAATTCTGATTTCTGACTTGGTGCATGAAAAAACTGATTGCCTATGTTTTGGAAGTGTTTTTTACTTTTGATATCTTAGAGTCAGCTCACCAGGTATAAATTTTGACTATGGTGGAACTTTTTTCTTTAGGATGGTGCCATGTAGATAGCTAGCCAGGATTCCCAGGAGATTACACAATGATGACCCACTGAGCAATGAGGCCTTAGTAGAGGGCCCTATTACAGCATTATCACCTTCGGGTGGTGTACAAGAAACACCACTACCCATTGGGAAACTGTTTCTAGCATCCCCACCAGTAGACAGTGCATGCCTACTGAGCGCATTAGATGATTTTAAGCGGCAGGGGCCTCTGAGGTTCTGAGGCCAGACGAATCCGAAGGCGGCTGGGGATTGGCTAGAGGCTATGCCTAGAGTTTTTCGCCTGGTTGGGACACTAGCCGACCTGATGGTGATCCTAGAGACTAGTATTTTCTAGGGAGCAGCAGAGAGATCGTGCAGCCTGACACGTCTAACGCATGACAATATGACCCTCACCTGGGAAGATTTTGAGGGACTCTTCAGGGCAGATTTCATCCCAGTGACTCTATGCTCTGTACGTATTCAAGTGCTCCTACACTTATAGTAGGGAAGACTGATTTTGTCCCAGTACTAGGAAAAGTTCCCCGACCACTCACGTGACTCTACTGACATGATGCAAGACCCTTTCTTCAGGGCCCAGATCTTCGATTAGTGACTCTAATGAGAGATCAGATCTTCAATGGTATCTCTTAGCATCCCAACGCATGATAGAGTATTGGAGAGAGCACCCTTGATGGAGAGTTTCCTTGCTGAGAGGATACCGATAATGAGACCCACCACCAGGTAACATGTAGCAGAGTCATCTGCGACTAGTAGTAGGAAAATGACACAATGGTATAAGTGGACTAGACCTTCTGGTGGATGACCCAAGGATATAGGGTTGGAGGTGTGGAAATCACGAGGTAGAGGAGGTTAGCTAGGTGGCAGGCTGTGCTTCACGTACATTGAGCAGGGCCGCATTGCTAACGACTGCCCGACCCGCCATACCTACGATCATCAAACAATCGACGGATCACTAAGGCAGAGGCAAAAATTCAAGTGAGGTGGTCCAAAAGTCGGCAAATGTTGCAGAGGAGTGGGCCATGAAGCCGGTAGTGGGTGGAGATTTGGGGTTATACCGCCACCACCACCAGGTGCTCCCCCCCAACCATAGGTATCAAGTGGACATGGGGGAGAACAGCTACAAGAAGTAGAGGCCTACGAACATTGTTCTTCAGAGTTGATTAGAGGTAAAATCTGTGTCTATTACACCCATGGTTTAGTACTTATAGACACAGGTTCTAGTCACTCTTTCATTGCCATGACACTCGTTCGAAGCTCAGAGATTCCGATAGATCCATTGGCTCGATCCTAACAATTAGGGACTCATACAAGAGAAGATTTTATGATTAAACACTGGTGCCAAAACTATGAGCTTACTATAGGAGGCGAGAGCTTCAGCTGTGATATTCTAGTATCGGCATTGAGACCTTACGATGTCATCTTGATTAAGGAATGGTTATCCAAATTCAATGCTTAGATTGACTGTATTAGGTGAAATTTGTGGTATGAACATAAGTATGGGACCATGTTTTCCTTCACTGGTGAGAAGGGAACCTTTGCAACACAGGATGGACTTACTCCGAGGAGCGTGCAGCCAATCAAACATAAGTTGGCTAGCCTTACGCTTGGGGAAATTGATGTTGAGGGTCCAATCTATCCTGTAGTGGTGGACCAGTATGCTGATGTCTTCCTTGATGATGTTTCGGGACTACTTCCTCACAGAGAGGTGTGATTCTACATCGAACTACACCCCGAGAAGACACCGATATCTACTCCATCATATTGGATGTCTCCTAGGGATTTTTGTGAGTTATGGGTACAACTATAGGGCTTATAGTGGAAAGGGTTCATAAGGCCCAATTTCTCTCCATGGGAAGCCCCGATTTTGTTCGCCAAGAAGGAAGATGAGAGATTGAGGCTCTCTATAGATTATCGTTACCTGAACCATGTGACCGTGAAGAACAAGTATCCACTTCCAAGGTTTGATGATCTTTTTGACCACCTAAAGGGACCTCATTGGTTTTCAATGATAGACCTCAGAATAGGCTATCATCAACTCAGGGTACGAGATAAGGATGTAAAGAAGACAACCTTCAGATATCGGTATGGCCATTATGAGTTCTTGGTTATGCCATTCAGCATGATCAACTCCCCTGCAGTGTTCATGGGACTCATGAACATAATCTTATAGCCATACCTCGATCACTTTGTGGTGGTCTTCATCGACGAAATCTTGGTGTACTCAGCGATGGAGGAGGAGTATGCCTATCATCTGTAGATAGTACTGGATACACTCTGAGGGCACCGGCTTTATGGTATAATCTCGAAGTAATAGTTATGGATACGGGAGGTCCACATTATGGGACACATTATCTCAGAGGTAGGGGTTACAGTGGATCCGATAAAGATAGTGGTTGTACTTTCTTGGGAGCCTCCAAGGAGTGTGACCGAGGTGTGGAGTTTCCTAGGGTTTGCTGGGCACTACCAATGATTCATAACTGAATTTTCCAAAGATGAGGAACCCTTGCCAGTATTGACGAAGAAGGGACAACCATTTGTATGAATGAAGAGATTCTAGTAGTGTTTTCAGGAGATAAGGTAGAGGCTAATGAGTTCCCCCATCTTGAGGCTACCAGAAGAGGGAGTTGGGTATGTAGTCTACTATGATGCGTCAGGGACTGAAATTGGATGTGTCCTGATGCAAGAGCGAGAAATGATTGCTTATGGTTCAAGACAGCTGAGACAACATGGGAAGGACTACGCTACCCATGACTTGGTGTTAGTAATAGTGGTCTTCACCTTAAAGATGTGGTAACATTACTTGATGGGCCAATGTGTTACAGTCGACTATAATCACAAGATTTTCAATTATATCTACTCACATAATGATTTGAATCTGAGATAGTGGAAATGGATAGAGTTTCTATAGGACTATGACTTTGGGGTTGTCTATACTCCTCGAAAGGGGAACATAGTAGCAGACAGACTCATCTGGAGGTCTGGTCTATAGTTGCTGAGTGATGTGACAGAGCATATGGCCATGTTATGGGTACCCTTTTTAGATAGAGATGGGGAAGATTACCTCTAGTATATGACTATCACTCCATCAATTCTTTAGCGAGTTTGGGAGGCACAACTTGGGGATATTGAATGCGAGGCTCGACGTGATCATATATCCATAGGACATGCGCCTGATGGATTTTATGAAGGTGAAGAGAACATCATCCTCTTTAGAGGATTCCCCATGGTCCTAGTGTCGCAACGAGAGGAGGTGTTGTCGGAGTTCCATACATCCCATCTGGTGGTATATCTTGGTTTGGAAAATACGTTTGAGGACCTCCAGTATCAGCACTAGTGGCCAGGGATAAAAAAGGTAGTGGCAGAGTTTGTTTCACAATGCCTCATGTTTTTGCAAGTGAAGGCCCAACGTCAAGTTACAGAAGGCATAACACAACCCCTATAGGTACTAGAGTGTAAGTGAGATGGTATCTCCATGGAATTTGTGAAAGGGATACCACGGAGGTCCATGGGACATGATTCCATCTAGGCGATCATTGATTGACTCACCAAGTCAGTCCACTTCCTACCCATTTGAGAGCAGGGATCAGTAGAGGGATTGTGATTACTCTATGTACAAGAGATTGTATGGCTTCATGGGGTTCCATCGACAATAATATCTAACCGTGACACATGTTTTACTTCTCAGATGTTGAAGGGATTACAGGACGCATTCGAAACTCAGCTACATTTGAGCACCACATTTCATCCTCAAACAGATGGTCAGACGGAGCAGACCATTCAGAAACTGGAGGACATGCTTCGTGCTTGTATCCTATATCTTGGCTGTAGTTGGGAGGATCAATTTCCCTTGGTAGAGTTTTCATACAACAACAAATTTAACTCAACCATCGTTATGGTATCATTTGAGGCCTTGTACGGTCGACCCTGAATATTACCTCTATGCTAGATAGAACTAGGGGAGTCAACACTTATGGGTCGATAGTTGGTATGGCCTACTTCTGAGAAGGTACAGATCATCTAGAAGTGGATGATGACTATGCAGAATAGACAAAAGTCTTATGGTTAATGGAGATGGAGACCATTGGAGTTCGTGTAGGGATACCATGTCTTCCTATGGGTATCACCTCGATGAGGTTTGTGGATATTTGGTCGGGGCGCCAATCTATCTCCAAGGTTCATCATAAAATTTCAGGTTCTCAGTAGAGTTGTCGAGGTGGCGTATCACCTAGCTCTTCCCCCACAAATGCATTGGGTGCAAGACATTTTCCACGTGTCGTAGTTGAAGAAGTTCATGCATCATTCATCACACATTGTTGACTAGGGCGAGCTGAACATTGATGATGGGGTGACATTTACAGAGGCTCCATTGGAGATTGAGGATCGATAGGATCAGGTCCGTCGTGGAGGATTGATACCTCTGGTGTGAATCCGCTGGCAGCACAAGGACATCTAGGAGAGAACATGGGAGCGGGAGGCTCAGATTCATGCATAGTACACCTATTTGTTTCCTTAGTTTTTGTCGTGGATTTCATGGATTAAAATCCATAAGGCCGGGAGAATGTAAAGACCTGGATTTTCCATGTATTATTTTTAAATAAATAGAATTATTACAAGTCTGTGAAAATTGACTGCCTGTGATTCCAAGGCCCGGTGTCCCAGAATGAATTTATGAACTTTTTTTAAGGTATGTTTAGTCAACATGAGGGTGGAATTTTATATCTTTTGAATAGGGGATCAGATTAAAAATCTGAGCGCACTGTTGAATCTGCAGCATCTGGATTCACTTAAGGGAGGATTCACTTCGATCGCAGAAGGTCGAGAGAAAAAAATAGTTTTTGGACATTTAAGAGAATAATAAAATAACAAAGTTATTTTTTTGTCTTTTCCACCAATAAATGAGTGATGGTTGTAGGACCAATGAAAATTCAAGCCATTAAATGGCTTGACTCCTCTTTATTCTTGTAACTGCACCATTGGAATTAAGAAGGTTCCTTAATTTAATGAACCCCATTAATTCCATGTGCATTACTTACCCTCCCCCTCTACTATTTATATGGATCTCAGGGTAGATTATTGGAATGGATTCACCAAGAAATGATGCTATGGTAAAGTACCATAACTCCAACCACTTGGAGGACGAGACTAGTTCTAGCGACCGGTGACAAGCGCCATCGAATCACGAACCGACGACAATGACGAAGGGGGGTTCGGTTTATCATCATTAACGAACATATATTTTAGGAAGGGGGTATATTTTGAAGTTATATTTGATGAATTAAATATATCTCCCTCTTAATATCATGTAACACAGAGTGACAGAGTCAAACGAACAAGGCCCAGACTCTCCGTCGCTTCATTCTTGATGTGAACTTCAGGGAACAATTTCCAACTTGATGACAAAAAGAAATAGTGGGTCGCACTTTGACTGCAACAAAACGGGATATCCATAGGCATAGATGAAAACAAGAACAGACACCAGAGTATGCCAGATGACTCGGGGAAGAAATCACTGGTACGCAATGTCGGCAGAGGCCGGAGAAGAGCTAGGGCAATGGGCTGCGGGCGGTGGAAGGTGGCGCAAAATTGTGTGCCGCGATGGCCGGAGGCGGCCAGCACAAGCCGACTACTCGGGACAAGGGTGGTGCCCATAGGTGCCCCCGGTGGAAGTGGACATGACCTAAAGGTGGCATCAGGATGGTGGGGTGTGGCCCGTGCCGTGCCGCATTGGTGAAAACCTCGTCGTCCAAGCTACCGACCATTAATTGCGGTGGGTTAGCACCCTAATGGTTAGTGAATGGCCCTGTAAGCATGGGGACATTGAGAGGAAATCGTTCAACTCTGAGCAGACTGAGCCAATGTGGGTAGACCCACCCAGCGGGTTGGAACCATCGGCGGGCAAGGCCAGACCTGCGGCCCGATGGGACAGCATGGGTGGGCCGAGCCCCACCCAGCGGGCCTGGCCAACCGCAGCCCATGCCCATGAATTGAACCGGGCCGACCTGATTGGATGAACCCAGTGAACTTGGATGAACATATATGGGCTAGAACCAGGAGGTGTGAGGTCGACCTCGAGACCCATTGCATCAGGCTGGTCTGACCGAGTCGGACCGAGCCCAGACCTAACTGGTTCCCGAATAAATAAACTCCCATAACTAACAAACCATGTGTCCAATTCACACACCATCAGTGGCATTGGGACCCCCTTTTGGTAATATGTCCCTTTGGTGTATTTCGGCGTGCCCAAATAAGCCGGGCTGGACCGAGGTGAGATCACCCTCGTTTCATGGAAAGGGATTCAACTAACAGGTCGGACGTCCGGTTGATGCGCTGTCTGTTGTGTTGGAACCCTTAGGATGTGGCGGTACTTTTGGAATACTCCATTAATGGTTTTGGGAATGTTGGAGTGTGGACGGTTGGATCGAGTCCAAATCCAACCGAGCCCTCGACACTAAAATTCCAATAACATAAAGACCGGGCGCCCGGTTGACGCTTCGTATTTTGTGTTGGGACCCTTATGACATGTCAGATCGTCGAGTTGTTTCTTCGTGGGACTTCGTGTTGGTTGGAATACAACCTATGGATTGAGGATAGGTTCTCCCAGAATCAAGAATGCTATGAGTGTGAATCCAGTGGATGGTAGTGAGGCGAAGGTTGGAGACAGATCATTTGGAGGTTAGTACCGAGCAATCCTATGTGGATCAAAACCTAGCGATCCTATGTGGATAAAAACCTAGAGAACCTATATAAATAAACACCTCATGACTCGGTGAGTAAAATCCTAAGACCGAACCATCATGGATTAGAAACATACTGATTCAGTGTGGGTCAGATCCTGTGCAGGTCAGCGCTCAACGATCTTGTGTGGGTCAGCGCATACTGATCCTGTGTGGGTCAGATCCTATGTGGTTTATTTTTGGGGTTAATACCTGTTGACTCTAGATAGGTTGGATCCTATGTGGGTCATTGCAGGGGATAGTACCTATCGATCCTATATGGGTTAGACTTCTTATGGTCAGCAATTGTTCTTGTTGACAGAATAAGATGATCTAGTTTCACGACTAATCATATATACTTATATACTTCAGTAATACCTGGTTTGAGCTAAGACGTTGTTTGAGCTATGTCTATTTCTTTTTTCTTTGTGATTGAGATCATGGATTGTGGTTTTACTTTGTGGAATTTAGTGTGACCTTCAGGGGTCTCAGGGTACCTTCTAAGTATTGTTACACTCACCCATGCATGTGCTTTACCCACACCTTTCTATGTCTTGTGCAGACGATGAGCGGATGGGTTGAGACTTGAGGGAGCCGGGACAAGGTGGCACATAGAGGATATTGGCTGACATGGGGATAATTAAAGATGATTTGTACCTACCCTTCAGGTATGATCCTCAATGGATGATCTAGGAGTTGTTTTCTCTTTTCACATGCAATTGTACTTTTCAGTGGCCTTGTATTCTGACCCATTTACTTTCAGTATTCTTTTTACTACAGAATTGTATTTTGTGGTTGCTTTTTGATGTGTTCTTGGCTTGTGTGTTTGTATAGGTTTAAATGCAATGCCTTTCTATTCTAGGGATACATGTTTTTGGTGCTAGTTGCCAACCTCTGGCTTATGGAAGGCGGGCTTGGGGTAGTCACGAAACGGGCCCCAGGGGATGGGTCATGACGAATAAAATATTGATTATGATATGGAATTAGATCTCTAACCCATACTTAGGGTTTATCCAAATGTGATCAACAACATGAAGTGGAGAAAAACTAGAGTAATAGGAGGAGAGATGGAAGAGGAACACTACCCATGATTATCTGACCCCAAATCATGCACGAGTCAAGAAGATTCATCATGAAATAATGGAGATCAAAGGAGGGTAATGTTCTATGGGAGGATGAGGGGATACTTGTGTAAAGAATGTGAGGGAGAGGTGTAAAGGCTTGATTGGGGTTAAAAATAAATAAGGGAAAATAATAATTTTGGTTTTTTACTAAGATGGGTGAATTTTATGGTTTCCATATGATTTACACAAACAATATGAAAACATTGTTCCCTTTACTAGGAACACACGATGAGCTGAATGGTTGGTTCACATATATCGGGAAACCATACACCAACGATGTTAAACAAGTATGAGAAAATTCCATTGTTACATTCCTAGGCTATGCAAGGTTACTTTTAAATGGGCAGTAACCACATTACCGACCATTCACTTACTTTTTTTTGGTTTTTTAAGTGAAGGTCTAATAATCATAGAAATGAGTGAAAATAAATTTATTAATAAAATATTAATGAAATAATTGGTCAGAGTATGATAATTCGCCAAACCATTATTCTTTCTTCCACTAGGTTTTCTCAATTCAACTTTTCCATTTAAGAAAAGGAGAAGGTTCATCATTTTTAAGGATAAATGAACACCTAAGATCTATGGACCACCATGAAATAAAAAATATATCATCTCATAAGACTAAACTACGCAATATGTGTGCTAAAGTTAATCAATATCATATATATTTCATTGATTACACAAATAAAATCAGCCATTCAACTATTACCACATGCATTTTGTATAATCCAAGTTCCCAAACTCAACACTCGAAAGGAAAATAGGAGGGTATTAGAAAAATAATATTGGAATTGAGGGTCACTGGAAATGAAAAAAATCAAATAATGTTTTGGTTTATAGAATCAAATATGGAAATAGGATTCGTGACAGCATGATACAGACAATGGGGGACTCCCCACCATATATAAAAGGTTACTAGGTTATCTATTCCTTGGAGAAAACCCATCACTCCAAAAAAACAAACTATGTAATCAACTAGGAGGTGTTCCCCCAAAAAATTCCCTAAAAAAATGGAACAAACAACCTTAAGGACCAAATCCCATACATAAGAATCAAAGAACTAAAGAAGGATAATTATATGTTCTAAATGAATATATATAAGGTAAGATTAATTTTCAGTCATAGAAGTATCAAATAATAATTTTGTCAAAATAAACATTCATCATCTCATATTCAAAATCCCAAAATACAAAGACAACATAAATATAAAGAGGAAGTGATATAATTTTTATAAGAAAAGGGTTTAGGTAAAAAAATTCCAATTATAATAAACTTAGATTCCCATAAGAAATAAAAGGGTCATTTCAAAGAGAGACAAATATCCACATGCTTGAGATGGTAGAATAGAAAGGTTTTCCTACCACACCACAATGATTATGGATATGATCAAAATCATAAAGAACTACTCTCTCACATTCCAAGAAACCCAATTTGGAAAGAAGACCCTATAGTATTGACTCTTCATGAATTCTTGTCACTTTACTCTAAGAATTAAGTTAAACAAAAAAAGAATATCCAATAAAATATAACTATAATAAAATCTTGTATAATCAACTGATAATTTGAAAAATATAAAATACACAATAATAAAATTACATTACTTGAATAATAATGAATTTATTTTTAAAACATTCCAAATATACACACCCATGTTTTAAAATTTTAAAAATCCTTTCAATTTTTTTATTCCTTTTCAAAATATAATATCCAAAACAAAATATCAACTTTTTTTAAAAACAAATAATCTTTGAAAAGTCTAAATTTTATTTCATTCCAAATATACATGTCTAATATTCAAAAAACCTTTATCCTATAATCTACAAACTAACTTACATTATTTCAAGAACTTTATTTTCAACTTTAAATCACCATAAAAATAAAATTTAAAGAATCAATACCCCATATATTTCTCATTAATTCAACTGAAATAGAATTTAAAAACATCTCAGAAATTTTTTAAAACCTGAATGGAGATCCAGTATTAATTTCCCAATGGCTGGGGGTCTATTTATAATAAAACCCATTTGTAGACCAAGGATTTATTTTTGGGGGTTGAGTTGTCTGAAATCACTAATGTTATTTATATAGTCATTGAGAAGTCTTTAACTGGTTTTGTTTGTGGAGCCTAAAAACCCCAACAACTCTCATATCCATGATTACTTGTGAACCTACTTTCTAAAGGTTCACGTTCATTGGGGAACTGGGCCAATGGCACTTGAGAAATCAAATTCATTGAGAGGATGGAAAGTTGGAATCCTCACACGATTTTTCAGGTATCTATTTCCCATTACATGACTCACTTATATATTTATGATATGTTCCTTAATCCATTATTCATTCCCAAATGTTTATAATACATATTACCATAAAGAAATGATCAATCATGAATATGAATGGGTTGAGAATAATCTGTATGTATTAGAGGTTATCCATCAATGAAGGGATCTGCATGTATAAAAGGTTATCCATCAATGATTCAATTTTATGGATAGATCAGTGATTTCTTAGTCATTTATTAAGACCATGAAACTTTTAATCAACATGGTGGGGCTATGGAGTTTTCTATGATCCGAGGAGATGAAAATTATCTTGGTTTCAGGATCGAACCCATAATATGAGCTTCCTTTGTATCCTCATGAGATTAATCAAAACACATATTGTTAGTTTTCAATTGAAATGGAACATCACCTTTTATGGTCATGTGATAAAAAACCAACCATTAAATTTAATGTAATGTTTAAAGGATGTCAAGGAAAAACGTTCTGGGTCAAGGATGAAGTGAGACTTACTCTGCGGTGGACAAAGGGATCCAAAATAAGTGTGATATCCTAGTTGTATATGACCCCTATAAAGACTTGGTCCAAAGAACTCTAGGGTTTTTTTAGAGGATGTGTATTGACCTCAAGGTACATTCCTACATATAAAAGTTAGTTTGGAATTAAATCCATCATAGAATGGTTAAATTGCATCTTACTCATGGAAGCTTCCAATTTAAGAGGGAGTGATTAGGGATTACACTTAGAAGGATTCACATCTGGTGATACCTTATTGGGAATATTGAATTTTGAAGGTTGATGTAGGGTTTGGGGTCTTAAACTATATAAAAGTCCCACTTTAGTGGATATGGTTGGGGCTTATACTCAGAGGATTCCTATGTGGTTCTGGATTATGCTTTGAGGTGACCTATTTGAATAGATTTTGGGAATTATATCTATGATGAAGACCCATGGTACATGTGATTGGGTATTTTATATTTATGTATACCATTTAACTGGATATTATTGGATATTAAACCGTATAATATGCCCATTTGGATTGAGTTTTGGGATTACAACTATAGAGAATGTCCATGGAAGGTTTGGGATCATGATGATGTCATTATCTCCACTGACCTCTAAGGCCACATGATTCATGCTCAGTGAAATAATCATGATATATCAGTAGATCTAAAGATCACATGATCCACCCCATACAATAGTGGAAAGGATGTTGAAGCCCAAAAGTAGATGGAGAGGGATTTGAATGGTACAGTCTCCACTTTTATTCTGGTAACTAAAATGGTAACATCTAGTGATCAATTTGAATATTTCCTGGCCCAAGGAAAAGGGTATAAAAATTAATAACTCTCATATAAAATACTATGTTCTTACTCAAGCAGTTATTCCTTTTACTATTTGGTGGCAATCTCATGGTTATTACATGAGTCATCTTAATCACAGTGCATAAGGAATCCTATGTTTTTCCTTAGAGGCATCCTCTATTTTTCATATAGTGTATACTATAGTTTAAAGTCACATATCTAGGACTAATAGAACACATTTTAACATCATTTTGAGGGGATGAGTGTCGTATAATTTAACATCATTTGTTTAGGACAAGGATGGTGTGGGACTTATGCAAGTGAGACCCTTTCTGGTTTAACCTAACATAGTATACAGGTGATATGATTTTAGGAGGTGCATGAGCATTATTTCGAAACATGGAATTATATCGGTTGAATGTTAGGGCCACATAAGGTTAAACAAAAAATTTCCTCAAACGAGACTGAAAATATAACTACGTGACTCTCCATTTTTTATGGGGATGAGTGATGGTAGAAAAGATATTATCTTGGAGTATCGACACCACATTCTAGTAGTGATCTCAAGTAGGGGTTTGGGGGAGCAATCCTAATATAATAGACCAATGGGTGGATAAGGTATCTAGCATAGGGATGGTGGTAAAGAACCATTTGTGAAGGAGATGACCGTAAAATGAACATTTGTGTAGGGGTTTTTGTGAGGGACCATCAAAAAATGAGATCTCATTAATAATTTTGCATGATTTTTTCTACATTAAGGGTTTCCTATAAACCATCATGCATAAATCCTTTCCAAAAATCGTCATCTGCAAAAGGATGGACATAAAGGGTCCATCTGCTAAAAGCATATGTGAAGCAATTTATTCATTCATGAGGTCAGAAAATGACACCTCATGTCTCAAACAATACTTCCTTTGTATAGAATCTTTGTGGAGGGTATTATGTATATGCTTTTGGGATGTTGTTTGTAAAAGGCCAAGAGTATATGGTTCTTGGGATGGAATCCAGAAGTGCTTATCTATACAGAATGGGTCATCCCAAAGGATTTCAGGTATGTGGATGGTCTAGTGATTTTACTATTAAGAATGATTTGTCTAACACCTTCCCTAAAATTTTCATTCATCCTTTCCTCGTATCCCCTATCATATTTTTATAGAGGACCGACACAAATTACTATGGGTTTGCCTATGTCATTGGGCCAAAAGTCCTCCATTTTTTGGATCCCATGAAGAATGCCCATTCCCATAAAATATTTCATTTACAGGCTATGGAAAATACCTCTCTCACTCGAAAATGATTTATTGTTCATGAGGTTGATCATTATTGAGGGAAAGTAATCACTATCCATCCCCACAAATGAATTTATTTCATTCTTGGGTGCTAGGGGTTCACTATATGCCTCATGGAGTGGAGGAATTCTATGCGGAGCGATGGTCTGGGTAGAATTTTTTACTTCATGCGACCAAGCCTTCCTTCATTGTGTCCCATGATTTGATAACTTTCTTCATAACCTTAATTGGGTTTATTTTTACACTAAAAAACATCATGAATGTATATTTATCTTACAAGCATAGTTTTCAAGACTTAAAAAATTCCCCCATCAAAATGGGATCTATTCAGGATGAAGGGCAGGTGGTTCTGATGAAGAAGCTACCATGATTTGAATGAAATATCAGATAACGCCCTAATTTTATCCTGATCCAAGGGCCTCAATGAGCATATTTTTGACTATTTTTAGGATTATATGAAAAACACTATGAACTTTATGTCTTTTCTATAACTTCTGAAATTTTTTCCTAAGTCAACTATGGTGTAGGAATATCTGAATTAACTTGAATTATGCCTCACTTTGCGACTTTTCAACCTAACAACTTTTTTTTCTTTATTCCTTTTTTTGTTTTCACAATTTTTTCATAAACAATGCAATGTTTGGGTTTAGTAATATGGTACACAATGTTTTTCTAGGATTCCCTTTGTGGGTTTTACACCTGGTGAGTTTTGTGTCTCTTTTCATGGGATGTTTAGATTATTTCATACCAGACTAATGCAAATAATGTTTTCAGTCGAATAGATTTGAACATGAATTATAGGCTATGAACCCTAATAGGTATTACTGGCTGAGAATTTCCCAACATTTTTAAAATATGAATGAGGGATTTCTTTGACCCTGGTTTTGTGTTTTTTGAATTAGAAACATGATATGAGGTAAATATGTGAGGAGTAACCATAATAGTGGTTTCCAACACAATGTATCCATGGCATATGAAGGTAGTAAAAGCCTCTCTAGGGGATGGATTTTCTTATGGTTTACATGATTTTTTGTGGGGGACTTATACAAATCCTACATGGGCATATTATGCATAGTTAATCAAATATTTACCTATAATACTAACTCTCATTTTTTGATGGCTAGGTAGGTTGTGAGTACTCATATTTATCAAGACCATGATGATTGGATTTTCAAGATAATGATGACTAGAAAATGATGAGGTCATCTATATCAGTACTGGAAATGATTGGTACACCAATCTTATATAGATATGGCTTTTGTAAAGGCAATTAGAAGCATGGTGCCATTTATTTTTGTGTAACTAGGTTAAGGAACAAGCAGTTTAATGTCTTAGGATGAGTAAATTTGAGATCTATAGTTTAATGTTGTTTATCTTCGACCAAGGTAAAATAATTTTTCACTTTTCATGATGATCTATTCGAAAATGTTAAATTATTTTTAGCCATGAATGTGGAAGTTTGTAAGCTATGATCTTAGTGTTTTTGAATCTAAGGAGTGATGTGGGATTAAAATATCATTTATGTTTATAGAGATAGGAAAATACTATCCAACGGAAGAATTTTTCTTTAGTTGGTATGCCTTTTATGTGGGAAAATTGTTCAAAGAAAACCAAGGCATATTGTGCATAGTTAAAAAAATATTTCCTTAAGAGACTCATTTTTGATGGCTTGGGTGGTTTATGAGGATTTATTCCTTTCTAGACACAGAGTTTGTTTTGTGAATGGAGAGTGCCTGAATATGAAAGGGGAATTTCATGTTAAAATTTACCAAGAATAGGTAGTTTTTTTTATTATATATGTATGACCTATATATAGGAATATTTTTTTCTGGATGGTCCTGAGATATAATTCACATGTGTCACTACGTATTTGAAAAAAAATTATCAATCCATACATTGCTATAATGATGGAAACCTTTTGGAAATGTATGAAACATACCTTAGAAAGAATTGGAGGAATTTTTACCTTATGGTTGGAACCAATATTATCTTCATGTTACTATGTATCCTGTGATAACATGAATGAAGCTAAACATAGTTACTAGAAGGTTTCTCCATGCATCAATCAAAATCATGCATAGGGAACATGAAATTATATTTTGAATTCGAGCTCACATGAATGGGGTGAGGATCATATTGGACTCGCATATGCAGATGCAGGTCACTTATTAAAGAGTAGATGATTTTTTTTTGTGGATGGAACAAGATATCAGACTTGGGTGTCTCTACTTGTCTCATTAAGGAAAGAATCAGGCTACATATAGTCTTCTACGTTTCCCCACACAAGTATGAGACCTGCATAGGTAAAGGGATCTTTTGTTGTTGTAGCTGGACATATGATTTGATATTTGGGTGTCACTACATACCCTACAATGATAGGGACCAAGAAAAATTTAGTTTTTGGAATTATTTAGTTTTAGTGTCTAAAATATCCTATGTAGGTCGGACCCATACATGGGAGAAGGGAGACATTTTTATCACATTTATGGACCCAACATTGAAGATAAGATCATCACTACGTATCTCATTGAAATGAGAATCAATCCATATATAGTTCTTAGGAATCATGTAGTTTAGTCTCATGTGACTAGGACATCAACAATATAGTTTAACATCATGTAGTGAAGATGTAGGTGACTCGATGTGAAAAAGGGGATACAACATCTTGGATCCTAGAAAGAGATACAAGGGTCATGACATATCTTGCAATGATGGGGAGTAAGACAAGAGTAGCCCTTGAATTTTAATGCTGGTCAAGATGGACGTTTACCATGTGGTTTAGTTTCATGTGGTTAGGAACAAATGGGTTCTTGCAGTGGTAGGTAATATAGATAGGACCATATATACTAGAAAAGAATAGTAATAGGATGCCCATCAGGCTAGGATGTTCTGAAATGCCTCATACATGAGTGGAAATAAAGTGTACTTCATTACCCCATGGGTACTTAAATTGGGAGAAACAGGATGGTCCATAAATTCTATTATGGATTATGGGGATAGAAGAGGCCTCTCCATGGGATGAAATTTTCATCAATTGATAAGACTTTTTATGGGAAATTTATACATATCCAATTGGGGAATATTTTTCATAGTCAAACAATGGTTTCCTCAAGATAGTAACCCATATTTCTTATGGAATGGTGAAGATTTTGATGATCTAAAATTACCCAGGGCATAAAGTATAGTTAATAGAAGGAATATGTTGGGGGTAGGTAAGAAATATTTAGACCATAATTTGTCATGGAGTGTTAAATTCGCTATGTAGACATGACTCATATGTTTTGGGGTAATATCTATTTCATTGATAGATCCTAGAAATAGGAACATGAACTTGATATATCCTATAAAGATATTTGTTAGTATACAAGAGATGTTGACATTTAGCTTTTTCTTTACCTAGTGGTTAGGACTTGGACACATTCCATAGGAGTCACTACATATAAAATTATTGTGAGAATCAATCCACACATAGTTTTTTAGGTACATGCATTTTAGAATCATGTGACAAGGATATAAATCCCTCAACGCATAGAGAAAATATTATGGCTGGAACCAAGATTAGAATTCATGGTGTCACTATGTATCTTTAAAAAATGAGAATCAATACTCACAGATTTCTTGAAAAACCATGCAGTTCAACATATTTCATTAAGTACATAGGTCAACCGACATGAATAAAGACATATGTCATGGATTCATGTAGTTTTATGTCATGTGGTAAGGATATTTTCCATTCAATATCTTTCTATCTAGACCATGAAAACCCAGAAGTTTACTGATGCAACTTCAAAATGTGGGGAATCCCTTGCAAAAATCTCTAAATCCCACATGATCTATGCTTGATATGATAAAAAAGTAGCAAAAATGGTTTGTTCCGCCACACACAGGAGACCAAACAAAGGATATTGGAATTTTTCTTTTGTGGTGGTTGGACCAAGATGATAAATTTGGATGGTGTTAAGTATCTCATCAAGAAAATAATCAATCCATATATATTTCTCATAAGACTCTCGATGTAGTTCTAACCCCCACACTGGGAGGGTGGAAATTTTCCCTTTGATTATTGTGGTTAGACCTATGATTAGAGACTACGGTGTCCCTATATATCCTGTAGTGATAGAAATCCATCCACACATAGTCCATGAGGAAATAACCATGTGTACGTCTGATTCATGCATGAGGGGGAATTTTACATGAATCACAACTATAAATTGGATTTTCATTGGAGTATCCTACATTGATTTTTTTATACAGGGAGGGGAAATTTCTTGTTTTTTATGGCTTGGATCAGGATATGAGGTTTGAGTGTCACTATGTATATTGTCAAAACAAGAATCTATCCAAACATAGTTTATGATATACCATATAGTTTAATATCTTACAGTTAATGTGAAATAAGTATCCTCATGGATGGTACTATTAATACATATCTATGTATTTCTATTTATCGTGGGTGTATAGGAATTAATCCATACACAGTTCTTGAATACAGCATGAAAGATGACTGATGCTTGAGGAAATGTTCTCTCAGGTGAGAACATTATCACATTGCATCCCATGCTCAATGAATTAGGTTGGAATCATATCTTATATGTTTGAAATGTATCTAGAACTTGTTTAGGATATGATTTTTTTTTTACCATTGGGTGTTGAAGACATTAACTCTTATTTTTAGGGTCATGGACATCCAGCCATGGGGTGAGCATTCCAGAAAAGATATACATTATAAAGTGGAATAAAAAATCTAACTTAAATGATGACCAAGGAAGCCCAAAGACCACATATGAATTCTTAGATATTCTTTCATACAATTTTATGTTGCGAATATTGGATTTGGGTTTCTAATTTAATGTTGTGGAGTTCGGACCAAGGAAAGGTGGTTTCCCAAAATCGGTATTCATGGTGTGATGTAGTTACAAACTCGAAATGAATAAGGGCCTAAGAGGCCTAATTCCATTTCACACTTTCAAAAGAAGGTTCACACATAGTTTAAAGTCATGAAATTAGTACTATGATTCAATGTTTAAGGTCACGGAGTTTGGACCCTTGGAGATAGTTTAATTTCATGTTCTATGCACTAAACACAGAATTTAACATCATGTTCCAGGGACATAGATACATAATTTAACATCAGGAAGTGGTTAAGATGATTAGTGTGGAGTTTAATATCACGTAACCAGGATGATTGTGTGTTATAGTCATTGAAATTATGATTTTGTAGACTAGTAAGAAACATAATACCGAGGTCAAAAAAGGCATTGAGGCCAATGGATGGTATGAAAATCACCTTGTAAATGGGGGTAAATTTGTTTTTGGGCCTAACCCAAGAGGTATTAATGTTACTATGTATCCTGTGATTATAGGAATGAAGCCACACATAGTTCTTGAGAAAGGCACTCCTTACATGGATCTGACTCTAATATAGGAACAAGTGAATTTCATCATTCTCTGATAGAGATCGAGCTCATGTGTTGTTAATTGTCAATTGAAATGATGATTCTCATGTATTTTAACATCATGCGGCGTATATGCTAATATCATTCAGTTTATTTTATTTTGACACAGACAACGATACCATAGTTTTTTAAGGTCATTCAATGTGGACCATCTACACTATTTAATATCATGTAGCTGGGATAGTTTACCATGTAGTTTAATGTCATGAAGTTAGGATGATGATGTTGTGGGATTAAAAAAATACTACTTTAGGAACCTTACATTGGTGGGGTTTTGGTAAGCTTTCAATCCATTTAAATTGGGGAATAAGATCCATTGAAATAGACTTTTTTTATGACATAATGTCCCTCCTATTTTTGATCAAACATTAGAGGCTTCTTTATTGCTATCATAGGATTCCTAAGGACCAACACCATATGTATTTGAAGGAAAGATCATAGGATAAATTTTTTTAAGGCTCGCTTTATCCAGTTTTTATGGAAATCAAAATGATACAAGGTATTGAATCTCCTCTCATCCAATCACTCCAATTCGTCTAGTCATTTCTGGGATTACTCATCCATGTATAACTAATCACAGAGGGAAATGTACAGTAAGGATACTTGAACCTCATTGGGAATGACCACCTCTGTCCCATATAATAATGAGTATGGTGTCACATGTGTGGTGGTGCGGTTCGTAGTCCGATAAGTCCACATGGCATTTAGTATTTTTTTCCATCCGAAACTTTTTATCCTTTTCTACCATATTCTGTATTGAATTTGATATGGTCTTATTAAATTCATCTATCTATCCATTAGCAATTTCATGGTAGTGGGAAGAATGATTGGACTTAATTTTGTACACCAGATATAGCTTCTCCAATTTAGCAGAGCATAAACCAGTTCTATTAATCATTAGTATTGTATGACTAACACCAAATATAGCGATGATGTTAGAATTCATGAGGATTAAAATGTTTCTTTCCCTAACTTCTTTGAGTGGTATCGATTAGACCCACTTGGAGATGAAGTTGGTTACATTTTTAATATACTTGAACTTCTTGTCCATAATGGGAAGATATGGTCCAACAACATCCATTTACTATATGGAAAATGACCATGAGTATTTGGAAGTGTGCAACAACTCTAGGGGTTGGTGAATGAATTTGGAATAAACCTAGAAGGAATGAAAATCTTTGGTGAATATAGTGCAATCCTTCATTAGAGTGGGCTAGTAGTAAATAAAACCTCTAAATATGGTGGGAATTCTTGGGTCCTAACTAGTAAGCACCATAGGCTCCAGTGTGAATTTCCTTCATGAAATTAGAAACATATTCTATATTAATGCAACTGAGAAGGGCCCCTTCAAGGCTCTACTTATATAGGAAATTTTTATGATTTGTGACAGCATATAGAACAAACTTAATTTCTCGTCATTTTATTCTCTATGTCTCGAATATGTCTGATAAAAGCTATACCTTATGAATGAAGTCCAAAATATTTATCATCCATCATTTGGTAGGATAATATGGCTCATGGATTGGGATAATTTCATCAATCTCTTCCATGATGGCTTGAATGAAAGGTGAGACCATATAGTGATGTGCAATTTTGATGATGGTTTCATCCTAGTTTGGATTTTTTAGATCTATGGCCGAATTTTCCAGGGAATATTCCTTGGAATTTTGAGTATATGGGACACTATTCAATGTTGGTTACAAATTTAATTCCACCATAATTCATTGAACATGGTTTAGAAGGGGGATTAACTCTTCATTTTTATATAAGTGTCATTGTTTACATACTTAATTACTAGTTCCGAATATCCATTTATCTTTACGTGGTTTACATGTACTATATGTTCTAGATATATCCATATAATTAATGCTTGATATTCTACTTCACTGTTTGTGCACCCTTATGACTATATAATGGAGTAAGGCGGGACTACCTTTTTTGGAGATATGAGTATGACTCCTTATCCAACTTTGTTGAGCTTGGGGTCCTCTATCCTATTTCTTGTTGGGATTCTAAACACACCATTAAAATACATCCACCTTATATGAGGTACCTACTGAATAGATAAAACCTCTTCATTGGGTATTTCAGTGTCCAATTAAGCCATTTATACTAAGGTTTTCTCTACTAGAAAATTTTAAAATGTCTGACCTTTGACCATTTTTAGAGGATAAAACTGAATTTAAAAATTATATTGGATTACCAACCACCGTGATAGACATCTGGTCAACATTTAATGAATAATAATGTTTTTGAGTGGGTTTCTACTAGAGAAAAAATGACATCATTATTCTATAGGTAGTGCCTTAGCTTATGGACTTAATGATTAGCTCCAGACAGCTCTTCTCGATATCTGAATAACGAGTATCCACATCAATCATGGTTTATAAGAGGTAATAAAGGCTATTTTCACAGCTAGAATAATTATTTATTGTGAATATAAAACCCAATGACCAGTCTAAAAAAGTCACATAAAATATAACAAGACTACCTTTAACAAGAGACAAAATCAATGACAAGATTAAGATATATTTCTAAAATTTTTCCAATTTATTACTGAAAATCTTCTGTCTACAAACATGTAATACAATTTTTCATCAACCTGGTGAAGGGAAAATATTTTATAGAAAGGTTTTATATGAAGCTCTAGATGTATGATATGTTTACTTGATGTCCGCTCAAATATTTGAGGAATTGAGGATGTGACATCCCAAGGATAGCTTTTTTCTTCATGAGGTCGATTTTGATGCCATGATGGTGTATGATGAAATTGATAAATTTCTCAAAGGTAACTCTGAAAGTACATTTCAAGGGGTTCATTTTCAGGTTGTGTTGTCATAGTTTATTTAGGATGGTTTAAAGGTCTTCTAGGTGATCTTAGTGTTAACAATATTTTACCACCAATCCATCAACATAGCATTCGAAGAACATTCTAGGAAAGGTTTGATGATGTGACTCAGGGCACATTGGTACATGGTTCCGAAATTCCTAAAGAGAAAGGGAATTACCTAATAGAAACTAATTATCGGGGGCCCTTAAAGGTAGTGTATTCTTCATATTCCTAATCTATTTATATTTTATTGTATCCCAGATATCCATCCATGAAGGAGAGGGCCGAATATCTGAACATTACATCAATCAATATTTCTATGATTGGGAATGTGAAATAATCCTTCGAGAAGTACTGATTGATATCCCAAAAATATATGGAATCTCAAAATTTCCCATTAATTTTCTTGATAGGGATAATATTACCCTTCCACTTTGGATATCGGATGTCCAAAATGAAGGTAGATCTAATGACCATGTCAAATTTAGCCTCAATTTTGGAAACATGTGTCATGTGTGTCCTTATGGATAACTATTTATAGACATGATGGTTCTCTAGTAGCCCAATGTGGTGAGTGAACACCTCGAGATTAAGCCCTCATATTTCTATTTAGTTCTAGGTGAATACATCCCATTAACAATTTTGGATGAAGGTATATACCTCTTGTTCTTTAGAAGACATGGATTCACTAATAAAGGTGGTGCGTGGGTCTTCTTATATACCCAGGTTTATTTCTATAAGTTCATCAATGGTGGTAGAGACACCCTCCTGAAATTCTGGAGGGTCATCCCTAAGGTCCTTCTCCTCCTTTTCTTCCTCTTCTCCATCTTTGTCCTCTTATTCCATAGGTGGAGATAGTAGTGGGATAAATTCTCTAGATTTGTGAGATGATCCAATATCTAGGAATTCAAAGTTTGAATTGACTTCCTTTGACCCAGCCGACAATGTGAGGATTCCTTGAAACTCTAGAGAGGATGTATTGAGTGATGGAGAAGGAGTGTTTTCATTCTTTTTGGGTGACAAGACAACCTCTTCTTCATTAGTTTGTGAGAAAGGGTCTTCTTATAGATCTGAGGATAGAATGATGGAATTTTCACCTAAAATTTCACCATTATATAGGGAATCATTATAAATTTAAAAAATAATGGACTTAGTTTACATGAAAAAAATCATAAACATTTCTAAATACACACCTATATTTGGGATCATATACCCAATCTGATTGATGGGTAACACATATTAATCACTAAGTTATTTTAAGGGGTTAACTAAGATCATTTCAAGATTGTTTAAGGTGGTGAACCAATCTACACCATAAACCAAGGTCTGTTTCCATTTCCCCTGATAGAATCATGTATCAATATAATGTGACTCATATGATTCAAACGGGGATGTATCGGTGTAGAACGTCCATATTTTTTCATTAATGGAGTATTTGATGCATTGATGGTAGGATGAAGAGATTGATTTTTTTTTGTGAAACCAAGACCTTCCTAGAAACATGTTGATGTCTTTTTTATACTGAACTACTAGAAATTATGAGCTGGCTACAAGGTCTCCAAATCGAGTCTTTATCTTGATTTGGCACAATGCATTCTACTTAATTCTGTCACAACACTAAAATGTTATGGTGGAAGGTTTTTGGTTACCATCATTTCATCCTAATAGGAAAAGTGTTAATACTGGAATGATATTAACTGCAGAGCATTTATATATGAATAGTTTTTGGACATAGATAATATTCATCATGCTAGACACATACAAGGGTTAGATGTGTCCCTATATAGCAGCATCCTAACCTTTATTTTTGAAAAATATTACTGAATGAAATTTCACATGGTAGTTATCTGTTTGATAGACATTAGAAGTAGCCACTTTAGCTTCAAACTCTTTAGGTATTAGCAAATCCACTATGAGTGCTTCCCTGAGGTGTTTTGATAAACTTAGGGAATCCAGTATTGACATTTTTACTGGTACTGAGGTTAAATTTTTTAGGATGTTTTAATTTTGACCTAAAGGCCTATTCTTCCCTAGAGGGGTAAACTATTTTATAGGTGCTTTAGGGGTTTTATTGTTTTATGTAAAGGGATAGGCCCTCAGGGAAAGAGTTAGAGGCACTCCTGTCATTGGTGGGTTGGGCTGGGCCAGTCTTCCTGCACGCCGAGGGTGACCTGATACATACTCGTCTTTTAATTTATATTCTATAGTGATCAGTTTAGAGTGTCTTTTAGAAGGTGAAATGGGATTTTCATGTTCCTTTTTCACCCGATGAAGTTATCTTCCTTGAGTTTCTCCAACATTGATAGTTTGAGCAGGGGTGTAGCTAAAAGTCTAACTTTTATCATGACTTTATCTTCCTTAGTATCCATAGATCCTAGGACTGCTTCCTCTGGTTTTCCAATTAGGTGTGGGGAACTTGGGTTCATATTCACACTCATCATTAGATAATTCACCAATTAAGTATATGAAATTAATGGGTCCGGAGATAAACTCCTAATCCATTGAGGATTTTTTTGGTTAACTATTGTTTGTGGTGCAGTTTGGAAGGGTGGTGCCTATTGTTTCAATTATGAAAGTATAAAGTTTGAGAGTTTCAAATACATATTTGTTCTTGATGTAGGTTTATCCTCCCATATATTATCTCTATATTTATGAATAGAACAATTTTTGAAGGGTTATAATTTGGAGATTTGTGGGGCCGCTCATGTCGACTTTGTTGTAGCAATAGCGGTTGGGGGAATAGTTGGTTGTTTCAACTATGACTAGAGAATACCATGAGCTTGGTTTTTTTTGAGTCATCCAAACACCAAGTTTCATTTCCCTTCTCCTAAAAAATTCTTTCCCATCACCTCCTTTCTCCGAGGCAGTGGCAGTAACATACACCACCTATGCTGGTGACCTTCCCAGCTTTACATTCCCAGAATCTACCATTTTATTCAAGAGGTCATTGAAGAGGAAACATTCTTAGATGGTGTGTCCAAGTATCTAGTGAAAGGGGAAATAATTTGTCTGATCATCAAGACCTTCTTGGTTGAGCATCTTTGACTCTGCAATGTGTAGAAAATCACTATCCATAATGACTATAAATATCCATATAGTTGATCATCTTGAAACAAGTAAAATTTGAACCTTCATTCCTTAAATTGATTTTTCCTCTGTCCCATACCATCTTATTGTACAGGTAGAGGTTTTTATTGATTACTAGGTGTGTTTTATGATATTATGTTGGTTTTACAGCTGAAGAAGGTCTGGAGGATGGATTATATGTGACAGATTCCTTCTCCAACTGCCCCGTTCTGTTCTAGGAATGGTGGAGTTATTTTGTACTTGATCTTAGTCTATTGTATGGATTCTCCCATTCTTTGTACAATGAGAGAGAAATAATGAAAACAAAATATATATTACATAGGTATGATTGGAGTTTTCATATCCCCATAGAGGTTGTTAATGCAAAGAGTGATCATATCCTCCAGGGGATGTGGTCAGTTCAGGAAGTAGGTCAACCCTTTCCACTTGGAAATAAAACCAGATACTCTCTCATTATCTCACTATTTTCAATTTGAGAGGTCACTAATTTTAATTTTATGAAGAATTGATTTGAACTAAAAGATAAATTTCCAACAAAGATCATCTCATCCCATTATTGACTGAGATAGAAAAGTGGTGTTCTATATGAAGGTTTGCCCATTTAGGGTTCGTATGAAGCATCTACGTTTCACTGCTTCTTGTTTCTCAGGAGTTCCCATAATAAAATTTAAATGGGATGTATAGTGGGTTAGATTTTTTTTCAGGTCACTTGATCCATTAAATATTGAAAACATGGCACACCCAATAT
The DNA here is from genome assembly GCA_963277665.1 of Viscum album. NCBI lineage: Eukaryota > Viridiplantae > Streptophyta > Magnoliopsida > Santalales > Viscaceae > Viscum > Viscum album. The sequence continues at coordinate 1,195,364,183 of OY728164.1, forward strand.
TTATTGGTGGTGTGGTGTCACTCACCAAATTGTGGTAAGTTTTCTGTTCCAACAACACTGGTGCATAGTCTCTCCTCCAAGGCTTCCAATAATGATTCCAATGACTCGATGGTGTCGGTCAAACCTTGATGAGTGTCCTATTGAACCAGATCATTGAATGGTGCAGTAATGCAATTGATCTGATGTTTTGTTTTTACCCATATTTTGGTTGTATATTTGTCCAGGGACATCTTATGAGGATTTCCTAAAACCAGTTATGGTTGTCTCTTTAGTGTAGGGAAATCTTGATATCCATCCATGATTGGGTCTAGGTGGACCGATGGCCTAGGTTACATGATGGGCATATGACTTGGCCTTGTTTCAATCATTGGGATAAATCCCTATTATTGAGGCACACCTTCTGTAAGTGAATATTTGGGATATTCCCATGGGGAATATTTGGTAGGAACACTTCCTCTGAGAAACTCAATGTGGATTCACCACAACAAATTGATCTCTTCTTCCTACCATGAAGATCTTTCCCCATTTATGCGGATATCATCCTCATCTAGAGGAAGATATGGTTCGTATATGACCATGATTTTATTCATCTCTTTAGTAGATATTCATTGAGGAGGGAGTTTGATATTGACTAAAGGATCACCCAAATTAAGGGTGATTCTATAGTTCTAGGTACACACACCTAAATTCTTAGTGTGGATCACATTTTAAGTGGAACCATCATCCAATATGTATTTTACACTTTCTTCAGTTCCATCTATAGGGTTTACATCCGTGATGTTCACCAATTCATATTTCATTGTGGGAACTGTACAAGATAATGAATGATAAGAGGTTTTTTTATCCCTTTCTGGATCTCTTCCCTCCCTTTTAGGATCCTATTTTATTTTCTTAGTGAATATTTACTTAGATAAAGTCTCTATGCATATTATTCAGACACATCAATTTTGAGGGAGCTAGATAACAAGATGGTAAAAAATGAGAGACCTTTCCTCTTATCATCCTCCCTAAATGGGAGAGGACTAATTTATGTTGAGGGGGTGGTTGAGGTAAAAATAACTCTATCCCTATAGGATGTGTTTGATCTCGTTTTCTTATTGTTGTTCCCCATTCTGATTTATTTTGGTTTTATAGGGTCATTTTGTGGTAAAAAATCTTTCATCCCCATAGACTGGGGCAGATTCCATACCAAGGAAACTACTATTGTTGTCGCTTCTCTCTTGATATCACACATCCTTGTTTTATAGTGAGTTTGATATGATGTCTGGTCTATATGAGAAATTTTTATTTATGAGGACATTATGAGTTCTTTATGACTAACTTATCTTAAGAGAGAAGCCCAATAAATGTTATTAATTTTCTAGTTTAGTATTTTTTTGATGGATTTCTACTATCAAGACAAATTCTTTTGAGACTTATTCAAAGATGATTCTTGTGGAGTGTGCTAGATTTCTTGAGTAGGATTTTTTTCTTTATAACCACTGTGGAATAATGAAATATTTGGATTTCATTTCTTGTTGGTTGTATTGAATGGGGCATGGGGTGAAATGAAAAGATCCTTGTTACCCCACCCCTAGATATGACCACTAGGTAGGGAGTCAACAATTATTTGATGAAACTTATGTGAAACATTAAGGAATATCTCTTGAATATCATTTATTCACTTCTCTAATCATGGACACCAGACATATGGAAGGTCTTAAAGTTTTATTTGATCATAATAATCTCCAAATATTTTTACATGGTATGTATACCCATTTTAAATAACATATGTTCCTTTTAAGTGGTAGATAGTTATCCATAGATTTAGATGGATGTTCTATATACATTCTTCTAAAAATTCCTTAGGAATGTCAAACGGAGAAGGGGATTATGGACAGAACATAATAGGTATATCATTTGTGGCCAATTTCCTTTTTTGGGAAACATATCCGTTTTTTTCTACAATAGACTCCACTATTTGATCTTCACAACCTGAATTCTTCTTGATGATTTTTTCATAAGTAGTGGGGCTCAGGGATATCTAATTGATATGGGAATGGGCTAGGGGTGGCTTTGAGGATGAGAAAAATCCTAAACCATCTCTTACATGGGAAAGGTTCTTTCATATAATTGATATGGTCTCTAACATGCCTAAACCTACCCTTAAAAGTGCCTCAAAAATTGAGGGATTTCTCATATTTGACTCAGTAAGGGAAGTAGCTTCCTACCAACATGAAATGTTAATTAAGGGAGTACCTTTATAGTGGGTACTACCATGGAGAGGAATACCATCATTGCACAATGTATGACTTTTAAAATAATTTCTATAGGCTATACCATTGGGAGGACCGTTAGGGTGGACGACAGTCAGGGGAGGTCCTTCTTGATGAAATAAGATGTCACTATGGGGAGGACCTTTGAAGTGTGTGCCATCTTGGAGAGGACTACCATCATAACTGGATGTATAATTTCTAGGATAATTTCTGTAGCATATATGATAGGTAGAGAATTCATGTTGTATGATATAAATGGAAGTACGTTATTTCTATTTTGTCTTCTATAAATTAGGAGGGCTACCATTACACTCATACGAAGATAATCTCTCATGATTGATTGGTTTGTGTCCACAAAGGAAGCCTTCATGGAATATTTACAGAGGGGGCCTTTAGAGCTGATAGTAAAGATGGTGTGGGAAGTACCTTCATAATTACTATGTCTAATAATATAATTTAATAATGAGTCAGTAGAGTCATGGGACACTAAGGATATGTTTCTCATGACCTCTTGAAATTTAGCTTCCAATAGAGTAGGGTTATGAATTTTTATTCATTTTTTAGTTTCCTTTGGTGTGATTTCTTTTTTATGTTCTCTCCTTCGAGAAACTAAGGCCAATTGGTATAGGTGATGACCTTCAGATATAGGTGCCTATTCGAGGGGTTCTCATGGAGCTATCAAGATATACTGGTAAGATTTCAGAATTTTGGAAGGGACAATGACTTCCATGGAGGGGCCACCGAGGTGGACCTATATCCCCCAATTGGAACAAATATTTGTGCCCGATCAATTGTCTTTTTTTTCATGGTATATTTTTAATGACCCTACTAGATGGGAGAAAGGAAAAATGTCTTATCCTGATTGAAAACCTTATTATTTGGATGAGTAACACCACTTTGGTAGGTTGGATAGTGTTCCTGAATATATTCTATATCATAGAAACAATAACATAGTGGAAATTATGTAAGATATAAAAAGGAATTGATGTATGATACTTTTTAATTTCTAAGAATTATTGAGAATAATCCTTGGTGGTGATATGAATATATGACCATTATAATGTTGAAACAAGAATATTTGCTTTCTTTTGTCCTCTATTTCCTTACCCTAGGTACTGACTTCTATCTTGTGTGAGGGAAGACATATGGGTCTTTCCCTGATTTACAATCGGAATACCCTAGATTATTTTTACAATTATTGGTTTATTTTTAGGGAGAGATTCATATTTTCCAGCAACGATTTTCATATGATCATTTTCCTTCGTATATGAATGATAGGCTTAATGTTCATTGGTAGGAATTTCTATCTGCTCATAGTTTCTTTCCACTTTATATGATTATAGGGATTTATATTCATGATCAGTGATTTGCATCTTCTCATTGGTGGTTTTCTCCCCATTTGGATGATGGTTTTGAAGTGAATTAGTTGGGATCTATTTTTACATATAAGTTTTAACCCTATTTTCAAGGTAGGCTTGGTAGGAATTATAATGAATTTTCCCATTCTCATAGTTTTCCATCACATTTTATTGACAAGCTTCATAAGAGGGAGCATGAATATACGTCTTCCCATAGTATTCCAAAATATTTTCATAATGGAAGCCTTTGACAGAAATGAGGATGATGGAATGTTATGGATTGTCTGATCGATGCCCTTTGTAGGAAACACTATGTACCTGGGTCTATTTGACTTTTGTTAGGACCCACAGGGTGGTATCCTCTTCAGGGCAAGGATTCTGGGCTGCACAACATTAGCTGCAAAAATTTCCAATAGGGTTCCTTGGGTGGGACCCCTGTTCTCCTAGGATGAAGTCATTAGTTATTAATTCATCAGCTAAACTAAGGTATGGTGGGAATTTATTATTGAATAATGGGGAAAGTATCTCGAAATTATTGGAGAAGGCTAGTCGAGCTATCTAGTTTTTGACCGTCAACCATTATAGGGTGGATACTAGCTGGCCTTCATAGACCGGATGGCATGTCTAGCTACCTCTAGGATGGGGAGAGTACTATTCTGGTGGTACCTCCTAACTAGTGTATTTTAAACCTAGTGTTGAAGATTCTAGGTGGGTTATGACATCCACTGGTTGGTTGAGGACCCGTTAAATGCAGTGTCTGTTGTGCATGTTCATGAAAACTATTGAGATACCATTGGATTGAAAATATATTTGAAGAGTTACTATAATATATGTGACAAATAAATATAATAACCCTCTTAAAAGTTCTATCTCATTACTACATGCATAATTGATGTCACTATTTATCCCCCTTTCTATTTTGGATAAGAAAGGGGCTTGACGCAGGGTAACACCGCCACCTTGGTTAAGGATTCATGTCGGGATCACCATTTTCTTCTAACAAAAACTATTTTTTGATAGACGATTAATTATGGAGAGTTTATTTGTGTACAATCACTAAAGTTGGGTAACCCATATTTGAACGGTCCCTAACGGGTTTATTGTGTGAAGCTGGAACCTCCCAATAGCTCTCATATCCACAATTACTCATGAACTTACATTGCCAAGGCACACCTTCATTGGGGAACTTTTCCCAAAACACTTAAAAAATCACATTGGTTGAGGGTATGAGAAATCATTACAAACTTTTTGGGAGAACCATTACCTATTTTGAGACTCTCTTATAGATGTAAGATATGTTCGTGAATCCTTTTTTCATTCACAAATATTTTTAATATGGACTACCATAAGGTAACTATAAATCATGAATAAACATGGGTATTGAATCACCAGTGTGTATTTTATTTTATCCATCAATTAAGGTATTTGTATGTATCCAAGGTTCTACTTCAACGATACCCTTTTATGGATAGATTAGTGATTCCTTTGTCATTTATTTGGACTATGATGGCTTTAATCCACTTTGTGGGTGCCATGGTGTTTTATGTCATCCAGGGAGATGGAATTTATATCTATGTTGAGATAAAACCCAAAATATGCTTTTCCTATGTATCCTCAAGAGAAGAATTAGAACTCATTTAGTTCAGTGCCACATGATAGGGTACATAACATTTTAAGGTCATGTGACAAGGACCCAACCATTCAGTATAATGTCATATGTAATGGAAATTCAAGTGAATGGTGCTTGGTCAAGTATGGTGTGAGACTTATGGAAAGGTGACATAAGTGACCTAGAAAAAATATGGTCTCTTTAGTGGATATGAACCCACTGGGGATGTGGATCAGTGAATTTTAGGTTGAATTTGGAGGTTGGTTTTGGACCTCCTGGAGGATTCTTACATATCCAAGTTAGTTTAGAATCAAAGACCATATAGTTTTGTTAAATTTGGGATTACTCATGGAATCTTCACATTTACGAGGGAATGATTGGGTTTTTCCCTCAGAAGGATGACCATCTAGTGCTCCTTCATTGTCAATATGGGGATTTTAAGGTTGTGGTATGGTTTCAAGGATTAAACTGTATAGGAGTCCCATTTGAGTGGATATGGTTTGGGCTTACAATCAGGGGATTTCCATGTGGTTTGGTCTTACACATGGAAGCAACCCATTGTAATAAAGGTTTGGGGCATACTTCATTGAAGATAGCCCATAGAGAATGTGATTGGGGATTATTCATGGAAGTGATCCATTTGAATGGATATGATTCAAGATTATATCATATAGGAGGCCCATTTGGATTTTTGTTGGGGCTTATAGCTTTGAAGAAGGATAATGGATGGTTTGGGATCATGTAGATGTCATGATCACCACTAAACTATAAGCTCTCATGAGCCATGCTCAGTGTGAGAAACAAGATGAAGAAATATATTTTAATATCACACTGTCCACCCCACCAATTGGAGGATGTAAAGATGAAGAAAAAAGGTAGAGGGAGAGGGCGTTGAGTGTGAACATCTCATAATTTATTCTGGTAACTAAGATAGTCACATCTGGTGATTCATCCAACTATGGATTGAGAAGATATGAGGAGGAGAAAAAGTTTCACCTCTCACATGAATGACTAGGGGATTAATTAATGAGGGATTCACTAGATTGGTTGATGACCATAAATGATAATTAAACGAGTCATATTATAATTAGTGAATAAGGAATATCATGTTTTTCATAGGAGGCATCCTATTTTTTCATATAGGGTATACTAAATTTTAAAGCCATGTAGTTAGGACTAAAACATCACAATTTTACATTATATTGTGGGGATGAGTATCCTACAGTTTAAGTCATGTTCTCAGGATGAGGCTAGTGTGGGACTTATGCAAGAGTGTACCATTCTAGCTTAACCATAAATAAGACTTAGGTGATGGGATTTTAGGAGGCATGTAAAGAATTTTTTAACTCATGTTATTATATGGGGTGGATGTTAGCGCCATATAAGGTGAAATAAAAAAAATGTCTTCAAACCGGGCCAAAAGTTTCATGCTACGACTCTCTATTTTTTTATTGGGGTGAGTAATGGTAGCGAAGGTGCCGATGTGGAGTGTTGGGACCAATACATGATAGTGATGTTGATGAGGGGAACGTGGGTGCAACCACCATGGTATAGACTATTGGGAACATAGGGTCTCCCATAAAGAGCTGGTAGCATAGGAGATGGTTGTAAAGGACCGTCTGCGAAGGAGCTGGCCACAAAAGACCATCTGTGATTGGTGTTTCATAAGGGACCACCAACGAAGGATATTTCATGAAGTGTTTTCCACACAGGGTTTCCCATAAAGCATCATCTGCGAAGGGTTTTCCACAAAAAGTCATTTGCAATGGGTTGGATATAAAGGGTCTTCCGAGAAAGGATACTCTAAGAAGAAATTTATTCATTCATGGGGTCATAAAGTGACACCACATGTCACAAAAACACTTCCTCTATATGGAATCTTCTGTATAGGGTCTTAATCATATGGTTTATGAGATAGTGTCTGTGAAGTACCACCTGCATATAGTTCATGGGATGTAATATTCCACTTTATTCACTATAAAAAGGGATATTCTACAAATGAATTTAGGCATAAAGATGGTTAGGTGATTTTATTGATGAGAATTATTTCTCTGGGGACATCGCTCAACTTTTCACCCACCCACTTTTCTGATTCCCTCACATCTCTTTATAGAGGAATGACACAACTAACTACTACATTGGCAATTTTTGGTGGTCCACATGGATTTTTTTAGGTTCTAATGAAGAATTCCCAGGCCAAATAACTATTTTGTTTTCTAGTGATGAAAAATACCACCCTCTCCCACAGAAGATTTATCATTTGGAGGGCCAATCATTCATAGGGGGGTGATAATCACCATTCAGCCCTAAAAATGACTTTTTTTAATTCACAGGAGCTTATGGTTCAATAGATGCATCACAGAGTTGTGGAACACAATGAAAAGTATAGATCAATGTTGAATTTTAACGTCAGGGGACTAAGCCTTCCTCTATGGTGTCTCATCCTTTGATCATTTTCTTCAACATATTCTTTAGTTTTTTACCCTTACAAATGTCATGAAATTATGTGTATATTCTAGGTGTAGTTTTTAGGACCCAATATGGTCACACATGACTTGGCTACACAAGGTGAAAGTTCGGCTCCATGTGATTGATAATCATGGGAAAATTTTAGAACCTTGAAAATATGTCACATTTGATTTTCCAAGAAAGAAGTGCCTCTCATTTGGCTCCACTTGCATTTATTTTTCACCCCCTAAATAATTGAAAAGTATCAAAATAATACATGAAAAATTTATACCATCTAAAATATCATTAGTTTGAATAAAATAAAACCCATAAATAATGAAGAGATATTAAAATTTAAGACTCAAAACCCAACATCCCCTAGTAACTCAAGGCTCCAAAAGGAAAAGAGTTCACAATTCTCTTCTTGTGTATACATACCAAGTTCAAACAAAACTATCATTAATACACCATTATACCCCATTTATCAAATGGTTTGGCTCTGATACCATTTTATCAAGAACCAACTTAATCTCTCCCTCCATTATACTCCCAATCCAACCCATGGAAAGGACTGAAGGGCATTCCCAATCCCCATGGGAAGGAAACTAGTATCTGATACCAAGATGGACTCATTAGGGAATAATTTCTCCCAAGAAAATAAACTTTTAGAAGCAGTGGAAAATTTTACAAAAATTTCAGCAAGACTCATTCAAAAATCAGACATCCATGCCAGGGAAAAATAATCTTAAATAAATAATCAAGAAGAATCAAAATATAAAATGGATTAACATACATAAAAAACACCAATAAAGTAAATAAAGAAAAAATGGTTGAAATACCTACTTGGATGATGTGATAAGAAAAAACTAAATAAAAGAAATAAACCAAGTAAACACTATTTGACTCTATGAGTCACCAGAAAAACAAAAACAAGATGTTCTCTGTGAGAAAAAATAATTGAATAATAGAACCTATGAATGAAATATAAATACAGGCTTGAGAATTAACATGATTAGTAGGCCACTACCTACCTTTCTACATAGCTAACAGTTAACCATAGATCCATTTGCAAGATATTTTTTTAGTATATATAGAAAATATATTTTTATCTAAAATTTCCTAAAACCAATTGATATAATAAAATCAGTTCAATAATTACCAATAGTTTTCTTAAATTTTAATAATCACACTAAAAACATGTGCCTATAAGTAAAACTAAAAATAAAACAGTTTCTAAAAACATTTTTAGAAAATTAGTAACACTTTTTGAGAATACCTTATTAAATACACATTTACAATATAAATTATCCCATATTATTATAGTAACAAATACTATTTTATAGGTAATTAAATGGGTACCTTGAAATTATAGTCAATAATGATATTATTTAAAATAATTATTACCTTAGAATCTTTGAAAATATGATAATGAATAAATTAAACATTATGGGAACAAGAGTTCCCAGTGAAAAAACATGTATTTGGATCCACAACCAATAAATGTGAATCTACCTACAATAGATACCAAAACAACCATCCCTGACACCTAGTATTTCCCTAACTAGCCCAACTGAGGTGGAAATCCCATAAAATTGATATTTTTTAACCAGGTGCCACTATCCAGAGCATGATACAAAGCAAGTGAGTCATGTGTATTGAGGTTTCCCACAAAACTACCCTTAGATTCCCATGAAAGAAAAATCTAGGTGAGTTTTGGAAACTAAAAGGAACTCCTACCATGTTTATTTCATAATTAAACAAAAATCCAACTACCACACCTCAGAATAATCCTTAACGAACAAACCCCTTATAAATACCCAGATTCTTGTAGCCGAAAATCAGTGGTCACTTTATTATCATGAAATAATATACAAGCAATCACATCCCAAAGGTATGAGTAGTTTAGTAGTATTAGAAAACTCTATACATACTCGAATTAAAAATTACATTTTAAAATATAAAATAAAACATAGTATTTTATTTGAGAACATTTTTTTCTTATTTAGTATATTCCTACATATCAATCATAAAAAAACTTCAAGGAATCATGGGGAAAGTAAACATAAGAAGGGGTGAGCTCAGATTCTTAGTAAGGGTACGCATACTGGAGAATCTAAAACAACATGAATAATATATAAATAATAAATGATGAGAATGTATTCCCATATAAATAATCCCATGATCTATAAAATCAGCCATGGATTGTAAATTAAATAATCATGTGAACATAAATAACAGAATTAAAAATAGTTGAATGAATAATTCTATATATCTGAAACATACCATCGAGGCCTCAACCAAGACATATGATAAAACTATCCAGGCCTTGTTCCATGAAATCTAAATAAATGGGTAAGGCGTCATCCAAAAACCAAGCTTGTTTGTATCATGAAAACTGCTGATGAATTTATGGGTTATAACTGGCCTTTCTCTTCGCATCATAAGTCAAATTCATTCCTAATATGAATAAATAATACAATTGATACAACATGCCCTAACAAAATTAGTAAATATAAATATTAGTCAAATTAAATATTAATATGTTCCCCAATAAAACTTATCATAAACCATAAAAATAAATATGATGAATGATAAAATTAGAGTACATACTCAACAAAATATTTAACAAAGTATGTTGACATAGATAAAGATACTTTAATGAGATTATTTTAATATTTCTTTCAGGAAATATATTTTTAGATTTATTTTTTAATCTAAAAACTAAAAACATAATGTAAAATTGTAATTGAATATTAAAATCATTGAGGCTCTATGATGGTTAAATATTCTGTAAATGCCGTATAAGTTAAAAATAATTAATTTCAAAATTTGTAAGAAAATTAAAAAAGTACATTGTTCATAAAATGACAGTAGGATTCCATTTAGATGTTTTAATTAAATGCCAAAAATTGTATATATTAATTTAAAAAATAATTAGGGAATTTTTAAATAATTTTTTACTTTTTTTAGAAAACATGGACATGGAAGATAAATATCCTCATCTAAGTCTTAAAAATAGACAATCCTGAATAATGATGAGATAATGAAATAAAACCTTACCTTATGTTCGATTTCCTTTGTACATGCTTGAACCTCCTACAAAATAAAAATAGATCAATTATACTTCTATAACAAAACCATATATATATATATAAATATTACCCTATATGATTTACCTATAATATTAAATTACTTTTTTATTATCAATTCATTATTAAAATCATTGTTTCAGGTGGTAACTAATTCATTTACTATGTATGTCTCTAATCGATATTTCTGATACATATACTTTTATTTTGGATTGGAAATATCAAAATTAATATTTAAGGTATAAATATAAAATAATATATATATATATATTTATATTCACCCATAATGATAGAGATAGAAAAATTAATTACACCATTAATTGAGACGGTAGGCCTTATGTGCTCATAAAAATTGTTTTTAATTTTTGGTTGATGGAAAGAAAGAAATATGAATAAAAACTATATTTTAAGAATCATATTTTTCTCATAAATATCATATTAACTCATTATTTTCAACTTTATAAACTTACAAATAATGTGGTTATGGAAAAAAATTACACCGCTACATGGAGACAGTAAGCTGTACAGATGCACGAACAATGTTTTCTTTTTTTATTAGGGTACAAAAGATAAGAATTTGGTTGAATCATAATCATAATAAAAAATTATAATATTTATTATACTGGATTTATAATTTTTTATGGGTACAACACATGAAAAGGATGTATATGAAGAAATAAACATAGAAAATTCCATAAAGGCAATTACCTCCTATTCAATGGAATCCCTTTAGATCTCTTCTTAAGGGACCTTGGGTTGATATTTTGAAAGTTATAGAATCTAAAAACATAGTTAAGGATTTTTAGATGTGTAATTTCTATGGTTTTTTTGATAAATATGACTCAATGTGGTGTAAATAAGTAAGGCATGAGGTTCCTTTTTATAATTGAGGTGAGGAGCACTATTGGAATTTCTTAAAATATTAAATTAATAAAAATTAAAAGATAGTTCCAAAGGGCCTAAAATTGAAGTTTTTTAATATACAATGAGTATGGATCAAAATAATCTAACAAAATAAATATTAGAAAAGTTTTATCTATGTTTTTATCCTTATCATTTGGTTTTAACCCCTCGTTAACCCTTTTTAAGCATAACTTGTCAACAAGGGTTTTTACCTTTTAGAGACAATATAATTACAATAAATGGATGAAACACATAAATAAATTATGGTTGATACTATCCACCAAATTATAATACCTTGGATTAGTATGATATTTTTTTGGAATTTTATATCATTTAATAACATATTATTTATTATAAAATATCAATAATATAAATTTTTAAACTATTCATTACAATGAAAGTAATTATATTAATAAAAAACATAGAATTTGAAAAAATATGTTTTATTATATCCCTAAAATGTCATGTTGATTTATAAAATTCATGAATCACATCATTTACAACAAATTATATTACCTTTAATATTCTAAATGCCATTTTTTTATTTTTCCATTAATTAAAGAATCATTTTGTCAACATTTTATATGAATTTAAGATAATTATTTTTCCATTAAAATTTAAAAATAAATTACCATGATTAAAATAAATCATATAAATATAAAAATTCAATTTATAGTTTAACATATCCTCTCAATAGCCTTATATTAAATTTTTTTCAAGTATTAAAAACAAGAGTGTGACATGTTTGACTTTTTATTAAATAAAAAACTATAAAGGTCATAATCTCATATAAATAACCAAAAAATCCATAAAATAGAATATTGGATGATTATGGATGAAATGATCTCATGAAATAATATTAATTTAATTTTAATGTTAATTTACAAGTCTTTACCATTTTAGTGTGGACATTAATTACCAGATTTACCCCTTACCTTGGTAAAACAATTACTAAGGTTACTGTTTATATTCTAAAAAAATAAAAGGGACTGATTTAATAAATTTATAAATCTAAAATATAAATATATAATCTATTTTTAAAAATTAAATGCACATAATTTTAGTAATTTTATTTAAAATTAAAATTAAAAAATTCAATGAAAACAATTTTTCAAATAAAATATTGTTTAGGTTTAAAATAGATTTTATACAAAATTTTGAAATAAAATTGATTCAAATGAAATTAATTCTATTATAAAGAAGAAAATATAATTTTTTTGTTATAAACTATTTTAAAATAAAAATTTAATACTAAAATTCTTGAAATAAAAATACAGTTTTCAATAAAAAATATATTTTTCAGTATTCACTGAAAAAATAGTATTTTTAGAAAAATAGAAAATATTTACACTAGAGAAGTTTTTATATAGGTTTAAAAAATGAATTTAATTTTATCAAATAAATTTTATAAAAATTTGGAAAAATTAATTATATTATTTTCTTAAAAAAGTAATAAAATTAATTATTTTATAAAAAATTCAAAATGAATTTACTTGAATTTAAGTGTTTATTTCCTAAAAATTAAACAATATATTTGTATTGATTAAGACCATTATATATATATATATATTATTTTTAATCATATACATTACCTCTAATTTTAATAGGTATGTTACAAAAGTTGGGTTAAAATAATAATATGTTATTAGTGTATCGAGGTTCGTTTAAGATATGTGTTGCGTGATATATATGCTATCAAACAGAAAATTATTTTAAGTCTTAGTGTTTCATACAATATAATTTATCAAGTTATTTAAATTTATTTAATAATAAAAATACCTTAAAATCATGTGGTTTTACTTTCTTCAATCCTGAAAATTTATTCCTCAAAATTTCTTGAAAGTCACCTCATGAATAGATTTGTGTAATTAGTTATCATAATTGCTTCATATTCCCACATTAAATATTATAAATTATGACTTCTTTAAAATACCATTACCATATATGTTATGTTATTCCTTGACACCTGTTTACTATTTTCTATAATCTGAATAGATCCTTTATAGTAGGATAAATCAGGTTCCAATTCTATTTCTTCATAGGTGATCACATGAGTTGGGTCTGAAATGTAATTAATTAAAAATAATATATAGAACACATCATATACATTGGATAGGCTATGTAGAAATTAATAATGGTATAAAAAGATCCAATTCTTTCTATACTTGCAAAAGTTCTGATTTACCTCAGGATCATTTTTCCTTTCTAAACAAAACTTATAACACCCTTCCATAGAGATAATTTCATGAAAACATGATATCCCACTTGAAATTACATATACAATATATACTTATTTTCATAAATATTTTTTGTGATTTAATATGATTTTATACGGGTTTAAATATTATTTTCCTTTTAAATTTCTTCCAGCCAAGTTCTAGGATTACATGCGTTCTTTCACCAACATCATCCCAACAAATTTGGGTATAATAGTTCTTTCAATATTATTCTTTATATGGAACCATTTTAATAATTGAATGGACTATATTGATATAGTTGAATTATAATAAAGGTAATTAATGATCCCATATACCTTTAATATCATGTGAGAATAAACTCAATAGGTATTTTATTATTTGGATAGTCATTTCGGACTTCCCATTAGTTTGAGGATGATAAGTGGTGCTCATATGAAGCTTAATATCAAAAGAGTTTTGAAGAATTTTCTATAATTTTTATGTAATTCATGAATCCAAATTAGACACAATTGAAAGAGTTGAATAATTATTTCTTACTAAATCATTAATACAGTGTTGTAAAAGGAACACCAGATGTAAATCTACCCTTGTAGTGAGGAAATGTGAAGATTTGGTAATTCGATCAACAATAACCCATATAAAACCATTCATTTTAAAATTATTTGGTAGTCTTGTGAAATAATTAAATATTAATTCCAACCCATTTATATTTTGTAATAGGCATATGTTTAATGACTCTATTATAATTATATCTCACAACCTTAACATGTAGAAACACCAAACATCATGACACATTATCAGTAATTTCCTGCTTCATTTTAGCCCACCAAAAATGATCCTTCAAATCACAATACATCTTCATACTGCGAGTGGGTATAGATAAATTTGACCTATTATAATTGTATAATGATTCCCTTTTTTAGCTTAGTTAAAGGTGGAACACATATCCTCTTTCCAAATTTCACAACACCATTTTTAAATATGATGTTTTACAATTTTACTTCACTTATAGCATAAATATTCTTTTGAAAATACTTATCATCAAGATAAGAACATTATAACTTTTACTATAAAGTTTTTTTGGAAATAATCAAAAGAAAGAGTGATGTTTCCCCTTAATTATTAATTTCCATATTCATATTTACAAAATCCATGAACATAATACCCATTTATATCCTTATTTTGGCCATAACTCTATTATCCTTCCAACTTAATTAAACCAATACCTTATTTTACTTCCCCGAGTGGCAGTGTATTGATTAATCATAATCCATGAGTACCCTAATCCATCAAATTTGTCTCATGTTAATTTCTTTTTGTGGAAATATATATTTCAGACTATTGTGATCTATGTATATCTAATATAATTCACTATGAATACAATGTATTAATATTTTCAAATAAAATTTTATGGATGATAACT